>OU452251.1:21047874-22410561 GCA_911728495.1 Furcula furcula
TGGCCGCTGCCATTGAGCCTTAGTGTTAGTACATTGTGTACTAGCTACCTTGGTAGTTTGTTCCTCGCTGGCGGCGGTAGTGGGCACGGTGGCGTCTTGCACGCTCACGTGCGCGCCGTCTTGCACCAGCACGCGATGCACGCCTTCCGCGGGCACGTCCAGCTTAGCTTGCGCGTGAACGCGAGGTTTATCATCACCGGTGGAGTCCGCGGATGCGTGCTGTTCAAGTCGGGACACCAGTTCGCCGTTCGCTTGGACCGCGTCTAAGAAATAATAATAAGAATATCTTGGGACAATCCACACACGGTCATCCGATCCTAAACTAGGCAGAGCCTGTACTATGGAAACCAGACAACTGATACTAATACTTATATACATATTTTTTGGAAATAAATCTTTAAATAGATAAATAACATCCAGACACTTGGTGGGAATCGAACCCACGACCCATCGAGTAGCAGCCAGGGTGTCTAACCACAAAATCAACGGGCCTGTCAAATAATTATCATGAATAGACTAGTAATTTTGGAGAAATGACTAGGCTGACGGGACTTAACAAGTAATGTCTCTGGTTATGAGCAGTGCCATGACATTGTCTATGGGTGTGCATGTCGCTTACCATCAGGTGAATATCCCGCTCATCACTGAGGTTCATAAAAAGGAAAAATACGTCAAATGCATGGGATACAACGAAATTTTTTTTTTTTTGACGCGGTGGAAATCTTCCAAAGATCCCCGGGAGCTGTGGGGCTCAACCGGGGTATGTGGGATTCTTACCCACTAAAACCCCCGCGGCTGTCGCATCGGCACATGAGAGGGGGCACCCCAGGGCTCTCCAGTGGGATCTGCACCAGGGGCCCCTCAGTGCCTTGCCTTTGAGCCCGCCGCCGGGGGGCGCATTGTATCCCCCGAGAACCTGACACGGTATTCACGGGGATGGGGGTCGCATCCCCGCCGCCGTCCTCCTCGGAGTAGCCGTACTCAATGGACGTTCAAAGGGCCCACACCCCGAACGTCCAGCGACTCCGAAGGGGGATACAACTAAACATATCCTTAGACACCTTACAACTTGCAGTGAGTTACTGAGTTATCTGGCCATCGATCAGGTCTATCACAACAAGAATAGATCTTTTTTGTAATGCCTGACTTACGATTCTTAGGAACTAATCTCATCTCTTACTAGGTTGGGACTTTCGGGTCTGAAGCTGGAGTGTTCCATTGTAAAGGGTCGTACTGAACGTGGAGAATGGGCTCAGGGGACATAACCAATGTTTCTGGTCAGGAGCAGCAGATCAACCCTACTCTTTATGTGCAGGCCATCATCAGGCAAAAGTCTCGTACGACAGTTTGATAAATCGTATTTAAAAATACCCATAAAGATAATATCGATTATTATCGTTAAATACACACTACGATAGCAAAGTCTGTCAGTCAGTCATTAGTCCCCCATTTCATATCAGGCTAAGTACCTTATCAACTTCATGTCTATATCAGTATAGATAAATCTATCATAAGTCATGCCTACCCACAGAGCTTTTTTTATACTACCAGGCTTTGCCAGCAAGCGTGTGGCTGGCCTGATGGTAAGCAGTCACTAGCGCGTTGCAGACCTTTTAAGACATTAGATATTAAGTCTTTGTGTACGGTAATTTCATCAGCTACAGTGCCCTTCACACCGGAACACAGCAATGCTCACACACTGCTGCTTGGCGGCAGAATATTTGACACTGCGGTGGTACCTACCTGAACGGTTCATTTTATAAGGAACCTACCACCTAGAGCTATGTGAAATACAAAAGAACATTATTGTAAACATTCTTTTTAGTTGCTTTTTGATTCGTCATAGCACGGAAGATGTGTCATGACTGCAAGGTATAAAGGTTGGGGGATTAATGCAACAAGAATTTAAAATTAGCATTAAGTAAAGACGTATACTTTGGATTATATTTAAAAAATTGGCCTCGGTATTTAGAAATAGGTTAACAAAAATAAAGAAACTACATGCGGAAATTAACCGTAAATATTAGTACGAATTAAACGCGCTTACGGAAAGGCTACGAGAAATGCTACGTCGCATATTGATGCGTAGCGGCCCGTAGGCCAATGCCTACGGGCCGCTACGCAATAGTTACTGGCTACGACTACAGTATATACAATGTAACTACTGCCGCACTCACAAACCCCAATTAACTTTTATTCTAGTTAAGTCACATTTTAAAATCTATTTATTTCGACTATCGGAGCAGTTGATGATTAATTTCTATTACTGACCACGAGATAATTGATATTTCTACTCACTCTGCGTATTAAGTATTAATGGGCTTCGAGTGACAAAATAACCCAATTTAAAAAAAATAGATCAATGATCATTAACTTTAATTGGCGTTTGTAGGTTCGGCAGTTAGTATTATAATAACTACCTACTACAGAATAGCTTTTCGCCGTGGGATGCCGGCTAAGAATTTGCATCCCCCCCTCTCTTCCCGTGGGTTTCGTAAGAGGCGATTGAGGGAAAGCCAGAAGACGGGCAGCAGCGTCTTCTGTGTAATATATCCATCATTTCGAAACTGCGATCCCCAAGACGCCTGCCAAGCGTGGGGATTATGGCAACCCCCCCCCCCCCCCCCCCCCAATGATTGACAATGCTAATTTACGGCCCCCAGTCCCCGGCAGCTCCTCTATTCCCCGCCTTGGTAGCGGGCGGGGTAACGGTCGAGCAGGGGGTGCGAAGAATCTCCGGCAGATGCCCCGCTACCACCCCCACCGAACTTTGGCCCTGGCAACACATAATGTCCGCACGCTTAGGACTGACGAGAAGATTATCGAGCTGGAGGAAGAATTGAGCAAGTTACGTTGGGATATCTTGGGATTATCTGAAATCCGACGAGAGGGACAGGATACGATAACCCTTGATTCCGGAAACTTGCTCTTCTTCCGGGAAGGAGACCGAAAATCTCAGGGTGGTGTTGGGTTTCTCGTCCGTAAGTCCCTCATTAACAACGTCATAAAGGTCGATAGTGTGTCGAGCAGGGTAGCGTACCTTATACTCAGAATAACCAGCCGGTATTCGTTGAAGGTTATACAGGTTTACGCGCCGACCTCGGCACACCCTGACGATGAAGTAGAGGCTATGTATGAGGAGATAGCAGAAGCCATACATACCTCCAAAACACACTTCACCGTTGTTATGGGGGACTTCAACGCGAAGGTGGGCACACGGAATGGCGATGAGTTGAAAGTGGGGTCATATGGGTACGGGCAGCGGAACCAAAGGGGCCAGCGGCTGGTCGACTTCATGGAAAAGGAGGGACTCTTTGTGATGAACTCCTTCTTCAAGAAGCGACCATCCAGGAAGTGGACGTGGATAAGCCCCGATGGTTCAACCAAAAATGAGATCGACTTCATCATGACGACCAACAAGCATATATTCGATGATGTCTCCGTGATCGGCAGGGTGAAAACCGGTAGCGATCACCGCATTGTTAGAGGCACATTGAATATCAATGTCAAGCTTGAGAGGTCCCGTCTGATGAAGTCCACGCTCCGTCCGGGAACCGCCCAAATCCAAAACCCCGAAGACTTTCAACTCGAACTACACAATCGCTTCCAGTGCCTAGCCGAATGCGAAACTGCGGACGAGTTAAACAATGGGTTGGTGCAAACTGTCCATGCAGTGGGGCCCAAGTTCTTTAAGACCCCACGCCGTAATAAGCCTCAGAAGCTCTCCAATCAAACCATTAAGTTAATGGAAACCCGAACTGAGATGAGACTGCAATCTTCAGCTGATATGTCGGAATATGCTGAACTCAATAGACGAATCTCGAAATCCATGCGACACGACTTGCGTTCCTATAATACAGCATGTATTAAGGACGCAATTGAGCGGAACCAAGGCTCTAAAGTGTTTGCAAAGAATTCGTCTATTGGGCAAAGCCAAGTGACCAAGCTGAAGATCGACGACGGCAGTGTCATCTCATCAAAGTCGGAGATATTGAGAGAGCTCGAGAGGTTCTACGGACAGTTGTACACCTCGACACGAAAACCCATTGCCCGAACAGCTCAGGACACCAGAGCCCAACTAACCCGACACTACACTGAGGACATCCCAGACATCAGCTTGTACGAGATTAGAATGGCTCTCAAACAGCTTAAGAACAACAAGGCGCCGGGTGAAGACGGAATCACAACAGAACTTCTGAGAGCGGGTGGAAAACCGGTACTTTTAGTCCTCCAGAAGTTATTTAATTCCGTCTTACTCGAGGGTACTACGCCAGAAGCATGGCACAGGAGTGTGGTGGTTCTCTTCTTCAAAAAAGGTGATAACACTTTATTGAAGAATTATAGACCCATCTCACTCCTGAGCCATGTATTCAAGCTGTTTTCGAGAGTCATTACGAACCGTCTCGAACGCAGGTTTGATGACTTCCAGCCTCCCGAACAAGCCGGGTTCCGAAAAGGCTTTAGCACCGTAGACCACATACATACGCTCCGCCAGATTATACAGAAGACCGAGGAGTATAATCGGCCATTATGTCTAGCGTTTGTGGACTACGAAAAAGCCTTCGATTCAATCGAGACCTGGGCGGTATTGCAGTCCCTCCAGCGGTGCCACATTGACTATAGGTACATCGAAGTGTTGAAGTGTTTGTACAGCAACGCCACCATGTCGATCCGACTACAGGAAGAGAGCACGAAACCAATCCCATTGCAGCGAGGTGTGAGACAGGGAGACGTTATTTCTCCGAAACTGTTCTCAAACGCATTGGAGGACGTTTTCAAGCTCTTGGACTGGTACGGATTCGGCATCAACATCAATGGCGAATACATCACTCACCTTCGTTTTGCCGACGATATAGTCATTATGGCAGAGTCGCTGGAGGACCTCAATACGATGCTCAGCGACCTCAGTAGCGTTTCCCAACAGGTGGGTCTTAAAATGAACATGGACAAGACGAAGATCATGTCTAATGTCCATGTTGCACCCGTACCGGTAGTTGTTGGGAACGATACACTCGAAGTTGTTGACCACTACGTATACCTAGGACAAACTGTCCAGTTAGGTCGGTCCAACTTTGACAAAGAGGTCGCCCGAAGAATCCAACTCGGATGGGCAGCGTTCGGGAAACTACGCGATATCTTCTCGTCCAAAATACCGCAGTGCCTGAAGACGAAGGTTTTTAACCAGTGTGTGTTGCGAGTGATGACATATGGTACTGAGACGTGGTCTCTAACGGCTGGCCTTTTAGAAAAGTTCAGAGTCACACAACGAGCCATGGAGAGAGCTATGCTCGGAGTTTCTTTGCGCGACAGAATCCGAAATGTGGAGATTCGCCGAAGAACTAAGGTCACCGACATAGCTCTCAGAATCTGCAAGTTGAAGTGGCAATGGGCAGGCCACATCGCTCGAAGAACCGATAACCGTTGGGGAAGAAAGGTTCTCGAGTGGCGACCACGAACCGGAAGACGCAGCGTTGGCAGGCCTCCCACTAGGTGGACAGACGACATCGTGCGCGTCGCAGGTAACCGGTGGATGCAAATAGCCAGTTGTCGTTCATTGTGGCGTTCTAAGGGGGAGGCCTATGTTCAGCAGTGGACGTCTTCCGGCTGATGATGATGATGATGATGATGACAGAATAGCTTAATTTACTATTTTGAAGATCTTTTTTTGCAGCCATGGTTACACTTAATCCAGATAGTGGCGTTTCTTGTCCGTGGTACAGTAGTACTACTGGGGTACTACGGACAACTCCGTGGTACCACCAGAGATAAATTAATTAGTTAAGATATATCATTATTTTTGTTCATTTTGTAATCGTTTACTTGGTTGGACTGCTTGTATTGCACAACATTACACATGAAATTTCAAAAATGTGATTTTTATTTACCTACGTTCAGAATATACTAGAGATTTGGTATTGAGTAATAAAATCGACAGATTATTTCTGGAAGTACTAGGGTAGCATAAAACATTGTAGTATTTTATCGACATCAGCCCCGCAGATATTTACCGTAACACCGCTTCATCAATATGTATCAGTACGCTTCAAAGCAAAGATAATGACGTTACGGTGCACTTACCAAGCCTGTGATACTCGATGTGCTCGGATTTCATATCTCCCGGATCCTTGAACTCGGCTGTAACAACATTTATGAGTTAATTGAATAACATTGAAATATAATTCATGCGAGACTTTAGACGTAGCCTTTTATTTAAATTACCGGTCAAACCACAAGAGACATAATATCTAATGTCTTTAGGGTCGCAAACGCGCTAGTGATTCATCTGGTGTTGCTAACGTCCATAGGCTGAGGTTACTGCCAGTGCCGGATTAGCCATAAGTATAGCAGCAGTCAGCAAATGCTACGGGTCCCGCACCTTGGGGGGCCCCGCACGTAGATTTTTTTGTTTTTCATAAATTTATAAATCCTTATTGATAGTCATAGAGTAATGTGTGTATCCTCATCGTTTATGTAGTTTTTTTATAAGTTCTACGTAATTGTATAACATGAAAGATTATTATTATGTAACAGGATGTGTGCGTCGTGCTTATGCAAATAAATGTTTTTCTTCTTCTTCTTCTTCTTCTAGATGCGTACCCAAGGGATTTAATTAATATAGTCATAAGTCTTACAATAAACCTATAAACTTTAATACCTAATACAAGTAAAGAGTCTTGCGGGGGGCCTACTCGTATGATTTGTTACGGGCCCCGCGCTGGCTTAATCTGGCACTGGTTACTGCTTACCATTAGGCGGGCAGTACCAATGTTTGCCACCTTGGTTGTATAAAAAAAAATCAAACGACAAGAGATAACTCTACATAAACCTCTAATACAGTTTTAGTACACCTCTAAACGTAAAATGTATTCGAAACAATCTTAATGCGTTGCAGTACGGCTCATTTTGGTACAACAAAGTGATTGTCCGGCTTAGACCCTTTGAAGGCTAAAGTAATTCGGTTAAGATTGTGTAATCTGTGCTATCATTGGATCTAATTCTCGTAATCTGATGAGAGGCTTGAAAGAGTCTATTTCTCAAATAGGGCTTTGTAGGCTTAATAGTAAAATATACCGTAGTTACTTGTCAAGTATTATTTTAAAATGGCGCGTCTGCAAAACTAATTGAATATAATTAATGATTAAACGAACTTACCTGTACGTGAAGTTCTATCATAATTATACGAGGAGATTGGTCCGAAGATATTAGTATAATTAACACACGTAGTTACACCTACTATGACGCCAGTTATCGCACAGTTAGTTGAGATTTATATTCAAAACATAGTTTTTTTTTTTTTTTCTTTTTCTTCCCATAGTTGTAGGTAGGTCAGCTGACATTCATTTAGTTTAGAGTTTAATTAAGAGTAAATTGATATTTCACAGTAAGGGACACAGCAAGGGTGGGCGGGATGCTAATATCTTCGGACCAATCTCCTCGTATAATTATGATAGAACTTCACGTACAGGTAAGTTCGTTTAATCATTAATTATACTCGAGATTGGTCCTCAATATTAGTATAATTAACACACGTAGATCTTGAGAGAAAATATTCTTAGTCTGTGAAATATCATTATTATAAAGAGAAAACAATAAAATGTAATTATCTATTTATTGCATTAATTAGAAAGGATGTTAACAAAAAACCTGGATAAATTATTCCATGGGGAAATTAATTACGTATAACCTTAGAATAATCATATTACAATATGATCACTAGAACATAATTTATTATTTTAATTTATATTAAAATAATAAATTAGAATTAATTCCCAGGTTGTCTGGAAGAGATCGCTTTAGCGATAAGACCGCCTAAAATTGTAACACTAAGTTGTAGTAATCTAAGTTTAAATGTATTTTTGTTATGGTGTGCAATAAAGTGTATTTGTATTGTATTGTATATTTCTTGTATGCATAATACTTAGTCTAATCATTTTGTAAAGTATCAAACAGCAATGATTCGGCCAGTGGCGGACTAAGCCTGTTGGGGGCCCGGGGCGGCAAAAATTTATGAGGCCCCCGGCCCGGTCAGAAAGTGACATATTTTTCCCTCCTTATTAGGAGGGCTATGTTTTTCGAGAGTATGTATGTATGTTTATTTGTTTGACACGGCCTACAGCGTCGCAACTTCTCAATGGATTTTGGCTTATGATATGCCTTTAGTTTCGTCTTAGTTGTGGCAATGACTTAAACTATACAGGGTGGAAGGAAACTTTAAATGACAACAGACGATATTTTCGTAAATTATAGTGATATTCTTTTCCTTAGTTGTGACTTTTGCTTTTGCCACTGCTTTTCACTATGCCGCTCGATCTTGAGCTCGATGTATGTTTTTCTGTAGCGTCGTTCTCGTAACCACGATAGTGTATGCCTACCGCATCGGCATGCATACTTTGCTTCTTCTGCCGTCCATTTGGCTTGTCACGATAAGCCTCTCTAGGCAGTCCGGTTTTCTTCGGACTGTGTGTCCGAAAAAGATGAGGACGCCTTAAACGCAGATACTGAATAGTCACTCCTCGACATGTAGCTCTTCGGGAATAGATGCATTAATGCGACACTCGGTCCACGATATCCCTAGCATTGCACCAACACCACATTCCGAATGCATCTATTCATTTCGTTGACATGTAATTTTTGCTCGTGACACTTCTTCAGGGTCCAACATTCCCCACCATATAACATAGCTGGCCGCACCGCACTTTTATATATCTTGCCTTTTAGTTTTATTGGCATCCGTGGGTCACATAAGACACCTGTGAGTGTTCTCCACTTTTGCCAGGCTACATTTACTCTATGTATCATTGGCGTCTTCCGTGAGAACTGATCCTAAGTACTTGAAATGGTTCACTTTAGGTACTGGTTCTTGTTGAATGTAGATGTTGTCTTCAGTTGAGTCGTTGCTGAAGTTGCATTTCAAGTATTCAGTTTTTGTCCTACTTATGGGAAGTCCAAATTTCTCCAGTGCGTCTATCCATAGATTCAATGTATGTTGTAAACTTTGTGCAGTGTCGGCAGTTAGTACAATATCATCAGCGTATAGGATGCACCAGGGTAACGGTGATTGGATTTGTCTGGTGAGATAGTCCATCACTAAGTTAAACAGAAATGGGCTCAAGGCAGAACCCTGATGGACACCTACTTTAACCTCAAAGGGTTCGCTTGTACCGGCTAGACTGCGTACTCTAGTGGTAATATTTTCATACATATCCATGACCAGGTTAATGTATCGCTTTGCTATTAGTTGTGAGCGCAGAGCTTCCCAGACTAGTTTTCGTGGCACTCGGTCGAAAGCCTTTTCTAGGTCGATGAAAATCATGTGTAGGTTCTTTTCGGTGCTGCGATATTTTTCCATCAGTATTCTAACTCCTTGAATTGCATCCACGGTGGACTTTGATGCAGTAAAACCAAACTGATTTGGCGTTATTTTAGGTATTTGTGTGAGGCACTTGTTGTTTAAGATTCTCTCCCAAAGTTTGAGCGTATGAGCTGTGAGTTTAACCCCTCTGTCGTTGTTGCATTGCGCCACTTCCCCTTTATTTTTGTAAAAGGGTATTAAATAGCTATTGCGCCACGATGTTGGTATTTTCTCTGGGCGCAGAATGATATTAAATAGTTTAGAAAGCCATTCAATGGCAACGGGCCCAGTCCATTTCCACAGCTCGTTTGGTATTTCAGCCGGTCCTAAAGCTTTGTTATTTTTTAGTTTTGATATTTATTTTTCTATTTCATCATTACAAATTTCTGGTATAGGTCCTACAACTTTGTGCGAAAATGGTGGGTCACTATTCGGAAACTCTTCGTTCAGAAGTACCTTGTAGTACTCATACCATCTTGCATTTATATCCTGATTATTTGTTAGTAAAATGTTATCTTTGTTCTTTATATACTTATTACACTTAATGTCTGTTGTTGCTCTATGTCTTTGTTTAGCTACTTTAAATATTTCGACTTCATTTGTTGCGTTTTCTAGATCTTAATAAAATTTATTTCGTGCCTTGGCCCTTTCCTGTGCCACAGTTCTTTTGACCAATTTCTTAGCTTCTCTGTACGAATTGTGTTCTTCGGCATTACCTGATTGTTGCCAAACCTTGAAGAGATTCTTCTTTTTAGCTATCTTTTCTCTTACCTGTTCGCCACCAGGTAGGGTCCTTCTCTGTCTGATTATATCTCTTAGTGACTCCCAGTTGCTGGGAAGCTTCCCCTACTGCAAAGTTCTCTAAAGCTGCCCACATTTCATTAGCGCACCTGTGTTCAATCTGTAGATCGTTTTGTAGATATTTTTGAATAGTATTAATGAAGGCTTCACCCTTAGGGCCCCTCAGTTCGCGCCATTTTAGTTTAGGAATATGGACTGAATTATTCTTTACGGCCACGAGAAGCCTATGCTGTGCGCTAATTGCGCACAGCATAAGCTTCTCGTGGCCGTTTTCACTCTACCTAAACCCAATAGAAAACGAAGACAGGTATTATCTGCATTAAAGAGGCCTCATGGTTTCCGGACTAGTGAGTCCGGAACACTGGATGGCAGCTCAGTGCGTCCCATCCTCAAAACCAACTAAATGCGACACCTTGGTAGGGGACGATGCGTTCGAAGTAGGAACTGCGTCTTTCATTCAGAGCAACCACGAGCATCCTGGATGAAGTGGACATTCCTGCTCTCGGGCCCAGGATGTCTCATAGTTCTTTTTTAATTTTGTCTTTCGATCGGTAAAACACGGTGTCGCTGATGGTAGGAAAAATCAATCAAGCCCGCTGAGTTTCTTGCCGGATCTTCTATGTGAGGCTGCGTTGTGATGTGCTGGTAGCTTTAAAAATACTGACTATTAAAAAGTGCTAGCGCTAAAAGTCTTTTCGAAGTCAATTATTTCATTCCGGTGCACTTGTGTACTTGGCATAGTGATTCATATTTAGTTACATGCATCGTGGGGCCCCCACCCCAACCTGCCTAATAGTTACAACACAACACATTATGGCCGTCTTTCATATTTAGTTAAGAGGACATATATGCTGGATTATTTCAAACAAGCTTTAGGACTTCTGACGCACAAAATCAGTTGACATACTAATCTTTTGATCTGAATGTCGCTTTGTCAGAATAACAGCGTTTATGGGCCGGAACTGTAAAATAATCTAGGTATGATATTACTTTTTATTACGTAGTATAGGTGCTTAGATACCTCAATAATTAAAAATAACTTTTGGAGATTGGAGGCCCCCCTGGACCCGAGGCCCGGGGCGGACCGCCCTCTCCGCCCCCCCGTTAGTCCGCTACTGGATTCGGCAAAGGAAGCCTGTTGGCTTTTATCTATAATTATTCTATTATAAAATCGGCCAAACGTGTTGGAACTGTCACTCCAACCAGCGGTTTTTCTAATATGTTCGATGTTAACACCTAAACTACGAGCTTTGGACGTAGCAGCGTGTGTAGTTCTATGTGCTGAAAAGGTAGACACGTCTACTCCACTCTCTGCAAGTGTATTTTTAACCCATCGACTTAATGTTTGTGATGTAACCTTATGATGTGGTTTCCTGAGACTAACAAAGAGATATGAATGATTATTGCGTAAGGAGTTGTTCATATTTAAATAGGCGTTTAAAGTTTCTATGGGACAAATTTGAGGTTTTTCACGGAAATAGGGTATCACTAAAACTGGTTGTTGTGAACAAACACGTGAGGTTTTTATGAGGTCAGGTATTTTGATCATCGACTGATTGTTGTGTTGCTCAATATTGTTTATTTGAATTAAAGACAGTGTTTGCATTCGGTGGGCAGTGACTAGGGCTAGAATGGTAACTAATTTATTAGAAATGTTTTCTAAATTTAATGACTCATTTGGGTACCAATTTTCCAAGTGAGTTAAAACTAGCGAAGTATCCCAAGCATAATTATATTTTGGTAATGACGGGCGCAATCTATATATGCCTTTGACAAAACCGTTTAAGTCTGTCATCGGTCCCAATATCCGACCCTAGAAGGATAACGCAGATCTACAACTGTTTAAGTACCCGTATTGGGCACCCGCTTCAAAAAAATCCGTTAGAAATTTGATGACATGGGGGATAGACAGCTCAAAGATATCAAAATTATTAACATAACAAAATTCATACCATTTCTTCAGGTATGTGTCGTACTGCTTAATGGAATTGTCCGATAATGAGGCCAACATGATGTGGATAGATGGCAGTGGAACTTTTTTATTTAAAATTGAGGTGGTGATAAGACTCCGGTAACCACGGTAATTCGATGGTGCACGTTGCGATTGCTGGAATGAGATAATATTAGGTCTTTACTACGTTCGAAAAATAATGGTTTCGATATAAGAAGTTTCATAAAAAGAGGGAACCAGGGTTGTGTCGGCCACCAGGGAACTACAATTATACCAGTGGCTCTATCTTTGATAATTTTCCGAATATTCTTAAGTATTATTGAGAAAGGTGGAAAACCGTAGAAAAAAAAGTTTGACCATGATATAGTGAAAGCATTTGTAGTAAAAGCATCAGGATCACGGTGCCAAGATATGTACTTGTTACATTTCTTATTGATTCTACTCTCAAATACGTCTATTTCGGGGATACCAAAGTAATCTGTTATTATTTTAAAAGCATGATCTGCCAGTTCCCATTCCACATCCGGATGAACTCATCGTGATTCAGCGTCAGCTACCGCGTTGTCCGCTGAGCTTATAATATACGAGGCATAGACCATGATATTCCTGGCTTCGCACCACTGCCACAGAGTTCGCGTTATCTGTGTAAGGTGGGGGAACTGCACGCCTCCCATGCGATTAATATATGCAATAGCAGTGGTATTATCGATTCGGAGGAGAATTTGACAATTTTGTAGATTTTTTGCACATACTTTCAGACCTAAATAAGCTGCTAGAATTTCTAATTAATTAATGTGTCTATTGTGTTCTTCTTGAGACCACATACCACTTACAGTTTCTTCTCTACACGCTGCACCCCACCCCGTAGTCGAAGCATCACTGAATATTTCCAAGCAATAGTCATCGTACTTTATATTATTAACTGGATTATCCAGTGCCCGATACCACCAATCAAAATCAGGTTGTAATGTTAATGGTAATTCCATATAACTGTCAAAGTTACCATTGTTATTTTGTGAACTTAAAAATTTGCATCCTTCAAAATTTTTTGTATAAAGCCAGCTATACTCGATTGCAGGACATGCCGAAACGAGCAAGCCAACTAAGCGAGCAAAGTCTCTTATTTTGCATCGACGTAAGGTTTTGAACTCTTGTAGTTTCTGTTTTAATTTAATTATCTTTTCTGGTGGTAGACTAACTTGGAATTTTTCAGTATCTATACATATACATATAATAAAATCGTAGAAAAGTAAAAACTGTACAATGAATATTTTTTGAAAATTTTAATTGTAACGTGTTCTAGGAACGATATTGATTCCGAATTTATGATTTTTAGAATTTTTGTCTGTTTGTATGTCTGTGACTTTGTGGAGACTTGACGTCAAAACCGCTGAACAGATTTAGTTGCTATTTAGCAAAAATATTTATTGAAAACCTAGAAAAATTATAGGATATAAATTATCTCGCTATTTGTTACGAGGAATGAGCAGTGTCCAAATATGTACTTTTTCTACTACAATTTGCGGCGAAATTATTCTGTGTTGAAGATTTGTGCCAATACTGTTCAACAGATTTAGTTGACATTTAACGGACATGTTTACGATGGACCTGGTCAGACTTTAATATAAGTAATATCAAGCTATTTTAATAAGTTCTTCTTCTTCTTCATTTTTCCGCGAAATTGTAAAAGAACTAGAGTAATGTTACAATATAACAGACTAATTGTGGATTTAAACTCCAAAATTAAAATCATTACAATATATTAACATATGGAGCTAAGCAGTAACTATCTATAATGCCACATAAGGAAGGGAATTTAAAGATGGAGCCTAACGGCTGATATAGCTTAGCGGTTGAACGGTCTCTCGGTATTTTTGTGTTTCCGGGTTCGATCCCGGAAGAATGAAGTTTTTTATTTTTCATTTTTTTTTGCTTTCTATAGTACTATTACGATATACCGTTACATTACGAGGTAGGAACTTCTACAACTTAAATCGATAGGTATTGCTTTCAATTTTTAATAAAATAAATTAAATGTTCATTTTTTGAATAGCTCCAGTCTCAGTTAGATTATAAAATATGAGTTCCCACTGCTGCATCTCGATTTAAAGAAAGTAAGTAACCAAGTAGTAAGGAAATTGTAAGTTATATGCAATTGGGAACGCTGCAGTGAAGCTTGCGCCTGTAACATATCCTCACAAGGACGAGCACCTTCTGTTTTGCTAAGTACACACTGTGTACCTACCGCTTAGCTACCTACTTATCGGTTCCTTGGAAACAGTGGCGAGTGTGAAGCTTAACTCAGTTATGATCGAAAGCGCCACGGTCAGTTTCATGTCTTATTGAAAGGAATGGTCAATCACCAAAATATTTAAGACTGTTGGCCAGGCTGCGCCCGTTGAAATGAATATATTATTTTTCCATTTCAAGAGGCTCTTTCCGCGCACTTCAGTTCATAGTACTCCCTGTCAACGTGAGCACCATCGTGCCGCAGCACAGCATTATTATTGCCACACGCGTGTCAGTCGACGCTACTGGGGTTCTGTCTGCTACAAGAACAATGACGTGTCAAGTTCAAATGGTCTAAGGCCCTCTGCGATATACTCAGTCTATACAGAATACGTTGCAGATTATACCGACTGCCTATGTCTATAGTATAGACAGTTAGTCATCAACAAACGACGGTTCCTCTTCGGAAAAAGCGCCTTCTGTAATATAGCTTTTTTTTTTTCTTTTTTTTTTTTTTTTACTGTTTTATATTATACGGTTCAATTTCTGTGTAGTGACAATCCAAACGATTGCCCGCAACACCTGACTGGCTCACTGTAAATCAGTTTCGAATCAAGTAGGTAATCACAATAATTATGATATGTAGTGGGTACCTAGTTTTTTTTTTTTTTTTTTTTTATATGTGGGTACCTACTTCCTACCCACATTCATGGACCCTTGTATATCAAAATACAATTCGGATGTATGAAGTGACAATCCAAGCGATTGCCCGCAACATAACTTTAAAGTTCTGCGCTTGATTTATGCAGTAAGTACGTATCCACAAATAATTGTGGTGCATAGATACGGTGAAGTGACAACCCAAACGGCAGCCCGCAACACACGTATTTGTTCATGTATTATTTAGCTGAGTGACAATCCCTCAAACTGCCCGCATAGCTAAACATTATTTACATGTATGTAGGTACAACGAAACAACAAAATATCAATAAGGTGATAACCCAATCGGTTACCCGCGATATCGACTTTGTTGGTATAAATTCTATAAAGGTTGTTGTAAATTGCACATACGTTGTTAGGTAAAAATCATTTTATTAGAACAGGTACATAATTAAAGACTAACCTTCGTTATTAGGCGACAATGTCTCCAGGGAATCACTCGATGTTGACGACGAATGACGTCGCCTTTTCCTATTACGTTTTAACTTTTTTTCCAACCTTTTAAGTTTCTTCGCAATATACTTGTAATCGTCCTTATCATTATTCTTTCTTTTAGGCATTTTCTATGTTTTATAATGATAACACTAACCGAGAAAAAATATAGGACCGTGTGCGTACTGGCGGAGCACAGAAAAGTGAATGGATGTCAGCTGACCTACCTACAACTATGGGAAGAAAAAGAAAAAAAAAAAAAACTATGTTTTGAATATAAATCTCAACTAACTGTGCGATAACTGGCGTCATAGTAGGTGTAACTACGTGTGTTAATTATACTAATATTGAGGACCAATCTCGAGTATAATCCTATATTCCTAATATTATTATATAATCCTATATTCAGTTAGTTTTCAGGAGATCAATTACTGAGCAATACAAAAACACTAATAGGAATAAAAATATAATGAAGATGAGTAATATATCTTATATAATAATAATAATAATAAGATTATATAAAAGAGTAGACAAAAACCCACTCATCACGAAATCTCAGAAACTACAAGTGCTAGGAGTCTCAAACTTGGCATGGGGGTTCCTTTTAAGACGTAGGTGCTCACTAAGACGGGGTTTTGAGAAATTCAACCTCTAAGGGGGTCAAACAGGGGGGCAAAGTTTGTATGGGAGAACGCGATTCCTTGGTCCTATTGACTTGAAATTTTGCACAGACATTCGTTAAGAAAATTAATTGAATTAGTATTTCATATTTTTTTATAATTTATCCCTTTACAGGGTAAAAAATAAGTATTATTACTCAACCGATGGCGGTACAAATATATTACAACAATAAGGTACGATAATTTGAAAAACAAAATAAAGGTTTCTTGGCCAAGTGGTTACGGAAGCGTCCTCTAAGTACGGACGATCCGGGTTCGCTACCCGTGTGCGGATTTTTTTTTTGTATTTTTAAACTTTGTTTTTGATTTTTTTATTTATATTAAGATTCGATGTTTTAAATATTTAACTCATATTAACTCAAGCACATTTTATCTCTAATATAATTTTAATACTTTTTTTAATTTAAAATCATGCATACGTGGTTAGGTTCTCTCTAATGTTTTGATTTATTAGTGGAAATTTAATTGATATTAGTACTATTGGATCTTATAGGTATTAGTAATAAGTGGTATCATTTGTTTGTTTCCCAAATATAATAAAATAAAAATAAAATAATGAAAATATATATTACTAGCTGACCCGCGCAGCTCCACCCGCGCTTTTATTACATTTTGCTCCCCTTTTCACCCTCCTCCCTTGATTTATTTCTCTCCATCTCTCTCTCTCTCTCTATTATAAGAAAAATCTAATTCTATGCTCTTTCTCTCATCTCTCTTTCCCCCACCCGCATCGGTCTCCGTCACATTGCCCCTTTTCCTCTCCCCGTTGTCCCCTCTCTGAACCCTATCCCCCCATCTCTCTCTCCCAACTTGCTCCATCTCACCCCCCCTTGCTCCACCTAATTCCCCGATCCCTCACCCCCTCCTCGAATCCCCTCTCCCTCTCTGTCCTCTCTTGCACCCTCCTCTCATTCTATATATCCATCAATCATGGTATCAGCGGCATGAAATATACTTTACGACTTATTGTCAGACCTACTATACCCGATATGCACACAAAATTTCATACATATCCGTTCATCCATCTATTTAATTACCTTGCCGTATGTTGCTTAACCTTTACATAGCGGCAAGAAATATAATTAATGGGCTATTATCAGACCTACCCGATACGCACATAAAATTTCATACAAATCGGTTCACCCATCTATTTAATGACCGTTGCTTAACCTTAACCTACCGGTATAAAAAGTATCATATGTCCGTCTCCTGGTCCTAAGCTACTTCCCTACCAATTTTCAGCCAAATCGGTTGAGCCGTTCTTGAGTTATAAATAGTGTAACTAACACGACTTTCCTTTAAATACACACATCAAAAGTGTCTAGGGATCAAGCATTTTTAAGCGGATTTCTTGAGATTGAGATGTGGCTTTGTAATAAATTTATGATTTTATAAATTTATATGGATCCTTTTTGGTGCATTTCATAATTTGAATCAGGAACTGTGAATCAAATTCGAGTAAAAGATGAAAATCAGCTGTCAATATTTTCCCTATAAAAACATACAACGCATTGAAGACATTATTAGTGCTACTGTTTCCCTACTACTGATTAAAACCAACGTTATTATGGAGCGGCGACGTCATTTAAGCAGGGAAGAAATGCTCAGAGCCGTGGGAATGATAGAAGCTGGTTCCCGGCAACGTACTGTGGCTTTAGCTCTGAATACAAGTCAGAGTGTTATCAGTCGACTTTGGACACGTTACCGAAGCACTGGTACCGTGGCTGAGCGCCATGGAGGACGGTATCGCTGCACCACACGGAGACAAGACCGATATATTCAAATCTTAACTCGAAGAGCTCCAACAATAACTGCCATGATGTTAGCCGTGAGGCTTCATCACTCTTCAGGGAACTTAATTAGCGACCAAACAGTCAGAAACCGCTTGCATGAAGTGAACCTTCATTCCCGAAGACCGCTACGGGTACCACCTATAGCAATGCACAATCGTAGGATTCGATATCAATGGGCTCTTGAACACAGAAATTGGGCAGAAGAACAATGGCGTTTCGTGTGCTTTTCTGATGAGTCTCGTTTTGGTATGAGACCGGATACAAGACGTATACGACACTGGAGAACCCCTGGACGCCAACAGCGATTAAAATCCAGCCAGGAAGTCCATCCTTATAGTGGTGGAACCATCATAGTATGGGCGGGTATTTGGATCGGCGGAAGAACTGAGTTGATTTGGATCAGAGGCAACCTCAACGCTCAAATTTATGCTGAGACGATTGTATCAGACGTCATCGTTCCTCTACAAGTGCAAATCGGTCCCTTATTTCAGTTAATGCATGATAATGCACGACCGCACACCGCAAGAGTTGTAAGACAGACTCTCGCCGCAGCTAACATCAATGTCCTGCCCTGGCCTGCTCAGTCACCAGACTTGAACCCGATTGAGCATGCATGGGATATGCTACAGAGAAGAGCTCTGCCGAATATGGAGGGTATCCAGTCGCAAGAAGACCTTTTTTTGTTGTTGCAACGAACATGGGCGGCCATTCCACAGCGTGATTTGGATGAACTCATTTTGAGTATGCCAAACCGATGTTCTTGTGTTGTTAGTGTTCGCGGTAGAAACACGGATTATTAATTGTTTAAGTTACCCAATAAAATTTTAAAGAAAACTGTTATTTCAGTCTTTTTTTCGAACTTTTGTGTTAGTGGTTCAAATGTCAAAAATCCCTTTATTAGGAAAATGGCAAATTTCTTTATTAATGCAAAGGTGACTTGGTTTATCGTTACTGTGACAAACGAAAACACTTTATTTGATGAATCCTTAAAGAAAATTTTAATTAATATCAATCAGGAGAAAAGTTATTGCAAAAATATATGTTGATCCCTAGACACTTTTGATGTGTGTATATAGATTAAAGTTCTATGGTGATTGTATGTTCAATTTCACCGATAGATGGCGCTGTTCATAATGTAAATCACGCTAACATCGTAAATTACTGTCTAATGATATTCGATAATGAAAGTTCTAAGTTTTTTGCATCTTTTATTGTTGCGACTGTAATACAATACCTATACACTACCTGGACTTGGGGAGTTTCATTAAAATTTAATGATCTAGTTTGGACTCGCTCGGGATTTACAGATTTTAACTTATCAAAGATATAATGTCATATTGCTATCAGCAAAGTACTTAGAACAATACAAAAATCTAATGAAAATGTCCTGGGTGTACTGGATCGGCTTACCCCTTACAAAAATTGACCCTTCGCCACTGCCATATCTTATGCAAACTAAATGTCTGCTCAGTCCCTATTGTATATAGCGTAATAATACATATCTTAATGATTAACTGATCAGTCTATAATTACCCTATTCACATACAAAGGAAATTACGTGGTAATATGTGCAAGTAATGTTTCACTGCTTAGCCCCTATGAAACATAGCGTGATGTTTTATATACCAATTTATACCTTGACTTCTACACAACACATCAGTGAAAGTTCTATCAAAATCCATCCACGGGTTTTCAAATGATACCTGGACAAACAGAACGACAGACAGACAGACAGACAGACAGACAGACAATAATTCCAAAAAAAATAGTTTTGGCCTCTATGTCGATAGTATAGTATCCCCACATAGAAATTTTGGAAAAATATTCAATGTACAGAAAAAGTCCTCTTTGAGTTTTATTATAGTACTAGCTGACCCGCGCAGCTCCGCCCGCGCTTTTATTACATTTTGCTCCCTTTTTCTCTCTCCTCCCTTGATTTATTTCTCTCTCCATCTCTCTCTCTTATAAGAAAAATCTAATTCTATGCTCTCTCTCATCTCTCTTTCCCCTTCCGCTTTGGTCCCCGTCACACTCCCCCTCTTGCTCTCCCCGTTGTCCCCTCTCTGAACCCCTCCCCTCTCTCTACTCCCACCTTGCTCCCCCTCACTCCCCCCCTTGCTCCACATTAATCCCCCTATCCCTCACCGCAACACCCCCTCCTCGAATCTCCTCTCCCTCTCTCTCCTCTCGCTCACCCTCCTCTCGTTCTATACTTGTATCCTCGTCAATCACGGTATCTGGGATTCTTACCCACTTCAACCCCTATGACTGTTGCATCGCCACATAAGAGGGGGGACCTGCGGGTCTAAAAAGGCCACTTTCGGGGAATCATAATATGAGTAAGTTACCGTTTAATTTTTATTCGTATGGCAGCATTAACATCAAATATGAGTCTGCTAATTAGTGTTAATAAATGAATGGAGTATGATTGACCTAAAATGTGTGATCATTTTACGAAAATTACAGGAATTGCGAAGAATTTGATAGAAATTCAAAATACGAATTCCTTATAGAGGAAATGCTTAATGTGGCCTTTTTAGGCCCGCTGGGCCCTCCAGTGGGATCTGCACCAAATAAACCTCACATTATAGCCCCCGGAAACCTGGCACCGTGATCATGCGGATGGGGCTCGCAACCCCGTCACCGTCCTCCTCTGAGTCGTTGCTTAACCTAGCAGCATGAAATATACTTTACTATCTATTCTCAGACCTACCCGATATGCAAACAAAATTTCATACAAATCGGTTCACCCATCTATTTAATGACCTTACCTTATGTTGCTTAACCTGAACCTAGCGGTATGGACAACGTTCATAGCTTTTTTGTCATTGGTGTAAATATTAGTGAAGTTTACGTTATATTGAAGAAGGGACAAATTCATGCTAACAACAATTTATTATTAGTTAATTATTTCTCATAAAAAGTAAAGGATAAAAAATGCTTATTGTGGGTTATCCCTAGGAGATAAACATATACCACCGCAGACTTTTTTGTAGACCTTCATAAGGTGTACAATACTGTAGTACATTATTTTGATCTATCTCGTAGGGTTCAGCCAGCGTTTGCAATGTAAGCGCAAAAATATGTGTTTATTTACGACATCACATTAGAAACCTCTAAAATTATCAGTGTTTCTCTACTATATTATGCATGTATTATACTTAAAAACCTTCCTCTTGAATCACTCTATCTATTAAGAAAAACCGCATCAAAATCCGTTACGTAGTTTTAAAGATCTAAGCATACATAGGGACAGACAGACAGCGGGGGCGACTTTGTTTTATAATATGTATAGATATAGATATTTCCAAAATGTCTGTTTCGGTAGGAATACAATATGCATGTATTGTACGTATATGATATAAAAGCCAAAACTTTATTGGAATTATTGTCTGTCTGTCAGGGTTTTTTCCAATTTGGAGGTGCTATCGGATATAGACAGACTCGGATAGCGACTCCAAACCACGCAGCGGTTTTCACCATCGGTTAGATAAAGTAAATAAACTAACATAGCTTACGTTGACTAAGCCTAAAGAGATACAACAGTAGCTTACGTTGACTAAGCCTAAAGAGATACAACAGTACAATCAAGTACTAGAGAATTTCATTAATTCCATATTTTATATTATAAGGTAGGTAAATATCCGGGATATAATATACCCCGCCCCCGGCGGCGGACTCAAAGGCAATGCACTGAGGGACAGCTGATGCAGATCCCACCGGAAAACCCCTCTCATGTGCTGATGTGACAGCCACGGGAGTTTTAGTGGGTAAGAATCCCCCACAGGATCCCGGGGACATATTAAACGTGTGGCGCCACCCCTTTAACTGTGACAATGGTGACAGATTCCCGGGGGGCTTTAATGCGTCCCCAGCAGCGGCTTCAAAGGCCCTTGCCTTGCACTGAGGGGTACCCGGTGCAGCCCCCCCGATTTTGTGCGGACACCCGTGGGGGGTTTACAGGGTAAGAATCCCACATACCGCGCGTTTTTTTTTAATTTATCCCTTAACAGGGTTAAAAAGCAGTATTATTACTCAACCGATGGCGGTACAAATATTCTCACTTAGATTTGCTTACACGGATAACTTTAATACTTAAGGTAAAATATCACGCTATATGCATTAGGGACTGAGCAGACATAACAAGAATATGATCAAGTAATTCGGCTAACATAATGAGAGTAGCCGTGGTCTGGAGGTTACGGAAGCGTCTTCTAAGCGCAGCAGGGTCCGGGTTCAAAACTCTTTAGGATTTTTTTTGTGTACTTTAATTTTTTTTATTTTTGATCATTTTATTACTTTTCTAATTTTTCACTGAAGGTTTTTATATTAACTGAATTTATTTAGAAGTTTTATCTAAGTAAATAAATTTAATTAGCTTACGTTGACTAAACCTAAAGAGGTACATATGTACTTAACAATCGAGTATTATAGAAGTTCATTCTATATATCATTCATTCCGTATAATATAATTTAAATCTGGGATATAATATGCTTGCCCCCCGGCGGCGGACTCAAAGGCCAGGCACTGAGGTACACCTGGTGCAGATCCCACCCGAGAACCCAGGTTTCCCTCTCATGTGCCGATGTGACAGCCACGGGAGTTTTAGTGGGTAAGAATTCCAAATACCCAGGTTGACTTCCCCACTGGATCCCGGGGACATATTGGATGTTTCCCCCGCCACCCCTTAACTGTGACAACGGTGACAGATTCCCGAGGGGCTATAATGCGCCCCCGGCAGCGGCTTCAAAGGCCCTTGCCTTGCACTGAGGGGTGAAGTGAAACACAAGCTTGTTGGTATAACACTGATTTATTTTATATGCCTACCTACTTAATATTAGAAACCAACCCGCACAATATACTACATCTTTTCCGTTAATAACAAAGAAGAAATAAACAAAACAAATAAGAAAACAAAAATCAAATAAATCACACTTAACTATGCTGTACTTACTTGATTGAAATTATTTAAATGAAAAGTATAAACTCTTACCATTATACAATACAACACAGGTAATAAAAACATAGATAAGTACCCAATATTCATAAGTAAGTATACATAAGTAGTAATCAAATAAGTAGTATCAAAGTTAACTATACCTATGTAACAACATACATTTCTAATCTCCTTATTTCTATGCACTTTCTATAGGATAAGCCATACCTACATACCTTCGCATAACATAACACATGAAATTATTATCTAACTTTACCATAATACATGTTTATTTTCTACTTAGGGTACGGTACTAGGTTCTTATAATAACAATGTAATAAAATACCTAATAGCTACTTAATATTATTTCGGTGTATCGTCTAATAAATTAGACAGCATTCGTGCATTTCGTTGCCTAGACCTCTCTATAGGCACTTTTGGTGGCGATGGTGATGGCGTAGAATCACTGCTATTTGTTGCATAACATGAAGTGTCTAAATCTGTATAATTGGAATTATCACAATTATTATTCTCCAACGAACAACGTGGTGTTGATGAACTATTGACCGGCAACTGAGCAATTTCTTCTGTACCTGTCTCTTGTTTACGGCGGTGCCTAGAAGTCGGTTTAGCTGTCGACCAGTATTGTTTATCGCTGACAGTAGCGGTGGGTACAGGGCGGACTGAGCCAGCTGTCGACGATGACTGCTGCTTCAATTCACAATCAGTGCGACGCACCACCAGATGAGCGCGCGTGCGACGATATTTGTTGCCGTCTTTATCTTCCACTATAAATGAACGCGGTTCAGGTGCGCGTGCGATAACAGAAACCGGTTTTCTTTGCCCATTACATATTAATGTCGCTTTATCACCCACAGTCACGGGTTGTATAGATCGCGCTGATTTGTCATAATGTTTTTTATCCTTACCTCTTTGTGCCATTAATACCCGATAATTGCGTTCATTATTAACAGGTTTATTTAATAATTCTGGAGTAATGGGTAATTTTGTATTCATTCGCCTACCCATTAACATTTGAGCAGGAGAGTCTAAACCATTTCGCGGCGTAGATCTATAATTTAATAAACTCAATTGAAAGTCCTGATTTGAATCTATACATTTTTTTAACAACTTTTTTATGGTTTGAACTGTCCTCTCACTCTTCCCATTCGATTGAGGATAGTGCGGTGATGATGTAACGTGCTGTACTTCCCACTCTTGCATAAACTTTTTGAATTCCATAGAACTATAAGCGGGACCGTTATCCGTTACCAATTCCGCCGGAATACCGTGTCGCGCAAACTGTGCCTTCATGAAATTGATAACCTGCCTACTATTTATACTGGTCAGTTCTTCAACTTCAACATAATTTGAGAAATAGTCGACAAGTATTATATATCGTCGCTTTCTATATTCAAATATATCAGAAGCTAATTTATACCATGGCAAAGAAGGCACATCATGAGGCAGGAGCGGCTGGCGCCGCGGGCGCGGCGCGTGCAGTGCACACGCGTCACAGCGCCGCACCATATTCTCCACGGCTTCGCACAGGCCTGGCCAAAACATCACCTCGCGTGCGCGCCGCTTACACCTCTCTATGCCCAAGTGACCCTCGTGCACACGCTTCAACATCTCATCTCGTAGGCCACGCGGAATAAATACACACTCCCCTTTGAAAATCATTCCATTTACATAGTGAAGTTGTTCACGGTAGGGCCAAAATACCTTAGTATTTTCATTCACCTCACGTCTATTTTTTGGCCAGCCATTTAAAATATATTGTATTAACTGCTTACAATCACTATCCTCGTCAGTCTGTTTTTGAATAAGTTGCATTTTTGCCTGGCTAAACGGTACATTTTCTATCATAAAACAAGTTTGTACACTGACTTCTTCGGACACCTGCTCATGCATTAATTCATTTAACGGTGCTCGGGACAACATATCCGCAATATACATGTATTTTCCCGGGGTATATACTACTGTAATCTGAAATCCTTGTACTCTCATCATCATCCGCTGTAAACGTGCCGGTACTGCGGTTAATGGTTTATTGAATAATGCTTCCAATGGTTTATGATCTGTGTGAACTGTAACATCAGACCGACCATAAATATACTGCCTAAATCGCTCCACCGCAAAGACTATAGCAAGCATTTCCTTCTCTATTTGGGCATATCTCGTTTGTGTATCTGTGAGAGTGAGTGAAGCAAATTCAACTGGTCTATCATTCTGCAGTAGTACAGCACCGAGCGCGACGCTGCTGGCATCTACTGACAGCACTACCGGTGCCTCCGGCGAATATATTTTTAACACCGGTGCACTTGCCACCTTCTGCTTAAGCTGTTCAATCGCTTGTGAATGATGGGGCTCCCACAACCACTCAGCATCTTTTTTTAACAGACCTCTTAACACGTTGACGCACTCAGAACAATTTTGAATAAATTTTGATAAATAATTTATCATGCCTAAAAATCTTTCTAACGACTTCCTATCAATAGGTAGTGGCATATCCAATATAGCTTTAACCTTAGAATCATCAGCTCTCATACCATTTGCATCAAATTTATGACCGAGGTAAGTTATTTCGGACACACCAAATTTACATTTATCACGATTGAATTTAATTCCTATTTTTTGTGCCCTCTCTAATACTGATTCTAACCTCCTATCATGCTCTTCTTTAGAACTTCCCCAAATGATGACGTCATCAATAAATGATTCTACCCCTTCTAGGTCTTCCAAGTGCTGTCTGAGCTTCAAATGAAAAATTTCTGGTGCGCAACTAATACCGTATGGTAAACGCAAGAATTGATACCTGCCGAAGGGTGTACTGAATGTACACAGGTCCGCGCTCTCGTCATCAATCTCCACCATCCAAAATCCACACCGGGCATCTAACACGCTAAACACGCTGGCGCCACGCAACTTCACTGCCAGCTCCGTAACTGTAGGTAGCGTGAACTGCGCGCGTCGCACAGCTCGGTTGAGAGGTCTAGGGTCCAAACAAACACGAATGCTGCCGTCTTTTTTAGCTACTAATACAATTGCATTGACCCAATCTGTTGGGTGTGTCACTTTCCTTACAACACCGAGTTGTTCCATTCTGTTTAATTCTACTAACAATTTGTCTTTCATCCCTAACGGTATTTTTCTAGTAGGACATATCACCGGTTGCACATTATTGTCAATCATAATTTTATATTTACCTGGCAACTTTCCTAATCCTTTAAATAAAGTTGAATATTTATCCATATTTAACCCATTAACACAATTAATTAATCCCATTGCAATACAACCTTCTAATCCCAGTACATTTTGACATTGCATGTCTGCAACGACAAACGGTAGAATAATCTTATGATTGTTATATACAATAGACAAGTCTCCTATACCAATGATCGGCAACCGGTTTCCAGTAAAAGAATGAACTTGTTTTGTGAACGGCTTAAGTTGTCTAATAGATAACCCTAAAGATAAAAACTCATTTTTGGAAATCACATTTATCATTGAACCTGTATCCACTTTAAGTACAATCTGTTTACCTTTACATGCTACGAATATCGTCCATTCCTTCGATGATCCATTGCGTCCATCGTACTCAGCTATGGTGTCGACATAAAACATTTCTTCACTATCACTTTCCATCGAATCTACGCTGAGATTTAGTACTTTATGCATTGCTTCCTTTCGTTTACATACTCTCGAAAAATGGCCTCTCGCATCGCATACAAAACACAGCGCCTCGCGTGCACGACAGCGGTCTCCTCTAGGACAGCGCGAGTTGCCGCACCGAGCACAGACGTCACCCGCGCCGCTGCCGCCGGGCCGCACGCCATCCGCAGCCACCGCGGAGCTGCGCCCGCGCCACCCGCTGACTCGCCGCCGCGCTCGACCACCGCGCGACCAGCGGCCCCCGCTGCCGCCGGCACTTCGCCCCGTCACTGCATTCACCTGTACCTCTCCCGATCCTCCGTCGATGCACAGGCTTTCCTCTTTGGACATCTCCGCCGCCTGACAGATTTGTATTGCCTTCGACAGAGACAACTCATCCGTACGAAGCAACCGATCTCTAACCGTATTGCTGACGATCCCACAAACAATTTTGTCACGCAGTAAACTTTCATGTAAGTCTCCGAATTCACACTGCTGACTTAACAGTCCCAAAGCGGTGACGTATTGGTCGATTGTTTCTTTTTCTTCCTGATTGCGGGTGAAGAATTTGAAACGTCTCACAGTGATACTGGTTTTAGTACCGAAATATGTTTCGAACTTCTGTAATACACATTTAATGTCGTCCTCATCTTCATCTTCTCCAAATGTAAAGGTAGTATACACCTCGTACCCCGCCGTACCGATGAGGTTAACCAACAGACTGGCTTGTATTTCTTTGGGTTCTTTGCTCACTCCAGACGCTTTCACAAATAATTCAAAAAGCTTCCGCCATTTTCGCCATGCCTCGGACCGTGTGGCCGGCCCTCCTTCAAGTATTAATTCTGCTGGAGGACGCGCGTGTTCCATACTTTTATCACGTAAACTGATTTTATAAATATAATGCACACAATTGCCACTAATAATTTATCAAATCCACATAAATACGTATTTAATTACAACACCGCTGTCACCATGAAGTGAAACACAAGCTTGTTGGTATAACACTGATTTATTTTATATGCCTACCTACTTAATATTAGAAACCAACCCGCACAATATACTACAAGGGGTTCACGGTGCAGCCCCTCTCTTTTGTGTGGACAGCCGTGGGGGACACATACCGCAGTGGATCACCCGGAGGATCCTGGGGGCCTATTGGAGGTTTCCCCCGCGATCCCCGTATCTTTGAGCACGATGATAGATTCCCGGGTGGCTTTATTGTGCCCCCGGTGGTGGGCTCAAAGGCAAGACACTGAGGGATCTTGGTGCAGAACCCACCGGATAGCCCAGGTCTCCTTCTTATGTACTGATTTAACGCCCGTTGGGGGTTTAGTGTATAAGAATCCTACATAACTCGGTTGACCGCCAACAGTGTCCCGGGGACCTATTGAAGGCTTCCCCGTGACCCCTGTAACCGTGAGCACGGTAACAAGTTCCCGGGTGGCTTTATTGTGCCCCCCGGTGGCGGGGTCACAGGCAAGCCACTGAGGGTATCATGGTGCAGATCCCACCGGATAGCCCAAGAAGGGGTTCTTATGTGCTGATTGCACGGCCGTTGGGGGTTTAGTGTATAAGAATCCTACATACCCGGTTGACCACCAATAGGGTCCCGAAAATCCCATTAAAGGCTTCCCCCGTGACCCCTGTAACCGTAAGCACCGTGACAGGTTCCCGGGGAACTATAATGTGCTTATCCGGCGGCGGGTTCAAAGTCAAGGCACTGAGTGGTATCAGCTGGTGCAGATCCCGACAGATAGCCCAGGTCCGCCCTCTAATGTGCCGACGTGATAGCCGCGGGGGTTTTAGTGGGTAAGAATTCCTTGGTTGACCCCCGTTTACGTCTTAACGATGAAACCGAACAAGGAAGCCCGTATTGCTTCCATAAATTGGTTTTAAATAAATGGTGTCCTGTTCCAGTCCTTAATCCATCCAAATTGTTCACCGGTACACGTCTGCAGTTTCTAATAAAATTATAAATACAATTAACAAATCACAAGCTCAGAGATTCAACGTTGCAGACTTAAACCTAAGCGTTGAGTACTTTGCCCATGGACAGACAGCTATACGTAGTCCTTTCACCCGTCACTTCTAAACAAAATTTGTTCATATTGCGTTACGAAAAGTCAGCTACAAACATTATTTATGAAGAAATTCTATAATCAAAGGCAGTAACTTTAAATTATTCACTTCTTTTCTTTCTCAATTACACCCGTGCGAAGCCGGGGCGGGTCGCTAGTACTTATAATAAAACTGTAATAGGTCCAATTCTGTACATTGAAGATATTTTGAAAATTATATTTGGAGGGCATTCTATAACCGAACCTGAGGCCGAAAATGTATTTTTTTTAATTTTTGTCTGTCTGTCTGTCTGTCTGTCTGTCTGTATCACGGCTGAGCATCACGCCGAAACTACTGAATGGATTCAAATGAAACTTGGCATGATTTGAGATCTTACTACGAGGTAGGACATAGGATACTTTTTATCCCGTAATCTAGCACGGTTCTTTTGGGAGAAGGGATTAAAGTCAAAATGGGTACTTGGTTATACGCTTGGTTCGATTTTATCAATTTTTCTTTATAATATAATAAATATTAGTAAGGGAACACTCGAGAGTTATAATCAAGGTTTTGTAATCGATCGGGTTAAGCAACGTTTGGTAAGGTCATTAAATAGATGGGTGACCGTTTAACACCATTTGAACTAAACGGGTCTGTGCTTCGGAGAGCAAGTAAAAAGTGGGTCCCCGTTTTTAACCGACTATAAAAAGGAGGTTATGTATTCGATGCGAATGTCTGTTATTAAAAGTTTTGTTTAACGTAAAAATAGCGCAGGCGGAGCTGCGTGGGTCAGCTAGTATATACATATATTAGAATGTTTTTAATGGAATCAGATAATTATTAAATGCTGACTTTGTAGTTATTAATTTATCCTACCCATCATTCACACAAAGAACGAAATATCTATCATTTAAAACAATAAGTACAATGAAATCAAACTACTTTTACGGATTTTATCGCGGTTTATTTTCTGATTTTACTATCCCGACGTTTCGAATGCTTTGCAGCAGCCATGGTCACGGGAGGACTGAGATGTTGAACGTCCTTATGTCACAATAGTACAACAGTAGTTTGATTTCAATGTGTAATATTCTCGTCAGTAAAAGACAACATTACAATAAGTACAAAATAAAAGTTTTTATATTTATCCAACATAATATGGGTAATATATAATCTGTAAGCAAAAGCTAAAGGCAAAAGCTAAAGTTATTTACAATGTAAATAGCTTTTAACAGGAGTGTCTGAACCAAAATATGGTTCAGACACTCGGCGGCACGTACGAGTGCAAATGGATTCTTGGCCCATTTATAAACATAACGAGAAGTGAACATTATTATGTATCAGATATTGGATTTACCGTACATCCTAAGCTACTTGGTCCATATTAAGACATCAGGGACATTAGGACGCAACGGTAGAAAAGAAAACCTCTTCGTTGAGCACTTGGCGGATGGTTCCAAATAATATTAAGACACGCGATTTCACGAATGAAATACGAAGACATAGAAATATTAAGAAAGTACCAATTACTGGTTGTGGGCGAAGCCGTGGGTACAGCTAGTATACCCATGAAACAATCGTAACATCATCCTTTGGTGCCGAGCATCACACCTGGCTATGTCTTGGAATAGATTTCAAGAGAGGTAGAGAACATATCTCTAGGTTAGAGGTCACTTACTTATTTTTAAAGAAACAAACTGTATACCTAAGAAGCAATATGAGGAACCAATTCCGAACAGTTTACTATAGGTACTATCGCACACGGACGTTCGTGTACCAGTTTTCAATCAAAATCGTTTGAACCACGTTACGTGCGCTTAGTACCCCGTCCGCACGTATTTTGGCCGGCTCGTGCAAAAAATTATCGCCCTAAAGGTGATACTCCGCTTGTGACCGCGAGTGAACGTATCGAACAGGTACCTACTCTAAAACTTGGCCCACGTTTCTCAATCACATTATCAGGGAAGCCGACAAACCTTGCTATTGCTGAAATTTGTTTTCAGTTTTTACTTTCGCGTGTTTCTTCTTTTAAACTTCGCGTTTATTGCAACATCAATTTTGAAATAAGGTATAACTGAAGCCATATTATTTAAAACATGCTTAAAGCAAATTATTTTTACTAACTATTTTTATTTTTTTGATTATTTTGACGGGCCCGTTGGTCTAGTGGTCAGTCACCCTGCCTGCCAACCGATGGGTCGAGGGTTCGATTCCCGCCAAGTGTCTGGGTGTTGTTTATCTATTTAAGTATGTATTTACAAAAAAAAAAGTATATAAGTATTAGTATCAGTTGTCTGGTTTCCATAGTACAGGCTCTGCCTAGTTTGGGATCGGATGACCGTGTGTGGATTGTCCCAAGATATTATTATTATTAACTTAGTAAAAGAGATTAGTGTTTCGCCATATGGTAAGCGACACTTCTTCCCGAGGACTTGCATCGCCAGTCATCACCCGAGGGATTAGTTATTAAGTCTCTTGAGACCGATAATTTCTCCAGATACAGTGTCCTTCACACCGGATCATAGAATTTTTACACACTGCTGCATTGCAGCTGAAATACTAACTTGTATTTCTTATGTATAGTGAAAATAGCGGTCTTATTGCTAATAGAAATAATAAATACTAGGCTTGTGGTATAACAATTAACTTTTCAAGATAAAAAGCTTTTAAAACGAGGTTAACAATCCCCTGCCGTCAAATGTTGATAAAAGTACAACTGATAAACCGTCACCCAGCCTATCTCTGACCCACTTCTTGTAGGCTAGGAACCCTCCGGCCGCTATAAATATTTATAAGCAGGCTTATTTGTGTCCAGTATAATCTAGATATTGTAAGACGACGTAGGAATATGTTTTTTGGTTGCAAAATGAGTTTATCATTCACTCAACCTTCAAGGTAACATGTCAAAGTAAAAAGTCGTATACTGGATGGTATTTCTCTTAGGGTTAAATGATTATTACAAAAAAAAAAAATTGTTCTCAACTACGTTATATGAGTTCTTGTTGCTACAATTTAGGGGCTTTAAACCTCTTGGTTTAAGATGTATTAGTGTTAGAGTTTTAATGAGTAATTAAGCGTTTATCCCAATAGGATACTAAATCGTCCTTTTTGGGGATGATTTTGTAAACATCAACTTTTTTTTATTAGAGCTCATCTATGCTTAAATATGTAAATGTTGTAGCCTCTGTGGCGCAGTGAGAACCCGCTTGCTTTATAAACCGGAGGTCGCGGGTTCGAATCCTGCAGGGGCAACTTTGTGTAGTTGTTCCTTACTGGCTAGGACAATGCAGGCGGATCACCTGATTGTCTGTAAAGTATGATGATCCATGCGTCGGATGGGCATGTAAAAAGTCGGTCCTGCGCCTAACCTCTTCCTCGGTCGTGTCGGTCTACCGTCCCATCGGATTGTGAGAGGTATAAAGGGAAGAGAGAGTGCACTTGTGTCTACGCTTGTGCACTATAATATATCCCGAGTAGATGACTGATGTTGAACCCGTACCGGTAGTTGTTGGGAACGATACACTCGAAGTTGTTGACCATTACGTATAACTAGGACAAACTATCCAGGTAGGTCGGTCCAACTTCGACAAAGAGGTCGCCCGAAGAATCCAAATCGGATGGGCAGCGTTCGAGAAACTACGCGAAATCTTCTCGTCCAAAATACCGCAGTGCCTGAAGACGAAGGTTTTTAAACAGTGTGTGTTGCCAGTGATGACATATGGTACTGAGATGTGGTCCCTAACTGTGGGCCTTTTGGATAAGCTCAGAGTCACACAACGAGCTATGGAGAGAGCTATGCTCAGAGTTTGCGCGACAGAATCCGAAATGTGGAGATTCGCCGAAGAACCAAGGTCACCGACATAGCTCTCAGAATCTGCAAGTTGAAGTGGCAATGGGCAGGCCACATCGCTCGGCGAACCGATAACCGTTGGGGAAGAAAGGTTCTCGAGTGGAACCGGAAGACGCAGTGTAGGTAGGCCTCCCACTAGGTGGACAGACGACATTGTGCGTGTCGCAGGTAACCGGTGGATGCAAATAGCCAATTGTCGATCATTGTGGCGTTTGAAGGGGGAGGCCTATGTTCAGCAGTGGACGTCTTCCGGCTGGTGATGATGATGATGATGAGATGGCTGATCTTGTGAAAGAATGGCCGCTGTGGTCGTACCGGCCAGGAGGACATTATTATTATTATATGTCAAAAAATGCTTCTGGTGTAATTTTATTCAACGTGTTGACGAGACAAACAAGACTTTCGCCTGAAGGTAAACGACATGCCTGCCTATAGACAGCTGCATTGCACTGCCGCTCGTCACGCGAGACATTAGTTAAGAAGAGTAAGCAAGAGAAAAGTCTCTAGAGATCGGTGATTTTACCAGCTACAGTACCTTGGGGTACCCGTGGGGTGCCGCGATGGAATTTCATCCCCCCATCTCCTCTCGTTGGGTGTCGTAAGAGGCGACTAAGCGAGAACGGGAAGATGGGCAGCAGCGTCTTTCTTTTGGATATATCTTCCACCTATACTGTGATCTCCAAGCCGCCTGCCAAACGTGGGGATTGTGGCAACCCCTCCCTTCTAAGGGGGAGGCCTTTGTTCAGCAGTGGACGTCTATCGGCTACTAATGATGATGATGACAGTACCTTCATACCGGAACACAACGATGCTAACACATTGATACTTGGCAGTAGAATATCTCCCTCCCCGACAACCGTATGCTACACTAGCTATCAGACACCGGTCTCGCCGGCGAGGCCGAAGGGTCGTACGTATGCGACCGCAACGACGTGCATCACCCCACTGAGTTTCTTGCCGGTTCTTCTCAGTGGGGGCGCGTTGTGAACCGGTGGTAAACTCAGCCCTCTCTTAAGCGACAGCCCAAGCCGAGGCCGTGCCTCCCTGAGGTGCCCTTGAGCTCGTCGCTACTTCTGCCGTTAAGGCTAGAGCGCTTTAAGCGCTCGCCTCCTATTGTCCTGTGAAGCTGTAATGGCCATCTGCGGCCAACAGCGTCTATCATTCCCAAAAAAAAAAAGTTGAATATCTGACCTACCTGGATGGTTCCAGCAAAGGAACTAGCAGCAAGTAGATAAAAAAAGTAATCTGATAGCAGAGTAGGTAAGATGATCAGCAGTTTAAGATGTCAGTCAGTGTTATGAAGTTAATTGAGTAGATGTAGGTAAATGTAGGATTTTATTAAGTAGATGGAAAGATATTTGTAGTGTTAAAATAAAACTGTAACAGGTCCAATTCTGTACATTGAAGATATTTTGAAAATTATATTTGGAGGGCATTCTATAACCGTATAGACTGTGCCGATACTGAGGCCGAAAATGTATTTTTTTTTATTTTTGTCTGTCTGTCTGTCTGTCTGTCTGTCTGTATCACGGCTGAGCATCACGTCGAAACTACTGAATGGATTCAAATGAAACTTGGCATGATTTGAGATCTTACTACGAGGTAGGACATAGGATACTTTTTATCCCGTAATCTAGCACGGTTCTTTTGGGAGAGGGGATTAAAGTCAAAATGGGTACTTGGTTATACGCTTGGTCCGATTTTATCAATTTTTCTTTATAATATAATAAATATTAGTAAGGGAACACTCATAGAGAGTTGTTATCAAGGTTTTGTAATCGATCGGGTTAAGCAACGTTAGGTAAGGTCATTAAATAGATGGGTGACCGTTTAACGCCATTTGTACTAAACGGGTCCGTGCTTCGGAGAGCAAGTAAAAAGTGGGTCCCAGTTTTTAACCGACTATAAAAAAGGAGGTTATGTATTCGATGCGAATGTCTGTTATTAAAAGTTTAGTTAACGTTAAAATAGCGCAGGCGGAGCTGCGTGGGTCAGCTAGTACTTTAATAAATCTCTAAGAATAGCTTTCTTATTTAGCAATATATTACCAGTTACGTGATTACGTCATATTGTTTATCTACAAAATAATAATGCTTAAGAAGTAGGTAATTGATCGTAATGGCCACGGTATAATCACAAAGTTATTTTCGGAAACTCATTTCGTTCAATATTATGACTGCTACTATCCGAATTTCAGTTATGAAATTTCTATAAATAGAACAGAGTCTACTTACTTGATATCTCATATTAAATCAGCAAATCGTTTTACGACAGTCATCATTATCAGCAGCCGATAGACGTCCACTGCTGAACAAAGGCCTCCCCCTTAGAAGGGAGGGGTTGCCATAATCCCCACGCTTGCCAGGCGGCTTGGGGATCGCAGTATAGATAATCCAACAGAAAGACGCTGCTGCCCGTCTTCTTGCTTTCAGTCGCCTCTTATGGACACTCTATGGGAGGAGATGGGAGGGTGCTATTCTTAGCCGTCACCCCACGGGCTTTACGACAGAAGGTAGAGGGTCAAGGGTATTAAAAGACGTGCATGTTGATGAAATACGTAAATGGACTAACCACCTGTAACATCTGAATATCAACGTGGCTCAAATACCTCGCAGAGAACATCAAGTTTTTTCGGAACTTGTCGAGTGGGTCTTAACTAATGAGTTAAGTCACTGAGATTTTATCTTCTCATTTGATCTCTAGTTAGTCATTGCTAACTAGAGATCCAAGGGAGTGTAAGTTTAATACAATGCTTAACTAAAACGTAACTGCAACCTCCATATACTACATAGTTATTTGAAAAAAAAAAACAAACGATATCGTGGCGGGAAAGTTTCGCGTTATTTTAGGTGGCGAGAGCAAGAGTTTCACCTGGTGGAGAGCGGCACGCCTGCCCATATTTTCACCAGCTACAATGTTCTCCACACCTGAATACATTATTGTTTACATACACATTGCTGCTTGAGTATTCTGTAGTTTTGGAATTTCACCATTTTTGGTATGAACAATAATAATTTACCATTACCGACCGACCATGTCGAATCTACAAGTTGAAGTGGCAATGGGCAGGCCACATCGCTCGAAGAACCGATAACCGTTGGGGAAGAAAGGTTCTCGAGTGGCGACCACGAACCGGAAGACGCAGCGTATGCAGGCCTCCCACTAGGTGGACAGACGACATTGTGCGCGTCGCAGGTAACCGGTGGATGCAAATAGCCAATTGTCGTTCATTGTGGCGTTCTAAGGGGGAGGCCTATGTTCAGCAGTGGACGTCTTCCGGCTGATGATGATGTAATGTCGAAGAAATTCAAATAATATAGATTATGAAATGTTTTTGCCGTTAACTGGAATATACCTTTATAAAAGTTTATCAAAGCAAGATTGTACGAAATAATGTAAAGTTTTTATCATAGGCTTTAACTTTTGTAATATCTACTTTTTATAAGAAAAAAGGCTGACATAGATAAGTTATTAAAGTAGCGCGAAAAGCTCTTTTTATATAAAATTTTGTGTGAACGTCGTATAAAAACCGTGCGTATCAGACAATTGGTTAAAACAGAAAAAAATGGGTTTTAAATTCTAAAATAATTATATTGTATAATGGATACCTACTTGTAGCAGAACTAGAACCTATATTACATAATGTAGCCTCCGACTGAGCTTTACATAAGTAGTAGGAATCCGCTTGCTTTACGAGTATAACCCGGATATTGTTCGATTCGCATTCTACGAGAAGCAACAAACTTTGTGGTTACCTAATTCCCTGACAATTAAGATGATCCATGCTTTGGATGGGCATGTGAATAGACGGTCCTTTTTTTTTTTTTTTTGACGCGGTGGAAATCTTCGAAAGATCCCCGGGAGCTGTGGGGCTCGACCGGGGTATGTGGGATTCTTACCCACTAAAACCCCCGCGGCTGTCGCATCGGCTCATGAGAGGGGGAACCCCAGGGCTCTCCGGTGGGATTTGCACCAGGGGCCCCTCAGTGCCTTGCCTTTGAGCCCGCCGCCGGGGGGCGCATTGTAGCCCCCCGGGAACCTGTCACGGTGCTCACGGGGACGGGGGTCGCAACCCCGCCGCCGTCCTCCTCGGAGTCGCCGCCGTACTCAATGGACGCTCAATCAAAGGGCCCACACCCCGAGCGTCCAGCGACTCCGAAGGCAATAGACGGTCCTGTCCCCACAGCTCTCTCCCCACCTGTATCAAATTTCCGTCCCATCAAATATTGTTGCTTATGGGTAAAGGAAAAAAAGTCATGTAAGCACTTTTGTACTAATAGTTCCGTCGCTACTGTGCCACTGCAGGGCAAAGGCCTCCCGTTCCTCTTTCCACTTTTCGCGATCCATACCAATTTGTATCCAGTCCTTCTTATAATTATCCAGCTCATCCTGCCATCGCCGTCTAGGCCTACCACGACGTCGTGTCCCAGTGCGTGGCACGCATAGTGTGGTCGTTTTGGCCCATGCAGTATCTGGCATGCGGCAGACAGACATGCCCAGCCCAGTTCCACTTCAGTTCTGCAGCTGTGCGACCCACATCAGCAATTTGCGTTACAGAGCGCAATATATAGGCTAGGCCGAGCCTGTTCTATGGAAACCAGAAAATTGATACTAATATTTACATACAGGGTTTTTTTTTGTGAGGGGACGTAGGGACAAAGGAAATTTCCAGAACTGAAAAAATTGAAAGAATTTGAAAGAAATTATGGACTTTACAACATTCGAGAATTAGCGTGCCCCGAAAAAAAGAACTGACAAAAAAAGGCCTGCTTACAAATATATCTTTTATTGCAAATTCATACTTAAATAGATAAAACAAGACACTAGGTGGGAAGGATATAAAAAAAAAATTACGAATATAATTACTTGTTAACTCTATAAAAGAAGTCCCAAAATTACTCTTTTTAACACATAGTGTATCATTGAAGTTATTCAACAACAAATGTCCAATATATTTCGGCATCTATGAGCGTATAGATGAAAGATTTGAAATTTCACACTCGAGGGGGTCGCATATTATCCACCCGACTGACTGCGCAACGAAAGAGATTTAGGGTATATGTGTTTATGAAGATATGACTGCGCGCTAACAGTTTCATTTCTTTGTAATTTTCTGTCCATATTACACGTAAAGATCTATCAATATCTACAAAAATTCTATATTATGACTTAGAATAATAAAATATTTAAATTAATTTCTTATTTAAAGGTTAACTCTAGAAACCAACATAAATTAGACATCCAGTAGTGCTATTCACTAAGCAACAACCTCGAGCTCGTCGCTGCGGCTGTGGCGAGTTGTGTTTTCGTATTCATTAAAGTTCTCAACGGCCAGTGATTCACATCTGCACCATGTTTAACACGCGAACCTCATAAGCGCGATCACGCATCGGCCACCGACGGATTAGCTTTGCTTACGCACTAGCACCGCGAAAACTTACGGTTTTGCGGCCAAAATGCGACAGTGAATACTGATTTTAACAGCAATAAACTCGACGTCGAATTCAAGGCTGGCTCGACGGCGAGCTCGACGTATTACGTTACAGAATAGAATAGCTGCAGAGTAAGCCCGTAAGACGGCTGATCGTATATGAGAAGCACACTATGATAAGAAATTACTGTGGCCTCTTTCCGGTAGCCATGGTAGTATAATTCAACAGTCCGTGGGCCTGCGTGTCGCTTTCCATCAGCCAAACGTATAGCTCTACTTGTCGCTATAATCTATTTTTTTTTAAAGTTCACCTTGACGGGCCCGTTGGTTTAGTGGTTGCTTAGCCGCCCTGGCCGCTATCCAATGAGTCATGGATTCGATTCCCACCTTGCATCGGAGTGTTATTTTAGTATTTACAAAAAAAAAAGTATTTATAATAATAATATCCTGGGACAATTCACACACGGTCATCTGATCCCAAACTAGGCAGAGCCTGTACTATGGAAACCAGACAACTGATACTAATACATATATACTTTTTTTTTGTAAATACATACTTATATAGAAAATTTCCGTGCTTTCAAGCAATTCTGCCATACCTATTATCATAATCAAGTATAAAGCTCAAATAGGTGCCTTAAGTTTAGTACAATCCGTGGTGCCTTGCAGATGGACTAAATCGTTAGTCAGTCTGTAAGAGTCTTCATATCTGCGGTTAAACCGGCTTATAATTTTGTTGTTTGTCTCCCGCTTTGCCAAGGAGGGAAGTGGAATTGGTCTTTCCTACTCCTCCTGTTCACTTTTCTGATTAAATTCGATGCGGGTTCCAAGACAATTTAGCGTTTCCCCGGGACTCGCCGAGGGTCAAACCTCGGTGTCTTCACTGGTGACCACTGTAGATCCTGGCTTACAGGAGTCACAGTGGTGGGAATGAGTGGTGGGATTAGTCCCAAAAGAAAAAAAAATACTTATATAGATAAAAAACCCAGACACTTGGTGGGAATCGAACTCACGACCTGTTGGGTAGCAGACAGGGTTACTAACCACTAGACCAACAGGCAGGATTTGTGTCAGTTATCTGGTTGCAATAGTACAGGCTCGACCTGGTTTGGAATTAGATGACCGTGTGTGGATTGTCCCAGGATATGTATTATTAATTCATCTACTAATGATTCACAAACATTATTTTATAACAAACATTGAATAGTCATGTGAAAAGTTTCAGAATATAGAGGCCTAGAAAATTATCTTTCAGGATTACTTGCTAAGTGCGGCATAAAATTATCCCTTACTAATCTACATTTCGTATAAACTCCAAGTCATCTACATTCATGAAGGCAAGCCAGGTGGTCGACGAATAAATTGATTTAATTAACTGAATTATAAATGAGATTAATTGAATTTCAATATTTGGCTGGTCAATTAAACTGTATCATTCTCTCTGGAGTTCTGAGGTTGAATTATAAGAAAAGTATTCAAATATACAACCACAAATTTAGTTAGTTTTCATAGTGAAAAAATACGTTATAATACATATCTGAGTTATTATTTTTTAACACTGGCAACCGAGTATACATTTAAAAAAATATGTAGATAAAAGGCAATATTCTGACTGACTAACAGACAACACATAGCCTATACAACATTTGGAGATTTGGGAGGTGTGTGCTTAACAGTCACACTTTGAAATTTAATTTGAACATCCGCATTCTAAATTATCCAAAATAGTGATTATATTATTTTGCTATAAGGGGTATAGTTTCTTAAAAGTTGATATATTCTACGTGGGAACTAAAGTAAATACGTATACATAGTTAGCTACAAATAAATTATTTAGTCTTATTTTTCTAAAATAACCATTTGCTCAATTCATGGCTTAATTTCAAATGTAACATTTTTCTAAAGTGACAGTTTGCAATATGACACTTTGTATACAAGACATAACAAAACGCACCAGTAAGATTAAAAATAAGTAAGTGCATACGTACAAATGCGTAGTTTAATTCAATGTAATAATAAAAAAACTATTAACAACTCACCCATTTTAAGTTTCTCCAGTTGTTGTACAGGTACGTCCTGAAACCAAACACATTGTTTTTAATTAGTTCTAATTGGAAAAGTGTCTCATAGCCAGTTTGTAATCACAGTTCGGTAAAGAATCAATTGGGTAAGCAATGTCAGGCAAGGTCAGTCCTTGGATAGGTAACCGTGAAGTGGCATTTTAACTAAGTGTCTCCATGTTAAGGGCACGTAAGATGTCCTTCCCACTTATTGTCATCTAGACAGCTGTAAAGCTAAGGCAGAAACCTAAAGACCGCTCAAACTACTCTGACCACCAGGTAGGCCACTAACCATACGACAAATAAAGAAAACAAACAAAGAAATAAGATTAGAAAAGACTTATTGAAGAAGTGTATACTTAACCCTACCTCCTTCCCACCAAGATCTAATTAATGAGGAATAAACAATTAAACAATAACTAAACAAAAACAAAAATGTAATTGACGTGTTACGTAGGTATCTTTGCTAATGTGCCACTATTGCAAGTAAAGATGGAAGATACCTTTTTAATAATTTTAGTCACATTTCTCTATCGCAAGTAACAATATTATCGTTGCTTTATAATGCGGTTAATTAAGGGATTTAAGTTTAATTTGTTCATAGCGATACCTACGACTTTGTCCCCAAGGATTCGGCAGAAGTGTATGTTATTTATTAACGTAGGTAATACAAAAAAAACTATGTTATAAGGGGTGACAACATTGCTAATTAGCAAGCATATTAAAGTAAGTTTGCCTTTTATACCTCGCCTAGAAATTATACCTAGAGCTTTACGATTATTTGCAGCAATTACAACTATTAAATAATTGAGTTCTTTTTTCTTTGTATTATAGGCTCCGCTACACCCTCTATATGCCCTTCATTCTCTAAGCGTTCATTAGATTAAGGAATTTCCATTAAACCAATAAAATAATAAAAAATAAAACAATTAATGATGAAAAACGCCAGATGATTGTTAATTTTTTATGATCGTTATTTTTTTATGTTAATTTAAACAAAAACATGGGATAATCTCGTCCTTGAGTTTGGATAAATGTATGTTTAAGTACCTAACCCTAAGTAGTATGTTATAAGTAACATAATTATCGAATTAGCGCATCAAACAATACCGGCAGAGAAATAATAAAAAGCTTCTGTATGAGAGAAGCTTTATATAATATCCGATAGAAAAAGCCTTAAGGGTAGCCTATTAACAATCCATCAAAGACACCAGATACGCCACGTCTCCTGTGTATTGTCTTAATAATCTATAGATAATTTGACCTTATCGTATGAAGGGCGATATTTGCGCAACATGTGTTAGCAGAAGCCAAGGGCGTTCTGTCCCGACGGACTATAGAATATAATACTTTCCCCGATATATCGAGTAGTTTATACAGTAACTTAACACAATTTTGTGGTGTTAAGGCTTGGTTTGTTTTGAGTACACATAGGTATACACACTTACAATACCAATTGAAAGCTCTACTATAATATTTGTGATCGGCTTTTTAAAACCGAAGTCGGGTGCGTTAGTCGTCTAAACATTTATGTAGAAAAACTAACTTTAACTGGCTTTTTATCGCCTAAATATTTTTTTAGGACATCATTACACATTGTTTGTACATTATCTATAGTTATAATAAAACTGAAACAGGTCCAATTCTGTACATAGAAAATACTTATTTTGAAAATTGTTTTTGAAGGGCATTCTAACCAATACTGAAGCCAAAACTGTATTTTTATTATTTTTTGTGTTTCTGTCTGCCCGTCTGTACCATGGCCACGCATTACGCCAAAACTACTGAATGGATTTTAATGAAACTTGGCATGATTTGAGTTAATACTAGGAGGTAGGACATAGGATACTTTTTATTCCGTAATTAAGCACAGTTCCCTTGGGCGAGGGGATTAAACTCAAAATGTTACTTGGTTATACCCGTGGCCCGATTCTATCAATTATTCATTATAGTTAGGTATAATGAATAATAATAATAAGGAGACACTCATAGACAGTTGTTATCAACATACAATGTGGCAATTGATCAGGTTAAGCAACACTAGGCAAGATCATTATATAGATGGGTGACCGATGAATGCCATTTAAATTAAGCGTCTCCGTGCTTCGAAGTTAACGTAATAAAATACTAGTTTAAACAACTAAAAATACACGCTTTTATAAGGACTACTGCACTAAAAAGCAATAAATAAATTATCGAAACCGTTCTTTATTTCTTTCTACCCCGCGGAGCTGCGCGGGTCTGCTAGTAATAATAATATAATAATTGATAGGGTTAGTCCTACTACAGTGGTCATTTACTTTATCTTTTAGTGACCTCACTAGCACCGTCACATTGCTAGTCAATATAAAACATATAATTAAGTTTTTACTTATTTTCATAAACCAACTGTCAGTCAGCTCCATTTTAATATAATTACACCTTAAAACAAACCCACTGAGAACTTTATATTATTCCAAAATAGATAAGCCTATCTCTTTTGATACAAAGTTTGTTAATTTTACTGGACTAAAACAAATGTATTTTATATTTATTTAACCTTCATACAAAATGTATTTAATTGTGGGCTTAATGCTTTCAAAAGTTCAGACCCAGGTGGATGTTATAACTTCAAATTACTAAGCAGTTTCTGCTCGAATAATCTTTAATCATTCAACTCAAAATAGTTGTTGTTTTGTTAGCAACATGGAATCCATTTGTTGCAAAAGCTCTTGAATCATTGCGGCTACTGAAAAGCATTATTAACATTCACATAAAAGTTGATATGTAAGCGCTAAGAGCCTATTACATTCGTAAGGGTAATGGAACTTAAAACAAATTGCTTGAGAATCGTTTAGGCCGCGTGTACACACTAAGATAAGTCACCGGGCCTTTGCAAGAATTTGTGTCTATTCGTGTTTTTTCTCTGCGCTAGACCCAATGATATTACTTATAAGTACTTAATAGATACGTCACCTACTAAGCAATCGACGATTAAAAGTGGCACAGAATTTAATACTAACGAATGAAATGTGATTTATTGATTTCTAGTAAATTTGTTTGTGTAGTTGGATAGTTTACTTAGTATTTTCAATTGTTTTGATGCAATTATTCAATAAAATTCAAACTAAGTGCCACAGTCACTGCTTCCGTGGGTAGTGTGATACTGATTCAAGTTGTGTTAATCAGCTCACCTTTTTCTGCCGGCTGTCCAATCGCCTATAACCTATCTACCTCATTAACCGACTTCAAAAAAGGAGGTTCTGTATTCGACGCGTATGTATGTAATATTAATAGAAATGCGTAATATTCATATATGTTAGTCTATGTGGGCTTCTAAACAAATTTACCAAATTTCACGAGTGTATGTATGTATGTATGTATGTATGTAGGTTTGTCCGCGGATTTCTCAGAAACTACAAGTCCGATTTCGAAAATTCTTTTTGCAATAGTTAGAGTATTTTTCAACTTAGGGTAGAGTACAAGTTTCATCAAAATCGGTCGAGTAGTTTAAGAGATATAAACTTTTTATGTTTTCAGTAAGTTACTGTAATGTAGACGTTCGAGTTGCGTGATAGTGCTGATACCTATCTTGGTAAAATAAGTCACTAAAAAGTGTTAAATAAACTATTTAAAAAAAAATAAAAATCGACTTCAAAGTAAATTATCTAAAAAGCATAAAATAACGAAAATATTATTGAAGTTGGTGCAGAATATACACAGCAGGTACGCTAACACCAACTTCAATAATATTTTCGTTATTTTATGCTTTTAGATAATTTACTTTGAAGTCGGTTTTTATTTTTTTTTAAATAGTTTTTTACTTACAGTATCATTGGCTAGACACGACGCGCGAAGTTGCTACGGTGCGATGCGGGGGGCGGGTAGGTGAGATGAAGTTTTCGTGGCTAGATCCGACAAAATCCTTGTCGTGGTGAATTGGTCGTATTTGCAACAGACAGGGTGAAATTTCTTAGCGTGTACACGCGGCCTTAGTGTATATAACGTAATTATGGTGTTGGTATCATTTTTATGGACTTACAATAGATAATAATTAAGCGTATCTCATACCACATTCATATACATTAGGGGTAAAATACAAATGTTAGTGTTTACTTTCATGGACTTATTTTTTTCAGAATACATTGTAGTGCTACCTAAACATTACAACACCACAAATTACTTGGCTAAAGTTTGGCTTTGACCTCCAAAAATGGTGAATTAATGGCGAAGATATTTTGTAATAAAACAGTGGAGCTTTCCATAAGTACCCGAGCTATCTTAATATTCAAGTCGGGTATTTTCACAGAGGGCGGCATGCAAATAAGTTTACATTACTTCGATGTAGATATTGGAGGTGTTTTGCTGTTTTGGGTTTGTAATTATCTTTTTTTGCATAAAGAGCTACGTGTCATTGACCGCTGCGTAACTTATTGGCATTTGTTACGTATTTTTATAGCCATTAGGTTCATTTTCGGAATTAAATTGATTTTTAAGTCCCATCGAAAAAGAAGGGGTGTGTGTGTTGTTTAATTTTGAAATTTTCATTTACAAGACGGGTTTCAGTATTTAAGGAGACATCTAATTTAACAAATAAGTATTTACATTTATATACATGTATAAAAGAAAAGAAAAAGATAATAATATATACACAAGTAACAAAAAAAAAACAAATAAATTACAATAAATATGTTGGTGCATCGCTGTCACCTGGTAATGTACCCAGAAGACTGGCAGCGTTACCCCTCTGGATGGTAATGCTAATATGCTGAGCAAGGTACGTGCCAGCCCTCTGGTCCCCAGTTGACTCTACTAGCCTTCTTGATATATCATTAAACAGGTGATGAGCGCTAGGACCCCACGGACCCAATGTCTCAACCCCAAACGGCTCAAACATATAGCCGCGATCGAGGCTACTATATTTGCGCCGTTTGAGGGGTGTGTTAGTTCTACACATATGCCTGTGTGTAAGTCTTTCTGTTTCTTGCTTGCAAATTATTATTTTTTGGATTTTAATAGGATTTTTTTCAATTGAAATTTATCGGGATGTTTTTTTAGCTCTAATTAACGAACATCTGTAAAGGCGTTTATTGTTAGTTCTTTTTTTTTTGAGTTGCGGTTTGTTGTTTTTTATGTAAGTAAGTACTTATACTTCATGCTAAACAAAACAAAACATCGCGAGGAAACCTGCATGTCTGAGAAAGCGTTTACAAGCTTTCGACAAGAGCTGGTACATACTATTATTATTAAACTTCATGCTATTCTAAAACATAAAGTAAGTACATATAAGTACATATGTTCAGGGTCGCCAAAATTCATTCAGTATTAAGCTGTGTGATAACAAACATTTATAATTACATTTTTCTATTTATATTACTGTGATGTAATTTTTTTCGCATACGGATGGACAATCACAAACGTACTTAGTAATATCTTAGAGTACCGCGGGATACAGTACCTACTTAATACATTCCAATTATTTTTTAGAATAGTCTAAGCTACCTAAATGTACCATAGTACATTAAACTTTGAAACGCATACGTTTCAAACGCATACGTTTCAACTAAGAATGTGGCCGCCATCTTGCCATTTCAAATATCTATTTACAAAAAAATATGTTTTAACAAAAATAGTTAGCAAAATAAGACATTACAATAAATAATTGAACCCGGGGCGCATTTTTGATTTTGTTTTTACTCTGCTGCTGGTACAAAAATCGTAAAAAACGAGTGAAGTTCCGCAGACGCGATCATCATGGCGGCCACATTCTTAGTTGAAACGCATAGTATCCATGTGGTCATTGCCTTAGCTATTATAAAAGGTGATTGGACTCTCGCCGTTGAAACAAGAGCCGTCGACACTAATCTAATTACTCTCTGTTGGGTCTCGTAGAACAGCTAGGATACTAAATAAATAGTCACTGGAGGAAAAATACCGTCTATTTTTATTTGTAATCCAGTGCCTGGCCATAATCTCACCTGATAGTAAGTTTCGTTTGAGCCGTACATGGAAGCGCGCTAGTACTTTTTATATTGTCAAGGTGCCAAGCAAGCATGCGGCCCGCCTAGGGCATGTAATATCGGATGAGTTTCAATTCCGGAACTGAGTTACGATACTACTGGTTCGATTCCGGAATTCCGGAACCGGTTCCGGAATTAGAAAAAAGTATAGGAAATAAAAAAAACAATAAATAGGCATTAAATTGTTTTGTTAAATCGAATCTTTATTATAAAAACTAAATAAATCGACAAAACTCTTGACTGAGATCAATTTAACAGCCTTCTATTAGGTTTTTCTTAGTAAATATAACAAAAAATAATAACTTTTCAATAATATACATTATATAGCAAAATCAACGTGTGCTAGCTATTTGCAATTGCAATGTAGCTCATTAACTATCTAATAAAATTATGATGAATATAAGATTCAACAACTTACAATGAACAAAATCAACAAGTTCTCTTCTTCTGAGATCATGAAAATAGGTTTAAAGAACAAAACTTAAACATAAATTAAAAAACTCTAAACCTACGTTGTTTTTTTGGAAATTGAGATCTCTAAATCAACTTAAACTAAAAATAAATATTTATATAAAGTAAATAAGACAAGAATCACTTTTTAAAAAAAGATCGCTCTTCTTGATAATGTGTTCTCAAGAGTATCAGAGCATTTAACATTTTGTCTGAGAGCGAGGAAGTGGGCGTGGATAAACCCCGATGGTTCAACCAAAAATGAGATCGACTTCATCATGGAAGCAAGAAGCATATTATATTCGATGATGTCTCCGTGATCGGCAGGGTGAAAACCGGGAGTGATCACCGTATTGTTAGAGGCACATTGAATATCAATGTCAAGCTCAAAAGGTCTCGTCTGATGAAGTCCATGCTCCGTCCAGGATCCACCCAAATCCAGAACCCCGAATACTTTCAACTCAAACTGCATTATCGCTTCCAGTGCCTCGCCGAATGCGAAACTGCGGACGAGATAAACAATGGGTTGGTGCAAAAAAATAAAAGAAGTTCAAAGTTCTTTAAGATCCAACGCCGTACAAAGCCTCTAAAGCTCTCCAATACAACCATTAAGCTAATGGAAAACCGGACTGAGATGAGACGGCAATCTTCAGCTGATATGTCGGAATATGCCGAACTCAATAGACGAATCTCGAAATCCATGCGACACGACTTGCGTTCCTATAATACCGCATGTATTAAGGACGCAATTGAGCGGAACCAAGGCTCTAAAGTGTTCGCAAAGAATTCGTCTATTGGGCGTAGCCAAATGACAAAGCTGAAGATCGATAACGGCAGTGTCATCTCTTCGAAACCGGAGATATTAAGAGAGCTTGAGAGATTTTACGGACAGATACACATACACCTCAACAAGGGAGCCCATTGCTAGAACAGCTCAGGACACCAGAGCCAAACTAACCCGACACTACACTGAAGACATCCCAGACATCAGCCTGTACGAGATTAGAATGGCTCTCAAACAGCTCAAGAATAACAAGGCGCTGGGTGAAGATGGAATCACACCAGAACATGTGAACGTGATAACACTTTATTGAAGAATTAAAGACCTATCTCACTCCTGAGCCATGTGTATAAGCTGTTTTCGAGAGTCATTACGAACCGTCTCGAACGCAGGTTTGGTGAATTCCAGCCTCCCGAACAAGCCGGGTTTCGCACCGTAGACCACATACATACGCTCCGACAGATTATACAGAAGACCGAGGAGTATAATCGGCTATTATGTCTAGCGTTTGTGGACTACGAGAAAGCCTTTGATTCAATCGAGACCTGGGCGGTATTGCAGGCCCTCCAGCGGTGCCACATTGACTATAGGTACATCGTTGAAGTGTTTGTACAGCAACGCCACCATGTCGATCCGACTACAGGACGAGAGTACTAAACCAATCCGATTTCAGAAAGGCGTTAGACAGGGAGACGTCATTTCTCCGAAACTGTTCACGAACGCACTGGAGGACGTTTTCAAGCTCTTGGACTGGTACGGATTCGGCATCAACATCAATGGCGAATACATCACTCACCTTCGTTTTGCCGATGATATAGTCATTATGACAGAGTCGCTGGAGGACCTCAATACGATGCTCAGTGACCTCAGTAGCGTTTCCCAACAGGTGTGTCTTAAAATGAACATGGACAAGATAAAGATCATGTCTAATGTCCAAGTTGCACCTGTACCGGTAGTTGTTGGGAACGATACCCTCGAAGTTGTTGACCGCTACGTATACCTAGGACAAACTATCTAGTTAGGTCGGTCCAACTTCGACAAAGAGGTCGCCCGAAGAATCCAACTCGGATGGGCAGCGTTCGGGAAACTACGAGAAATATTCTCGTCCGAAATACCGCAGTGCCTGAAGACGAAGGTTTTTAACCAGTGTGTGTTGTCAGTGATGATATATGGTACTGAGACGTGGTCCCTAACTGTTGGCGTTCTGGGTAAGCTCAGAGTCACACAACGAGCCATGGAGAGAGCTATGCTCGGAGTTTCTTTGCGCGACAGAAACCAGAATGTGGAGATTCGCCGAAGAACCAAGATCACCGACATAGCTCCTAAAATCTGCAAGTTGAAGTGGCAATGGGCAGGCCACATCGCTCGGCGAACCGATAACCGTTGGGGAAGAAAGTTTCTCGAGTGAGGACCGCGACCGGAAGACGCAGCGTAGGTAGGCCTCCCACTAGGTGGCCAGACGACATTGTGCGCGTCGCAGGTAACCGGTGGATGCAAATCGCCAAATGTCGTTCATTGTGGCGTCCGAAGGGGGAGGCCTATGTTCAGCAGTGGACGTCTTCCGGCTGGTGATGAGCTTCGTAGGCGGTTACAAAAGCACACGAAAATACTCTTTCGCTCTCAACACTTGTGGGAAGAACATCTTAAATATAATGTTGTCGTTTATTTACGCGAATACTAGACATTGTAATTAATCTCTTCTTACGGATTATATCGCGAAAGAACACCGTTTCCAACCAAAGATGATTCGTGAGGCTATTGAAATCAATAAACATCCTAATTTCAATAGAGAAGATGGTTGGGTGTTACCACCGGCTTGGGATCCTGTGATAATCATAATTAAATCCAAAACTAGACAAAACACTGCACGGTGTCAAGATACTGTAAGCTCATACTGCGTAGGTCGGACCAACAACAATAATAACCAATAAGAATTGAGGGTACATCAATAAAAAACAACAACGGAGGGTACACCGAAAATTATGACAGTATAAATAGAGCGCAGGGACGTTCAACATCTCAGTCCGCCCGTGACCATGGGTGCTGCAAAGCATTCGAAACGTCGGGAAAATTAAAATAAATCGCGATATAATCCGTAAGAAGAGATTAATTACAATATCTTAAATATAATTGTATGCCTTTGTCAAATAAATACCACATTCTCCACCATTATCGTACATGGCTTTCTCAACTTTAATGAGTATCGGATTCCGATATTTAATGTAATATCGTATAAAATATCGTAATTGTAAATCATCCGAAATTCCGGAGTTACGAAATCTCGGAATTCCGGGATCCATGCCCTAGGCCCGCCTGATGGTAAGCAGTCACCACAGCCTATAGACGCTAGCAATACCAGAAGAATCACTAGCGCGTTGCCAACCCTTAAGATATTGGATATTAGGTCTTTTTTGTACAGTAATTTCACCAGCTACAGCGCCCTTCACGCCGGAACACAGCAATGTTTACGCTCTGCTGCTTCGCGGCAGAATAACTGACACTGCGGTGGTAACTACCTAGTCGGTTCCTTGCACGAGGCCTTTTGTTTTTGATGCGGGGAAATCTTCAAATGATCCCCGGGAGCTGTGGGGCTCGACCGGGGTATGTGGGATTCTTACCCACTAAAACCCCCGCGGCTGTCGCATCGGCACATGAGAGGGGACCTCAGGGCTCTCCGATGGGATCTGAACCAGGGGCCCCAGGGGCAAGGCACTGCCTTGCCTTTGAGCCCGCCGCCGGGGGGCGCATTGTACCCCCGGGAACCAGTCACGGTGCTCACAGGGATGGGGGTCACAACCCCGCCGCCATGCTCCTCGGAGTCGCCGCCGTACTCAATGGACGTTCTAAGGGCCCACACCCTGAACGTCCAGCGACTCCGAAAGGACATAAGGAACCCCTAGACCAACAGGCCCGTCATTATCATCGTAATAGTACATAACAAAGGCATGTAATTACACCCATAACGCTCGTTTGATACGTCAGGTGGAAAATTTAACACGGGCCAATAGGTTAACAGTTTCGACATTGACTACCTATCCCGTTTTTGGGTCACATAGGTACTTCATACATTTGCATTCACATGAATATTGATCCGTAATAAGTGGGCTTCAAATTACTTCAGTATTACTCTATTAAATCATTAGAATAGATAGAATTCGAGAATTCTAAAAATCTATATCACTTTAGGTATAGTTAGAATGAGTAAAGTGCATTTCTTACATAAGCAAATTCTTTAAGAAATAGGTCAGTGTTGGTTTAAAAAGCTTTTAGAACAGTAATTCACCTAACTTTAAATCCAAAGAAAAGGAATAAATTTAATTAAAAAAAATAAGTTATTTTCTGAGTTTTCTATATGTTTTACTTTGGTGTGCAAATAAAGAGTACTTATTATATTATATTCTATAAACTTACCGATTTAAGTTCAGTTCCCTCATTATCTGAAACAAAAATAAAAATATTTTTACCAATAAAGTTTTTCATATCGGAATCATAGTTATGACTATATAGGTATAGGATATAGTGAACAGAAAACAAAATCTATGGTCAAAACAGATAGGTATTGAAAGGTTTTAATTGAAAAGGTGTCCTATTAAAACGACTAACATGGAAAAGCACAATTTTGAACTCGAATGGTGTATATGGGACAGCGCAAATCGGTGGACGAGACGATAGATGATTTAAAATTTATGAAATCTTTACACTTATACTTTACATACTCCAAATGAGACATACTTAAATTTCAAGGCTCGTAAAAATATTAATTTAAAATCTTCTGCCGCTGTACGCTAATTCGTGCTGGTCCTATAGTATTATAAGACTTATGCTAAGACTGAGATTTCCGCCAGGTTCAAGTGCCATGATTCAGTGATCTTGCAATACGCAAAATAACCGTAAATCCTAGCAGAAAACCCGTAAATATATTTTTTTATCATTACGTTAACAGATGAAGCCGGTTAACAATGAAGTGTGAATTTGATACTTGTGGTGCCTTATCATTCAGTTTATGTGTTTTCAACGTGTGGCCAGGATCTGTTTAACGCGTTTTTACCAGTAGATCGCTCGCACGCACAAGCGTTGTTCGCGCCTCGCTGAACAAACAGCGTTGTGTGTGACCATGTTGTGACACGATCAAAGCTGACGCTAATGCCTGATTTACACGTATTAAATTGTCAAGTAGGTAACTAAATTTTAAGTGACTTAATTATAAGTATGCGTTTACACGTCGTTTTTACTAAATTTTAGTTAAAATCTTTAGTTCTTTAGTTCGCCCCAATGGACGGTCGCACGCTCCGTGACGATTTCATAGTACTTTGTAGCGACGGACAACTAATTTATTTTTAGGATTAAATTATATAGACAACTAGTACAGATTATTATATTAAAATTTCGTACTATAATTATAATATTAGTAGGTACTATAATTATAATATTAGATATAGAAAAGTAAATGACTTCGTGTCTTTCTTGATTACTGAATTTGTGTTTGATGTAAATATTTAACCATTTTACTTGTTTATTGCCTTCCATCCCCGTAAGCACCGTGTCTGGTTTCCGGGGGACTACAATGCACCCCCAGTGGCAGGCTCCGAAGGAAACGCTCTGAAGGACTCCTGGTGCAGATTCCACAGGAGAACCCAGGTTTCCCCTCATGTATCGATGTGACAACCACGAGGATTTAGTGGGAAAGAATCCCATTTACCCCGGTTGACCTACACAGGTCCTGGTACCCATTGAACAATTCGCCGCTAGAAAAAAAAGGATGCGAGATACAGGCTTAAATTACCCCTAAATTTGTCTAAAAAATCCCGAGACTATTAGCCAAATAGCTCTCGAATCACTTAATTATACGGCAGTATACTAGGAAAAGTAAAAAAAAAAAAATTGATTGCAAATATTAATACCTACAGCGTAGTAGGTATTTAAAAATTCCAGGACAACACAAAATCTGGAACAATCCCGTATTTCTGGCAAACCTAAATATACGTTGGTACAACGAAAACGTGACGATAACGACTTCGCTCATAATATATTTGTATATTATCTATGGTATGATCTATGGCTATACCTTTGCACGCACACCTGCAAACGTGCATTATACATGTGTGTGTCCAAACGTATCAAGAATAAACCACGCCCACCTACTTACCCGAAAAATAGAAAAGTTTCTATTCTACTTCATAACTTGCGTACTAAATTTTAACTTGGGACTTTCTACTAAAGTGATTGTTTACACGTAATAATTTACTAAAATTTAGTAAAGATTTAGTTACCAACTTAATACGTGTAAACGAAAAATTTTACTTATTCACTTTAGTACTAAATTTTAACTTGGAACTTACTACTAAAGTGTTTGTTTACACGGAATAATTTACTTAAACTTTAGTAAAGATTTAGTTACCAACTTGCAACTTAATACGTGTAAATCAGGCATAACGTTCAAAATAGTTTGTTATAAATGGTACGCACGCCTATGGACAAATTCATTGCACTGTTGCTCGTCACCTATGTCGTATAGCCCCTTGTTAAGGAGACCTTCTAATCACTCGTGAAAGCAATAATTATTAATGAAATGTATCTTGATAAATCTTTAATTATTTTTCTATTTATGCTAGCAACTTTTATTGCGTAGGATTTTTTTTTCTTAATTATAAATATAATAAACGTAATTGAAGTGTAACTACATAGTAATCAAATCATGCGTCTACTTTAATAACTAAGGTACTTATCAGAATAATTACACAATATAATAGTAAAGGGCTCGACAAATTTACGGCTCAAAAATTCGCACAGCACCTAACTTATACTCATATTAATGGTGTCTTTTATTTACGCGAATACTGCACATTGAAATACATATATTACGTAGACCTAAAAAAACTGACCTCATAAAAAAAACACTAGAATAGACATGCCGATAAAATCATCTACATGAGATACTCATGTAATATTGAAAAATATTACTTGTGTGGTTGTCTAGTTGCCCCACGGCAACCAGACAGCTCTGCCTAATTTAGGCTCAGATGGCAATATGTATAATATCCCATAATTTTATTATTAGTAGTATCTGTATTTATATACACTAAGAAATATGATATTGTACACTCCTCCCGCCACTGCGGCTTTAAGTAAAAGTAATATAAAAGCATGTGTAAAAACGTCAATCATGATGAATTTATGAAACGTGAGAACGTGGGCGACCCCGGCACGGGTTCGAAAACCTCTCGACATGAAAACCAACCTACATCAAGTCACTTTCAGGGTAATCCCCGCTTATTATCCCTTGAATATTGATAAAAACGCGTCATGTCTATTCGAGAGCGGTCGATAAAAACATTGAATGTAAAGTCATACCTTGCTGTAATTTAGAATTACATGACAGATATAAATTAAAAAATATAAATGTACATTGCCAATTCTTTAATGCTATTATTTACCTCTAAAACTATTATTTAATTTTAAAAAAACTTACTGATTTATAATATAATAGATTAACAAAGATTAAATATAGCATTTTTATAGGAAATCTGGGTTTTATTTATTCATGTTTATTTTCAAAACAAAATAACCGTTACCTACATGGCATTAGGCACGAATCGTGTGTGTGTATGTGTGTAAATATTAATTAGGCGATCCAGACTCTCTCATACTGATTCATTTCGATGGATCACCGAGTACAATATCTAGAACCATGTCATCATGATTTTGAATTTAGGTCAATTTCACACAGCCATCGCATAATTGGGGCAGGGATAACAGCATTATGTGTTTGTACACACTTGGTGTAATCAGATTATGGCGTTCGGTTTTCGTTTGCTTCGAGTAGGTATTTCATAAATACACACATCAAAAGTGTCTAGGGATCAAGCATTTTTAAGCGGATTTCTTGAGATTGAGATGTGGCTTTGTAATAAATTTATGATTTTATAAATTTATATGGATCCTTTTTGGTGCATTTCATAATTTGAATCAGGAACTGTGAATCAAATTCGAGTAAAAGATGAAAATCAGCTGTCAATATTTTCCCTATAAAAACATACAACGCATTGAAGACATTATTAGTGCTACTGTTTCCCTACTACTGATTAAAACCAACGTTATTATGGAGCGGCGACGTCATTTAAGCAGGGAAGAAATGCTCAGAGCCGTGGGAATGATAGAAGCTGGTTCCCGGCAACGTACTGTGGCTTTAGCTCTGAATACAAGTCAGAGTGTTATCAGTCGACTTTGGACACGTTACCGAAGCACTGGTACCGTGGCTGAGCGCCATGGAGGACGGTATCGCTGCACCACACGGAGACAAGACCGATATATTCAAATCTTAACTCGAAGAGCTCCAACAATAACTGCCATGATGTTAGCCGTGAGGCTTCATCACTCTTCAGGGAACTTAATTAGCGACCAAACAGTCAGAAACCGCTTGCATGAAGTGAACCTTCATTCCCGAAGACCGCTACGGGTACCACCTATAGCAATGCACAATCGTAGGATTCGATATCAATGGGCTCTTGAACACAGAAATTGGGCAGAAGAACAATGGCGTTTCGTGTGCTTTTCTGATGAGTCTCGTTTTGGTATGAGACCGGATACAAGACGTATACGACACTGGAGAACCCCTGGACGCCAACAGCGATTAAAATCCTGCCAGGAAGTCCATCCTTATAGTGGTGGAACCATCATGGTATGGGCGGGTATTTGGATCGGCGGAAGAACTGAGTTGATTTGGATCAGAGGCAACCTCAACGCTCAAATTTATGCTGAGACGATTGTATCAGACGTCATCGTTCCTCTACAAGTGCAAATCGGTCCCTTATTTCAGTTAATGCATGATAATGCACGACCGCACACCGCAAGAGTTGTAAGACAGACTCTCGCCGCAGCTAACATCAATGTCCTGCCCTGGCCTGCTCAGTCGCCAGACTTGAACCCGATTGAGCATGCATGGGATATGCTACAGAGAAGAGCTCTGCCGAATATGGAGGGTATCCAGTCGCAAGAAGACCTTTTTTTGTTGTTGCAACGAACATGGGCGGCCATTCCACAGCGTGATTTGGATGAACTCATTTTGAGTATGCCAAACCGATGTTCTTGTGTTGTTAGTGTTCGCGGTAGAAACACGGATTATTAATTGTTTAAGTTACCCAATAAAATTTTAAAGAAAACTGTTATTTCAGTCTTTTTTTCGAACTTTTGTGTTAGTGGTTCAAATGTCAAAAATCCCTTTATTAGGAAAATGGCAAATTTCTTTATTAATGCAAAGGTGACTTGGTTTATCGTTACTGTGACAAACGAAAACACTTTATTTGATGAATCCTTAAAGAAAATTTTAATTAATATCAATCAGGAGAAAAGTTATTGCAAAAATATATGTTGATCCCTAGACACTTTTGATGTGTGTACTTACATAAGTACATATGTTGAATATTCCTACGCAAAAGGCTTTTACGCACAGATTTTGCTCAAATAAATTATTGTTAGAGAAGAAAGTAATTTGGAAGTTAAAGATAATTTCTTGGCAACTGTCATAATAATCAGCCCACACCAGTCCACAGCTGGACATAGACCTCCCCCATCGATCTACCCAAGGTGCGAAACCGATCTTCTGCCAGCCATGGGCATGCGTATCGCTAACCACTAGGGAAACCTTCTGGTTTTTTCACGACGGTTTCAGATCTTACGGTCCGAAAAGTGGCATACAGGAATAGCGCCCTTGTGTCGCTATTTCCTTTTAAGCCACAGCCTGACAACATTTTTTTTTGCTGATAGGTGTGTCGCTACATAAGCTTCATGGTTGCTACTGTCTATATGAAACTGTCAAACTACACGTCATTATCATAATAGAACCGTTAGTGAATGTTTATCTAGTTTATATGTTATATCGATCACAGATTAGAGAGTTATGATATCGATGTCACAACCCAAAAAAAAAACCTACACTAAAACAAAAAGCCCAGAAGCATAGATAATCTCTCTGCCTATACGTCTAGGAATTTCAGTAGGAAAGATAATTGACTTTGATAAATAAACGAAACCTTTTAATTTGTAACAGCCACCTGTAGCAGCCCATTAAACTGAGATTAACTGGTGCTTTACCGTGAACCGAACAAGCTAATGATGGGTTACCGAAACTCGATCAATCACAACACAATCGAGTCGGAATGATTGGTGGCCGGTGAACGAACTCATCAATAACAAAATTTCGGTTACTCTCGAATATTCTGACGGCGAAATTTGGGTTAGCTGCTCCTGAAATATTGAGTGTGTAATATTACAATTTGATGTGTGTATCTTTGACAGAATAAACATTACATGAACAATTTATTATTGATTTTTGGAAATAATTAGAAGACATTTATTTACCTATAATACATAAATGAAGTTAGTACCTATACTATTCATATTGTTAAGACCGGGAGATAAGTGTTAATTACTCCGTTAATTATTACTTAATTGCAATGATCTCAAAATGCATTGTTAGTCTATAGGTCTACTATCGATCCGTGTAGAAATATCTCGAATTCTCAATAGAAAGTTGTTCCCTCCAATTCGCAAGTACTTATGTATGTACCTACCGCTCGCTCGCTACCGGTTCACTGACCTCGCCTATTGTTCGTTTTCTCGAACGAGTGCCGCTATTGTATCGGCTCGCGAAAACACTAGAAGTAGGTATTTACGTGAATAATCTCGAAGCTTCCACCCCTCTGTTAATTTAGGTATGTAAGCCGACGCATAGAGGCGTCCAGGCAGTTTGTGTTTACAAACGACAGCGGAAATCTTAAGCAAGTGATCGAAGAGAATTGTACCAGCGACGCGACCCTTGCGACGACTTTGGACTATTGTGAAGTACTGTGCGACTCGGACTACTGTGCCTTGTGTGTATACTATGCCTTGTGTGAATACAGTGTGAGTGTACGTGGAATAAAATCTTCTTTTACGTTAATCGGCATTTTAATACCCACCCGCACGTAACAATATAATCAGCAGCCGAAAGATGTCAACAGCTGAAAAAAGCCTCCCCCTGGGTCACCATCCCCACGCTTGGCAGACTTTTTTTTTAACACTTATAAGCTAGTGCTTGACTGCAGTCCCACCTGATGGAAAGCGGCGACGCAATCGAGGATGGCAAAACACACTAGCTTATTAAAAGCCTATTCACTCTAGTCTTAAAGACACCCACATTTTAATCGGGCGGGAAAACCTACGCAGGCAAACTGTTCCAGTCCTTAGCTGTCATTATAAATGAAGAAGCAAACCGCTTAGTCCGGACTGAAGGCACTTTCACCACATAAGGGTGTGTACGTGCCGTGCGTCTCGTCGTCCGATGATGAAAGGGAGGCGACTTGGGAATCGCAGTATAGGTGGTAGGTAATCCAATAGAAACATGGTCTTTCTATTCCTAAGGTATTCCATATCCACACTCGTAGGCAAGATCATCGTTTACTACTTCGTTTGAATGCTTTTCCTCTCGAATTACTTCTCAATAGTGGTTATCCCTGCCCTATAGGGTTACTATGGAAACGTGAATTCAACCGCAATTTTAAATTCCAACAATCAAAAGGCAATGGCTCGCGTGCCGTCATGTTCAGCACCGACAGCATGGACCAATCCAGTTGCGCTGTCGTCTATGATAGAAGGACAGCTTCACTCCATTGATTGGGAATTCGTTTCCCAAGTAACGCCATGGTCTCTGGTTCTATGATGAGAACAACTTTGTTTAATTCTTCACTTTTTAGACAACACATTGCTTGTTCGTCTGAAAAGAAAGCCGTCCCATCACCTACGGCTACATTGTCGGGATCGGGCGAAGGTTCGCGTTATCGCGACCAGTCTGGCCAAACAGATTGTCATAGCGTGGTCTATTCTGGCGAACAAATGCCTATCGCGGTGTTGTCGGTAAATTGACACGCATCAAAGGATTTTGTCGCGACAAACTTCGGCCAACTGGCTACACTTCGCCCTTGCAGTTGCAGCGTAGATTTTGACTGTGTCTGACGAGTTCTAGTAGTAGTAGTATCAGAAGGAAGAGAGAGTGAGAATAGGTACAACCATTTTAAGCAAAAGCTTTCTCTGGTATCTGTCAGCAGGACATTACTATTAATAATATCGCCGATGATAATGTTTTATCTCAAAAATTTGCTCTATAACTATAATCATAAATAAACGCTCGTGTATCGATCGGATCCGCTGACCTACATTCACAGAATAACGCAACAATATCATAAGAGAAAACGTATAACTTTTAATCACGCTTTGTTAGTCTACAAAGTTTCTTCTTGAATAATCAATAGAAAGGCAATTATCGTCGATTGCTATCGGCATTTCCGCAGACAGTTCTATAAATAGATCAGAGAGAGGATGTTAGCACGGAGGTTAATCTTACAGAACTTATCTCACCGCCAGCTCGGTAATGAGTGGTGAAGTTTCATTATAACAGACGATAGGAATAAAAAATAGACTTTCATGTGGAACTTATTACTTTAAGAAGTCTCAGTCACATCACGTGTTAAGGAGAGAGCTATGCTCCCGGAGTTTCTTTCTGCGACAGTATTCGGAATGACAAAAGAAGGTGGCCATGGGTAGGCCAAATAACTCTAATCGATGATTTATTATTATTATTAACCACGAACCGGAAAACGCAGCGTAGGCAGACCTCCCACTGCGTGGCCTGACGACATAGTGCGAGTCGCAGGCAACACGAGTATGCAAATAGCCTATTGTTCATTGTTGCGTTCCAAGGGGAAGGCTTATGTTGCAGGGGACGTCTTTCGGCGGACGATGATGTAAAAATTAAGAATTAATAAGAGTAGAGCAAAGCGAGAACAATCAACTGAGGAGGAATCTCCACCTTACAGAAAATCGCAGTCAAAGAATCTTCGATCGCCGTCTTTGAATGACGTTCCAAAAGGAAGAAGAAGAAGATAATAATATATTTATTTACCAAATAGGGAGACGTCGCGTACTATCTTATTTACATAAAGGAAATATACACTCCCAGTACTATCTTATTTGGATAAAAAAAAATACTGTTATTTAGTAAGAACAAAGCGTTGTTGTTCCATTTCACGTTCACGTGATTCATATTATTTGTGCCCCTTTTATTGCGCTCCTTTTCGTTTGCCTAGTCTATTTACAGAATACGAGTAAATGTAATAAGCATTAGTTGAAATCCATTGCCATACCAACAGTTTGCAAATAGAGGTCAAGGAGCATTTTATATCTTACATTTAAAACCATAGCATATTAATGGGCAGCGATTTAGGTCTAATATCGCAGAAGTTGAAGCCTGAAAATTTGGAGGAGAGCGTTGACTTAGTGTCACTCGTACCCTTCGGAGTCACTGGACGTTCGGGTTGTTTTTTTTATACTACCAAGGTGGCAAGCAAGCGTACGGCTCGCCTGATGGTATGCAGCCACCGTGGCCTATAAACGCAAACAACACCAGAAGAATCACTAGCGCGTTGCCGACCCTTAAGACATTAGATGTTAAGTCTTTGTGTCCTGTAATTTCACCAGCTGCAGTGCCCTTCACGCCGGAACACAGCAATGTTTACACACTGCTGCTTGGCGGCAGAATATCTAACCACCTAGTAAAGGTAGGCAGTAGGTGTGGTCGACGCCCATTGAGTACGGCGGCGACTCTGAGGAGGACGGCGGTGCGGTTGCGACCCCCGTCCCTGTGAGCACCGTGACTGGTTCCCGAGGGGTTACAATACGCCCCCCGGCGGCGGGCTCAAAGGCAAGGCAGGCAGGCATTGAGGGGCTCCTGGTGCAGATCCCACCGGAGAGCCCGAATGTCCCCACTCATGGGCCAATGCTACCGCCACGGGGGTTTTAGTGGGTAAGAATTCCACATATCCCGGTGGAGCTCCACAGCTCCCAGGGATCTTTTGAAAAATTCCCCCGCGAAAGAAAATATAGTGTCACTCGTACAATTGATAGATACTCGTAGTACCTTCTGCCACAGCTCACTGATCAGAGGCTACCAAGTTTAATATCGAGAAGAAAATTCTCCGAGCATTACGAGTATACCTATCTATTCACTACTTTACGAATAAACTATTCGAATCAAATATGAAGCATCAGCAGCTAACATTGTTATATAAATTCTAGGTATCTGGGATTAATCTAATAAGTATATGTCATCATCATCATCACCAGTTGGAAGACGTCCACTGCTGAACATAGGCCTCCCCCTTCGAACGCCACAATAAACGACAGTTGGATATTTGCATCCACCGGTTACCTGCGACGCGCACAATGTCGTCTGTCCACCTAATGGAAGGCCAGCCTACGCTGTGTCTTCCGGTACGTCATGGCGACTCGAGAACCTATCTTCCCCAACGGTTATCGGTTCTCCGAGTGGCCTGCCCATTGCTACTTCAAGTTGCAGATTTTAAGAGCTATGTCGGTGACCTTGGTTTTTCGCGAATCTCCTAATTGCGGATTCTGTCGCGCAAAGAAACTCCGAGCATAGCTCTCTCCATAGATCGTTGTGTGACTCTGAGCTTCTCTAAAAGGCCAGCAGTTCGGGTTAGGGGAGGGAACTAATCAATCTCAGACATTCCTATTTGTAACAAAATATAATTATTGATGCATATTACCTAGTGACAGGTTTATTTCTTAAGTTAGTACCTACTTAATTATTTTCATTTTGGGTCTTTTATTTATTGTTTCCCGTATTTAAGTCATTTGTTTTAGTTCGATTGAGATACCCTGAAAACACCACATTCTAAAAAAATTAAAGCAAATTTAAGGTAAGGTGGGTTAAGACTATCACAGGGATAAGATTTTCTACAAGTATCAACTTCAAATAACTCAAAAAGTTCCACCTTTTTCAAATTTAACTTGTCAATAAAACAGTTATGATGTAAAACTGGATTTATTTCGTAATTTTTACCTGAAAAACAAATCTTTTTAACTTTATTTTTCATACGTTACGTAGTTTTCAGTGTCTTTACCTTTTGAAATGAAACTAATAATAATGTCCTCCTGGCCGAAACGACCACAGCGGCCAATCTTTCACATGATCAGCCATGTACGCAGGAGATATTATAGTGCACAAGCGCTTGCGTAGACACAAGTGCACTCTCTCTTCCTTTAGGTATATAATACCTCTCATAATCCGATGGGACGGAAGACCGACACGACCGGGGAGAGGTTAGGCGCAGGACCGACTTTTTACATGCCCATCCGACGCATGGATCATCTTACTTTACAGAAAATCAGGTGATCGGCCTGCATTGTCCTAGCCAGTAAGGAACAACTACTCAAATTTGTTGCCCCTCCGCAGGATTCGAACCCGCGACCTCCGGTTTACAAAGCAAGCGGTTTCCCACTGCGCCACGGAGGCTACAATGAAACGAAAGCTACTGATAATAAAACAAGCATATAAAATTAGTTTGTCCTCATTGTGCCTACATCACGGAATTTAAACTTTTGTACCTGTCTACCCTTCTTCATGTTGTCTATTAAGAAACGCTTTACTGGGTTTATATACCTACGAACAAAAGGTTAAAGGTATATTCTATTCTATTGTTGGTGGCTAAGAATCGGGCCCGGTAAACCACCGGAACGCACTTCGACCCAGTTGGATCCATTGTGCATGCCCTAGCCCTTACTCTGTAGCTGGCGTGTCGAAGAGTTCCCTCAGGTACGCAACGATTGCACCAGCCTGGAGCTGTACATAATCATCTGGTGTAGGATATGCTACTCCCAGATGACCCTACGTCTCGCAAGAGCGTCGCAGCCACACAATATGTGTCGCATTGACTCTTTTCCACCTTTACAAAATCTGCAATTATCAGTAGTACTTAGCCTCATTCTATGAAGGTGCTCATTGGTACCAAAATGTCCCGTGAGTGCACCCATCAGGTGCCTTATTTGTGATCTGCTTAGGTTTAATAATTTAACCCCACAGTCCACCCTTATGCTAGACAACGCTTTGGAGTGGTTTAGGCCTGACGCTGCCCTCCATTCCTTCATGTGTTCGTTCCTAGCATGTGCATATAATGCTTGGTGATATGTTCCATACGGAATCCCTACAATTGGTTCGGGGCCAACTAAATGTCTCTGTGACCCGGCCCTCGCTAGTCTGTCTGCCTTTTCATTACCCTCGACGCCTTCGTGTCCAGGTACCCAGATAAGGCTGACGCTGTTGTGTCTTCCCAAGTTATTCAAACCTGTGACACCTTCTTTAACCAGTTTGGAGACAACTCGGAAGGAGTTTAGAGCCTTCAGAGCTGCCTGACTGTCACTGAGAATGTAAATGGTTTTACCTTTGACATTTCTCCTTTGCATTTCTTTAATGCTGGCAATTATGGCATAGGTTTCCGCTTGGAATACCGATGCATAATGCCCCATGCTCTGACTGACCCTGCAGTCCTTGGAATAAATTCCTGCCCCTGTACCTGACTCCATTTTAGAACCGTCAGTGTACCATATGAGGTGGCCATTGCCATTAAAGGTATATACTTTGTTCTTTGATTACCGTAATCCACGGGGATACGGTATTTTATGTTGCAACTAGACTGCTTATCTGTTCTTCTTTTTGTGTTGATATGAATACTTATTTATTTATTTCTCTCCCAGTGCGGCGACAACTTACAGGAAGTGTTTTAAATAGTCCATTAATAATAGTAATATTATTCTAGGACAGTCTATCATCTCTCTTTCTAGTACGGTCATCCGATCCCAAACCATACGTAGTAGGTAGTAATAAGTATTCTGTGCCCAAACTAGGCAGAGCCTGTACTATGAAAACCAAACAATTGATTACTTAAACAAAACACCCACTCTTGGTGGGAACCGGTGGGAAACGTGTAGTGGTTAGCACTAGACTAACAGTCCCGTCAAAGGAAAATAAACTGTTAATATTTAGTTATTAGGTAAATAAAATCATTAATCACAAAATATACTTATTATAATACTCATAAAATCCAATAAAATAATTAATAAGTAATTTACTTGATTATTCCCGGTTATTTTTTTTAATTTCGATGCTACGACGTTTTCGTTACATTTAGCCAACACTACGGACATAAAACAAAAGGATCTGATCCTCAAATGAAAAATGTTGATTCAATTCGAGCACGATACAGCCAGGATTGTACTGCTATATTAGAAAAAGGGACTAGATAGATTAATGAAAGTAGACCCAAAAAAGGAACGGACAGAGTAAGACAAATGGCCTCCTAGTTTACCGGAATGTATTACGCTTCTACAAGATTAATTTGCCGATAACTAGTACCTAATATGGGAGTGAAAGGAATACAGAATGTAAGTAAAAATAGCCACAAGCTGTTCCGAATATATTACATTTATTTTATTTAGAAAATAATTTATCTGGTACCACTATATGTATACCTTGCTAAATCTATGGATTTAGCACAAGATTAGTTATGCAGAAGATATACCTACGGCACAAATGTTTGGGCAGTCACCAGTGCAATCTATCGGCCCCTAGTTTTATAGTTGTATAGACGACTAATCAGGCACAGGACCGAAATTTTACATGCTCGTCAATTAAGTGTTTAGCCAGTACGCAATGGGTACCAGAAACGAATTAAAAGGCACTACACCAATAAGTTGCCGCTTCCCACAGAATAAAGTCCCGTCCGATTTGTAAAGCATGCGGCGTTCCGCTACGCCACGGAAGGATCTATTAATATATGAGGACATATATATAATTCAGAGAGTATACACTTATTAAAGCCATGAAGATGAATACTAAATAACTTGGAAAATGTGTTGCAATTTCCAAAATAAGGGTATAATCTACAACTAAAATAGTAACCAACAAAAATACCATATCACAATCTCACAAACCTAGATATCTTCTTGAGAAAAACGTAAACCTTTTTCCGTCGCGGGTAAAGTTTTGACAAAATACTGAGACACAAAATTGTGGTGGCAACAACAATTACTCTTTATAAAACTTGTCATCAAGTTCTATAAAGAAAAGAAAATAGATGGCTGAAAGTTAACTAGCGAAAATAAAAGTTCCAGTTAAGTGAATCAAGTTCATAAATTGGTAAATTTTCTTTAACGCTCTTATTATTATTATTATTTATTATTAAGGCACACCACCAGTATACATATCAAACATTAATTTTAAAATATTACGGTAAGCACAATTCCTATATGTACACCAATAACAGGTATGCACAGCATTTACCAACTAACATTAGCAAAAATAATATTTAAAATTAGAAAAAGATTAAGTTAACATTAAGTACATACTTAAGTAAACGACAACCCTTGCAACCCTTTTAATGTTAAAGGAAATACAGGAGAGTAATAAATATGATTTATTGTAAATGTCATTTCAGCTTGTACTTACGATAACATAGCACCAATTGTTACTTTAATTAGGGGCTATTCTTTAAGTCTACCACACATAAGTTTCTAAAATTATCAACGACAACGACGATATTTCAGATTTATATTTAACACATTTGATATCAATTTTTTTTTGCATAATGCAAATAACTGAAATTTTAAAGGCTTCTTACTCACACACACGTCGCACACCAGCCAAGCGCGCGTACACACGCACACACACACTGTGATTGATTAGCTGTAGTGCGGGTAGTGACGATTGAATCCACCAACACTGCCTCCTAATGGACGCGGAAATAACCACAACGCGACCCGGAAAATATACGGATATAAATATTACATACAAAAAAATATTATGTTCTTATATATAGTGAGACGAGTTCTAAATGGCAGAGACATACCTACCTACGTAGATAACTTTTGACCGAAGTTATGGCAAATATCTTCCCTTGGGTCGGGTTACATAACTGCTGACTTTACGACCTCATATTGTGGAGGTTTGTGCGTGGAATTTGTAAACATAACTCAAGAGATTTTTCTTTTGACTTTGTCTATAAAACTCCGTCCTTATCCCTTGAATATTTCAAGGTACCTACTCCCACACAGCAGTTAGAAAATGTTACATATCATTTGTTGTCTAACTTTGTTTAACAAATAGTAACAAAATTAATAAATTGTAACTGATGTTATACAACTTTATGTAACAAAATGGTATACAACTAATTACAAAATGATATAATAACTTATAACTTTTGTTGTATAACATCATTCATTATAATAGCTTCCTCAAAAGGCAGGCCCAAACTGATGGTTACAAAATGTCATAACGGTATTTTTTTACATTTTTGATTATAAGCCAAAAACTACGTGATATAAACCAAAATAAAAATCTATTTTGATATGTGCAAATAAAGCCCTTTCAGATACCCAGTTGTTTTTTTTTTTTTGGGAATGATAGCCGCTGTTGGCCGCAGATGGCCATTACAGCTTCACCGGACAATAGGAGGCGAGCGCTTAAAGCGCTCTAGCCTTAACGGCAGAAGTAGCGTCGAGCTCAAGGGCACCTCAGGGAGGCACGGCCTCGGCTTGGGCTGTCGCTTAAGAGAGGGCTGAGTTTACCACCGGTTCATACCCAGTTGATACCATGTTGATATAATATGAAAGGATATCCAGTTATATCCAGTTGGATATACCTAGTAGTTCCACTCTGAAATTTTGAAGATCTATTTCCACCCCCATAAATAAAAGTAGTATATTTTTTTTTTCATTTGCGATGAGGTTGGGTAAGTAAGATCTAAAACTATTCCAAGTTTCAAATAGATAGCGTCAGTAGTTCTTGAAATATATAAGTGTGGCAGACATTCTGACAAAGTCTCACCATAAGGGTTCCTTTTTTACCTTTTAGGCATGGAACCCTAAAAATGATCCTTTTCCTTTTGTTAATAATAAACTAGTGGGCTCCATTACTCACAATCAGGTGAAATCGCGGTCAAGCATAAGCTTAAAGAAAAAAAAAAGTTTTCAGAACAACAAACACCAAACACATTCTTGAGATTCCAAGATTTATCTCGCATTTCGCAGATAGGTATACGAAATTTTTTCCATTAGAAATTTCCGTAGGCTCCCCAATTTTCTTCCGAGCCATTCTCCAATTATTCGGGATGAAGTTTATTCGGTTAAGGTTGTGGCCTTGACTCGTCTCAAGGGCGAGGCTGTAAAATTGAAGACACGTCGCTATTTCAGGAACTCTAGAGAGCTTGTTTGTTAAATCTAGTGAAGATCTACGGTGTTATTGTAAAACAGTACGTATTCTGTCTGTTATAGAGGCCAAAATCGTTGGTTTCTAGCGGCACAATGTACTCCAGTGAGCAACAAATATAATTTGCTTGAATTCTACCAAATTGTGAGAGAGGTAGGGCAGAGTGAGGACTCTCACTCACAAATTGGTCTGACCAGTCCAATTTGACTGGAGTACTTTTTCCACTTTACAGAAGACAGAAAATAATGCCTCCTTCGAGTGGTGGTGTGTTCCTGCTGACAGATGGGTCACCTTGGTCGAAACTCACAAATTAAGGCCTTAGGGCCTAATAGCAGTAAGATTTCAGGTTATTTAATTATATTATATTTCAGAATATTTTAATGTATCCAATCTTTTAATTATTTATTTTATTAATTTATCATTTTTATTTTAGAGATTATTGTAATTATTAATCTTCTAATATTTAATAGTATTAATTTTAATACAATAATGTTTAGTAATTCGCTACCTACCTACTATTTAAATAATTATTCATATTATTAATGATTATTTTTATAATTTTTCGTTGATATAATGTGGTTAAGTAATTGCCCCAAGCATAGTGCTCTAGATTTTATTTGTGTTAAATTTGTGAATTTGTCAGTTTAGCATTTATTGAAATAAAACTGCTTTTACGGATTATATCGCGGTTTATTTCAGGTTTACTTTCGTAGCAGTTTTGTTTCAATTTGTAGTTAGTGGTATTTGTATTATTTTATTCATCGCATGTCAATTGTAATTTTTTTTTTTTCTTTGGTTCTTTTTTCAAAAATTGTAAATTCATATCTAAGTTCATACCACTGGATGACATCCGTGGAACACAGGGCCCAGATGAAAACCAGCGTCAGGCATACGCTTGACAATAAGCTGATCTGGGACCCATTTGAACCTGCCTCTTTGTGGCACATAGTACCTACCTATTATATTTTTATTTAGTATTTAAGTAATAGTATTTTTATAATAAGTAGTTATAAAAATGCTATACCTAATAGTATTTTTATTTCTTTTTTTTTTAATGTATGATTATTTGTCATTTTTTTTTTTTAATTTCTCTTTTTTGTTAAAATTGTGCTACATTGTTTTGCGGTGTTCAAATAAATTATTATTCTATTCTATTCTATTCTATTCTATTTCTAATTCTTGGTTATTTTAAGTTAAAATATCACAATTACTGTAATATGAAACGTTAGTTAAAGATTCGATATATATTTTTACTTGAATAAAAATATTTTAGTGAACCACTTGTTCAATCTAAAAAGGACCTATTTATGTAATAATTTGCAAAATATCTTTAAAAACGGCTCAAGCTATGCGTTTACACACAAAAAAGGTCTTAAAAATACGAATGTTTTTACTTGATATATTTATTTTTATTCCGTATTTTGTTAGAGAAATATCTATTTCTCCCAAAATTTTATAAATCTGCGCAAGCATGCCTGGTCCGTCGTCCCGTCAGTCCGCTTCGCGGCATTGTCGAGGGAGGAATTCATCCTCATCTAAAGGCACCACTTGCCACGGTTAACTCGTGACAGTTAAACACTGTTTAGGCGTATAATGGCAGATTCTCAAAATGGCAGATGAGTCTACAAATGGCTTATTCTCAAAATGGCAGATTCTACAAACGCCACATTCTCAAAAAGATTTACTACGCGTTTTGTACATACATGTACACCAATCAGATCATTAAAGTTTTAAATAGGTAAAGAAAAATAAAATGTGCACATTAATTTCATTGGTGCTCATGAATGCTTTATGATTATTTTTGAATACAGTGAAAAAGTCTTCGTTAATTTAACATCGAGATTAAAATCCAAATTCTCAAATTCTAGGCTTTTATAATAATTAGAAGCGTTCGTGCAGATAAAGATACTAAATTGCCTCTTTTTGTGTTCAAATTACATTTTTCTCAGCACGTGCTCCTACTCGAGACTTGAGCCTGTTACTTAAAATTTACGACGTGACGGCGATAAAACCTTAATAGAATACCGATAACTTCGTCGAAATATTACGGACCTAAAATCGTTTTATGAACGTTTAGTGTTTGACTTCTTACGACTGTTTTGTATGTAATAATTATGTGTTTTTACACTACCAAGGTGGCAAGCAAGCGTGCCGCCCACCTGATGGTAAGCAGTCACCTCAGCCTATAGACACTAGCAACACCAGAGGAACCACTACCGTTGCCGACCCTTAAGACATTATATATTAAGTCTTTGTGTGCGGCGATTCCTCCTTCACACCGGAACACAGCAACTGCTTACACACTGCTGCTTGGCGGCAGTATATCTGACACTGCGGTAGTACCAACCTGGACGGTTCCTTGCACAAGGAACCTACCACCTAGTAAATATACGGTATATTTTGTAGGTATAGTGTTATATTTTAATTTCTTTTTATAGGTCAACATTAAGGAACCTTTACCTAGAATTATCTTTTTTTTTTATTTATTCTTTATGCACAAAACAGTACATAGGCGGACTTAATGCCAGAGGCATTCTCTACCAGTCTACCTTAGGGTGATGCAGAGACAAATCGTGGTAGGTGCAAACAAAACAAGTGAAACGAAATAATCATAGATAAATATTTTAAAACTATAATTTAAATTACAATAAATAATATAATACTAATACATATATATTAGAAAATAAAATATACTAATATATATATTATATACATAATTATCTTCGAGAAGAATCTGCCATTTTACTGCGCAAGTATTCCTGTAACTTTATTTTAAATGTATAACGTGTTGTAGCCATCCTGAGTTCTAGAGGGAGCGCATTCCAGAGGAGAATGGACTGGACGAAAAAAGAAGATTGTATAAAATCAGTTCTGTGAGAAGGACATAGAAGAAGACGATTATTAGAAGAACGAAGAATTTTATAATGAGTAGAGCATAGATAAGTAAACTGCGAAGTTAAATAAGTAGGTGAGTTAGGTGAAAAGAGTATAGAAAAAAGAGTAGTCAAAGCTCTTAAAATTCTGCGCTCACGAATAGAAAACCATTGCATCAGGGCACGATGCGTGGAAATATGGTCATATTTACGGAGATTAAAAGCAGAATACCCAGCTAGAAATAGAAACTAATTCAGAGATTACCAAAAGGGCAAAACAAACAATTCGATAACGTTGCTATAGGAAGAAACTTTTCTGTTAGGCTCAGAAACGTGACAAAACTCCAGTATATGCTGAAGAAAAACGTGCAACCTAAAAAAGGTTCGACTCTTGCCCTCTTTTCGACACTTCAGAGTGAACTTAATTCGCTAGTAGCGTAAGGTTGATAGTAGCACGTCTATAAAATCACTTTAGGATTATATGCTTTTATGATGTTGTAGTACGTGCATGCGTGTCATCGACACGGAAATTTAAGACATTATCAACCCACACTGCAAAGAACACGTTATTCTACTCCGCCGTATTCAACCCCACGTAGACCTATCACTGAAGTAGCAGTGGTAGATAAAAATAGCGCAATAAATGATGGGCCATTTTGCAAGACCGTTGAGCTACACACTACAGTGTCAGAAAAAAGCAGGCATGTAAACATTGCTATGTTCTGCAGCTAGAGACGTCTCATATATCGAGCGGTAGTTAAGGGCGGTGTAATTTTCCACAGACAGGGGTGCGCGCGGCAATAAACGAAGCAGTGTAGCGAGTATCACATAGCAGCAAGAGATGGCACTCCTAAATCGCGCTAGCGAAGTTATAACGCTACATCCAATATAATATAGAACGTCTCAATATTGTTCTGCCTGGTGATTCTGGTGAAACTGTCTTAGCGAACTGTGGCCAAAAGTACACCTAATAAAAAAAAGATAAAAACTCGTTGTAATGCGGTCTACTCCCACAACATTAACATAAAATAATATGGCCCATCGGGCCCATGGGTAGCTTCATTAAAATACCACTCATCACTCGAGATATCAGTTACTAAATCTCAGACCATTTCACCAGCTAGAGTGCCTTTTGCACGCCTTTTGCTTTGCAACATACAGCAATGTTCGTATATTGCTGCTTGGGTACTAAAATACCTGACACTGTCGGTTTCACTTACACGGATGGTCCCTTGAACAAAAGATCTAACGCTGAGTAAAGTAACATTACAAAATAAATATTTTAAGAGAAAGCTAGAACTGAAATAGAATTTCGCTCGACCCACGCACTGTTACACAGTAAATTCTATTGTGTACGACTACATCCTGCGACAAATGTTGCGGAATTAACGTAACACACCAAAGTGCGCTTTATATGCTTCGCTTTAAGGAGTAATTTTGAATGTACAGGCACATTAAAATTCACCTCTCCCTCATTAATGTAGTGTCGTACCCGTATAATGGCATAGTTTTCAAATATTTAATAGTCCATGTGAAGGGTTGAATTGCTTATGAAGTTTGCCACTTGTTGAATATCCCTGTGTTTTCATAACCTTTGTGGTAATAAGTCCTTCGTAGTTTGATTGAACTATTTCAAAACCTATTTATGTTCTATTTTTTTACTGAATAATAATAATAATCTGGGACAATGGACACACTAATCCCAAACTAGGCAAAGGCTGTACTTTGGTAACCAGAAAACTGATACTAATACTTATATTATAATTTTTTGGAAACACATACTTACTTAAATAGATAAAACACCCATACACTTGGTGGGAATCGAACCCACGACCTATTGGGTAGCAGCCAGGGTGTTTAACCACTAAATTTGCAGGCCCATCAAACAAATACCACGATCCTACCTGATCGGTAATTTGATGATGCAATCCCACCAGCAAATTAAAACCTACAAGGATAAGTTAAAAGACTCGGTGTAGTGTTGTGTAAGGTATCTTTGGGTTGGCAGCAGACAGGACGAGTTCAATATAATGCTACTTTAATCCTAAAGAGAATTAAGGGGAACGTCCTCTTGAATGGCGAGAATTTGAGTTTTATTGGAATAAATGTCTATTATACTTAGATACTGGGAGGACGGAATCCGAATTGTCGCACAACGTGGGGAGCCATGCGAAGCTTATAGTAATAAGTATAACTACAGGGTTGCGTAGGTACAGACCATCATAGCAAACATTGCTAAGTTCCGGTGAGAAAGGCAATGTAGCTGGTGAAATTACTGGACAAATAAATTTAAAGTAAAAAACTTTTTAAAAAACAAGCTTTTATTTAAATGCGCTAAAAATAATAAAATAAACTTTTCCTTTAAAACTTTTAATATCTATTTATAACGTCATTACACAATTTATATGATATAAAAGCTTGTCGCGAGATTTGCCTATAAGAATATAAACAAGAAAATTAAATAGATATTAAAAGTTTTAAAGGAAAAGTTTATTTTATTATTTTTAACGCATATATATAAAAGCTTGTTTTTTAAAAAGTTTTTTACTTTAAATTTATTTTTTACATTTTAGTTTTTGCTATTTAAGTTTCTCAAATCAAATCAAATCATCTTTATTTGAAAAAAAAAACTAAACTTTTCCTTTAAAACTTTTAATATCTATTTATAACGTTTAGGTTTTTAACCAGTGTGTATTGCCAGTGATGACATATGGTACTGAGACGTGGTCTCTAACGGCTGGCCTTTTAGAAAAGTTCAGAGTCACATATCGAGCCATGGAGAGAGAGCTATGCTCAGCGTTTCTTTGCGCGACAGAATCCGAAATGTGGAGATTCGCCGAAGAACTAAGGTTACCGACATAGCTCTCAGAATCTGCAAGTTAAAGTGGCAATGGGCAGGCCACATCGCTCGAAGAACCAATAACCGTTGGGGAAGAAAGGTTCTCGAGTGGCGACCACAAACCGGAAGACGCAGCGTAGGCAGGCCTCCCACTAGGTGGACAGACGACATTGTGCGCGTCGCAGGTAACTCATTATTAGGCAAAGTGAATAGAACTCTTTAAGAAGAATCAAGTTAGCTTAAACTCGATGTGTTTACTAACAACGATTCCAGGGTTCTGTCAACTACCTTCCAATTCCATCATCAGGTCCTCATTATTAGGCAAAGTGAATAGAACTCTTTAAGATGAATCAAATGAGCCTAAACTCGATGTGTTTAGTGATAACGATTCCAGAGTTCCGTCACCTACCTTCCAATTCCATGATCAGGTCCTCATTATTAGGAAAGTGAATAGAACTCTTTAAGACGGATCAAATGCGCCTAAACTCGACGTGTTTACTAGTAACCATTCCAGGGTCCCGTCACCTACCTTCCAATTCCATCATCAGGTCCTCATTATTAGGCAAAGCGAATAGAACTCTTTAAGACGAATCAAATGAGCCTAAACTCTATGTGTTTACCAGTAACCATTCCAGGGTTCCATCACCTACCTTCCAGTTCCATCATCAGGTCCTCATTATTAGGAAATGTGAATAGAACTCTTTAAGACGAATAAAATGAGCCTAAACTCGATGTGTTTACTAGTAACCCTTCCAGGGTTCCGTCACCTACCTTACAATTCCATCATCAGGTCCTCATTATTAGGTAAAGTGAATACAACTCTCTAAGACGAATCAAATGAGCCTAAACTCGATGAGTTTACTAGTAGCCATCCAAGGGATCCGTTATCCGCCTTCGAGCTCCATCATCAAATCAGCTCGATGATACTATATTATTGTATTGTCACCGGTCCTTGACACATGTGCAAAATTTCAAACGATTTGAACGTGTAGCAGTGGGTGAAAATTGAGTTGCAAGATTCCACCCGAACAAATTACATACATACATAGATACATACATTGCAAGTTAAATAAAAGCTTTTAAAAAGACTTAATATCTAATGTGTTAAGGGTCGGCAACGCGTTGGTGATTCTGATGTTGCTAGCGTCTATAGGCTGCAGTGACTGCTTACCATCAGGCGGGCCGCATGCTTGCTTGCCACCTTGGTAGTATAAAAAAAAGTTCACGTCTTTTGCAAAGATCTCAACAAATAACAAAATATCTTTTAACATGCTCTCTTAAAAAGTATAGAAAATTTTGAAACATATTTGCAAAAGTCACTGTTCTTGAAAATTATTAAATTGTAGCATGTGAAGTTCATTGCTCGTCTTTCTTCATGTTTCGTAACAAAAGTGTTTAATACAGCGACATAAAAGGCACTTAAGGCTCCAATAGATCGAGCCAGACGAGAGTCGTGTAGTACCCACTTGAGGCTTGGCATATTGCTGTTAAGTGCGCGTATAGAGTATACTCGTACTATATTACCGCAAAGATATTTATGGATAAATCTGTAGCGTGCATTCCATACAGGCAAAAAGGCTTTGCTTACCAAATAACTTCGATCTGGATGATTATAATAGTAATCTTAAATATTAATATGTCTGTAATATAAGAGGGCCTAGGCAATCGCTTCATAGCGAATCTTTTTAACCGACTTCAAAAAAGGAGGTTCTGTATTCGACGCGTATGTATGTAATATTAACAGAAATGCGTAATATTCATATATGTTAGTCTATGTGGGCTTCTAAACAAATTTACCAAATTTCACGAGTGTATGTATGTATGTATGTATGTATGTATGTATGTAGGTTTGTCCGCGGATTTCTCAGAAACTACAAGTCCGATTTCGAAAATTCTTTTTGCAATAGGTAGAGTATTTTTCAACTTAGTGTAGAGTACAAGTTTCATCAAAATCGGTTCAGTAGTTTAAGAGATATAAACTTTTTATGTTTTCAGTAAGTTACTGTAATCTAGACGTTCGAGTTGCGTGATAGTGCTGATACCTATCTTGGTAAAATAAGTCACTAAAAAGTGTTAAATAAACTATTTTAAAAAAAATAATAACCGACTTCAAAGTAAATTATCTAAAAAGCATAAAATAACGAAAATATTATTGAAGTTGGTGCAGAATATACACAGCAGGTACGCTAACACCAACTTCAATAATATTTTCGTTATTTTATGCTTTTTAGATAATTTACTTTGAAGTCGGTTATTATTTTTTTAAAAATAGTTTATTTAACCGGCTTCATTAACCGGCTTCAAAAAGAAGGTTCTCTATTCGACGCGTATGTATGTAATATTAATAAAAATGCGTAATATTAATATATGTTAGTCTATGTGGGCTTCTAAACAAATTTACCAAATTTTATGAGTGTATGTATGTATGTATGTCTGTATGTATGTATGTATGAATATATGTATGTATGTATGTATGTATGTAGGTTTGTCCGCGGATTTCTCAGAAACTACAGGTCCGATTTCGAAAATTCTTTTTGCAATAGTTAGAGTATTTTTCAACTTAGGGTAGAGTATAAGTTTCATCAAAATCGGTTCAGTAGTTTAAGAGATATAAACTTTTTATGTGTTCAGTAAGTTACTGTAACGTAGACGTTCGAGTTGCGTGATAGTGCTGATACCTATTTTGCTAAAATAAAAGTCACTAAAAAGTGTTAAATAAACTATTTCAAAAAAAATTAAAACCGACTTCAAAGTAAATTATCTAAAAAGCATAAAATAACGAAAATATATTGAAGTCGGTGTCAGCTCGAGCTAGTCTTAGTTAACATGATGTGCTAACACCGGCTTCAATATATTTTTGTTATTTTATGCTTTTTAGATAATTTACTTTGAAGTCGGTTTTAATTTTTTTTTAAATAGTTTATTCTTCATTCGCTAACGGTGTCAATTCCCTATAACTTGTCACGTGATTTTTGGATTACTTATGTCATTCTCATACATTTTTATACTTTCTATTAGCGATAACGCAACGTAGAATGTTACATTGTCTAGGGCTGTTCTAAACACGATAAAAACATCATTAGGAACTTGTAGACATTTATTTGGTAAATTTGTTTTTTTTTGCCTACCCGGTCGTAAAAGTGTGTGCATGCTACATATATATATTACACTAGCTGACCCACGCAGCTCCGCCCGCGCTGTGTTTACGTTAACTAAACTTTCAATCATATACATTCGCATAGAATACAAAACCTCCTTTTTTAAAGTCGGTTAAAAATTTGACCCACTTTCTACTTGCCCTCCGAAGCACGGAGACGTTTAGTTCAAATGGCGTTAAACGGTCACCCATCTATTTAATGACCTTACCTAACGTTGCTTAACCTGATCGATTTCCAAACATTGTTAACAACTGTCTATGAGTGTTCCCTTACAAATATTTATTATAATTATAATGAAAAATTGTTAAATCGCAGCAAGCGTATAACCAACTACACTTTTTGACTTTAGTCCCCTCTCCCAAGGGAACCGTGCCGAATGTCGGGATAAAAAGTATCCTATGTCCTACCTCGGAGTATTAACTCAAATCATGCCAAGTTTCGTTTCAATCCATCCAGTAGTTTCGGCGTGATGCTCAGCCGAGATACAGACAGACAGACAGACAGACAGACAGACAGACAGACAGACAGACAAAAATTTAAAAAAATACGTTTTCGGCCTCAGTATCGGTTATAGAATGCCCTCCAAACATAATTTTCAAAATGTCTTCAATGTATAGAATTGGACCTGTTACAGTTTTATTATAAGTATAGATACATATATAAGCCATGAGTATATAGACAACAGATATTTTACCATCAGCAGCAGCCGAAAGACTGTTGAACAAAAACCTTTAGAACGGAGGGGTTGCCATAAACCCCACGCATAACAGGTGTCTTGGGATCGCAGTAAAGGTGGTATAATGGTGGTCCAATAGAAAGACGCAGCTACCCATCTTTTTGTTTTCCCTTAGTCGCCTCGTACGGACCCCCAAAGGGAGGAGATAGGAGGATGCTAGGCTAGTGTTACCCGGACACCCCACGGGTAATTTTTTTTATTTTTTTTTGTTCTCTTAAACCCAAAGATTTCTTCAGCTACAGACAGTATTTTCCCCAACACAACATCCTTAGCAATTTCGTTTACAAACTACTGATTGGGGGTAAAATATCTGACACTGCGGTCGACCTATCTAGACGGTCCTTCGCACAAGGGACTCCTTTACAAAATTGAATTTTATTAAAAAACTAGCTGACCCACGCAGCTCCGCTCGCGCTGTGTTTACGTTAACTAAACTTTCAATTATAATACATTCGCATAGAATACAAAACCTCCTTTTTTAAAGTCGGTTAAAAACTTGGACCCACTTTGTACTTGCCCTCCGAATCACGGAGACGTTTAGTTCAAATGGCGTCAAACGGTCACCCATCTAATTAATGACCTTACCTAACGTTGCTTAACCTTATCGATTTCCAAACATTGTGAACAACTGTCTATGAGTGTTTCCTTACAAATATTTATTATAATTATAATTGTTAAAATCGGAGCAAGCGTATAACCAAGTACACATTTTGACTTTAGTCCCCTCTTCCAAGGGAACCGTGCTGAATGTCGGGATAAAAAGTATCCTATGTCCTACCTCGGAGTATTAACACAAATCATGCCAAGTTTCGTTTCAATCCATCCAGTAGTTTCGGCGTGATGCTCAGCCGAGATACAGACAGACAGAAAGACAGACATACAGACAATAAATAAAAAAAAATACAGTTTTGGCTTTAGTATCGGTTATAGAATGCCCTCCAAATATAATTTTCAAAATATCTTCAATGTACAGAATTGGACCTGTTACAGTTTTATTATAAGTATAGAATAGATCGATAGAGTATAGACTTCAACAGTTTAAATCCTATACATTTTCTTTATAATAATACTTTTATATTTCTTCAAAAACCAATTAACCTAAAATCTTTTACCTATTTCCAATAAATCCATGACTTGGCGTATCCTTTACAAGTTTAATGATTCCAACGAAATAGCTTGACCTGAATTTGGTTTATGTAGCTGGAAACTAAACTATTATGTGTAGTTTGCTTTGTACTAATTATAGTGTTGCTTTATAATGTATAGGGTGATTAAGTGCAGAGTAAAGTTTGACATAATGAGGCCAATCTTTGGCGTTTAAAACGCCTGTATGTAATCTAGGTATATATCGGTGGTACAAGAACAGTGGATTATGTATTGCCTAAACATATGAATGAATTACCTGATAACATTATTGATTCCCTAAATAGTTGTAGCAAAGATGTTGTTAAGCGCAAGCTTAAGTGCTTTATCTGGGTGTACAAGACCAAATTGCTCACTAGATATCTATTTATACACACATTGGACGAATGACTGCATGCAGATAAACCCATTGAGGTTTGCGCTATGTAGTTTTAATAGTAAAAGCATGTAATGGAGTAAATTGAATAATAAATAAATAATAATAATAATCGATGAGGTATACAGGGTGTAAGGGACATCGTACCGAAAACCGATACCAGGGATCCAGTACATGATTCTGAACACTCTAGTGTTGAAATTTTTCATCGGCTTTTTCATGAATTTCCAAAAAAGAAACCACTTTTTTTAAATAAAATTAGTATAATATCATTATTGGTATAATAATAAAGCATAATTTTAATTTAAAAACAATAAATTACTTATTTGTGGAAAATTTATTTAATTATTTATTTAGTTATTCTTTATGCACTAAAACAGTACATAGGCAATTAATTAATAGGCAATTAATTATTATTATTTTAGAAAATTAGCAATATAATTTGAGAAATAAATATTATTCCGCATATATTTATTACATGCTCGAAAATTAATAAGTCAGTCATTTGTCATTTTCCATATACTTAAATGGTTTCTGTAATGTTGTAACGGACATTATTTGACATCTTATAAAAAAAAATTCGGTACGATGTCGTTATGTAATATTTTAGTTAAAAATAATTTTTTACTCATGTACTACTATCCCATTTAGTTGAAATATAGATTATTATATTATATATGTAACTGGTAACAATATCCTTATAGACGGCCTGTTAGTCTAGTGGTTACCCTGGCCGCTACTCAATAAGTCGTGGGTTCGATTCTATGTTTCTGGGTGTTATATATTTAAGTATACATTTCCAAAAAAAAATAAGTATTTTATATTAGTGGTCTGGTCACCATAGTACATGCTCTGCCTAGTTTGAAATCACATGACTGTGTGTATATTAATATCCTGGATATCTCAATGGGACTATAATAATACGTCCCAGGATATCATTATTCTTAATCGTTCTAAACTATTAACTTCAATCTCGCGCCTTTATAAATGAACAACGACCACAGAAGTTTGTCCCACAAAATTGTTGGGCGTGTTTCGATAGCAATCGTTGCTCCAAACTTAACGAGAAGCATATCAACAGGTCCTCTTTGTTATCGAGCAAGTTTATCGAGACGACAATATGATAAAGTTTGCGATAACAATGCCGCGTGGGCTGGTCAATAACCGAACGTAAATTAACGTAATGGTTAAACGTAACTTAATATTTAATGATTTCTGATATTTACGCGAATGAAATGAAACTAATTTTACGGATTATATCGCGGTTTATTTTTGATTTTTATTACCCGACGTTTCGAATACTTTACAGCATTCATGGTCACGGGCGGACTGAGGTGGTAGCTGTCCATACGTCATAGTTGTCTTAGGGTACCCTCACATCTTCTAATTATTATTGTTAGTCCGATCTATGCAGAAAAAGCTTACAGTATCTTGAGGTCTTGCAGTGGAATGCTTGTCTTTGGATTTGACTATATTTATCACGAGATCTCGAGCTGATATAATCCGTAAAATTAGTTTCATTCTAATAACTTATTATTGTCATATTTGCCGTAGATTTGAGGATTGTTGTGGTAGACTGATTCTGGAGTGGAGACCACTAAACCAGAAAACGTAGTGTAGGACACCCAGGGACCAGGTGGAGTGACGATATATGCAAAGCAGTTGGTAATGACTGGATGAGGAGAGCCGAAGACGCACTCAATGCACGCCATTGAGGAGGGCTATGACCAGTAGGGATTGATGTAGGCTGATAACAATCAAAAAACATCCTAATTTCAATAGAGAAGATGGTTGGATGTTACCAACGGCTTGGGATCCTGTGATAAATATAATTAAATCCAATATCAATCAAAACACTGCACGATCTCAAGATACTGTAAGCTCTTACTGCGTAGATCGGACCAACAATAATAACTAAGAAGTCCTGAGGGTACACCGGCATAATTGTGAGTGATAAGGACGTTTAACACCTAAGTCCTCCCGTGACCATGGGTGCTGCAAAGCATTCGAAACGTCGGGATAGTAAAATCAAAAAATAAACCGCGATAAAATCCGTAAAAGTAGTTTGATTTCAATGATACTCCATGTATTCGCAAATCCTTTAATTTCATATTCTAGAATAAGTTCTTGTCTTTTTTGGAACTGGAAGATCTTATTACGAACTGCCATGTTGTGTTTCTTTAGTAACCTTAGCCCCGGGACCCAAATCTTAATAAAGAGGCTTCGGTACTTCGTAAGCATAAGTCCAACAGAATGTACCTTTTTAAGACCATCATTTTCTTTTGTACAGGCGAGATCTCATTAAGAAAGGTTGTTTGTAGTTTAACCTTTTCTTATAGCTATGTCCAAAGTCTAACTAGTCTCGAAATTAATAACGCCTTCAATGAACCAAACTTAATGTCAAAGATTCCGATTAGCAAAATCCGAACAGATCAAAATGCGAAATTATTTCAATTCTATTTTAAGAAGAGGTCTTTGTGGAAAAGCTAAGTTTAAGATTCAAGTAGGATAGAATATTACTTGCTTTTTTGGGGCGAAAAATTATAAATACCTAGCTGCCCGAAATTTGAAAGCTATGACAAAATGCTCGCCCCACAGTACAAGGGACTTAAAATACCTAGAAAACTATGGCTGGTATTGGGCGTGAAAACGTGGAATTTACCTTTTCAACTCCATTTATCTGCTTTCTTAATTAAATTTGTTGCGAGTTCCAAGACAATTTACTGTTTCCCCGCGGGACTCGCTGAGTGTAAAACCTAAATATTTCAGAGGTGACCACTGTAGATCCTGGCGTAGAAGAGTCACAGTGGAAACAATGAGTTGTGGAGTTAGTCCCAATTTAAAATAAACACACGAACTAATTTCTTCAAAGAATAATATGTAAAAGTAAAAACCCATTTTCAAAGATGTTTCTTCGAACATGGATTTAAATAAAATAAAATAATCATGAAATAGAGAAATCATGTCATGAGCGAACGAGAGTTTATTTTAAATTCATACGGCCATGGACGAAATATGTCACTGGATCTCACTGTGCAAACATTATCATATATCAAGATGAGGTGGTGATAAATAGAAGACATCTTCTATATCTATAAACATGAACCAATAGCTGTTAGTCACACTAAAATTAAGAAACGGCTTGATCAATTTGAATAAATTTTCTTTTATCAAGGGATGGTTTGGAAGAAAAAACAATTGGGTGTCAACAACGTAAAAAGCGGGCGGAGCTGCGCGGTTCAGCTAGTTATTTATAAAAACCAAGTTAATCTTACGCCTGTGATGGAAATTATAAATTATTTTAGGGTAAAAGGATGTTTTAGTAACTGAAATTTCCTGACGTTGTTTAACCAACTGCTCGTTAGTCGAACAGTGATTACAACGAGCTATAAGTGCCTGTAGTTAGTAACTAATTAATAAGCCTTATGATCCCAAATATCTCTCCGGCAACAGCACTTCACAACGAAGCAGCAATATGAAACAAGTATAAATTCTAAAAGCGTAAAAAGCCCGAATGCGAACAGACAAGATGGACTTAAATTTCATTATACATATGTAATGTATATACAGATGTAAGTATATATATTTCAACTCTTCTTGTTAAGACTTTTCATTTGATACCCATATTGACGTATTTGGACATCGATATACTATTTAGTATATCGATGTATTTGGAAGTAAAATAAACTATTTAAAAAAAACCGACTTCAAAGTAAATTATCTAATAAACTATTAAAAAAAAATAAAAACCGACTTCAAAGTAAATTCTCTAAAAAGCATAAAATAACGAAAATATTATTGAAGTTGGTGTTAGCGTACCTGCTGTGTATATTCTGCACCAACTTCAATAATATTTTCGTTATTTTATGCTTTTTAGAGAATTTACTTTGAAGTCGGTTTTTATTTTTTTGAAAATAGTTTATTTAACACTTTTTAGTGACTTATTTTACCAAGATAGGTATCAGCACTATCACGCAACTCGAACGTCTACATTACGGTAACTTACTGAAAACATAAAAAGTTTATATCTCTTAAACTACTGGACCGATTTTGATGAAATTTGTACTCTACCCTAAGTTGAAAGATACTCTAACTATTGCAAAAAGAATTTTCGAAATCGGACTTGTAGTTTCTGAGAAATCCGCGGACAAACCTACATACATACATAAATACATACATACACTCGTGAAATTTGGTAAATTCGTTTAGAAGCCCACATAGACTAACATATATGAATATTACGCATTTTTATTAATATTACATACATACGCGTCGAATACAGAACCTCCTTTTTTGAAGTCGGTTAAAAATAGTTTATTTAACACTTTTTAGTGACTTATTTTACCAAGATAGGTATCAGCACTATCACGCAACTCGAACGTCTACATTACAGTAACTTACTGAAAATATAAAAAGTTTATATCTCTTAAACTACTGGACCGATTTTGATGAAATTTGTACTCTACCCTAAGTTGAAAGATACTCTAACTATTGCAAAAAGAATTTTCGAAATCGGACTTGTAGTTTCTGAGAAATCCGCGGACAAACCTACATACATACATACATACATACACTCGTGAAATTTGGTAAATTCGTTTAGAAGCCCACATAGACTAACATATATGAATATTACGCATTTTTATTAATATTACATACATACGCGTCGAATACAGAACCTCCTTTTTTGAAGTCGGTTAAAAAGCATAAAATAACGAAAATATATTGAAGTCGGTGCTAGCTAATCATGTTAACTAACACTATCACCAGCTGACACCGACTTTAATATATTTTCGTTATTTTATGCTTTTTAGATAATTTACTTTGAAGTCGGTTTTTTTTAAATAGTTTATTTAACACTTTTTAGTGACTTATTTTACCAAGGTAGGTATCAGCACTATCACGCAACTCGAGCGTCTACGTTACAGTAACTTACTGAAAACATAAAAAGTTTATATCTCTTAAACTACTGGACCGATTTTGATGAAATTTGTACTCTACCCTAAGTTGAAGAACCTTCTTTTTGAAGCCGGTTAAAAATGGTGACTAACGGCCGCCATATTATGGTTTTTGGAAAAAAAATTAAAAAAAAAATGTCACTCCCACAACTGAGACGAATCTTAAGACATATTATAAGTCAAAATCCATCAAGCCGTTTGGGCTGTAGGCCGTGCCAAAAAAATAGACATACATACCTACTCTCGAACATAACCCTCCTTCTGGGGCAGTCGGGCAAAAAGTACTAGTTAGTATCAAACATAAGAAAAAATGTGCGTGCGTGGAGTCCCTCCGCGCGGAAGAAGTGAATCTTCATTCTCGCTCAGTCGATCGGTCGGTCGGTCGGTCGGTCCCTCACTCACTCACTCAGTTACACACACACACACACACACACACACACACTAACTCAACTCAACTCAACTCAACTCAACTGAAACTCAACTGAAACTCAACTGAAACCCACTGAAACCCACTGAAAGCCACTGAAACCCACTGAACCCCACTGAACCCCACTGAAACCCACTGAAGCCCACTGAAACCCACTGAAACCCACTGAAACCCACTGAAACCCACTGAAACCCACTGAAACCCACTGAAACCCACTGAAACCCAATGAAACCCACTGAAACCCACTGAAACCCACTGAAACCCACTGAATCCCACTGAAACCCACTGAAACCCACTGAAACCCACTGAAACCCACTGAAACCCACTGAAACCCACTGAAACCCACTCACCCACTCACTCAGTGACGGCGTCACATAAGCGCTTTCATAACCTTAACAAATTTACGCCTATCGCCCGCCTATCGTTTAACACCTATCACTTAACGCGTTAAGCGATAACGCGTTAAGGTGATTCATTTAACGCTTAACGCGTTATGTGATAACATTTTTGGAAGTCGCTTATGAAGTTTCACTTCAATAATAGTCACAGGAGTATTGAAAAATAATAGCTCAAAAGTTCGCAAAGAAAAATACAGGCGTTTTTCCTTCATTATTGTTCCCACTACGCCCACTTCTAAGAGTTCAAACGTTGAATGTCAGTCCTCTTGTATTACGTTTATTCTTATCTGAGAACGGCAGCTGTTTGTTTAATTACTGTCCCTCTGAAGGGTTCTTTAATCAACTTTTCTTGATCGGTTACAATGTTATAAATGATAACACTTTTGTTTTTAGAAAATATTTTATAATTACTTTATTACCAGAAAAAACGAGCAAGAATACTGCAAATCGTTCCATCTACATTGTGTTTACTCACAACTTTTAACTTTAAAAAACTAATAAAAGTATTACTTAGTTATTATTATTATTATATCTCAATTATTTCTACGATTAAGTGATACAATTTTTATATATTTTCACAACAGCTTTATTACAAAAAACGACACGACACGCACGATAGCATAGTGTGTTCCCGGCTTGATACTGGGTCTCTCCTAAGTTGTCAACTAGTGCAGTTTTCAAACCACTACTGTGGGTAGCCCGGGTAAGAATAGCACTCTCCCATCTCCCGTTGGGTGTTCGTAAGAGGTGACTAAGGGAAAACAAGAAGATGCGTAGCAGGGTCTATGGAGTGAGAAGTAGCGTTTTTCTATTGGTTTACCTCCTACCTATACTGCGATCCCCAAGCCGCCTGCCAAGGGCCCGAGCAAGCCCTCCCTTCCAAGGGCGAGGCCTATGTTCAGCAGTGGACGTCCTTTGGCTGCTGATGACTGTGAGTAGGTCAACCACTATTGTATATCACAGAGTACTTAATTCAGGGTGTAAGGGACTACGTACCGAAAACTTTTATATAAGATTTCTCATATTGTCCGTTACAACATTACAGAAACCATTTATATGGAAAATGACAAATGACTAATTTGTTAATTTTTGAGCATGTAATGAATACGTGCGGAGTAATATTTATTTTTCAAATTACATTGCTAATTTCAATCAAGCCGCCTGCCAAGCGTGGAGATTATGTCAACCCCTCCCTTCTAAGGGAGAGGCCTTTGTTCAGCAGTGGACTTTTCGGCTGCTGATGATTGCTAATTTGGCACAAATAAGTCATTTAATGTTAAATTTAAATTGAAATTAGGCTTTATTATTACACCAATATCCTATTTTATGTTATCCTAATTTTATTTAAAAAAAAGCAGCATTTTTTTGGAAATTCATGTAAAAGCCGATGAAAAATTTCAACACTAGAATGTTCAGAATCATGTACTGGATCCCTGGTGTGGGTTTTCGGTACGATGCCTTACACCCCGTATACCTACTTACTGAAATTTTATATTAAGTAAACTTAGCAACTTTGTCCTCAAAATATAGCAATAAATGATGTGTATATACTCAGATTGGCTCAGATTTCATTTATGTTTCTAAGACGCCATAATGTCGCAGTACGCCGACTAAACAAGGTTTTACGGCCAGACACTTACGTCATGAATACATGTACTATGAGATACATAAAACACCCATCAACGTGTCCAGACTGAGAGTGGAATAAACTACACGGTTATAACGGGTGTAAGGGACATCGTACCGAAAACCGATACCAGGGATCCAGAACACGATTCTGAACATCCTAGTGTTGAAATTTTTCATCGGCTTTTTCATGAACTTCCAAAAAAAAATTCACTTTTTTTTAAATAAAATTAGTATAACATCATTATTCGTATAATAATAAAGCCTAATTTTAATTTAAAAACAATTAATTAATTATTTGTGTTTTTATTTTATTTTTATTTATTTATTTATGCTTTATTCACAAAAACAGTGCATAGGCAATTAATTAATAGGCAATTAACTATTATTATTTTAGAAAATTAGCAATGTAATTTGAATAAAATCTTTTTAAAAAAAAATTGAACCGACTTCAATATCACTGAAAAGTATAAAATAATTTAAATATTATTGAAGTTGGTGTTAGCGTACCTGCTGTGTATATTTGGCACCAACTTCAATAATATTTAAATTATTTTATACTTTTCAGTGATATTGAAGTCGGTTCAATTTTTTTTTAAAAAGATTTTATTTTAACCTTTTTAGTGATATTTTCATATATAAAGATTGAACCATCGAAAACCGAAAAAATATCTAGGTAGGTTATGATCACATTATCGTCTACATAGTTTTACATAATTCATGTTTCTTCAGAAAATAATATCCGGTCGTAATGAAATTTGCATGGAAACATCATAGTAGTTTACTCTCTCGAATAAAAAAAGACAATCAGACAACAATCAAAGACATCAGTTTTATGGTTTTTACCAGATAAATTCCTCCACATCGTTCATGGTCCTCCAGGAAGTTCTTATCCGGTTGTAATAAAATTCATACAGATTCAATACAGTGGTTTCTTCTTTCGAATAAAAAAAGAATCATTGAAATTGGTAAATATTTGCCAGAGTTATGACCATTTTTGTCCGACCGAGCGAGTCCGAGCGACTAAAACGTCATCTATATAGGCTTTCTTGCAACTCTCAGTGCGCAGTCACCATTCTTGTTTTTTTAGGAACTACTTATTACTAAGCAATAATTTTTTTATGGGACCCAATCAATGGATTGAAGAATGGATGGAAGAAAGATTTTTTCAAATCGGTTAATAATTGCCAGAGTTATGCGCGAACATAAATAAAAAAAAAAAAAAAAAAAAAAAATATATACAGACGAATTGAGAACCTCCTCCTTTTTTGAAGTCGGTTAAAAATAAACATTATTCCGCATATATTCATTACATGCTCAAAAATTAATAAGTTAGTTATTTGTCATTTACCATATAAATGGTTACTGTAATGTTGTACCGGACATTATTTGACGTCTTATAAATTTTTTTTCGGTACGATGTCCGTTACACCCTGTATACATATATATCATAATAATATATCAACCATTTTTATATGCTTTTCTGGCGTTCAAACGGTATTGTTTATAATAATAAAAAAATCAAATAGGCTTAACGCTACGTAGCACTTTTGAACGGTAATTTTTTTTAAAAGCTACCACCGGATCTATGATCCGGTGGTAGCTTTTAAAAAAAATTACCGCGTTATGACGCGGCCTCAACTGAGAAGATCCGGTAAGAAACTTAGCAGGATTGACACAGACTTTTTTTTTATTCAACCAAGGTGGCAAGCAAGCGTGCGGCCCGCTTGATGGTAAGCAGTCACCGCAGCCTATAAACACTAGCAATACCAGAAGAATGACTAGTGCGTTGCCGACCCTTAAGACATTGGATATTAAGTCTTTGTGTCCAGTAATTTCACCAGCTACAGTGCCCTTCACGCCGGAACACAGCAATGCTTGCACACTGCTGCTTGGCGGCAGAATATCTGACACTGCGGTGGTACCTACCTGGACGGTTCCTTGCACAAGGAACCTACCACCTAGTAAAAGACAACATTCTTTAAAAAAAAAATTAAATAAAAAGATGTTAGTGACATAATATCACTTAAGCAATATTAGTTAGATGTTATTACATTGCTTTGAAATAACTTACTCAGCATTTATTTATTATTAACTTTTTTTTTTTGGGAATGATAGACGCTTTTGGCCGCAGATGGCCATTACAGCTTCACCGGACAATAGGAGGCGAGCGCTTAAAGCGCTCTAGCCTTTACGGCAGAAGTAGCGACGAGCACAAGGGCACCTCAGGGAGGCACGGCCTCGGCTTGGGCTGTCGCTTAAGAGAGGGCTGAGTTTACCACCGGTTCACAACGCGCCCCCACTGAGAAGAACCGGCAAGAAACTCAGTGGGGTGAAGCACGTCGTTGCGGTCGCATACGTACGACCCTTCGGCCTCGCCGGCGAGACCGGTGTCTGATAGCTAGTTTATTTTTTACGTAGTTGATGCTCTTACAGTTCTCGTAGTATCTCAGTCTCGTCACGTATGTGAATAAAAATCTTTGCCGAGCAAACTCATCTCGAAGTTAAAATACGTGTATCTGGGCTTGTGTGTAATGGATTCTGTTTGAAGGTAAGAAAATATAAGTGTTTTACATGTGTCTGAAGGTTTACGTAGAACTCTCGTGTCGGATAATATATGCGAGTAAAAATATCTCGTATCTACAGGTGAAGAAAAAACTATTTTAAAAAAAATAAAAACCGACTTCAAAGTAAATTATCTAAAAAGCATAAAATAACGAAAATATTATTGAAGTTGGTGTTAGCGTACCTGCTGTGTATATTCTGCACCAACTTCAATAATATTTTCGTTATTTTATGCTTTTTAGATAATTTACTTTGAAGTCGGTTTTTATTTTTTTTTAAATAGTTTATTTAACACTTTTTAGTGACTTATTTTACCAAAATAGGTATCAGCACTATCACGCAACTCGAACGTCTACGTTACAATAACTTACTGAAAACATAAAAAGTTTATATCTCTTAAACTACTGGACCGATTTCGATGAAACTTGTACTCTACCCTAAGTTGAAAAATACTCTAACTATTGCAAAAAGAATTTTCAAAATCGGACTTGTAGTTTCTGAGAAATCCGTGGACAAACCTACATACATACATACATACATACATACATACATACATACATACATACATACATACATACACTCATAAAATTTGGTAAATTTGTTTAGAAGCCCACATAGACTAACATATATTAATATTACGCATTTTTATCAATATTACATACATACGCGTCGAATACAGAACCTCCTTTTTTGAAGTCGGTTAATAATAAATACGTAAGCTTAAGTGAGAAGGGATCTTATAAAGTTTTGAAATATCTGTTAAAAATGCTGGAGGGTTTCAGTCGAGATACATTAGCAATTTTATGAATTACGTTCTCACCGTACGTACCGTTATTCATATATAACATATCTTAAATATCTTATATTTCGTATAACAAGTTCTTTTATAGAAAGTTGGGTACAACGTGAATGGCTGTTCATAAAAAGAACCATCAGACTGAGGAAGTGTGTATGTCATTTAAAAGTAGCGTTGGTCCTACGGTGAGTTAGGTATTAGACTTTTTTTTTTTTGACGCGGGGGAAATCTTCCAAAGATCCCCGGGAGCTGTGGGGCTCGACCGGGGTATGTGGGATTCTGACCCACTAAAACCCCCGCGGCTGTCGCATCGGCACATGAGAGGGGAGACCCCAGGGCTCTCCGGTGGGATCTGCACCAGGGCCCCTCAGTGCCTTGCCTTTGAGCCCGCCGCCGGGGGGCGCATTGTAGCCCCCCGGGAACCTGTCACGGTGCTCACGGGGACGGGGGCCACAACCCCGCCGCATTCCTCCTCGGAGGAGTTAGGTATTAGACTATCGTAACTGCGATTTTTAAGTAACGAAGCAAGCAGGATATTCGTCTATTCATGGACAGTTGCTCTGCACTACCGCTGAAAACCTTCAAAGGTACCTGGGACCTGTGGGGGGTCAACCGGGGTATGTGGGATTCTTACCCACTAAACCCCCCGCGGCTGTCGCATCGGCACATGAGTATCCATCCCCGGTGGAATAGAATAGAATACTCTTTCTTGTACGTAAATTTAAATAAGTAAATTAAAGAAAAGACTTAAGACAGGTACAATAGGCACCTTCGGAGTCGCTGGACGTTCGGGGTGTGGGCCCTTTGAACGTCCATTGAGTACGGCGGCGACTTCGAGGAGGACGGCGGCGGGGTGGCGACCCCCGTCCCCGTGAGCACCGTGACAGGTTCCCGGGGGGCTACAATGCGCCCCCCGGCGGCGGGCTCAAAGGCAAGGCACTGAGGGGCCCCTGGTGCAGATCCCACCGGAGAGCCCTGGGGTTCCCCGTCTCATGTGCCGATGCGACAGCCGCGGGGGTTTTAGTGGGTAAAAACCCCACATACCCCGGTCGAGCCCCACAGCTCCCGGGGATCTTTCGAAGAAAAAAAAGTTACAATAGGCAGTCTTATCACAAACAGCAATTTCCTCCAGACAACCTAAACGAAAGAAATATTGACTACTCCACCTCAATCTCCACCAATCACAAAAAACTCCAAACCCTGCACTAGGAACCCCTCATTGCCTTGCCTTTGAGCCCACCGCCGGCCGCCCAGCAGCCGTTCTCTTTGGAGTCTCCACCGTACCTACTCGATGGGCATCTAGGTTCCAAACCTCAACGGTGGTATCCACCTGGTGGGTTATCACCAAGGTAACTGTAGGTGGTAATCAATTTAAGACATCTTATTAAAAACTCTAAATTCAGCGTCATAACAAAGTAGAAATTATCCTTAATTTATCAGAGCTATTGATCGGAGTCCTGGCATATCGGACTGCTATGACGTCAACGCTAACCTTTGATAACTTGTAGATTAATTAGATTAGTACCTATAAACCTATATTTGCCCGCTCCACCGAACTTCCACGCAAGTTTTCTCTACTTTAAGCAAAGGAAACACGGTCAATATGGATGTAAAATAAATGTGTATTTTTGAAATTGTTTTTACGCGTCTAACTGACGAAATCAACAGTTCCTTATCGTAAGCGTCTAACCATAGATTAGTGTCGGGCCGGTTGTTCTAGTGGTTAGACACCCTGGCTGGCTACTACCCGATGGGGCGTGGGTTCGATTCCCACCAAGTGTTATCTATTTAAGTATGTATTTACAAAAAAAAAAACTATATAAGTATTCTTATCAGTTGTCTGGTTTCCATAGTCCATAGTTTCGGATGACCGTGTGTGGGTTGTCCCAAGATATTATTATTATAGATTAGTCACTAATTTAATGCACTACTCATTAGTGCATTATAATGCCACTAACCACTTAAATCATTGTTTTTATTCCAAGTAGTCCGACTAGAAGTTTGATAATCAATTGGACCCAGTAAATTATTATTAGAACCTAAATAAACTAGACGATGACGCCACGAATTGCTATGAACTAAATAACCAAACTTAAGGGACTGAAATTTACATAATTGATAGTCTATCCCCAGAATGCACACTATTAAAACAAACAATACAAAAGTGACATTTAATTAAGGTTCAAAATAGTTTCATAATTATCATGAACAATATTCAGTTACATCGCACGTGCCCAGCTTCGGGGCAGGCCGATTTGTGAATACAAGCTTTAACGAACCAGATTATGAGCTTACCTTGGATTACGATCCTTCGTTAACGATACCCGTGAACAACAAACGCGGTTTGTTTATGATCGACTGGCCCTTAAATTCTGTTTAATAACAAAACCTCGTTTCAAACTACATTCAACTTTTATAATCTATACTTATAATAAAACTGTAACAGGTCCAATTCTGTACATTGAAGATATTTTGAAAATTATTTTTGGAGGGCATTCTATAACCGATACTGAGCAGAAAATGTATTTTTTTAAATTTTTGTCTGTCTGTCTGTCTGTCTGTATCACGGCTGAGCATCACGCCGAAACTACTGAATGGATTCAAATGAAACTTGGCATGATTTGAGATCTTACTACGAGGTAGGACATAGGATACTTTTTATCCCGTAATCTAGCACGGTTCTTTAGGGAGAGGGGATTAAAGTCAAAATGGGTACTTGGTTATACGCTTGGTCCGATTTTATCAATTTTTCTTTATAATATAATAAATATTAGTAAGGGAACACTCATAGAGAGTTGTTACCAAGGTTTTGTAATCGATCGGGTTAAGCAACGTTAGGTAAGGTCATTAAATAGATGGGTGACCGTTTAACGCCATTTGAACTAAACGTCCGTGCTTCGGAGAGCAAGTAAAAAGTAGGTCCCAGTTTTTAACCGACTATAAAAAAGGAGGTTATGTATTCGATGCTAATGTATTTAAGGGGGTAACAACGGTAAAATTGCAATAATAGCCTTAGTTTAAAGAGTTCGATGGATCAATCCGCTATTGCATTGGCTATGAAAATTATATGTACTTATACCTCAGATCTTCAGCAAACAGTTTTATTGATTAGATATTGGATTAAATATAATGTTTTCAAGCAATATGTATTTATAAAATGTACTACGTTGGATATGAATTGTGTTAGCGTTCAATATCCGTTCATCGGATAGACGTCAAACTTGGACTATAAAAAGCATAATAACCTATTCTACAATTTGTATTGATTACATTTCTTAATTTCATTCATGTTTTACAAGAAATTATAGAAAAACCACGTACGAGATGCATTTCCCCTTGCAGCGCCCCCGCGATCGCCGTCCACCAGTCTTTCGTGGACTGTTATGGAGAGTGGACGTGCTCGAATTTTTTTTGACAAGACGTATTTCATTTAAATGATTTTGAACATGTTTTTAATTAAGATATGTTACATATGGTATAATTATAACAATATAAATCATTTCAAATGAATTCTATACTTCTATATTTAATTAAAGATATTTTTATAGTAATACCATTGTAGAAAAAAGTCCTTGGCCAGTAAATTAGTGAAAACTAGTTAATATAAATGAAAACACGTGTGTCTAGTACGACGGAGTATATTGAAGAAGAAGGAAGGAAGGTGATTACATGACATGTACATACATAATTGACATTGACAGTATTGATAGTATTACAACTATTAAAAAAATAATTTAATGTTTCCAACATACTCCCGACAACAACAAAACTTCGATTTAGTTTGGACTGTATGAGGTACGTTTGGGTTCAAAGTGCAAATATTAATTATTAAATTATTTGTTGCCTTGGTAGCTTTATGTTAGATACATTATACATATACATACTACTGTGTACTTATTACTCAATTATAAGTGTTTTTTATGAAATTTATTAACTTATGTTAAAGATAACAATTTTACATATACTTAATATAATATAATCACCTTATGTTAAATATAATATTTAATGACAGTTTATACTACTAAACATGTATTAAGACCTTCTAGGTTTAAGAGTTTACAATTTTGTTTTATCTATTATAATAAATGAGTTATAAAAAATATTTATTTTAATTTTATTTTATGCTATTCCTTATACATTGGTAAGATACATATTTTTGTAATTGAAGTCTTATGGGTTTTCCCATTTGACTTTTTTACTTCCATGGCCCTTACCATGCCATCCTCACCAGGAAAAACTTTTGCAATTCTGGCCATAGGCCAGGTCATAGGTGGAGTATTCAGTTCTTTGAGAATAACTAGATCTCCTACTTTAACATTTGGCATAATATCTTTCCATTTGGGACGGTTTTGCAAGACATTGAGATAATGTTTTGACCAATGCTTCCAGAATTGCTGTTTGAGTGCAGTACATTTAGCCCAAAATTTTAGATTATTAACCGGTAAGTCAGTTAAGTCTTGGTCTGGGATACAATTAAGTGGAGCTCCTGTCAAGAAGTGACCAGGAGTTAGGAATGACACATCATTAGGGTCTGAAGACATTGGTGTTAAGGGTCTGGAGTTTAAAATTCCTTCTATTTGAACCATTACAGAATACAGCTGTTCATAGGTGAGTATATGACTGCCCAATATCCTTTTCAGGTGATACTTTATGCTTTTCACAGCTGCTTCCCATAATCCTCCAAATACAGGTGAGTAACTAGGTATAAAATGAAAATTGATACCTAATGTTGAAGCATTATTTTGTACATGAGTTTGGTGATCTTTTGAATTTAATAATTGATACAATGCTACTAGTTCATTATTTGCTCCCTTATGAGTAGACTGATTGTCACACCAGACGTCGGTAGGTAAGTTTCGTCTAGCTATGAACCTATTAAATCCTGCTAAGAAAGTGTCTGTAGTGAGATCGGATACCAACTCAAGATGAATGGCTTTCGTTACAAAACAAACATAAATGGATATATAAGCCTTTGTTTGAATAACACTTCTTATGCGAGATTGTTTTACAAGAATAGGTCCTGCAAAATCTATACCTACTTTTTGAAATGGACGACTGACATTGACTCTGTCAGACGGCAAAGATCCCATCAGCTGCTGAGCTGTGGCTGCCTTAAAACGAAAGCACGTCATACATTTGTGTATAACCTTTTTGACTGAACGCAGGCCATTAATTAACCAATAGCGTTGATTTAAGCTGCTTAAGACAAGTCTTTGACCACCATGCAAAAGCTTTAAATGTTCATTTTGAATGATTAAATAGGTGATAATAGAATCTTTTGGCAATATAATCTGATGTTTTGTAACATAAGGCAAATCAGAATGTTGCAGCCTACCACCTACTCTAAGTATACCCATTTTATCTAAAAATGGATTAATTCCTTTTAAATTAGAATTAATAATTTGACCGTTATTAAGACAGTCTATATCCTTTTTAAAATATTTATATTGCTCATGTTTTATGAGGATAAGCAAAGCGTTATTAGATTCAGCAAATGTAATGAAGTTTTGCTTATTTTGGTTAGTATTTTTCTTAATATTATTACAAAAACGCAAAATATATGCTAGGACACGCTGAGCCTTGGTAATACTAGAATATTTTTTTATAAAAGTATCTAAAAAGTCATATTTTACATTGTGTGACACTGCACAAGCAATCCTGCTCAACACAGCTGGCTTTATATCGGGTAAGTCTATTGGTACATCAAGACTACTATCAGTAAAATAATAGTTAGAGTTAGACATTTCCTGTGGTCCCGACCACCATAGCCTATGATCTTGCAAGTCACAAGGCTTGACTCCTCTACTTAAGCAATCTGCGGGGTTTTGTGCAGTATTTATGTATCCCCATTTAAAATCTTTTGTACTATCTATTATCATTTTGACTCTATTGGCTACATAAGCATTTAGTTTGATTGGATCAGTTTTTAACCATGCTAAAGTTACTTGAGAATCAGTATATAACTGAACTTCAATTGTTGATAACCTTTTCTTTAAAGTATTATAAACTCTAACAATTAATTTTGATAGCAATAAAGCTGCATTTAATTCTTTTCTCGGAGTAGATAATTGTTTATTAGACATAGGATTTATGCGGGACTTGGAACACAGCAAAGACATGTTTACATATCCATTTTGATCAGTGGTTCTCAAATAAACAGCACAACCTGATGCCACATTTGATGCATCACAGAAACCAATTATTTGCAACTTAGGCTGTTCTATATAACAAGTACTTCTAGGCACTCTAATAGGTTTCATTTCAATTAAATTTTGATAAAAGGATAGCCATTCATTTTGCAAATCATGTGGGAGATTAGAGTCCCAGTCAGTTTTAGACATCCAAATTTTTTGCATGATTTGTTTTGCTTGCACTAGAACCGGTCCAATCAAACCTAAAGGATCGTAGAGTTTACTTATGAAACTTAATATTTCTCTTTTTGTTTTTACAGATTGCTGAGGTGGAGAAGTAAATACAAAGGAGTCTGAGTTTATATCAAAACTCAGTCCTAAAGTTTTAATGTCATTTTGAATGACTCTTTCTCCAACATACTGCTGTTTCTTAGGAATGTCCTCCAAAATATTGGCATCATTAGCTGACCATTTGTGTAAATTAAAGCTACCTTTAGCTAATATATCAATAAGTTGTGATTTTACTTAAATTATTTTTTCCAAATTATTATGTGTATATAATACATCATCTACATAAATAGAATTTAATATGACGGATGCAGCTAACGGGTAAAGTTCATGAAATCTATATGCCAATTCATTTAAACAGCGAGTTGCTAAAAATGTTGATGCTTTAAGCCCATATGATACAGTATTTAACTGTAGGCATTTTATTTCTTCGTCAGGGCTGTCCCTCCAAAGAATATTTTGTAATGACCTTTGTTCCTCGGAGACTAAAATATTTCTAAACATGTGCTTGATATCACAAATAAAAAAATATTTAAATAATCTGAATAACAGCAAAATGTCCAATAATTCAGGTTGGACTATAGGGCCATTTAACATGATATCATTTAATGAAATTTTATTGGAAGTCTTTGCAGATCCGTCAAAAACTGTTCTCAATTTTGTACTAACAGCATTTTCCCTTAAAATGGGGTGATGTGGCATAAAATACACACTATCTCGTGACAGATCATAACTATTTATGTCTACATAGCTGGCATGGCCTAGATCTATGTATTCATGTATGAATTTTTGGTACTCGAGAAATAAACCTTTATCCTTTTTGAATCTTTTTTCAAGATTTAAAAACCTTTTTAATGCTAACCCTAAAGAATCACCTAATGTGGTATTAATGTCAGAGGTTTTTAGAGGAATAGAAACTTCAAATTTATTATTCTCAAGTTTCACGGTGTCTTTAAAATATTGTTCACAGTGTTGTTGTTCAGATGTGAGGTGCTCAGTGAATATTTCCGGTACAGCTTCTGATTGCCAGAATTTGGTAATTGTACTGTTTATGTCAGTGTTGCATTGCTGACAAAATAAAGAAACAGCAGTACCTTGTGAAAGTTGGGCCGGAACCTTGCCTGCAACTATATAGCCAAACTGTGTATGAACAAGTTGTGGTTGTACAGGATCACTTAGCTTGTTGACCTCCTCAGGCTGGGGTAACAGCGTCTGAAAGAAGATTTCAGAAGAGAGTAAGATGTCAATTTCTTTTTTGACATTGAAGGTGGCATCGGCTAAAGGAAGATTGTTAGGCAATTTAATGTTAGATAAATTGAATGCAGTCTGTGGTAATTTAGTAGTTATCTTATCCACTATGAGAAAATTAGCATTAACTTTATATGGATATGTGCAAGAATAAAGCTCCAGTTGGACAGAGTGATTTATAGCCTTTTGAGTGTTTGCAATACCAATAATTTCTGTAGAATTAAGTTTTAATTGTTTGCCAATTTTAGCAGCCAAGCTTGTGGTTATGAAAGATGATTGGCTGGCAGAATCCAGTAAAGCCGTAGCTATAATTTCAGAGCCATCTTTGCCTATAACTTTGACTCTAGCGGTGGGCAATAATACCTGACTGTTGTTATCTTGGCCTGAAAGCAAAGCAGTAGACTTGGTAGGTATGGAACTGTCATGATCCTCTTTATGCAGTAATGAATTGTGCGGTTGCTTGCAATGTGCACATTTGAAGTGATATTTGCATTTAGCGGCATGACTATTCAAGCATATCTTGCATAACTTATTGCCCTTGACAAATTTAATTCTATCATCGGAAGATGCTAACATAAACTTGGGACAGTTAAATAATTTGTGATTATTCTTACCACAGAACATGCAGTCTTTCTTACTCGCGATTACCGAAGCATTAACAAATTTTCTTGATTCCATCTTGGTCTCCTTGCCAGAGTCCTGGGAATTTTCCAATGCCATAGCACGTGCTTCTAAATACTTAATTAATTCTGTAAAGGTATGATCATCTGTAGGTTTATGTTGTAAACAATATTCTCGGTTAGTGAGAGGGTCTAATTTGCGCAAAAGAATGCATACAAGTATGCTATCCCACTGATCAGTAGGTTGATTTAGATTCTTGAGCGCTGCAACATTTTGTTTTGCATTTGAAATTAGTTCTCTTAAAATACCTACATTAAATTTTACTATGGTGGGCATATCTAATAGTTGAGATATGTGATCAAAAATTATTTTTTGTTTGTTATCGTAACGCTCATATAATATTTGTGTGGCCTGATTGTAACTCGACCCTACCACTGGTAGGTGTTTAATTAAATCGTAGGCTTCACCCTTTGTGAAGGTACGGAGGTATATAAGTTTTTGCACTGGTTCAAAACTAGGATTCTGGTCTACTAAACAATTATATAAGTCAATAAATGGCCTAAATTCGATGTATTTACCTGTAAATGTGGGAATTTCGATTTTAGGCAGCCTCAACTGAGTTGACGAGATCTGATCGTCCTTCTTGTCACAATTATTATGATTAATAGACATTTTTTGTGTACGCAACAAATCAATGCATTCAAAATAGCTGTCTTCTACACTGGTTGGATCCTCCTCATCATTAATGAGGTAGCACATGCTATTATATTCACTGAACAAATTTTCAAGCCGTTCCTCTTTAGCAGTGAGCATCTGCAGTGAAGCAGTGCCCAAAAAGGACGGGGTCAATGAATTTTTTAGTCTCGTTATCGCACGCTTCTGTGCAGTTCTCTTATTCAATAAAAGTTTTATATCAGTAGATGGATCTTGATTGTATTTGTCGTCCATTTTGTACTACTGTGAAATACGAACAACCAAGAACAACGCAATAAAAGTTTTTTCTTACTACGTAAACACAAAACGTTTCAATAAACTACTACAACAACAACGAATGCACGTACTAATTTCCTTAAGATTAATATATATTAAATGTAAACTTTTATTTTAACAAGCCGAAATTAACAATTTTTACATTAGCACGCACAAAGAAAAATCACAAGGTGAAAAAATGGAGGAGTCCGGAAACCTACCGTAGACAAAGAATAATTTCCGCCAGTCGAATGAATGAATGAATGATTTTTTACAAGAATCGATATTTTCTCTGGAACCACAGATACGCAAAAAACCGCACAGTGTTTTTTTTACCCAAAAAAAGTGACATCGTTATTTTATTCATGAAATCTACAGAGCTTTCCATTTTGAATGCTAGAGTAGAATACCCGGATATTAATTCGCCTTAGATTCTCCAAAAAAAAAATTGTTAAAGATTTTCTGAACTTGAGCTCGAAAATTGTAAAAAAATGTATATAAAAATAACCGTACACAAATGATGGTTTAATTTGACAAGGGCTTATGAAGCAAATCTGGGCGCATATTAAACCGTCTTTATTTCAGTATAAAAACAGATATTTACGATACTATCGGGATTTTTCATGTTTTTGGTTATGATTTTTTTCTGACTCTTCTAGGCTGAAGTAGAAGGTCGGTCTAGGACAGAAAGATGCCTTTAGCTAAGCCCAATAACGCATAAAAATACGACCTCCAAACATCGCGTAGGTTTTGAGAAATATTTTTTTTAGTTTCCGAGGTCAATCTTGGGCAATTAGGGTTGTCAAAAAGGTCATAGCTAAAAAAAAAAAAGGTGTCAAGTAACTTCGAAAATGGGGTAAGTAATATTCGATATAATTACAAAATCTTTGATATATCACTCAAACGACATACATCGTCGTCTATTTAGTCTAATATGCTAAAAACAAAATAATAATAACTTCTATCATAGTTAGTATTACCTGAAGAGTAGATATACCAAGTAAGTGATTACCCTTGCCAAGATAACTCGACGGAGCCCCACGAAACGGGGATCCTATTTCTGGGTGATCATAAAAAAATTGCATGAAGGCTAAGGGCCTTTCTAAGGGACTAACTTGTTAATTTTTGAGCATGTAATTAATAAGTGCGGAATAATATTTATTTTTCAAATTACATTGCTAATTTTAATCAAGCCGCCTGCCAAGCGTGGAGATTATGGCAACCTCTCCCTTCTAAGGGACCCAAATATGTATTTTTTTTGTTTTTAAATTGAAATTAGGCTTTATTATTATACCAATAATGATGTTATCCTAATTTTATTAAAAAAGTGGCTTTTTTTTTGGAAATTCATGAAAAAGGCGATGAAAATTTTCAACACTAGAATGTTCAGAATCATGTACTGGATCCCTGATATCGGTTTTCGGTACTATGTCCCTTACACCACAAAAGAGAGTACAGAAGGCAAGCTTCATACAATGGGCGCTCGAGTAACGCACACATAGACAGCGCTCACGGACACGAATTCTTGGTTTATCCCAGTCTAATGCGAACGCGGTTGCTATCCGCCTCAGACAAGCGTCGTACGCATCTTGTGATATTTTTTGAGCAAAGATGGAGTATGAATAATATAATTCATAGATTGTATTGTTACTAACATGTTATTATTATGATTATTATTTATTACTGATTGTTATTAATATTATAATTGTATGAATTATTGATCATTATCTGAAATAAATAGTATTATTATTATTATTAAATAAGATGGTTATTGCACCTGTTCAGTAAATGGATGTTTGAATTTTATTTTATACGCGGTGAATTGTCGTTTTTTAAGCTACGAGTTGTTTCACAGAGGTAAATAGGTATTTGCTTGTATTATAACTAGCTTGTATTTTTAACCCCCGACCAAAAGCAAGGGGTGTTACTGGTTTGATGTCCGGAAGTCTGTCTGTCTATCTGTCGGTCTGTATGTCTGTCTGTGGATCTGATGATGGAGCAGGAAGGTGGTCACGGGAACTCTGCACCAATAAACGTAGACCCACGGAATTTGGGCCCGTTGGGTAGGTCTCGAAATACGAATGTCAATACGAAACGATAGTACAACACGTACACGTCTTAACAACGAGACGTCGAAAGTGTAATAAATTTGAAAGTCAAATCAAACTACTATTACGGATTATATCGCAGTTTATTTAGATTTTACTATCCCGACGTTTCGAATTCTTTGCAGCATGAGGACATGGTCCTCCCGCGATATAATCAGTAAAAGTAGTTTGATTTGATTTCAATGTGTAATATTCGCGTAAGTAAAAGACAACATTAAATTTGAAAGTGTTAAAAATTTAATTATTTTAGTAATTAACGGTTTTTATTTCCGTTCTTCCTGTTTTATTATCACCAATCAATTAAGCAACGAGGATACGAGTGCCACTACCACGATAGTTTTTTCGCATAAGCCAGAGTTGACAACCCGAACGCGACCGCCGAACGTAGGTATGAAAAGTGAACATACATGAGCTTGCCTTCTGGACTCTATATTTTGTGCTTACATCCCGTATATTTTAAACGATAGAACTAATGTTTTCGATTAGATAAACATTATAATATCCAAATAACATTATACGAAATAAGTTTTAGAATATATAAATGTGATTTATTAAGAAATTATATCAACAGTTGTTATATCTCATGTTTATTATATCTTATGAACGTTATTGAAATGAAAACAGGCCAAAGAACTTTATATGAAATGGGACGCACCCTTGAAAATGGAAGATCTTCTCGGGATGCAGTTTTTAGATTTTGCGCAAAAACATTCGTAGATATGCAATCTGGTTGGTCCTTCTGCATTTTGCGGATACTTCTAATGGCTGTGAAACACCAGCTGTGGCGCAGTCTACAGCTTCGTTTGCTACTTGTGTACCAACATGAGGGTTGGCACACTTATGCCCCCTAGCAGTAAGCTCTCCAGTCGCGGCTCGGACGGACATCCCCCTGCAGTTTGGGTAAGCCCCTGCTGAGGCAAAGCAGTGCAATGGGTCTGTAAAGGCTCCATGGTGCATCATCCCCTTTCTTCCGGATCATGTGCGCTGGGTTTTAGCAAAAGCCTATCGAGAGTGGACTGCTTCCCGCACCACACATAATCCGTCATTAGAAAATGTTACAGTCAAACGAACTTTATTACAATACAACCGAAATATTCATAAAATACCAAAAATACAACAAATACGCAGTAATCCACTTTACGCAGATTTATTTTGATTCATTCTGTAGGTTGAATCTGGCTGTTGATAAAGATAATGATAATGGTGTTGTATCGAAATAATATTTTTTTCAACACACTTGCTCGTAAAGTGAGCCTTATTACATCGTTTTTGGGGCCATAAACCTAGCTATAAGACACGCGTGCGTAATTACGACATTACCGCACAAGTGCGTGATAGAATTATCCCTATAAAGGTAAATTAGTACCTTACTGCAAGTTCTATGCGAGTAAACAGAGCAGTCTTAATTTAACCGGGTGATATATTTTTTAAAACCACGAAGAGAGTGAGAGAAACCACGATTTTCAGAGGCACAAACCGCCTCTGAAAATCCATATACATTTTTGGAATAAATAAATGTTTTCGTCCTTAATTAAGTCAAATGAACTTTTATTTTTATCTAATTATTCATAATTCATCATAATTTATATACGAACTATTAAAATATTATCATTTTATCACTTAAGATTATAATTTTGAAGTTGGCTGTATGTTCACTCACCTTGAATTGGGCAAGTGAAAAAAAAAACGCGTGCGCCAAATACCATAAGTACATATCAATCAATCAATCAATCATTTATTGTTCACAAATATGGGTATTATACAGATAATATATATTAAAAAGTCTCTCCATATTTTGCCAAGAAAGAAAGCATGCAAACACTACAACATAGTTAAGGGAATCACAAAAATTGCATATTATTCACTGATCTGCTAAAAAATCGGACACTTCGTAGTAACATTTATCTACTAAATATTTTTTTAATTTCTTTTTAAATAAGTTTAATTCAAGGTCTTTAATTTCTTTCGGAATCTTATTGTATATCTTAGGCGCAATGCAATAAATACTTTTATGTAAAAGAGCTGTCCGAGACGATCTTAGACATGATGTGTTATTATTTCGTCTATTCCTATCGCAGATATCATTTTATCGTGTAAATAATTTTTGATTCGTTTTTACAAAAACTGTTGTTTCAAAAATATATATAGAGAAGGTAAAGTTAAAATTTGGTATTTAATAAAGAATGGTTTACATGAGTCAGTACATTGTAGATTACACATGGATTTAATGCACCTTTTTTGCATTTTGAAAATAATGTCCCTATTTGTTGAAAACCCCCAGAAAATTACACCAAATCTTAAAACAGAATAATTTTCATATTTAGTTTTTATCGTATTTGTCGCTGTGTACTTAGTAAGTTTTTTTGATTTTTCCTCGCAACTGTGTTAAGAAACGTAGCATGAAACACGTGAGCTCTGCTAATTCGCTTCGTTTCGTTTTATTATTATCTACCCAAGTTACCATTCTCCTCTACGAAATGATTAAACATTATAATATTTTTCATGTTCTCAATGGAAAGTGTTAAGTGCAAAGGTCAATTGCAGTGGCAGCCCTAACGAGTTTTTTTAAAATTCATTTTCTCAAAACCTACGCGTTGTTTGAAGGTGGTATTTTTATGGGTTATTGGGCTTGGCTAAAGACATCTTTCTGTCCTAGACCGACCTTCTACTTCAGCCTAGAAAAGTCAGAAAAATATCATAACCAAAAACATGAAAAATCCCGATAGTATCGTTAATATCTGCTTTTATACTGAAATAAAGACGGTTTAATATGCGCCCAGATTTGCTTCATAAGCCCTTGTCGAATTAAACTATCATTTGTGTACGGTTATTATTTTATATATTTTTTTACAATTTTCGATCACAAGGTCAAAAAATCTTTAAAAAAATATTTTTGACAATCTATGGCGAATTAATATCCGGGTGTTCTACTCTAGCATTCAATATGGAAAGCTCTGTAGATTTCATGAATAAAATAACGATGTCACTTTTTTGGGGTAAAAAAAACACTGTGAACCGTAACAAAATGAGTACAAACTTCGAGATATTGGCAGCACTGAGCAGTGATATGAAAGGGGAACACTATTGCTTGCTCACTTCAACTTGTAACTCCGTCTTGCTCATCGGATGCCGGGATGTGACGAAGCAATGATGCAGCAAACTTGTCGGCCGGCCAATATGGCGGCTCAACAAAGTGGCGAAATGAATCAGCTTACTGAGATACGCCTTGATGCTCGTCGGTCAACACGACGCTTGGTGTATCTTGCCGGCCAGCCAATGTGGCGGCTCAGCAAGTGTCGAACTGATAACTTAAATACCAGCTTACTCCAAAACGCGCTGCGACGCCGATCCGAATACACTGACTTTAATTTTAATTTTTAGCAAGAACTAGTTTTTTATATATTTTTTTTGTATTTGCACTATTTAAGAACGGCACAAAAGGACCATGTAGAAAAAAGTCCTTGGCCAGTAAATTAGTGAAACTAGTTATAAATGAAAACACGTGTGTCTAGTACGACGGAGTATATTGAAGAAGAAGGAAGGAAGGTGATTACATGACATGTACATACATAATTGACATTGACAGTATTGATAGTATTACAACTATTAAAAAAATAATTTAATGTTTCCAACAACCATCGATATACTATCTAAACAAGATTTGCTGTCACGACCCGAAAAGTGGTCACGAAAATAAGAGCTACGGAGACGGCTATCGCTCTATTTCAAATTAGTACGAGCCGACAACAGCTGGCGTAAGACGTGTCAAAATGTCTTATTGCGCGTTGAAAAACTGTCCAAATACTCGTCGCAACACTAAAATTACAGGTGGAATATCTTTTTTTCGGTTAGTAATCTTATTACTACTAGTTTAAATACAAAATATAAGTAAGATATCACTAAAATCCGAAATAACAATTATTTATTTGACATTTTCTCCGCTAGTAGTTCGCCATATGCCAAGCCACAGGCTGACAAAATTATTTTTGCTGATAGAGAGTGTCACTACCGTATATGCAAAACTGTCAAACTACACGTCACTACCACAATAAAAAAGTTAGTTCTCATTTACGCCACCAGCATACATAAGTTGGTAAATCAGTACACGAGCGTTACGTAGTTCTCGAACAAAGAATGCATGGAGTTTCATTGTTATAAAATTGTGCAATTTTTTTCACAACTGCGTAAAATAGAAAAAGTGGTGATGAGATGTGTGTAAGTTTGTATTATTATACTATTAGAAACCCTAAATAAGATTATTTAAAAAAAGAGAATCTGTCTAGAAACCATTGTCACTGGACCACCTTAGTAAAATAAAAACTGAACATACCACTGAAGAATTATTACCACACTCCTGCAGCAGGAATACATTGTAATCACCATGACGCAGCAACTTCACTGAGACTTCCGCACTGTACGAGATCTGAGAAACGAATGACTGCGGTACCGCTAGAGCAGTGACTTATATACGCATTCGCTGGGCGTGTTCGGCTATCCTACCCACAATTTATTTTATATCGGTTTTGGAGTCTAACAATACCATCATTTGAAAACTCGTTGGTCTAATGGTTAACCATCCTGGCCTCTATCCAATAGGTTGTGGTTCAGATTGCCACTTTTTCTCTGGGTGTCATTTATTTAGATAAGTATGTATTTTCAACAAAGTATATACGTATTTATATTAGGTGTCTGGTTACCATAGTACAGACTCTGGACAGTTTTGGATTACACGGCAGTGTGTCCTCAAATATTATTATTACTTTACAACAAGAACGTGGTTGCTCCGTGTATTAATATTATGTGTATCACTATACTTTTTAAAAGAACGGTTTTTTTAACATTTGTAACGCTTTTTGTAAAATTGTACCTAACGAAACCTAATTATTTTAGGTCTATGCATAATAAAGAATTTTGAATTTATATGTATGTCTTATTTCATCCAGTCGTTCTCTTGACCAACATGCGTATCAAATGAAGCGTCTTCGCTTCATTTGATACGCATGTTAATCTGTTGGCGGTCGACGCGTCATAGCGCTTATGCGATCGGAATCATCGGCCGTTGAGAGCTTAATGTTGTAACAAATAAATGCAGATATACTACTAGAAAGAAATAACAATCATTCTGGAGAAGTTGGGTACAAAGTAATGCTTTCTTTTATGGCTAGCATAACATTATACGTAACTTACCATATTTTTATATTACGGTTATTCTGGAAAAAATAAACGTAAGCAACTCCATACCTTTCCTTAGCTTACTGTACGTCTAAGCGTTCAAAAACAATGGAACTCACAGGCTGGCTACACGGTTATAAACCACAGGCACTAACTTGATAAAGTGGCTATGATACCAGGAAAAATATCGATATGTCGATATTTTATGTTTAGTAGTCTTGTGTACTACAAGAACGGTGAACGGTTAGGAACCGTTGCGCAGTGCTCACCGAATAGATTCGATTCCCTAATCATAATCTTACATCGGACACTTGTTCTTTTAGTTCAGCTTGAACGATGAACAAGCAACCGTACGAAGTACTACGTACGAAAGAGTCCGGTCCTCATCTTGCGGATGTTGTGTGTTGCCAGGGCCAAAGTTCGGTGGGGGTGGTAGCGGGGCATCTGCCGGAGATTCTTAGCACCCCCTGCTCGACCGTTACCCCGCCTGCTATCAAGGCGAAGAATAGAGGAGCCGCCGGGGACTGGGGCCCATTTGCAAGTCGTGTCTGTCATTGTGTGTTTAGGGGGGAGTTGCCATAATCCCCACGCAGGGGCAGGCGTCTTGGGGATCGCAGTATATATGAAGAGATGAATCTCAAACAAAAGACGCTGCTGCCCGTCTTCTTGATTTCCCTTAGTCGCCTCTTACGATACACCCAACGGGAAGAGATGGGGGGATGCAATTCTAACCCGGCACCCCACGGGTATTTTATACTACATATACAAAATTCCTGTGACCAGCCCCAAACCATGTGATGATAATGATGATCGTTGTGTGATGATGATCTTCATCACCAAGATATGAACGAAGTTGATGATGTGTGATAATGATTTATCTTTTAATGTGTACTTATGTATACATGAAAAATACACGATATATTTATTTCAATTTGTAAATAAAATTCGTTTATTAATCGGTTGGTAAAAGTAAACAAGAAGACTAAACTAGTGTAGAGGTTGAAAAAACGACGGATGCATCGTCAACGATTGACAATGACGTCCACAGCTAAAAACATTCTGTTTACGATTTAAACTAGTCGAAAATTTTCTGTTTTTTTTTTATTTAATTGTTTTTCGGGGCTTTTACTCTGGTGGAGTACACCAGCCCTATTTAGACTGTTTTATAAAACAGTTTATCGTGGACGATATACGGTCTTGTTTTGTCGAATGAAAATGCGTCGACGATAGACTTGTGTAGTACATGAGAGAACTATTCCTTTTCATTTTTAGTACAACACTCTTTTAGTACTTCGTCTTTCAGTATGTATTCGACTATTCGTAGTCTCTAGCTTTGTAATAACTGGTCAGCTATTCCTATTCGTTTTTAGTACATCATTCATTTGGATTCATTTAGTACTTCGTCTTCCGCTCGAGATTTATTCGTAGTCTCTGGTTCTGCACGAACTGGTCCGATCAGTTACTCGTTGACACACTCAGAACGGGACTGAATGAGCGGGAATGATATGTACTAAAAGTACTAAAATAATAAATTATTACATTTAAAAGATTATACTAGTACGTAGCGCTCCATTCAATGTCCGAGCAAAAACAAGCCTAGAAGATATGCATACCTATATGAATGTTAAAGAACATGAGGATTAGGTTATTATTGAATATTAATTATGTAACGTTTGTGATTTTAATAGTTTTTGAAATATTATTGTTGTATGACGCAGTATGTAAACAAATAAAGCTAACAAAAAAAAACAAGATAATTAAATGGCTGAAATGCGTGGGGTGGTGGCGTCTTCAATTCGAACAATGATGATGATATAGATGATGATGGTGATGATTATGATGATAGTTGTGTGATGCACGTGATGAAAATGTGATGAAGATATGAATGGTGATGATGGTGTGAATGATGATGAATGGTGATTATGTGTTATAATGGTGATGAGGATGTGAATGATGATGATGATGAATAGTGAAAATGTGAGATGATGGTGATAAACATATGAATAGTGTTGATGATGATGAATGGCGATGATGGTGTTTGATGATGATGATGAACGGTGATGAATATGTGAATGGTGATGTAGATGTGAATAATGATGATGATGATGTGTGATAATGCTGATGAAGATCCGCCAGCTAGGTCTCTCAGGAAATAAGATAACTTCCTCTTTTAGTTATACAAATCCAAAAAGGGGCATATCCTTAGTCTGGAAGACAAAGGAAAAGCAAATGAGTATATTTTATTGACTAAATGATTACGAGTTGTTTGTTTTGAATCAATACAACTCATCCCCTTTGTGCATAATAGCTACACACATCAAAAGTGTCTAGGGATCAACATATATTTTTGTGCAATAACTTTTCTCCTGATTGATATTAATTAAAATTTTCTTTAAGGATTCATCAAATAAAGTGTTTTCGTTTGTCACAGTAACGATAAACCAAGTCACCTATGCATTAATAAAGAAATTTGCCATTTTCCTAATAAAGGGATTTTTGACATTTGAACCACTAACACAAAAGTTCGAAAAAAAGACTGAAATAACAGTTTTCTTTAAAATTTTATTGGGTAACTTAAACAATTAATAATCCGTGTTTCTACCGCGAACACTAACAACACAAGAACATCGGTTTGGCATACTCAAAATGAGTTCATCCAAATCACGCTGTGGAATGGCCGCCCATGTTCGTTGCAACAACAAAAAAAGGTCTTCTTGCGACTGGATACCCTCCATATTCGGCAGAGCTCTTCTCTGTAGCATATCCCATGCATGCTCAATCGGGTTCAAGTCTGGCGACTGAGCAGGCCAGGGCAGGACATTGATGTTAGCTGCGGCGAGAGTCTGTCTTACAACTCTTGCGGTGTGCGGTCGTGCATTATCATGCATTAACTGAAATAAGGGACCGATTTGCACTTGTAGAGGAACGATGACGTCTGATACAATCGTCTCAGCATAAATTTGAGCGTTGAGGTTGCCTCTGATCCAAATCAACTCAGTTCTTCCGCCGATCCAAATACCCGCCCATACCATGATGGTTCCACCACTATAAGGATGGACTTCCTGGCAGGATTTTAATCGCTGTTGGCGTCCAGGGGTTCTCCAGTGTCGTATACGTCTTGTATCCGGTCTCATACCAAAACGAGACTCATCAGAAAAGCACACGAAACGCCATTGTTCTTCTGCCCAATTTCTGTGTTCAAGAGCCCATTGATATCGAATCCTACGATTGTGCATTGCTATAGGTGGTACCCGTAGCGGTCTTCGGGAATGAAGGTTCACTTCATGCAAGCGGTTTCTGACTGTTTGGTCGCTAATTAAGTTCCCTGAAGAGTGATGAAGCCTCACGGCTAACATCATGGCAGTTATTGTTGGAGCTCTTCGAGTTAAGATTTGAATATATCGGTCTTGTCTCCGTGTGGTGCAGCGATACCGTCCTCCATGGCGCTCAGCCACGGTACCAGTGCTTCGGTAACGTGTCCAAAGTCGACTGATAACACTCTGACTTGTATTCAGAGCTAAAGCCACAGTACTTTGCCGGGAACCAGCTTCTATCATTCCCACGGCTCTGAGCATTTCTTCCCTGCTTAAATGACGTCGCCGCTCCATAATAACGTTGGTTTTAATCAGTAGTAGGGAAACAGTAGCACTAATAATGTCTTCAATGCGTTGTATGTTTTTATAGGGAAAATATTGACAGCTGATTTTCATCTTTTACTCGAATTTGATTCACAGTTCCTGATTCAAATTATGAAATGCACCAAAAAGGATCCATATAAATTTATAAAATCATAAATTTATTACAAAGCCACATCTCAATCTCAAGAAATCCGCTTAAAAATGCTTGATCCCTAGACACTTTTGATGTGTGTATATATATATAGCTAAATTATTATCTCTCGCAAAATACGACCTCTCGCAAAGTACGTACATACCCACACCGCTTTATATTCTATTAAATAATTTAAAAAACATTACAAAAAGTAACTTCGATTCTAAGAGGATACGAACTCGCGTCTCGCGAATTGTTTCCGAACACCTTACCAAATATTCTACGGTTGCAACAACTGAGCATGTGAAATTAGCATTCATGTCGTAACATAAATATTTATCGGGACTAAACTATATTGAAATGTCACTTTTGGTAGGCAGTGTCTCTCTGTGCCTCTGTCCTTTGTCTGTGTGCGTGATATTTCTTCTATTATACAAGTCAGATTATTTATGGGTGCGTGTATCGGTGTGAGTCTGTGTGCAATAAATCTCTTTGAATGTGTGAAAATTCAGGCCCCGCCGTGTCGTGTCTTTGCGTGGCCCGCGCGCGAAATCTATTTATGAGTAGATATAGTACAGTGAATTTATAAGTTCGTCGCGCATAGGTGATTGCATTGATTTCAAACATTTTGTGTGCTTTTGTTTAATTACAATGGTGAAATAATTGAAAAGAAAACGAAATATTACTATGCACACTTTATATTGATATGTCTGATAGGGGAAATCACAGGGTAGGCAAACACTTTTTGCCTATATGGACTGCACGCCACTGAATGTATATTCCTTTTTTAAAGCCAGAAAACAAGATCATGAATCGATATGAATATTAGTGACGAATAGTCCTATAAAATTTTTATCTGTGGTTAAATATTTCTTAAACGGAGTTAATTATTGTTTTATGATTTTGTACCTATGAAGCTATTATAAAATATTTGTAAAACTTAAAAATAAATACTTAAAAAAAGATACTTATTATTTTATTCTTTACCAACAATGTCTATCTCGAGATAAATCTTTGGATTATTGACTCCGTGTGTAGCGTTACCCGCCCCCGCTCCCTTCCTCTGCCTGCGTTAAACGGTCGGCCTATAACTTTAGTATTCAATTACATACTTGTCATTATTCACCTGAAATAAATTGCAATTGCTATACAATTAATAAAGTAGCTTCGACTAAATACCTAGGTGTAATGATTATCATGGCACAGTCATATAGATTTAGTTTCTACCAGAATAAGAAAGTTAATGTGGATTTTTAAAACATTAAGATATGTAGCCTCTGAATCACTTTTGAATAGAATATATTTAGCATTAGCTCAGTCTGTGTTAGGTTACTGTGTCTCTGTCTGGGGTGGGGCATCCAAAATAAAAATTTTGGGAGTGGAACGAGCTCAAAGGGCGCTCATATAAGTGATGTATTTCAAGCCGTACATGTACCCCACAAATGAGCTTTACATGGAAAGTAATTTATTGTATATTTTATTTGTAGTACTGAAAAGGCATAAATCTGTTGTCTTTGATCCCAGTATTTTAACTAAAAGGAGGAATGATATCGTTTTCACTATAGACAATGTCAAAACTGTTTTTGCTCAACGACAGTATATTAAACAATCGGCCCTCTTATATAATAAAGTTAATAAAATCTTAAACATCTATCCTATGGATACTCGTACTTGTAAATTAAGGATAACTAATTGGTTAAAATCTTTAACATATGAAGATACAGAAACATTATTACAATCATCTTCGTAATTTATATTGTAGTAAGTGCCTATAATAAAAATTAAAAATCATGAATTTGAATCATTCGTATGAGACGTTTTTGGATTATATTTATACTTATACATAGTTAAATATCAACACTCTCTCTCTCACACAACTACACAAACAGTCACACACACACACACACACACACCTACACACAAACACACACACGAATAGGCAAACATACATTCAGATACAGAATACAAAAAAAAAACTTAACTTTTCTTTATTTTTTGTCTGTTAATGTTAATATTTACAATAACACACAATTTACTGCTAGGTTTATTGAAATGTATAAATACATATGGCTATGGGAGAGCGGAATCGTCTGGCACAGGTGTTACACTTAAAAGGCGATTCCAACCTTGTTTTGAAGTTTGTAATCATTCTGGTTAATGAATAAAGATTTATTTATTATTTTGCTCGGACATTGAACGGAGCGCTACGTACTAGTATAATCTTTCAAATGTAAAAATTTATTATTTTAGTACTTTTAGTACATATAATTCCCGCTCATTCAGTCCCGTTCTGTGTGTCAACGAGTAACTGATCGGACCAGTTCGTGCAGAACCAGAGACGAATAAATCTCGAGCGAAAGACGAAGTACTAAATTAATCCAAATGAATGATGTACTAAAAACGAATAGGAATAGCTTACCAGTTATTATCTGTAATAACTGGTCAGCTATTCCTATTCGTTCATAGAGCCAGAGACTACGAATACATACCGAAAGACGAAGTACTAAAAGAGTGTTGTACTAAAAATGAAAAGGAATAGTTCTCTCATGTACTACACAAGTCTATCGTCGACGATAAACTAGTAATATCGTCCACGATAAACTAGTTTATAAAACAGTCTAAAGTTTCGACTAGTTTATATCGTAAACAGAATGTTTTTAGCTGTCGACGTCGTTGTCAATCGTTGACGATGCATCCGTCGTTTTTTCAACCTCAAAACTAGTTTAGTCTTTTTGTTTACTTTTACCAACCGATTAATAAACGAATTTTATTTACAAATTGAAATAAATACATCGTGTATTTTTCATGTATACATAAGTACACATGAAAAGATAAATCATCATCACACATCATCAACTTCGTTCATATCTTGGTGATGAAGATCATCATCACACAACGATCATCATTATCATCACATGGTTTGGGGCTGGTCACAGGAATTTTGCATATGTAGTATAAAATACCCGTGGGGTGCCGGGTTAGAATTGCATCCCCCCATCTCTTCCCGTTGGGTGTATCGTAAGAGGCGACTAAGGGAAATCAAGAAGACGGGCAGCAGCGTCATCTCTTCATATATACTGCGATCCCCAAGACGCCTGCCCCTGCGTGGGGATTATGGCAACTCCCCCCTAAACACACAATGACAGACACGACTTGCAAATGGCCCCCAGTCCCCGGTGGCGCCTCTATTCTTCGCCTTGTTGCAGGCGGGGTAACGGTCGAGCAGGGGGTGCTAAGAATCTCCGGCAGATGCCCCGCTACCACCCCCACCGAACTTTGGCCCTGGCAACACACAACATCCGCAAGATGAGGACCGAACTCTTTCGCCCGTAGTACTTCGTACGGTTGCTTGTTCATCGTTCAAGCTGAACTAAAAGAACAAGTGTCCGATGTAAGATTATGATTAGGGAATCGAATCTATTCGGTGAGCATTGCGCAACGGTTCCTAACCGTTCACCGTTCTTGTAGTACACAAGACTACTAAACATAAAATATCGACATATCGATATTTTTCCTGGAATCATAGCCACTTTATCAAGTTAGTGCCTGTGGTTTATAACTGTGTAGCCACTCTTTCAATGGAAGCACACAACTCTCAGCTCCAAAACTGTGAAGTGCCGAATTGTCTGCAATTATTATTGAACCTTATTTTATAGTACGTAAGTTATCTTTTTATATGAACATATTATTGTTTTGCGTGTACGTGTATAGTTGTGTAAGTATATGTAACCGCGACCACATTTTCGATGTCATTGTGTTCGTGACAGCTAATCTAGTTGGTATAGTATATCGATGCCAACAACCATATTTTTGGTTCATCATAGAATATGCGAAAGTATCGTTGCCAAGTATTATGCCTAACTTTTAAAGCGTACCAGAGTCATATAATTATGATCTTACTAATTGAAATCGTATTTAATACTGTGTAGGTCGACAAAATGACATACATTACGATATCCTTTACATTATGATTTTTTTGTCAAAACATGAACGGTGTTCTTATTACTATCATGTTGGTTTTTGCAACTTAGCAACGAGTCGAGTACCTGGGTGGTTGGCTTGGTGGTGAGCGACACGCTTACCTACGGACAGTTGCATTGGACAGTTGCTCGTCTTTTGAGACATCTGGATGGTTAAGTTGGAAGGGTACTCGTGTGCTGTCTAGGTGGCGCCACTTTAATCTTAGATTTCTTCCGCTATGTAACATAAGTAGAAGGTCACTGTAGCTGGCAAAAAAAAAACTATCGGGGATAAAAGGCTATAATTATAGTTTTGGATGACAGGGACAGGAAGAGACTTTTCTATGGGTGGGTGCTTCGATTACTATCAGGTAATACCTTGTTACTTAACTAAGTTGCGTAACAATAAACTGTTGGTGTTGTTGGCAGGCACGAGAAAAAATACCACCGCGTTAAAATGTTACTTACTCTAAAACCAGATTGCTTATTAGAATCAATGTAAATTAAATATCGTAGTGTGCTAAAGAATAAATAAAATAAAATGTTAAATGCTCCACGTAGTTCAAACCCCGCGATGGGTACAGAACTCAAGATGAAGTTACGTTACGTACTTTCGCGGTGACGAACGGTGTATCACCTTTAGGACGACAATCGCTTGCACGTGCCAGCCCAAAATACATGCGGGCGGGGTAAGCGCCCGGAACGTCGTCGTCGCCCGGATCGCGGACACGAACGCTATAACAGTTTTCAATCAAAAACTATTTTGATTGAAAAATAGTATAGCGTTCGTGTCCGTGATAGTATATAATATGACGTTACACTAAAAAAGACTATTACTGAATTCTTGCGTTCAAGCAAACAGTGCTACGGATTCCTTTGGCAGCCACGTATATTGAATAACAACACAGGTCCGTTGATTTTGTAGTTTGCTACCCTGGCCCCTGATCTTAAGGTCTTGGGGTCGATTCCCACACAGGACAAACATTCATGTGCGTGAACATAATCTGTTTGTCTTGGGTCTGGGTCGTTTTTACCTGTACTTAATTATGGAAAAAGTTAAGTATCTTATCATAGTTTCAGTTCGATGACCATTACGGAGTCGAACACGGAACTCATCATCATCATCAGCAGCCGAAACGTCCACTGTTGAAAAAAGGCGCTTTCTCCCTTAGAGGGGAGGGGTTGCCATAATCCCCACGCCTGGCAGGCGGTTGGTGATCGCAGATAGGTGGTAGGTAATCCAATAAAAAGACGCTGCTGCTCGTCTTCTTGTTTTTCCTTAGTCGCCTTTTACGGACACCCAACGGGAGGAGATGGATGGGTGCGCTATTATTCATATCACGGAACTAATTGTCGTAATAAAAATAATTTATGATTTTTGGGTCTGCACGACTTGGGTCGACGTTGGGTATCTGGTCTTGAGTAAGGTTGGAAGCTAGCAAGCTTCCAAGATTCGGGTACTTGTGCCGCTCTTAAAGAGAATATACGCATTAGAATAGGAAACATTACAGTTACACGCTTCTTTAATAATACCGCTAGCATCTCATCAGGGCTACTGGCATGCATTGTAGCATCTTAAGTCACTCTCTTTGTCATACTCGAACATCGCAATCAATCATCAATTTGGTTTCAGTTCATTTTTCCAGGGATCAAAAAGCTCAAACATCAGATGGATGTTTATTGGTTAGAAAATTTGGAACTAATTTAGGAAATATGTGAAAAAGGTCCCTTTTTACGAAAAAAACTATATTTTGAAGGCTCTGTTAAACGCTTTCGTTTTGACTTGCAGAATAGAAACCTTAGAACTTTGTGCATAGTTTCATTTCAAGTACGCTTACAGTAATCACGGCAAGACGCTGCACAGTAGCTATTTTTATGTTTATGTATTCAGAACTCACAACTGTACTTGCGCAATGGTTCGTCAACCCTAACTTCAGAGACACAAAAATCCGCTGTGATTGTAAGTTCTAAGTACACACATCAAAAGTGTCTAGGGATCAAGCATTTTTAAGCGGATTTCTTGAGATTGAGATGTAGCTTTGTAATAAATTTATGATTTTATAAATTTATATGGATCCTTTTTGGTGCATTTCATAATTTGAATCAGGAACTGTGAATCAAATTCGAGTAAAAGATGAAAATCAGCTGTCAATATTTTCCCTATAAAAACATACAACGCATTGAAGACATTATTAGTGCTACTGTTTCCCTACTACTGATTAAAACCAACGTTATTATGGAGCGGCGACGTCATTTAAGCAGGGAAGAAATGCTCAGAGCCGTGGGAATGATAGAAGCTGGTTCCCGGCAACGTACTGTGGCTTTAGCTCTGAATACAAGTCAGAGTGTTATCAGTCGACTTTGGACACGTTACCGAAGCACTGGTACCGTGGCTGAGCGCCATGGAGGACGGTATCGCTGCACCACACGGAGACAAGACCGATATATTCAAATCTTAACTCGAAGAGCTCCAACAATAACTGCCATGATGTTAGCCGTGAGGCTTCATCACTCTTCAGGGAACTTAATTAGCGACCAAACAGTCAGAAACCGCTTGCATGAAGTGAACCTTCATTCCCGAAGACCGCTACGGGTACCACCTATAGCAATGCACAATCGTAGGATTCGATATCAATGGGCTCTTGAACACAGAAATTGGGCAGAAGAACAATGGCGTTTCGTGTGCTTTTCTGATGAGTCTCGTTTTGGTATGAGACCGGATACAAGACGTATACGACACTGGAGAACCCCTGGACGCCAACAGCGATTAAAATCCTGCCAGGAAGTCCATCCTTATAGTAGTGGAACCATCATGGTATGGGCGGGTATTTGGATCGGCGGAAGAACTGAGTTGATTTGGATCAGAGGCAACCTCAACGCTCAAATTTATGCTGAGACGATTGTATCAAACGTCATCGTTCCTCTACAAGTGCAAATCGGTCCCTTATTTCAGTTAATGCATGATAATGCACGACCGCACACCGCAAGAGTTGTAAGACAGACTCTCGCCGCAGCTAACATCAATGTCCTGCCCTGGCCTGCTCAGTCGCCAGACTTGAACCCGATTGAGCATGCATGGGATATGCTACAGAGAAGAGCTCTGCCGAATATGGAGGGTATCCAGTCGCAAGAAGACCTTTTTTTGTTGTTGCAACGAACATGGGCGGCCATTCCACAGCGTGATTTGGATGAACTCATTTTGAGTATGCCAAACCGATGTTCTTGTGTTGTTAGTATTCGCGGTAGAAACACGGATTATTAATTGTTTAAGTTACCCAATAAAATTTTAAAGAAAACTGTTATTTCAGTCTTTTTTTCGAACTTTTGTGTTAGTGGTTCAAATGTCAAAAATCCCTTTATTAGGAAAATGGCAAATTTCTTTATTAATGCAAAGGTGACTTGGTTTATCGTTACTGTGACAAACGAAAACACTTTATTTGATGAATCCTTAAAGAAAATTTTAATTAATATCAATCAGGAGAAAAGTTATTGCAAAAATATATGTTGATCCCTAGACACTTTTGATGTGTGTAGTACGAATGTATATGGATTCCGAATGGCAGGCACAATGTATTCAGCTGGGTCGAAGTGCGTTCCGGTTGTAACCTGACCTAATAACCACCAACAATTGAATAGAAGTATGTATAAGTCTCACTAGTCAGGCATTGACCATTCTATAATAGACGGACTGAAACTTTGATATGAATAAGAATAAGAATCATTTATTTGCGTAGAATACAGATTTTGAATATGAAAGAAGTTTGGAATATGAAATGCAATAATCCGTATCCTGATGCAACACGTCAACTACGTTACCATTGTAAGTGGTTGGGTTGTCAGATTGTAATTAGGTGGCACGCCAAGGTATAAATCAAGATATAAAATAGTGGGTTAGGTATCGTTATTAAACTGCATCATTTCATTCTATAACGGAATAGGCAAAATTAACAAAACTCCATTCGACACATCTGCATATTTTTAGTCTATGATTTTTCAAATGTAATATTCATATTTGCTGGTAGCGCCCTCTACGATAACAACTCTCGGTCGGAGCGGCCAGATTCTCAAGGTCATTGGCGCATGTTACCCCCTTAACGTAAAAACAGCGCAGGCGGAGCTGCGTGGGTCAGCTAGTCAGAATAATATGTCCTTGTGACAATAACGGCCAAGTGCTTGTGCAGACTGTAGCATAGCTACATTGTTTTAAACTCATTTCAGTAAATAAATAGGTAAAAGACAGCTGTTTTTAACAGGACGTTGAATTACGCCTATAATGGTAGTAATAGCAACGCATAGTAATCTTACTTATTACTAATAATTTTTGACTAGGCGTTTTGTTTTAACCTACGGCCCTTCTATATTGATTGGGGAATACTATGCTCTTATTTTAGTTATTTCTGGTAATAGGCGATGAAAGCTGCATCAGGCATTCCTATTATTTTCATTGATAGAACCATGGGTAAAATTTAGATACCTAGGTAAGAATCACTTTTTAATAGAGGGTATTTGATTTAAAATAGGCGGAGTCGACCGAGGGCGAGCCGATGTGATAAATGCTCAGTACCCGTATTCTAAAAGTGACGACCAATCAGAGGCGGCCACCGAATTAGGTACTGGTTTTTCTAGACGGTTCGACGCCATCTCCACTCGATAGGTTTTGTTTTTGACTCAGTAGTTGAGCCAGCCATTTGCCATCTGAGCTGAGCGCCGATCACACTTCAATTGTATTGTATTTTCTGTCGACGGTTTTGATATATAGTGCAACTATAGTAACAGTCTATTAAGTTAGAGTATATACATAAATTCGAAGTGAACCCAGTATTTACTGGTAAGTTGTTTAAATTCTGTAATCGCTGCTGTAGGATTTTTTTTAATTGTAATCCTTCCATATGTGAATAGGTACTATTAAGCCTATATTTTACGTTATATGTTAGGGTGTACTTTTATTCCTGTAGACGTCTCCATAATGAGGCAGCCTCCACCAACTGAAAGCTGGTTTGGAGGGTGTCGCGTTAGGGAACGGCGTCTACAGGAACGCTTATGTGGCGTTCCAGGGTTCTTCCTTCGGACGAAAAGTTTCTCCCTTCGGGCGAAGAGTTCTACCTTCCGGGCAAGAAATTCTACCTTCCGGCAAGAGTTTCTCCTTTCGGGCGAAAAGTTCTCCCTTCGGGCAAGAGTGTTCCCCCTTCGGGCGAAAGGCTTCGCATTTTCCGGCCACAAGTTCGTGGCTGTGTTGCTGACGACCGGGTCTAGTCCAGACTCCGCATCCGTGGCGTGCCTGGCCTCTCCAACGAGAAGGAGGACGCCGAAGACCGCGGGAATCGCCGTTGCGTTCCCTAACGACCCCTAGTTAAGTTACAGCTATTTTTGTTATACGTGCGAACAAGCTAACTAGTAATCGACCTCCCCCTGTAACGTAACTTTCTTCTTATTTTACGTATTTTTAATAAATTTGTGTAGCCCTCTCTTAGTGTTTTATTTCTTGTGCTCGCCGACTAGGCTACACTGGCGCCAACGCGGTTTTTACTTTAGCTTGTTCGCATTTTTTTTCTCTTGGTGGCGGTTGTCATAATTTTTTTTTTTCTTTTGTGTCGTGGTTGGAGATTTTTTTTTTTCTTTTGCCTCCGCCGTGTGGTACCCGGCTTACTGGGAAGAATCGGTCCACCCCTACTCGTCCTAGGGTGTCGTAAAAGGCGACTAAAGGAAATACCGGGACAGGTTTCCACAAACTAGGTCTGCAGGCCTTCTGCCGCAGATTTAGTGTCACTAGAAAGGGGGCCTAGTGACACCACAGCTCACCACCTAAGCTGTGTTTTGCATTTCTTTTCAAAATTTTTGATATTTTTTTAAACGTAGTATACATTTTTTGGCCTACATTTTAATTTAATTGATTTTTTTTTTCTCTGTGTGTTTTCTTTACCCAACCACGACCATTAATTGTTTCGTGTGTATTTCTCTTGTATGTTCTGTGTATTTTGCAGCATATCTTATTTTTGTATTAATCCGTATATCGAACACGTTGGCAGAAAATTATTTTCCTACCCGATTTTAGTATACATTTTTTTCTCGTTGGCAAAGCCCTAAGGCCGAGTCCTAACGTAGTTTTTTTTTATATTTCAATCTATACCAAAGATGGCTGTTAGTAGTCATTTAAATTCATTTAAACATCGGGTAAGGTGCAAGGCAAGGTATCAGCTCAGATTTAGCACAATCAGTATGTCAAGTAATTTTTATAGATTAATTTTTTTAACTAATTTTTTAACAAATTCCATATTATTATTATATTATCGGATTTTATAGCATTTTTTTAGCAATTTTAGCATATTATACACTTGACATAAATTCATTGACGTAATGGTAATGTTTTTTTAATGAATAGTAATTTTTTTAACAAATCTTATACTCGGGGCACAATTCTAGTCAGATTATAGTATTGTTCTTAACACCTTCATACTGAGCAGCTTTTCATCGCCAATCACTTTTTGCAATTTTTTTTCTTTCCGGAATGTCGTATATAACCGCCATTATGTATCGAGCCGGTCGCCGTAGCGCGCCTCAGCCATACAGAAATGCGGCTAAGACACAGAACTACCTACATTCTGACTGATATTTTGTTATCTGCTATCAGTCATACTTAACTCCGGTTGCAGTAATAGTCACTCACAGTTGTCCATTAGGTTTGTTTACATTCCGTTGGAAAACTAGGTCAACCAATAGTAGGTACAGACGTAGTAACGCTAGTACGAAAGTTAGTAATTCGTAGTAGAATGTAGTTTATTTTTTTTTTTAGGAATTTTGGGCACTTAGTTTTTGTTAATATATGGTTGGTACCATCGCGGTCACGAACGGGGTACCAAACTTTCAAACGATTTTTTTTTAAACATAGTTACGTGTACTTATCAACTTCGCACGTATTTTAGGACAGGTACCATCGCGGTCACGAACGAGGTACCAAATCTTCAATCATTTTTTTTTCTTTTTTGATCATGGTTTCGTGCGTTCATTAACTTCGCACGTAGTTTAGGACAGGTACCATCGCGATCACGAACGGGGTACCAATATTCAATCAAAATTTTTATTTTAACATATTTTCGTGCGCTTAGCAGTTCGCTCGTATGTAGGGACGGTTCGTGCGAGTGATTATCGCGTTAAGGTGTTACACCGTTTCTGACTGCGAGTGTACATAATTTTTTTTTTCTCACTAAATTTAATTTTAGATACTGTTTTACAGTAAGTTACTAATAGTAGGTAAGTACATGTATGTACACATGTTAGTTTTTTTCTCATAAATATTTTTTTTATTCTTCACATATGTGATGAATTTATATAGTAGTTTAGGACAGGTACTACGGTATGTGTATGTCTGTCTATTATTTTTTTTTTCTCACACAAATATTTTTTTTTATATTTTTTTTTATTAGCAGACAGGACTTAATACGGCGTTAGGTTGTTGTATGTATGTCTGTTTAGTGTTTTCTCATAAACAATTTTTTTAATATTTTATATAGCATTACATCTCTAAGAGTGAATGCTATGGGGTGTTTTATGTTTGTGTGGACAATTATTACTCATAAACAAAATTTTTTTTTTGTAGTTAACGTTACGAGGTATTAATGATTTCTTCTTCCTCTTGATTCTATCCTTTGTATTTTTCTGGAGCGGGGGTTACGGACTCCAAACAAAAATAAGCCATCGTAACGTCTTTTCTATATACAGCGGATGAATGACTGTCTAAATAAGCCAACATTATCTTTTCGTTTCCTCTAAACTTATACTATGGGGACATATATATTTTTTTTTACAGAGTGTTCGTGCCACACTAAAAGTACGGAAGCGGGGTTAGGCCACTTCTCAAATAAGCCTTAGGCCATAGGATATATATATTTTTTTATTAGGGGTTTTCTTAGGGGTTACTCATATCAATGAAGAAGTTCTCACTAAGATCCTATATTGACTAAATATTTTTTTTCTTTCTTTTGTATAGTCAACTGGTTGTTTTGGTGTCTTATTTTGGGGAGTTTTAAATCGATGTGTATTTAAACTCGTTTATACACCGTGTTTGGGGTGTTTTTATACACCTTGTTGGGTGTCTTTTATACACCGTTTGCTGGTCGCGCTGTGTCGACGCAGTTTTTTTAATGAGGCATTTATACCGTTGATCTATTTACATTAAGAAAATATTTGGTCAATGTTCATTATTAGTATTAGCTTGATACTTATCTCCAATATATATCTATATATTTAACACCATTGCACTGTTAGTATGAGCTCATAATCTATATGATTATGATCTCTATTTCGACTGCGGGCGACAGGAATCGCTTTAAATAAGATTGCTGCCGCTACCATGAATGATGAATGAATGAAAGAGATGTATGTTTGCCGTAAACTATCAGAGTAATTTTTTTTCTGGAGTTTTGTTCCTTACATAGTATAGAACAAAACTCTTGGTAAGCGAGGGGGATATGTAGCATAGCTACATTGTTTTAAACTCATTTCAGTAAATAAATAGGTAAAAGACAGCTGTTTTTAACAGGACGTTGAATTACGCCTATAATGGTAGTAATAGCAACGCATAGTAATCTTACTTATTACTAATAATTTTTGACTAGGCGTTTTGTTTTAACCTACGGCCCTTCTATATTGATTGGGGAATACTATGCTCTTATTTTAGTTATTTCTGGTAATAGGCGATGAAAGCTGCATCAGGCATTCCTATTATTTTCATTGATAGAACCATAGGTAAAATTTAGATACCTAGGTAAGAATCACTTTTTAATAGAGGGTATTTGATTTAAAATAGGCGGAGTCTGCCGAGGGCGAGACCAAGAATCTTAGATATACATGGATTTTTAGCCTAGAACAAATTATTGAAGACAGGTTCATTCACCCTTAGTTATGTTTTTTATCCCTCACACACTTTAACTAAAATTGCCATGATTAACACAAAAAATCCCAATCCCGATTGTGAGAATTGTGATAAGCCAAGATTTCGCAACGTCCGTCGGGGTTCTCCTGACAGACTTTACATGAATTATAAGAAAAATTACATCCACGTCAACTTGAGTACTTTCTATGGACGTCAGTAATAAATTATATAGAAATCATATTCCTAAACCAGCCCTTCACTACCCTGATTGTTGGTAGCTGCCGTTTTAACATTATGGCAACTCTCATTGAAAACAATATGGCTGCTCCGTCATATGTTTTCTACCACTTCGGGTTTTTAAAAGATCAAATAAAACTGTATTCTCATTAGATTTGCTATTTAAACATTGTAACATGTTGTACACAATTGCAGAAGTGTTTGGAAGCCAAATTCGGACAATAAGTTTCACAGGTTAGTTCATTTTTGCGATAATAATCGTATTTAATGTATTCATACATTTTTACCTTCGAATCATGTTAAAAACAAGTCAATAATGATTAATTTTAGTGTTGTGTGGCGATATTTAGATGATATACCTATTTTATTCTGTCAATTATGCTCTATAATCATCTAATTTTAAATAAACATTTTACATCAGTAGGGTGACCATTAACACTGAAATTAAGATTTTCTGAGTCGATAAGGATACGTAATTATACATAAGTATGAGTTTAAAGTCAAAAATAGAATATTTTTGCACTCATAAGAGGACCCATAGCCGCCACAGACGTAAAATATACCGAAGTTGTACCAACTGAAATACAATTTAATTTCGACACATTATTTTTATACAGGGTGTAAGGGACATCGTACCGAAAAAAAAAATTATAAGACGTCAAATAATGTCCGTTACAACATTACAGTAACCATTTATATGGTAAATGACAAATGACTAACTTATTAATTTTCGAGCATGTAATGAATATATGCGGAATAATGTTTATTTTTCAAATTACATTGCTAATTTTCTAAAATAATAATAGTTAATTGCCTATTAATTAATTGCCTATGCACTGTTTTTGTGAATAAAGAATAAATAAAAATAAAATAAAAACACAAATAATTAATTAATTGTTTTTAAATAAATAGTAGGCTTTATTATTATACCAATAATGATGTTATACTAATTTTATTTAAAAAAAGTGAATTTTTTTTTTGGAAATTCATGAAAAAGCCGATGAAAAATTTCAACACTAGGATATTCAGAATCGTGTTCTGGATTCCTGGTATCGGTCTTCGGTACGATGTCCCTTACACCCGTTATATTTAGTATTAAGCGAACTAGACTCAGATTTTGTATTCAGAAAATGTATTAATGAAAATCTTCATAATAATAGTTATGGTTAGGTATATACGCTACGTGATAAAAAGCCAACATGTATCAATATTCTGCCTGGAAAGTAAGCCCTGATAGAAATAGTACTTAGTCATATCATTAATTCACTAGAGTAAACTGACGTTTACTGTGTTGATGAAAAAAAAATTGTGAAGTGACAAAATGATTCTATTGATCACTTAGTTAGTACTTGCGAGCAAAAACATTCGTCCACTCAGACCAGAAATTAGAAGCCAAATGATGAATAATATGACGCGGCGTGTGTAAAGCCAAGGTCAACTTATTCCCACCGACTTGGTGAAAATTATAGCCCATGCAGCCTTGTTGTTCGTCAATTTCACTTGATTTATTTATAGTTATGATCTATTGTCACGTGGTGAATTTTCAAATTTCATTGTAATTAATTAATAAAGATAATAATTATATTTGTAAGAGAATGACCATTACTTGATGCGTGAATGGGAACATTCATTTCACTGTGTTTATATACTCTTTGGGTTCAGTGTTGTCAGGTTTTTCTGACAGCCGATGTTAGTACTATTTATTTAGAAGTTGGTTATGTTTCCAACATTTAAAAACTAAGATATGAGTTAAACAGAACGCGTAGTTTAACATACAATGTTTAATTGTAAGTTATATTACTCTCCAGAGTAATATTTAATCACTAGTTTGTGAGAAAGTGACATAAACAGTGTAATTTATTCGATTCCGTGTGGAATTTGAACGATAGTCCTGGCAACCCCATTAGCTGGTTTAGCCGGATACGAAATACTTCTGGAAGAAAGTTCTTGGCAATGGAGGCTTTGACCTAGGAAGGTCACCTCCGTAGTACATTTTATAATATATAAGTTCATCGTTCACAATAATTGGTTTCCAATTTATATTTTTTTAAAAGAAGCACATGGCTTCTTGAATCGTTGGTCGTGGGGGGACCACAGTGACTGATGTAGGAACAGCAGCCATCTGGTATGTATTCTTTGTAATTCACAAGGGGTATGTCTTTTTTACTTCCAGTTTGTACAGATAATTAATTTGAGGTTATTTGTTTCAGTGGAATGGGATTCAATTTGATTTTAAGAATTTATTAATTCAAAAAGTGATGTAAGTCTTTATTGGACTACATCCCATCAGCACCCCGTAGAGGATGTTCACCCTCTGTGCTTGATGTTCATCACACCGGAATAAATCCGGCTTCTGCATGTGAATGCTGAGGTACGCTTGAAGATGGCCTTTGGACACAAGACAGCAGGTTATCTTTGAAGGATGGTTCCATCTAATAATAACAAGGTACTGAAATTATATTTATATCTTTTCACCATATAAACTTGTAAAGTTTCTTTTATCTGACATGGCATGATTGGTGGTACAACCGTAGTTTATTGTGCATATATAAATTAAATTAAGTTTCTTAGGAAGTGTTGTCTTTATAAACTTTACTCGACATACAACAACACCTGTATGTATATAAGCGTTCTTAGGTTGCAAGGTTAGTTGCTAGGTAGGATAATTAAGGAGTACATTTTAGAACCTACCAGCCCCTCTGGTTGAGCTAGCAAATAGTTATTTATATCTGATGAGAATAAATAATTTTCAATAAATACCTGTAACTAACATATTCACTGCATTTTTATTTTCAACTAGAACCTAATAGAGGACAACATCTTCCCTTTGTAATCCTGGGGGACACCCAGGCAGGTGAATCCCAGGCTTACAAATGGCGCCCAACGTGGGGCCGCAGGTAAATTTAGTAGAACGTTACAATAAAACGGTTATGACCGCTGTAGCATCTTATGTACAAGATAATCATCGTACATGGGATGAACAACTCCTTAGAATACAATTTGCTATAAATAGTGCAGTCAATGAGTCGACAGGGTTTTCACCTTTCTTCTTAGTACATGCTAGAGAGCCCATAATAAATGGTAACTTTTATAAGGATCCGGAAAAAGATTATGAGGTGTGTGTACCTAGGGAAAACTATGCAGGTGAATTTGGTTGTTTGAAGTCGATTTTTGAGGATGTTAGAGTTCAACTTCTTAAAGCACATGCTGCAAACTCTACACATTATAATCTGCGTAGGAGAGATGCAAAGTATTCTGTTGGAGATGTTGTTTGGAAACGTTGTTACACGCATAGTGATGCGAGTAAATTTAAAATGGCGAAACTTTCGCCCAAATATGAAAAATGTCGAATTCGTAAGGTTTTATCACCTTTGGTATACGAATTGGAACGGTTAGACGGCCACCCGTTGGGTTCTTGGCACGTCAAAGATTTCAAGAAATAAATAAATATTGAGTACAGTTTATTTGGTGTTAATTGGGTTATTAACCAATATAACACTTAAAGCTAAAAGGTTTTGTCAAACAGCAGAGTCTGTCTTGACAATTTTCTGTAAGTGGAAGAATGAATGCGGGATATGATAGGAGTTATGTTAGAAGATTGTATAAGGTATGTTTGGTATAAAAACTGTCTTGAATTACATATTATTTTATTTCTTAGAATTCTTTTATTTTTTAGGAAACCAATTTTGTGATCGAACATTGCAAAAATTAACATGTAGATTACTACTTTTATTTGTTTTTTATATACTATAGAGTATACATAGTACATTACTACTTTTTAATAGTATTGTTTTATACTTTTTTATTTAGTACACCTGGTACATAAGGTACTCTAACTGAGTACACTATGAAACCATAGGTTGGTTTTGTTGGTTTGGGTTTCGTCCTCTTACCATTGTTTTGGTATTGTTACCATTGTTTTGGCCTTGCCACTAATATTTTGGCTTGGTTTTGTTTTGTATACCTGTTGTTTTGTACATGGTAAGACACATATATTGTGATCTTATTTTTATTGCCCCCGGACTGAAGGGCTATTATTAATTATTTGTTAGGAAAACAACTGTCCTGGGTGTTTTGGGTTTTTGTTAGGTTTGGATTACTGATGGCTGGATAGCATTTTTTTGTTTTTTTGGGTTTTGGTTCTTTTTATTTTATTGTTCCAGAAAATGGATTTTCTTTATTATTTTTTCTCCAAGGACCTCAAAGAGGCAGGAGTTTAGTTATTTTCATTTTTTACTTTCTTCTTTCAGTACCAGTAAGTACAGAAAATTTTCAGTACTTTATAGAACATTTTTTTTACTTGTTAGTCACAGGTAAAAGGTAAATAGTATTCAATAGTTAATTAGTACATTATTTACTAATTAGGATTTTGTTTTGGTTTTGGTTGATGGAATGCAATTTCAGTTGGACTTGGTTAGTAGAAAGGTCGCTGAGGGCAGCGACTTCTCTTAGGTGAGGGGGTATTGTCACGTGGTGAATTTTCAAATTTCATTGTAATTAATTAATAAAGATAATAATTATATTTGTAAGAGAATGACCATTACTTGATGCGTGAATGGGAACATTCATTTCACTGTGTTTATATACTCTTTGGGTTCAGTGTTGTCAGGTTTTTCTGACAGCCGATGTTAGTACTATTTATTTAGAAGTTGGTTATGTTTCCAACATTTAAAAACTAAGATATGAGTTAAACAGAACGCGTAGTTTAACATACAATGTTTAATTGTAAGTTATATTACTCTCCAGAGTAATATTTAATCACTAGTTTGTGAGAAAGTGACATAAACAGTGTAATTTATTCGATTCCGTGTGGAATTTGAACGATAGTCCTGGCAACCCCATTAGCTGGTTTAGCCGGATACGAAATACTTCTGGAAGAAAGTTCTTGGCAATGGAGGCTTTGACCTAGGAAGGTCACCTCCGTAGTACATTTTATAATATATAAGTTCATCGTTCACAATAATTGGTTTCCAATTTATATTTTTTTAAAAGAAGCACATGGCTTCTTGAATCGTTGGTCGTGGGGGGACCACAGTGACTGATGTAGGAACAGCAGCCATCTGGTATGTATTCTTTGTAATTCACAAGGGGTATGTCTTTTTTACTTCCAGTTTGTACAGATAATTAATTTGAGGTTATTTGTTTCAGTGGAATGGGATTCAATTTGATTTTAAGAATTTATTAATTCAAAAAGTGATGTAAGTCTTTATTGGACTACATCCCATCAGCACCCCGTAGAGGATGTTCACCCTCTGTGCTTGATGTTCATCACACCGGAATAAATCCGGCTTCTGCATGTGAATGCTGAGGTACGCTTGAAGATGGCCTTTGGACACAAGACAGCAGGTTATCTTTGAAGGATGGTTCCATCTAATAATAACAAGGTACTGAAATTATATTTATATCTTTTCACCATATAAACTTGTAAAGTTTCTTTTATCTGACATGGCATGATTGGTGGTACAACCGTAGTTTATTGTGCATATATAAATTAAATTAAGTTTCTTAGGAAGTGTTGTCTTTATAAACTTTACTCGACATACAACAACACCTGTATGTATATAAGCGTTCTTAGGTTGCAAGGTTAGTTGCTAGGTAGGATAATTAAGGAGTACATTTTAGAACCTACCAGCCCCTCTGGTTGAGCTAGCAAATAGTTATTTATATCTGATGAGAATAAATAATTTTCAATAAATACCTGTAACTAACATATTCACTGCATTTTTATTTTCAACTAGAACCTAATAGAGGACAACATCTTCCCTTTGTAATCCTGGGGGACACCCAGGCAGGTGAATCCCAGGCTTACACTATTGACAACTAAATATAATTTTTAATTAAAATTATTGTTAGTATTAGATATGTTTTCATTAATTAACTTTGAGCAAGTAATTGCATCGCTATAGAATGGGAACATCACTACTACTGTTAATATGGCAATATTATTTTACAAAGTGACATTAGCAAATGTCAATTTACTCTAGTGAATTATTGATTGGACTTTAGTAACAAAATATTAATCATATTTATATTTCAGCTTCCCGAAAGGTGTTACAAAAGGAAATACTTGGTTAGCCAATGTACCAATAAAGGATAAATTAATCCATGATATTTGTCAGCTTACATTAGCAGCAGCTTACATTTTAAAACAGAGGGGACTATGACCCACACAGACACACAGACCAGGATTGTGTTTCAACTTTGGCTAAGGTCAACTTTGAATAAGGTAATCAAAATATAACCAAAAATGTTTATTTCATTAACTTACTTTAAAATAGTTACATACAAGGTTGGATCCCTCAGTTAAGCATAATAATACATGAGTATAACGGATCCGCTCTTCTATAGCCATATAAGCTTTAGCTTAAGTTAAATGAAAAATATACAGTAGGGAAAAAAGAAAAAAATTGTAGTAATATTACGTGTGTGTGCGTGAGCGTTTACGTGTGTAAATGTTTGTGTGTATATAAATGTGAGACATGAATTAAGAGTGCATTTTTATTTAATAAAAATGTAGAATTGACTCTGCTTCCTCGTAAGAAATGGTTCTAAGCCAGTCATTCAAAAATACTTTTTAAATAACTGTTTATTTATATTTTAGGCTAGCACCATAGACTCTTCTACAAGTATAGCTCAATCAAATATCAGAGCTGCATCAGTCAATCCTGACTCTACATTTATAGAAATATGACAATTATTATTATTATTACTATAATTGTTGTCATATTTCTTGAAGGAATTGAAGGAGGATTACGTAGAAATGTACAGTTATAGCAAACGCTTTAACCGCTTTTTGTTGTAAGTGTAAACCATCATTACAGACTGATGTCATTCTATATGTCAAGACATTGGCATGACCATGCCAATGTCTCTTGCTAGTAATCTATGTTCACTACTCTCTCTCTCTGTAAAACTAGCTCGCTGTGTGTCTTTATTTGGTATCGCATTATATCTTGCAGAAATATTAATAATCGTTTTAATCCTAGACAGAACCCTTCAATCTGTGTATTTTATTCCTTTTGATTTAGGATTGTGATTAAATGCTTACAAACATTAGTGAAAAGAGATGTTCCAAAATGTATGGAGCCTGGGCTAGGAATTTGTACACTATACTCTAAAATAGGGAAACACACATAAAACAGTTTTAACTATCCATTTACTTTAATTTGGCTTTATTTGCTTGTAAAACTTAAGATTTTTTACTTAGAATTGCAACACATAACATAAAACTGACATGGCGGAAAAGTGTCACTGTCATGTATCATTTTTATTATCAATGGCATTATAAGTATTTTTATTACAGTACTCTTTGTATTTTTGTTTCTGTTTTCTCATACATCATTTTAATAATTAAAATATCAATGAAAATCAATTCACTATATACAATACAAGCACACAACCAATTATGACAAGTGTGACAGCAGCAGTAGCTACTGACAGCTGGCTGGCTGAAAGTTCAATTCGACGTCAGTGAGACGCCATCTTAGGACGCCATGTTGAATATAGATATAAAATAAATGATAATTATAATTAAAATTACAACAAAAATAGTAATTGAAACGAAATATTTATATTTTTCCCGGATTCTATGGATTTTTCTCGATTTTTTGAGGTGGTGTACATATTCCTAGCCCATTTTGCAACAACTCCTTTCCCTGTAAAATGTTTTCGATTAGGGCCTGGCTTGTATAATAATGAATATTATGAATGTTAATAAATGATATACTATATTGTTGTTTTTCATTTCTATAAAATCTATCCTTGCATCCATCAGGCGAATGACGTCAACTGCCAGACAAAGGCCTCCCCCAATGACGTCCACACTTAACGGACTTTCGCCACTCGCATCCCCTGGCTTCCTGCCACGCGTGTGATACCATTATCGGACCTTCTTGTTAGGGGCCATTCTACACACCACTTTCCGGATGGTGGTCGTTATCTAGAAACTTTTTGCCCAACGGCCATCGGTTCTTCCAGCTATGTGCTCCGCCCACTGCCAATTCAACTAGAATATTCTCAAAGCTATAGGGGTATTCTACTTCATATACGGCTCTTCTACGTACGTAACCCCAAGGTTTCGCTACGTGATAAAATCAGAAATGAACAGGCAATGGAGGATGGATGAATATGTTTAGGCATAGCTAACTCCATTGCTTGTTGGAGCTTTCTAATGAGCCAATAGTAAACAACTATGTCTCTGTGCTTTAAGGTATCACTGACAGCACACGATTTCCCGAACGCTGCCCTTACTATAAAATACGTTTTATATGATATATTCCTATCTTACGTTTTCATTTTTTTATACGTAATCCGTATGTATTTATCCTAAACTTAGATTCGTCGTGGTCATCCTAATGAAAGAGACAAAAAACATAAGTGAAATGATTCAAGGCCAAATTTTTTGGCTTCAAGATATTATTTGCGTTGCATACTCCAGTGTTGTAAATGTAAGCTTCTTGGGCGAGACGATGCGATAAATGCTCAGTACCCGTATTCTAAAAGTGACGACCAATCAGAGGCGGCCACCGAATTAGGTACTGGTTTTTCTAGACGGTTCGACGCCATCTCCACTCGATAGGTTTCGTTTTTGACTCAGTAGTTGAGCCAGCCATTTGCCATCTGAGCTGAGCGCCGATCACACTTCAATTGTATTGTATTTTCTGTCGACGGTTTTGATATATAGTGCAACTATAGTAACAGTCTATTAAGTTAGAGTATATACATAAATTCGAAGTGAACCCAGTATTTACTGGTAAGTTGTTTAAATTCTGTAATCGCTGCTGTAGGATTTTTTTAATTGTAATCCTTCCATATGTGAATAGGTACTATTAAGCCTATATTTAACCGACTTCAAAAAAGGAGGTTCTGTATTCGACGCGTATGTATGTAATATTAATAAAAATGCGTAATATTCATATATGTTAGTCTATGTGGGCTTCTAAACGAATTTACCAAATTTCACGAGTGTATGTATGTATGTATGTATGTATGTATGTATGTATGTATGTATGTATGTATGTAGGTTTGTCCACGGATTTCTCAGAAACTACAAGTCCGATTTCGAAAATTCTTTTTGCAATAGTTAGAGTATCTTTCAACTTAGGGTAGAGTACAAATTTCATCAAAATCGGTCCAGTAGTTTAAGAGATATAAACTTTTTATGTTTTCAGTAAGTTACTGTAATGTAGACGTTCGAGTTGCGTGATAGTTTTGATACCTATCTTGGTAAAATAAGTCACTAAAAAGTGTTAAATAAACTATTTTATAAAAAAAATAAAAACCGACTTCAAAGTAAATTATCTAAAAAGCATAAAATAACGAAAATATTATTGAAGTTGGTGCAGAATATACACAGCACGCTAACACCAACTTCAATAATATTTTCGTTATTTTATGCTTTTTAGATAATTTACTTTGAAGTCGGTTTTTATTTTTTTTATAAAATAGTTTTTACGTTATATGTTAGGGTGTACTTTTATTCCTGTAGACGTCTCCATAATGAGGCAGCCTCCACCAACTGAAAGCTGGTTTGGAGGGTGTCGCGTTAGGGAACGGCGTCTACAGGAACGCTTATGTGGCGTTCCAGGGTTCTTCCTTCGGACGAAAAGTTTCTCCCTTCGGGCGAAGAGTTCTACCTTCCGGGCAAGAAATTCTACCTTCCGGCAAGAGTTTCTCCTTTCGGGCGAAAAGTTCTCCCTTCGGGCAAGAGTGTTCCCCCTTCGGGCGAAAGGCTTCGCATTTTCCGGCCACAAGTTCGTGGCTGTGTTGCTGACGACCGGGTCTAGTCCAGACTCCGCATCCGTGGCGTGCCTGGCCTCTCCAAGGAGAAGGAGGACGCCGAAGACCGCGGGAATCGCCGTTGCGTTCCCTAACGACCCCTAGTTAAGTTACAGCTATTTTTGTTATACGTGCGAACAAGCTAACTAGTAATCGACCTCCCCCTGTAACGTAACTTTCTTCTTATTTTACGTATTTTTAATAAATTTGTGTAGCCCTCTCTTAGTGTTTTATTTCTTGTGCTCGCCGACTAGGCTACAAGACACAGGCTACTCCGACAAATTAGGGCTTCCAACCGTTTGAAAATTTTCCCCAAACTCAAGTTAGACTAATTAAAATTAAATTAAGGGCAATGATAGTAGATATAGCCTCCGTGACGCAGTGGGAAACCGCTTGATTTGCAAACCGGAGGTCGCGGGTTCGAATCCTGCGAGGGGCAACGACTTTGTGTACTTGTTCCTTACTGGCTAGGACAATGTCTTGTCTGTAAAGTTAGATGATCCATGCGTCGGATGGGCATGTAAAAAGTCGGTCCTGCGCCTAACCCGTCCCCGGTCGTGTCGGTCTTCCGTCCCATCGGATTATGAGAGCTATAAAAGCAGAGAGAGTGCACTTGTGTCTACGCAAGCGCTTGTGCACTATAATATCTCCCGCGTAGATGGCTGATCGTCGTATCGGTCAGGAGGACATTGTTAGTAGATATAAGAGTTCAAATATCAGACAGTAGACTAGTATTGCAAGCGTCGAAGTTACGAGTATATTTAAATAGCAAGGATGATGGTTGACCTTTAGACTACTATCTCACTGGGCGGGTGATGCAACTGTGGTAGAGCTACCGAAAAAGAAACACTAGCAGAAGAGAGACCGCACACATCGACCGTCTGGATCGTGTTATTTTTCAGACAATCAGGTGATGGACCTGCAATTGTTGCTCCTTGCCGGATTAGAACCTGCGACCTCCGGTTTGCAAAGCAAGCGGTTTCCCGCTGCGCTACGGAGACTACAAATCCTAAATAAATAATACAGTAAAATGTCTCTTACGTAATTTATGCCCGTTGTTCGTAATCCATTGAAATACGTGGTCCGTGGGCGGGTAGACTGAACCAATATACCTACATTATGTACGCACATACGTGGTATGCTAATAGCTAGAACATTATGTGACTTGACACGAGACATGTTTTAAATGATGTAGGTAATTTACGGACACTCCTACTGCGCACCACCCCGCCTACGTTCATCAATGTGAAACCAGAATGTTAAGCGAATTCTTTATAGGTAAACTCAAACAAAGAATCCAATATAATCGCGAGTTCGTGATACTAAGGACTGTATAATAATAATAAATGTATGGAGATGACATAACTCTTCGCTAAGTCACGTGAACAGATATGTTTTCTATTTTCTAGCGTTTCGAATTGTAGAACGACAACTACGCTAAGATAATATTTGGTTAGCTGACGCCGCAAATCACATTAGAACGCGTGCAAAACACGTAAAAAATATAAAAAATAAAAATAATTTTTACAAAAAAAAGAACCGCCTTCAAAATGCAACTAAAAAGCCTGAAATAATTTCTAAGAATTAGTGGTTTTTACATCTACGTTGTTGGACTTGGACTACAACATATTATAAATACATATTACTATCAAAGACGGCGCCAAACTGGAAAACAGTTAGGTACCTACTGCCCTTGTAAGTATTTGCTAGACGTTAGGCGCCGACTTCGATAGTAATATGTATTTATATTTGTAGTCCAAGTCCAACAATGTAGATGTAAAAACCACTAATTCTTAGAAATTATTTCAGGCTTTTTAGTTGCATTTTGTAAAAATTTCTTTTTTTTGTAAAAATTATTTTTATTTTATTCTTTTTAGTGGTTCCCTTGGTGTATTATTAGGTTAACTTTTAACAACTTATATTTTATTCTGACAAACAGCCAGTTTAATATTTATTTTAAAAACACCCACTACATAACACAACTATGGACCGTCACTAATGTAGATGTGACAATATCTTAATAAAACTAACCAATTGCCATAAACCGAAGATATCTAGGTGTTGTACTCGTAGTTCTCGAGAACCATGGACTGCAAGCTCGGTGGGTCTACATTTATTTGTGCCGAGACCCGTGTCCACCTTCTTGCTCCATCGTCAGACCCTGATCACCATTTTTCTAGCAACTACTCATCGAGAGCTACCCAACGAGCCCAAACTCAGCGGATCTACGTTTATTGGTGCAGTGATCCCGTGATGACCTTCCTGCTCCATCATCAGACCCTGATCTCCATTTTTCTAGCAACTACTCGTCGAGACCTATCCAACGAGTCCAAATTCGGTAGGTCTACGTTTGTTGGTGCCGAGATACCGTGACGACCTTCCTGCTCCATTATCAGACCTTGATCACCATTGTTCTAGCAACTACTCGTCGAGAGCTACCCAACGAATCTAAACTCGGTGGGTCTATGTTTATTGGTGCCGAGATTCCGTGAAGACCTTCTTGCTCCATCATCAGACGCTGATCACCATTTTTCTAGCAACTACTCATCGAGAGCTACCCAACGAGCCCAAACTGGGCGGATCTACGTTTATTGGTGCACAGATCCCGTGACAACCTTCCTGCTCCACCATCAGACCCTGATCTCCATTTTCCTAGCAACTACTCGTCGAGAACTATCCATCGAGTCCAAATTCGGTAGTTCTACGCTTAGTAGGCACGGCTAGGATAGGATGGATTGTTAATTTTATTACAGAGTTCCGGTGGCCATCTATGGCCTTCTTCATCAGATCCACTTCACCAAATGATACTTTCTGAATGAAAATGCTTGACTAGTTTCTAAAAATACCAAAAACGCTATATGTATGCCTATAATATTTAAGGAGTTCCCTCAGTTACTCATGGTTCCCATCATCAGAACTTGATTTTGAAAAAAATGGGACCAATCTGGAAGCATATCCTTTCAATTAAAAAAATAATTTTCCAAATCGGTTCGTAAACGACAGAGTTCTGAGGTAACAAACATAAAAAAAAAAAAAAACATACAACCGAATTGATAACCTCCTCCTTTTTTTGAAGTCGGTTAAAAAGCAAAAAAGAAGAATTAAAACGGTGACGCCTGTTTAATTTAACTCACTGAAGCTATGCGATTCATGTTTATGAACTATTTAAGGTTAGACTAGAAAAGTAGACAACAATTTGTGTGGGTGAATGTGATGCCATCAAAGCCAGCCGGTCTAAAAAGGTCACATTAAGCAATTCACCTAAAAACAATTCATGTTTAGAATTTCAAGCATATCTATCCATAGAAATTCTACTAGTTTTTGAAAAATGGCCACACATTTTAGGTGAATCATACTCAATTCATTTGTAAGCACTAATTAGCAGACTCGTATTTGGTGTTAATGCTGCCATACGAAGAAAAATTATACCGTTACTATTCATATTATGATTCACCGAAAATGGCCGTTTTAGACCCCAGTCCTATATAAGTGACAGCTCAGACCGGGCCTCCCTGAGGTGCCCTTGAGCTCATCGCTCCGCTATGCTTCAGGCTGGAGCGCTAGTAGCATTTCCATAAAAATCTACAGATCTAACGAATATCTGGATCTGTATGTAGGTTAGACAGACAGACCTAAGAAAACAAGAAGTAAAGTGATATTCTTCGAAATAAAATATAAAAACATTCGCATTCGTCAAAAGGAAATATGAGATAGCACAAAGCAAATTGTTACACTTTTTTATATTCCATTCTGCGCTTCTGGGATTTCCCGAGCATAGATGAATAGTGTAAAAGCATTGTTTGAAACGCAAATTGTGATACAATGGACATCTTTTTTTCTTAACGTTGATCGTCAAATCTGAAAGATATTTTCTTATTGGATTGTAACATAATCCATGAAACGACTTTAGCCTTTTAGATTTAGCTATTTGACAAATTTTCAAACAGCCTTAACCGCTCTACGACCGATGATTCCGATCTGCCCCATGTTAAAATGTTAACACGTGAAGTGCTCGATCACGCGTCGACCGCCGACAAGTTAAACTATAAACGTGCTATAGATATACAATGGTAGAGAAACAGGTATCGGCTTCTAGGCACCACATGATCACCACAAACATGTCTCAAGTTCTGAAAGCTCATTGAAATATTAACAAACCTTGCACATGATCAGTTAACTAAAATCAGCGTGGGTCAGTTAGTTACATATAAATTGAAATAATTTGTCATTATCCCTCGTGTAAAGGCCAACAAATGTATGCACTACATATCCCAGTACATATTACTATTCCATAATACGGTCAAGCCGGGTTGCAATATCAAAACATTTATGCCCTTACATTAGTGGCACATAACGACCATACCAAATTACTTACGGAATCTCTGTATGCGACACGGGTATAAAACAAAATTCCAACAGAGGGTTGTAATTTTTTGTAGGGATGGTCACGTAGGGCGACGATGTAAAGTAAGGATTTCCCGACCGAGTGACGTATTGTACTTGGTTGAACCCGTAGACAGAATATAACAAGACATCTACCTAGCGTGCCGCCGATAAGGACAGAAAATAATCATTCGTACACATAACACACGTTATGGATAATTATTGAAATGCGCCTATTATGTAGTTTAAACGATATTTCATAATACAATTCAATTTAAAACTCCAAAGCTAGATAACGCACCGTGGGTGCGCCAGATTTTGAACACACGCTGAGGGACAAAAAATCATATGCTCTGTTTCTTTCTATCACATATAATATATATAAATGCATTCTTTTCTTGCGCGAATGAGAAAGAAAGTGCCAGCTCTCTATTGGTTTCTTTCTCTAAGGTTGAACCGAAACCCCTAACTGATTATGTTGAGTTAGCGTAGCGTTGAAACTTTACTAACGCGATTCAGGAACGTCTATGGCCGTGATGTTTAAATATGATATTTACTACAGCGCCATCTGTCATGGTACGTGGTAGTCGTAACATATTTTTTTTTGGGACTGATAGACGCTGTTGGCTGCAGATGGCCATTACAGCTTCACCGGACAATAGGAGGCGAGCGCTTATAGCACTCTAGCCTTAACGGCAGAAGTAGCGACGAGCTCAAGGGCACCTCAGGGAGGCACGGCCTCGGCTTGGGCTTTCGCTTAAGAGAGGGCCGAATTTACCACCGGTTCTTCACAACGCGCCCCCACTGAGAAGAACCGGCAAGAAACTCAGTGGGGTGAGTCGTTACATTTTGAATACTGCCCTAACGATAAAACAGACAAAAGATACGGGATACTTCAACAAGACTTGTTGCATTGTAGCGTGTTGTTGCAAAACGGCTCATCACAATTTAATAATACGGGTTAAAGCATGAAATTGTCGTGGAATTATATGTAGATACTTTGAATTGACATAAAACTTTGGATCAAAAAAAAATTTCTTCCCAGGAGGCAGTACAAAATGCTTTAACACAATCTAGATCCGCAGAGTTTTATCGTAAAGGCATAAATGAACTTCCAGTTTCAATTTTTCAGTACAAATCGGCAATTTCATACTTTAACCCCTAATATTACCAAAGCATACAAAGCATATATTTTGCATACTTCATTTTCACATATTATGAGGGAGGTATAAAGCATAATGCTAACGACAGCGCGTAAAATAAAATTATATGCTATACCAAACTGGTGGTTTTAATAGCGTACACTTATTTTGAGCCAACGTAATATTCGATGCCTGTGGTGCTCGTATGTACATGGTTTCTAAGATAGCGTCTAATTTTCATATACCTAGTTTATGATATTATGTAAGTATTTGTGCTATGTATTGTATGTATTTTTTTTCATATTTTCCTTTGATAATTTCAGCTCCGAGACCTATTATGTTAGTATACTTCTAAAAATAACATTGAGTTAATTTTGAAGCAGCTTTTCTAATGTGTTTACAGTTACTTACAATAAAGGTGCTTGCTTTTTGGATAAAAATACGACAATTGGCGCCGCACATCCAATCACAATGATATAAGCCAACGATATGTTATATCCCTATTAATAAGCGCCAAAAATTCTCATATACAGTTAAGGTATGATATGCTTTCCTTATTATTTACTTTTGTACAGTACTTTGTACATTTTCTAAATACGCTTGGAGGGTTTTTACTTGATTTTCAAAGGCACATGTAACGATCGTTACACTTTACCGACGCGTGTCTTAGCGCGTGCTAGTTCACCCAATTTGGGTGAATTCCGTCGTTTCACTTTTCGTGCGCTATTGCTCATGGCATATCTATTGTATAAAATATCATTGTCGTATCATCAACTTGTGCGTTGGCGTTCACCGCTACATAATAGAAGCTGTGTCATCAGTATAGTGTACAAAATGTCGAGCTCTGTGGAAGACATTTCACAGTTCAGTGCTTATCGGCGCATCAAACGCTGATAAGCTCGCCCGTATGGTCTGTCCGTAACATGGAAAATTTCAACGTAGCCTACGAAGAAACAGCGTCAGTTATTGCTGAAAGTTTGGCATCAATACGTGCTAGCGAATCGGCGGCCCGCTTCCGTCTTTCTATCTGAAAGCGTCTCGTGCCTCTAAACACGAAAGAAACGTTTGAAACAAAATAGTTACCTATTTGTATTTCGAGATTTTATAAAAATCTCCAAGGGAAAATAAAATCCCAGAACATTCTGTACCTTTGGAAATGTCAGTAAAACCTCGAACATCTGGTAAAGCTATTTCAGCAGCAAGATTGGCAATAATCCGACAAATTTATGTTCCCGTCTTGAAGACGCACTGTTTTAACGGGTCCAACGTTGGCGCTACATAAATACAGACATGCTACCTAGTACACATACGAGTAAGTAAAGATTTATTTCCTGTGATGGTGAAGTTGTATCTAGAACTGCTTTGACTTACTCAAAACAGTTTTTATTGAAAAAAATACCTACTAATCTTGTCTTTTATTTACCCGGATACTAGACATTGAAATCAAACTACTTTTACGTTTAGATAGTAGTAGACTTTTACGGATTTTATCGCCGTTTATTTTAGATTTTTACGAAACGTCGGGATGGTAAAAATCTAAAATAAACCGCGATACAATCCCTGAAAGTAGTTTGATTCCAATGAAAAATAACACTCTTTTTACTTATTTTCGATACATTAGTCAATTGGGACATTAGTTATTAAGTCTCTAGAGCCCAATAATATTAACAGCTACAGTGTCCTTTAAGCTAGAATACAGCAATGTAACATATGGCTTCTTGGTGGCAGAACATCTGACACTGCGGCGGACAGTTTCTACCTAAACAGTCCCTTGCACAAATTCAAATTATTTATTTACTAAGCACTTTTTTTTAACCGACTTCAAAAAAGGAGGTTCTGTATTCGACGCGTATGTATGTAATATTAATAAAACTGCGTAATATTCATATATGTTAGTCTATGTGGGCTTCTAAACGAAGTTACCAAATTTCTCGAGTGTATGTATGTATGTATGTATGTATGTAGGTTTGTCCGCGGATTTCTCAGAAACTACAAGTCCGATTTCATAAATTCTTTTTGCAATAGTTAGAGTATCTTTCAACTTAGGGTAGAGTACAAGTTTCATCAAAATCGGTCCAGTAGTTTAAGAGATATAAACTTTTTATGTTTTCAGTAAGTTACTGTAACGTAGACGTTCGAGTTGCGTGATAGTGCTGATACCTATCTTGGTAAAATAAGTCACTAAAAAGTGTTAAATAAACTATTTTAAGAAAAATAAAAACCGACTTCAAAGTAAATTATCTAAAAAGCATAAAATAACGAAAATATTATTGAAGTTGGTGCAGAATATACACAGCAGGTACGCTAACACCAACTTCAATAATATTTTCGTTATTTTATGCTTTTTAGATAATTTACTTTGAAGTCGGTTTTTATTTTTCTTTTCTTAAAATAGTTTTTTAAGCTACAACCGGATCTCAATACGGCCTCAACTGAGAAGTTCCGGCAAGAAACTCAGCGGGCTTGTCATTATTCACCTTTTTTTAAAAACAGTGTTTGCCTTATTACAAATAGATTAGCATCAGCGACAGTGTGTCCTGCCGTTCGAAAGACAAAACAAGAGAGAGAGAAAAAATATGAGGAAAATACAACAAACTGATAGGCCAGAGGGATCACAAGTGACGTAGTTAACATAAAATTACTTTTAAATTAATGTAACTCAAAAATGAGTTAAAAAGTTTGAAGCGGTTAACTTTTTTAATATCTGAGCGACAACTGCGAGCGCCGTTATAAGTTTTACACGTACTTTAATATTATATTAAGATCATCGTCACGTGCAGTGTCGTATGTGATGTTTGGAATAAGTTCTTTCTTTCAATAAATCTGATAATCCATTTGGTAGCTACAACTATTTGTAGAACAATCTCTTCTCAGTAAGATTATATACGTCTCTACCTAAATGAGGATTTATGATACTCTTGGCAAGAGTGTCTTGATCCGTTAATCAACCTGCAGGCTTAAATCTAAGCGTGACTCTGACGTTATAATAAATAAATCATTTATTGAAACAAAATGTTAATACATTTGATTGAAACCCGCCAAACTGCGTATCATTTTGTCACAGTTGTTTGTTTGGACATAGTATCCCACTTAGAAATGACATTTTTGTATACAAAATTACGTTGGAGTTAAGAACACTAACCCACCCATCTCTTTCCGTTGGGTGTCGTGCGAGGCGACTGATGGCAAACAAGAATACAGGCAGCAGCGTCTTTCCATTGGATTATCTACCATTATACTCCACACCGAACTGTCAAGATTTGCTTGCTATACTTGCTAAGCTTACTGCTGGTCGAAAGCTTTTATATATTATCCCAACTACGGTCCACTTGTGGAGCAACCTAATCCGTTTTCCGATTTCTGGTCATGAATCAATCAATATTAAAATTATAAATTAAACAGACTGATTTTAGAAGCTGACCTATAATGAACTGTAAAATAAATTTTCATCAAGCTAGGAGCCATTCTAATTAAACGATCTTTCTTCATTTAGGAGTTTATTTTTTGTGGTATTGTATACCGCAACTTTAAATAGGACGGGCGGTAAATTCGTTTAAGAATAAGAATAAAAACGTTTATTTGTGACACATACAAGACAGAAACACATAAAACACTCTACAGCAAAAATATTGTGCCACAAAAAGCAAGCAAGCTACATATTAAGCTGATAATTACATAAAGAGCAAATAGTAGCACTAAAAGGACACCTTTTAGTGGTCGGAGGAAATTCAATATACTAAGGAGCATTTTAACGAAGTGCTGACTAAAATACGCGCATCAATGGAGCGAGTCGCTGGCACATTATAATAATAAATTGGCTGAATTAAGTAAAAGAATATTAGATATGAATTATTCAGCGTTAATGTTATTTTTAAAGCTTCTTCCATAATAATCTCTATTACCTTGACGTAAGCACTTATTTACCGAGCACGTTCGCTGTAAATAAAGAAAATAATTCAGTAGCGGTTTCCCTGCATTTGAAACAGTAGGTCTGTTGAATATTTGAGAGATCCGGTGGCGAGTCATGACCCTTGTTGTGTGGTATGATAATAATTTAATGATAGCCAGAGTACGTAATAATATGAATTTAATTATAACATTTATACGGTTGAGCCGCGACGCTGATGTAGCTATGATCACACTTCGGCTTGGCCGATGGGCGGCTGACGTACAGCCACGGAGTAAAAAATACTAGGTGATAAGGCCCCTTTGGAGTCGCATTGAGTACGGCGGCGACTCCGTACAGGACGGCGGCGGAGTTGCGACCCCCGTCCCCGTGAGCACCGTGGCACCACAGTATATAATTGGTTTATAGACAGTAGTGGCACGTTACCGGGGGGCTATAATGCGTCCCCGGGCGGCGGGCTTAAAAGCAAGGCACTGAGGGGCTCCTGTAGATCTCATCGGAGAGCCCAGGGGTCCCCTCTCATGTGCCGATGCGACAGCCGCGGGAGTTTGAGTGGGTAAGAATCACACATACCCTGGTCGAGCCCCACTGCTCCCGGGGACCTTTTGAAGGTTTCCCCGAGAAAAAAAAAACAAAAAAAAAAAGAAATAAAAGCCCACCTACGTGCAAGAGGACTACCAGAGAGGAACCACCAATGTGTAAGATATTCAGCGGTAATTAAAAGTTCAAGTTCATAATATCTTTATTATGGACTAGCTGACCCACGCAGCTCCGCCTGCGCTATTTTTACGTTAACTAAACTTTTAATAACAGACATTCGCATCGAATACATAACCTCCTTTTTTATAGTCGGTTAAAAGCTGGGACCCACTTTTTACTTGCTCTCCGAAGCACGGACCCGTTTAGTTCAAATGGCGTTAAACGGTCACCCATCTATTTAATGACCTTACCTAACGTTGCTTAACCCGATCGATTATAAAACCTTGATAACAACTCTCTATGAGTGTTCCCTTACTAATATTTATTATATTATAAAGAAAAATTTATAAAATAGGACCAAGCGTATAACCAAGTACCCGTTTTGACTTTAATCCCCTCTCCCAAGAGAACCGTGCTATATTACGGGATAAAAAGTATCCTATGTCCTACCTCGTAGTAAGATCTCAAATCATGCCAAGTTTCATTTGAATCCATTCAGTGGTTTCGGCGTGATGCTCAGCCGTGATACAGACAGACAGACAGACAGACAGACAGACAGACAGACAAAAATTTAAAAAATTACATTTTCGGCCTCAGTATCGGTTATAGAATGCCCTCCAAATATAATTTTCAAAATATCTTCAATGTACAGAATTGGACCTGTTACAGTTTTATTATAAGTATAGATAGGCTTCATTGGGGCTCTTTACTTAGTTTAATTTTTTTTATACGTTTTTCACTGGTTCGTAACACGGCCTCTTTTTTTCTTGTGATACCTACAGTATTTTAATAATGGACTCTGTGCCGCTTTTTTAATCCTCCCGGCAGCGTCACGAATAATCACGATTCACACGCGGAGTGAAAATGCGGTATATCTCGCGAAAACAGAGGCCAGTGTCTGCCCGCCTAAATACTCGGAAAACAGTTTACGCGATAAATAATAATTTACAGTACCTACGAGTAGCTTTTGTTTTATTTCATAATAAAGATTTATTTAACGGTATGCACGGCGTAGATTTATGTAGTGCACAAATTCATAGTAAAAGCTATCAGTCGCGGTTTATTTTAAATTGATGTTTCAATTAGTAGAAGCCCCTTTTGATCGGACTCGCGAATAAGTCGTAGATTTTTGTTTTTTTTATTAGCCTGAAAGTTTGTCCCACTGCTGGGCAAAGGCCTCTCCCCCACTCTTCCACAGATCCCGATCTACTGCCACCTCTGTCCAAGCACTGTCCGAGAATTGGTCTAACTCATCCCGCCATCTTCTCTTTGGTCTGCCCTTACTTCTGCGGCCATCAGGTGGTGTCCATTTCGTGACAGTACTTGGCCATAGGTGTGTCCCCATACGTATCACGTGCCCTGCCCATTCCCATTTCAACTTTGCAGATTTCACACCTACATCAACTACACGAGTAATGGAGCGCAGTGTGGTATTTCTAACCCAGTCTATCAACTTTACACCAAGTATACTGCGCTCCATTGCCCTTTGGCAAATCTTGAGCTTGGACATTTGCAGCTTTGTTAGAGACCAAGTCTGGGCACCATAAGTTAGAATAGGCAGAATACACATGTCAAGGAGTCTACGTTTTAGGGATATCGGAATATCGGTTTCCCTTCATAAGATTCCCCATGGACCAATAGCTCTTCCAGGCGTTTTCAATGCATCTTTCGACTTCTTTCTCCTGCCGGTTATTAAACGAGACTATCTGGCCCAAATACGTATACTCCTCGACATACTGTATTACTTGCCCATCCACTTCCACTCTATATTTTGTGCTGGTCATTAGCTGTGTCTTGGATCGATTTATAGAAAGCCCAATCTCAAGACTCGCCATGCTTAGGTCTTGAAGCATTAGTTGAAGTTCTGTCGCTGACGACGAAAAAAGTACTATGTCATCTGCAAAGCGAAGGTTTGTAAGCCGTCGGCTATTTATAGGAATACCGCGTGAAGACCAAGATACTGATAATTTCCTAAAAACCTCCTCTAAGACAGCGGTAAATAGTGTAGGAGATAATGGGTCCCCTTGTTTGACACCTTTTTCTATTACAAATTTTGGACCGGGATTATGTAGCTTTATATTTGCTGTACTATTTTGGTATACAGTTTGAATAAGATTAATATAGGGGAGTTCAATATTTTGATTTTCTAATGCGGTTAGGATTGCGCTATGATATATACTATCGAATGCTTTAGTAAAATCAACAAATGCTAAGTACAAAGGTTTATTATATTCTTGATATTTCTCTATAATTTGGTTTACGGTATGTAGGTGGTCAGTTGTGGAAAAATGTGGACGGAATCCAGCTTGCTCAGGTGGTTGATGAGAATCCAGGTTTCGGGCGATCCTATTTTCAATGAGTTTTGTAAATAATTTGTATAAGTGCGACGATAGGCTTATTGGCCTGTAATTTCCAATATCAGATTTATCACCCTTCTTATGAATTAAAATTATGTTCGAATGGCACATATTTTTTGGAACCTGGCCACTGTTTAAAATAGAATTACAAAGTTTCAAGAGATGGGGTAGAAGAACAGGTTCACCATGTCGCAACATTTCGGATGTAATGCCGTCTTCTCCAGGGCTTTTGTTATATTTCATTTGACTTAAAACTTTTTTAATTTCTGATGATTCAAATTGAGGAATATTAGGAGAGCAAATTGTGTATGTTTCTCATTGTTATTACTATATAGTTTCTTATAAAAAATTGTCGATATATCTAGAATTTTTTCAAAATTTCTCTGCTTCACACCAGATTCATCTTTCAAACTTGTTATGTATGTTTTTCCCCTCATCATACCTTTTTTAGCTATTCTTAGTGATGAATTTGTAACAAGAGCAGTTCTTACTAAATTTGTGTTAAAATTCCAAATGTCTTTTCTAATATTTCTTTTAACCAATTTATCAATTCTTCTGTATTCCACTATATTAATCTTTAGTTTTTCTCTTTTTTCTAATAATTTCAAAGTGTTATCGCTAAATTTATTATTATTTTTCCTAACCTGTTTAATTTTTTTAATAGTATAGCTTACACCTTCCTCTATTTTGCCATAGTATGTTTCTAGATCTGTAAATGTTTCTGATTCTAAAGAAGCAAAATAATTATTGAGTTCTAAGTTATACTGATCAATATTATTTATCAAAGTGCATTTATCGATTTTATTTAACTTGTTCTGTAGTATTTTCCTGTGGATTTTAACATTAAGGTTTATTTTGGTTCGTATTGGTCTATGATCTGAGCTATGTTTTATTCTATTTAGGACACACATCTTTAACAATACTTTGGTTTGAAGAAAGTACATAATCGATTTCATTTTTTGAAATTCCATTTGGGGCCCTCCAGGTCCAACGGCGTTGTGGTTTTTTCCTAAAAAAGCTATTAGAAATGCTCATGCTTTGTCCAAAAGCAAACTGAATGAGTCGATTTCCTCTCTCGTTCCTTTCGCCTAAACCATGTGGGCCAATAATTTCGCGACTATCCAGTTGTCTACTCTGGCCAATTTTGGCATTGAAGTCCCCTTGGATGATATTCCAGGTGGCCCGGTTCTCATCGCAGGCTTTATTTGTTATCATAAAATTCTTCAACATCGTCATTAGTATGCCCTGAGGTTGGTGCGTAAACTTGGATGACTGTCAGAGTATAGTTATGGTTACTTTAAATTTGAGAACAGCAATACGATCCGAGTACCCAGAAAATTCAATTATATTATTCTTCCACTTTTTAGCCACTAAAAACCCCACACCATATTGACCTCTCGTGACTCCAAAGTGGTAGAATATACTACCGTCTCTTTCTATTGTTTCTTCACCCGTTCTTCTCACTTCTGATAATCCTATAATATCCCACCTTATTTCTTTAAGTGCATTTTCTAATTCTAACAAGTTTTCTTCTGCTATTAAAGTGCGTACATTATACGTCAATATGTTTAAATTATCGGAGTTCATTTTGAACTGTGCCTGGGTTGTTTGACGGTTATTCGATCCCACCCGGAGATTCTTAGCACCCCGTATTCTAGAAGTCCGCTGATTACCGTCATCATCATCCGACCCGCTAAAACTGCCTTGGGGCCTTTGATTCATTTGTCATGTGAGTAAAGAAAGGAAGGTTTGGACCGTACCCCACCACGCTGGTCCAATGCGGGTTGGTGGGTAATTTCGTCATTGCCTCGTTTGTTGTTCAGCAGGGTGCACCACGAGCAGGTGAGGTTGACTTGAGCCCTAGAGATGTTATTAGGACCCCTTACCCCCCCCCCCCCCCTCCTTAAGTCGTCGATATAATTAAAAAAAAACAAAATTGTTTGCAATTGGACGAGCATTCAACAACTAAGCGTGGAATTAAAAATGTTTTCTTTCGCCCAAAACTATTAATATTGGCGCCACATGTGGTACAGCGACGCGATGAAAAGCGAGTAGTGTCACATACAACTCGATAGATGGCACCACCTCCGAATCCCGAATCTCGCAAGCGAAGTTTCGCAAACTTTGAGAATATATACAACATCCCGACAACACCTGTGACACCCAACACCGACAACGACGTCACGAGTCGTAAACACACAGACACCGGTCTCGCCGGCGAGGCCGAAGGGTCGTACGCATGCGACCTCGACATGCATCCCCTCGCTGAGTTTCTTGCCGGTTCTTCTCAGCGGGGGCGCGTTGTGAACCGGTGGTAAACTCACTTTCTCTAAGCGGCAGCCCAAGCCGAGGTCGTGCATCCCTGAGGTGCCCTTGTGCTAGTCGCTACACAAACCCTTCTGGCTAGAGCGCTTTAAGCGCTCGCCATCGATATACTATCTAAACAAGATTAGCTGTCACGGCCCGAAAAGTGGTCACGAAAATAGAGAGGCTGTCGCTTATTTCAAATTAGTACGAGCCGACAACAGGATGTATCGAAATTCCTTATTGCGCGTTTATAAACTGTCCAAATAATATAATACTTATCGTAATACTAAAATTGCAGATGGGGAATATTTTTTTCGTTTCGTTTTCTTATTACTACTAGTTTAAATAATAAATATAAGTAAGATATCATTATAATACGAAATAAAAATTCTTTATTTGATATTTTCTCCGCTAGAGACTGACAAAATTAATGTTGCCGATAGGCGTGTCGCCACTGTCTATACGAAACTGCTAAACTACACGTCATTACCATAATAAAAAAGTTAGTTCTCATTTTTGCCACCAGCACGGATAAGTTTGTAAGTCAGTACACACACAATGGAAACACACCTGTTTTGAACCTTATTTTATAGTGGTTAAGATTTTCTTTTAAATGAGTACAGTCAAAACAACTACTTTTTTTCGTATAATTTTGGCGGTTTTATTGATTTTTCTTTGTCTCCGATGTAAAGGTTTTATGTGCCAACATTACTGCATACAGAATTAGACTTTATTACTACATGTGAAGGCTGCTATTAGTCCGACGTTCCGAATTATTTAAAACTATTTTCTACAATTTCTAGCTACGTGTATAGTTGTGTAAATAAATGTAACCGCGACCACATTTTCGATGTCATTTTGTTCGTGACAGCTAATCTAGTTGGTATAGTATATCGATGGCGCTCGCCCTCTTGTCCGGTGAAGCTGTAATGGCCATCTGCGGCCAACAGTACTACTCCTACAAAGAAAAAAAAAACACATGTGACAAGTGACCTGTCGGCCCGACAGTTGTTGTCGGGGTGGTGTAAAGCCCCCGACAGTGTTGGGGGCATCGGCCCTGACCGAGCATCACACCCTCGCTCGGTCGTCATACCTAAAGTTATAATAATAATACACTCAACGTCTTACGTTCAGTGGAGTATCACTTAAATATTAATGAATCCTTAGTACCGCCCGGCATATTGCATTAGTAGATTACAATAGAAGTAATATTTCGGCACAATAGAAAGCCACAAGTTTCTAAGTATCACATCTTGTTACTAAATCTTTAGTGCTTAGATTCGGTACTGCGGCGTCTAGACGGCTAAACTACTTGATAGAACTAGCTGGAATAATTTACCGTTAACTTCGATATGGTTCAACCTTGCACAATGAAATGGAACAAAGTTATTTAAATCAAAATATTCATCTTCTTTAAACCAATATACTCGTAAGCTCATAGTGAAAAGAAACAAGCCACCTGAGTTTCTTGCCCATCTCCTCACGTGGGGTGTCCGGAGGCGACTAAGAGAAACGATAAGACTATAAACTAGTATTTTTATTGGATTACCTACCACCTATACAATCCAAACAACGCCTGCAATCCAATAAATTTATTATACAACTAGCTGACCCGCGCAGCTCCACCCGCGCTTTAATTACATTTTGCTCCCCTTTTCTCCCTACTCCCTTGATTTATCTCTCTCCATCTCTCTCTCTTATAAGAAAAATCAAATTCTATACTCTTTCTCTCCCCTCCCGCTTCGGTCCCCGTCACACTTCCCCTCTTCCCTTGTCCTCTCTGAACCCTCTCCCTCCTCTCTCTTCTCCCAACTTGCTCCCTCTCACTCCCCCCCCCTTGCTCCACCTAACTCCTCCGATCACTCACTCCATCACCCTCTCCTCTCCCTCTCTTGCACCCTCCTCTCGTTCTATATATCCTCGTCAATCATGGTATCAGCGGCATAAAATATACTTTATAACCTATTCTCAGACCTACCCGCAAAATTTCATACATATATCGGTTCACCCATCTATTTAAAGACCTTGCCTTATGTTGCTTAACCTTAACCTAGCGGCATGAAATATACTTTACGACCTATTCTCAGACCTACCCGAAATGCACACAAAATTTCATACAAATCAGTTCAATCATCTATTTTATGACCTTACCTAACGGTTAAGCAAACCTTAACCTACCGGGATAAAAAGTATCCTATGTCCGTTTCCTGGTTCTAAGCTACCTCCCCACCAATTTTCAGCCAAATCGGTTCAGCCGTTCTTCAGTTATAAATAGTGTAACTAACACGACTTTCTTTTAAATTTATAGATTAAAGTTCTATAGTGATTGTATGTTCAATTTCACCGAAAGATGGCGCTGTTCATAATGTAAATCACGCTAACATCGTAAATTACTGTCTAATCATATTCGATAATGAAAGTTTTAAGTTTTTCGCATCTTGCTTTTATTGTTGCGACTGTAATACAATTCCTATACACTACCTGGACTTGGGGGTTTTCATTAAAATTTCATGAACGCCCCCCCCCCCCCCCCCCTGAGCCCTGACCTTGAAGCGTTTTTTGGGAGCGCTGTTCATTGTGTTTAGTGTGAATTGTATTTGTACATTTTATTGCGTTAGATCATTTCGAGTCATTTTAGGTCTTTTACCTAAGTAAAAATTTAGCATTTCCGTATTCTCAATTTCTACCTACCTATTGAAATGAAACTAATTTTACGGATTATATCGCGGTTTATTTACCAAGGATGATTCGTGAGGCTATTGAAATTAAAAAGCATCCAAATTTCAATAGAGAAGATGGCTGGGTGCTACCACCAGCTTGGGATCCCGTGATAAACATAGTCAAATCCAAAGACAAGCATTCCACTGCAAGACCTCAATATACTGTAAGCTCTTTCTGCGTAGATCGGACTAACAATAATAATTAGAAGACCTGAGGGTACCCTAAGACAACTATGACATATGGACAGCTACCACCTCAGTCCGCCCGTGACCATGAATGCTGTAAAGTATTCGAAACGTCGGGAAATTAAAATCAAAAATAAACCGCGATATAATCCGTAAAATTAGTTTCATTTCAATGTGTAATATTCGCGTAAGTATCAGAAATCATTATGTTCTACCTACCTATACAAATGTAGCCTTGGTGGTGCAGCGGACCTAACCGCTGGCTTTTAAATGAAATGAAATGGTATTTTTCCCTTGCCTATTTCTTTCCTAATCTAGTTTGGACTCGCTCGGGAATTACAGATTTTAACTTTTCAAAGATATAATGTCATATTGCTATCAGCAACGTACTTAGAACAATACAGAAATCTAATGAAAATGTCCTGGGTGTACCGGACCGGCTTACCCCTTACAAAAATTGACCCTCCGCCACTGCCATATCTTATGCAAACTAAATGTCTGCTCAGTCCCTATTGTATATAGCGTAATAATAGATATCTTAATGATTAACTGATCAGTTTATAATTACCCTATTCACATACAAAGGAAATTACGTGGTGATATGTGCAAGTAATGATTCACTGCTTAGCCCCTATGAAACATAGCGTGATGTTTTATATACCAACTTATACCCTGACTTCTACACAACACATCAGTGAAAGTCCTATGAAAATCCATCCACGGGTTTTCAAATGATACCTGGACGAACAGAACGACAGACAGACAGACAGACAGACAGACAGACAGACAATAATTCCAAAAAAAAATTGTTTTGGCTTCTATGTCGATAGTATAGTATCCCCACATAGAAATTTTGGAAAAATATTCAATGTACAGAAAAAGTGCTCTTTGAGTTTTATTATAGTATAGAAGATTATTGCAACCCTTCCCTTTGTTCAGCAGTGGTTGCTGATGATGATAAAGCTCATAGTCCTCAATATAGTGATACAGCTGTTGAAGAAACCAGAGTAGTTTATTAAGAACGCTAGGAAAAGGATAGTGTGTCAACAGTGTCGCTGTGTATGTCGAAACCAAAAACAACCACTGGTAATAATCATACAGGAACTCGATACCAACTGAAAGTAGCATTATTTTTTTCAATTCTCGTCACTGCAGAGAAACATCATAGAGGCGGAAATTCTAACGGGTTGTGGTGTTGGCAAGACAGTGTATATACCACGTATACCACTTATGCCACACAATTACCCCTTTCGGTTTAAGCGCGTGCAATTCCCTGTGAGCGTATGCTTTGCCATGACAATTAACAAGTCACAGGGACAGACACTGAAGGCTGCAGGTGTCGATCTCAGGAAGAATTGCTTCTCGCATGGACAACTGTACGTTGCTTGCTCCCGCGTCACCAGTCCTGATTCTCTCTATATTTTAACTACGCAGGGCAAAACTGCGAACGTAGTTTACACTGAAATTTTACAATCTTCTATCTATCTTCTTCTATCTATACTATAATAAAACTCAAAGAGCACTTTTTCTGTACATTGAATATTTTTCCAAAATTTCTATGTGGGGGTACTATACTATCGACATAGAGGCCAAAACAATTTTTTTTGGAATTATTGTCTGTCTGTCTGTCTGTCTGTCTGTCGTTCTGTTTGTCCAGGTATCATTTGAAAACCCGTGGATGGATTTTGATAGAACTTTCACTGATGTGTTGTGTAGAAGTCAAGGTATAAATTGGTATATAAAACATCACGCTATGTTTCATAGGGGCTAAGCAGTGAAACATTACTTGCACATATTATCACGTAATTTCCTTTGTATGTGAATAGGGTAATTATAGACTGATCAGTTAATCATTAAGATATGTATTATTACGCTATATACAATAGGGACTGAGCAGACATTTAGTTTGCATAAGATATGGCAGTGGCGAAGGGTCAATTTTTTTAAGGGGTAAGCCGATCCAGTACACCCAGGACATTTTCATTAGATTTCTGTATTGTTCTAAGTACCTTGCTGATAGCAATATGACATTATATCTTTGAAAAGTTAAAATCTGTAAATCCCGAGCGAGTCCAAACTAGATCATGAAATTTTAATGAAACTCCCCAAGTCCAGGTAGTGTATAGGTATTGTATTACAGTCGCAACAATAAAAGATGCGAAAAACTTAGAACTTTCATTATCGAATATCATTAGACAGTAATTTACGATGTTAGCGTGATTTACATTATGAACAGCGCCATCTATCGGTGAAATTGAACATACAATCACCATAGAACTTTAATCTATATTATATCAAAGAAAGTCGTGTTAGTTACACTATTTATAACTGAAGAACGGCCTAACCGATTCGGCTGAAAATTGGTGGGGAGGTAGCTTAGAACCAGTAAACGGACATAGGATACTTTTTAAATCGGTAGATTAAGGTTAAGCAACGTTAGGTACGGTCATTAAATAGATGGGTGAACCGATTTGTATGAAATTTTATGTGCATATCGGGTAGGTCTGATAATAGGCCATTAATTATATTTCATGCCGCTAGGTAAAGGTTAAGCAACATACGGCAAGGTATTTAAATAGATGGATGAACGGATATGTATGAAATTTTGTGTGCATATCGGGTATAGTAGGTGTAGAGTTCACTATATTTGTTAATGTTAACACTAAACTATATCGGCTCGTTAACGCGCACACCACGTCTGACCCGCACAGTGGTTGACACACGACTGAACTCCCCTCCTACACTAGAGGGGCTTTTATGTCTTTCTCACATCCCCACTCAGTGTCTGCGTAGTGTGCCCGCTTGAGACGATAAACTTGTCTACCCACAACTTTACACAATTACCAGTACACTACATCCCTTCCTTTTTATAGAAAATTTTAATTTTAATTTAAATGTAAATTAATAATCGTTTCTCAAAATAACAAGTATGTAACTATCATAAAATTAATAATTTTCATTAACTGATCTTATTATACACTGTCCTTTAAACATCTCTTCTTTTTTTTTTTGTAAATTATAAGTATATTAATGTCAAAACTAGACATTCATCGTAATTTAATTACCTAGTTAGAAATTTAAGACTATCTACTTCATAATAGCATTTCTGAAATAAATTTTTTTTTTAAATTCTTTACATAGAAGTATTTATTACATTTTATTAATCTAGGTAAGTACCTATTTTATTATATATTCTCAGAGTATCAAAAGCACGTTTCGTTACTTCTGCCAGTGTGGCTTAGTGGAGTGCTCCTGAAAGGAGTTTCCACCAAACACCTGGTCCCAGGGGACCTCAAGGATAAGGCTTGTATTGAGAGGGAGTGCGGGGTCACTCGGGAAGGATATATTGGCCCGCAAGTTGGCGTGCTCTTCAAAGGCAGTTAGAAACACTCTTAAGCATTTCGCCAGACATTCTAAATGTACCGGCTGTGGTCAACTGCACTCATGCACGCAATAAATAATCTCCTCCTGCCACACCGGCCAATGCCCCACAAGACCAGCCATCGACGCGGGAAATAGTTCACCCGCGCGTACACCAATCTTTTTCTTTCCCTCACAGCCAACCCTAGCCGACCAGCTTCCTATTCGGACTTTCCAACGGCCTAGGAACTAAAGTCACAAGAGTGTTGATCATAACTATTATATGATTTGATAACACAAGCTAGTAAGACCCTGTGATACGAACCCACAGCACTACCTGAAATATCACCAGAGAACATTCCCGAGTAATAAGAAAGTACAGCGGCAACAAAAACAACAACAAGGCTCGTAATATCCATTGGTCGCATTGGATCTTTAAAATAGATTCACTGCCACTGCTCCCCGGATAATTAGCGATTATTATGATAGACTCAGTCGATTAAATAGGTAATATTGATAAAAATAACAATTGTATCCTCCACCGAAAAGTTCAAATAAGACCACCGTATTTCGCTGTCAGTCAGCCACCCGTATCAATGACATAGCTAGCACGTCCATCCTATGAGACACTGCCTCCCCGTGTGTGGATCTATAGAGGAATATACTCACATAGCTTTATTTGCTCGGTCAGTCTTGACAGAGTTGATAGACTCTAGTGAAATAAAGCCAAAACTAGTAACTAATTAGACTGTTAACATTCAATGTTGAGATCAAATTCAAATCTGCTTACGACAGCCAATCAGTTCTATCTCTAACGCATCCGGATCAAGATTACCCACTGATCAGAAAAGAGATGCCTAATCCAACACGCCCTTGTAGATTCGATAAGAAGAAACCAAACTACTCCGCGAGTCCTGCTGTCGAAAAACTTAGTATTGTTCTGAAATTAACTCGAAAAATTTAGTATTATTAAATTAAACTTTTATAAAATTAACAGAGCAGATTATTAGAACTTCTAGTCACACAAACTTTTCGCCTTACAGTATCACCCGAGTTCCGAAAGAGGTTCAAGGAAACTGAAGGTTCATTAAAATGAAACCCGCTTTAAACTTTTAGCGATGCAACGACGTACCAAAGGGAGAATCCTCCGACCGAGCGAGATGTGATGCTCAGTCAGGGCCGAAGCCCCCTACTGTTGATGTCGGGATGTTGTATATATTCTCAACGTTTGAGAAACTTCACTTGCGAGATTCAGGATTCGGAGGTGTCGCCATGTATCGCGTTGTATATGATGCTGCTTGCTTTTCATCGAGTTGCTGTACCACATGTGGCGCCATCTGGTTATGTTGAGTCGCCACATCACTCTCCCCGAAGACTAGAAGTCGATGAACGTCTTCATTTGCCAGCTCGGCCTTGCGTTCCAGTCGCTGTGCCAATACCAGTGGATGCATTTCCAGTGAGTCGAAGCTGATGCTGCTACGTCTTCAGTGAGTCGAGGTGTGCAGTGGGTATGGCTGACAGCTGCTAGGCGTACCGGTGAGAGGGATGCGCTCTTCTTACAGGGACCGGCCGTAGTGCAGGGGTGGTGTGCCATGTTGGCCGAACGTTGACCAGGCTTGCATCTGGAGATGCAATGCGGTGGCTGTCCGATGAGGCCGGGATACTGGCTGTCTTGTGACTCGCTGGCTGTTGCTAGAGAGTTGCTGCTGTGGGGATAGAGCGATGGCGAAGCTGTCCTGTTGTCTGATCCGAAGGCTGTGTCGTTGTTTTGTGAGGGGTCACTAGTTCAGCCTCATTCTGTGATTCTCGTTGGTACCAAAATGTCCTGTGAATGCACCTATTAGGTGCCATTCTGTGATCTGTTTAGGTTTAATAATTTAACCCCACTGACCACCCTTGTGCTAGAGAGTTTTGGAGTGGTTTAGGCCTGACACTGCCCTTCATTCCTTCATGTGTTCGTTCCTAGCATGTGCATATAATGCTTGGTGATATATTCCATATGGAACCCCACAAATGGTTCGGGGCCAACCAAATGTCTAAGAGCCGGCCCTCGCTAGTCTATCTGCCTTCTCATTGGCCTCGACGCCTTCGTGTCCAGGTACCCAGATAAGGCTGACCTTGTTGTCTTCCCAAGTTGTTCAAGCCTGTAATACCTTCTTTGACTAGTTTGGAAGCAACTCTGAAGGAATTCAGAGCCTTCAGAGCTGCCTGACTGGTTTTACCGTTGACATTTTTCCTTTGCATTTCTTTAATGCTGGCAATCATTGCATAGGTTTCCGCTTAGAATACCGCTGCATAATGTGCCATGCCGTGGCTGACACTACAGTCCTTGAACAGCCTCTGCCCTATCATCAGATTAGGATCAGTAATACTGGACATTGCTACCTCCCGATTGGCCTCTGCCATACACTTTTTGTACGGTATTTAAACCCTCATTCGCAATTTAATGCACGGTATTTAAACCCTCGAAAATTAATGAAAGGTATTTAAACCTTCGCAATTTAATGCACGGTATTTAAACCCTCGCAATTTAATGCACGGCAGTTAAACCCTCGCAATTTAATGCACGGAATTTAAACCCTCGCAATTTAATGCATGGTATTCAAACCCTCCATTAGAAATTTGACACAGCCCAACAAAATTTAATTAAATGTGTGCAAAATTTAATTTAAGTAAATAATACCATGTAGGTTAGGTGCTGCAAATTATATTATATACTTACTAGAACCAATATCACTCAGGTATTTTAAAACAACCCTTACATTACAGAGTAGGATAACGTGTGCTAACATTTACACCTACACACATGTAACTGAATAATCTCTTCTATTGGGACGAGTTAATTATAAGTATTATTTCTCGTATACCATAAGAGAGTGATTACTGAATTTATGTTCAATCTATACCTATTAACCACTCCTATATGCCATTACATTTTATTAGGTAAAGGTTAAATACTATTATTATTATACTATTACTATTATTATTTGGTTATTTCTTTAGCGTTTACATTTGTGGTTTAGCTTCGCGTATCAGCAGGGTTATTGCGTATCTTTAGCCACCCAAGTGACTATCAAGCTTCAGTTGTCCACCGAAATTTGATGTCAACCGAAAGTGTGATAACATTGGGATTACGTATGGCTTTCGGTGGACATCAACCTACGGTGTACTACGGTGCTCATCACTTGTCTTTTAGCCATCTCTACTTTTTTATCGACATTATGCGACCAAGTTGAATTTCCCCCCGAACCATTATACAAAGAACATTTAGTGGTACTTTTTAATTTGCAGGTATTTTCGCCTAGTGGATATTGGGAGCATAGACAACAAAAGTTTAATTAAAAAAAACCCAAAGATATTGTGAAAAATCCTAATTCTATGAAAAAAAACAAACTCACTAAATTAAAATAAAGTTTTCAAGAAATTCGAGGTGTTTTACATCTTTTCATGCCATTTGCCGCTAAACTATAAGTCAGTGACAAGAGAAAGGCAGCATCCGAAATTAATCAAAAATAACTATGTACCTACTTCAGTACATTATAGCTCAATGTATTATCACGGACAAGAATGCTGTACCAGTTTACAATCAAAATGGTTTGAACGTCGTTACCTACGTGCGCTTACCCCGCCCGCATGCATTTTGGGCCAGCTCGTGCAAGCATTTATCATCATAAAGGTGGTACACCGTTCGTACCGCGAGAGTAGTAGGTACACTCGCGGCACGAAAAAAAATCTTCAACGATTCATCTAAATCTCAACTTCACAGCGCCCCCACCATAGCCCCCAAGGATACACTCCAACCAAATACTTTCTTTAGGTCGCAAAAAAAAGGTATAATCCTGCGAAAATAGTTGTCACATTTTTACCTACGTTGATAATGCTTCTAGTCAACGTTTCAAATAGCCGGCTTATAGTGACGATCACCTTCAACAGTATAAAACACTGCTTCTTATTAGTTGCTTTCACGATGGTCATCGCAACTTGGGTGACCATCAGTTTGATGTACACTTTACTTACATAATACCAATTATAGGTTATCGATACAGAAACATCTGTCAAATATTGTCTACGGTGATCATCACCGAGAATCGGTGCTCATGACGTCATTTCAGTTGGTCACTCAAGTTAGGCAATACCGAATGCATCATTTGACAGTTATTTGATAGCCACTTAGCTTTGGTGATCATCACTTTAGTTGTCAAACGAGATACGTAATAGCCCCGCAGGACAGGTGTAATTTTTAAGAACTTTAGAGACGTTGTGGACATACTTATAATAAAACCAACTACACGCCTTTGGGTCAGTAAATTATTAGCTATTCTATCTATCTGGGAAAGCGCATCAAAACGCTTCTTTAAACTGCAGAAAGGGCACTAAGATCTGTGATTAATATATATATATATTTTCTTTTTTTTGTTTTTATTCTTTTCGGCTTCCTTTTCAGTATCACGGTATTTTTATAAAGAAGCTCAGGTTCTAACAACTAAAGTTCTGATATTTTATAGAAAAGATTAGTATTTAAACCCGCATACTGTACGTACTATGCACGTAATATGTTTTTTGTTTTACCAAGCAATTCCAAAGTATTGTGATATTTCTAAATCATCTGTCTTTGAAGCGAAAGATATTATGACAAAATGCTCAACATCCTTTGACCTCCTTAAGATACAGGAGACTACTTACGAATCGAGATAATCATGACTTCACAATTCTGTTTTTTTTTTTGTTTTTTTTTTTATATTTTCTCTTTTACATATAAAAATATTATTTCCAAAAGGTAATCTTTGGGCCATGTCAAGATAGAGGCTACTTGAGAATTGAGATAAACGTTTGACTTCACACTTCTGTTTTTTTCTATTTTTGTTTAATTATGTTCACTTATTTAATTGTATGTACTTATATGATCACATTATATGAACACTTATTTTGTCACTTAATTATTTGCAGAAATATTCCTTTTTTCACTTATTACACTTAATATTATTTTTTAAAGGAGGCCTTTGCCCAGCAGCGGGACAGAACAGGCTGACATAATAATGATTTCTCCAAAAGGTGAAATGATTTTAATTGTATGTATATATATGATCAAACACTTATTTTGTCACTTTCAATTATTCAAAAATAGTTTATTATGATTAATTTTATTCACTTATCACGTAATAAAGTATTTCGTCCACGCCACTTATGTGGTTTTTTTTTAATTTTAATTGCACTTTATTTATCACCTTATTATTATTGCACTTTATTTGTCTTTTTTTATTTTTCACCTCGTCGCCATGTAGAGTTCACTATATTTGTTAATGTTAACACTAAACTATATCGGCTCGTTAACGCGCACACCACGTCTGACCCGCACAGTGGTTGACACACGACTGAACTCCCCTCCTACACTAGAGGGGCTTTTATGTCTTTCTCACATCCCCACTCAGTGCCTGCGTAGTGTGCCCGCTTGAAACGATAAACTTGTCTACCCACAACTTTACACAATTACCAGTACACTACAGTAGGTCTGACAATAAGTCGTAAAGTATATTTCATGCCGCTGATACCATGATTGACGGATATATAGAATGAGAGGAGGGTGCAAGAGAGGACAGAGAGGGAGAGGGGATTCGAGGAGGGGGTGAGGGATCGGGGGAGTTAGGTGGAGCAAGAGGGGGGGGGGGGGTGAGATGGAGCAAGTTGGGAGAGAGAGATGGGGGGATAGGGTTCAGAGAGGGGACAACGGGGAGAGGAAAAGGGGGAATGTGACGGGGACCAATGCGGGTGGGGGAAAGAGAGATGAGAGAAAGAGCATAGAATTAGATTTTTCTTATAATAGAGAGAGAGAGAGAGAGAGAGAGATGGAGAGAAATAAATCAAGGGAGGAGGGTGAAAAGGGGAGTAAAATGTAATAAAAGCGCGGGTGGAGCTGCGCGGGTCAGCTAGTAATTAATAAATTTACAACGCCAAATGACGACCGACTACTAACAGCATATGTACGTGGGCTAAGCCACTGGTACAGTTATTGAGTAGGTATATATTGTTATCGATGAATACCAAAACATGAATTTTTGTCGGTAAATGTGATTTGGCTTTGTATTGTTGAGTATTAAGAGTGAGTGGTTGGCCACAGTGAACGCGCGGTGACTTGAGCCTAGCGCGGGCGCGGCGGCGGGCGCGCAGGGTGGCCACAGTGACGCGCGGGCTGTTGTGGCGACAACACTTATTGCAGGTGTCGCAAACCTTTTATGAGGATTCTGTATTTTTTACTGGATAGGCCAATCCTGAGATGGGAGGCGTTGATCATAAGAGATGGTGTGCTGGGTGCGCACGAAATAACTAAAAACAGTTAAATGAATGGAGATTTTTAAAAAAAAAATATTAAGTATTGAAATTGTAGTCAAAAAGTTTATTTTATTTATTAAGGAACATCAACAATATACATATTATACACTTACAATTTCAAATGTCCAAAAAAACCTTTTTTATACATGTATTTAAAGTTATTTAATAATAAAAAATTAATTTAAGTTATTAGTTGTTGTTGTTGTTGTTGTTTGTTGTTAGTTTAGCCATTTGTACCTAATTTAAGTTATTTTTGTAAGTTTTTCTGTATGTTTTTCTTTGGTGTGACAATAAAGAGTATTCTATTCTATTCTATACTTAAAACGAGCGCCAAGACCGAAATGGTTTGATACCCCGCCAGCCGCGCGATCGGTCGCTTGTTGACTAGGCCCGCAGTGTGGCCAGAACGAGCGGATAGGAACGTTTGAAAAGTACGCCTGCTAACTCGCGCAAGCCGGTCGCGCTAGGCTCCCGCCTAAGTCACTTCAGTGTGGCCGCAAGCGGCGGTTTCATATGTTTGATATTTAGCGCCCGCCGCCGCCGCCGCGCTAGGCCTGCAGTGTGGCCGACCACTTATTAGGCTTTAGGTTACCTACTTTATATTTATTGCGAAATAATAGTGTCTCTGCAGAATAGGGCATCAATGCTTTCACATACACACACAGACCAGAGAAACCTGTGTAATTTGCATATACCGAAAAATAATAGGGATCCTGTAGTATAATGACATCAACGTTATGTAAATTTTAAAGTATTAAACAAGAACTATTTGATGGGTTTTTGACGTTGGGATGGCATAAGTAGTCCGTGGCATAAGCAAAGTATCAGGTTTAGGGATTTTTTAACTGATTGATATGCATCGAACAGAACAGGATTGAGTTTAGTCGATTTCGATGGGGTTGAAATGTGCCAAGACAAAGGTGAAGTTGGAACTGGTCTCACGCTACAAGGCTATTGGCTACCATCGCTTAAATTGTTTTTTGGGTATAACACGAAAATAACTTGCTGCGTGCGAAGCCGCAGGTACAGCTAGTTTATAATATTATTGCAACGTTTGCAATTAATTCCTAAGTACTATGTTAGGGGTTTGGTGGTGTATAACTAGGTACTAGCTGCACAAATAATTGACAATTGCAAAAGATTTAAGGGTAAATAATTCAATTCTTAATATTGTAGTTTTCTACCCACTTCGTTGATTTTATTTCTAAGCAAACAAACTAAATATAAAACAGGAAACTTGGCTCTTGTGTACGAGATTCATAATTTATAACAAGGCAAGAGTTCTCTTGCCTATTCAAGCGAGGACTCTCGCAAATGGATGAAGGCAATATTTCACCGTGAAAGTACTACGTTCCAGGATAATGCGTTAGCCTCTCAAGAGGCAGACCTAGCCCAGTGCCCTATAAAATAATTTATACTTTTCGTAAGTGAATAAGGCTACAAAGCAACTTCTGCGGTATTAGAGTATGTAGATGAGCATTTAAAGTTCTATGCGTGATCAATCAATCATTGATGTATTTGTCATGCAACTGTGATAATTGTGCAGAATACCATCTAAGGTGTAGAGGTATGAGCAAGAATGAAAGGGGGTTCAAAAATTATATAAAATATTTTATAGCAATCTCATTTCACATCTATACTTATAATAAAACTGTAACAGGTCCAATTCTGTACATTGAAGATATTTTGAAAATTATGTTTAGAGGGCATTCTATAACCGATACTAAAGCCAAAAATGTAATTTTTTTCATTTTTGTCTGTCTGTCTGTCTGTATATCGGCTGAGCATCACGCCGAAAATACTGGATGGATTGAAACGAAACTTGGCATGATTTGAGTTAATACTCCGAGGTAGGACATACTTTTTATCCCGACATTCAGCACGGTTCCCTTGGGAGAGGGGACTAAAGTCAAAATGTGTACTTGGTTATACGCTTGCTCCGATTTTAACAATTTTTCATTATAATTATAATAAATATTTGTAAGGGAACACTCATAGACAGTTGTTAACAATGTTTGGAAATCGATCAGGTTAAGCAACGTTAGGTAAGGTCATTAAATAGATGGGTGACCGTTTAACGCCATTTGAACTAAATGTCTCCGTGCTTCAGAGGGCAACTACAAAGTGGGTCCAAGTTTTTAACCGACTTTAAAAAAGGAGGTTTTGTATTCTATGCGCATGTATATTATTGAAAGTTTAGTTAACGTAAACACACGCAGGCGGAGCTGCGTGGGTCAGCTAGTAACATTTAAATGTTTCATACATATGCTTCTGCGTAAACTCTGGTAGCTTAATTTCACCTGATACACTGAAGTGTTGCTGTGTTGCGCAAACTGTATTACAAAGCAACAACTAGAATATCATTTTATGAATATCAGCGAAATAACATACGATTTGTACTATCTGTCTGTTTTATTTTATTTGCACGCTGTTCGTTTATACATACCAACTCCAGTAATATGAACATCCTTACACGGTTTCTTACACTGTAAGGTTATTATGAGTTTTGTTATTTACACTAATATTTTACATTGAAATAAAACTAATTTCACGGAACGGTAATCAGTAAAATCACCGGAAGTGATCTCGTATGACATAAATGAAACTATTCATTTATGTCATACGAGATCACTTCCGGTGAGCCTTACCAGCCTACCTGTTTATCCTATGTATGTGTATATACCTATGTTTATCTTTCCTCTTTACAGGGATAATTTAAAATGTTAATTAATAAACTCTTACTGCCGCTCTCACAGACGCCAATTAACTTTAATTCCAATTAAGTCACTTTTTAAAATCTATTTATTTCGACTGTTGGAGTGGTTTATGAATATTTTCGACTATAAAACACGAGATAATTGATATATCTACTCACAATCTGCGTATTAAGTATTAATGGGCTTTGAGTGGCGAAATAATCCGATTTCAAAAAATTTATTAATGATCATTAACTTTAATTGACGTTTGTAGGTTCGGCAGTTAGAGGTAGTCTGGGATAGCTTTGCGCTTCGTTACCTAATATTTAGCAACGTTTTATTCTTTTCTAATATTTCATATCAATTTAAATTATTATAGTAGCAATAAAAAAGCAGTAGCAAAATAATGTTTGTTTATACCTTTATTATGCCAATATTCCAATGAATATCATGAATAACCAAAAGTCACTTTCGCTAGAAAGTACTTATATTCTTTTTTACATACATCAAATTTTCATAAATGTATTGTGATATAACCGTTAGAATGTTTATTTCTTTAAATATTCTATTTATATATATATATATTATATTGATTTTATGCTGTAACCTATCCTGAACGATGACGAACTATGTATTACTTAGACTTTCCTGAATCACCGGTGGTACTAGCTGAAAACCAGCGCTGGTTGCATTTTGGTGACCAGCACATGCTGAGCCAGGCACCTCTTCGACGCAAGTGTACTGGAGTCGCATAACGCACAATTAAGCTACAATTTTTTTTTTTATTCTCCTTGTAACCTATTTTTAGGGTTCCATACCTAAAAGGTAAAAAAGGAACCCTTATGGTCTGACTTCGTCTGTCTGTCTGTCTGTCACAAACCTATATATTTCGGGAACCACTGATGCTATTTATTTGAAACTTGGAATAGTTTTAGATCTTAATTACCCAACCCCATTGCAAATGAAAAAAATAGATTTTTTCTTTTACTTTTTTTATAATGGGGGTCGAAATGGGTCATCAAAATTTCAAAGTGAGACTACTATATTGAGTGGGGTATCATATGAAAGGGCTTCATTTGCACATCTCAAAACAGATTTTTATTTTGGTTTACGTCACACAGTTTTTGGCTGATAATCAAAAATGTCCAAAAAAATACCGTTACCCCCCCCCTTATCTCCGAAGTTTGTGGAGGGAAAAATTTGAAATAATTATGGGTAATACACGTCTGTCTATAGTTTACAGGAAAAATAAAATGATCTTTCGAAATAGTACAGTTTTTTAGTAATCCTAAAAAAACCTCGACAAATAAACTTAGTTTTGCGGTTTGTTTTTTTTTTGCTATCTGAGGCGTTAGACGAATAGTAATATAACTTTAATACGTCCAAAGATGATATGAAATCCTCGGTGCGGGAGTCCGACTAGCACTTAACAGGTTTTTAAAGTATATTACACTTTACGAATTCCTCGCACTTTAACTTCATTAACAAACAAACAATCGATAACAACCGAACTAAGAGATACTACGATCAACAACCAATTGGGATAAAATCACTATGCCGACAAGATAGTATATATCAACATCAATTTAAAAATACGGACAACAATAAAATTTCACTTTTATAACCTTACGCGCATACTACAAACTTTGCTACAAACAAAATCGTAAATATTACGCACCTAATCCTATATTCTGTGAACATATGGTATTTTTATTTTTATTACACATCGCTTAAAGACAGGCAAAGGTACTCATACCATACAGCCTTGTTTATTTTTGTCACAGTTACATCGCAATTCGCCAACGAGTCGAGGTAGGGATATTTTGTATACAATAGACATTTTTCATTAATTCTATTAGTCTGAATGATCTGAAATTTAAAACATATTGTAAATCCGATGATTCTAAATAAAATGGTAACCTTCACCAGGGCCTCCAGGAAGAAGGTGGTAACAGGATCTCGGCCCATAAACACAGACCCATCGAGTTTAGACTCGTTGGATAAGTCTCGACAAGTAGTTACTCGAAAAATGGTGATCTGTCTGATGATGGAGCAGGAAGGTGGTCACGGGATCTCTGCACTAATAAACGTAGACCCACCGAATTTGGATTCGTTGGATAGGTTGCTGCGAGCAGTAGGTAGAAAAACTTTGATCAGATTCTGGTGATAGGAGCAAGTAGAAAGGTGGCAACCGGAATTCGGCTCCATTAAATGGACGAGCCGCCGAATTATAAATCTTGACGAGTAGTTGGACAGATACTGATCAGGGTCTGATAATAGCACAGGAAAGTCATTTTAAGATTACAGAAATTCAAATTACAAGAACCATCTTCCAAACACTTTTATGGTTGCCTAGCAACCTTAACAAAACATTATTTTGAAAAATATGCCATGGTTATTTTTGAATAAGCTGAAATGTGGTCTCAAAATATCAAAGTGAGGCTACTATATTGATTGGGGTATCATATGGAAGGGCTTTATTTGCACATTTTAAAGCTAATTTTTATTTTGGTTTTAGTAAGTATGTAGTTATTGGTTTTTTTATACGACCAAGGTCGCAAGCAAGCGTACGGCCCGCCTGATGGTAAGCAGTAACCGCAGCCTATTAGACGCTAGCAGAACCAGAAGAATCACTAGCACGTTGCCGACCCTCTAGACATTAGATGTTGTCTTTGTCCGGTAATTTCACCAGCTTAAAATCAAAAATGTCAAAAAAATTAAATCCTCTAAGGAACAAACCTCCGAAGGAAAATCTTAAATAATTATTTTATTTTTCCTGTAAAATATCTATTTAAGATATTTTACAGGAAAAATAAAATAATCTTTCTAAATATTAGCTTTTTAGTAATACTAAAAAACCTCGACAAACAAACTTATTTTTGCGGTTTGGTTCTTTTTTTTTGGAAATCTAACAAAATTCAGCAGATGCGCAGATTCTATATATTTTAATTAGGTAGTAATAACAAGTTAGGATAGGCACGTCTCTTTGTTTTTCATAATGACAATGTACTGACAAGACCTTTTAAATATAAATACATCTTACGCTATATTCTATAAAAAGTTCGAACATGTAAAGTTATAATAAATTATCAAATCTTAATACTTTTGCTATCTGAGCTGTTAGATTAATTGTAAAATAACTTTAATACGTCCAAGGATGGTATGGAACCCTTGGTGCGCGAGTCCGACTCGCACTTGACCGGTATTTTTTTGTGTGTTTTTTCCTATTTTTAACCGACTTCAAAAAAAGGAGGAGGTTCTCAATTCGTCTGATATATTTTTTTTTTTTTTTTTTTCTATGTATGTTCGCGCATAACTCTGGCAATTATGAACCGATCTGAAAAAATCTTTCTTCCATCCATTCTTTAATCCGTTAATTGGGTCCCATAAAAAAATTATTGCTTAGTAATAAGTAGTTCCTGAAAAAACAAGAATGGTGACTGCGCACTGAGACTTGCAAGAAAGCCTATATAGATGACGTTTTAGTCGCTCGGACTCGCTCGGTCGGACAAAAATAGTCATAACTCTGGCAAATATTTACCAATTTCAATGATTCTTTTTTTATTCGAAAGAAGAAACCACTGTATTGAATCTGTATGAATTTTATTACAACCGGATAAGAACTTGCTGGAGGACCATGAACGATGTGGAGGAATTTATCTGGTAAAAACCATAAAACTGATGTTCTCCATTACATTGCTCTGACAATTATGAACCGATTTCGATGATTCTTTTTTTATTCGAGAGAGTAAACTACTATGATGTTTTCATGCAAATTTCATTACGACCGGATATTTTTTTCTGAAGAAACATGAATTATGTAAAACTATGTAGACGATAATGTGATCATAACCTACCTAGATAATTTTACGGTTTTCGATGGTTCAATCTTTATATATGAAAATATCACTAAAAAGTGTAAAATAAAATCTTTTTAAAAAAAAATTGAACCGACTTCAATATCACTGAAAAGTATAAAATAATTTAAATATTATTGAAGTTGGTGCCAAATATACACAGCAGGTACGCTAACACCAACTTCAATAATATTTAAATTATTTTATACTTTTCAGTGATATTGAAGTCGGTTCAATTTTTTTTTAAAAAGATTTTATATACATTGTTCTTTTTATTGCGTCGAATAATTTTTTTGCTTACTTACTTACTAAATATTTGTCTTAATGAATCCGTAGGAGCCAGATTGTAGATAGCACTCACAGCTCTTTTCTACAGAATAAAAATAGTATTAAGATCTGCAGAAGATCAGCAAAGAGAAAGAGTGCAAAGAGTGCTCTTGTGCACTATTACTACTGCGTATACATATGTATATGGCTAATCTAGTGAACAATTGGCCGCTGTGTTCGCATTGGCCAGGGGGACAAATTACTTTTTCCTAACTGTCAGTTGTCGGAGTTTCTTTGCGCGACAGAATCCGAAATGTGGAGATTCGCCGAAGAACTAAGGTCACCGACATAGCTCTCAGAATCTGCAAGTTGAAGTGGCAATGGGCAGGCCACATCGCTCGAAGAACCGATAACCGTTGGGGAAGAAAGGTTCTCGAGTGGCGACCACGAACCGGAAGACGCAGCGTAGGCAGGCCTCCCACTAGGTGGACAGACGACATTGTGCGCGTCGCAGGTAACCGGTGGATGCAAATAGCCAATTGTCGTTCATTGTGGCGTTCTAAGGGGGAGGCCTATGTTCAGCAGTGGACGTCTTACGGCTGATGATGATGATGATGATGAACTGTCAGTTAATTGAACTACTAATCGGACTTCTTGGAATATACGATTATTAGTAGCAACCTCGAACATACCGAAACTGATTGCAGTTTGAATAGTATTTTTTTAAACTACCACCCGATCTCAATGACGTGACGTCAAAGCTTTTTTAACTTCAATAAAGGTACGGAAATCTCAGTATGCGAGCCCGACTCGCACTTACTTAAGTTTTTTATTTTATTTAGTATCTTCAATTTAGTTTATTTTATCTTCAATTTAATTTAGTTTATTTAGTTTGACGAGCAGTGGGCCCACAGAGCGACATTTTGGAGCCCTGATACAGCGAGGTGAAGACGCGGCAGACCACGAAAAATATGGCACGACGACCTGGATGCCTTCCTTATAGATTGGCCGATAGAGGCGCATTATAGACTAGGATGGAGGGAAAGTAGGGAAGCGTTTGCCCAGCAGTGGGACAGAAGAGGCTGACATTATAATCTTTATCTTATTTTCATATAGATTTTCATTGCCAACGATCACACTAATAGTGCTAATAGTGATCATTAGCAATGAAAATCTTAACTGGTAGATATACACTACCCGTCCATTTACCCGTCCATAGTGATACTGACGACAACACAATATGCAGCAAAAGGGTCTTTAGTATTACGAAACTTATTATATCCTTTGCGTAGGTAGCTGTGATGGCGTTAAATGTCAAAGGCTCAACGCCTCCGTAACATGAAAGGATTGTTTTAAAACAGAATGCAAAAAAGATGAGAATCCTTTTTAGCTAAAATATTTTTTTATTCTGCCACTCCATTCCACGGCAGATTAAAGTGTATAATGGTAATACACACTTTGGCGACGATATTGTAATAATAACCCCTTATAGTATTACTTGTATTAGCAGTTTATTACAGCGGAGTCCGGGTAAAAATAGCACCTTCCCATACCTCCCATTGGGTGTCCGTAAAAGGCGACTAAGTGGAAACAAGAAGACGGGCAGCAGCGTCTATAACGGGGGTAAGCGACATCGTACCGAAAACCGATACCAGGGATCCAGTACATGATTCTGAACATTCTAGTGTTGAAATTATTCATCGGCGTTTTCATGAATTTCCAAAAAAAACATTCACTTTTTTTAAAATTAGTATAACATCATTATTGGTATAATAATAAAGCCTAATTTTAATTTGAAAACAATAAATTAATTATTTGTGGATTTTTTATTTATTCTTTAAGCACAAAAACAGTGCAGGCAATTGCCTATGCACTGTTTTTCTTAATTAATAGGCAATTCACTATTATTATTTTAGAAAATTAGCAATGTTATTTGAAAAATAAATATTATTCCGCATATATTCATTACATGCTCGAAAATTAACAAGTTAGGGCTCCCACACATAACTGCGATGCCTTGGGAGTCATTTGTCATTTACCTACCATATAAATGGTTACTGTAAGGCTCAATTCACACCAGAACGGCAGCGGCCGGCAGCGCACTTTCAGTGTGAAAGAATTTTAAACTTTATCTACAATACGTAAAAGACCAGTATCGCTTGAAAAACGCGAGCGGCTTCGAGCGGCGCGCCGCTCGAAGCCGCTCGAGGCCGCTCGGGGCCGCCCGCGCGCCGCGTTTATCAAACGATACTGGTCTTTTACGTATTGTAGATAAAGTTTAAAATTCTTTCACACTGAAAGTGCGCTGCCGGCCGCTGCCGTTCTGGTGTGAATTGAGCCTAAGTCATCGATTTACTATCTTATATCGATGCTGTAAGTAATGTTGTAACGGACATTATTTGACGTCTTAGTAATGTTGTAACGGACATTATTTGACGTCTTAGTAATGTTGTAACGGACATTATTTGACGTCTTATAAAAAAAAATTCGGTACGTGGTCCCTTACACCCTGTATATTGGATTAGCTATCACCTATCTATACTGTGATCCCCAAGACGCCTGCAAAATGTTATAGCAACCCCTCCCTTCTTCTGTTTCGGCTGTTGAGCGGTTTATTAATGGTACAACAAAGAATAAATTTTTGTTATAGCTACGATATTGTGGAGAGTCTTTTAATAAATGTTAGCTAGTCCTTAACCGCGATACCCCCTGATGGCGATTGGTGTTCTAGCCATGGAAGGCAGCGCATCAGCGTATTAGCAACACAGGAGAAATGGCCACAGAAACATCATACGAAGGTGACCATACTTGCGTGTGATTCTGTATCGTTGTTGTACTAGTTATTTTCCCATATGCTGCAACTTCGCTTGTATAATAGGATGATCTCGTTCATCATTATCATTAGGCCTCCCCCTTAGAAGGGAGGGGTTGCCATAATCCCCACGCTTGGCAGGCGGCTTGGGGATCACAGTATAGGCGGATGATAAACCCAAAAGAAAGACGCTGCTGCCCGTCTTCCTGTTCTCGCTTAGTCGCCTCTTACGAAACCCAACGAGGGGAGATGGGGTGTATGCAATTCTAACCTGGCATCCCACTGGCACATGCGATCCCGTTGCGACATGAAAATTAACTGTATTCTCAATATGTTCCCATATTGAGAATATCAGAAATGGGAAACTACCGATAATATAAAAAATTGTCTGCCCGTGCATTTTAATTTGCGTGAGTGGGGTATCGCAACCCCATCAATAACTATTGACCTCGTCAGTGACCTTAACCCATCCGCGCTAACCGCTCTTCAGAGCTTTTGTTCCGCAAACAATTACTACGTCATAGCATTTCACGGGAAAACAATAGTGCTTTGTTTTATTAAGCGAACAGGAATATTCTGACTGGCTGTATACTCGTATGTTTTGTTTTTATTTAAATAAAGAATCAAATGAAATTGGACTGGTTAACCTTGCTTTTTGAAGTGAAACTTCTTATGCGACTTCCAACAAGTTTAACGTCTAACGCTTAACGCGTTAAACGTTTAGCGCTACCATGGAGGGGGTATGAAAGCGCTCGTCATTCCGTCATTAAGTGTCATTCAGTATCGTACAGTGACGTTCAGTGTCGTTCAGTGTCGTTCAGGATCGTTCAGTGTCGTTCAGTGACGTTCAGCGTCGTTCAGTGTCGTTCAGACGCAGGGAGGGGAAATAGAAAGAGACAGAGCGAGAGAGAAGTTTCACTTCTTCCGCGCGGAGGGACTCCACCCACGCACTTTTTTTTTGTTTGTTGATCCAACCGGAGAGCACCAGGGCAGGCTCTCATGTGCAGATGCGACAGCCGCGGGGGTGGGTAAGAATCCCACATACCTCGGTTGACCGTGAAATCTAAATCTATGTTTGATGTTCTGTGGGGGCACAGATCCCGGAAACCTATTGAAGGTTTCCGCCGTAGGGGAAAAAAAAGTTAGTTTACGTATTTGTAGCCTCCGTGGTGCAGTGGGTAACCACTTTGCCAACCGGAGGTCGCGGAGAGCAACAACTTTGTATAATTGTACCTTACTGACCAGGACAATACAGGTCGATAACCTGATTGTCTGTAAAGTAAGTTGATCCATGTGCCGAATAGGCATGTAAAAAGTCGGACCTGCGAATGAATTCTCTCTGGTCGTGTTGGTCTTCCATCCCATCGGATTCTAAGGGTAAATAAAGAGAGTGCGCGTAGATGGCTGATCTTGAGTCCGCTGTCGTCGTATTGTTCAGGAGAGCATTATGAATCTCAGTGCTAATGTACATGGATACTTAATGTGATTGTTATCTTTTGAATAAAGATGAAAGAATATGGGGTATTTTATGGTACCCAATAAGACTCGAGCAACGTGATTAATAAACGTAACTAAAAGGTGAAACATGTTTAAATCATAAAAACACAAAAAACTTGACTACGAAGAAACAAAAGGTCTTAAATTAGGTACATTAAACATCTTCGGAGTCGCTGGACGTTCGGGGTGAGGACTCTAGGACGTCCATTGAGTACGGTGGCGACTCCGAGGAGGACGGCGGCGGGGTTGCGACCCCCGTCCCCGTGAGCACCGTGGCTGGTTCCCGGGGGGCTAAAATGCGCCCCCCGGCGGCGGGCTCAAAGGCACTGAGGGGTCCCTGGTGCAGATCCCACCGGAAAGACCTGGGTCCCCTCTCATGTGCCGATGCGACAGCCGCGGGGTTTTTAGTGGGTAAGAATCCCACATATCCCGGTCGAGCCCCACAGCTCCCGGGGATCTTTTGAAGATTTCCCCCGCGTCAAAAAAAAGTTACATTAAACATACATAAAACGTATTATTATATCAGCCTATTCTGTCCCACTGCTGGGCAAACACCTAATAAAACGTGTACATCTTCTATACTTATAATAAAACAGTAACAGGTCCAATTCTGTACATTGAAGTTATTTTGAAAATTATGTTTGGAGGGCATTCTATAACCGATACTAAAGCCAAAAATGTATTTCTTTTTATTTTTGTCTGTCTGTCTGTATCTCGGCTGAGCATCACGCCGAAACTACTGGATGGATTGAACCGAAATTTGGCATGATTAGAGTTAATACTCCGAGGTAGGACATAGGATACTTTTTATCCCGACATTCGGCACGGTTCCCTCGGGAGAGGGGACTAAAGTCAAAATGTGTACTTGGTTATACGCTTGCTCCGATTTTAACAATTTTTCATTATAATTATAATAAATATTTGTAAGGGAACACTCATAGACAGTTGTTAACAATGTTTGGAAATCGATCAGGTTAAGCAACGTTAGGTATGGTCATTAAATAGATGGGAGACCGTTTAACGCCATTTGAACTAAACGTCTCCGTGTTTCGGAGGGCAAGTACAATGTGGGTCCAAGTTTTTAACCGACTTTAAAAAAGGAGGTTTTGTATTCTATGCGAATGTATATTATTGAAAGTTTAGTTAACGTAAACACAGCGCGGGCGGAGCTGCGTGGGTCAGCTAGTATGTATATATATTTGAACTCGTCTTGTTGAGACCTTAAAATTTTTAACCATATTAATATTTTTATAAGTAAAAAAATGCAAAATGGCGGCTAACGGCGGCTGTCATCCCTACAACTAAGGCGAATCTATCGACACATTATAAGTCACAGTCCATCAAGCAGTTTAGGCCGTGCCAAATAAATAGACATACATACATACATACTCTCGGGAAACATAACCATCCTTCTGGGGCATTCGGGCAATTATACCAATCTCAATGTTTATCTTAATTTTTCTCCGTTTAAGGAAATCGATCATAAAAACAACGGGAGTTTTTATCCTTGTTATTATCCATATTATTTCCAGGATTTTATCCAGCGAAGTCTTCCCGTCAATCATTGTTATTCATAATTGAACAACAGACACGGTAGAACCTACCTAAGTACTCCCTACTACGTTACATTTTTTATCAAGGAACTATAAAAATAGTACCGATTTAATAATACATTTATTATTTTCCGAGTTTTTTACTAATTTAAATGATTTTTTATTGGATTAGCCCATCATCTATTTCCACCACAGTAACTTCTGTAAGCTAGGATCTGCGGTGGATACCATTGAAGATTCCGAGATCGATCTCTCACCTCAACATTCGATGAGAATCAAGAATTAAATTCACTTGGAACCAGCGTTGAATTTATTTATAAAGTAAGCTGTAAGGAGTATTAAAGGAAATTTACTAGATGGTAGGAATGGAGGAAAACGAGAGGCTTAAACCACTCCAACACTGTTTCCAGCACAAGAGGCGACACTGTATTACTTTTGAAGGGTTTTAAAAATCCTGTTCGATTCGTATGGGGACTTTGTACAAATCACAAAAAATATTTATAAGACTAATTTAACAAACCAGTTATATAGGTAGGTATGATTGTATTGCGACACTGAATAATACCGTCAGCGATCGGACTTAACCTAAACAGATCACAAATTAGGCACATAAAAGATGCACTCACAGGACATTTTGCTACGAAAGAGCACACGGAATGAGGCTAAATACTGTAGATAGTTCCAGATTCTGCAAAGGTAAAGAAGAGTCGACGCTGCAAATATTCTGCAGCTGCGCCACTATTGCAAGTCCTACATCAGATGATTATATCCAGCTCCAAGCTGGAGCATGTGTGGCATACATTAGTGTCAGCAAGAGAGTAAGAGTTAGGGCATGCAAAATGGATCCAACTGGTTAGAAATGCGTTCCGCCCAATTTTCAGCCAAAAATAATAGAAATAGTGACAGTCTACACATGAATACAATAGTTGCATTGTTCTGCTGTTTGTAATCCGAGATACAAGTTAGTAAGTTAATTCTGTGAATTTATGAATGGTACCTACTGTCATTTGACCTAATATGTCTATTTAAATACTTATATTGTTACATCTTGTATTTCTAACTGTGCAACGATTTGGTGCAAACTGTTATGTTGTATAGTATTATTTCATTAAAATAAAAAATAAATAAAATAAGTCTTTTAAGCCATCGATATAATATTTATACTATATCGATGGTTTAAGCCAAATATTTTTTAACTACAGTGTCCTTAATGACAGAACAGTACAATGCTGTTTAAGACAAACTACATAACTGGCACTTCGGTAGAGCCTAGTAAATGTATCATCTAAATACTTTCAGAATATTTCTAGACCACCAAAATAACCACAGAACACAATTTGTTCTGTGAAAATAACCTTTAGACGTTCTAACGTTCAGTCATTACGAATACCGAGCGAATATTAGCGGTTATGACATCATTTGCATGCGCCGCTTGCTCGAAACCTGTCGCGTCGGCACATTGTCAGTATACTTAATTAAATGAATTTGACGCTCGACAAGGTTACCTCTGCTATTTTTAAATGATAATGATACTGAATAGATCGAGAGATGGCGTTGTACTCGTATGGAAGATGATGTTACCAGACCGTTCCTGAATCGCGTTAGCAAAGTTTCAACTATAGTGATATAAATAATAACATCTCATTATCGACTATCGGGCGGATCGGTCCAGCCAGCCTGGCTGAGTACAAAACCGCGCTCGATCCAAGGATCGCTTTGCATCAGTGAAAAAATATCCCATTCCCATGGGATAAAATGTTTGTTGTGATAGTTTTAGATCAATAAAAATATACCATATTACACCAGATTCCAGATGTTCGTGCCTAAACTGCTCCTCCTCACAAACTAATTCCACGCGAGTGAAAGACTTGGATCAAGTTTTTAGGAACAGAGGGCCTATAGACAAGATACAATCGCTTCATAATAGCGATTCTATTTCTTCATTCGCTAACAGTGTCAATTTCATATAATTTGTCACGTTTTTATTCTATGTCTTAAGTCATTCTCAAACGGAATACAGACAACATTTTATTAGGTATACCTTTTATTCGCATTAATTAACGCTTGTAGAATGTCATTGTCTAGAAACCCGGGATATATCTGTAGTTAAGTCACTATCTTTAGACAAATCACACGTCATTCACAAGTCACACGAAGAGAAGTCACTAGTCACACGAACGAAGTTCAATATAGAGATGATATAGGCAAATAAGAAAAATTATATTGTATTAGCTGACCCGTGCAGCTCCGCCCGCGCTTTTATTACGTTTTGCTCCCCTTTTCTTCCTCCTCCCTAGATTTATCTCTCACCATATCTCTCTGTCCTCTGTCTTATAAAATCTAATAAAATCTAATTATATGCTCTTTCTCTCCTCTCTCTTTCCCCCTCCCGCTTCGGTTTCCGTCACACTCCCCCTCTTCCTCTCCCTGTTATCCCCTCTCTGAACCCTCTCCCCCTCTCTCTTCTACGAACTTGCTCCTTCTCACTCCCCCCTTACTCCACCTAACTCCCCCGATCCATCACCCCATCACCCCCTCCTCGAATCCCCTCTCCCTCTTTCTCCTCTCTTGCACCCTCCTCTCGTTCTATATATCCTCGTCAATCATGGTATCAGCTGCATTATATATACTTTATGACCTATTCTCAGACCTCCCCGATATGCACACAAAATTTCATACATATCGGTTCACCCATCTATTTAATGACCTTTCCTTATGTTGCTTAACCTTAACCTAGTGGCATGAAATATACTTTACGGCCTATTCTCAGACCTACTCGATATGCACACAAAATTTCATACAAATCGGTTCACCCATCTATTTAATGACCTTGCCTCATGTAGCTTAACCTTAACCTAGCGGTGTGAAATATACTGTATGACCTATTCTCAGACCTACCCGATATGCACACTTTCATACAAATCGGTTCACCCATCTATTTAATGACCTTACCTAACGTTGCTTAACCTGAACCTACCGGGATAAAAAGTATCCTATGTCCGTTTCCTGGTTCTAAGCTACCTCTCCACCAATTTTCAGCCGAATCGGGTAGGCCGTTCTTGAGTTATAAATAGTGTAACTAATTAACACGACTTTCATTTTATATTTATAAAGTTCTATAGTGATTGTATGTTCAATTTCACCGATAGATGGCGCTGTTCATAATGTAAATCACGCTAACATCGTAAATTACTGTCTAATGATATTCGATAATGAAAGTTCTAAACTTTTCGGCTCGCATCTTTTATTGTTGCGACTTTACAGTCGGATAGGTATTGTATTACTACAATACCTATCTATACACTACCTGGACTTGGGGAGTTTCATTAAAATTTCATGAACAGAAATCTATTGAAAATGTCCTGGGTGTACCGGACCGGCTAACCCCTTACAAAAATTGACCCTTCGCCAATGCTATATCTTATGCAAACTAAATGTCTGCTCAGTCCCTATTATATATAGCGTAATAATACATATCTTAATGATTAACTGATCAGTCTATATTTACCCTATTCACATACAAAGGAAATTACGTGGTAATATGTGCAAGTAATGTTTCACTGCTTAGCCCCTATGAAACATAGCGTGATGTTTTATATACCAACTTATACCTTGACTTCTACACAACACATCAGAGAAAGTCCTATCAAAATCCATCCACGGGTTTTCAAATGATACCTGGACGAACAGAACGACAGACAGACAGACAGACAGACAGACAGACAGACAATAATTCCAAAAAAAATTGTTTTGGCCTCTATGTCGATAGTATAGTATCCCCACATAGAAATTTTGGAAAAATATTCAATGTACAGAAAAAGTGCTCTTTGAGTTTTATTATAGTATAGATACTTTCATTTACAACTACTACATAGTTTACTCTGTAACTACTTACTGTGAAAGTAGTTAGTACAACATTAATAATAGTTACATTATAACTGCCCGGATCTTTTGTAACATATTATAAACTCACAACACAGGCTGTGTTGTGAGTTGTTGAAACTTAAACAGAGTCAATTAGCGAACAGTGTATCTATATTGTTTGTTTAGGTAACCTTACATAGTTAGTATAAAATTTAGTAGCTAGTTCGTTACTGTCTCAAAAAGTAAGGTGATAAACGTGTTGGACATATTAAAATTCGGGCTTGCGCCTGATATCTTCTTAGGCGTGCCAGTCTTTCGTTTCACTTGATGGTATGTAGCGATATAGGCTACAGATACAGAGAGAGGCCGACTAACTTATAAACAATACAACAATAAGGGCCCTGTCACAGGGTTGTACTTCTGAAAGTACAACGATTCCTCAAAGAGCACCCTAACCACCAGAACATGTGCGAATTTAAATAAATAAAAAAGACGTACGAAATAATTGCCCACGCGCACTGGGCGAAAACCCGCATTGCAGCGAGTCCGGATGACCGCAATTTAAAATACATAGGTAAATGTTAAAAACTTATTTCAATTTGTACTGCGGAGCGGGTGGTTCGCTACTCTTAATTCGGTTAGTAGCAAGTTTTACCGCATTCTGCGATGTACGGCTGGCCCACGAAAATATTACGCTACGCTGGCTACGTCTGTTCGCTACAAACTACATTAGTAAGAATCAAGCGGAACTACTGTAAGCATATTATAAGTATAATACGTACGTGATTCTGGTCCCTTTAGATCCTGCAGCTTCAGCTAGCGTAATAAGAAAGTATAAAAAAAATACATTTGATTTGAGATGCAGACTCTTGAAGCTCAAAAGAATTTTTTTTAGTGTTACGACGTTGCCCTCGGTTAGAATTTTTTTCTGAATATAAACAAAGTTTATTAAAATCCTGTTTTCTTCTTCTTTTTTCTTCTTCATTTTTTGGTTAGTAACCAACCTGGAGTTTTCTGACTTACCTTGATGACTGTGCTGTCTAAATCACAACCGGGAGAAACATTGTCCGTGCCCTTTGAATTACAAGGACTCTATTTTAGACAAACAAAAGCGCATCTTAAGGCATCACGGTTGCTAATAAACTTAAATAACCTGTTTGAGTTTTATACTTGTATCTTAATATCTCTGCCCTCTTAAGGATATTCAATCCTGAAGCCTTATACTATACGACTCATAAACTGGCTATCATCATAAAATATATAGTGAAATGCTTTCAAACATAAATTTCTTCAAGGTTTTATTACGCAAACCGTCATTATCATGCCTAGACTCGGTTCAATGCCAATTTGTTGAAACAATATATACTTAAAGATCTGTTTATAAAAACATTCCCTACCCTCGCAATGTCAAGAGCAGGGGCGGGATCTGATAGACGGAATTGCCTCACTGAGTTTATGTAAACAAAGGGCATTTACAGAGAATTATTGCCTTGTGTTCGAAATTCAAATTGTCGTTATATATTAAGAACTAGCTGACCCACGCAGCTCCGCCTGCGCTATTTTTACGTTAACTAAACTTTTAATAACAGACATTCGCATCGAATACATAACCTCCTTTTTTATAGTCGGTTAAATACTGGGACCCACTTTTTACTTGCTCTCCGAAGCACGGACCCGTTTAGTTCAAATGGCGTCAAAACGGTCACCCATCTATTTTATGACCTTACCTGACGTTGCTTAACCCGATCGATTACAAAACCTTGATAACAACTCTTTAAGAGTGTTACCTTACTGATATTTATTATATTATAAAGAAAAATTGATAAAATCGGACCAAGCGTATAACCAAGTACCCATGTTGACTTTAATACCCTCTCCCAAAAGAACCGTGCTAGATTACGGGATAAAAAGTATCCTATGTCCTACCTCGTGGTAAGATCTCAAATCATGCCAAGTTTCATTTGAATCCATTCAGTAGTTTCGGCGTGATGCTCAGCCGTGATACAGACAGACAGACAGACAGACAGACAGACAGACAGACAGACAGACAGACAAAAATTAAAAAAATTACATTTTCGGCCTCAGTATCGGTTATAGAATGCCCTCTAAATATAATTTTCAAAATATCTTCAATGTACAGAATTGGACCTGTTACAGTTTTATTATAAGTATAGATACCATGGAACAATAAATACATCGGACTTCAGAGAATTAACGGTTTTATTTTTAGGCTTAACAAAACGGAGGAGAGTATTAATAGCAAATAATAACCTGATAATAATAACCTGCTTTGTACCATTCTTTCCTATATTTCCGTGTTTCCTGTAATAGTATTGTGTGTACAAAATTATAAAATAAATAAATAATATGTCTGAAATTAAAAAAAAAAGTGATAAATGAAGATTATTAGAAATGTTAACTACACTTTTTGTTTAACAAAAAAACAACTAGAGCATGTACTTATAGTAGTAAGCGATTACACAGATTCTTTTCTGTAGTAGATACGTAAAAAAAGAGATTGACTATCTTTTTTAGTAGAACTAAGTTTTAATAAATTACAACGAGACGACTTAAGTAGCAGAAAGAACAATTTATATTAGTTAACGTTAGTTTTGCTAATTATGAATACTTAATTGAATATTTGTTTTTTTTTTATAAATTTGTTTTATCAGCCTTAAAGCACCTTAAAGGGATTAAGAGTAACGTATTGCCAACTATATAGTTATAGTATAGTAGTAGTATTTTGTAATAAATGGTTTATGTCCATTTGTTTTTTTTATATTAGACTAGCGCCCCACCCGGCTTCGCAGGGGTGTAATTTAGAAGACTGTTGCAAACTAGGCTTTTTTTTTTCAATGACATAAAAAAATAATTAGATTGTTGATGCATAACCTTCAGTGAAAAATTACATAACTGATGTTGGAAACCGCTTCCTGTATATCCGTTAACTCCTTCTAATCCGCTGCGTGGATTAGAAGGAGTTAACGGATATACAGGAAGACGCGGAAAGCGTTTTTTTTTTATATTACGTAAAGAAAAGAAGCTTCAGACTCTTACTAACAGTATCTTGACTTGGAAAACCTAATAACACGTTGCCTGATGTATTTGGCTTCTAAACCCAATCCGGTAACTCACGTAATTGTTAATCTTGTCATAATGGTCCAATGATAATTAAAAGAAAGTGAGATTAACTGTATATCTGTTTAAAAAAACTCTATGATATATTATATATTCCAATGTACCAATGTAGAGCCTCTGAACGTGGAGAAAAACTTAAATCTATGAGAGCCTCTTAAGTAAAGATACTATTAAACTTATACGACATAACCTCAACATGTCTGACTTTAATACGATGAAAGATGTCGTCAAAAATAAATATCTCGTAAGTCGCAATAACACGAAACAAAATCCTTTCTGTAAAAGGTTTTTAGACATTTTCATTCCGATATTGTAGCAGGGACTGAGGATTTTCTTCGGAAACTGTAGAGTTGATATAAATACAGTGTATATAAATATCGTCAAAGAAATAAACTAACACTATTATCGCCCCAAACTGATTGCTTGAGTATTTGACTAAAATATTTAATGTATTGGCAGCAATAAAATTTCGTGTTTATATGTTATTTATAATATTTTTATGATTACCAGTGCTCTATGAGCTCTACTCAACACTTTCTGTTTTCATTGTTTTTTAATAATGTTCGAATAACAATTATTATCTTCTATGTATTCCAACATGATCAATTCGTCTATTTAGTTAGTAATAAGTATTTATTTTCACCTTGTAAGAAAATTCAGATATTTTAATTAAATTATAAATTATAAATTTAAAATGAATATCCACTTAACTACATCAAACTTTCAAATTATTTTATTAAGTTGTACCTAAGAGGATTGTCTTCAATTTAAAGTTTTTCACCTACATCTAATAATGTAAATAAGTGAATAGACGATACATATTTTTGGAAATATATAAGTACATATATTATTTTAACGTCTTGGTCTAGTGGTTAGGCACCCTAGCCGCTACCTAATAGGTCGCGGGTCCGGTTCCCGCCATTCCTCTGAGTTTCTTGTGACGGAAGCAAGTGTGCTTCCACATCACCAATCCGCAGCCGCATCAACACTTACTATTCAGGTAGTAGGGCCACGGTCAAGCTAGCTAGATCAGATCAGCTTATATTGTTTAAAAAACCAAATGTTTATTGATAATTTCAATTTAGAACTAAGTTAGAACGTTTTATTTATCTGTACAACTTTGTAATCAAGCCGTTGTTGTTTTTCGCATCTATACATATTATAAAACAAAGTCGCTCTCGCTGTCTGTCTGTCCCTATGTATGCTTAAATCTTTTAAACTACGCAACGGATTTTGATGCGGTTTTTATTAATAGATAGAGTGTTTCTTAAGGAAGGTTTATATGTATAAATACATCTATACATATTATAAAACAAAGTCGCTCTCGCTGTCTGTCTGTCCCTATGTATGCTTAAATCTTTTAAACTACGCAACGGATTTTGATGCGGTTTTTATTAATAGATAGAGTGTTTCTTAAGGAAGGTTTATATGTATAAATACATGCATAATATAGTAGAGAAACACTGATAATTTTTGAGGTGTCTAATGTGATGTCGTAAATAAGCACATTTTTTTGCGCTTACATTGCAAACGCTGGCTGAACCCTACGAGATAGATCAAAATAATGTACTACAGTATTGTACATATTAACAAGGTCTACAAAAAAGTTCACGATGGTATATGTTTATCTCTTAGAGATAACCCACAATAACCATTTTTTATACTTTACTTTTTTTGACAAATAATTAACTATTAATAAATTGTTGTTAGCATGAATTTGTCCCTTCTTCAATGTAACATAAACTTCACTAATATATACACCAATGACAAAAAAGCTGTGAATGTTGTTCATACCGCTAGGTTAAGGTTAAGCAACATAAGGCTAGGTCATTAAATAGATGGGTGAATCGATTTGTATGAAATTTTTTGTACATATCGGGTAGGTCTGAGAATAAAATCGTAAAGTATATTTCATGCCGCTAGGTTTAGCAACGTTAGCCAAGGTCATTACATAGATAGTTGACGGGCGGCGGCGACTCCGAGGAGGACGGTGACGGGGTTGCAAGCCCCGTCCCTGTGATCATGGTGCCAGGTTCCCGGGGGCTATAATGCGCACTGAGGGGTATTTTGTGCATATCCCACTGGAGGGCCCAGGTCTCCCCTCATATATGGCGATGCGACAGCCGCAGGGGTTTAAGTGGGTAAGAATCCCAGATACCAGATACCATGATTAACGAGGATATTTAGAACGAGAGGAGGGTGCAAGAGAGGAAAGAGAGGGAGAGGGGATTCGAGGAGAGAGTGATAGGGGGATTAAGGTAGAACAAGGGGAGAGTGAGGGGGAGCAAGGTGGTAGAAGAGAGAGGGGGACGGGGTTCAGAGAGGGGACAACGGGGAGTGGAAGAGGGGGACTGTGACGGGGACCGAAGCGGGAAAGGGGAAAGAGAAAAGAGAGAATTAGAATTAGATTTTTCTTATAAGTAAGAGAGAGATGGAGAGAGAAATAAATCAAGGGAGGGGGGAGAAAAGGGGAGCAAATTGTAATAAAAGCGCGGGCGGAGCTGCACGGGTCAGCTAGTATTTTTATAAAACACACGCGCAAACCCTGTAATATCTTCAAATCTTCTTCATCTAACTGTTATTTACTAGAAATCACTATTCGTTTTTTTACGTATTTGTTATTGTAGAGTGAATTGTGTAAGAACTAAGAATAGATATCTACATTATATTTTAGTACTAGCTGACCCACGCTGCTCCGCATGCGCTATTTTTAACCGACTTCATTAACCGACTTCAAAAAAGGAGGTTCTGTATTCGACGCGTATGTATGTAATATTGATAAAAATGCGTAATATTAATATATGTTAGTCTATGTGGGCTTCTAAACAGATTTACCAAATTTTATGAGTGTATGTATGTATGTATGTATGTATGTATGTATAAAATAAAATAATAATAATAATATCCTGGGACAATTCACACACGGTCATCTGATCCCAAACTAGGCAGAGCCTGTACTATGGAAACCAGACAACTGATACTAATACTTATATACTTTTTTTTTGTAAATACATGTATGTATGTATGTAGGTTTGTCCACGGATTTCTCAGAAACTACAAGTCCGATTTTGAAAATTCTTTTTGCAATAGTTAGAGTATTTTTCAACTTAGGGTAGAGTACAAGTTTCATCGAAATCGGTCCAGTAGTTTAAGAGATATAAACTTTTTATGTTTTCAGTAAGTTATTGTAACGTAGACGTTCGAGTTGCGTGATAGTGCTGATACCTATTTTGGTAAAATAAATCACTAAAAAGTATTAAATAAACTATTTTTAAAGAAATATAAACCGACTTCAAAGTAAATTATCTAAAAAGCATAAAATAAACTATTTTAAAAAAATAAAAACCGACTTCAAAATAAATTATCTAAAAAGCATAAAATAACGAAAATACACACATCAAAAGTGTCTAGGGATCAAGCATTTTTAAGCGGATTTCTTGAGATTGAGATGTGGCTTTGTAATAAATTTATGATTTTATAAATTTATATGGATCCTTTTTGGTGCATTTCATAATTTGAATCAGGAACTGTGAATCAAATTCGAGTAAAAGATGAAAATCAGCTGTCAATATTTTCCCTATAAAAACATACAACGCATTGAAGACATTATTAGTGCTACTGTTTCCCTACTACTATACTACTATTATGGAGCGGCGACGTCATTTAAGCAGGGAAGAAATGCTCAGAGCCGTGGGAATGATAGAAGCTGGTTCCCGGCAACGTACTGTGGCTTTAGCTCTGAATACAAGTCAGAGTGTTATCAGTCGACTTTGGACACGTTACCGAAGCACTGGTACCGTGGCTGAGCGCCATGGAGGACGGTATCGCTGCACCACACGGAGACAAGACCGATATATTCAAATCTTAACTCGAAGAGCTCCAACAATAACTGCCATGATGTTAGCCGTGAGGCTTCATCACTCTTCAGGGAACTTAATTAGCGACCAAACAGTCAGAAACCGCTTGCATGAAGTGAACCTTCATTCCCGAAGACCGCTACGGGTACCACCTATAGCAATGCACAATCGTAGGATTCGATATCAATGGGCTCTTGAACACAGAAATTGGGCAGAAGAACAATGGCGTTTCGTGTGCTTTTCTGATGAGTCTCGTTTTGGTATGAGACCGGATACAAGACGTATACGACACTGGAGAACCCCTGGACGCCAACAGCGATTAAAATCCTGCCAGGAAGTCCATCCTTATAGTGGTGGAACCATCATGGTATGGGCGGGTATTTGGATCGGCGGAAGAACTGAGTTGATTTGGATCAGAGGCAACCTCAACGCTCAAATTTATGCTGAGACGATTGTATCAGACGTCATCGTTCCTCTACAAGTGCAAATCGGTCCCTTATTTCAGTTAATGCATGATAATGCACGACCGCACACCGCAAGAGTTGTAAGACAGACTCTCGCCGCAGCTAACATCAATGTCCTGCCCTGGCCTGCTCAGTCGCCAGACTTGAACCCGATTGAGCATGCATGGGATATGCTACAGAGAAGAGCTCTGCCGAATATGGAGGGTATCCAGTCGCAAGAAGACCTTTTTTTGTTGTTGCAACGAACATGGGCGGCCATTCCACAGCGTGATTTGGATGAACTCATTTTGAGTATGCCAAACCGATGTTCTTGTGTTGTTAGTGTTCGCGGTAGAAACACGGATTATTAATTGTTTAAGTTACCCAATAAAATTTTAAAGAAAACTGTTATTTCAGTCTTTTTTTCGAACTTTTGTGTTAGTGGTTCAAATGTCAAAAATCCCTTTATTAGGAAAATGGCAAATTTCTTTATTAATGCAAAGGTGACTTGGTTTATCGTTACTGTGACAAACGAAAACACTTTATTTGATGAATCCTTAAAGAAAATTTTAATTAATATCAATCAGGAGAAAAGTTATTGCAAAAATATATGTTGATCCCTAGACACTTTTGATGTGTATTATTGAAGTTGGTGTTAGCGTACCTGCTGTGTATATTCTGCACCAACTTCAATAATATTTTCGTTATTTTATGCTTTTTAGATAATTTATTTTGAAATCGGTTTTTATTTTTTTTAAATAGTTTTTACGTTAACTAAACTTTTAATAACAGACATTCGCATCGAATACATGACCTCCTTTTTTATAGTCGGTTAAAAACTGGGACCCACTTTTTAATTGCTCTCCAAAGCACGGACCCGTTTAGTTCAAATGGCGTTAAACGGTCACCCATCTATTTAATGACCTTACCTAACGTTGCTTAACCCGATTACAAAACCTTGATAACAACTCTCTATGAGTGTTCCCTTACTAATATTTATCATAATTATGAAGAAAAATTGATAAAATCGGACCAAGTGTATAACCAAGTAGGTACCCATTTTGACTTTAATCCCCTCTCCCAAAAGAACCGTGCTAGATTACGGGATAAAAAGTATCCTATGTCCTACCTCGTAGTAAGATCTCAAATCATGCCAAGTTTCATTTGAATCCATTCAGTAGTTTCGGCGTGATGCGCAGCCGTGATAGAGACAGACAGACAAAAAAAAAATACATTTTCGGCCTCAGTATCGGTTAAAAAGCCCTCCAAATAAAATTTTCAAAATATCTTCAACTAGCTGACCCGCGCAGCTCTGCCCGCGCTTTTATTACATTTTGCTCCCCTTTTCTCCGTCCTCCCTTAATTTATTTGTCTCTCCATCTCTTTCTAAAAATGTCTAATTCTATGCTATCTCTCTCCTCTCTCTTTGCCCCTCCCGCTTAAGTCCTCGTCACACTCCCCCTCTTCCTCTCCCCGTTGTCCTCTCTCTGAATCCCCTCCCCCCTCTCTCTTCTCCCACCTTGCTCCCCCTCACTCGCCCTTTGCTCCACCTTAATCCCTCTATCCCTCACCTCATCACCCCCTCCGCCTCTCTCTCGTCTCTTGCACCCTCCTCTCGTTTTATATATCCTCGTCAATCATGGTATCTGGGATTCTTACCCACTTAAACCCCTGAGGCTGTCGCATCGCCACATAAGAGGGGGGCCCTCCAGTGGGATCTGCACCAAATACCCCTCAGTGTGCAATACAGCCCCCGGAAACCTGGCATCGTGATCACGGGGACGGGGCTCGCAACCCCGTCACCGTCCTCCTTGGAGTCGCCGCCGTCACCCATCTATGTAATGACCTTGCCTAACGTTGCTTAACCGTTAGACTGCCGTCAGGCATCATGCCAATACAGAAATCCATTTGGCGTTCTATGTGTTAACCTAACGGCATGAAATATACTTTACAACCTATTCTCTGATTATACCCGATATGCACACAAAATTTCATACAAATCGTCTATTGACCTATATGACTATTTAAGTATTTCCCATAAAACGTAAAGGATAAAAAATGGTTATTGTGGGCTATCTATAAGAGATAAATATATACCATCGCGCACTTTTTTGTAGATCTTATTAAGGTGTACAATACTGTACTACATTATTTTGATCTATCTCGTAGGGTTCAGCCAGCGTTAGCAATATAAGCGCAAAAAAATGTGTTTATTTACGACATCACATTATAAACCTCTAAAATTATCAGTGTTGCTCTACTATATTATGCATGTATTATACATAAAAACCTTCCTCTTGAATCACTCTATCTATTAATAAAAACTGCATCAAAATCCGTTGCGCAGTTTAAAAGATCTAAGCATACATAGGGACAGACAGACGCGGCGGAGGACTTTGTTTTATAATATGTATAGATATAGATGTACAATCGCGGACATTTCCGGTGTACCACTCTTAGGTCTATAATCGCTTGCACGTGCGTCCAAATGCAGAGCTAGTCCCGCCTTGGTTTATGGCAGCGGGGCGTACCCGTATTGCCGCAATAAATGCCATTGTTATTATTGTATTTTAACAGGCGTGCGCCAGCACCGCCGTGTTGCCTTTATTCAATGAAATACAAGCCGAGTAATCATAGTCGTGTAGTTAGTTATTTATGAGATGAGAGTCGGTGTACCATCAATAACCCTTTAGGATTCGCGTGTATTAGTAGTTACTGATAACCAGATATTAATTAAAATCATATATTCTTTGAAAATATAGCTTTAGTTCTATTTGGATTGATTTGGAGACATCTTTATTTATGAAGATAATTGAGCTTTTTCCTTATATCCAATTTATTTTATTGAAGGAAAGAATATACTCCCATATCCGGTTTACGGATAAATAATCTATAAAAGAAAATGCGATAACAGCTCAGTGGGCGAACGCTTGCATTGGAAACAAGGTGCGCAGGTTCGAACCCCGGCTCGCACCTCTGATTACTTTAATAAATCATGTGCGAATCGTCTTTGTGCGATTATTACTAGCTTTCGGTGAAGGAAATCATCGTGAGGAAACCTGCATATCTGAGCAAACCTAACTAGCTAGCGACCCGTACTTGGCCAGCGTGGTGGACTATGGCCTAAGCCCCCTCATCTTCAGGGGAGGCCCGTGCCCAGCAGTGGGACATAAACCAGGGCCGGTATTATTATATTTATTATTAATCTATGTGTTCCTATCACGAAAAAATAAAAATTGTTACTTTATTAGTATTTAGATTTACAATGGTGCCGATTCTGTTGTCACACACTAGACTAAACTAGACTAAATTTTAGTTTAGTCGTGTCTTTCCTATTCAGAGATCCATGAATTAAACTAAATTAGGTATAGTTTGATAGAATATAATGGTTTTAGTTACTCAACTAAGTTTTAAATGTATTTTGCTATTCTGTTGTGCACAGTTTACGTCATTTATGCCTAATATTAGAAACTTCAAACTAAAATTAGATCAAAATAGTCGGCATCTAAAAGATGTCGATTAAAATAAAATAGAATAGACTAAAATAGAATGAAATAAATATAAATAATAAAATAAAAATAAAATATTTTTATTAATAAATAAAATATTAAAATAAAATAAATATTAATAACGATTAAAAAAAATATGAATAATTAAATATTAATAAAAAAATATATAAATAATAAAATAAATATTAATAAATAAAAAAAAATATTTTAACATAAATATTAAAATAAAATAAATATTAAAATTAATATAAGTATCGTAGCCGGAGAATTATTTTAGTTTAGTGTAATCAGATGAACAAGAGAATTGTTTTCAACTAACATGATTTGAAAACCTCACGTTTGGACGATAAAATCAAATTAAAAGCTTTAGAAAAAAAGCGAAGTGGACTAAAACTTTTTTCATTATAGCTTTGACATAATGTTGTCTTTTACTTACGCGAATATTACACATTGAAATTAAACTACTTTTACGGATTTTATCGCGGTTTATTTATTGATTTTACTATCCCGACGTTTCGAATGCTTTGCAGCACCCATGGTCACGGGAGGACTGTGATGTTGAACGTCCTTATGTCACAATTATGCCGGTGTACCCTCAGGTCTTCTTAGTTATTATTGTTGGTCCGATCTACGCAGTAAGAGCTTACAGTATCTTGAGGCCGTGCAGTGTTTTGATTGATATTGGATTTAATTATATTTATCACAGGATCCCAAGCCGGTGGTAACACCCAACCATCTTCTCTATTGAAATTAGGATGTTTTTTGATTTCAATAGCCTCACGAATCATCCTAGGCAGGTATCGGTGTTTCGGCGATAAAATCCGTAAAAGTAGTTTAATTTAGCTTTGACCAAAACAAAAAATGAACCTTAAAAAAAATTTACGGGCCTGTTGGTCTAGTGGTTAGACACTCTGGCCACTACCCAATAGGTCGTGGGTGTCTGTGTGTTTTATCTATTTAAGTATTCATTTACAAAAAAAAGTATATAAGTAAGTATTAGTATCAGTTAACTGGTGCCTAGTTTGAGATCGGATGTAAATAGTCAAAGAAAAAATACAACATTTAAAACTCCATCGCATTGCTTCAATCTATTGTTTTCATTGTGCATTTTTTTCACTAATACATCGGAGCTTCGAAACATCTGTTTAAAAAAAAACCGGTATTCTTTTGAATAGTAGGATTACCCGTGGCGGGTGATGTTTTATGTGGTGCACTAATATGTTTCATTGCTCATATAAATTATTACTTTTATTGTAAAGGATTGGCAGACAATACTTGCAAATAATTCGCAAGTGTATTCGTCATTACAAGAGTATGAAATTCAAACACATAAATCAGTAAAGTTTTTCAGATGGCATTGTTGCTGTAAAAACCCAAATCGTACTTCTTTATCGTACTTTTTTCAAAAGTTAGAGTTTCAAATATAAATCAATAGATGATGACGATCAGAATGTTATAAATGAGTGCACAATATTATGAACTATAAGTGGAAATGTTATCTTTAGTGTGTGTGTGTATATATGTGTGTGCAGTATTATTGTATATTAATACAACTTAATAAAATAAGATTTCTAATTCTATTATGAATTAAATACATTTACAACACAATAAAGCATATAATATAGACGATCAAAATAAACATTACATAAAGTGGGTTGTCAACAAAAAGTAAGAGAGTCTAATATTTTTTTATAATGAAAAAAAAACTGTGTCAGAATAATACTACAAATTTCGCCTTACAACGCTAATGACTGTTTGGTCTGGAGGCCATCGGCGATATTTGCAGTTTATAGCGAGTGCCATGGTTCGAACCCCACCGGCTGTATCTCTTTTTGTATAGTGTAAACTATTTTCAAACAGCATTTGTTGACATTAGAAGTTCATTGATGGAATTGAAATATACCGTGACTATGTTAAATTAGTAACAAAAAACATTTTATTGGTATTTCATTCCACATCAATTTATTATCACTGTCGCAGTTTTCAGGTTTTTTTCAAGCATAGTGTGCTTATTATGATTTAATTATATCTTTCTATTTTACTGTTGGAATCGGAGGTTTTATACATACGGTCTTCTGGTCCTAAACTTGGCAGACCTTGAGTTATGAATAACCAGACAATTCATGCAAATAGTGTGTTTCACATTTTTTATACTTGTTTTTGTTAATACGTCTAAACTATACCCAAGTATAAGACAAAGACATTGGTAATTACATTAATTAACATTCAGATTATTTCTAAAGCTCAAAAAGCCAGTTGTAATAACTGTTCGGTAAACGATCAGTTGGTTAAGCAACGTCAGGCAAGGTCACTCTTTAGATGGGTGATCGTTTAGTGGCCTTTGAACGTCTCCGTGCTTCTGAGGGTACGTAAAAAGGCAGTCCCAGTTGTTGTCATCCAGACAGCAGTCGTTAAGTCGTTTAAACAATTGACATCAGGTTGGGTACTAACCATACGACAAAACAAGGTTATTTCTCTTGCACTGATAAATTAATATACAACAAACTAATAATTGCAGAAAAATCAATCTTATCTCAATGCACTAAGACGGTTTTTAAATATATATTTGTTGGTCAAAGCAATTCTTAAAATTAAGGTATGGGAGCGAGCAAAACGTGTTCAATGCAATAGTTTTATTACCTATTGTTCTAAAATTCTTTATCTACTTTTATTGGTTATCTTCCATATTAAAATTAAGTCATTATTAGCACATGTTTATATTGTAATTTCATATGTTATATGCCATAGATCTACGTATTTTAGTAAAACTTAATACGGGAATATTTTTAATTTACCTAATAAAAGAAAACATATTAGTATAATAGATTCGAATTACGATGATTAGTTATCAAAGTAAAGATATTTATTACTGTTATAAAAAAAAATATGAATAGGTGAGTTTTATAATAGTAGAATAAAGGCATAATATTATATAAAATTAAAAAAAGAAATAGTAATAAGTCATACATATGCATTTTATAAAAAATACATTTAGTAAATTTACAAAATAAAAAAAATAAAAAACTAGGAATAGTATAGTTTATATATATATATATTCTAAGATATTTGTGTTATTTTCAGTCCTTGATTATGAAGAAACAAAATTTGGATTCTTTTATTTTGTATTAAAGGGTTTGTTAGCATCCATAAAAGCATCTCACAGGTAAAGTAGGAAGGCAGTCAACAGAAAACAAAACCATAAAAAATTATTCAATCTTCATTCATAAAATTTACAATCGCGCAAACGGACTTGTTTATCACTAGCAAATAGTAAAACATCATTTTTTTTTAAATAATGCAATATCCCGTTACTTTTACAATTGTCCTAAACCCACCCCAACCTGTCATTGGCCGAAATTACGTGTGGGCGGGGTTTTCCCGCTCTTACGCACTTAGCACCGTTCAAAGAAATCTGTTTGCTAAGTGGGCTACCGTTCGTGTCCGCGATAGTACAGAATTGGACCCGTTACAGTTTTATTATAAGTATAGATATAACTTTCAGAAAGAGAGATTCTTCTCTACCTTACCAAATTGTAGCAAAAGTTATAAATTGTTAGTGTTATTATACAACTTCATGTAACAAAATGTTATAAGTACAACTAATTAGAACATGATATAGCAAATTATAACTTTTGTTGTATAACATCCTCCATTTAGAGCTACTACCAGCTTCCTCGAAAGACATACCCAAACTGATGGTTACAGAATGACGATGTTCGAGTGAAACCAATGTGGGAGCTAATTCCAAGAAATTCTATAATCAAAGGCAGTAGCTTTAAATTATTCACTTCTTTTTTTTTCTCAATTACACCCGTGCGAAGCCGGGGCAGGTCGCTAGTAACGTTATATAAGTGTTGTGTGCGATCACCTTTAGGCTTATAATTTGTAATACTGTTAAAACCATAGATTTAAGATTTTTTTCATTTGGTTAAAACAGATGTTTAAAACAAAAGAAAATGTTGCCAGAAAACAAGACCGCGAGTTTATAATTTGTAAAAAATGCGTTGTTGTTGTGCCTCAGTGCCTATACATAAAAAACACATTTTGACTTTGACTTTGAGGTCAGGACTTACCTGGATGAGCAACAGGCGCTGCGTACACCCTTGTTGAACTTAAAAGGAGGAGCAGATATGCAAATTCGCAACACGTCGACACCATTTTGGCCTGTGAACAAATAGAATAATATTTTATATTTCTTGTAATGAAACTTGTGTCGTGCCAAGCAGGATGTGATGCACCTACCCAAGGACAGTTCCATTCAGGGGCGTAGCTACCGCTGTAACAACGGGGCCCCCGCGCTACAGAGAAGCCGTGGGGTGTCCGGCTAAGAAGACTTCGATCTCTTCCCGTTATGTGTCCGCAAAAGGCGACTAAGGGAAAACAAGAAGACGGGCAGCAGCGTCTCTAAATTACCTACCTATACTGCGATCCCCAAGACGCCTGCCAAACGTCGGGATGATGGCAACCCCTCCCTTCTAAGGGGGAGGCCTTTTGTTTAGCAGTAAACATGTTTCAGCTGCTGATGATTATGATGGGCTACAAAGGCTCCGAACGTGTGTAAATAAAATTCGTGAAATGTTATCCACGATCTCACTTAAACTATTAAGCCGTACGAGTACCTATAGGGGCCCCCTACTAATTTTGATACAGGGCCCCTCTGAGGCAGCTACGCCACTGCTTCCATTCCACTACGGCCCGTTATCCGAGATATTACTTGTTTAGGTTTACTGAGTTATATGTCCCTTGTGCCAGGGACCGTCCAGGTAGGTACCACCGTAGTGTCAAATATTCTACCGCCAGCAGTGTGAAGCATTGCTGTGTTCCGGCGTGAAAGGCACTGTAGCTGGTTGAATTACCGAACACAAAGACTTACTGCCGCACTCACAAACCCCAATTAACTTTAATCCTAATTAAGTAACTTTTTAATATCTATTTATTTCGACTGTCGGAGCCGTTTATGATTTATTTCGATTATTGAACACGAAATAATTATTATATCTACTCATTAACAGCGTATTAGTCATAATTGACGGGCCCGTTGGTCTAGTGGTTAGTGACCCTGTCTGCTAACCAACAGGTCGTGTGTATTCTATAGTCTAAGGTCGTGGGTTCGATTCCCACCAAGTGTCTGGGTGTTTTATCTATATAAGTATGTAATTACAAAAAAAAAGTATATAAGTATTAGTATCAGTTGTCTGGTTTCCATAGTACAGGCTCTACCTAGTATGGGATCAGATGACCGTGTGTGAATTGTCCCAGGATATTATTATTATTAATGGGCAGCGAGTGTCGAAATAATCCGATTTCAAAAAATGAATTAATCATCATTAACTTTAATTGACGTTTGTAGGTTCGGCAGTGTAGTGTACTGGTAAATTGAGTAAAGTTGTGGGTAGACAAGTTTATCGTCTCAAGCGGGCACACTGCGCAGGCACTGAGTGGGGATGCGAGAAAGACATAAAAGCCCCTCTAGTGTAGGAGGGGAGTTCAGTCGAGTGTCAATCACTGTGCGGGTCAAACGTGGTGTGTGCGTTAACGAGCCGATATGGTGTAGTGTTAATATTAACAAATATAGTGAACTTTACATGGCGACGAGGTGTAAACCGTGAGTAATTTTATATTTTTGATAAATAAAAGTGCAATTTAAATTAAAAACAAATAAGTGGCGTGGACGAAATACTTTATTACGTGATAAGTTAATAAAATTAATCATAATAAACTATTTTTGAATAATTGAAAGTGACAAAATAAGTGTTTGATCATATAAGTACATACAATTAGTTTATTAACTTTTTGGAAAAATAATATTCAAGTGATATGTGTGTGTGTGTATAGAATTGAGTGACAAAATAAGTATTTGATCATATAATTACATACAATTAAAATCTTTTCACTTTTTGGAAAAATAATATTCAAGTGATAAGTGAACATAATTAAACAAAAACAGAAAAAAAAACAGATGTGTGAAGTAAAACGATTATCTCAATTCTCAAGTAGCCTCTATCTTGACATGGTCCAAAGATTACCTTTTGGAAATTATATTTTTATATGTAAAAGTGAACATACCTACAAAAAAAAAAAAACAGTGAAGTCATGATTATCTCGATTCTCAAGTAGTCTCCTCTATCTTAACGAGGTCAAAGGATGGCGACCATTTTGTCATAATATCTTTCGCTTCAGACAGATGATTTAGAAATATCTTAATACTTTAGAATAGCTTGGTAAAAAAAAAAAAAAAAAAAAACAAAACCAAATTACGTGCAAAGGTGCGTACGTACAGTATGCGGGTTTAAACACAAAAACTTTTCTGTAAAATATCAGAACTTTAGTTGTTAGAACCTGGGCTTCTTTATAAAAATACCTTGATACCGAAAAGGAAGCCGAAAAGACTTAAAAAAAAAGGAAATATTATATATAATAATATACTAACCACAGATCGTAGTGCCCTTTCCGCAGTTTAAAGAAGCGTTTTGATGCGCTTTCCCAGACAGATAGAATAGCTAATAATTGACTGACCCAAAGGCGTGTAGTTGGTTTTATTATAAGTATGTCCACAACGTCTGTAAAGTTCATAAAAATGGCACCTGTCCTGATACGCGCAGCTAAACCACAAATGTAAACGCTAAATAAAATTTCTATATACTTGCATATTATATTAACAATGAATGTCCCTGTGTCTATTATATCCCAGATTAGATTTTCCCACAAAATTTGCTTAAGGTTGTGAGGTGAACCTAATAAAATGTAATTGCATATATGAATGATTAATGGGTATAGATGAAACATAAATTCAATGATCACTCTCTAATTGTTATACGAGAAATACTACTTATAAGTCACTAGTCCCAATAGAGCAAGTCCCCAAAGTAAAAGGTTAGCACACGTTATCTTGACCTGTAATGTAAGGGTTGTTTTAAAATACCTGAGTGATATTGGTTCTAGTATTTAATTTGCAGTACCTAACCTACATGGTATTATTTACACAAATTAAAATTAGCTAAGGACATTCAATTACAATTTGTTGGGCTGTGTCAAATTTCTAGTGGATGTTTGAATACCGTGCATTAAATTGCGATGGTTCAAATACCGCGCATTAAATTGCGAGGGTTTAAATACCGTGCATTAAATTGCGAGGGGTTTAAATACCGTGCATTAAATTGCGAAGGTTTAAATACCGTGCATTAAATTGCGAGGGTTTCAATACCGTGCATTAAATTGCGAGGGTTTAAATACCGTGCATTAAATTGCGAGGGTTTATCAAACGTGCATTAAATTGCGCCACCCCTGCGCAATTTAAGTTTAGATATCGTACGAAAGTGGTTCACATTGGATTGTGAACGGGCATTAAATTGCGAATGAGCATAAAATCGCAAATGAGTTCAAAATACCGTACAATAAAGTGTATGGTGGAGGCCAATCGGGAGGTAGCAATGTCAAGTATTACTGATCCTGATCTGATGGTTACCCTGGTAGGGCAGAGGTTGTTCAAGGACTACAGTGTCGGTCACGGCATGGGGCATTCACCGGTATACCAAGCGGAAACCTATGCCATAATTGCCAGCATTAAAGAAATGCAAAGGAGAAATGTCAAAGGTAAAACCATTTGCATTCTTAGCGACAGTCAGGCAGTACTGAAGCCTCTGAATTCCTTCAGAGTTGCTTCTAAACTGGTCAAAGAACGTGTTACAGGCTTGAACAACTTGGGAAGACAACAATGTCGGCCTTATCTGGGTACCTGGACACGAAGGCATCGAGGGTAATGAGAAGGCAGATAGACTAGCGAAGGCCAGCTCTTAGACATTTGGTTGGCCCCGAACCATTTGTGGGGTTCCATATGGAATATATCACCAAGCATTTTATGAACATGCTAGAAACGAACACATGAAGGAATGGAGGGCAGCGGCAGGCCTTAACCACTCCAAAATATTCTCTAGCACAAGGGTGGACTGAGGGGTTGAATTATTATACCTAAACAGATCACAAATAAGGCACCTAGTAAGTGCACTCACAGGACATTTTGTTACCAACGAGCATTTACACAGAATGAGGCTGAACTGGTAATCCCGCACTGAACATGCAGCCTTCGGATCGGACAACATCACAGCTTCGCCATCGCTCTCTCCTGCAACAACCAGCGAGTCACAAGCCAGCCAGTATCCCGGCCTCATCGGATGACCAACGCATTGCGGCTGCGGATGCAAGCCTGGTCGACCTTCGGCCACAACATGGCACAACACACCTGCACTACGGTCGGTCCTTGTAAGAAGAGCGGTACGCCTAGCAGCCGTCAGCCATACCCACTGCACACCTCGACTCACTGAAGACGTAGCAGCATCAGCTTCGACTCACTGGAACTGCATCCACTGGCATTGGCACAGCGACGAACGCAAGAACGAGCTGGCAAATGAAGACGTTCATCGACTTCCAGTCTTCGGGGAGAGTGATGTGGCTACTCAACATAACCAGATGGCACCACATGTGGTACAGTGACGCGATGAAAAGCAAGCAGCATCACATACAACGCGATAGATGGCGACACCTCCTAATCCTGAATCTCGCAAGCGAAGTTTCTCAAACGTTGAGAATTTATACAACATCCCGACATCAACTGTGGAGGGCTTCGGCCCTGACCGAGCATCATACCTCGCTCGGTCGGAGGATTCTCCTTTTGGTACGTCGTTGCATCCCTAAAATCTTAAAGCGGGTTTCATTTTAATGAACCTTCAGTTTCCTTGAACCTCTTTCGTAACTCGTGGTGATACTGTAAGGCGTAAAGTTTGTGTGACTAGAAGTTCTAATAATCTGCTCTGTAAATTTTATAAAAGTTTAATATTTTTCAGAACAATACTAAGTTTTTCGACAGCAAGACTCGCGGAGTAGTTGGAAGGGTTCTTCTTATCGAAGTTAACTACAAGGGCGTGTTGGCTTATTTTATTTTTTATTTTATTTTATTTATTTGGATAAACAAACAGTAATACAATGACATTAAACATAACATAAATATAAACGTATTAATTAAATGTACCACCAACACCGTTTACCCCTTATTAAATTACATAGTATTATGTTAGCTTAGAATGGGAAATGGGATACAAATCTTTAAATTAAAATATATATATAAATCTTTAAAACAATGCGCTAACGAACTCACTGAGCCCCTTCATCTAATTTTTAATCAATCTTTGCGTCTAGGTGTATTCCCATCGTACTGGCAAATTGCATACATAGTCCCGGTTTATAAAAGCGGTGATAAGGCTTGTTGTAAGAACTATAGGCCTATAAGCATTCTCTCTTGTTTTGCCAAACTGTTTGAGTCGGTTATTTATGATTCCATTTATCATCAAGTCAAACCTCTTTTATCTCCTAATCAACACGGTTTTGTTAAAAATAAATCCACATTAAGCAATCTTCTTGAATATAAAAAATATTTGTGTTCTGCTTTTGCATCGGGAGAACAAGTAGACTCTATTTATACAGATTTCTCTAAGGCTTTCGACAAAGTCAATCATGACATTCTTTGTCTTAAGTTGAACTCATTCGGTATACACGGTTCTTTGCTACGATGGGTTGAGTCGTACCTTTATAGAAGAACCCAATTGGTTGCACTAAAAGGTGAGGTGTCATCTCCTGCTATTATAACCTCTGGAGTTCCTCAAGGTTCCCATCTAGGCCCATTATTTTTTATAGTTTTTATAAATGACCTCATTGAACGCCTAAAGTGCCCTTGTTTGTTGTACGCTGATGATCTGAAAGTGTTTAATAGAATAACAAGTATTTGCGATGCTATCGATCTTCAAAGAGATCTGGATGTGATTTACGACTGGTGCATTGATAATCGTATGGTCTTAAATATTGATAAATGTTTCGTTGTATCATTCACAAGAAAAGTCAACAAGATCACTTTTGATTACTCCTTGTATCATAATAGTCTCTCGCGCAAATCTTCTGTGAAAGATCTTGGAATTATTTTTGATGATGAGTTATCTTTCCGCAGCCACTACGATTATATTACAAAAAGAAGCTCACAAATTCTTGGCTTCATTGCTCGCATTACAAAACGATTTAAGAGCCCACATAGTTTAATTTATCTTTATAATACATTAGTTCGTAGCATTTTAGAGTATGGCGCGACTATTTGGTCCCCATTTTACCAAGTACATACAGATAGAATTGAGCGGGTCCAAAGGAACTGTTTTAAGATTGTATGCTTTCGTCATAACCTACACCGTCAGCTGAAATCATATCAGCATAGATTAAGATACTTTAATGCTCTTTCATTAGAATCCAGACGTCGTATAAGCGATTTAGTATATCTTTTTAAAATTATACATGCCATATTAGAGTCTCCGTCATTATTACAAGATTTAAACATTAATATTAATTATAGATGCCGTAAACCCAATGTATTTACCCTTAAAGTGTACCGCAATAACACGTCGTTTTATAATCCCATTGTCCGTATGTGTAGAGAATACAATGAGTTAAGTAAATGCAATCCGTCCATAGATTTATTTAATAATAATATTAATACTTTTAAAAAACAGATCCATAATGTCTTCAAGAACTCTTAGTCTATTACAGTACCTACCAACATTATTGTTCAGTCATATCCATAATTAAATTATTGTTGTTATATTTAGTTTGCCTGGAAATAACTTACTCTTAAATAAGTATTTCCTTTTGTAATACATATTTTGTACTTTGCTTGTAAGCTCACTTTACCCGTACGTTAACAAATTAGCTTAAAACACATGTTTTGGGTTATAATTATCGTTATATAACTTCATGTATGTTACTACTCAACGCAATTCTGATTGTAACCTGTTTTGTGTTAAATAAATAAAATAAAATAAAAATAAAAATTGTTAAATACAGTAGGTACGTAGTTCTTAGCGAGCTTTTATGAAAGTACATCATGATAGGCATTATTAGTATACTTATTATTTAAGTAATTTCAATAAGGCATTTTTGAAAGTACTGGGCCGCGTAGCCGCTATGTCTATAGAGTTAAACATTGAGTTAAAGGTATTAACTAGTCGGTACAATGGAGAACGTTTACCAGCATTAGTACGACATCGAGCGGTATAAAAAATACGACAGGCATTACGACAGTGTGTTTTAGTAGGAATTCTATAACACAGCTTGTTAACTAGATGAGTACAATCAAATCTATTGTGGCATAAATTATACAGTATCATTGCTTCCAATTGCGAACGCCTAAGTTTTAATTTAATTAATTTATACTTATTAAGTAGTTCATCGTAAGTTGGGCGGTTACGAAAGTATTTATAATGGACACAGCGCAAGAACTTCTTCTGTACCAATTCAAGGGCTTCGATATATTTCTCATAATAAGGGTTCCATATGGGCACAGCATATTCTAACTGCGAACGAATAAGAGCTTTGTAAACATAAAGATAAGTAGAGGGGTTTAGGAATTTTCCACCAGAACGCATTACAAACCCATACATCCTAAAAGCTTTGGTTATTATGTTATCTATATGTATGTCTAGATGTAACTTATTGTCCAGTGTAACCCCTAGATCCTTAATGCTTTCAACAAGCTCCAAATCGACACCGCATAACCGATAGGAGTATTTACTGATGTTTCTCTTTTTTGTGAATGTAATAGTTTTGCACTTATTTAAACTTAATTCTAGTTTATTTTGGCTGCAGTAAGAAGTAAAGCGGTCAAGGTCACACTGAAATTTGTAGTGGTCGTTATTATTGTCAATAGAGCGAAAAATTTTTAAGTCGTCTGCGTAAAGTAAAAATTGACAGTGTTGAAAACATTTGTATATGTCATTTATGAAAATAATGAATAATAATGGGCCCAAAATAGACCCTTGGGGTACTCCTGAGGTAACGGGAACAAAGTCAGATTCATAACCATTCATAACAACTTTTTGTGTACGCTTGGTGATATAGGATTTAAACCAGCGCCAAAGGTTACCTCGGATACCGTTAAATGCCAAATTTATCTAATAGTATTTTGTGATCCACTCTGTCGAAGGCCTTCTGAAAGTCAGTGTAGACGCTATCGATTTGTTTGTTTTGATCTAAACTTTCAAAGAGACTTGTAGTGTATATCATTAAGTTAGTAACTGTGGATCGCTTTTTTACAAAACCGTGTTGTTCTGGTATTATATTATTATGTATGGATGGGTATATAATGTTGTGCACTAGCCTTTCGAAAACCTTAGACAGAGTGGACAAAATAGATATTGGGCGATAATTTTCTACGTTAGACCTGTCTCCGTTTTTAAAAACCGGTATAATACGAGCTGATTTCCAAACTGCGGGGAAAACCCCTTCTTTTATACAGATATTGAATATGTAACATAAAGGTTTGTGAATTGTGTGGGCAGTGGCCTTAAGAAAACTAGGCGGAATATTATCAAGTCCTGATCCCTTGGTGGGATCAAGATTAAGTAATTCCTTTAAAACAGCTTCTTGGGAAATATTTATGGTGCTTATATTTATATCCGAAGAATTATTAGTATCGGGGATATCGTCAATATCGTACTCATTTGTTACAGATGACTGTGCAAATACTGATGTAAAGAAGGATGTGAAAAGTTCGCATATTCTATTCGGTTGATCAGCTATAGTGTTATTGAATATAACTTTATTGGGAGTATCAGGCTTAGGCTTTAAGTTATGAATATAGGTCCAAAAGAACTTAATATTATCCTGAATCCCATTTTCTACGTTATTTATGTACTGTTTATAGCATTTAACAGATTCTTTTTTAAATCTATCTCTATACATTGAAAAAATTTCGTAATCCGATCTATTTTTATATGTTTTCCATTTGATCCATGAATTATTTTTATTTTTGAAAATATGGATTAATGATGGAGTGAACCAAACTGGATATTTGGAGTTCTTATTCTTTTTTATTGGGACATATTTTTTTATGATATTATAGATGTTTTCATAAAATATAGATACAACAGTTTCAGCATTCTGTTTTGTGAACTTATCTTGCCAATTAATGTTTGCGATGTCATTATTTATGATGGAATAGTCGGCTTTATTAAAGTTAAATTGTATTCTTGGTTTTGTCGTCATAGGTTCGAAAGTGTCTTTAGTGTGTAGTAGTGTACAAAATGCAGGGTGGTTCTCATCTGGGGGCACGAGAGGTGCAGGAGAAACTGTCGCTGTACTATTTCGTATGTTGGTAATGAATAAATCCAGTAGCCGTCCTCTGTTATTTTTATGTGTATTCATTTGGATACAGTTATAAATATTCATAAAATATATTAAATGCTTATTAGATTGGCAATCGCTGGCATTAATAATAGGTTCATAGTGAGTACCAAGGTCGTGCCATTGTAAGGAAGGCAGATTGTAATCACCCATCAGAATAAATCCGTTTATATTATCGTTTTGTAATATGTTAGTTACAAAATCAAAATGTGCACAATAAATGTCCGAATTTAGGTTAGGTGGTATGTATACTGCACTAAGAATGTAGTAATAATCGCGCGCACGCAACTCAATGAGAACCTGATCAACCAGTGGAGAGCGCGCAGCGGTCGCGGCAGCTCGAACCCTGTCTGGTATTACATACGGAGTCGTGGGAAGTTCATGGCGCACAGCTACAAGCACTCCGCCACCATCCCGACGACCGCTTGCAGCACGGTCCCTGTCGCACCTGTACACTCGATACCGTTGGTCTATAAATTCATTATCTGCTATATCAGTACATAGCCAGGTCTCTGTTAAGACAATTATATCATAGTTATGCGACAATATGTTCATATACAGAGTATGTAATTTTGTTCGCAGACCCCTGCAGTTCTGGTAGAATATTGATAACCCGTGACTATCCATTGGTTACAATTAAGATATAAATTAGTATTATATTACTGTATTTCCTGGTTAATGAATATAAAAGATGCTGATGATGTATAGGTTTGCCACGCGCACTGACCAAAACAGAAAGTAAGTCCATTATTACTTCATTTAGTTCTTTATGCTGTACCCATATGAAATAAACATATAGTGCCCTGTAATAAACAATAATTACACTAAAACAATATATATTATGTGAAGTAGTGATAAAGCGCACACTATTATTTATAATATAGTAACAGTCTTCCATTGATAAATAGCTATCCAACTTAAAAGATACAAATGATACATTAATATAACTGTGCCGAATAAAACTTGGAGGTATAAGTTTGTCAATAACGTTCGGCTGCCTGTTATTATTACCAGATGATTTTACAAATATTATACAATATATTATAACCAAAATATAAGCTGACCTTGTGTATAGGTGATTAATCCAATAAGCTGTAAGAAAAACATAACAAATTGTGCAAAAATAACATAAGGAAACTAAGGTAAATTTGTGATTCGCACCTGTTATTCTACAAAAAATTTGCAGATAAATATAATCAATGATGAATAAGAATACACTATATAAAGTTTTGTATCACTTAATTTTCTCCAGGTCTTGTGTTGAACGAATGGCAACAACTGGTGAGGTATCAGACTTCCTGGCCAATATTGTACCGTGCTTGACCCAGACATACTTAAATCCTTTTTCTTTAGCAGTCTCACGGGAACGACGGAACAGCAGCTTGTTACTCAGGGTTAAATGTTCGTTTAGGTAGACAGCAGTCACAGGCCCAGTGATAGACAGCATACTTGAGTCTAATCCTTTTGCTGCACGATACGCCGACAATATGTTGTCCCTCATCATTCTATTGATACATTTAACGACGACATTTTTCGGCCTTGCGTTTTTTTGATCGGCGTGGGGTACGCGGTGAACGGCAACAATATCCGCCGTCTGTATGGGGTACTTTATTATGTTACCTACGCTTAATAGTATGCTGATGAGGTTCTCCCCCCGCCGCTCAGGCATATTTGATATTTCTATGTTGCATTGCCGAGCTTGTTGCTCCAAGGTCGATATTTTGTATTCGAGACAGCTTATTTGCTTTGCATTGTTGACGGCACACGAATTGTTGTTCTCGATAATATTTATACGGCTTAGGCAGCTCTTTTCTGATCAGTGGGTAATCTTGATAAGGATGCGTTAGAGTTAGAACTGATTAGCTGTCGTAAGCAGATTTGAATTTGATCCCAACATTGAATGTTAACGATCTAATTATTTCCTAGTTTTGGCTTTATTTGACTAGAGTCCATCAACTCTGTTCAGACTGACCGAGCAAATAAAGCTATGTGAGTATATTCCTCTATAGATCCACACACGAGGAGGCAGTGCCTCGTAGGATGGACGTCTTAGCGATGTCATTGATACGGGTGGCTAAAAAAAAAAAAAGAAGAAAAGTGAAAAAAAAAAAAGAAGTATAAAGGACAGTGTATAATAAGATCAGTTAATGAACATTATTAATTTTATGATAGTTACATACTTGCTATTTTGAGAAGCGATTATTAATTTACATTTAAATTAAAAATTTAATTTTCCAAAAAAAGGAAGGGATGTAGTGTACTGGTAAATTGAGTAAAGTTGTGGGTAGACAAGTTTATCGTCTCAAGCGGGCACACTGCGCAGGCACTGAGTGGGGATGCGAGAAAGACATAAAAGCCCCTCTAGTGTAGGAGGGGAGTTCAGTCGAGTGTCAACCACTGTGCGGGTCAGACGTGGTGTGTGCGTTAACGAGCCGATATGGTGTAGTGTTAATATTAACAAATATAGTGAACTTTACAGGCAGTTAGTATCTAATTTCGTAAGGGTTTGTAACGCGCTAGTGATTCTTCTGGTGTTGCTAGCGTCTATAGGCTGCTGCTTGCCACCTTGGTCAGGCATGCAAAACAAAATAAATAAATCCAAACTATGGGCAGTCTAAGTATCTAAATAAGTATAAAAATAATATTAATCGTAATACGTTATTGAATCATTTTTTTTCTACAAACAAAAATTCTGTAGGTACAAAGGCTTGTAAGCTGTAATTATTTTGATCTTGATTTATTGAACCTAAATTTATTACAACGAGGCGGGGCGCCCGCCAAATCTATTATTTTTTGGTGATGAACGCTAGTAATATTCCTATTTTTATTTAACAGCCCTTATCTTTAACCCATTGTTGGGTACGGGCCTCCCCTAAAGATAAAGGGGCTTAGGCCATACTCCACCACGCTGGCTAAGTGCGGGCGGGGCGGACTTCACACGTCATTCGAAAGCTAGTTGGGTTCGGACATGCAAGTTTCCTCACAATGTTTTTCTTTACCGAAAGCTAGCAACAAATGCAGAAAAACAATTCGCACATGATTAATTAAAGAAATCAGAGATGCGAGCCGGCGTTCGAACCTGCTTACTTTGTTTCCAAGGCAAGCGCTCGCCCACTGAGCTATCGCTGATTAATATAAAAATATATTTAATTCCTATTCATTGTTCTTAATCTAGAATACTTTGTGTTTCGATTGGTGTTAATAGCTTAGTAAGTAGGTGTTGACGGCCAACCTTCAGTAGTGAAGAGCTACCACAAGAAGAAGAAGAACGTACAAGCTGTTAGTTTTAAACAAAAACAACGGTTCTCACGGTCGTGACCTGAAGACCAGCAAGTGCAAACTTACTTAGCTCTAAGAGTTATCGATTCGCGCTACACACTTCCCAGTTTAATAACGTACGGAGTGCCTTCTCTCAAATTATTGTTAACTCTGACTAACGAAGTGTGAAGTGGATTTCACAATGAATAAAATCTAATACAATTCAAACTCAAACTCAAAAATCTTTATTTCAAATAGGCTTAACGCTAGCACTTTTTAACCGACTTCAAAAAAGGAGGAGGTTCTCAATTCGTCTGTATATATCTTTTTTTTTCTATGTATGTTCGCGCATAACTCTGGCAATTATGAACCGATTTGAAAAAATCTTTCTTCCATCCATTCTTTAATCCGTTAATTGGGTCCCATAAAAAAATTATTGCTTAGTAATAAGTAGTTCCTGAAAAAACAAGAATGTTGACTGCGCAGGAAAGCTGCAGGAAAGCCTATATAGATGACTTTATGTCGCTTTTTAAGGACAAAAATGGTCACAACTCTGGCAAATATTTACCAATTTCAATGATTCTTTATTCGGAAGAAGAAACCACTGTGATGAACCTGTATAAATTTTATCACAACCAGATAAGAACTTCCTGGGGGACCATGAATGATATGGAGGAATTTATCTGGTAAAAACCATAAAACTGATGTTCTCCTTTACATTTCTCTGACAAATATGAACCGATTTCGATGATTCTTTTTTTATTCGAGAGAGTAAACTACTATGATGATTCCATGCAAATTTCATTACGATCGGATAAATTGTTTCTGAGTTTCTGAAGAAACATGAATTATGTAAAAGTATGTAGACGATAATGTGAAATCATAATGATGTCATAACCTACCTAGATCATTTTACCGTCTTCGATGGTTCAATCTTTATGTATGAAAATATCACTAAAAAGTATTAAAAAAAAATATTTTAAAAAAAATTGAACCGAATTAAAGAAGTTGGTGTTAGCGTACCTGCTGTGTATATTTGGCACCAACTTCAATAATATTTAAATTATTTTATACTTTTTAGTGTTATTGAAGTCGGTTCAATTTTTTTTTTAAATATTTTTAATGGTCATTTTTTAAGAAGCTACCACCGGATCACAACGCGGCCTCAACTGAGAAAATCAGGCAAGTAACTCAGCGGGCCTGTCATATTTCCACTTTTTTTTAAACATTGTTTTGTTACAATCGAATAAAAATCAATAACTTTGAATTCCTGTATTTTTTTTAATACCAACTATACTATGATTATTATCATTTCTATTCCGATTTATTTTTTGTAACAGTGATTATCATGAGCTGAAATAAAATATTAAATTATTTTTTAACACTTTAACCATAGCCTTAATTTCCAACCCATTATTTCAAATATTTTTAGCAAAAGTACCAGCTCGACTTATTTTAAACAACCCTTATAGACTAGCAATACTAGCAGCATTACTTGAACCTTATATCAGAGAGATTGCTGCGCTTAAATTAATAAGATTCGTGCAACAATGGGCGGCCTTATCGCTAAGAACGATCCTTTCCGCGAACTTTGGATAGAGATGAAAAACAGCAAAGAGAATTAAATTATAGCTTCTGTCAGTTAGCTTTCAATGCCGAGTACCTACTCCACGAAGTCTTTTTATTGATTTGGACCATCGATATAATATTTAGGTGTTACGGATAGATTAGGTGTTACGGTACGGATAGATTAGGTGTCACGGTCCGAAAAGTGGCACACTGAAATAGCGCCCTTGAGTCGCTATTTCTTTTCAAGCCACGGGCTTACAAAAATAGATCTGCCGTTATGAGTGTCGCGAATATCTATTATTAAACTGTCACACTACACGTCATTATCATAATTAAACCGTTATTTCACGTTTCCGCCACAAGCACAGATAAGTCCGCGACCCCGGTAACTACATTTTAGATGTAATTTTGTTAGTGTATGTTTATCTAGTTTATATATATCGATGTTTTGGATTGTCTATTGAAAATAGACGCAAACATCACATGACAATCTCTTGTAGTACTTTTCATGTTAATTAACCCTCATGAATTTCAAAGGGTAACGTAAACATATTACCGAGATCCGAGTCGTGGTAGTGAAACTCCGACAAGGTAGGAGGAATAAATTAAAACGTTACACGGAATCATTAGCACATATATACCTTGCCTTTATAAACTCACTGGCTGACCCGCGTAGCTCCGCCCGCGCTTTTATTACATTTTGCTCCCATTTTCTCCCTCCTCCCTAGATTTATCTCTCTCCATATCTCTCTCTCTTATAAAAAAAATCTAATTATATGCTCTTTCTCTCCTCTCTCTTTCCCCTCCCGCTTCGGTTTCCGTCACACTCCCCCACTTCCTCTCCCTGTTGTCCCCTCTCTGAACCCTCATCCCCTCTCTCTTCTACGAACTTGCTCCTTCTCACTCCCCCCTTACTCCACCTAACTCCCCCGATCCCTCACCCCATCACCCCCTCCTCGAATCCCCTCTCCCTCTTTCTCCTCTCTTGCACCCTCCTCTCGTTCTATATATCCTCGTCAATCATGGTATCAGCGGCATTAAATATACTTTATGACCTATTCTCAGACCTCCCCGATATGCACACAAAATTTCATACAAATCGGTTCACCCATCTATTTGATGACCTTGCCTTATGTTGCTTAACCTTAACCTAGTGGTATGAAATATACTTTATGACCTATTCTCAGACCTACCCGATATGCACTTTTCATACAAATCGGTTCACCCATCTATTTAATGACCTTACCTAACGTTGCTTATCCTTAACCTACCGGGATAAAAAATCCTATGTCCATTTCCTGGTTCTAAGCTACCTCTCCACCAATTTTCAGCCGAATCGGTTAGGCCGTTCCTGAGTTATAAATAGTGTAACTAACACGACTTTCTTTTATTTAGCTAGATTAAAGTTCTATAGTGATTATATGTTCAATTTCACCGATAGATGGCGCTGTTCATAATTGTAAATCACGCTAACATCGTAAATTACTGTCTAATGATATTCTATAATTAAAGTTTTTAATGTTTTGCATCTTTTATTGTTGCGACTGTGATACAATTCCTATACACTACCTGGGCTTGGGGAGTTTCATTAAAATTTCATGAACGACAGATTTTAACTTTTCAAAGATATAATGTCATATTGCTATCAGCAAAGTACTTAGAACAATACAGAAATCTAATGTAAATTTCCTGGGTGTACCGGACCGGCTTACCCCTTACAAAAATTTACCCTTCGCCACTGCCATATCTTATGCAAACTAAATGTCTGCTCAGTCCCTATTGTATATAGCGTAATAATACATATCTTAATGATTAGCTGATCAGTCTATAATTACCCTATTCACATACAAAGAAAATTACGTGATAATATGTGCAAGTAATGTTTCACTGCTTAGCCCCTATGAAACATAGCGTGATGTTTTATATACCAATTTATACCTAGACTTCTACACAACACATCAGTGAAAGTCCTATCAAAATCCATGATCCAATGATACCTGGACAAACAGAACGACAGACAGACAGACAGACAGACAATAATTCAAAAAAAAATTGTTTTGGTCTCTATGTCGATAGTATAGTATGCCCACATAGAAATTTTGGAAAAATATTCAATGTACAGAAAAAGTGCTCTTTGAGTTTTATTATAGTATAGATTGATAATTCTGCGGGTGTGAAATTTTCCACAAATGTACAATATTTCGTAATTTCCGTATAAAATGTATAATCACCACAATCTTTGGAATAACATCCCTTTTTCGATGCCCGGGATTTAGAAAACCCTCTGCAATCGCATACAATCATTAAACAATAATTTGCAAAACTTTGACTTGAATCTTTTGGGACTTCGCTACTGCCAAACTCGAGATGATTAATGATGAACACTGATTTAATATTATTAAATAATACCAAACCCTAAACAGATAGAATTATAACAACTTATGTATACGTTATCTAATACAGACATTGAAACTGATAACTACAATTCCAGCTATGACCTTATCCTTCAATTTTGTCCAAGTAGAAAAATGGAGCCAATCATAAAGTTTGATTGATTCCAAACTCTCGACTATTAGTAATTTGAAGTCCTCCCGGACATTGTACGATTGACTTCTCAATCATACTTACGGGAAACTTTGATTACTTGGAAATTATTTCCGTGATGGTCACAAAATATTCATTAGATTTATTATAAAATCTTTTTTAAAAAAAATTGAACCGACTTCAATATCACTGAAAAGTATAAAATAATTTAAATATTATTGAAGTTGGTGTTAACGTACCTGCTGTGTATATTTGGCACCAACTTCAATAATATTCAAATTATTTTATACTTTTCAGTGATATTGAAGTCGGTTCAATTTTTTTTTAAAAAGATTTTATTTTAAACTTTTTAGTGATATTTTCATATATAAAGATTGAACCATCGAAAACCGTAAAATTATCTAGGTGTGATCATAATCACATTATCGTCTACATAGTTTTACATAATTAATGTTTCTTCAGAAAAAAATATCCGGTCGTAATGAAATTTGCATGGAAACATCATAGTAGTTTACTCTCTCGAATAAAAAAAGAATCATCGAAATCGGTTCATAATTGTCAGAGCAATGTAATGGAGAACATCAGTTTTATGGTTTTTACCAGATAAATTCCTCCACATCGTTCATGGTGCTCCAGGAAGTTCTTATCCGGTTGTAATAAAATTCATACAGATTCAATACAGTGGTTTCTTCTTTCGAATAAAAAATCGAATAAAGAATCATTGAAATTGGTAAATATTTGCCAGAGTTATGACTATTTTTGTCCGACCGAGCGAGTCCGAGCGACTAAAACGTCATCTATATAGGCTTTCTTGCAGGTCTCAGTGCGCAGTCACCATTCTTGTTTTTTCAGGAACTACTTATTACTAAGCAATAATTTTTTTATGGGACCCAATTAACGGATTAAAGAATAGATGGAAGAAAGATTTTTTCAAATCGGTTCATAATTGCCAGAGTTATGCGCGAACATACATAGAAAAAAAAAATATATATATATACAGACGAATTGAGAACCTCCTCCTTTTGTGAAGTCGGTTAAAAAGGCTCCATACTACTACTTACAAAGCTATTCATTTTACTCCCTATGTGGTGCCCGGGTAAGGATAGCACGCACCCAAACCCTCCCGTTGGGTGTCCGTAAAAGGCGACTAAGGCAAAACATGAAGCAGCATCTTTCTATTGGATTACCTACCACCTATACTGCGATCCCCGAGACGACTGCCAAGCATTGGGATTATGGAATCTTCTAAGGGGAGGCTTTTGGTCAATAGTGCACATCTTTTAGCTGATGAAGAAGACATTTTACTCGGGGCTTATGTCATCGATATAAATATGTAGGTACATTCAAAAGTACATACACTGATACACTCTCCATGCTGTAAGGACTGAGTATATAAGAACTGTAGATATAATAACGGTAGGTGCCTTTGATTATAAAAGTATAAAAGGTATACCCATTATTGCCGAGATATTCTCAAAGTTAAGAGATCTCATTATTCTTCCGAACAAGATCTCACAGATGTCTTTCAACAACCCAGTTATAAGGGCCGGGTCTTTATCACGGATTGTCAACTACAAAGCGATCGTTCTATGTACTTACATCCATTAATTATGTAGGCTACAGCCGGAGGATTTAAAAGGAACCAAAACTGAATTTAAAATTACTTTATTAAATTAAATTTACATAATTGTTACTTAAAATTAAATGTACAGCCCGCTTCGATGTTAGAAGCAAAGTGTGTCCGTTAGTATGAGTCTATGCTATAAATAGCCCCGCACTGCACTGTCAGCACATTTGAGTTACACGTGTCTGTATATTTGCACTATCTGCAGATTTGCTTTACACGTGGCGGATGCTAATACAATAGCCCTTTCATTCCTGTGTAGCGTATCAGCCTCTGTCAGCGAATTCGCATTACACGTGTCAGTACGTAACACCTCCCCCCGTAGAACAGCAACTATTTCGACATTTTAGGAGAAAGAGGGGATGTAGTCATAATCCAGTCCATCATCATCTGGCTCGGTGAGTCGGCGTTGATATGTCTTGTACAGTAACCACATTCTCTTCATTAATGTTTTTTCTATGATTGGTTGCCATCGGTTTAATTAGTGCAATCGTGAGGGCACTAAATGAGGTCTCCAATATTTTAGATCTTGTAGAGTTATAAATGTTAGACTGAAGTGTCTTCGGGCATCTGTTGTACGAGATGATAGACAGGTTTCTATTAGCTGTTCGTTACCGCTCTTGTCTACACTTGTTTCTTATTATCCAAGAGCGTTAGATTTAGATGTCAGGATGAGGTAATTCCTTTCTTGTTAATGTAGTGTTGAATGGTCTGCTTCGTTGCGAAGTTTGAAGTTTGTTTTTCCGAGGTACAGTGTGACTTCCTTCGGGCATTCTGCCTCCATGTACATAGAATCTATTCTAGAAGTCGCAGTGAAAAGGTAAAGTATGGATATGTTGATGATTTATATTAGGGAGAGGGAATAGGTAACAGGAAAGGCAATCGGCAATACGCAAACTATAAAGATTTTATTTAAAATTATATCCTAATTTATAAATCCTATTTTCTAAGTTTCTAATAACAGAATTATTTGTGCTCGATGCACAAACAAACTACAAGTGATACTATCTAACTTACTTAATGATTTCTGCACGATGCAAAAAAAAAAAACAAAAAAAAAATAGTTTAAAATATAACTAACTTACAAAGGTAATATAAAATGCTAACCTAAGTATATGGTCATGTGTAAACGGCTACTTTAGAGCAATTCGTTAATTTGATTCAGTAGCATCCTGCAACAATACGGGGTCTTTTGGGCTCCTCTTAAGGCGGGATTTAGCAACAGGACCACGTTTTTTTCGTGTGTAAATGTGTATAGGTAAATTTGCTAGAACAGTGTCCTGTGTGTAACGTGCTGCTAGTTTTTGTCTACTTGCTAAAGGATTTTTAACAAATACTTGTTGGTTTGTGACATATTCTTTTTCAGGTTCTCGATTTTTGTTCCTATTCTCCGTCAATATTGTTCGGTCGTGAAATGAAGATTCATTTATCAAGTCATATACTTGTACCATTTTTTTCTTATGTTCTTGGGAATATTGTTGAAGTAAATGTTCAGTTAAGTCGATATCCAAAGGAGTCCGAGGGTCAAAATGTCCTGTAATCAAGTCTATTGGTCTACATTTGGTGAATGAATGTATAGAACTATTATATCCTAAAACTGCATAAGGCATGAGGTTACTAATTGGTTCGTTACATTTTTCTAATTTTAAAATTCTTAAATGCTCAAGTATCGTCGAATGGAAACGCTCTACTATTCCGTTATCATTGGGAGAATGTGCAAGAATCTTATGATGCTGTATTTTATGAAGTCTAACAAACTCGGAAAACAGTGCATTTGTGAATTCAGGTCCCTGGTCAGTTACTATAGTTATAGGTACGCCATGATGAGTGCAATATGTTAAAAGAGCCTGAACAACACTTAAAGCCGTTCCATCTCGAAGATGGTATGCTTGTGCGTATTTTGAGAAGGAATCAACTAGGGTAAGGAATTTCTCAGACTGTGCTGTGAAGAGGTCTAAGTGGACTATTTCGAAGGGTTTAGTCGCTGGGGGAACTATTGAGAATTTTTGTCTAATCGGGTTACGGTCATATTTTGCCTGACCGCAAATACCGCACTCGTTGATGTATTTTGTAATATGCTCTTTCATTTTGGGCCAATAATACCGATAAGAAAGAGATAGGAAGCATTCTGTAATACCACGATGGTTCGTTTTCCCTTCATGGTAGTTTTTAATAATTTCCTGCTGTTTGAGATAATCTTTAACATTCTCAACTTCCTTTTTAGTTAGTGTTAAATTAAGTGAGGAGCTTTTGAATTTGTCTTGAATTATAGGTATAATCTTATACATTGCGAGTGGCGGATGTATGATTAGACCTGTCTTTACTTTGGGTTTTACGTATTCTTTAATGGAATTAAAAACATCATCCTCAAGGTTGGATTCAGATAACTGTATAGTTGTTCTAGTATGAGATTCAAACGGTTTAGAAACAGCAGGCCGTTTCTTAACATCGCCTACGACAACTAGACTTATTTGATGGTGAAATTTATTCAATGGATCATCTGAAATTGGAATCTCTAATATGGGATTTTCGGCACTAGTATGGACAGTTTCTGTAGAGGATCCGGCAGAGCCAGTAATCGTAGCTATTTTCTCAGATGGTTGAGCTATAATTGAACTTAAGTCTTCATTATTGATTTCTATGCGTGATAATGCGTCTGCGTTTGTGTTCAATTTACCCTGCTTATACTCTGTTGTAAAATTATACTCACTTAATTTCAATTTCCATCGAGTCAGGCGTGAATTGGGCTCTTTAAGACTCATTACCCATTGGAGTGGTTTATGGTCGGTGACGATCTTAAACTTTCGACCAAATAAATAAGGACGAAAATATTTTGTTGCCCATACAATTGCAAGAAGTTCCTTTTCGGTTGTACTGTAGTTAATTTCGCTTGTATTAAGAGTTCGAGACGCATATGCCACTGGTTTATCGCTACCTATTTGTCCTTGGGAGAGGACTGCACCAATGGCAACATTTGAAGCGTCAGTGGTCAGTATAAAGTCTTTGCTAAAGTCCGGGTATTGCAATATGGGATCGTTAATTAATAATTTTTTGCACTTTTCAAAACAGTTAATATAACTTGGATCGTTAAGATTAATTTTAGAACCCTTTTTCAGACAGTGAGTCATTGGCTTAGTAAGGCGAGCAAAATCGGGAATGAACTTACGATAGTAACCTAATAACCCTAGGAATCTTTTGATTTCAGTCGCTGTTTTAGGTAGTGGGAATTTCTGTATAGCTATTATTTTATCTGGGTTAGGTTTAAGACCATCTTTACTAATGATATGACCCAGATATGCAGTCTCTAATTTCAAGAACTCTGATTTATCTAACTGAATTTTGAAGTTGGAATCTCGAAGTCTTTTGAAAACTTTTTCTAAATTATTCATATGTTCTTGCAGTGATACTGAGAAGACTATTATGTCATCTAAATAGACTAGGCATACTGTATTTTGCAGGTCCTTAAGCACATTATCCATAACACGTTGGAAAGTAGATGGAGAATTTTTTAAACCCATGGGCATTCGTAAAAATTCAAAGTGCCCATGCTCTACTGTAAAGGCTGTTTTAGGAATATCCTCTGGATCCATTTCTACCTGATAAAAGCCACTGGCCAAGTCCAGAGTTGTGAAATAATGACAGTTGCCAAGTTTATCTAGTACGTCAGTTATGTTTGGTATAGGATATTTATCATCGATGGTTTTTTCGTTAAGTTTTCTAAAGTCTATTACGAGGCGCCATTTGGTTTTACCAGATGCGTCACTTTTCTTTGGAACAACCCAGATGGGGGAGCTCCAGGCTGACTGCGAGGGGCGAATTATATTTTGTTCCAACATCTTAGCTATTTGCTCCTGCACTTCTTGCCTATGTATGAATGGATACCTATAACTTTTGGTGTAGGTTGGTAGTTCATCAGTTGTTCTAATTCTATGTTTTATTTTATTGGTAAAAGTCAGGGGTTCGCCTTCGATATAGAATACGTCAGCATACTGAGTACAAAGCAATTCTAAATTAGCTTTTTCCTCTGGATTTAAATGATCTGATCGTAATTGACTTAAAACTTGACTAGCGCGATTTGGCTGTTGTTCAGTACGCATGCACTGGATATTAAATACTTCAGCGCTAACAGGCTGACTCATTGAGAATATAATATCATGGCGAGTTGGATTAACTATCTCTACAATACCCTGGTTATTATTGACAGTTGTGACACAACCGCTCATGATACAGTTTGCGAAAATCTGTTCGGCAATTAATGCGTCTCCATCGTGAAAATTTATAGGGATTTTAACCAGTTTAGATGAATGAGCTGGAATTATTTCTTCATATAAATTACAGTTCCGAGAGTCATACATACGTAAGGGATTACTAGAGTTCCTAGTTATCAATAAACCGTTTTTTAAATCTATGTTGGATTCTAATTTTTCTAATAGGTCATAACCAATTAAGCCGTCGAAGTAGTGATGGAATTTATAAATGTAGAGAGTTATATCGTCAGTCTCATTAAATTCTTGAAAACAAGGTATTGTAATTGAATATTCACTGCGGGTGGTTGCATGGATGTTTGTGACTTCAAACGGGTCGTAATTACAATGTATGTGTGAGAAAAATTTCTGTACTGTCTCAGGACTTATAAAAGATTGATTTGCTCCGGTATCAATTAATAATTTAATGGGTGGATTTCTAATTTGTATAAATGGTAATTGTCTTTGGGTTTGTAAGTTGACCTCTATTTTAATTTTTCTGATTTCGGGGTATCCCGAAAATCCTCTGGATGACTATGGGTATTTTTACCTAAGATGGCACCATCCATTTCCTCCGTGGAATGAACTTCAGTGCAATGAGGAGGTTCATACGCATAGTCACTATTAAAATGTTCATATTCGGGATAGTCAAAATCGTCTCGGGGGAAATATTCATTAGACTGTAATTCATGGTAGGGGTCATGGTCATATCCGTAAAAGTCATTAAAGTTCAATTCTCTCGTTTTGAAATAATTGGAGGGCTTAGGATTACCCGATTTAGTCCAGTCATGATATGTACGTGTTGGTATCGGTAGTGGTCTAGTCGCATAGTGACTTACGCCACTCATTGGTTTAGGTCCATTATAAGTTGGTCTATGATCTGGCATTTTAAAGACATTGCTTTGGGGTCGGTAGTTAGGTGGAGCTGCGCTGAACATCTGTTGAGTCCGTGTAGGTCCGCGATATTGAGGGGTTTGAAATCTCCATACAGGTACGGGTGTCGGTGCTTGGGTCATAGTATGTTTAAAAGATCCCGGCATGTTAACGTGTCGCGGTGGCAGAAAATTAATAGGACGCGATTGTGGCATATACATAGGTTGCGGTACAGACTCAAAATTAAACTTGTTACTGACCTGGTGATGAGCTTGCGGCTTTCGCTCAAGGCTATTTTCGTTGCGTTGTTGTAAATATAATGTATTCATTTCCTCATGCACGAACTCAAGAGCTTGTTCTATAGTATTAGGCCGCATGCAACGAATGCGAGAACCCAATGGGTCACGAAGGCCACGCAGATATGCTTGGAGTGTTAATTGTTTATATAATTCTCGCTTTGAATCAATCGTACTTAGTATCGTTTCATGCAGGCTAATATATGTCATTATAATACTAAACAAATTTTGACATTTTTCGTAAAATTCTTGCGGTGATAATGACCCTTGCGTTAAAAGTGATAAATCACTAAATAAGGAGGCTTCATCGCGATGATCGGCAAAGTTGTTCACTAGCGCAAGCTTAATACCAATCCAATTATCGGGTATCCCATTTGAATTAATTGTACGGGCCGCTGGTCCTACGATTTTATTTAAAATCCCGTTCAATAATGCTAAATTACTTAATTCATAACATTCCTCAGGCCTTATATACCGATCGACTAAGTGATCGCATAACTTTATAAACCGAGTTAATACGTTCGAGTTTCCGTCGAATTCGGGAACCAGTCGTAGGGCTTTGTAGATTTGATCTATTAACGCGTCAGACATTTTTGGCGCGAATGACACTAAACTATCTAAGGATTTGTTATCTAATAAATCTAAATTTCTATTTGCGTCTAGTAAACTATTTCTACGTCTATTAACTAAACTAAAAGGAGTCCGAGATTGCCGTGGGTGGAAAATCTTGGATGGTTATATATAGAAGGTTTCCCTTCTATTCTAAATTAAAAGGAAGCGACTTTAGAACGATTCTAAAGTACTTTAAATAATTGATGTTCTGGTACCTCGTAGTGTATCGATGTCTGGATACTCCTCAGGCTGCAGCTCGTAGATTCGAATAGTCGACGTCCTTGCTCGATGCACTGACTTTAAGACTATCTCACCGACTGCGCCAATTATGTAGGCTACAGCCGGAGGATTTAAAAGGAACCAAAACTGAATTTAAAATTACTTTATTAAATTAAATTTACATAATTGTTACTTAAAATTAAATGTACAGCCCGCTTCGATGTTAGAAGCAAAGTGTGTCCGTTAGTATGAGTCTATGCTATAAATAGCCCCGCACTGCACTGTCAGCACATTTGAGTTACACGTGTCTGTATATTTGCACTATCTGCAGATTTGCTTTACACGTGGCGGATGCTAATACAATAGCCATTTCATTCCTGTGTAGCGTATCAGCCTCTGTCAGCGAATTCGCATTACACGTGTCAGTACGTAACACATTGATAAACAGTATTTATTTATAAATATTGCGGTTAAAGCAATTTAAAACGTTTAAATCTCAACAACGACTTGTTCTATACCAATCTAGTGGTATATAAGTTATTGGCAACTATTTGTATCGACAAGTTTGTCAAAATAAAATTGAAGGTACACGTAGCGACCCTTGTCAATGTTCTGATACATGATAACTAATAGCTCGCCACTTCGGTCTTGTAACCCAATGGAAGACAATTTGTTACATAAAGGTAAACTTTACGTAGTTATGTTGTGACGCTGTTTCTCATAGGATCTCTCTCATAGATTCTTTATTCTTTCATGCTTAGGACCAAGGACGTACGATAGTACTCTTAGCATTAGCAATCAGTGATATTGCTACAATCATTATCCCACATAGGCTGCAACCTAATATAAGCTGCTGCAATTAAAATAAGCTAAGCAATTAAACGTCTTTGGCTGCAACATAATTTGAGGCTACGTTCCTCTTCTTCTTGTGATGCCATCTCCTACGAGAGTTTAGCAACCATCATGACAATTCTTACATTGTCCATCTTCGTCCATTGCTGCAGTGATTGCTGCTCTAAAAAGCTAGTTTGTGTCTCCTATTTTTGAGCCACGACTTTCTTTGTCGACCGGATCTTTAGCACCCGTGTTTTATTATCACCTGCATTAAGCTTTGGTTGGTCGGTGGGAGGTACGATATCGAAATCGCACGTTTTAACGATCTCTTTGAAGCTACATCACGTTCTCGCAATTCGCTGCGCTTGAACGTGGTAATGGGTATTTTACGTGGTATATAGTAGCCCACTTTGCTTCCTTGCTAACTATGTCATTAGGGCATCCTTCTTATATAAAATATATCATTCGCCATTTGCAATTAATTTAAGACTGCTTGCAAGCTGGATTCTATCGTTAATCGTTAGGTGCTCTTAAGTGTTCTCTCTTCATATTGCAAAGCTTAACGACCATACTTTATTCTAGCCTTTTCCTACCACTGGTGCCTCCACCCCACGCCTAGCTTGATTTTTTTTTATATATAGACAGCTGCACTACGCTGTCGCTCGTTACCCCCATGAGTTTTAAGATTAAGACTCTTGAGTCTTGAGCACGGTCCCACGGATCCACTATAGTGCCCTTTACATCGGAACATGGCATTATTTTACATATGTTTCCTTGCATAATGTTACTACCAAGGAAACCCGCTTTTTGATCCATTTGACCATTTGAAATTCCAGTAAACATTAAACAACCTATCGCTGCCAAACAATATCAATTCACCGCATCATGAAAGCGGTTGAAAGGATATATTGCATATATAGGTTTCCGCGGGGTGCTCCGGTGACCCAGTTTGCAGGTTGTTGCCCCTCCCCGGCAAACTACCCCTCGCCGTCCCCCCTCTGGCCCGGTCGCCACCGGCAGCTTTCCTGAAAGGCTTGATTGACACGTGATTAAAATTCTTGCCACCGTGTGGTTCGCGAAGGAAATTGTTTTGGTTTTTACTTACAGATATTGTTTTACAATGGTTTTTGTTAAGGTGCGTTACTTTCAGTGGGGTACGTACAGACCCATGATTGCGCGGATAATCCAGGATAATCTCAACCTAAGAAGACTGATAGATAATGCTGATTAACGAATCTTTCTACTACGACATTATACCTCAAACTTTATTCTAATCGGGAATTAACGCGATTTACGTTATGACCACGATACCTTAAACGACCTTATGATTTACTTGCTTGTGACCACGGCTGAAACGTCAAGCCAAAATATAAGGTAAATCGCGTTAATTCCCGATTAGAATAAAGTTTGATAATGGAACGCGAAAGTCTAAAAGTAGACTACATATATATACTGCATATATGTATATGTATATATATGTATATGTACTACATTATACCTACCTATAGGTAGGTATAATGTAGTATATATCGCGTCATTTCTACACGAACAGACGATGAACATTACCTTGTGACGGTAATGTTCGGTGCAGAAATATGCTACCCACTCTAGGACGTTCATAATTAATTACCCTTACACTTACAAACGTCATTTAGTGTTAATTATAACTAATCTAGTTCCTAAATTTGATTATTTCTCAGCACTCGAAAACGATTAATAATTTATACTCATTAGTAAGTAGAGATATCTCAAATTGAAATGCGAATCGAGGTAATGGCACACTACATATACGAGTGAGTTTATGAAGTGCTTAGATATTCTCTCTACTATTCAAAAGATTGTGAGTTCAATCACTGCGTGGGCCGTAAAAGGGACAAAACAAAGGCCCCTCGGCCACAAAGGCTTTTACTAGCAAATTTTGTGGTTGCAGGAACGCAACGCCATTTTACAGGTGGCGTAAAAGGGATGATTCCAGAGTAAAAAAATAATAATATATATAGTCTCCCAGTTATATTATAAAAAAACGTGCCCAATGTATGGCACGTTTTTCAAATTATAATTAACAAATCAATAGAGATTGACGAAGATAAAAAACGTCAAAATTCGTGAGTTCTTCCTCCAAGTTCTGGAGTCGGCTCGGACATCACGCCTCAGTAAAAAGTGTACGTAAAGAAAAAATACGTATCCAATATTTTTGATAATATAAATGACTGACTAAATAGAATTTTTCAGGCATCTAGCCTAGTCCACCAGTGCCGGATTAGCCATATAGCGGGGGTCAGCAAATGCTACGGGCCCCGCGCCTTGGAGGGCCCCGCACATATAGCAAAGAAAAAAATAAATAAGATAATGTTTATACCATCCACCCTCTATTTGGAATACGTAGCAGTCTATATCAGTCATATAAATTTTTGTTTCTTTCTTTTCTAACCGACTCATTAGTTATTCTAAAAGTCATCATTGGCCGCATCTATTAATATGATTTTAGAAGTTGACAACACGACAATACAATACTAACCAGTGTCTTCAACTTGGTCTTCAAGCCTGTCCTTCGAAGGGAGTTAAATAGCCCTTATTGTTAGCTACATGGGGTTTGTATAACCCAACCATTTATAATAGTTTTCTGTTGATAGTCTATCGGCCTATTAGAAAGTAGCGCCCGAGTCTCCAACACCCAATACAGATTCCGAGAGGGTCGGTCTAAAATAGACACGACCATGACCACGACCGCGTGCATACACTTTTATAGCAGGGTAGCAAATTTCTTCAAAATTCAAATTTTTTTATTTCAAATAGGCTTAACGCTAGCACTTTTGAACGGTCATTTTTTTTTAAAAGCTACCACCGGATCACAACGCGGCCTCAACTGAGAAGATCCGGCAAGAAACTCAGCGGGCTTGTCATTTTTTCACATTTTTTTTTAAAACAAAGTTTGTCTTTTTACAATTAGATCAGCACCAGCGACAGTGTGTCCTGCCGTTCAAAATATCAAATAAAATAAAAAATACGACGAAAATACAACAAACTAAAATGCCAAAGGGATAGTAGTCGGACCAGTCCCCCCAAGCAGCACCCGCGCACGAGTTGACTCGAGCAGCAGCCATCACTCCCCTCAACCATATTGGAGGGAAGGGGGTGACCCGCCACACGAAGCCGCCACAAGCAAAGACTTTTCGATGGCGAGCATGACCGATCCAAAATCACAGTGGCACACGTTAAACATTTACCTTCTGCTGTTAAGCAGTGGCTCGTCAGGCAAGACACAAAGCACTTTAACATATTACCAACTTTTGTCACAAGTCGTCTAAGTTAGATACACACCAAGAATAATTTACAAGCTCAAGTGAATTGCCTTCAGAACGTAAATAAAGTAATAATCAATTTTGCTGCTAGACTACAAAAGAAAAAAAATAAAATAAAAAAAGGATAAAAGGACAGCGGCCGGACCAGTCCCCCCAAGCAGCACCCGCGCACGAGTTGACTTGAGCAGCAGCCATCACTCCTCTCAACCATATTAGAGGGAAGGGGGTGACCCGCCACACAAAGCCGCCTTACATTATTTACTGTAATATGATCATTTAGAGAAGTCGTAGGGTAGGCAAAGTATTTTTGCCTGTATGGACTACACGCCACTGGACACGTCCCGTCGCGTCCAGGCCCTCTCGGATGCGGTAGTGTGTCAGGGTGGTGACATGTTGGCGATGTCTCTTGACATCGCCAATGCTTCAACACACTTCAATTCAGATGTGTGATGGAGGCTACGGCTATGGTATCTTACCATCAGGTCTCTGCCTATTTTAGGTGAGTAGGGTCCTATTTCAATGACCGAAGTGTCGTCTGCGTTGAAAGTGACGGTCTATTGTACTGTCACATAGTGCGTGGTATTCACAGGGTTCAGTGCTCGGCCCTCCTATGTGAAACATCGCATACGTCTGGGTGCTCCATAGCTATTTACACTGCGGGCTCCAGCTCATCTGTTACGACTGGGCTTGAGGGCGGCCCTGGATTCTTATCCACCCTGCCCTGTGTTTCCACGGACCAAGGAAAAGGTCGCCCTCATTGGCCGGAACAGCTGCCGAAGGTGTCACGAACTAAATTGGGAGCCAAATTAGATATTCGGGTCTTGTCTTCGACCCGAAATGCCGATTCGTCGTCCATTTCAAGGGTCGAACCGAAGCTGATTGTGCTGTGGGTCCTCTGTAGCGGCTTCTTTCGAATTTGGGTGGCCCGAGTGATAGTTGCCGTTGCCTGTATATCGGGGTAGTACGAACGATGTCCCTTTATGGCGCACCAGTGTGGGCCGAAATCCTGACTGCCTAAACCAAGACCCCGTTGCAACGACCACAGAGGGTCATGTTGGTCCGGGGGTCCGGATACGAGGATACCGCATAATATCGTGCGAGGCCGCATGCGCGCCAAACGCCGGCTACTTGAGCATATTGGCGGTGCACCCGGTCGTGACAGACTGGGTGCACTGAAAATATGGTACGCTCATTCCAGTGGCTCATGCAGATCCTGTCTACTATTACAAAACAGCCGGAACGGAGGAGAACCCCAGCTGCCATAAGAGTAAATGCACTGAAGATCATGGCGCAGTACACACTTGAGGTTTGCACGGCGCGTCGGGGTGGACGGTGGGACGCAGTCAGATGTGCGCCGCAATTGGGGCCGACATGTCGCTGTCCGCCTTGATCCAAGACATAATAGGCAGTGAAAGGGCGTGGTTGACAATGGCTTCCATCTGTGAAATCCTTATTTTGCTGAAGGAAGCAATGGAGCGGTTTAAAGAACGATCCCGTTGCTGATCCGCGATACCACAGGAGGCCCGTGCAGAAGGCGGCCCAATGCTGACCTTATGACCCCATAGTCAGGCAGCAAGAACGGTTGAACTGTTGCCTGTGCACTGCACAGTGACAAGTCACCCTCGAGGAGGATGGCGTGCTAAGGTGTCTCGGTACGCTACGGGATGATAGTATGCGGGGCTTTGACACCTGCACACAGGTCCGTGGGCTTAACACCCACGGACGTAGGAATTGCCGCAAGAGGAAGGATAGCCGGTTGCGGGACTTGGTCGAGTACACACGTACATACCCGGGCGGGGCCCTTCAATATAACGGGATGAGGGCACCATGGAGTTTTAGCCAGTAGGAGTGACATCTCATGACATGACCATGACATTGACACTGCTGCACCAGTATGGGTGTTCATGAGGATTTCCCACGTAAAAAAATAAGAAACTCTTGGTATTCTACAGAATACATTTCAGAGAGTGTGCGCAGGATTTTTACAAGATTTGATTCCACCTTCTCCTTTCGATCCACGGCGTAGCTACGCACTCTTACGTTGTAAAAGTCCCATCTGAACAAATGTAGACTAGAATAGCGTGTTTTTCGTGCCAGTTGCCCTGTCAATTATAATTGTTTGTGTTTTCAAGACTAGATTAAATAGAGTCTTTACCATCCGAGATTACAGTCAAGTAAGAACTAGCTCCTAAAATGTAGTAAAAAAGAAGCGTATGCAATTTTTTGTGTTCTGAGAACGTCTAAATAACCTCACAAATAGTAACAAAAAAAACCTATGCAAGTCAAGGGCCCCGCGTTCATATTTGCTACGGGCCCCGCGCTGGCTTAATCCGGCACTGTAGTCCACTGTTATTTTGCCGGATGGTAGGTGACCAACCGGTACCGGACGTTGCTTAACTAACTGATCGTTTACCAAATAGTGATTACTACTCGTATTAGCTCTGCGTTGGTAGCTTTTAAGAAATTGACCATTCAAATGTGCTAGCGTTAAGCATATTTGAAATAAATATTTTTGACTGACTTGCGCGCTCAATGCGCTTAATTTGGCTGTTATCTTCTGTATTTCATGCCGATATTTTGTTTCTTATTTATGTAATTAGCGTACCTAAGTCCTAAAGTTCCGAAGTCAGGAAAAGCTTGAGTTTCTTATGAGCGAAGTTGTTGAGCCCAAAGTTAGAAACTAATTTGGGTTTTGTTTCATAAACAAGACGTGACTGTACATTAAGCGATAAATATTTATTAGACGTTGTGCTTATTTTGTCCACAGTAATAATATCTAAGTATAGATAGATTTTCCTATCCGTGGAGTGTCCGGGTAAGAATAGAACGCACCCATCTCCTCCTAGTGGGTGTCGTAAGAGGCGACTAAGGGAAAACAAGAAGGCGGGCAGCAGCGTCTTTCTATTGAATTATCTACCACTTATACTGCGATACCCAAGACTCCTGCCAAGCGTGGGGATCAACCCCTCCGTTTAAGGGGACGCCTTTTATTCATCAGTAGTCGTATTTCGGCTGCTAATGATGATAGATAGATTTTACTTATAGTATTCTCTCACTTATAGTATTCATTCACTCTAGTCACATTATAACCGAGCGGGAAAACCGACTCAGGCAAATTGTTCCAATCCTTAGGTTTACGCATTATAAATGTAAAGGCAAATCGCTTCAGGGTTGAAGAAACGTTTACAACCATTATTACACCGATGTTCACAACGTATGCGTGAGTACTTTCCAGGTGTCTCATCGTCCGATGATAGAAAGGGGATGACGGAATCAAGTCATATAATTTCTGGGCACACACCAAAATGTATCCTGTAGAATACCGAGAGGCATTACTTCATTCGAAGACGTATTTCCACAACGTGATAGATTTTTTGTTTAAGAGACCGTCCAGGTGGGTACATAATAAGTACCACCACCACCGTGTAAGATATTCACCTGTAAATATATCGATAGCCGCAAAGCAGGAACCTGTAAACTTGGCTGTTTCGATGTGAAGGACACTCTAGCTGAAGAAAATATACTAAGTGCAAATAAGTAATTTCGTAATGTACTGTCAATAGGCTTATTGAGCATATTGAGTCGGGCGCAAATCCTGTTTGTTACGTCGTGTTATATCGGAAAAGTCTTAGGAAATATAATACACTTACAAACACCATACATCGCTAACCAAAGAGTTTGGCTTACAAAGATTACAATAATTATATTAATAGGTCGTGGATTTAATTCCCACCTTGCCTCTGGTTGTTGTTTAGGTATCTATTTTTGATTTTGATTATCTTGAAATTGAAGAGAACATTTTGGGGTTTTTTTAGTAATTTGCAAACTTTGAATTGTTAACGGGAGGCGAAGTATTCTCGTGGTATAAAAAGAAAATTAGGATACAGGAAACATGCAGCCAGTGAACTGAACATTTCTCTAACGTCAAACGAAATTTCGATCAACAATAACATCACATACTTCAAAGTGTGTGTTGTGATTCAAGTCGTGAATTTTCCATGTTTTTTTTTTATTAAAAACCTTGTAGAGCCCTTTTAACTCTATTATGTAGGTATGGAATGATTGGCTGAAAAAGTAACTGGACTGAATAATTTAAGCCACCATGTGATGCTAACTTGTAATCAAGTTTTATATATATGCAACAAGACCGACTGCGAAGAAACAAAATGGGTTAAACTTACATTAAACTTACGAAGTAAATATAAATCCGTGCATTAAAAAAAACACATAAAACGAATACATAAAATAAATAAAATAAAAATGTTTTATTTTCAGGCGCTAGGACACATGTATATATTTCAACTAATCTCGTTAAGACCTTGCATTTAATACCCATATTGATGTTTTTGGAAGTAAAAAAATACAAACTGGCGGATGACAGTCGCCATATTATTTTTTTTTTGTAAAAATATGTACCTCATGTCACTTTATTTTTATTTTTTTTGACGCGGGTGAAATCTTCGAAAGATCCCCGGGAGCTGTGGAGCTCGACCGGGGTATGTGGGATTCTTACCCACTAAAACCCCCGCGGCTGTCGCATCGGCACATGAGAGGGGTGACCCCAGGGCTCTCCGATGGGATCTGCACCAGGGGCCCCTCAGTACCTTGCCTTTGAGCCCGCCGCCGGGGGGCGCATTGTAGCCCCCCGGGAACCTGTCACGGTGCTCACGGGGACGGGGATCGCAACCCAGCCGCCGTCCTCCTCGGAGTCGCCGCCGTACTCAAGCCTCATGTCACTGCCACAACTAACACGAAGCTAACTATATATTATAAGTCACAGTTCATCAAGCCATTAAGGCTGTAAGCCGTGCCAAATAAACAGACATACATATTGTCACAAGCGGCAGTGCAGTGCCTTGCTTGTCACGTCAGTAGGTCGAACAAAAAAAAAGTTAAGTAAACATGGTCGAAAATACAGTTCAAAATTAAATGGAAATAACACCGCATATGGTATAAAGGTAAGAAATAATAATAGCGATCGAGTCACATAAAATCCATTCCGTTTATTCGCCGTAAGTGTTTCCCGATTCCATTATTGCCGTAAGGATGGTCGATATTTATCGATGTTATCGATACCATGGACTAGGGTCTAAATTAGCTTAATCATCCATGTCGATTGTGATGTGATTAAATACATTCACATCAGTTCTCAGACACTTCTATATCATACAAGCATCATCAGCAGCCGACAGTCGTCCACTACTGAACAAAGGCCTCTCCCTAAGAACGGGTTGCCGTTATCTGCTTGGCAGGCGTCATGGAGATGGCAGTATAGGTGGCAGGTAATCCAATAGAAAGACACAGCTGCCCGTCTTCTTGTTCTCCCTTAGTCGCCTCTTACGTACACCCAACGGGAGGAGATGGGAGGGTGCTATTCTTACCCGGACACCCCACGGGACATACAAGCATAGGACGAGATAATCACGACGTTTGCCTGGTAAGGGACAAACAAGTAAAAGAAAAGAAAAAGAAAGTGCCGTTCGTTCCTGAGACATGAGGTCTTTTCCACCTCTATGTTCTCCAGCAACAATGTTTTTGCATCGGTAATCTGAAACAAGTTCCTATGTGGTGTCCGCGTAAGAATAGCACCCACCCATCTCCTCCTGGTGGGTGTCGTAAGAGACGACTAAGGGGTCGTCCATTAATCACGTGAGGCTCGAAAGGGGGGGGGAGGTTTTCCCAAAAAAATCACGGAATATCACCAGGAGGGGGGAGGGGTATAGTGAGACATCACGTGTATTTATTTATTTTTCGTTGAATGCATGATTTCTAAACCAAACAGCGACACGTGGCCTTGACTCACCGTTGCCGGCAACGACCCCTTCAACATTTAATCAGTTACCTGTATTAGATAGAAGATAATATTCCGAAAACTTCAATATAGTTTGTATAAAAAAATACACGTGATTTTGGGTAGTAGTTGAAAACCTCACCACATATCACCAGGAGGGGGGGAGGGGTTAAAAAGTTGCTAAAAAACATCACGTGATTAATGAACGACCCCTAAGGCAAAACAAGAAGACAGCGTCTTTGTATTAGATTACCTAACACATATATACTGCGATCCCCAAGGTGCCTGACAAGCGTGGGGATTATGTTAACCCCTCCATTCTAAGTGGGACGCCTTTGTTCAACAGTGGACGTGTTTCGGCTGGTGATAATGATGCTGATGTGAAGGAAAAAATGTTTCCACTACATTTATTTTTTTATGATCTATTGGAGATTAAGTCAGCCCAACGATATGTGTTTATTTTAAGTATAAGTAGTAAGCGTCGACGTCAATCAATATCGATGTTTTTTCCAATAACACCCATCCCTATATTGACGTTTTTTGTGTCGCATAAAGGTAATGTAACCTACATAAATTTCACTCCAAAATCAAATCATGCATGCATCTATTAAAACGCTTGAAGACGATCGCGCGATCAGATTTTATTATATTCAATCCGCGTAGGCATTCATACAAACTTATATTAAAGCGTAGGTTGTTAAATAATTTATCATTTAAGTAATAAGTAGATGAATATTAATGAAATACTGAGTCATAACGTGCCTCTTATTTTGAGTGGTCTAAAATAAACGACGGTTTGACATAGACTACTCTTGGGCGTCGCCAGCGAGATCAACGATGTGATGTGAGCGATAAAGAATGTCCGAGGTAAAAACGTAGTATTAAATCCTCTTTTAGAGGCTCGGAGCTGACCAATTTAAACGTTAACGACGTCGAAGACGTCAACAATATTCGGGTTTACATAATAACAAAATATTTACAGTTTATACTTACTTAAACTAAGTAAAAAACTTCCTCTAAGTTGTCCCTGCACTGGGAGGGAAGGGTACCCAAAAGACTAGCGGCGTTACCTCTTTGTATGGCCAAGCTTATACGTTGGCAGAAAAAGCTACCTGTCCGACGACGTCAACAATAAAATTTATTCTTCGACACAATAATAAAAGCAGCTTTAAAGTAATATATGTATGTAGTAAGTCAAAGACTCGTTGAGGTGTTATGCGCAAAACCCTATATTTTAACCTATATTAAGTTCATAGCGATAGTGATTATTTAAAAAAAAACAAGTGATTATTTAAAAAAAGTTTAAAAGTTATTCGAATAATATTTTCAAACCCTTGTAAAGTAATTAAGAAATTAATTTTATGTAAATTAAATAGCTTCAGGTATTCCAATTATTATTTTAATTCCAAACTATGCATAAACAGCTAATAGTGTCTTAAGGTCTTGCAATGGAATGCTAGATCGATCAAAGACCTCAATAAAAAAAAACTTCTCCACACTGAGTGACGTGGGATGTCTATCCAAGAGAGTGGGTGCCCATTATAAAATTCATTGAATCGACAAGATAACAAAGAGCATTCGTTTGAGAATGATTGATTGCCAATTTCCACAGCTATGTAATTCGATTCGATTCGGTGTTATTTGAAACGGACGAACGCTGAAATTCTTGGAAAAAAATGAGATTATCAAGCCTGTTGCGTATGATAAAAATAAATCATTAATGCCTATATAGGGGCCTCCTTATATTGATTGAATTTGAGAAGCATGTTGATACAGAATGGCAACGCCTTTATAACAAAAAAAAAGACATACAAGCAGAGAGACAAAAAAGTTAAATACTTCTAACTTTTTTATCAGTTTTAGTTTAAATTATTATGTACATCGATATAATATTTAAACTAGATTAGCTGTCACAGTTCAAAAAGTGGCACACAGAAATAGCGCCCTTATGTCGCTATTTCTTTTCAAGCCACAGGCTGACAAAATTATTTTTGCCGATAGGAGTGTCGCTACTGTCTATATGAAACTGTCAAATTACACGTCATTATCATAATAAAAGCGTTAGTTCTCTTTTCCGCCACCAGCTTGATAAGTCCCCGACCCCCGCGACCACATTTTAGATGTCATTTTGTTAGTGAATGTTCTTCTAGTTTATATATTATATCGATGATTACATATTCTAAACTATATAGTTAGGTGTAGGTTTAGTATATTACATATTCTAAACTCTGATATTATTATTATTCTCTTATGATTACTTGATACATGATTACTTGAGTGAGTATTAGATTTAAAAAATATTTTCCTACCGCTTTGTCAGACCATATTAGGAACAGTCTGGGTCTGTCACAGTGAGCACGGCTAAATAGCGCGGGGCATTAGTTCGCTGAAGTCAACAATAAGACATAATTACTTGTGTCTCGTGGTACGATCTCGAAGGCAGCTGGCGGGAACACAATGCTACAAGAACCATTGATTAACTTCTTTTATCTGAGCATTGATTAAGCTCCTTTGTACGGTGTAATGGTACCTGGACGTAGGCAATTTATTTTTTTAATGGAAATAAGCTACTGAATAGATGGAATAGAAAATATATTTTTTTTTTAGGATTGTAATGAAATTTTGTTATGCTACGTTGTCAAGGACAAGCATCCTGTGTAATTTTGTTGTACTAATTAATTAGTAATTTTGTAATTTAGTTAATACAAGTTTAGCATTAATTGTTTTCCCCAAAGTGGTTGGCAGAGGTGTTTTTTTACACCCCACTTTTCACCAGCTATATTATGTAATTTGAGCTAAACCTTATCCTACCATAACTTTATTTATTAGGAACAATATTGAAACTCACAATTAGGTACACTTTGCTCGACATAAAATCGAATCCAGGATCTCGCAGTTAGTGGCACGGCCACCAAATTTCCTAATTCTATTTAACGTTTTATGCCTCGTTACGAGAGATGAAAGGGCTCAGGCTATAAATATTCACAATTTGCATGGTTCGAATAAATTCATGAGCATTTTTAGGGTATCCTGACGAGGTTTTTGTTCACCGTTAAATAATGTACTGTACGCCACTCGTTATTTTTCTAACCTGCTATAGAGTTCCACTGCTGGGCAAAGGTCTACCCCGTATATTTCCACTTTTCCCAATCTTTAGCGAACTCTGCCCACTCTATCTAAAAGGCTATTAAATCGTCACACCATCTCACCCCCGGCCGGTGTCTGCCCCAGCATCTACGCCCATCTGCAAGAGTCCTTTGTGTGGCGAAATTATCATTCGAGATGCCTTATACCTTTCGAATACATATTCAGACAAAGCGAAAATCGAATTGGTACTGTCAAGGCTGAGGTAAAGTTCGACCCTGCTTGGCATGGCGTACCAATGAGAGACCATTGGTACTACTAATTAAAAAAAAAACAATTTGGCACATGAGGTAGGATACCTAAGGCGCTCGCTGGCTGCATTTCCTCGCTGAATAGCTAACGAGCGAGCGAGATCTGAGTAAAATGCCCAGCTCTGACGTCACCTGATGTTGATCAACCTTTTGCTTATCGACCTACAATTAATAATGATCAACATCTTTGATCAACACTTGATCTCAGTCAACATGTCTAAAAATAGAGCTTCCATATAAAGTTCTAAGAATACCTAATATCTAATAAACCCTTCTCCCTCCTATGACGACCTTTTGAGCCCTGCTCGAGGCAAACTTGGGAATTTACAAAGTCTAACTAGCAAATTATGTTTACACCTTGTAAACATGTTTACAGTGTCTGACGCGGACTACCGCGGACTAAAATTATTAATTTTGCTTACGTAATATCGCGGACACTAACGGTGTACCAGTTTTAATCAAAATCGTTTACACGATTGCGTTACGTTACGGGACGGCTCGTGAAAGCGATTGGTCGTTCTATAGGTGATACACCGCTTGTGACCGCGATAATACCTACTTAACAGGTACCTTAAGCAAATCTCAGAGTTCGTTTTCAAACGCAATGCAATTGAATACGAAATGAATTCCTTTTCATTAAAGCTTTTATAAAGGACGTTCCAGAAATGTATGGAGCCTGGGCCAACACCATGTACACTATATGTATAGATAACTATGCAATATAGTAACTGTTTTGTAATGTTGTCTTTTTTTAATATTGCTTCGTTTTATTGTACATTTAAGATATCTTGGTCAAGGAGAGAAACACTAAAGATAATATAATACTACTGTAGCAACACCACACAATAATATGATGGATCGGAAATACGTAATTAAAATGACATTTTGACGGATTTTGATTTTGACGGACGGATTCCAATCCAAATCACAGGCGATAATCAATACAGTAAAGCCCCGGGTCAAGAAAGAAACAGTCAATGAATGTCCGTAAACATAAATAATCACTAAAAACTTCGAAATACAATATGTACTCCACGCGTAAACAATCTATTACGAAACGTCACATATAGCATTAACTGTCAAGTAGTGAACCAACGTCAAACGCAACTGTCATGGCTGCCCTAAAAACAGGGTGGACATACTAAATAACTCCATAAGTTATCATTTATGTACAATTGTACTCTGCTTCAAATTAATTTATGAGTATTTTTATGGAACTCTCCTATATTTTTCCTATTTTTCAATGTAGTGTACATAGTGTTGGCCCAAAATGGAACATCTCCTTTGATTACATACTCTCGCGGTTACGAACGGTGGAACACCTTTAGGGCGACAATCGCTTGCACAAGCCGGCCCAAAATTCGTGCGGACGGGGTAAGCGCACGTAATGTTGTTCAAATGATTTTGATTGAACTGGTACACCGTTCGTGTCCGGGATAGTACTTCATAGGGGCTTATGCAAAGAGACGCATTCCTTATAACTTTGAACGCTAGAAGACGATCGAACATGGACGCTGTAGGCCCTGAAACTATAGTGATTGGCACTATTACGCCTTCGGACACCTCTTTTTTTTTGACGCGGGGGAAATCTTCGAAAAATCCCCGGGAGCTGTGGGGCTCGACCGGGGTATGTGGGATTCTTACCCACTAAAACCCCCGCCGCTATCGCATCGGCACATGAGAAGGGGGACCCTAGGGCTCTCCGGTGGGATCTGCACCTGGGACCCCTTAGTGCCTTGCCTTTGAGCCCGCCGCCGGGGGGGCGCATTGTAGCCCCCCGAGAACCAGTCACGGTGATCACGGGGATGGGCGTCGCAACCCCGCCGCCATCCTCCTCGGAGTCGCCGCCGTACTCAATGGACATCCACACCCTGGACGTCCAGCGACTACGAAGGAAATATATCGACCCCTGAACTAACCACGGTGAGTGCAGGCAGGTCAGAGAGGCGCTTCCTAAAATAGATTGCTGTATCGCCAAGCAGCTGCTTCTACTATCGAAATACCTAACAATTGCGTTTAGTCACGGCGGCCATTGGTTCTTTTAATAAACAGCTTTTTATCATAGGAGCCATAGATAGTCCACTACGCAGAGTGTACCTGGAGGAGAAGGAAACGGCAGCCTACGTGCTACTGGGAGTTGTCCGTAGTAACCCCAGTGGTACCACGGACAAAAATAATTGTCCGTGGTACCACTGGTGGTACTACTGGTGGTACCACGGACAACAAACGGGCATACCTACCCGGAGGTCGCCGCATATATATACTTCGGTAACGCAAGTAGGTACTCTCCGAGAGATTGTCAACGGAATGAAGTGCCTGCTGGCCTTTGTCAAGAACGCAAAATACGCGCTTCGTCGTGGAGTTGCAGAAACCAGCTCGTTATACCAATACCAAGGTAGAGTGTTCTATGTGAGCGAGCTTTTTAACTCTGCTCAACCTCCGTTAAACTTAAACAAATACATTATCACTCTAGATAATGTAGAGTTAATTTAATTATGATGACATAATATCGGAATATATTATGGGTGGCAATATAATAAATTATCGCAAACTCTATGTAGTCTACACACGTCGTCCTAAAATTTGTTTAGTAAGTTATTTACCAACAGGTCGCAAAAAATAAAATCAAAGTTAAAAACCACGCGCGAAACAAATGATCAAAGCAAAAACCTCATTTCAACTGTATTGTCAGAGGAATAACGTACACAAAACTTGGAATGAAAACAAACAAACGTAGTTACGAACGTTATGTAAATAAACTCCAGTGCCTACTCGAACCAACAAAAAAAAAACACTTAACCTGGCAGCGGAAAATACGCGCGTTTATTTTATCTGTGTGTAATATTACGTCGTTACTTACCGGACGGTATTCCCGCGCTATTTTTCTTCTGGAAGCTTCTACGAGACGTATGCCCGCTGGTGCAGCGTGCCGCGTTGTGATGTGATACCACTTTCCTTTGCCTCTTGGAGTAATGGCGACGATGTTAAAAGGCGCATGCGCGACCCTATGACGTCAATGGGTTCGTTCACAAAACATACAGGTGTTTGGTATATGACCGGTTGGCGCGTGCCAGTAGCCAGAGAATACAGATCATATAACTATTTGGCTACGTAGAGTGTCTAGGATGTTTGAGGACATCTAGAGCAATAAGCCTTTCCCTCAAAGTAGTCGATAAAAGTAGGTAAGTATACAAATACTTTCATGTGTCGGTTCCGAGTGCGAGTTATGTTGCGAGAGTACTTACATATCTTTGTGTTTTTTTTAAATATAAATTTCAACTATATGGCAAGACAAGACAGGTGCACTGGACGTCATCTGTGACATAAGTTCTTAAGTCTCTTGAGCCCAATGGTTTCACCAGCTACAGAGTCCTTTACACCAGTACAGCACATATTGCTACTTGGCGGCCTTTGGCGGCAGAATATCTGACACTGTGCGTGTGTGTGACCATCCTTACACCAGGGACCTACCATCCAGTACACGTAATATTAGGTCAATTGGGGCCTACTATCTTTCACCGGTTTGAAGGTATTATTTTAATTTTTTTTAATATAAGGCACTTTTGGGCGACCGGCGTTGTGCCTGCGGGCCTAAGCACGACTCTAGATAGCTCAGTGTGGAGTATAACATAATTTTCAACATCGAAACGTTATCTATACAAAAATATGAAATACTACGTGACTAGTGACGTCATACTCACTCTTATCTACAGCTTCATACTCTTATCTCGTAAGATTTGCACATCGTACTAAGCTTTAAGCCCGCCTTAAGCCAGGCTTAACCAAGTTAAGCCTGTTGCGGTATGTCAGTTTATCAATCTATATGTATAATAAATTACTAGTTTAAAAAACTAAAAATACACGCTTTTATAAGGACTACTGCACTAAAAAGCAATAAATAAATTATCCAAACCGTTCTTTCTTTCTTTCTACCCCGTGCTTGTAATTTATGGATTATATTTATGTGTAAGTCGTGGGGCGCCTTTTTAAATGATTTTTTAAATGATTACAAATGATTGTCATGTGAATACAAATACGTAGCGTTCTTGAAATTTGACAGAAATGTTAAGCTGTTATGAAATGTTAAGTGTCAGAAAAGGCGCCCCACGCTTTTACACATAAACTAGCTGACCCGGCAAACGTTGTTTTGCCATAAAAAAAATAAAAAATTTAGGGGGATGAAAAATAGATGTTGGCCGATTCTCATAGATACCGGATAAGCACAAAAAATTTCATCAAAATCGGTCAAGCCGTTTCGGAGGAGTATGGCAACGAAAACTGTGACACGAGAATTTTATATATTAGATATAATCCATAAATTACAAGCACGGGGTAGAAAGAAAGAAAGAACGGTTTCGATAATTTATTTATTGCTTTTTAGTGCAGTAGTCCTTATAAAAGCGTGTATTTTTAGTTTTTTAAACTAGTAATTTATTTTATACTTTTTAGTCTTAGCAATATTCGCCTAAACTATGGATAAAATTAGCCCAAGTATTGATTTGTTCGTAGCTTGAATCGTAAGCAGGTTGTGGCAAAACATATTTTTACTAAATTAGGTATTCCGCGTAGGTTCTGATTGAGTTTAATAAAGCACTACGTATTTACCCTTTAAACAGTCGAAAGTACACTAAAAGCCAAAATTCAAGGGTTCCGTTACCAACCTTCCGGGTTCATCAACAGGTCCACGTTATTAGGCAAAGTGAATATAACTCCTTTATACAAATCAAATGAGTCCAAGCTCGATGGGTTTACTAGTAATCATTCCAGGCTTCCGTAAACCACCTTTCATTTCCATCATCAACCCTGATTATTGGGCAAAGTAAATAGAACTTTATAATACGAATCAAATGAGCCCAAACTCAACGAGTTTACTAGTAGCCGTTCCAGGGTTCCGTCACCCACCTTCCTGTTCCATCATCATGTTCTGATTATTGGGCAAAGTGAATAGAACTCTTTAATACAAATTAAATGAGTCCAAACTCGATGTGTTTACTAGTAGCCATTACAAGGTTCCATCACCCACCTTCCTGTTCCATCATCAGGTTCTCATTAATGGTCAAAGTGAAAAGAACTCTTTAAAACAAATCAAATGAGCTCAAACTCGATGTGTTTACTAGTAGCCAATCCAGGGTTCCGTCACCCACCTTCTCCAGTTCCACCAACAGGTCCTCATTAATAGTCAAAGTGAAAAGAACTCTTTAAAACAAATCAAATGAACCCAAACTCGATTAGTTTACTAGTAGCCATCCAAGGGTTCTCTTATCCACCTTCAAGCTCCAGCATCAGATCAGCTCGATGATATCAAATTATTGTATTGTCACCGGTCCTTGATATATATGCAAAATTTCAAATGTTTTGGACGTGTAGAAGTGGGTCAAAATTGCATCGCAAGATTCCATTACCATCATACATACATAGTTACATACATACATACATATATACATACATACATACAGGTCAAGCTAATAAAAGCGTGTTAAAAATACCGGTTAAGTGCGAGTTGGACTCGCGCACCAAGGGTTCCATACCATCTTTGGACGTATTAAAGTAATTTTACTATTCATGTAACACCTCAGATAGCAAAAAAACCAAACCGCAAAACTAAGTTTGTTTGTCGAGGTTTTTTTAGGATTACTAAAAAACTGTACTTTTTAAAAAGATCATTTTATTTTTCCTGTAAAATATAGATAGACATGCATAACCCATAATTATTTCAGATGTTTCCCTCCACAAACTTCGGAGATAAGGGAGGGGAACGGTATTTTTTTTTACTTTTTTGATTATCAGCCAAAAACTACGTCACATAAGCCAAAATAAAAATCTGTTTTGAGATGTGCAAATGAAGCCCTTTGATATGATACCCCACTCGATATAGTAGTCTCACTTTGAAATTTTGATGACCTATCTCGACCCCCATTATAAAAAAATTAAAAGTAAAAATATATTTTTTTCATTTGCGATGTATGCGGGTAAAAAAGATATAAAATTATTCTAAGTTTAGTCTAAGAAATATATATGTTTGTGACAGACAGACAGACAGACAGACGAAGTCTCACCACACGGGTTCCTTTTTTACCTTGTAGGTATGGAACCCTAAAAATGAACCCCTATTTCTCCTGGTCACTCTATAACTTGAGAACGGCTTTACCGATTGCATTCAATTTATTTTTTCATCATTTCATCTCGCCCGCGGACATCCGAGGAGGTCGGACGTGTTAACTACAAGTTCTCTGCGAAAGTACTGTGCCCGGAGGTCTAGTTACACTGGACGGAACGAAGAATTGTACGAAACCCTCGATAGCCACCAACTTACGTTGACCTCCGCCGCATTAGTGAGAATTTAATTACAAATAAATAAGAGGTCTTGTTATAGTGGATGGAAAGACAACTAAAACTGCATTACCGATAACCGCCAAAGTAAGCTGACCCCAGCTCCAGCGCGTGAGTGCACAAATATTATTTTAACAACAATTATTTCCGTACCCACTTATATTTATTGCCCAAGCATACATTTTTGTTATTAAAACTATAAAACCATGTCATTAAAACGCACACCACCACCTAAGGAATACTGTGGTTCTGCTCCCGACCTTTCTAAAATACAGTTTAGCTACGAAAATACACCTACAAGTAATGTTTCTGTTAGACATGATAAGCGCAAAAGAGGTGATTTATTGGATGACGAGCTCAAAGGTTTTATGGCGGATATGAAGAAAATGTTCTCAGCTTCTGCGGATGCACAAAATTACAAATTTAACACACTACAAACATCTATAGAAGAAATAAAAAAACAAAATAATGACATCTCAAAGGCTATGGAATTTATGTCCGCGAAATACGAAGAAATCAAGGATAAACTGGAAGCAAGCGAGAGGGAAAAGAAGAAGCACTTAGAATATATCAAGGATCTGGAGCACAGGGTTTTACACCTGGAACGTGCTTCTAGAAATACGAGTGTTGAGATACGAAATGTCCCGAAGAATAACTCAGAAAATAAAGAAGATTTAATCAATATAATGCAAAATATAGGTACCGTAACAAATCTCGCCATTAATAAAAATGATATTAAAGATGTATTTCGGTATAAGAGCAGATCATCGTCAAGAATGCCCATTGTTGTCGAGTTTTCCACTGTACCCCAAAAAGAACGTGTAATAAGTGCAGCGAAAAAGTTCAAAACTGAATCAAAATCCAACTTAACAACCATTCATGCAAAAATTGATGGTCCAAGAGAAATGATATATATATCAGAATGCCTCACAGCGGAAACCAAGAAGATTTATGCATTGGCTCGTAAATTTGCTATTGAAAACAAGTACAAATTTTGCTGGACCGCTCATGGTTATGTATACCTGCGCAAGGAAGAAGGTGCAAAAGCTTTTCGGGTATCCCGTGAAGAAGACCTCAATATACTAGGCAAATGACTAATCCATTATTATAAGCCGGCGACAACAATTATAAGTTCTATTGGACTCCTCATCACATTGTTTATTTGCGAAAAGAAGAAAGTTCAAAAGCTGTTCGTCTTTGCGATGAGCAAGACTTTCGTAAACTGGCCCTTGTCGGCAAATACCTACCATTATTTTTCTTGTACACAGGTTTGCATGCACTGTTGTTATAAATTGTTTTCTTTTGTTATTATTATTTTTCTAGTATGTAATTACTCATACTCACACAATATCGTAATACAACCAGACACACACATTCGCATATATATAATAGTATGCTTATATTTTACCAATTTCTATACCACAAATTACAGCTTATCCTTTATTACCAAATACATAAACAAACAGTCGATGACAAAAGGTTTCCTACCGAACTATATTACTTTTTTACAGAACCATAAGTCACTTGGTGAAAAAACTAATACTTTGATTCAACTACTATTATCATCTACTATAACAAAAATTCAAATGTTCCCTCTATTGCACCATTATACTTTTTTCTCATTCCATGGCTAACCACGACATCAGCCAAGTTCAAATCGAATTAGATAACACAACCGTATCCGAATCTGCCGTGGTGGATCCAAGTCAATTACGAAATATGCTAAATTATTCCAAAAATGACTTAAAAATTATGACATTTAACATCAGAAGCATCTATCGCAATTTTGACTACTTTTTATCCCTTCTGAAACGACTGGACATTGACTGCGACATTATAATTTTAACAGAATGCTGGCTCTCTGAAGATAAACCTCCACCTCAGCTTGAAAATTATACCCTATATCATTCAACAGTCCTACACAATCAGAATGACGGCGTTGCCGCATACGTTCATAACAGTATTTTTCATACTTGCGAGGAGCCTATCTCTCATGATGCTAGCAGTCTTCTTATAAGAACAACATCAGGTGCCGCCATTCTTGGTATTTATAGATCTCCCTCATTTAAAAACATAGATAATTTTCTCTCTTCTTTAGAAAGTAACTTAAATTATGTAAGTAAATTTAAAACAATAGCCATAGTTGGCGATATAAATATAGATATAAAACCCTTTACTGGCGATACTAAAAGTCATGAGTACCTTAATCTTCTCGCTGAAAAGGGCCTCATGCCAGCTCATGTTTTCCCTACAAGACAGTCAAACTGCTTGGATCACGTATGTCTTAAAACAAACCTAAAAGCGCAAACATTTGTTATACGGACAGACATAACTGACCACTTTCCTGTTTTATTAAATTTAACACAGCCAGAAAAAGATGTTACCCGAAAATTTAAACAAATTGTAAATTTTGAAAAAGCTGCTAGCACCCTGCAAAATGGTGATCTTGCAAGTATTTTAAACAATAAAGACCCTAATAATGCCACTGAAAATCTAATCAAACAAATAAAGAACGCATTAGATAGCAACACATCTGTGCATAAAGTGCCAAATAGAAAATATATTATTAAACCGTGGCTCACTACAGGCCTGCTCAGGTGCATTGCTCATCGTGATGCTCTTCATAAAAAACATAGAGAATCACCTACAAATGAAACACTCAAGACCACATACCGCAGATATCGTAACTACTGTAACGACCTGCTAAAAAATATTAAAGACAATTACGATAAATCGATGTCTGAAAAATGTAAAAACCCAAAACAAACTTGGAAATTTATAAGGAATGCCACCAACACTGTAGACTGTAAAAAACCACCAACTGAACTATTAAAAAACCCCTCTGACTTATCATCATCAATAAATGAAATAAATCGCTACTTCGTGGAGATTGGCAAGAAAATGGCAGACAGTATTAATGAAGCTACTGATACATCTAAAATTCAATGTGACATTAAAAGCTCTTCGCGTTTAAAATCATTTGTGCTACTTGCAACAGACAATACTGAAGTAGAAGAAATAGAGTAGAAAACTTAAAAAGTGATTCCGCAACAGGTTGGGACGGTATACCAGTTGCTTTTCTCAAACACATAAAAACTATCATTACCCCCATATTAACGCATATATTTAATTTATGCCTAAAAAACGGTGTCTTTCCGGATAGCTTTAAACGTTCTCTAGTCCACCCCATATACAAGAACGGTGCCAGGGACTGTGTTGAAAACTACAGGCCAATATCCGTGTTAACTGCCATGTCTAAATTGCTTGAAAAAATTATCAACACTCGACTTATGAAATATCTTACACAAGAAAATATTATCTCTGACTTTCAATTTGGCTTCCAACCCTAAAAATCTACGGAGGATGCCGTAGCAAAGTTAACTAACTATGTCGCAAGTAACTTGGACCAAGGGCGAAAATGTATCGGTGTTTTTCTTGACCTGGCAAAAGCTTTCGACACAGTCTCAACGAAAATACTTATAACTAAGCTTGAAGCTGTTGGAATACGTGGTTTGCCTTTAAAACTTTTAAAAGATTTCTTGTCTTGCAGATATCAATCGATAAAAATAGGTGATCTAGTGAGTAACCCCCTTCCAATCACCTGTGGGAACACAGGGCAGTGTTCTGGGCCCAAGTCTCTTTCTAATTTACATTAATGAACTCTGCCAGTACATACCGCATAATGGTAAAGTTTTCTCGTACGCAGATGACACAGCGCTCATTTTCCAGGGAGAGACTTGGGCCGAAGTACGATCAAATACAGAAAAAGGACTCTATCAGTCTTCATTATGGCTAAATAAAAACCTTTTAACGATAAATCTTAAAAAATCCAAATATATAACTTTCACTATCAATAAACACACACAACCGAATCCAAATAACATCTCCATTAAACTACACAGTTGTAATATGGCCAACTCACTAACTTGTTCCTGTGCGCCACTAGAAAAAACTAACAATATTAGATATCTAGGAGTGCAACTGGATGAAAATTTATCCTGGAATCCACAACTTGACCTTCTTTCTGCCAGGCTGCGTAAAATGATATGGATCTTTAAAAAACTGAGAAACATCCTCGTACCCGAATTGTTGAAAACAGTTTATTTTGCCCTCTTTCAGTCAGTATTATCGTATTGTATACCGGTTTGGGGTGGCGCATGTAAGACTAAAATCATAAAAGTGGAACGCGCACAACGCTCAGTCCTCAAAGTAATGCTGAATAAGCCTTACCGTTATTCAACTACAAATTTATACAAAGACTGTAAAGTACTCACAGTCCGACAGTTGTTCATTCTGCACACTACTCTTCGCAAACACAAGGAAACTACCTATATTCAGGGAATCACGTATTTTACTCGTAGAAGAAACAGAATATGTAGCCCAGTTCCACATAATACTGCTTTCTTTAGACGACAGTCTTGCTTTCTTGCACCCTATTTATATAATAAATTAAATTGTAAACTAAACATTTTTCCTAAAACCTCATACAAATGTAAATCTATCATTCTAAGCTATTTACAAAACCTTACTTATATGGAAACCGAATCTCTAATTACAGTCATAAGTTGAGTACCTCTATCAGCATACACACATCAATAAACACACACACACACATACACAAACTCACAAACATCCACACATACATCCACACACACCGCGGGTGAGAATCCTGGAGACCTGAAATACAGGGTTTCCCTAGTTTAGGCTCCAGTCCACCCCAAACACACTTAAACTACTTTATTTAGTTAAGATAGTCTTTTGATATGTTTGTGGTGGAAAATAAATATATTTTCATTTTCATTTTCATTTTTAAATGTTTTCTAATACTTCGTAATGTGGCAACAGCTCAGTGGGCGAGCGCTTGCCTTGGAAACAAGGTGCGCAGGTTCGAACCCCGACTCGCACCTGTGATTTCTTTGATTAATCATGTGCGAATCGTCTTTGTGTGCTTTCGGTGAAGGAAAACATCGTGAGGAAACCTGCATGTCTGAGAAAGCCTAAATAGCTTACGAATGACGTATGAAGTCCGTCAACCGTGGTGGACTGTGGCCTAAGCCCCCTCATCTTGAGGGGAGGCCCGTGCCCAGCAGTGGGACATAAACAAAGGCTGGTATTATTTTTAGTATTACATATATAGGTTCTTACATTAAAAAAAAAAAAGAAAGTTGTGATAATAAGAAAATTACAAGAATATGCAAGCGGAGATGCGCGGTACAGCTAGTGCTCTATAAAAATTGTTTGCTGTGCAGGCCGCTGCCTGAGAGACACTAGTTTAGAACTACTTGCTGCAATTTGTTATGTAATTAAGTATTTAGCCTCTAATATACGTAAGATTAACAGCAGGTAGCATTTTGGTAAAGTAAGCTCACATTAGTTCCAAAAACGTAACTACTCAACCCACTTAAACATACGCTTTCATTTGACAAAGGGAACGCGCTAGTGATTCTTTTTGTGTTGCTAGCGTCTGTAGGCTGCGGTGGCTGCTTAACTTCAGGCGGGCCGCAAGCTTGCTTACCACTTTCATAGTATAAAAAAGGGTTTGTTACTTCACAAAGTATAACGTATAATTTGCTTATACTTATCTATGCCCGGTTCCTATATCTATGAAACGACTCGTTTTCGTAACAACTAGTACTTAATACTTTCCAACAGACGTAAGTTGAAACTGTTCCTTTAAAAACGATACACATGACAATTTACCGAAAAACGTTACTAACAGATGGGAGGGTTACCAGCTACGGTCGGTAGGCATTATGTATGGAGATGATAGAATAACGTGTTCCTATAAAAAAATGTACACGTCAATGAACTGTCAAAGTTACCACCCAGAATTCGTTTAACTACCGCTAGATTTTGGACGGTTGCTCCGGTCGGTTGGGACAGTGATCTTTAAGATTTTTAAAAGATTACTAATATGTCGTTCGCAGACCAACGCAATGACGGGTTGCGGGAATCCTCAATCAACAAGTAACGTGAGGGTCCTTAGACCAACTAACCCGCGTCAAAAGCCTATGTAAATATGGTGTAAGATAAGCTATCATCAGTATATGTTACGAGTGTTGGCCTGGTGCCAACACGCCACTCTATAACACAGCTGCATTGCACTGCCGGTCGTCACCTGAGACTTGGTAACCAGACAATATACAATACTCTATAAGTACTTTTTTTTTAAACATACTTAAATAGATAAAATTTAATAACACCCAGACACTTGGTGGTAATCGAAGTCACGACCTAGAATTTTAGACCTTTGAATTTTTCCACTTTTGGTCTAACCATTAGACAAACAGGTCCATCATTATTTATTATTTTAAGTTTTGCCATTTAAAAAACAGTAAGTAATATTTTTATGTGGCAATAAATATATAAGTAAGTTAGTAAATTCGGCGGTTCGGCCATACATGGAAACCTGGGAAGCCGGATAATTTAAATCCCGCTTTCAATCTGATTTATGTTTACTTATGTAAATGGTTAACCAACGCTGGCTTCAAAACTGTACACCTGTTTTCATACCTACATTACCAGAAATCAGATGCCTATAGAAGGATTGTTAAAAAACCTATACTATATGTACTTATAATAATACTGTAACAGGTCCAATTCTGTACATTGACGATATTTTAAAAATTATTTTTGGAGGGCATTCTATAACCAATACTGAAGCCAAAACTGTATTTTTTTGTACAAAGAAGAAGTGTGTAAATAGAGTACGGGCGGAGGGAGCTGCGTGGGTCAGCTAGTCTATACTTATAATAAAACTGTAACTGGTCCAATTCTGTACATTGAAGATATTTTGAAAATTATATTTGGAGGGCATTCTATAACCGATACTGAGGCCGAAAATGTATTTATTTTAATTTTTGTCTGTCTGTCTGTCTGTCTGTCTGTCTGTCTGTCTGTCTGTATCACGGCTGAGCATCACGCCGAAACTACTGAATGGATTCAAATGAAACTTGGCATGATTTGAGATCTTACTACGAGGTAGGACATAGGATACTTTTTATCCCGTAATCTAGCACGGTTCTTTTGGGAGAGGGGATTAAAGTCAAAATGGGTACTTGGTTATACGCTTGGTTCGATTTTATCAATTTTTCTTCATAATTATAATAAATATTAGTAAGGGAACACTCATAGAGAGTTGTTATCAAGGTTTTGTAATCGATCGGGTTAAGCAACGTTAGGTAAGGTCAATAAATAGATGGGTGACAGTTTAACGCCATTTGAACTAAACGGGTCCGTGCTTCGGAGAGCAAGTAAAAAGTGGGTCCCAGTTTTTAACCGACTATAAAAAGGAGGTTATGTATTCAATGCGAATATCTGTTATTAAAAGTTTAGTTAACGTAAAAATAGCGCAGGCGGAGCTGCCTGGGTCGGCTAGTATTTTATAAGATTACTATCGAATGCAGAACTTAGGTACTATGCGTTTCAACTAAGAATGTGGCCGCCATGATGATCGCGACTGCGGAACTTCACTCGTTTTTTACGATTTTTGTACTGGCAGCAAAGTAAACACAGAATGAAAAATTCGGCCCGGTTTTGATTATTTATTGTAATGTCTTATTTTCCTATCTATTTTTGAGATGCAAGATTGAAACGCATAGTAAGTACCTACCTACTTCCTCTTTAGCACTCCTATTGGAGTCTCCAGATCATTTTAGAATGCTCATATCGAAGAGAATAGGTAAATCTTTCAGACATAAAACTTTGGATAAATAAATACTTATTTGAATTTGTTTGAGAACTCTGACCTAACTTCATTGGAGAACAATGTAGAGAACTGTGGGCGTTACATCTACCATGTTGGCTTTAGAAGCTTTTGTTGACTTTACCAGCTAGGTAACTTCAGAGTTGCTCAGAATGAATCATTACATAATAATAAGGACTCAGTTGATTATAATTCCGAAGTTGGAAACACTTTATGATCGCCCACTATGGCATCTTGTTATTTTTACCCATGGGCCACGCCGAAGACATGAAACATAGAAATTGGTTAAACCATTTTCCAACATCAAAACCAACATGTTCAGTCTCTGTGTGAAGTTGTTCAGTACAAGGTAGGTACCACGAAGCCGTAGTTAAATTACCATATCAAAATACCTAATAAATCGTATATAATTAATATAATAATGATACCAGCCCTTGTTTTTGTCCCACTGCTGGGTACGGGCCTCCCTTCAAAATGAAGGGACTTAGGCCATAGTCCACCACGCTGGCCAAGTGCGGGTTGGCGGACTTCACACGTCATTCGAAAGCTGGTTATGCTTTCTCAGACATACAGGTTTCCGCACGATGTTTTTCTTCACCGAAAGCTAGTAACAACCGCGCAAAGACGATTCGCACATGATTAATTAAAGAAATCAGAGGTGCGAGCCGGGGTTGTTTCTAAGGCAAGCGCTCGCCCACTGAGCTGTTACAGCTATTATATATAACTATTACTATTATTTAACTATTGTTATTATTATATATTAGCTATTATCTTTGTTAAATCCTTTTACTATGGTACCATAGGGTAATATTGTGTACCGGTAGTTGTATATTGCACCTTTTTTTTTTTTTTTTTTGACGCGAGGAAACATTCAGAAGGTCCCACGGAGCTGTGGGGCTCGAGCGGGGTATGTGGGATTCTTACCCACTAAAACCCACATATGCACATGAGAGACCCAGGTCTCTCCGGTGGGACCTGCACCAGGGGCCCCTCAGTGCCTTGCCTTTGAGCTCGCCGCCGGGGGGCGCATTGTAGCCACCCGGGAACCAGTCACGGTGCTCACGGGGACTGGGGTCGCAACCCCGCCGCCGTCCTCCTCGAAGTCGCCGCCGTACTCAATGGACGTTCTAAGGGCCCACACCCCGAATGTCCAGCGACTCCGAAGGAACAATATTGCACCTAGTCCAAGATTTAGTCTGCACCATGGTCTGCATGTCTGCACCCATTGAGGTATTATGTACTCTGCACCATGGTCTGCACCATAGATTTAAGATTTATCACTTGATTTGGTCTGCACAGACGTACCCTTGGAGGAAGGAGGACGTACCTACTTGGACATAATCCTTACGTCTCGTCCAAAGAACATTAGATCCTCTTTGGAGGATATAAGAGACATCGATATACTATATGATAAGAGACTTTTACTTAATCAATACTCTTATCTATGTACTTAATACCTAGTCTGTGACCCTCTGTATTAGTAATTAAATCAGTAAATTAAATCATAGATTATACACTATATACAAAATTAAATGCAGTAATCAACCAGCTTTGATACTAGAATATGAGGTCTAATTTAATATAACTTCCGATCTTACGCGTACTTTCAAGAATTATCTCAAACTCTTCTAGATACTGAAGTGATATGGCTAAATTCAGGGAAGTTTTAAAGGCAGCTAAAGAAATCATTGTGTTATCTGGTGCTGGCATCAGTGCGGAGTCAGGAGTGCCAACTTTCCGTGGAAAAGACGGTTTATGGAGAATGTATCATGGTTCATTGTTGGCGACGCCTGCAGCTTTTAGAGACGATCCTAGCTTGGTTTAGGAATTCTATCATTACAGAAGGGAGCTAGTGATGAAGGCGAAACCTAATGCAGTATTTTTTTAAATATAATAGACATTGAAGCATCAAATACCTATAGGGTGTTATGAAACCCCTGTGGCCAGTGGGGTGTCCGGGTAAGAATAGCACCCTCCCATCTCCTCCCGTTGGATGTCCGTAAAAGGCGACTAAGGGAAAACAAGAAGACAGGGAGCAGCGTATTTTTATTGGATTACCTACCACCTATACTGCGATCCCCAAGCCGCCTGCCAAGCGTGGCAATTATGGCAACCCCTCCTTTCTAGGGGAGAGGCCTTTGTTCAGCAGTAGACTATTTCGGCTGCTGATGATGATGAAGTTTTTGAGCAATAAATATAGTATCTAATTTGTGTACGGAATATTAAGGAAAGTTTTGTTCTGCCCGTGGCTTCACTTGCGCTAAGCAGGTTAAGACAGGAATAGTTGGTTCCTTCGGAGTCGCTGGACGTTCGGGGTGTGGGTGGGCCCTAGAACGTCCATTGAGTACGGCGGCGACTCCGAAGAGGACGGCGGCGGGGTTGCGACCCCCGTCCCCGTGAGCACCGTGGCTGGTTCCCGGAGGGCTATAATGCGCCCCCTGGCTGCGGGCTCAATGACAAAGCACTAAGTTTGCCCTGGTGCAGATCCAAATTTTCACGATTTGATTATACAATTCGGCATAATGTTTTTTTTTTTGCGAGCATAAACCATTGGTACAGTTCAAGTGATACTAAACAACCAAGTATACCAATTTGATGTTTTGGTGTACCTGAGATTGTCAAACGTTTGAACATCGAACGTTCTATCTAGACGTATATATAATCAAAGCCTTCAGTATTGTCAGCTTCGGAGGCGACAGTAGCAGAGTTTAACATTGAACCGGCTCCGTACGACCGGATTTCGATTATTATTTCGAAGGCCCTTCTTCTAAAACACTACCACAAGCATTTATTGACTAGAATCAATAAAAGCTCAAATCCATTAAGTAAGTAATTTCACGGAGTATTCGAATCATACTGTATTTTACATTATTAAAATACTTGTGTATCTATCTTTTGCCTTAGAGGATAATAGCGATGCGACGTGCGAGACACAATCGAACTACCTACTAACGCGACATGTGTCCTTATAAACTGAGGCGATCTCAATTAATTTCTGTTTTAACCGTGGGCAAATTGTGTTGATAGTTGTATTTTAAATTAAATACTTGGCTTGGCCCTAAAATTTAAAAAAATACAGCGGTTGGTTCGGCATGCAGGACCTTTGCAGGCTGTGTTTGCAGGACAGACCATAGATAATACACTATATGGACAGACCTTGAAGCTTTGAGAGAGCCTTGGAGGAAGGATTAGACCATGAAGCTATTAGGGTCAAAGTGGAGGAAACACTCCCAAATACATGCCTGAGGTCAACGCTATCCCTTTCATTGAGGTCGGATCTCTCTTTCTAAGAGGGCAACCTTAATGTTTCATGAAAAATCAGGACATCTTTTTAACTTCGTCGCATAATACGACTTACTTGGCTTGTTTACCAAGTGTCTGGGTGTTTTATCTATATAAGTATGTATTTACAAAAAAAAAGTATATAAGTATTAGTATCAGTTGTCTGGTTTCCATAGTACAGGCTCTGCCTAGTTTGGGATCAGATGACCGTGTGTGAATTGTCCCAGGATATTATTATATTATTATTATGCTTTAAGTTTAAACCGATTAAATATGTCTAGTTGCTTAATCAGTCTGATTATGGGTTGGAGCAGCCCAAATACGGAAGAACTGTGTACAAGAAGAACAAACTGTGATTGATAGGGAAACAGATGATAAATAAATAAGGACCTCCTTCTGGCCGATATGACCACAGTGGGTATTTTGAAAGATCTCAGTCTACGCAAAATATATTATAGTGCGCAAGTGCTTGCGTAGACACAACTGCACTCTCTCTCTCTCTCTTCCGTTTACCTCTCAAAATACGATGGGATGAAAAACCGACACGACCGGGGAGAGACCAGGTGCAGGATCAACATTTTACATGCCCATCTTACGCATGGAGCATCTTACTTTACAGAAAATCAAGGGATAAATAATAAGCTAATGGTTGTGAAAATAGAAGCATATGAAGTTATGATTAAAAAAAATATTGTGCTATAAAATCATTTATTCAGTACGTTTACGATCTCCGATTAATCACAAGATACTGAATAGCAATTAGCATTATATGCAAACAACTAAAACACCTTTTAACCAACACAATAGACGATAGAAAAAGCATTCGCGGTAAATTTAGTTTTCCATTGGACCAACAGCAGATCATTGCAGCTTCATCAAATTTATTTTCCAATGGGACAATGGATAGTCATAGGTACATTCCTTCACTCAATATTTTTAGGAAATCTACAAGAAAATAAAAAATGTATTAATATTGACCAGGGGTAAATAAAACAGTATGTATATTTATGGAATGATATAGGTACTCTCGCCGATAGAAACTGTTTTGCACAAAACGTCCTACACAAAACGTCCTACACGAATAAAACAATTATTGTCTGTGGAGACTTTAACATAAATCTACTGGAAAATACCACTGTGACCAGTAAATTTATAACATTATTTAGATCACACAATCTGTACAACATGTTCTTGGAGCCCACTAGGATAACCTCTTTTAGCGCAACATGTATCGATAACATATTTACAAGTATCAAACCGATACACAAAGAAGTAATAAATAAACTTGATTCTGACCATTGTGGACAGCTTGCTGTGTTTCCTAGTAAAATCATGAAAACTAAAAGAAATGTTATGTTTGTTCCGATAACAGAACGTCGCTTATGTCATTTCAAAGTCACCCTGACTGACAGCTTGCCTGTGTTGCCCTGTCATGAAGATCCAAATATTTTGTATAACTCGTTATTCCAATGTATCGATAATCGCTTTGGAAAAATATTTAAACCTAAAACTTTATCGATTAATCATAATGTATCGTTTAATGATTGGGCGACGGTAGGTATCTATACGAGTCGGAGAAAATTGTACGAACTTTATAATGAAAGATGTGTTAATTCCTCGCCGCTATTTAAAGAATATGTAAAACAATACTCTAAGGTATTTAAACGAGCTTGTTCCATAGCTAAAGCTAATTATTTAAAACAAAAAATCAGTAACTCTGAAAACAAAATTAAAATGACATGGAATATTATAAATAGTGAAACTGGTAGGTCATCAGTACGCAATAATGAATTTTGTTTACATGTGAATAATAAAGATGTAACAGCGGATTTAGATGTGGCGACAGAGTTTGAACGATTTTTTACTGATGTTCCCATTAATATAACGAAAACTCTGAATTCGTCGTCCATTTCCGCTGAAATTTTATTAAAAGAAAACATACCAGAGTGTGGCACAGCCTTTCAATTCTGTTTTGTTACTGCTAATGATATTATAAATACTTTCAAACAGCTTAATCAGAAAAAGACAGCTGATATATGGGGACTTTCTGTACAAGTAATAGCATCAATAATTGAAGTAATTGCCCCTCAATTAGCAGTGATATTTAATAGCTGTGTTATGAGTGGAGAGTTTCCTGACCTTATGAAGCACAGCAAAATTGTACCTATATTTAAGTCTGGCAGTACCGCTGAGCCTACGAATTTCAGGCCTATTTCGGTGTTGCCAGCCTTAAGTAAAATTTATGAAAAACTTATATTAAATCAAATATTAGATCATTTTAATAAAAACAATTTTATTCATGATAAACAGTTCGGCTTTAGAAAAAATCGATCAACTACTGACGCGGGAGTCGAATTATTAAAATATATTTACCAGGCTTGGGAGGAATCACATGATGCTCTTGGTGTATTCTGTGATTTATCCAAAGCTTTTGATTGCGTAGATCACGACACGATGGTCAGGAAATTACGCCACTATGGTTTGAGGAACAGAGCTTTAGACCTTCTGACTTCATATTTGAATAATAGAATTCAGAAGGTTGATATAAATGGTAAGAGATCCCCAGGATCTGTGGTTTCCTTAGGCGTCCCTCAAGGTTCAATATTAGGCCCATTTCTGTTTTTAATATACATTAATGATTTACCCTACTTCGTGGGGGATAAACTTAATGTTGTATTGTTCGCGGATGATACCTCTCTTTTATTTAAAGTTAAGCGTAAACTCCATGATTATGACGAAGTGAACAACGTCCTCTCTAAAGTCGTCCACTGGTTCAATATTAACAATTTAAAACTGAATGAGAGCAAAACTAAGTGTATAAAATTTGTAACACCTAATGTAAGACCGGTGGCTACCAATGTGGAAATTAATGGAGCATCGTTGGACCTTGAGGTTTCGACTGTGTTTCTTGGTATAACAATAGACGCTAAGCTACAATGGGGCCCACAAATTGAGAAACTGTCAGGTAGACTAAGTTCCGCGGCTTATGCAGTGAAAAAAATTAGACGCTTAACTGATGTTGAAACCGCTAGAATTGTCTATTTCAGCTATTTCCACAGTATTATGTCTTATGGTATATTACTGTGGGGATCTTCTGCAGAACTTAATGCCATTTTTATTCTGCAGAAAAGAGCTGTGAGAGCCATTTATAATCTGGCTCCTACCGATTCACTTAGAGAAAAATTCAAAGAAATGGATATTCTAACGGTTGTTTCACAATTCATATTTGAAAATTTAGTTTATGTTCAGAAAAATATTGGATCTTTTAAAAAATATAGTGATATTCATGGTGTTAATACCCGGAACAAACACGATCTTGTTTTGCATTCCACGCGTCTCCACAGAACAGGCAAATCTTTTATGGGTCAAAGTATACGCTTCTATAACAAACTGCCACAGGATATCCGAGATCTTCCACTGAATAAATTTAAACCTTTGATAAAAAGCCGATTGTCGAAAAAGGCTTATTATAAAATCTCGGATTACCTAGAGGATAAAGCTGCGTGGGCTTGAACTGCCTGACTCATGCAAGCTTTGAATTTTAAGGCTTACAATTTGTAACACCATATAAAGTGTTGGATAACTGATGGCTGCTGCACTAGTCAATTAATTGATGACATCAATAATATGTTAAAGTGCTTTGTGTCTTGCCTGACGAGGCACTGCTTAACAGCAGAAGTTAAATGTTAGACGTGTGCCACTGTGATATTAGATTGGTCATGCTCGCCATCGAAAGGTCTTTGCTTGTGGCGGCTTCGTGTGGCGGGTCACCCCCTTCCCTCCAATATGGTTGAGGGGAGTGATGGCTGCTGCTCGAGTCAACTCGTGCGCGGGTGCTGCTTGGGGGGACTGGTCCGACTACTATCCCTTTGGCTTTTTAGTTTGTTGTACCTACTTTCGTCGTATTTTATTATTTTTTTTCCCTGTATTATTTGATCTTTTGAACGGCAAGACACACTGTCGCTCTGATCTAACTGTAACATGACACACTGTTTAAAAAAAAAAAGTGATAAAATGACAAGCCCGCTGAGTTTCTTGCCGGATCTTCTCAGTTGAGGCCGCGTTGTGATCCGGTGGTAGCTTTTAAAAAAAAAAAAATACATGACCTTTCAAAAGTGCTAGCGTTAAGCCTATTTGAAATAAACTATTTTTGACTTTTTGACTTTTGACTTTTGATACGGCCAATCCAACCACAGCGGCTAATCTTTCGCAAGATCAGCCATCATCCAGTGCACAAATGCTTGCGTAGACACAAGTGCACAAGTGTACTTTACATGCCTATCCGACGCATGGATCATCTTACTTTACAGACAATGACCGGCCTGCATTATCCTAGCCAGTGAGGAACAACTACACATAGTTGTTGCTCCCCGCAGGATTCGAACCTGCGACCCCCGGTATGCAAGCAAGCGGTTTCCCACTGCGCCACGGAGGCTACTAGACGCGACAGGACTAGGAGGCGACAAGAATAAATATGATTTTAATAATATGTATCTAATAAGTTATAAAACTAACTGTACCTAAACTTAACCTACATACCTACACACTTGTAAAATTAATGAACATACAATATGTTTTCAATATCAATCCTTTGAACTAAATACATCGTTTATTTTTTGATCATAAAGTGGCGGTAAAAAATCCCCAAAACGGAAAGTCTTCAAAAAACCTTTACCATGGTTACTCTATTAAAATAATGTGAAATATTTTAAAATTAAATAATTCAAGTACAAATTAATATAAACTTAAACCCAATACTAACAAACGAACTGAAAACGTGTTATGTGCCTATCGAAAGAAGAACTGATCGAAAATATGGTGCATAATGCACAGGGATCATCGGTAGGTAATTATTGAACAAAATCGCACTTACGAGTGATATTCGGTATTAAATACTGGATACAACATATTTTTGCAACCAAGTACTGCACATTTTATCACCATTTTTATGATTTTAATTCACTTTATCGTGAAATTATGGTATTTAAATGTTTGATCGATTTATATGACAGACAGTTTCATGCTGACAATAAGCGACAGTGTTGCCACAAAATAGGAACCCTTAAAATCGGTAATTAAAATTGCATTTGAGTATAATTGGCGAAAACACAATAGAGCATTATTCTAATCGAACTCGCAGAACAGTACCAATAATTTTTTTATTAGACATGATTGTCATCGTATTTTAAGTTTTCGGGTGGAAAACATTCTTTTGATGTGTAAGTAAAGCATTTCTATATTAGGGTATCCATTTCTCGGGTAATTTCAATTATAACATGGACCACACATCGGACCTCAATGAAAGGGATAGCGTATGCCTCAATCAAGTATTTGGAGTTTGGGCTCCATTGTTGACCTACTAGCTTCATGGTCTCTATAGTGACTAGAGAGACCTGAGAGAGGACTAGAGTCTAATCCATGAAGCTAGTAGGTCAACAATGGAGCCCAAACTCCAAATACTTGATTGAGGCATACGCTATCCCTTTCATTGAGGTCCGATGTGTGGTCCATGTTATAATTGAAATTACCCGAGAAATGGATACCCTAATATAGAAATGCTTTACTTACACATCAAAAGAATGTTTTCCACCCGAAAACTTAAAATACGATGACAATCATGTCTAATAAAAAAATTATTGGTACTGTTCTGCGAGTTCGATTAGAATAATGCTTTATTGTGTTTTCGCCAATTATACTCAAATGCAATTTTAATTACCGATTTTAAGGGTTCGTATTTTGTGGCAACACTGTCGCTTATTGTCAGCATGAAACTGTCTGTCATATAAATCGATCAAACATTTAAATACCATAATTTCACGATAAAGTGAATTAAAATCATAAAAATGGTGATAAAATGTGCAGTACTTGGTTGCAAACATATGTTGTATCCAGTATTTAATACCGAATATCACTCGTAAGTGCGATTTTGTTCAATAATTACCTACCGATGATCCCTGTGCATTATGCACCATATTTTCGATCAGTTCTTCTTTCGATAGGCACATAACACGTTTTCAGTTCGTTTGTTAGTATTGGGTTTAAGTTTATATTAATTTGTACTTGAATTATTTAATTTTAAAATATTTCACATTATTTTAATAGAGTAACCATGGTAAAGGTTTTTTGAAGACTTTCCGTTTTGGGGATTTTTTACCGCCACTTTATGATCAAAAAATAAACGATGTATTTAGTTCAAAGGATTGATATTGAAAACATATTGTATGTTCATTAATTTTACAAGTGTGTAGGTATGTAGGTTAAGTTTAGGTACAGTTAGTTTTGTAACTTATTAGATACATATTATTAAAATCATATTTATTCTTGTCGCCTCCTAGTCCTGTCGCGTCTAGTAGCCTCCGTGGCGCAGTGGGAAACCGCTTGCTTGCATACCGGGGGTTGCAGGTTCGAATCCTGCGGGGAGCAACAACTATGTGTAGTTGTTCCTCACTGGCTAGGATAATGCCGGTCATTGTCTGTAAAGTAAGATGATCCATGCGTCGGATAGGCATGTAAAGTACACTTGTGCACTTGTGTCTACGCAAGCATTTGTGCACTGGATGATGGCTGATCTTGCGAAAGATTAGCCGCTGTGGTTGGATTGGCCGTATCGGCGAGAGTACCTATATCATTCCATAAATATACATACTGTTTTATTTACCCCTGGTCAATATTAATACATTTTTTATTTTCTTGTAGATTTCCTAAAAATATTGAGTGAAGGAATGTACCTATGATTATCCATTGTCCCATTGGAAAATAAATTTGATGAAGCTGCAATGATCTGCTGTTGGTCCAATGGAAAACTAAATTTACCGCGAATGCTTTTTCTATCGTCTAATGTGTTGGTTAAAAGGTGTTTTAGTTGTTTGCATATAATGCTAATTGCTATTCAGTATCTTATGATTAATCGGAGATCGTTAAACGTACTGAATAAATGATTTTATAGCACAATATTTTTTTAAATCATAACTTCATATGCTTTTATTTTCACAACCATTAGCTTATTATTTATCCCTTGATTTTCTGTAAAGTAAGATGCTCCATGCGTAAGATGGGCATGTAAAATGTGATCCTGCACCTGGTCTCTCCCCGGTCGTGTCGGTTTTTCATCCCATCGTATTTTGAGAGGTAAACGGAAGAGAGAGAGAGAGAGTGCAGTTGTGTCTACGCAAGCACTTGCGCACTATAATATATTTTGCGTAGACTGAGATCTTTCAAAATACCCACTGTGGTCATATCGGCCAGAAGGAGGTCCTTATTTATTTATCATCTGTTTCCCTATCAATCACAGTTTGTTCTTCTTGTACACAGTTCTTCCGTATTTGGGCTGCTCCAACTAGGGTTCCCAACTCTCGAAAGGAGAGACTCGGGAGAATTTTATGAAATCAGTTAGTGGGGGGGGGGGGGGGGTGTTGGAAGGTTTGTGACGGAAAAATCTCAATCATTTACTATTAATTTCTAAATTTATATGTACCTTGCACCATTCGAGCAGCATCTAATACTTGTCGGTTTTTCACCACAAAATCATAAACACTTTTTCATGAAAAATCGAAGTTTGTTAGTATTTGTAACTCTACTTTTCTACTTTTAACACACGTCTTTCGATTTCGTAAAGAAATCAACCCAGCGTAAATCCACTCGAATTTCTTCAACGAGCTGTGGTTGCGTCTCACGCAAAAGTCCAACGTCATTGTGTTGGATTAATTAATCGATTGTAGGATCACTATGATAAAGTAGTAAAAGTATGTCTATGACTCTTGTATATGCCCTCCACTGTAGAGGGCGAGGTGCTACTTACTATACTGTATTGTGTGTAGAGGGTCTGGTGTAGAGGAGGCATGAGAAACCACCGAATTTACCTCCAAGGAATCGACAACGTCGAAGGCGAGACGAACAGGTTTGTACCGGTAGCGACACGTGCGAGCGACGAATGCGTACATAATATTTAGGAAAACCGGAGAAATGATTGCAGTCCGGGAGTTCGGGAGATTAACCATTATTACCGGAGTCTCCCGGGAAATCCGGGAGGGTTGGGAACCCTAGCTCCAACCCATAATCAGACTGATTAAGCAACTAGACATATTTAATCGGTTTAAACTTAAAGCATAATAATAATATAATAATATCCTGGGACAATTCACACACGGTCATCTGATCCCAAACTAGGCAGAGCCTGTACTATGGAAACCAGACAACTGATACTAATACTTATATACTTTTTTTTTTGTAAATACATACTTATATAGATAAAACACCCAGACACTTGGTAAACAAGCCAAGTAAGTCGTTAGTCGTATTATGCGACGAAGTTAAAAAGATGTCCTGATTTTTCATGAAACATTAAGGTTGCCCTCTTAGAAAGAGAGATCCGACCTCAATGAAAGGGATAGCGTTGACCTCAGGCATGTATTTGGGAGTGTTTCCTCCACTTTGACCCTAATAGCTTCATGATAGAGACTGAGAGAGTGACAGACAACTTCCGTTTAGAAATCAATCATAATGCCGTAGCATGATGCGGTAACCTTACCTAATAATGAAGTTGGTTGGATTTTATTGAAGTTGTCTATACTATTTTGGTTTTGCATTGAGTAACTTCAAATAAATATAATTTAAATTATTACATACATTACATTAAATAGAGAAATAAAAAGAAGATAGCTAAAGAAATCTTTAAATGCCAGATTGCACATTTTGGTTCCAAACTTTAGGTTTTCTCCCTAGATTTAGGGAGGCAAAATGTCTCGGGGTATTTCTGGGGGTATTGAGATTTGTGAACACTTAGAATCTAATAATAACATACGAAAAGAATCTAATACCAAGCTATATTGGAATGATCGCACAAATCTTATTTGGCGTAATGTTAATCAGGACCACTTTAGAACGTGCCTTTTTTTGTGTTAATAAATTAACTTTAGGATAAGCTGTATAAATATTGCAGTGTGAGTACCTATATTACATTTACTCCAACGGAAATGTTTTTAAGTAGGTATTCTGGCGGATTTCTGACTAAAAAGGTATCCAATTTTTATTGTTTAGAAATCGGGTCTGAAATCGCTTCGGGCGAGCTCCCGATTTAGGGACGATTATCGTCTAGGGAGCGTTGTCGGCACGTGTGTAGCGAAATCGGGACTGATTTCTACGCAGTATGCACTCGAGTGCTGCGGCGATACGACGTGCAGGCGCTCCGCTCTGTGCGAAGAATTAACGAATGAATGGGTATAATAAGGTATAATATAATAATATAATATCCTGGGACAATTCACACACGGTCATCTGATCCCAAACTAGACAGAGCCTGTACTATGGAAACCAGACAACTGATACTAATACATTTATATGCTTTTTTAACCGACTTCAAAAAAGGAGGAGGTTCTCAATTCGTCTGTATATATATTTTTTTTTTTTTTTTTTTTATGTATGTTCGCGCATAACTCTGGCAATTATTAACCGATTTGAAAAAATCTTTCTTCCATCCATTCTTGAATCCATTGATTGGGTCCCATAAAAAAATTATTGCTTAGTAATAAGTAGTTCCTAAAAAAACAAGAATGGTGACTGCGCACTGAGAGTTGCAAGAAAGCCTATATAGATGACGTTTTAGTCGCTCGGACTCGCTCGGTCGGACAAAAATGGTCATAACTCTGGCAAATATTTACCAATTTCAATGATTCTTTTTTTATTCGAAAGAAGAAACCACTGTATTGAATCTGTATGAATTTTATTACAACCGGATAAGAACTTCCTGGAGGACCATGAACGATGTGGAGGAATTTATCTGGTAAAAACCATAAAACTGATGTTCTCCATTACATTGCTCTGACAATTATGAACCGATTTCGATGATTCTTTTTTTATTCGAGAGAGTAAACTACTATGATGTTTCCATGCAAATTTCATTACGACCGGATATTATTTTCTGAAGAAACATGAATTATGTAAAACTATGTAGACGATAATGTGATCATAACCTACCTAGATAATTTTACGGTTTTCGATGGTTCAATCTTTATATATGAAAATATCACTAAAAAGTTTAAAATAAAATCTTTTTTTAAAAAAATTGAACCGACTTCAATATCACTGAAAAGTATAAAATAATTTAAATATTATTGAAGTTGGTGCCAAATACACACAGCAGGTACGCTAACACCAACTTCAATAATATTTAAATTATTTTATACTTTTCAGTGATATTGAAGTCGGTTCAATTTTTTTTTAAAAAGATTTTATTTTGTAAATACATACTTATATCAAATCTAAATCAAATCATATTTTATTGGAACTAAAACAGATGTTAACATAAGTACGATAATAGCTACATTAGTTAAAAACTGTGTCGCAGCTATTAACGCCCACCTCAAAAGGATAGATAGATAGAACACCCGACCAACAGAAGAAAATATAGATAAAACACCCAAACACTTGGTGGGAATCGAACCCACGCCTGTTGGCACCATAGTAAGTGCCAAGGCAATGCCTTTTTTTGCTGTTTTGATAGTGTCGGCGGCATCTCGGATCAACGAGTAGTCTGTTGCACGGTCGGTTCTGTACTAACTGGTAGGGTCGTGTGTAGAGTAGTAGCCGATTTCATCCCCACCACCGCTGTCCCGATATCGCCACTGATTTTAGGGCCGTGTGTAGGCCGTTTAAGGTCTGATTAGAGTTTGAGGGAGTTTTCATCAGTATATACCTTTGAGTATTAAACCAACCGGAGAGGCCACTGTCAGGCGTTCCCCTCTGTCAAAGTACGAGAGCACCGGTCATACCCGTTATATAAAACTAGTTGACCCGCGTTCCACGCCATTCAACAAATCCCGGTGCGCGCGGAACGACGTAAGCTAAAAATGCCGAATGCCAGCGCGTTTTCGTGTAAAAAAATATAAGACTTATCTAGTGTACCCAAGGATAACGTTACTTTCCATCTGTAAATATTATTTCGTTTATAAATTGTCAAATAATGCACTAAATTTGCAAAAAACTAAAAAATATTATTAATCAATAAGTGTTGCCACTAAATCGTACAAAAGCGTAACGAGCGTAATTTTAAAAGTTGAATGTACTGACATTAGTTTAAGGCTTCTATTTCACGTAAATGATTGTTAATACCATTTATTTCTGTAGATGCATAATTAATTAATTAAAGATTACTGTTTGAAATTCAGTATCTTTACTTGAATTTTCTACATATTTTTTTACTAAACACTTTAAAAATTATCGATTCTATGAAACTGTATGTTTATGTTTGGGTGTACTTAATTATTATAAGATATTTACGGTCGTCACTTTTATTCCGAATACTTTTATTTATTTTTAAATACATTGGCCACACCGCAGCAAAGTTAGCGCTGGGACAGCTCATAATCAAATATCGATATCGACTATCAGTATGTTATTCTGACTATTTATTAATCAGATATCCAAAAGAGTTTGTGTAGTGTACCGCATGCCGTGTCACTTTTTATCCGACTTCAAAAAAGGAGGAGGTTTTCAATTCGACTATACATATATATATTTACATTTACGTATGTTCGCGCATAACTCTTGGCAATTATAGACCGATATGAAAAATTATTTTTTGTACGGATAGGCCGATCCCCTGATCGGGTCCCATTAAAAACGATTGCGATTTACGAATAAGTAGGTAGTTCCTAAAAAAAACAAGAATGTCGCGTCAGAAAAATTTATAATAACGCCTTAAGGATGAGACTCGTCGTTTTTAAGGAAAAAATGGTCATAACTCTGGCAAATGTCTTTCTTTCACACTGAAAGTGCGCTGCCGGCCGCTGCCATCTTGGTGTGAATTGAGCCTAACTTCAAATATGAACCTATTTCGATTATTCTTTCTTTATTCGAGAAAGTTAACTACTATAATGATTCCATGCAAATTTCATTACGTCCTGATAAATTGTTCCTGAAGAAACATGAGTGATGTAAAAAATGCAAATAAGTATACTCCGTAGGTGCGCTAACACCAATTTCAATAATATTAAAATTATTTTATGCATTTTAGTGTTATTGAAGTCGGTTCAATCTTTTTATATATTTTATAAAATGATCATAAATTCTTTGGAATACATCTATACTCCTGCTTTTTGTGGTGTATCTATACTGACATCCAATCCTCTAGATTTGTTAGGTCTCAATTTATCCTCCGACCTTAATTTCGGACGATCCATTGAGTCAAAAGTCAAAATCTCTGCTAAAAAACTTGGTATCTTGAATAAGGTGAGGCGGTATTTCACAAAGGAACAGCTGTTGAATCTTTACAAAGCTCAGGTTCGACCCTGCATGGAGTACTGTTCTCACCTGTGGGATGGCTCTGCCAAATATCAACTTGACTCTTTGGATTCGCTAGACAGACGCGCTCGCAGGATAATTGACGATAATGACCTAACAAATAAAAAACTGCAACAATTGGATCATCGTCACCTAGTTGCATGCTTATCGGTTTTTTACAGATTGTTCCACGGTGAATGCGCTCAAGCACTTTTTGACCTTGTACCACCATCCCCATGGGCGCTGGCAGCAGGGTGCAAGGGGGTGCACTTGCACCCCCCTGTCACGGAAGAATATACATAGAAAAAATACATAAGTACGCTTTTGATTAGCGAAACATACTCAATCAAATACCCGCGTGTTTTGAATTTGACATTACATTTATTTACATCATATACATGTATAATTCTATAGTTTAAGATAATAGTAAAATGTGTAGATGCAGATGCACCCCCCTGAAAGTAACTCTGGCGGCACTCATGACCATCCCCTTTCTTTTACCGGACTGCCAGGCGGCGGCAGGGTCTCCACCGCTTTAACGTTGACACTCCAACTTGCCGAACTAAGCGTTTCGCTTCTTCTTTCCTCATGCGCACGGTCAAGCTGTGGAATACCCTCCCGGACAACGTTTTCCCTGATAAATATAACTTGTGTGTTTTCAAGTCTAGATTGAACAGGCATCTTATGGGTAAGCGCGGTCCATCCTAGACCACATCTTATCTTCACTTACCATTATGTGAGATTGTGGTCAAGCGCAAGTAAACCTATCGCATCGCTGACGCATCGGCACATGAAAGGAGATACCCGGGCTCTCCAGTGGGATCTGCACCAGCAGCCCGTCAGTACCTTGCCTTTGAGCCCGCCACCGGGGGATGCATTATAGCCCCCCTGGAACCAGACACGGTGTTCAAGGGGATAGGGTCCCCGCCGCCGCACAGTGGACGGAAAAACGAAGTTCCCTTTCATAGGATTATTTAAAAATGAAATATTTTATTTGATACTTTCAAGTACACAGTTTTGTCAAGTACATTAAAAAATTGAATAAATGAGTAGTTACCGGTTTTTTTATCGAGTCTATACCATCAAAGAATGACTTTCTATATTTCAAATGTATGAAAATGGAATTAGTTTTCCTCATAACTTTTTTCTGTCTAGGATTGTAAAGCTGAAACTTTTAGGTATTGTTGCCGAGCCTATTAAAAAACCACTTGACATTTGACCTTGAACCCGAACTTCCCCGTTCAAAAGATATGAATCAATTAAAAATGCATATTTACTCAATGCATAATTAATGCATTTTATTTATATTTATTTATGATACTCTCTTTTTTTTGTGATTTGTTTAGATATTCTTTTTTATTTTAATATTTTTCCTGTATTTAATCATTTCGAATTTAATTACTTAAAAAGAAGAAATCAGATCAATCACTGACCGACACTTGCATAGGCGCTGCGCGCCGCGCTGTATATTCAAATAAACTTACACCTAATTGTAGTGATTTTTTAGAGATCATTTCTCTTTAAGTGCGAGTGCCCGGACGGCTATGTCAAAGGACGCAATTACTCGCCTATGACAGACGCACAGGTGCCGCGCCGCGCACCCATTTCAAATGAATTTACGACTTACACTATATTGACTTAGAGATCATTTTGCTTCAAGTGCGGGCGACCGGGCGGCAATGTGTCAAAGGTTATATACACTCTCTTTGGATTAGAGATTTTGCCGCGCGCGTCTTGTATGAAATAAAATTGTTATTTGTGTACTAATAAGAGTCATTTTAGCTTGCACACCATGAGCGGTGTGACAAGCGCCGAAAGCGTAATACAAGTAAAAACTGACTATTTTTTTTTAATATTTTATTTTGCGCATACGTATTCGTCGTAACAAATATATGAAACTGTGCAATGGCGTTAAGTTCAATGAAATATCTAAATATTCAGCGCTCGGCAGGCGCCCCCGGGTGCACCGCACCCCTTGCACCCCCTGGTAAAGACGGCCCTGTAGACAACAAACCTATATGACTAACGATCTTGACGAAAAGCGTACATAATCATAACGTATGCACAACACAACAAATAATGCGATATGAATGACTGATATTTTATATTTGCAAGAATATAGGTAGCTAACACAAGTTCTTAAAATACATGGGTTTCACGTAAATATTTGTACGGCTGAAATGCCGAATATAGTGATCTGGCATTTCAGCCGTAAAATTATAAAAAAAAAACCGGTAACTACTAATTTATTCAATGTTTTAATGTACTCGACAAAACTGTATACTTGAAACTATCAAATAAAATATTTATTTTTAAAAAATCCTATGAAAGGGAACTTCGTTTTTCCGTCCATAGTGCGCCGTCCTCCTCGGAGTCACTGCCATACTTAATGGATGTCCTAGGGTACACGCCCCGTACGTCCAGCGATTTCGAAGGTAACGACTACTGTCTACAACAACCGAGACCGAAGCACAGGGAAGCTCAGTTCAAATGTTCAAGAAAATCCAGACGACGGTTATCTATGTATTGGCCTTACTTGACATTGCTTAACCAACGCTAGCTTATGTCAAAAATACAACATATTTAGCAAAATGTTTTTCCCTTTTTGGCCGTTAAAATTTTATCATAGGAATGAGTTATATTTATTTATTTTTATTGCACAAAGTTGTTTATAGGCAGACTTTTCATAATATAAGAGTAAGAATGCAGCTTAGGTATTTCTTGAAGTTTCAGACTTAACCATACTGACTTATCCTAATTAATCGGATTTTGACGACAACCCAAGGTTCTTTTCCTATGATCCTAAATTTAAAAATACCTTACACCTATTTAACTTTCACCAAAAATATTATCGGAACTCATCGACAATAAAATATCGATAGTGTCATGCACTATCCTCGTTTACTTAAAATTGACGTCATCTCGTGTACAGACAGTGTTGTCACTGTACTTGTGTGCGTATAGATTATGTTAGTGTTTGATATTGTCGTGTGCCTGCGTAGCGAGACGTGGCGAAGAATGCATTAGTAGTAGATAGTATTTGTGTGAGTTACCTCATCCCCCGCGCAGAAAGTGACAGACTTTTTCTCATAGCGAATAGTGCGCGTGTCGTCTCCTTTTGGTTTAATACTCAAAGGTATATACTATTCTTTCTTATCTATGGTTTTCATTTTCAAATGCTTGCGGTTGGCAACCGTACGCAAAATCAATGAGTATAGCGCAAAATGTCAAACGATTGTTTATTTTATAAAACAGCTAATTGTTTAGTATAATTATGTGCATAACTTTAATAAAATCAGTTTGTAGACCAATTGTTTTAAGTAATATCCCTAAAATCATGGCGCTAAGACAATCAAGTGACATGGCGAAATTCAAAGAAGTTTTGAATGCTGCCAAAAATGTTGTTATACTATCTGGTGCCGGTATTAGTGCAGAATCTGGTATACCAACGTTTCGAGGAGCTGGTGGCTTTTGGAGGAAGTACCAGGCATCTTCGCTGGCGACTCCCGAAGCCTTTAGAAACAACCCTAGTCTAGTTTGGGAATTCTATCATTACAGGTACCTATTAAAAGAAATTTGTATGGTCAAAAGTAGGTACCATATTTAAACTATATTTCAGTAAAGTAGGTAAAATATATTTCAATATTATTTCTATTACAGACGAGAGGTAGCTGCAAAAGCACAACCAAATGCGGTAATTATTTAATTTGTATACATAAAGTCAAAATTGAAGTATATATTTCATGCATTATAATTAAGTTTCAGAATGAGAACTAATTATTTGTCGATTTATAGCCAAAGAAATTTAATTACTTAGACATAGACTACCCTTAGTAAGCAAAATTTTCTTCCCAAAACAAATATCCTATAGATCCCTAATTAAGTTAAAATCATCTATCAAGTCATTGATATCCCACGATAAACCTATGAAATGGAGCGATAACTGACACCTTGACAGACTGTAATTTCTAAAAAGGTAGATTTCTTAGGTATCTGGCTTTGTTTATTGAAATGGACCGGCATTAGGTCTTATCAAAAAGTGTGTATGCACCAAATCAACATGACCCTACCTTTCTACACACTTGTTCCAGTCACACAGAGCAGAATAAGACTACAGTTTAATTTAATGAGTATTTTGTATACCCGTTTACTGAAGCAGCTCCTGCTATAGTCACCCTGGAAAAAAGACACATCACCCCTGACAATAATACATATTTGTAGACATGAAGCCAAAATGGTGCCCCTAAATTTTGACCCTTAGACCAGCCCTGGAGCAGGCATTCATTAGAGACACTGAAAACAAACAGTTTTTGTTTGAAAACATTCCCAATTACCACTCTAGGCCATTTAGGATGTAAACATACAGCACACTATTCATGTTTTGAGAATACCCTACCGGCTCAGGTCCTTAAGGTTGTTTACTCTTTCAGGGCCACATAGCGATAGCACAGTATGAAACAAAACATGGTTCAGAGAAGACAGTGACAGTGATTACCCAAAATGTAGATGGACTACATGCAAGAGCCGGTACCAAGAATCTGATAGAGCTGCATGGCAATCTGTACAAAACTAGATGCACTAAATGTAAAGAAGTCTTAGTCAACAATGACAGTCCTATTTGTGAGGTAACTGGGTAATATTGTGCTAGAAAAGTATACATATTATCATTGCAAATTCAAAATCTCTTTAACTGATTTTAGGTAAGAGTAAGACTAATTGAAGGGCTACCATCCACATAACTCTTAGGCTCAATTCACACCAGAATGGCAGCGGCCAGAAGCGGCGCGCCGCTGGCTCAGTCTAGTTTGTAGATTCGTTCGACACACGGTGTGTTTTTTTTTGTTTTGGAGTAAATAAACTAAAAGTAAAAAACTTTTTAAAATGGAATTGGTTATCATAGCACTTCTTTCTGAATAAGAAGAAGATGCTATTAGCTACCTATATTCTTGCAAATAAATATATAATTCATTCATATCGCATTATTTGTTGTGTAAATTCAATGGTTAATTTATCCATATGTTATGAATAAGTAAGCTTTTTGTCAAGATAGATAGTCATATAGGTTTGTTGACTATCAGAGATCAAGGGTAAAAAAAATTGAGGTACATTACCACGTGTGCGTTTTAAAACATCGTCCAAATATGCATTTTTGATTGATCATATCTTTTGGGGGTAAAAGTTAAAGGTCAGGTGGCTTTTTTTAGGCTCGGCAACAATACCTAAAATTTTCAGCTTTATAATCCAAGACAGATAAAGAATATGAGGAAAACGAATTCCATTTTCATACATTTGAAATATATAAAGTCATTATTTGATGGTATAGACTCGAAAAAAAAACCGGTAAGTACTAATTTATTCAATGTTTTAATGTACTCGACAAAACTGTATACTTGAAACTATCAAATGAAATATTTTTCACACCAACTGCTCGAATTCTAGAATTAACTCTCTCGCTTCGCTTAGGAGTTAACTCTATACTACCTCGCTGCGCTCGGGAGTTACTAGTATCCTTCGATAAGCTCGCTATTCAAATTAACGCCCGCGTCACAAGACACTGCTTTATCCCCTTGGTGCATAAACTACTTGTTCGGTGCAGCGTCCCAAGTCCCAAGCTGGGTCATCCAGACCACCAACCAATGAAGGAATTTTTTGTGTTAGTGCGCGTATTATTGAAAATAAGTGTAGTGAACAACAATATTGTGAAATACCAATGGTGCATAGAGTATATAAAAGTATAACTCCAATGCCTAGGAAGGCAAGCTTTACATAGGGACTCTTGAGTCGTAAACATAAAATTCAAACTAGTTTGTCAATAGCATAAGGACTCAATGCCATCATCTTGATTTCATGCCCATACATATTTCACCAAACATCATTCATCTTTCTCCCCTGGGAGCATGCACGATGCAGAGTGATCGTGATTATAGTGTGCTAGTTTTATAGTTACTGCAATAGACCATCAAATGTATTTGTATGTATTAATATTATTGTTCACCATTATAGTTGCAAATGTATTGATAGATGAAACACCGGTCATTTGCAGGCTAAGTTTTACCATATTTCTATTACAGGCATTGGCAAACAGAGGTGCTCCAGACGTTAATGTTGTTGGCTCCGATATTCCCATCAAGTCTCTGCCACATTGTAAGAAAACCAGCTGTGCAGGTTTGCTAAGACCACACATTGTGTGGTTTGGGGAGGGCTTAGAGCCCGCTGTTCTTGGAAAAGCTGGTAATTATTTCTATTTAAGGTCTTTATAAATACTCTAAGGTCCGTGTGCACCAACATTTCATCATCCAATATCTATTTTTCAGAATCGATTATCTATTTTTCACCACCACCATAACCCCAGTTATGGACCCTTAACAGTCCATTATCTTAAACCTAGCTCGACACCCCCGGTCACCATTAAGTAGTTAAATAGATAATCAATTCTGAAAAATAGATAACGGACAATTAAATGTTGTTGCACTTGGGCCTAAGTCACTTCAAAATGGATGGAAGTTAGATTTTAAATGGGACTACTAGAATACACATACATCCATGTGTATTCTAGTATTCTAATAAAGTTGAAAAACAAATACAAATAAATCAGTACCTATGCAGGTATACAATCAGTCAGTCCAAGTGCCATTTTTATTTTCAGAGGAGGTAATGGCGAACTGCGATGTGTGCCTAGTAGTAGGGACATCGTCGGTCGTCTATCCGGCCGCGATGTTCGCGCCTCAAGCGGCCGCCAGAGGGGCTATAGTTGCAGAATTTAATCTAGAGCCCACATCAGCGACACCTGACTTCCATTATTACTTTGAAGGACCGTGCGGCACGACTGTACCTCAAGCGTTGGCGGATTAGGCACAACAGAATGTTGAGCTACGAATTCGCTAAAATATGTCGATTTATTTGTATAGGGATAAGGGAGGTATAAGGTATTTAAGAAATGTAAATATGTAATATATGATTTTATTATTATTATTTTCACTTTTTCTCCTTATGTTTAGCAAAGAATTTTGCTATACTGCCAATTGCTGTCCCAAAAGTGCAATTTGTTATGAGAGATTTCTGAAAACAAACAGATATTGTTGTATCATCATCACATGTCCTAAAGAATGTATAGATAGTTGTTGCTATGGCAATATGAGGCGGCTCAAACAGAACAAGTGGTAAGCTTTTCAGTTTCAAAATTTACAAATTTTACAGTACTCTAAATTGACCATTTCCATTTAATTTGGCTTCAAATATTTAAATTGGTCGTTAGTCGCGAATATTCTACTTTACAAAGAAACTGGTTCTTCTCTATAATAATTATGTCCTACTGGCCGATATGACCACATCGCCCAATCTTTCAAAAGATCAGCCATCTAAGCGGGAGTTATTATAGTGAACAAGTGCTTGCGTAGACACAATTTTACTCTCTTTTTTTTTTGGGAATGATAGACGCTGTTGGCCGCAGATGGCCATTACAGCTTCACTGGACAATAGGAGGCAAGCGCTTGAAGCGCTCTAGCCTTTACGGCAGAAGTAGCGACGAGCTCAAGGGCACCTCAGGGAGGCACGGCCTCGGCTTGGGCTGTCGCTTAAGAGAGGGCTGAGTTTACCACCGGTTCACAACGCGCCCCCACTGAGAAGAACCGGCAAGAAACTCAGTGGGGTGATGCACGTCGTTGAGGTCGCATACGTACGACCCTTCGGCCTCGCCGGCGAGACCGGTGTCTGATAGCTAGTGTAGCATACGGTTGTCGGGGAGGGTTCGGCGCATCCCGGTCCAATAGGACCGTCATGGGGTCAGGAGCGTCGAGCAGTACGTGCCGTGGTCTGCGGCGCGAGTCAGAAGGACTAGCGGCGTAATCGGCGGCGGCGCGGATTAAACTGTTCGCGTGACGGGACGCGAATTCAAAGTAGCGTTTCGACGCTTCTTTGAGGAACTTACGAAGGGGATCTAACTTGACATCGGAATGCAGATCTACGTTCCGCATGTACCACGGGGCACCGACGGCGCGACGGAGGAAACGATTCTGGATAACCTGGAGGCTATCGATACGGGTGCGGGCGGCGTGCGCGAAAACTACACTCGCGTAAGTCATGATAGGGCGAATGCAAGCTTTGTATAATGTCAACTTATTTCTAAGCGACATTTTACTCCGCTTGCAGAGAAGGGGATACAGGCGACCTAATACGAAAGCCGCTCGATTGCGGACGGACCTAATGTGCGGGCCGAAAGTCATGGCGGAGTCCAAGGTGCCCTTCCTAGTCCAGGGGATAGGGCGATTGAATAGGGAACAATAGCACTCTCTGTTCATCTGTCACAATCCGATGGGACGGAAGACCGTCCACGACCGGGAAGTCAGACGCAGGACTGTTTTACATTCCCATCTGACGCATAGATCATCTTGCTCTACAGACAATCAGGTGATCGGCCTGCATTGTCCTAACCAGTAGGTAGTCCTGTCGGTCGATTATTTTCTGAGATCTCGCTCGTTCGTGGCCGACGAGGCAAATGACCGAGCCAAAAAGAATGAACGAATGGAATTAATGAATGGATCAAAACGTCAGTTATCGGTCGTGACAACCGAAGCGCCTACCGCGTCGATATATAAATCGCGGTAGCGGGTCGCGGGTCCCACGCCGGTTCTTCGGTCTCCATTAGTCGCAGTTCGCTAGGTAGGGGGCGGGGATCGTAGGTGTCGCGCGTAAAGCGTAGGTAAAGATACGGGTCTTCAACGATTGACGACCCGGTCAGTCCGGCAGAGACCTTGATTCGTTCAATCACGATCGACACAGGACTACCAGTAAGGAACAACTACACAAAGTTGTTGATCCTAGCAGGATTCGAACCCGCGACCTCTGGTTTGTAAAGCAAGCGGTTTCCCACTGCGCCACTGAGGCTATTTCTCTATAATGTAGCAAAGTAAGCGCGGTATGTTTATTAGGATACAATTCAATCGCGGCTTACTTGTACGAAGGATGGAAGCGCCGATGTGGTTTGCGCCCGCGAGTACCTCTGGTCCACAAGTATAACACACGCGTAATCATTCGCGTGTCTCACCGCCCTGCCTGAATTAACAATAAAATATTATAGATTTAGATCTAAATTACTAATTGATTAGGGTGTAAAAAAAATATGTAATAAGTATAGAGGATGTCTCAGAAAAGGGTGCTATTCCGATCGCATTTAAATAATGCCATATAACACAATGATTGTGGCACATTAAATTCTGTTAAAAAAATATGTTTTAAATTTTTAGTTCATACAATGCAGACATCACCAGAAATAGTTGTAAATTCAAATTCAAAATCATTTATTTCAAATAGGCTACTTACCACCGGATGACAATGCGGGCGGATCTTCTATCCGGCAAGAAACTCAGCGAACTTGCCATTTTTTCACTTTTTTTTAACAGTGTTTTTCTTGTTACAATTAATTAAGAACCAGCGACAGTGTATCCAGTCGTTAAAATAAGAGAAAAAAAAATACGACGGAAGTACAAACAAATTACAAGGCCAAAGGGGGGCGGGGTGAAATACTATCCCTTTGGCCTTTTGACGGTCGTACTAGTCAAGCAGCTCTAGACTCTAGCAATTGTAATATTCCATTGCTTAAATTAGTTCAGTCAACCGTATATGTATACAAAAAAGTAATAAAATATGTAGTGTGTAATAATATAAAAGAGTTACCTATACATTGGTTGACTGCTTTCATACACAAATTCTCATAGTAAACGCTCCCAGCGCCCCCGCCCGCGGTTTTGTTCAAATAATTGAGTTTCTCTTGTAATTCCGGTGATTTCATGTTCGGGTATGGCATACCTACAACCATAACACAGCGGCCCAAGTCATCGCTGTGAAAAAACTGTCAGTATATAGTATTGCCAGACGAAAAATACTACCGGAAAAAATCTAAGCCGAAAAAAATATTACCTAAAATTTAATCCTTCACTCAGTTTCCCGCCAACAACACTAAACAACAATGCTCCGTTGTGTTCTCCACCTTTCTTTTTTACAGCTGAAGCGTATTTATTTAGCACCTAATAAACAAACATTAAAATAATTACAATGTTATCAGGTGATATCTTAGAGGAGATACCACTGGAGAGATCACGATGCGCTAACCCCTCTGCCAAATTTTGTTCATATGTTCAGGTCATTCTTTATTTGTGTGCGTATCTTTTTGAATGTGTTGAGAGTTTATTATAGTGTGGGTATAGCGTGGTATGCGTGAAATTGTATCTGTGTGTGTTTATTTCGCCTCCCGCACCCCGCAAAAGTACCACGAAAAATTTGTTCGGGGAATCGACGCAATACTAGCTCCATTCTAATTACTCTGAGGGTGATATACTAGGCGGTAGGTGTATGCTGCAAGGAACCGTCCAGGTAAGTAACACCGCAGTGTCAGATATTATGCCGCCAAGCAGCAGAGTAAACGTAGCTGTGTTCCGGTGTGGGCCCTGTAGCTGGTGAGTAGTGCAATGCAGCTGTCTATAGGCAGGCATCAAGTAAACGTCCTGTCTCATCACCAGGATAAATAGAAATGTTAAAAAATCAGGGTACATCAATCAGCTAACTATTGGACATAGGGGCAAGGTGTCCCCCAAGGCACGACACTGAGCCCGATCTTCGGCTCTAGTTACTGCCGACGGTTGTAAATATCCTCGGTCCAACAGCAATATTGCGTAACTTTAGCCAACCAAGTGACTATTAAGGTTTAATTGTCCACCGAAGTTTGATGTCACCTGAAGGTGTTTTAGTATTGATATTTATTGGTCACTCAAGTTAGGCCATACTGATTTAATCATTTGACAGTTATTTGATGATCACTTGCTATAGTGATCATCACTCTAGTTGTCAAGCGAGATAGACGACAAAGATAATCTCTTGCAGAATATACCTACCATCTAGTCTAACGTAAACAAGTTATTATAAAGAAAGTTGATTACTCACTTGATCAACATCCGAAGCGGATTTAGGTTCACGAAATATACATTTCTTTTTGCTTATAGCGTCAATAACCTTATTATTTTTCAAATGTTCGTACACTGTTTGTTCGTAGGAGTAAGACGGCAAGAAACATACAACACCACCGGGCACTATGCTGCAAATATTCCTTAATATACGGCCAACTTCATTCAACTGTAACGAATGTGTAACATATTGGCACAGGGGCACTGGTATGGTGAGCCCGAGCTGCATACACTGTCCGTGTAAGTAGCTCGGGACACTAATGAAAATGGGTGAGGTGAATTTGGCCTATACCATTGCGCCCGTTAATAAATATGCACTTTAGAAATTATTCTTATTCTTTATTGTACACAAAAAAAAAACAAAGTACACATTATAAATAACAAAAGAAAAGACATGTGCACAGGCGAGCTTAACCCAATTATGAGTTTTCTTCCAGCAAACCCTCATAATAGAACCAGTTGGATGTAAAATGAGGAGTAAAACTAGTAGAATTAATTACAATTCCGCTTTTGAATTTCAACTACGGAACTTAAAAAAGAAAAAACCATGTCTGAGTGGTGAAAATAGTCTGATAAGGTTTTAGTTATTTTTGGAAATAACTCATCATACGACTACCTATTGGATAGCTAACAAGTAAGTATAGATTGTATAAATTACCTTACTTAATCGTTCCATTATTGATAACGTCGATCGATCGTACGAGATATCTAAGATATCGAAATAATCATATTTCACGAACTGTTTTAAGTAATAATTAACACTAATTAACGTTTTTGAGTGCAGTAGTTAGAATCTATTTACTGCTATCAAAATTGCTATCGGAGCCGCTAGTATAAACGTTCTTACCAATTCATTAGACAAGCGATTTTCGTATGAGAAATTGAGGGCAGCGTTGGAAGGTCCTTTTGACAAGCAGACTCCCAGAACGTTGTCGGGCGGTACCACGTGTTCGCATCTCACTATATTCACTCTATCTACACTCGCTGCTGAGTCACTCGTGAGTAGGGCTTGGAACTCGCTAATGGGTTCCATGGTACCGCCAGCTACTATCACCTGAAATATTTTGGACAAGAAACCATTTACCATGGAAAAAAACATGTGGTAATCTAATATAATAAAATAATAATATTCTGAAATCATCATGGTCATCTGATCCCAAACTAGACAGAGCCTGTACTATAGAAACCAGATAACTGATATGAATACTTATATACTTTTTTGTAAATACATACATATTATATAGATAAATAACACCCAGACACTCGGTGGGAATTGAACCCACAACCTATTGGGTAGCAGGGTAATTGGGTGGGAGTGATGGCTGCTGCGAGCAGGCAACTCGTGCGCGGGTGCTGCGTGGGGGGACTGGTCCGACTACTATCCCTTTGGCTTTTTAGTTTGTTGTACTTTCGTCGTATTTTTTTTATTTTTTTCTGTCTTATTTGATCTTTTGAACGGCAAGACACACTGTCGCTCTGATCTAATTGTAACATGACACACTGTTTTAAAAAAAAGTGATAAAATGACAAGCCCGCTGAGTTTCTTGCCGGATCTTCTCAGTTGAGGCCGCGTTTTGATCCGGTGGTAGCTTCTTTTAAAAAAAAAAATCATGACCTTTCAAAAGTGCTAGCGTTAAGCCTATTTGAAATAAACTATTTTTGAGTTTGAGTTTGAGTCAGGGTCTCAAAAACAACTAAACCAATTTAAGGTTTTAGTTTTTTTTTTATTGGTAGATTCTTTCGGTTTAAATATGGGTCTGTCATACCCAGTGGCGTGCAGTCCATATAGGCAAAAAGTGTTTGCCTACCCTGTGATTTTCCCAATCAGACATATCAATATAAATAAAGTGTGCATAGTAATATTTCGTTTTCAATTATTTCACCATTGTAAATAAACAAAAGCACGCATAATGTTTGAAATCAATCACCTATGCGCGACGAACTTAACATAAATGCACTGTACTATACCTATCTACTCATAAATGTAAAGATAGATTTTGCGCGCGGGCCACGCAAAGACACGATACGGCGTTGCCTCATATTTCACACATTCAAACAGATTTCTTGCACACAGACTCACACCGATACACGCACCCATAAATAATCTGACATGTATAATAGAAGAAATATCACGCACACAGACAAAGGACAGAGACACAGAGAGACACTGCCTACCAAAAGTGACATTTCAATATAGTTTAGTCCCGATAGATATTTATGTTACGACATGAATGCTAATTTTACGCGATTAGACATTGCAGCCGCAGATCATTTTGTTAGGCGTTCGGAAGCGAATCACGAGACGCGAGTTCGTATCCTCTTAGAATCGAAGTTTCTTTTTGTAATGTTTTTTAAATTATTTAATAGAATATAAAGCGGTGCGGGTATATAATAAGGAACGAAAAAGAAAAGAGGACGTGTGAGCACGTAGGTCGTACTTTACGAAAGATAATAATTTAGCTATTATATCTAAAGCTATAGTGCACAAAGGGGGTGAGTTGTATTAATTCAAAACAAACAAATCGTAATTGCTTTTCCTTTGTCTTCCAGACTAAGGATATGCCCCTTTCTGGATTTGTATAACCAAAAGAAAAAGTTATCTTATATCCTGAGAGACGTAGCTGGCCGGGATTTTGGTTTTGGAAGAGTTCAAACAATAAAAAAACTCTCCTGGCGTCCACACTTATTATAGTTTAATTTATACATGTTGTAGCTTAGCCGTAAACATACATATATTTTTACTGTTGTGTTTTGTAATGTGTTTTAATCATCTTAGTACGTATCTACAAGACAAGTAACTCACAGTCATATTGATAGGTAGGGATGTTTATTTCTCTTCGACTATCCAAATAGGATTATATTTTTCGATAGTAGGTATGTTTATTTTTTGAACACGGTCTGCGGCATACACGAACTTGTATTAGAACTGGACAGCGCAGTCTAGTAAAGATCACGAGCCGAGTGAGAGGCCCAAAAGTAGAAGTTCATCTCTGTCTAATAGGGTGTCCACGCATTACTATATGGAAGGATACTTTTTCTCACTTCTAAGGTAGGCGTCCTTTGGCGGCGTATCGGGTCACAACGGGCGGTGCCACATCGGTGCTCCTGCGTGACCTCCGGCAATCTGAATGTTGCGAGGCGGACCGTATGAGACGATTTTTGCGTTCAGATCGTAATTTTGGTGTCATAATACTAATAACAATTATTATTTGTATTGTATAATTGGATGGAATTTAATGGCAAGTCATGAAATTACTATGCAGCAATTATTATTTTTTAAAATTTGTTGCAATCAATTTATTTAAATTTAGGGTCTTATTTTAATTATTTTAATATTACATTTATGATCTGCTATACCTACCACAAAGGACATTAAATTATTTGAATTTGTGGTAATACCTAGCTACCGTTTTCTTCCGGATATCAATATTTCATTCCCTAATTCAGGTTTAGTTTGTATGGGAACCATCATCCGAGACGACCGACGCAACGCCATACATGACAATGGTCACCATAATCTAACAGTACACCGCGACACCGGTTACTTACTACGACAATCACACAACAGCTCAGTGCTGCTACCTTCATAATGATAAATTGTTACTATTATTATTGTTAATAAAAGTTTTGCATGTTGTTCGTTTGCTAATTTATGATATTACATTTCATCGTCCTAGATGTATTATATTTCGATGTTTTAATACACGAAACACTTATAAACTAATGAAATCAACTTTTAAGAAATCTATCTAACACTACTAAAAAAGAATCATATTTTTCGTTGGCAACTTACTTGACAAGGGCAGATAAGGACACACATCTACTTTAGAGCTATCTCACTCGGCTCGTTTTTCTACTTCGACTTGTGTCAGCGAAAAACAAACCTTAAGAATGTAGTATAAAGTTTAAATTAGTTATATTAATATATTTAAGTGATCTATCCAGTTTTACGAAGTAAATATAAATCCGTGGCGGCATATTAAATTAAAATACATGGCTGCATGGATTTTAATTTAATATACTTAGGTACTTCCTGCATAATCGTAAGATTCGTTTTAGTTATGGGAGTGAAATAGAATATATTTAGGAATATTTGAGCAATAATGCAATAATGAGTCAACTAAAATATAAATAATTCTGTGTTAACGCCATCTATCTCTTGTTATAGGCCCAGGCGACGTTTAAAAAAATGCCCATGTCGGTAATTCAGCTCAGTAAGTTAGTAAAGCTCCATCTAACAAAAAAAAATCCTAATGCAATTTGTCGCCTAGGCCTATAACAAGAGATAGATGGCGTTAACACAGAATTATTTATATTTTTGTTGACTCATTATTGCACAGCAGTGCTCATTTATTCAAAAAAACATCAGTAAGTACAAATAAATAGACTTACTTATGTTACAGTGTCAATACGTACAAACAAAAAGACTGTTACCCTACGACTCTAGAGATCTAAGAAATTTGCTTTTTTTGCCCACCCTGATCAAAAAGTCTGTGCACGCCACTGGTCATACCCATGGGAAAATGTTTGCAACCCGTTCTGGGAACCTATCCATTAATTAGCATAGAGACTATGGAGGTAAGTTTTCTAATCCATACCGATCGACATTGTCTCACGACGTCCGCAAAATGTTCAGCTGGGTTTAGCAGCAAATATTTCAGCTGCCCGTTCTGTTCTTCGCTATTCGCTAGCACTCGACCATTCTCGCTGCGGTCACAGAGCCTCTCTAGAAAGTCTAGTACTGCATAAAGTCCACTGCCTGCTGACGTTTCCATGGGCATCTAAAAAGATATGGTAATGCAAGAGAGAGATATGGTTATGAGATAGATAGACTGAGGTAGGTTACGGCGAGAACTCCCGCATAACTCCTACTTTACAGAAGGTCGCAAATCCGCAACTAATTTTTAGGTGATCGATATAATCCCGGTATGTACCACCCGCAGTATTAGATATTCAGCTGCCAAGCAGCAATGTTTAAACATTGCTCTGTGATGGGCACTGTAGCTCGTAAAGTTATTGGGTATAATATACTTAACAAATGTCTTGGTCGACTAGTGACAGTGCAGTGCAACGCAGCTGTCTATGGGCCGATCTATCGCTTACCATCAAGTGAACATACTGCCTCTACTGGATCGCGAAGATAAATCCAAAAGAAAGACGCTGCTGCCGGTCTTCCTGTTCTCGCTTAGTCGCCTCTTACGACACCCAACGAGAGAAGATGGTTTGAAGCAATTCTAACCCGGACACCCCACGGATCTTTTATACTTTGCAACGGATTTTAACTCAGTTTTCAATAAGATAGAGTGATTCAAGAGGAAGGTTTAGATATATAATTTGTCAAGGTATTGTGCAAATTATGATAATTGTTGTAAGTGTCCGAAAAAGCGCGGGCGAAGCTCTGCGCGGGTCAGCTAGTTATGTTGATAAAGAAAAAAATATAGTTGATAAGACTGGTTGAGTGCATTCTACATACCTGCACTTGAGTTTTAGTCTTCTCAACAGTTGTAATTTCTTCAACAATTTCATTTTTTTTCGTCTTCGATATATTGCTCATGAAGGCTTCGAATGAACTCTTTTTGGCCACTGTACTTTTATTCAATTCCTCCTCGAGCGCTTGCTGACTGTACCTCATGGAGAAACCGTGGAGTTTCGGCGCCAGTCTTGTGGTCCTACAGAACTCCACCAATGGTCTTAAGTTCATGTGGTCTATTTCCGATTTGATTACAAAGTCTTCTAGAGTGAATATCCTTGTGTCTTCCTGTTTGTTATTGTAGGTGCTTTTAGTTTTTGTCATACCTTAAAATGGTAGAGAAGAAGAAAGGAAGATTTTGAGGTGATCTGTTATGCATATATTTTTTTAACCTTGATTTTGTAGATTAGGATTGCCTAGAAAAGTCTAAGTGTCGCCATCTATAAAAGTAAATCGCAATAATGCACTTTGCTATGCATAATAAACAATAGTAATTGATACAATTATGGCCTTTGCCTAGTGTGTATGTGTGTGACCTAGCATAATGCGAACATTGGTTGTCAAGACTAAAATATTTTTTTTTGTAAAAATCATTCCTTTAAAACACCGATATATTATATAAACTAGATTTGGTGTCACGGTTCTAAAAGTGGTAGCGAGAAATAGCGCCCTTGTGTCGCTATTTCTTTACAAGCCACATCCTGACAAATTTATTTTTGCCGATAGGAGTGTCGCTACTGTCTATATGAAACTGTCAAACTACAAGTCATTATCATTATAAAATCGTTAGTTCACGTTTCCGCCACCAGCACAGATAAGTTTGCAACCTCCGCGACCACATTTTAGATGTCATTTTGTTCGTGAATGTTTATCTAGTTTATATAATATATCGATGCTTTAAAACATCCTTTACCAAGTATTATGTATACGATTACCTTCATCATCAGCAGCAGCCGAAATACTTCCACTGATGAAAAAATGGCCTCACCCTTGAATGAGAGGTGTTGCCATAATCCCCACGCTTGGCAGGCACCTTGGGGATAGTGGCGCAGTATAGGTGGTAGGTAATCCAATAGAAACACGCTGCTGTCCGTCTTCTTGTTTTCCCTTATTCGCCTCTTACGAACACCCAACGGGAGGAGATGGGTGGGTGCTATTCTTTCCCAGACAACCCACGGGTTACGATCACCTTACGACGACAAATAAACCCCCCAAAGCTCGGACAGATTTTATTTAACATACTGTATACACTTACCCAACAACTTCCCAACAACGAAACTGATCTGATTCAACAGAAGCAAATTCTTGCTACTCAATCTCGATCTGTACTTATTAATATAGTACTGTAGGAATGTCTTCACTGAGGACAGTTGTTTGCGCGAAACTGGTGCGGAGTGGGCATTCTCCAACGCCGCCGTGAGGCCATGAGCCTCGTCTAATATTAGTATATTGTTATTTAATTTCAGTGAAACCCCTGATCTAGCTCCGGCACTGACTATGCCAGCGTGGCTTATCAGGACGACCTGAAAATGTTTGGTGTATTTATATTGAAGGGTTAACACAAATGAAAACTTAAGTATGTCTGTGGATACCAAAATTCCGCATACGTTTTACTTTCTTTAAACAAGTACTTTCAGTCTGTCTTGGACTTAAGATACATACACTATAGGCCGACCATTTAATACGCGTATCGCCTGAGGGGGTAGAAGGGAGCGAGGGGAGATGTTAGCGGATGGGTGAAAGGGGTGCGCGGAGCAGAGAGCTTACGTCAAGTGCGGCAGTGCGCTGGCTGTGCTCGCAGCGCGCGGTTGGTGTTTTTGTTACGGACGCTTGAAGATAAACGCACAAGGTATACGACTGCCAAGATATATCTCAAGATGAATCGCTCTTCCAGTTTTGCGAACAAAATTAACAAACAAGCTAAACAAATAGCATACAATGTATATTCCTTTTTTAAAGCCAGAAAACAAGATCATAATTCTACAGAGTATCTTGAAGACGTAAACCTAAACAAACTTGTTGCTAAAGCTACAGGACTTTCGGTGACTACCATATGTAAAATAATAAAAGAAGGAAATGAACTGAAAGATGAACAAAATAATGTAAATTTTAAATCACCAAAAAAAATTAAACAAATCCGAAAGAAAAAAATTGAAGTTGAATATTGTCTGCACGATCGCATCGTTGATGAAGAGATGGACCGATTTATTATTAATTTGCAAGATTCTGACTCCTCAAGCTACACAGACAGTGATGATGATTCAAGCGATATGAATATTAGTGACGAATAGTCCTATAAAATTTTATCTGTGGTTAAATATTTCTTAAACGGAGTTAATTATTGTTTTATGATTTTGTACCTATGAAGCTATTATAAAATATTTGTAAAACTTAAAAATAAATACTTAAAAAAAAGATACTTATTATTTTATTCTTTACCAACAATGTCTATCTCGAGATAAATCTTTGGATTATTGACTCCGTGTGTAGCGTTACCCGTCCCCGCTCCCTTCTTACCGCGCAGGCGATACGCGAGTTAAACGGTCGGCCTATAGTCACAACGTATCTTTGTGTGTCTGAAGTTGGCTGCAAGACGGTGCGCAGTAGCTATTTTTGTGTTATTGTATTGACAACTCACGATTGTAGTTGCGCAATGGTTCGCCAAATCCAACTTCAGACACACAAATCCGTTGGGAGTAGTGTGAAGAAGAAAATAGAAGAATTACAAAATGTAATTCTTCTACTTTCTTCTTCTACCTATAGAAAAGTAAGTAGGTACGCGAAGTTTCTCTTCTGTGCTGCCCTACATCTATGTATACATATTATATATTTTGACATGTCTATTGATGTGGTGGTTAGACACTGGAACGGTGGATGGGTGTGGGTGTGATACCCACTTAGGTCAGACTTGTATGAACATGTCTGTTTGTCTTTGTGGGAGTGTTGTTTATCTATATACATAAATATGTATTCCCAACTCCTCCTATCTATTTTTAATTAAATTTGTTGCGGGTTCCAGGACAATTTAGCGTTCCCCTGGAACTCGCCAAGGGTCAAAACTTGCTGTCTTCAGTGGTGACCACTGTTGATCCTGGCTTACAGGAGTAACAGTGGTGGGATTAGTCCCAAAAAACTACATAAATATTTAAATGAATAGGCTTACGCATTCTCAAACTAATATTTTTATCTAAATAGTAGTTGAAGCTATTCTAATGCCGTGGTCGTAGAGCAATCCTGACCTCAGGAATAAGCCTGAGGGTGGCATTATTTAGTCGCTCTTCTGTAATCCAGAGATACTGCCCCACGCATACCATCTTCCATTGCTTCGCCGCCTTCTATCACAATAAAAAAATTAAGTTCTCAACCTCTCTCTCTCTTAAGCTACTTAGTTTAAAACAATACCTCTGCATCATCCAGTGCCATCCTTGAAGCATAATACGGACAGGCTTTCAACTCCTTCCCACACTTAACTAAGTCCTCCATATCCAATATATCAACGAGCATCCTTTCCTTCAACCTGGTAATGGCACTCTGATTGTAGTATGGGCAAGCTGTGCACGCTCTTGTTTTGGTCTTCTTAAGAGCCTTCCCTTCTTCACCTAAAGATGTAGTCTTGGTTTTAGACTTTTGCATATCTAGACATCTGTAATAAATAAAAGTATTAATTTTAATTATCAGAGGCTGAAATACGATCACTGAACAAAGGCCTTCCCCTTTGAAGGGAGGGGTTATCATAATCCCCACGCTTAACAGGTGTCTTGGGGATCATATGGATATTTTAAAAAAACACTAAACAATAATAATTGCAATTGTGACTGAACAGATTCACTGTGAAATACCTTTCATTGATAAGATTCACATTTTTTAACTTGACAACATCCGAATTAATACAGTAATGCTGTCTCGAAGCCAATGTGACCACCCTAGTTTGGTGGTTGTATACTGTCCTCTTTATTTCACCAATAAACTGTGACAGTTGACTGTGGGTCCTACTGCTTATGTATATCTGTAATCAAATAATATTACTTAAAACATAAAACAATCATCAATAATAAAAAATCTTACCACAAGAATAATCTAACAATACATAGCTGAATAGATCCATCAAACATAACTCAAAAACAATCAAATCAGGTTGTAAAGTCAAGCAAAATAAATGTATAATGTTCATAAACCACATGTTGTTACAGAGCACTGGCTACATTGATCTATAATTTATAATAGACTAACTCTGATGATTTTATATTTTAGGACTCCAATTTCTAGTTTTCTCTCTTTTTCCTTCTGTCTCTCTCTAACTTGTATCTCTCTATTTGTCACTACCTATCTTGCTTTCATCTCACTCTCTCCCTCTGTTTCTTTCAAACTATATCTTTTGCTTCCATCTCTATGTATATATCTCTCATTCTCTCTGTATGCCCTTTACCCTGTTGCATCTATCTCTGTACCAAATTTCAACAAAAATGTAACAGACAGAAAGAGTTACTTTCGCATTTTTAATAAGTAGGGATTAATAATCAAGATTAAAATTACACCCAAAATATGGTAGCAGTTACACATACATAAGCATTTAAAATGAAACACTACAAAATAAGTTTTAAAACATTTGCAGATAATTTGAAACAAGATTTCGAAATAATGACAAGTGCATACTTTGATTCTTATTTTGTTGACCATTTTTCAGAGTCCACACACTTAATCTAGAACAAGTAAAAAATCAATGACTATAACATTGTGATGAAGGATTACAACACCAATCAAAGGAGAGGCTCTTACTTGGTTGCAGTCTTCTTAAGGTAGAATTACATCCCCAGGTGGACTATTCCAATGTTAGAGTGTGCTTGCTGTGCTTAAAATTTAATTATGATCATAACCAAATCTGAACAAGGGAATACTATAACAAGCGAAAATCCTTTGTAGGTGGAACACAGTGTTCGATTTGATATACTGACAAACAGCAATATTAAATGGTGGCTTCAGTTTTAAAGACACTTTAGATGGTGGCGGAGAGGCTTGACAGACTTAATAAATAATGTCCCAGGTGACGAGCAGCAGGGCAGTGCAGTTGTCTATGACAGGCTTTGGTTACTATCAGGCAAATGTTCTGATCTTCAATCAGAACATTTGCCTGATAGTATTGAATAAAGAAAAAAATGATTAATACCTTTATAAAATCAATGCTATTATCATCATTTTCAGTCTCTTCCCCATCTGACTCCAATTCTTTGTCCTCTTCACATTCTTCTAATATCAGATCTCTATCTTCCTCAGTCTCTATTGGATACTCTTGTTCATCAAGAACATTCTCTTTCTCTACTTCACTTCTATCCTTTTTTTGAAAATAGAACTGTATTGTTTTGTTCTCTCCATTAGACCTGTGTTTTACTACTCTAGCTTTAATTTCATCAAATTGTTTTTCTCTTTTTTTAATTTTCTCAAGTTTAAGTTGCAATGTAACCAATGTTTGGTTCTTTTTGATTTTTTCATATTCTTCCAGCAGCCAGTCATTGGAACCTGAAAATTATATTGAATTTTCCAATGTAAATACATAACTGCATACTCGTAAAATGTCTAAATTTATGGACTGAACTGATAGGGCAGTGCAGTAGGGGATTGTCATAACTATTTTAAATAAAAAAATTATAAAATTTGTCCTATTCTTTTGTGAAACCATATCCCTATTTTCTCCCAGGAAAATTGCTTCCTGTCTTTTTAATTGATATCTTTTCAACTATTCCTAACTATCTACCTACTTACAAATATAATCAAATAAGTTCTTTAGGAGGCTTTTAAGTTAATAAAGTTCACTTTATTTACAACATAAGAAATGAAGCAATACAATATAAATTAATATAATTAATATAATTAATATGATAACAACTATTAATTATATATGATACACATTTTTTATTATGAATAATAATATGCTCAGCCTATGATGATACCAGCCATTGTTTATGTCCCACTGTTGGGCACGGGTCTCCCCTCATGATGAGGGGCTTAGGTCGTAGTCCACCACACTGGCCAAGTGCAGGTTGGCGGACTTCACATGTCATTTGAAAGCTAGTTAGGCTTTCTCAGACATGCAGGTTTGCTCTGTTGGATATAATATTTCATATAAAAACTGTATGGAAGATACTTCGTAAGAGTGGATGCTTTATAATGGGCTATGAATGACAGATAGGTTTATGTAGATTTAAAAAATATTCTTGTCATGCTGGTGCATGACAAGAATGTTTTTTAAATCACATCCATTGTGCTTTAAAATAATAAAACTCTGCTTAAAACTCCAGCAGTCTTTTATTGGAGCCCCTCTGGCCTTGTAACACCCTCACGCTGTTTTCCATCACTGAATTTATTAATGTGATAGTAAAAAAAAAAATTTTAGAATCTTACTGTTATTATTTGAAACTTCTAATTTTAGCTTCAATATCTCCTCTTCCAAGTCTGCTAACAAACTCTGGTTGATATCTCTTAGCCATTTCAGGGCTCCACAACAAATACTAAGTGATTTACCCTGAATTCAAAACATAAGTTTCATGGGGCAAGTTATTTTGATAGAAAAAAAACCAAAGGTGAGTGGTATTACTTACAGTTCCTGTAGGACTTTCAAATATACCCACTTTCCTATCTTGCAAAGTTAAGTAAAGCTCTTTCATAAACTTTCTTTGAATATCGTAAGGCTCGAAAGGAAATGCGAAATCCATATCCATAATTAGAATTTATCAACGATAAACTTAGTATGGATGTACGGGTTCAGCAGTGGACGTCTTCCGGGTGATGATGAAACTTAGTAAATGATAAGTAAGTTAGGTAGACGCTGGCAGAAGTAATTATTAAATTATTTGTATGTAGTCCGTTTTGAAGTGTTTTGTGTGTTTTGTCAAAGTTGATGTTTTGTGATCACAGAATTCACAGACCACGACCACAGTTTGCAGGAGCACAGATTATAGGTTGCAGGTTGCAGGACTTGCAGGAAGATGACAGTTTGTTGTTTGTTACTAGTGATTTAATTTTTTTTTTCTTAACATTTTTTTTTAGTCTATATAATAATTGAACCAAAGAGATTTTTTCCCTTTAGTTGACCCTAATTGGGAAGGCAAAGGGTTCTAGCCCATACAGCATGTCATAAGTAATCTCGTATAAAGTACATCAATTTATAGATAGATAGATAGATAGAGAACTCTTTATTGCACACCAAGAAGTACAGAAAACAAAGAAGTACAAAGAAAATATACAATGGTATACATTGGGCGGTCTTATCGCAAGTTGCGATTTCTTCCAGACAATATTATAGATTCCAGATTATAGTTAGCAATCTAGGTGTCAATTTGTAGACTGAATTCTTGTGAGTATTTATTTTGTATTAGGTGACCATAGACACACGATTGCTCTATTCTTGTTATTTATACTATGACTCCACCGCCTTTTTGGAGGCTTTTTTTAGACCCCTAAATAAAGCCCCCAAAACCATTTTCGTCTGACTTGAGTTTAGGAGGATAATTTTCAAATTCAAGCAACACCTTGCTTTACTCTATGGTTCAATCATTAAAATAGGATTCGGGCCTGGGATTGGTTGGGACCGGTTGGGACTTAGAGAAAAAAAAATATAGAGAAAGAAATCTGTCTACGGGTAACAATAATAATTGTTGTGATGTCAACATAAATGTTTATAAAACTAATAGAAAGCCATATTTTCAGAAGAAAACGTAGTCGGTATATACTTATTGAAGAAGAAGAAGTCAATCATTCCAGTATTCTCTAGCGCCATACATCTACATACGTACTCTACATTTTCAATGTCTCACAAGTAAGTGTACCGTTGTTAAACTAAATAGGTACTCATTATATCGGAAGTTTCGGAAAGAAGATATTATATTAGTAAATGTATGATGATAAAATTTCCAGCATAAAAATATTACCGGGGGCGACGGTTTGCGAGGACTGTACGCTGGAGGGTGATATAACCATTGGTGGAGGCACTGTTATCCATCCAAGGGTAACGATCATAGCTGAAGGTGGTCCAATAATCATAGCAGAATATTGCATTATTGAGGAATACTCCACTATCATTCATAAGTAAGTACACACCAACACTAAGTACACATTTGATTTGGTATGAGAGCTAGCCTACCTTTCCTATCAAATCAAATATGTACTAGTTACACCTAAGGATCCAAGGTGGACCTACCTCGCATCACATAAAAATAGGACTGGTTGTACTTTCACAGTATGTAATTTTACTTATTTTCCAGTGTAGTCTAATGTCACACAAGCTGCATTCTATGTTAATATATAGTTATAAATTTATTTTATGGGGAGAAACAAACAGTTATACATTATAATAACTGTACACAATATGTACGACCAACAGCATTTTCCATGGCTTTAATAAATGTTAGCCTAGGATGTTACCCTTCCTTTGGAGTCACTGGACGTTCAGGGTGTGGGCCCTTTGAACGTCCATTGAGTACGGCGGCGACTCCGAGGAGGACGGCGGCGGGGTTGCGACCCCCGTACCCGTGAGCACTGTGACTGGTTCCCCGGGGGCTACAATGCGCCCCCCGCCGCGGGCTCAAAGGCAAGGCACTGAGGGTCTCCTGGTGCAGATCCCACCAGAGTGCCCTGGGGTCCCCCCTCTTATGTGCCGATGCGACAGCCACGGGGGTTTTAGTGGGTAAGATCCCACATACCCTGGTCGAGCCCCACAGCTCCCGGGGGATGTTTGGAAGATTTCCCCTGCATCAAAAAAAGAAAAAGCATGTTAGCCTTAAATGTTATAGGATTAAAGGCTATTCTAGGGACAGGCTCGATGTTACAAACATAGCTTTAGCTGTTGATAATATATTAATATATAACTGACTAGCTTATAATATTTAGGTATACAATTACAAAGAAAGGTAACCTCTGCATATTAACCAACTGTTAAACATTGTTGTTTCAGAAAGAGTGATAATCAGGAAAATCCACCGAAACCATTATTCATTGGTGCCCACAATGTATTTGAAGTGGGCTGCAAATTGGAGTCATACTGCGGTCACATAGGAGAGAGCAATTTCTTTGAATGTCGATCGTTTGTTGGTGTTGATGTCAAAATTGGAAGTGGATGTGTTATTGGTAATTGTACTAATTTTATTGACAGTCAAAATAAAGTTTTAATATTTACAATGCTTGGCCAAAAAAAAAAGATTGTACAGTATGTGACAGGTCAACTTAGCAATCAGGATATGAGTTGAGGTGTGAGGTATCCCCTCCTCGATTGCCACACTGACCTCTTGCGTACAGTATATTAAAAACTATGTGTGTATGTTATATTTTTTACAGTGTTAAAGATACCCTATCTGTTCACTAAGGGTATTATTAAGTGTCAGAATACAGTCATACGTTTATAACTCATTTGTTGAATATCTCATTAATATTTTTCCTGAGTTTTTTTTTATGTGAATATTCTTCTTACAAATTAGACAGGTTTATGGGCTTTTAATACTCTGTATAAAGAAATTTAAGCCCATTAATTTTATCACAAGTGAGGACTTCTGTACTTTTGATGTAGTTGCTATTCTACTAGTCACAACATGCAAATCATAAACATTTGCCTGTTATGATGGGTCCATGGTTCAGTGGTAGACACCCTGGCTGCTACCCAATAATGTGTGGGTTTGATTCCCACCCATGACAGACATTTGTGTGTATGAAGTGGTTTATGTCTGTAGTGGTTTGGGGTCAGATAACTGTGTGCGGATTGTCCTATGCAGCATATTATTTCTTGTTCTACAGGTGCAGCATGTCAGCTAACTGCGCCACAAACACTTGTAGACAACACTGTAATATGGGGCTCTGAACACAATGTCAGGGAAGCATTGGAAAAACAGCCATCACAGTTGCTGCAGCTCGATTTTCTAAGCAAAGTGATGCCCAATTACCATAGATTAAGAAAACCGAATGTTCATAAGAGACAACCTTCTACAAGACAATCTCAGGAGTCTTCTCCAAAACCATAAATATCTGAAAAGCTTTGTTGTAATATAACTGTAATATTGTTTTATATAGCTTGTAATGCACTTATTTAATAATATGTTAATGCTTCCACCCAATAAATAAATAAACAAATGTATTTTATACTAGCTGACCCGCGCAGCTCCGCCCGCTCTTTTATTACATTTTTAACCGACTTCAAAAAAGGAGGTTCTGTATTCGACGCGTATGTATGTAATATTAATAGAAATGCGTAATATTCATATATGTTAGTCTATGTGGGCTTCTAAACAAATTTACCAAATTTCACGAGTGTATGTATGTATGTATGTAGGTTTGTCCGCGGATTTCTCAGAAACTACAAGTCCGATTTCGAAAATTCTTTTTGCAATAGTTAGAGTATTTTTCAACTTAGGGTAGAGTACAAGTTTCATCAAAATCGGTCCAGTAGTTTAAGAGATATAAACTTTTTATGTTTTCAGTAAGTTACTGTAATGTAGACGTTCGAGTTGCGTGATAGTGCTGATACCTATCTTGGTAAAATAAGTGACTAAAAAGTGTTAAATAAACTATTTTAAAAAAAAATAAAAACCGACTTCAAAGTAAATTATCTAAAAAGCATAAAATAACGAAAATATTATTGAAGTTGGTGCAGAATATACACAGCAGGTACGATAACACCAACTTCAATAATATTTTCGTTATTTTATGCTTTTTAGATAATTTACTTTGAAGTTGGTTTTTATTTTTTTTAAAATAGTTTATGCTCGTCTCTCTTTCCCTCCCACTTCGGTCCTCGTGACACTCCCCCTCTTCCTCTCCCCGTTGTCCCTTCTCTGAACCCTCTCCCTCTCTCTTCTCCCAACTTGCTCCACCTAACTCCCCCGATCCCTCACCCCATCTCCCCCTCCTCAAATCCCCTCTCAGTCTCTCTCCTCTCTTGCACCCTCCTCTCGTTCTATATATCCTCGTCAATCATGTTATCAGCGGCATAAAATATACTTTATGACCTATTCTCAGACCTACCCAATATGCACACAAAATTTCATACATATCGATCGGTTCACCCATGTAGTTAATGAGCTTGTCTTATGTTGCTTAACCTTAACCAGAGTTGGGCGTAATCAACTAACTGCCGGTCCCAATATCCTATCTACCTCTTGCTATCAGTTAAAATAGATACCATCGATAGCTATTATGACACATTTGCGTTTCAATAAACAAAGACAGATAAGAAATATTTACCTTTACTGATTGATCTATCTTTCTGTGGTCCCAAAGCTTACCAAAGTTAAGTAGATTCATAGAAAATGACTGTCAAGTGTTTCTATAAAATACACACATCAAAAGTGTCTAGGGATCAACATATATTTTTGCAATAACTTTTCTCCTGATTGATATTAATTAAAATTTTCTTTAAGGACTCATCAAATAAAGTGTTTTCGTTTGTCACAGTAACGATAAACCAAGTCACCTTTGCATTAATAAAGAAATTTGCCATTTTCCTAATAAAGGGATTTTTGACATTTGAACCACTAACACAAAAGTTCGAAAAAAAGACTGAAATAACAGTTTTCTTTAAAATTTTATTGGGTAACTTAAACAATTAATAATCCGTGTTTCTACCGCGAACACTAACAACACAAGAACATCGGTTTGGCATACTCAAAATGAGTTCATCCAAATCACGCTGTGGAATGGCCGCCCATGTTCGTTGCAACAACAAAAAAAGGTCTTCTTGCGACTGGATACCCTCCATATTCGGCAGAGCTCTTCTCTGTAGCATATCCCATGCATGCTCAATCGGGTTCAAGTCTGGCGACTGAGCAGGCCAGGGCAGGACATTGATGTTAGCTGCGGCGAGAGTCTGTCTTACAACTCTTGCGGTGTGCGGTCGTGCATTATCATGCATTAACTGAAATAAGGGACCGATTTGCACTTGTAGAGGAACGATGACGTCTGATACAATCGTCTCAGCATAAATTTGAGCGTTGAGGTTGCCTCTGATCCAAATCAACTCAGTTCTTCCGCCGATCCAAATACCCGCCCATACCATGATGGTTCCACCACTATAAGGATGGACTTCCTGGCAGGATTTTAATCGCTGTTGGCGTCCAGGGGTTCTCCAGTGTCGTATACGTCTTGTATCCGGTCTCATACCAAAACGAGACTCATCAGAAAAGCACACGAAACGCCATTTTTTTGCCCAAAAATGCTTGATCCCTAGACACTTTTGATGTGTGTATTAGCAGCTTACTGTTGGTAGTTCAAATGACAGTTTTAGGCTATCGCTCCATTTCGGAGGTTTATCGCGGGATTATCATCTGATTTCTTGTACTTTGTAAATAAATGTAATGAAATTAATATGAATAATAATAAAAATAACATTATTTTAATAACCAATATTTTTTATTATACCCCAGAGAACCTGTCACGGTGCTCACGGTGACGGAGGTCGCAATCCCGCCACTGTCCTAGCAGCCACCGCCGTACTCGATGGCTAGTCCTCACACTCCAAGCGTCCTGGTGACTCCGAAGCTTTATCGTTATATTAGAGTCCCGGGCTACTACCGATGCCTTTTTTGACGCGGGGGAAACCTTCAAAAGGTCCCCAGGACCCTGTAAAATAGCTTAGTTAGCAACATATAATAATAATAATATCCTGAGGCAATTCACACACGGTCATCTGATCCCAAACTAGTCAGAGCCTGTACTATGGAAACCAGACAACTGATAATACATAATTATATACTTTTAGTATATATTTTTTGTAAATACATACATAAATAGATAAAACACTCAGACACTTGGTGGGAATCGAACCCACGACCCGTTGGGTACCAGACAGGGTCACTAACCACTAGACCAACGGGGCCGTCATGTGTTTGTCATTTGTGTCAAGTGGAAGAAAGTTGAGCGCAGGAACACTAAAGGCACGCGTCCATTGGCCCGCGCCGGACGCACCGCACGCACGGCACGCAACGGATTTTAGTATGCTTTCTATGATTTTACATAGCGCTGCGTCCATTATCCGCGCCGGCATATTTCGATGCGGGCCGTCAAAATCATAGAAAGCAAACTAAAATCCGTTGTGTGCCGTGCGTGCGGTGCGTCCGGCGCTGGCCAATGGACGCGTACCTTTAGAATCCTAAGGTTACAACGACGTCAATTTTGTTATTGAAACAGCAGTAACAGATAGTTTAAAGTTAACTTTTTATCTGAGCTTGCTATCGGCGATAGAGTATTGGGACCGGCCGTAAGTACTTTTGTAATCTGATTAAAAGTAATCATGATTACATTTAATCAGATTGAAGTAATCGTGATTACTTGTAATCAAGACTACACATGTAATCTTGATTACAGTAGTTAGTAATCAAAATTACATGATTATTTTTGACTAAGTCGTAAGATAATTAACTATTATTTTTTCGAGCTTTCTTTAATGTGCTTATTTGTATTAAGTTTTAGGTAACTAGACCTTGTGTGCTCGGCTTTTTATGTTACTAAAATACGCGGTAGGGGTGCGGAGGACGGGCTATCATATGAACAGGAGATATTATGTACCAAGTTCAACGATCAACGGCCGTCCTCGGGCCTAGTTGAAAGACTTCTCATATTATTATGCAACTACGAGTATGATCAATTCACCTAAGTCACAAAGAACTTACCAACCCCCAGACCCCCCCCCCCCCTCGAAGGGGGAGGCCTTTGTTCAGCAGTGGACGTCTTTCGGCTGCTAATGATGATGATATAGACCTTCAGATGAAATGTTTGAAAAGAGGGTGCTATTGAAATCTAATAAAGGCCGTATAGCGAAAATAACATTCCGAATATAATCAAGAACCAAAGTTGGTGCCTTTCTTTTTATAAAGTATGTACTATGCGTTTCAACTAAGAATGTGTCCGCCATACTGCGGAACTTCACTCGTTTTTTACGATTTTTGTATCGGCAGCAGAGTAAACACAAAATGAAAAATTCGCCTCGGTTTTGATTATTTGATGTAATGACTTATTTTGCTATCTATTTTTGTTAAAACATCATTTTTAGTAATTATATATTTGAAATGGCAAGATGGCGGCCACATTCTTAAATTAAACGCATAGTTCTAGTTACTTATAGTTCATGTAGGTGAAGAGTTCAATACAATGTCAGTTATATTATTACACAATTAAACTTTATTTTAAAACTAAATGTAGGTTGCCCGGAAGAGATTGGTTTTAACGATAAGGCCACCTTTGTACATTGATTTCTTCAACGTATTGTTCAATTTACATGTAACTTAATTTGGTGTAGAATAAAGTGTATTTATTATTATTATTTTATTTTCTCTAGTTTTCACACCCGGACTTTTTAAAGGCTTGCGTGGGGACGAATCCAAGACGTAGAGGTCTGTTGGGTGAAATTAATGATATGAAAGACACCTGTCAGAATAAACTGCTGGAAATAAGATATAAACAGCAGTTGACTGTGGCAGACTACTCTGGCCTATTATAAGTACCTACTTATGTGGAAAGATTACTATATGCTTTTGAGTGGATATTTGGTTGACTGAACACTGGGCTGTTGTAAAAGGCCGGGGTCTCTTGCCACCTACTCATTATTTTTTGACAAGTGGTGACTTGCCACCACGAAGATATAGGGTCAAAGTGGAGGCAACACTCCCTACATGCCTGAGGTCAACGCTATCCCTTTCATGGAGGTCGGATCTCTCGTTCTAAGAGGGTAACCTTGATGTTTCATGAAAAATCAGGACATCATCTTAATTTAGTCGCATACGACTTACTTGGTTTGTTTAAGCTTTAAGTTTAAACCGATTAAATATGTCTAGTTGCTTCCGTTTACCTCTCAAAATACGACGGGACGAAAAACCGACACGACCGTTGAGAGACCAGGCGCAGGACCTACATTTTACATATATATCTGACGCATGGAGCATCTTACTTTACAGACAATCAAGTAATAAATAAATAATAAGTTAATGGTTGTGAAAATAAAAGCATATGAAGTTATGATAAAAAGAAATTGTATTACAAGATCATTTATTCAGTACGTTTAACGATCTCTAATTAATCACAAGATATTGAATAGCAATTTCCATTATATGCAAACAACTAAAACAGCTTGTAACCCACACATTAGACGATAGAAAAAGCATTTGCAGTAAATTTAGGTTTCCATTGGACCAACTGCAGATCATTGCAGCTTCATAAAATTTCTTTTCGAATGGATAGTCATAATATTCCTTCGCTCAATATCTTTAGGAAATCTACAAGAATATAAAAAATGTATTAATATTGACCACGGGTAAATAAAACAGTATGTATAGTGACAGATATAGTGACAGGTTAAGAAATAGTGACATAAGGAAACGTTGTGGTATGAAAGAAGATGTTGTGACAAAAATTGAGGTATGCTGAGATGGTTTGGTCATGTCGAGAGAATTAATGAGGAACGATTGACGAAAATAGTGTATAAGGCGGGTGTGAATGAAAGTGTTGGAAGGGGTAGACTTAGGCGGACGTTTCAAGACCAAATCAGGGACGTCTTGAAAAAAGGCCAGGTCAAGAGTACCCTAAATCGAAGAGCATGTATGAAGAGAATAATGAAAGTGGACGAAGCGAAACAAGTATGTAAGGATCGTAGCAAGTGGAAAGAAGTGGTCTCTGCCTACCCCTACGGGAAAGAGGCGTGATTATATGTATATTTATAGAATGATATAGGTACTCTCGCCGATACGACCACAGCGGCCAATCTTTCGCAAGATCAGCCATCAGCCAGTGCACAAATGCTTGCGTAGCCACAAGTGCACTCTTTCTTCCTTTTACCTCTCACAATTTAGTGATACGAAAGATCAACACGACCGGGGAGAGGTCAGGCGCAGGAACGAATTTTATATGCCTATCCGACGCATGGATCATCTTACTTTACAGACAATCAGATGACCAGCCTGCATTGTCCTAGCCAGTAAGGAACAAATATACAAAGTTGTTGCTCCCCGCAGGATTCGAACCTGCGACCCCCGGTACGCAAGCAAGCGGTTTCCCACTGCGCCACGGAGGCTACTAGACGCAACAGGACTAGGAGGCGACAAGAATAAATATATTATAATAATATGTTTAAAACTACATACACACTTGAACATACAATATTTTTTCCATATCAATCCTTTGAACTAAATACCTACATCGTATATTTTTTATCATAAAGTGGCGGTAAAAAAATCCCCAAAACGGAAAGTCTTCAAAAAATCTTTACCATGGTTACTCTATGAAAACAATGCTGCCGTCATAAAACGAAAGGACGTATCTACCTAAAGTTCGAAATGGAGAAATAAAATAAAAAGTATTTTTGAAAGTAAAAAATTCGCTGTGCTCAAGAAAATAATAAAAATAATATTTTTTCTGTGAAAAAGTATGAATTAAAGTTTGGTCTATTGAATTAAAGATGCAAATATTATTAAAATAGATTTTATATATTAAATAAATTACATTTTCCCTTTTTGGTTAGCAAAAAAATTACAAGAATATACATGATACTGCAATGAAAAGACGTTTCTGGCTAGATACTTCCTTTCAACTTAGTAATTTATGAAACGTCTTTTTTACTTAGCGATAATGGGTAACTAGGTTGTCGTTACCTAAATAAAATAGACGTATTTAGCCATTTACTGCTTTTCAACTTAGTGATTCTTACCTACAGTCGGTGAACTTACAATAGTACCTGTAGAAACGCCAATGTTGCATAATTAACTGTCAGATAATTAACAGCCCATATTTAAACTGAAATAAATTTAATCATAAAATAAAAATGAAATATAAAACTACTTTTGATGGTACTCACTCATACCACCAAGGCACCAACAAACGTGAAATGTTAAGGTTCTGGGCGGAAAATTGTAGTAAACTTCTTAATATTGATCGCTCAGCTGATTTTGATTACAATAAAACAAATATCTGAATTTCCTATAGATATAGCTCTAGACAAACCAATTTCTATCAGCGAAATTACTGCCGCCATTCAGCTACAAAAACTTAAGCAAATGTGGCATGTTGAACTAGTTCCCAAAGACTTCACAGAGTTAAAAATCTTTGCACTGTATGAAAATAAAGGTAACTCGGCTGATTGAAATTCTTATGGAGGTACCTCACTTCCCACGGCTTTCGGAAAAACCTTGGCCAGAGTACTCCCCAACCGTCTCATAAATGATAAAAGAAAATATTCTTCCCCAACCTCAATTTGGCTTTCGTCTAAATAGAGGCAATATTTCGATTGGTCAATTAAACGAGAAAAGAACAACATCGAGCACTATTTCTTTGTTTGGTAGACCTCGATAAGACTTTTGATAGTGTGCGTCGTGTCATTTTTTGGATTCTGCTACTCAAACTTGGTTGTACAGAAAAGTTTGCACGGATGTTAAGACTGTTACATGATAACATAACCTGTGTTTATGTAAACGGTGAGCGAACAGATTTTTTTCCCGTGAGTTGTGGAGTGAAGCAGGGTTGCGTTTTGGCACTAATACTATTTGCAGTGTACTTTTTAGTGGTAGATAGGTACATTAAAAACAGCCAACAATACACACATTTGATATCGTGCTTACTAATGGCAAACTTTTCTATTTATCCCTCAAAGAATGGTCTCCCATGATATATTCACAGGCACAGAGATTTGGTATGCGGATGATCCTTGTTTTGTGGCGGAAACTTCGAATGCCTTTCAAGATTTGATGGAAAAACGAAATCTCTCGACTTGTAGATTCGGCTTAAAAATAGATAAGTATAACAAAGATAGAATTTATGTCTATGGACACAGAAGTTCCTACTCCATTTTAGCCGTCTATACGGCTCAACGGCACAATTCTTAAATTTTTCAACTTATCCTCGTCGGAGACGTGGATACTTTATTGCAGACATACGAACATTGGATTGATTTCATCCTCCGTGAAATCATGAACTTTCATTGGTCTTATCGTTTGAGACACCAATGTTTTGCGTCGAGGTAAATTTTACGGGATTAGGCGTATCTAATGAAACGTCATTTACGCTGGAGTCGCCACGTATTTAAGATGTCGGACGATAGAGTAGTAAAACGCATTATTTATTCTGAACTAGAGGAAGGTAAGCGGAAACAATGTGGCTAACTTCTCAGGTATAAAGATGGTCTGAAAAGACATGAAGGGATATAGAGTGGCTCACCTTCACTAGGAAAATTTGGCTAAGCAACGAAGTACATGAAGACAAAAAGTACATGGCCTGGTGCAGGTGTTCTAGGAGCAAAGGAGGCATGTATTGGATGCTAAGTGGGATGCGATTTAGAGCAGGCCACCCTCCTAAATGCAATACAATTATGTAACTGGTACTGTTATGTCCACATTGCCCTCGTATAGACAGTACCAAAACAGGCTATAACATTAATGTTAGAATTCATAGTGTAATCACATGATTTGTAGAGTTTTTAATATAGACCGTAGATAAAATAGATGCAGTAACGTCTTTTCATTTTATGATTAAATACATTATTGTGCAAACAAATAAGACGGTTCTACGTAAATGCGTCTTTTCAACTTATTATATGTCAGAAATGACTTTCTTACTTCGTAAACATTATGACTTGCAGCAGAAGTGTCTTAATTAATAGTGAGATTTATATGGTTCTGATTGTTAAAGCCAGAATAAAAAAATACTGGTAGATGCGTAATTTTTTTCTGATCCCGATGGCGTATTTAACTCAATTATGGAAAAAATGTCAGATACGTCTTTTTTCCTTATGACGGCAGAATGTAAAATATTTTACATTAGATAATTCAACTACAAATTAATAGAAAGTTAAACCCAATACTAACAAACGAACTGAAAACGTGTTATGTGCCTATCGAAAGAAGAACTGATCGAAAATATGGTGCATAATCCAAAGGGATCATCGGTAGGTACATTATTGAACAAATCGGACTTACGAGTGATATTCGGTATCATCTAAGGGGTACAACATATTTTTGCAACTAAGTACTACACATTTTATCACCATTCTTATTAGTTTAATTCACTTTATCTTGAAATTATGGTATTTAAATGTTGGATCCTAGTATCTAATCTGTGGTTGGATCGATTTAAATGACAGACAGTTTCATGCTGACAATAAGTGCCAGTGTTGCCACAAAATACGAACCCTTAAAATCGGTATTTAAAATTGCATTTGAGTACAATTGGCGAAAACACAATAGAGCATTATTCTAATCGTACTCGCAGAACAATACCAAAAAAAAACATTATTAGATATGATTGTCATCGTATTTTATGTTTTCGGGTGGAAAACAATCTTTTGATGTTGAAGTAGAGCATTTCTATATTAGGGTATCCATTTCTCGGGTAATTTAAATTATTACATGGACCACACATTGGACCACTTAGAAAGAGAGAACCGGCCTCAATGTAAGGGATAGCGTATGCCTCAATCAACTATTTGGAGTTTGGACTCCACTTTGACCCTATATCTTCGTGCTTGCCACCCACTAGATGGACTCTCCATACGGCCGTCATAAGACGGCGGAAGGCAACAACGGTGTGGGTGGCTCAACACCCCTGTGTTGAGAGGTATGCTGCGCTTTCTCCGGAGTTACTCGCGGCGTTATGACTTTTATCGGGTCCTTGGTGTCGTTACGCACCAAGTCTTTCCATACATTTACATTAGTTCCCTTGGCTGCCGAGGTAAACTGTTATTTTTTCTTCAATTAGGTAGTTGACCTCGGTAGGTACCAACCAACCACACACCATTTAATTGTAAAAAAGGGCCTCTATGTGTTGGATTCGTCCCCACGCAAGCCTCTTAAAAGACCGGGTAAATCCCGTGAAACAAAAAACATGAAAATAATAATTAGGTTGCGCTCGCTTAGCTCGAGTGCTACGCTAAGAAAAAAAATAAGAGAAAATACAATCAAACTGAAAGGCCAAAGGGATAGTAGTCGGAGCAGTCCCCCTAAGCAGCACGCGCGCACGCACAGAACACTAATACTTAAGAGCGCGCACGGGTTGACTCGAGAAGCAGCCATCACTCCCCTCAACCATATTGGAGGGAAGGGGGTGACCCGCCACAAGCAGAGCGATTCGATAGCGAGCATGACATATTTTTTTTGTGATGAAACTGGGAAAGACAAGGCTTATGTCTTTCCCAGTTTCATCACTAACAAGTATAAATTTTAAAAAACCCCGACATACATAACATTATATCAACTGATCATTATATCAAATAAAATTATAGATTCATTTGTTATATCTTGTAAATATTAGAGATTTTGTAATTATATCAAATATTACTTACCCCATTTTATGGTCTTTACCCTCAGAGTAATTAGAATGTAGCTAGTATCGCGTCGATTCGCCGAACAAATTTTTCGTGGCTCTTTTGCGGGGTGCGGGAGGCGAAGTAAACACACACAGATACAATTTCACGCATACCCACACTATAATAAACTCGCAACACATTCAAAAAGATACGCACACAAATAAAGAATTACCTGAACATATGAACAAAATTTGGCAGAGGGGTTAGCGCATCATGCTAACTCCAGGTTATCTCCTCTAAGTCTTTACCAGATAAATTCCTCCAAATAAATCATGGTTCTCCAGGAAGTTCTTAATCGGTGGTGATCAAATTTATACAGATTCATTATATACAGGTTCCTTCTTTCGAATAAAAAAAGATTCATTGAAATTGGTCAATATTTGCCAGTGTTATGACCAGTTTTGTCCTTAAAAAGCCATAAAAACATCAACCTCCAGCATTCCTACAGTTTTTTCAGAGTCGCCATTCTCATTTTTTCAGGAACTACTTACTTATTCGTACGTAATATTTTTTTATGGGACCCAATTAATGGAGCAGCCTATCCGTACAATTCGAATTCGAATTGAGAACCTCCTCCTATTTTGAAGTCGGTTAAAAAGGAGGAAGTTCTCAATTTAATTGAATTGTATGTATTTATAACACGCTTTTACTTGCTTGAGCTATATGTATGATGGTAATGGAATCTTGCAATTCAATTTTGATTTTGACTCAATGTAGTCTCGTGGTCATGAACGGTGTCGGTCGATAATCGCTTGCACGAGCCGCCCCGAAATACATGCGGGCAGGGTAGGAGCACGTACGTTCGTTCAAACGATTCTAATTGAAAACTGGTACACCGTTCGTGTCCACGATAGTTCTTACACAAAGGTCAGTGAACTTTCTCGGAGAGCGGTTTTTATTATAAGTATTGGAAATATAGATTTTTTATTGCAATGCGAATCATTGCTATTTACACCTATAAACTTGCAATGCATTCTGTGGTTATCGTAATTAAATAGTAATTATCAGAACTGTAACAATATATTGTAAAAATAATGACAAACTATAACCACCTGACGGACTATTAAGATAACCGCGATTGTTGATAAACATTATGAACGTAACTGTACAGACAACAGCTTCACATAATACTGTCATTTAAAGAAGGTCACGAGTATGTATGAAATCCTCGCTTTTTTGGGTTCATTCCAATTTGGTCGGATAACCAGTAATCTAACAGGGGTTCTAGTTTTTGCTTCGCTTCTGGACTTCGATGATTTGATCTGTTTGGAAATTTAATATAAGCTCAATTATGTATATAATTATGTACCTACTGCTAATATGAGTATTTTATACTTGAAATAAACGTTTATTATTATTATTATTATTATGAAGAAGTTTTTCTTTCTCAGCCGCTTGGCTGGTTTTGTCTGCATCCACGGGCCAGGGCCAAGTGAATGCAGTGCTTATATTATGGAGGTTGTGGCATGACTGTGAACTATTTCATTTTCGTCAATTTGCAGGAATTTTCTCACAATCCGGCATGTATTTAAAATAGCTGCTTTTTGGAGTGTTATAAACAATGATTTATTATTATTATTATTATTTTGCTTGTATCTTCTTTATTATGAAATATTTGAAGCTGAAATTTTCAGGATATGTATTTCATTAAGTGCTCTAATTCTGGGTTTATACCAAAAACTCTAGGGTTGGTCTTGTATTTTGTATTTTGACGTCAAAGCTAGACATTATCAGTTTTGATTCAAAGTGATATTATTCAATAATGCGTATATAATATGTTTTTAAACTTTTTGTGGATGTTAAGAGTATTAAAAAGGACCGAATACCGTTTTCAGTGTGTATGAATTTTTGTTCGTTTAAGCGCTAGGACCTTTTTTTTGGTTTTCATAAATCCATTATTACGCTAAAACGGTAAATATTTTTGAAAATCTAATTAATGCACAAATACGCACAAATTAAGAGCTACTGATAATCGTTTATTCTACAGGTGCACAATTACTGGTTTCCGAGAAACACGATTCTGCAAAACGTTACCCCAGCAGGAATTGTAATAACTCTGAAATCTTAAGACGCACAAATTTCATTTTCAGCGCACAATTACGCACAAATATAAGCTATCTTTCCTGAAGTTTATGTTTCTCTCCGATCATTGGTTTAGAATCTTCTTGCTGGAACAATGTTACCCCAGCAAGAATCGTTTTTCGGATTTTTCTCGAAAACGAAAGGATGCACTAATTTTTTATTCCGCGCACATTTACAGCAGATCATGCTCTAATTATTCGTTTAACTCAATCTTCTCTACGACCATATTTCTTGCTGGGGTAATGCTCACTATGAAAATCCAGTAGATTTTGGTGTAAAATAATTAATTTAAAAATTGCAATTTATGTCTGACTAAAAAATAAAGATGATTTGTTATTGTACAATTACATTTTATTATTTTTCAAAGTTCTCACTGTTGGTCGAATCAATCAGAAAAAGTAATCAAGATTACGATTACAGATTAATAATCATTAATCACCAAATATGATTACTTTTGTAATCTGTAATCTTTGATTATATATACGTCTAGATAGCGTGTTCGATGTTCAAACACTTGACAATATCAAGTACACCAAAACATCAAATTGGTCGACTTGGTTGTTTAGTGTCACTTGAACTGTACCGATGGTTTGTGCTCGCAAAAAAAAAAAACATTATGCCGAATTGTGTAATCAAATCATGAAAATATTAACTAAGTAAAATTAATAAAGATCCTAACTTAATTTTCCATTCATAAGTCTTAAGATTCTGTGAGGGATTATTATAAAAACTCGATTGTTTTTTACGACAATTTGTACATTGTCCGACTAGACTGGTGTGGCTAGGTAATAATGGGGGAATATATCTTAAGTCTGGGGTAATTTTTCTTTTGACAAAAATGAATTCAATGAAACTTAATACGTAGTTAGTGACCAAAATATGAAATAAATCAATTATAATAATTTTAATTTATTTTTTTGATAAACTAATTACTTTTATATAGGTAAGTAAGTACTTAGAAGTATTTTTTCTTCCTGGTCATGAGGCAAATAAGACGTTCACCTGATGGTAAGGGACACGCCATTTAATTTAATAATAAAAATAGAATAGAATAGAATAGAATAGAATAGAATAGAATATTCTATTCTATTCTATTCTATTCTATTCTATTCTATTCTATTCTATTCTATTCTATTCTATTCTATTCTATTCTATTCTATTCTATTCTATTCTATTCTATTCTATTCTATTCTATTCTATTCTATTCTATTCTATTCTATTCTATTCTATTCTATTCTATTCTATTCTATTCTATTCTATTCTATTCTATTCTATTCTATTCTATTCTATTCTATTCTATTCTATTCTATTCTATTCTATTCTATTCTATTCTATTCTATTCTATTCTATTCTATTCTATTCTATTCTATTCTATTCTATTCTATTCTATTCTATTCTATTCTATTCTATTCTATTCTATTCTATTCTATTCTATTCTATTCTATTCTATTCTATTCTATTCTATTCTATTCTATTCTATTCTATTCTATTCTATTCTATTCTATTCTATTCTATTCTATTCTATTCTATTCTATTCCATCCTATTCCATCGCATCCCATCGCATCCCATCGCATCCCATCGCATCCCATCGCATCCCATCGCATCCCATCGCATCCCATCGCATCCCATACCATCCCATACCACCACATCCCACCCCATCCCATCCCATCCCATCCCATTCCATTCTATTCTATTCTATTTTATTTTATTTCGATAACGCTATGGCTATTTATGGGAAAAATATTTATAACTGGAGATCCCCAAACACGCACACAACCACAGATGACGCGAGTGTACAACGAGGCCTGCACGCACACACGAATAATGAGGTTGTTATGCTTATTAACGTAACGTTACAAGACTAATAGGTATCTAGACGTATATATAATCAAAGTCTGTAATCATGATTACAGATTACAAATTGTAATCGTAATCATTAATCTGATTACTTTTTGCCCAAGTCTGACCTTAACCTAGCGAGCGGCATGAAATATGCTTTACAACCTATTCTCAGACCTTCCCGATATGCACACAAAATTTCATACAAATCGGTTGATGACCTTGCCTTATGTTGGTTAACCTTAACCTAGCGGCATGATATACTTATACTTTATGACCTATTCTCAGACCTACTATCCGTTATGCGCACAAAATTTTATATTAATCGTTTCACCCATCAATTTAATAACGTTGCTTAACTTACAGAGATAAAAAGTATCTTATGTCCGTTTCCTGGTTCTAAGCTAACTTCCCACCAATTTTCAGCCAAATCGGTTCAGCCGTTCTTGAGTTATAATGTAACTAACACGACTTTCTTTTATATATTCTATAGTGATTGTATGTTCAATTTCACCGATAGATGGCGCTGTTCATAACGTAAATCACGCTAACATCGTAAATTACTGTATAATGATATTCGATAATGAAATTTTTAGGTTTTCCGCATCTTTGTTGCGACTGTAATACAATACCTATACACTACCTGGACTTGGGGACTATTGGGGAGTTTCATTGAATAACGACCCCCTTCCCCCCTGAGCCCTGACTTTGAAGCGTTTTTTGGGAGTGCTGTTCATTGTGTGTAGTGTGAATTGTAGTTGTACATTTTATTGCGTTCGATCATTTTAGGTCTTTTACCTAAGTAAAAATTTAGCAATTTCGTATTCTCAATTTCTACCTACCTATACAAATGTAGCCTTGGTGGTGCAGCGGACCTAACCACTGGCTTTTAAATGAATTGAAATGGTATTTTCCCTTGACTATTTCTCTCCTAATCTAGTTTGGACTCGCTCGGGATTTACAGATTTTAACTTTAAGATATAATGCCATATTGCTATCAGCAAAGTACTTAGAACAATACAGAAATCTAATGAAAATGTCCTGGGTGTAACGGACCGGCTTACCCCTTACAAAAATTGACCCTTCGCCACTGCCATATCTTATGCAAACTAAATGTCTGCTCAGTCCCTATTGTATATAGCGTAATAATATATATCATAATGATTAACTGATCAGTCTATAATTACCTTATTCACATACATAGGAAATTACGTGGTAATATGTGCAAGTAATTTTTTACTGCTTAGCCCCTATGAAACATAGCGTGATGTTTTATATACCAATTTATACCCTGACTTCTACACAACACATCAGTGAAAGTCCTATCAAAATCCATCCACGGGTTTTCAAATGATACCTGGACAAACAGAACGACAGACAGACAATAATTCCAAAAATAAAATCTTTTTAAAAAAAATTGAACCGACTTCAATATCACTGAAAAGTATAAAATAATTTATTTATTATAGAAGTTGGTGTTAGCGTACCTGCTGGGTATATTTGGCACCAACTTCAATAATATTTAAATTATTTTATACTTTTCAGTGATATTGAAGTCGGTTCAATTTTTTTTTTTAAAGATTTTATTTTAAACTTTTTAGTGATATTTTCATATATAAAGATTGAACCATCGAAGACCGTAAAATGATCACATTATCGTCTACATAGTTTTACATAATTCATGTTTCTTCGGAAAAAAATATCCCGTCGTAATGAAATTTGCATGGAATCATCATAGTAGTTTACTCTCTCGAATAAAAAAAGAATCATCGAAATCGGTTCATAATTGTCAGAGCAATGTAATAGAGAAAATCAGTTTTATGGTTTTTACCAAATAAATTCCTCCTCATCGTTCATGGTCTTCCAGGAAGTTCTTATCCGGTTGTGATAAATTTCATACAGATTCATTACTGTGGTTTCTTCTTTCGAATAAAAAAAGAATCATTGAAATTGGTAAATATTGCCAGAGTTATGACCATTTTTGTCCTTAAAAAGCAACAAAAAAGTCATCTATATAGGCTTTCTTGCAAGTTTCCTGCGCAGTAACCATTATTGTTTTTTCAGGAACTACTTATTCGGAAGCAATAATTTTTTTATGGGACCCAACTAACGGATTAAAGAATGGATGGAAGAAAGATTTTTGCAAATCGGTTCATAATTGCCAGAGTTATGCGCGAACATACATAGAAAAAAAAAATATATATACAGACGAATTGAGAACCTCCTCCTTTTTTTGAAGTCGGTTAAAAATGTTTTGGCCTCTACGATAGTATACCCCACATAGAAAGGAGATGTTCCATTTTGGGCCAACACTATGTACACTACATGGAAAAATAGGAAAAACATAGGAGAGTTTCATAAAAATACTTATAAATTAATTTGAAGCAGAGTACAATTGTACATAAATGATTAATTATGGAGTTATCTAATATGTCCACCCTGTTTTTAGGGCAGCCATGACAGTTGCGTTTGACGTTGGTTTACTACTTGACAGCGAATGCTATAGGTGGCGTTTCGTAATAGATTGTTTACGCGTGGAGTACATAATGTATTTCGGAGTTTTTAGTGATTATTTATGTTTACGGACATTCATTGACTGTTTCTTTCTTGACCCGGGGCTTTACTGTATAAGTGCCATTTCACAAAGAGTTCAATCGCAGGTATAGTCAGTTGTCAAAATTACATTTTAGTTACGTATTTCCGATCCATCATATTATTGTGTGGTGTTGCTACAGTAGTATTATATTCTCTTTGGTGTTGCTCTCCTTGACCAAGATATCTTAAATGTACAATAAAACGAAGCAATATTAAAAAAAGAGAACATTACAAAACAGTTACTATATTACATAGTTATATATACATATAGTGTACATGGTGTTGGCCCAGGCTCCATACATTTCTGGAACAACTCCTTTTGGAGAAATATTCAATGTACAGAAAAAGTGCTCTTTGAGTTTTAATTTAAACGATATTTCATAATGCTATTCAATTTGAAACTCCAAAGCTAGGTCGTGAACTAGAAAATTTCATGAGTACTCGAAGAAAACGCACCGTAGGTGCGCCAGATTTTGAACACACGCTGAGGGACAAAAAATCATATGCTCTGTTTCTTTCTATCACATATAATATATATAAATGCATCCTTTTCTTGCGCGAATGAAAAAGAAAGTGCCAGCTCTCTATTGGTTTCTTTCTCTAAGGCATTGACAGATATACAGACAGTGACATATCTCTACTTAATCTGTGGTGGGTGACAAAACTGACAATTATTCTACAATAAAAAAATACATAATACATACATACAATGTCCTCGATGGAGACTCATCGATTTCAATAATTTCCACCAGTTTGTTTCTTTTTGTTACGCGTTAGTTATGTTCGTTTTTATTTAAAAATCATTTCAGTGCTAATACTTTATTTGTATTTACCATACAAGTTTATTGCAATGCGTATCAAACTTTTATAGGGCATTCGAATGTTCATGTAAAATCGGATCATACTTATATTTTCAATATCGCTTTAGTTCAAAGGCTTGATGGGGGATTGTCACCAGCGGCTGTGCTTAGATAGTTAGTATATTTGTATTCAATTAGTAGCTACAACGCAAAGGTGGTCGTGTTGTATAGTTTCATTACTACGGGCGCCATGTTTTAAGTGCGTTTACGTCGGGGAGGTGTGGGTGATATGTGTTTATTGTGTTGTGTCGCCGCAACGAGTGTGTGAGCATGTTGGAGGATGTACCCGTCCATGGAAGCAGGAGCGACTCCCGCAATCCTAAACCTACAACACACCAGAGAAACCTCAGCCTTGATTTCAGGTATGTATTTTGTTATCTCATAAATTATTTGTTAGGTATCTAAGATGAAACTTTTACTAGTCTAGATTAGTTTAAATGATGTTTTGCTCCTCAACTCACTGTATTGTAGGTACCTGCTTAGAAATGTTATTTATTGTAAATTTTAAATTGGTTTTACTAGATTATTTCAGAATCTCATTATGGTTTTTATACAGCTGAACTAAAGTAGAATTGCATTTAACTCTGGGAATTACATTTCCTGCCACCTATTGTTTAATTAGTCTAGTATAGAGGCTGTTTTGGGATTTTCCTATGTACTGAATAATAATATGTATAATTAAAGCTATATGTATATAACAAAAAACAACAATGCATAGGAATACACCTTGACATACCAAATTTTATCACTAACTACTTGTAGATATAAATAATGATAAATAGCTATATAAAGATAATGATTATTTTAATCTATGCAATTTAATGTTATCCTTTTCAATATTACTTAATTATTAACCTCCTCAATTCTGCTGCTATTGTTTTATAGCATTACAGATAGTTAATTAAAAATATCTACAAAAAACTACTTTGTAATACGGTGCTGGGTTAGAATTCCATCCCCTCATCTCTCGTTGGGTGTCATAAAGGTGACTAAGCGGGAACGGGTGAAAAACGGGTAGACGGTCATCATCTTTCTTTTGTATTTATCTTCCACCTATACTACAATCCCCAAGCCGCCTGCCAAGTGTGGAGATAATTTCAACCCCTCCCTTGGGAGGCCATTGTTCAGCAGTGGACGTCTATCTGCTGCTAATGATGTTATAGAAAGAAAGAAAGAAGAAAGATAGAAAGAAAAACATTTATTCAACGACATCAAAATCTAACTTATCTATTACACTTTTTATTTTAAATAATGCCGCTGAAGGGTTATCCACTCAGCATGTGCCGTTGCTCCTATTTGGAACAACGATTTTATGATTGCTATTGATGTAAAATAATGACACACATAATAATCCTTCAGAAATAAATCCTAGACCATAATTTAAAGGAATCTGTTGATGGAATGTGTATTAAATTATGAGAGAGAAGGACACTGTGGCAGAGGCATTGCTTCTACTGACAGCTAAAGAGATAAAATATAGTACCTCAACACTAGTGGCACACAGTTATCTCTCCAATTTAAAATCTGTGATCTTGTCGGTGAAGCAATTTCCAAGCCGATCTATTTTATATGCCTTTATTTTAACCCCCCAATACACACTCCACCCACTTATTGTAATACCTGCTTCATGAAACTTCACCTTGGTCTTCCTCTTCCCCCTTTCCCTTCTATTTTACCTTCCACTATCATTTTAAAGTTACTATTGCATACAGTTCATATGTGCAAAAAAATTTTGCCCACTTCTCTAGATGATTAAAATATATATAACCTTAAATATTATAAGTTAAAATATGTCAGTAATACTAGATCATTTATATTTTTTGAGGTAAACAAAAACATCTCACAGCTTAAGATTACAACTCGGCCACATTACCTCTGGACCTGGCGTTTATGATGACACGTCAGATGTACAGTGACCAAAACAAGGACGAGGTGGTGTGAAAGGGGAACGGGAGGGCGGCTTCACATTCCAGCGAGATCCACAGATAATGTGACCCAAGTTGTAGCATAGACATTTTGGTAATTTGCTAATTTTTTGCCCTTTCATAAAAGTGTAAACATGCCACTGCTCAACACCAACATAGTGACACTAATACGGAATTTGGAGGTGGCACAGTAGATTTAAGAATTTGTCCAGCTTAAGTCCAGCCAGGCCTCATCATGCTGAGAAGAATGTCTGCTACTTTGATCTTGCTTGCTTGAGAACTAGATATTTGACTAGCACAAAGGTAAATGTGCAAAATAATCTAAATTTCTTTAACTTTAGATAAACATGACTTTAACTATCTTAATTAGGGACTTAATTAGGTTTCGGATTTGATTTATTTGTTAGTAGATAATTAAAAAACTTATGTCTAAACTAAACATACATTAAGTTACTCCTTTGAAAGAAATAAAACAAGGCGCACATTTTAATTAATCTATTCGTTAAAAGATATGTGCCAAGGTTTAGAACCTCTGCAATAATTGTATTGATGTCAAGGCAACTGGTACCATGATTACCAGCACTCAATATTTAATGTTTATGTTGTTTGTGGAGTGATTTTACGTGGTAACACCTTTCTGCCAAGCTATTGTTTTCCGTCTTTTAATACAGTTTTACAATGCTGTTTTCTTTTATCTTACAATAAACTAAATATCATTACTTTATCAAAGCATTCTACAAGTATCGCTATTTAATCTTGAACAACAGACATAAGATAACAAACATACAAGCGCCTGGTGGGAGAGTAACAAACAACTCCGATTTCTGTGTTCCGTATCCTTTATCGATGTAGAACAATGTACGGCTATTAAACTATAAGTAAACATCGATTGAGCGGTATTTAGGGCGCGTCTTCGGACGCGGTTCTCTGGCCAGGTGAATGTACGAGGCTAGGGGCGAAAGTAAAAGTGGTCAGTCGTCTCGACGACGGAAAGCGACCGCCGCGATTTCCTGACGCTCTCGGCTCAAACACCAAGCCTCTAACACTCGAAACCCTCGGACCGTGGAAGGTAAATACAACTTAATTAATAAGTCTGGTACGTTTGTACTGCTATTTCCAAGGGCTGAGCAGAAATCTGGATCCCATGTGAATTACCCATTGATCCCATATGTCATGATAAACTCGTAATACAACACTGGTATTGTAACTCTGGAACATATTAAAGATGTATTTAAAGCGCCGAAACCACAGTCGTGTTTGCCTATTATGCACATTTTCCTTGATATATGATATTTGTAAAATTAATTTGACATTCATTTACACAGCGATGTTTACCAGATTTAATAGTGCGTTTGCGGAAACCCCTCGGGTATCCATCTAATAAAAGAGCTCTTTACGTTTTCATGAAATATTACGCTCCAGAAAATAGCTACTTTCCGTCATGAAAATTAATATTTTCTGAGCAAATAAACCAAATTGTTATTTGTTTCAGAGTGGCTGACTTGATTAAAGCTAGTGATTAAAGTAGAGCGCGTCTGCTTTCTATGAACGTGTAATAATTACTTACATATATGTACTATGTACTTGGCTTTGAATCAAGTACAGCTTGTTTGAGGTCGGAGGTTAAGGAACCCTAGAAAAATCACGTGTCAGTGAACCAAATGGGGTTGTGATCTCGATTAATCACGTCGGGTTTCTTTCCGTCGCTTTTACCCTATTTTCATTAGTGGAGTCAAGTTAGTAAAGATCTCTGGGAATTGAGCGAGTATAGTTAATTTCAATTCTATCAAGGATACGCTGCGCTGAATGGTATTCTAGACAGGTTAATATTAAAATACTTACGTAAAAAAATTGTCCTCCGATATGAACACAGCGGCCAATCTGTTACAAGATCAGCCATTTACACCTCACACACATCTACAAATACTCTCTCTTCCTTTATTCTCACAATACGTTGGAACGGAAAACCGACACGACCGGGGAGTGGTTAGGCGCAGTTCCAACTTTTTGCATGCCTATCCGACGCATGGATCATTTTACTTTCCTATCAATCAGATGATCGGCCTGCATTGTTATAACCAGTAATGAACAAGTACACATAGTCGTTGCTCCTCGTGTTTACCCCGAATTTAAAATATAGGTATATACACAGTATATCACGAGATCACTTGTGTAAAACAGGTGTGAAGTTACCATTGTATAGGTAGCTAACTGGAGAAATGCTTAAAAATTTGCATAGTGCTACGTAGGTTTGAACGAATTTGCATCTTTAATAGGGAAAGCTTGAAACTAGAACAAGCAAATACATATACTTTCGTAATACCTGTTATGTGATTTTGAAGTATTACATAACGATTTAGTTTTTGATCTAAATAAAAAGTTAGTCCAGGCATATTAGGGGTTTTACCTCGGAATGAGAGATAGTCAGCTATAAACTTGTATAAACCTTTATTTTGAAACCCTAAAACTTGTCTCAAAACCTACTTATTGTAGGTTGTCCGCGACTACAGATAAACACTGTGCGCGCTCTGCCCTGTATCTCGAAAATGGTTCAATATATTAACAAGATGTTTAAACAAAAGTTGTAGAAAATTTAATGCTCTACAATATTTATGATGAATACAAATAGCATAAAACCCATAGGAAACGAGATATTGGCAATAAATGTGTAAAATTTTGACCTTTGACTATAGTCTCCCTACGGTAAGTAGGTTTTGAGACAAGTTTTAGGGTGCCAAAATAGGGGTTTATACAACTTTATAGCTATCTCTCATTCCGAGATTCTTGCCCTTATTTGACTAGTTTTCCTGGACTATGTTTTTTTCTGAAAGTATTTCGAAATTAAGGTCATCGGACCTTAATTTCGAAATACTTTCAGAAAAAAACAACCAAATATATAAACCATAAATTAGGTCCCATAGTAATCGTACTATGGGACCTAATTTATGGTTTATATATGCATACATTCCTTGTACATGGCTATTAAACCTCGCCTTCCCCTCGTCATGTCAAATGATTTCCTTGACGCGTTTTTCCTCAAATCTCCGCTTATCACTTCAGCAGTCTGCCCGTCCCATGGATTACATTAGTTGAATCAGCGAGTCATTTCATTAAACAATCGAGTATGGAGCACAGAGATTTCGCTGTTTAATCTTGCTCAAAAAGGACGTGAATACTGGCAAAGCTAAATGAGCTTCCGAATTTAAAGGGATTTGTGAACAGTGTACAAATGATTAATCGCTTTTTGTTTGTCACGCATCGCTGGGACAAAGCAGTTTTGTTTGGCCATAATCGCCATAATCGATCATTTAAAACGTTATCGACTTTTAAAACAATTGATTAAGAATACTCGGCCTTCTCGCTCGTGTAGCCAAGGCAAATAGTAATGTTGAGAAGGTCTATGTATTCACGCTATTAGTAGGTGTTGGGAAATGTCACGAGTAGCCTTAGAATATTACTAGCTGACCCACGCAGCTCCGCATGCGCTATTTTTACGTTAACTAAACTTTTAATAACAGACATTCGCATCGAATACATAACCTCTTTTTTTATAGTCGGTTAAAAACTGGGACCCACTTTTTACTTGCTCTCCGAAGCACAGACCCGTTTAGTTCAAATGGCGTTAAACGGTCACCCATCTATTTAATGACCTTACCTAACGTTGCTTAACCCGATCGATTACAAAACCTTGATAACAACTCTCTATGAGTGTTCCCTTACTAATATTTATTATAATTATGAAGAAAAATTTATAAAATCGGACCAAGCGTATAACCAAGCACCCATTTTGACTTTAATCCCCTCTCCCAAAAAAACCATGCTAGATTACGGGATAAAAAGTATCCTATGTCCTACCTCGGAGTATTACCTCAAATCATGCCAAGTTTCGTTTCAATCCATCCAGTAGTTTTGGCGTGATGCTCAGCCGAGATACAGACAGACAGACAGACAAAAATAAAAAAAAATACATTTTTGGATTTAGTATCGGTTATAGAATGCCCTCCAAACCTAATTTTCAATATATCTTCAATGTACAGAAATGGACCAGTTACAGTTTTATTATAAGTATAGATTGTACATATGAATACAAGGCAAGGAAATTTGTTGATTTTGCTGGATGACTTGCTTATATTTGATAGGCCCCTTGTGCAAGAGATCGTCCAAATAGATACAAACGCAGTGTCGTGAAGCCGTGTTTAAACGTATTTGTGTTCTAGTTATAAAGAGCATTGTGATTGTGTATAGAAAAAAAATGTGTGCTCCAAAGTCTTAACAACAAACTCGGGTCTTAACAACAAACAAGCCGAGTGTATTGCAACTATTAGGTATATATATAGTTACACCCTGTTTTGTTTTCTTTACAAGATCAAAATCATAGCAATAGGAGTGATGGCCATCACTTCTGTATCATACATTTCTTTCTCGTTATTTTAAAGAAAAACAGGGCATAGTTTTGAATGTGCGTGCTTAGTGACCCCACTTAGCATGAGGCAAATGTCTTACTCATCTCGTCACGTGTCGTATAAAAAACTAATCTGATAAAAGATTTTCATTCACAATGCAATTACGTGTGGTCTAGATCGGCAGAACGCTGTGATGGTTGTCCTGAGGCCCGTCCCGTTCACTCGCTGTTTTTTTTGTTATCTTAGAATTTAAAACTGTTTATTTCACGTTTTGTTCAATAAAAATATACAAAAAAAAACTCAACGCTTAATCTTCTAAAACAAGATTATGTGCTTGAGTGAAAAAAATAATGTAAAAATATAAGGTGTAGAATTAACAACAGAATTTTGTTGGCATTCGGGTTTTTTTGAACCTTTATGACTTACCATAATACACGGGAATAATAAATTATGGTCTTGGTCATTTATTAGCTTAATTTTGTCACAGAACGTTGAACAATAGATACGATGAAACATGTATGTTTTCTCACATTGCTTTCTATGTACATGTATAGAAAATACCTAATTTTCTTTAATATAACTTTTTCAATAAAAATCACAATAATATTCTGGGACAATCCACACAGTCATCTGACATTATACTAGGGTCAACCTGTATTATGTTAACCAGACAACTGATACAAATACCTACACAATATTTTTTAACCGACTTTAAAACGGAGCTTCTGTATTCGACGCGTATTTATGTAATATTAATATAAATGCTTTATACTTATTCACATAATAAGTTAGGCTATGTGGGTATCTTGTTACTAAAAACTGTGAAATTAAATATTTTTAGAAAAAACTAGCTGACCCACGCAGCTCCGCCTGCGCTATTTTTACGTTAACTAAACTTTTAATAATAGACATTCGCATCGAATACATAACATCCTTTTTTATAGTCGGTTAAAACTGGGACCCACTTTTTACTTGCTCTCCGAAGCACGGACTCGTTTAGTTCAAATGGCGTTAAACGGTCACCCATCTAGTTAATGACCTTACCTAACGTTGCTTAACCCGATCAATTACAAAACCTTGATAACAACTCTCTATGAGTGTTCCCTTACTAATATTTATTATATTATAAAGAAAAATTGATAAAATCGGACCAAGCGTATAACCAAGTACCCATTTTGATTTTAATCTCATCTCCCAAAAGAACCGTGCTAGATTACGGGATAAAAAGTACCCTATGTCCTACCTCGTAGTAAGATCTCAAATCATGCCAAGTTTCATTTGAATCCATTCAGTAGTTTCGGCGTGATGCGCAGCCGTGATACAGACAGACAGACAAAAATTAAAAAAAAAATATTTTCGGCCTTAGTATCGGTTATAGAATGCCCTCCAAATATAATTTTCAAAATATCTTCAATGTACAGAATTGGACCTGTTACAGTTTTAGTATAAGTATAGATAAAAGCCATTTTAAAAGATAATGTTTTAGTTTTTATTCTTTCTAAAAAAAAAATATTTAATAAATTCACATGTTGGCATAAGTTATTACTTAATCAATACCGCCTTGTACCTATCAAGTCGTCTGATACGGCGCCTTGCTCAATTCGTTATGATAACTTCTTTGTCAGAAAGCTAGGCGGCTCCGCCGATTACCGCACTAATTTTGCTGACCCTTCATTGTTGCCAATCAACATTGGAATGCGCCAAGCCACCAGCTGAGCCGACCGCAGCTATTAAACTAGCCAGTTTATTGCTGCCCAAATTATTAAGAACCTTACTAAAGTTTGCCATATAAAGTATGTATAAACTTCAATTGTTGCAAGTACAACAAACCAACCGTGAGACTAGAAAATGAGAAAAAGGCAAGGGTCATCTGTAAGAGTCCATAAAATTGTCACTCGAACTACCGAGTATTTAAATAAATTATTTACTCGGTGCTGGATCGGTCGCTTCATCAGAACTGTTACAGTAGTCACAGCGGATCTTTGTGTCTCTTGAAGTTAGGTTTGGCGAACCATTGCGCAACTACAGTCGTGAGTTGTGAATACTTAAAACACAAAAATAGCTACTGCGCAGCGTCTTGCAGCCAACTACAGACACACAAAGATCCGCTGTGACTACTGTACGTTTTATTAATAAATATGATTTAAACATACTGTACGTAAAGAAAAATAATGCTGGAGTGTTGACCATTGGTACCCTTGGGTGTCCGGGTAAGAATAACATCCTCCCATCTTCCCGTTGGGTAAGGGAAAACAAGAAGACGGGCAGCAACGTCTGTTTTTTGGATTACATACCACCTATGTATACTGCGATCCCCAAGACGCCTGCCAAACGTGGGGATTACCCCTCTCTTCTAAGAGCTAGCCATTGATCAGCTGTGAATGTCTTTCGGCTGCTGTTGATGACGATGAACACCAAACAATGTGTACTATACGGTGTTCAGTTCTGACTTCAGATAATTATGTTACTCTCTTGGGATTGGGCTTAGTGACATTTTTCAGTCGTTTATACATTCTCTTAATTACATTTTGTACTAGATTTCCCTTGAGAGTTTTGGTAATGGACATTAAAACTAAATTAAAAAAGTTTCCCGTAATTAGTTGACGGCGGGTGGTGTTTAACCATGCGCGATTCACTGACGAGTAGTGCTGTTCCATGACCGGGTATGTATACATATTTCCAAAAATCACGCACACGACGAATTGACAACCTCCTCCTTTTTTGAAGTCGGTATAAAAGTAGGAATATTGCCGGCAATGTCACGTGTAAATTTCCATATTTTTGTTTTTTCTTTAAATGACAACATTGAATAATATATAAAAACATAATAAATACTTATTTGATTTTATATTTATTTACTAAATTAAATTACATACTAATAATATTAGTGACGTGTGTTCTATTCCTTGTTATTAATTAAATTATTATGGATCTTTGGACTTATTTATATTATTTTTTATTTTAACGCATACTATTTTATGTTTTTATATTTGATCTATTTCTTTTAATTATTCTTTTATCTGTATTGTTTAAAATGATTATTATTGTTGATTATTTATCTTGTATAAAATGACTTAAAATAGGAGTTTAGTAGGATAAAATTATGACATTTTTAATTATTTCTGTAAAATTAATAAATTTACTTACGATTATATTTTGCATGCCAAAAGGTAGAATGTAATGGATCCAAATTGTATAATGCCTACAACACCTATATTTGTTACTTACATTCATAGCAAATAAACGATTCTGATTCTGATAAATTTCCGGCAATATTAGGAAATATGGAATATATCAATTGGGAATATTCCCGAGAGTGGGTATTTTTCCAGACCATCACTAGTTACGAGTAGTTTGATGTGTATTTTCATTGTATTTTGGTATTTCTGTTCACTAGGCCCCACAATAGGCTCTAAGGTAAACGTTTTACATCAAGTTTCGTATGCCTCTTCTAAGGCCCATTTAGACTGTAGAGGGCGTATTTGTGAGTAAAAAGTTAAATATCTTAGAATTATTCTATACTGGGACACTGCCAGATGCCGCTGACTATGTCCCAGTTTAAGCCAACGTCACTATTTTCTCCAGGTAATCCGAGAGTAGCCCTTTTAGGACAACTGACTTGTTATTAGTGCTTTTAAATAATTATGTTTATTATATACTTTTAGACTTTCGCGTTCCATTATCAAACTTTATTCTAATCGGGAATTTAATTATGTTTATTGGTGGAATACTTATTTATACTCATGAGGAATCGTTTTCTGGCTAGCGGCTAAAGGAACATGATTCGTTCCTTTGTTACCGGTACATATACCTCGGGCACAGGGTTTATTCCCTTGTTGGTGATAAGCTACGAGTTCCTAGTAAGTTTTTCACTTAGGTACCATCAGTTTATATTAAGTAATAAACCGTGTCTGTAGCATAAAACGTGACGTCTCGTCTTAAAATAAAAATTAGTCATATCATTTTGTTTGAAGCAGCTAGAACCCTAAATGTAATTGCATATCATGATAATTAAATACGCGAGTAATTAACAGAGATAGAACGTTCACGTGTCTCGAACTTGGCGATTCCGGTTTTTTAATTAATTTTTATGTAAGAACAGACTAAGGTAATTTGAGCAACAACAACATATTTTTATCTGGTTTTTCCGTTCCCAGTCGTCTTTTTCGTCTTGTAATGTCTTGTAATGTATGTACTAATTATGTCTTAAATATTTTGACGTCTATCTGCTACGAGTATAATCATATTATGACTATCATTAATATTTCGAGGTTTTTTGTGCTTATTTGTAAAATTGAACCTATCTATATAGAAAAGCGCAAGAACAGTTAACAATCAACAACTTTCATAGGCGTCACTTTCATTCACATAGAATCGCAATACATAAAACAATCTTATATAACGTTACATAAGTGTTAAACTAATTAGCCATTCACCAGTCGTTTCCTTTACCCGGACGGGTTAAATATGCCATAGATAATAATATATTAGAAAATAAAAAATAAGTTTTAAAAACTAAAACCCGACTACGGATAAAATCGCAGTCTAAAAAGTAGAAAACAAGAAAATATTTCTTGTCAGATATACTTATCTACCAACGCCTTAAGCAATTAATTATCGTCTAGTAAGTAGATAATTTGTATATTTCAATTTAACGTATTATAAGTATAATTACTATAGATTGTAGCCGTAGTCGCATGCCACCTTGCTAATGTCGAATATGGCCAATGTTATATTGTCGCGTTGGGAACACAAAATTCAGGATACACTTCGACGACTAGCAGCTGACCAGAAGGCCTAGACAAGATGCAATCGCTTCATAGAGAATCTATTTCTTCATTCGCTAATGGTGTCAATTCCCTACAATATGTCACGTGATTTTTCGATGACATGTCATTCTCATACAATTTTAAACTTTCTATTCTTTCTAAGCGATAGCGCTTGTAGAATGTTAAATTGTCTAGGGGGACAGATCGCCGACTTATGTATAAACGACAACGCCACGACGGATCATCAGGCATCAGTGGCATGCGACTACGGCTACAATCTATAGTAATTATACTTATAATACGTTAAATTGAAATATACAAATTATCTACTTACTAGACGATAATTAATTGCTTAAGGCGTTGGTAGATAAGTATATCTGACAAGAAATATTTTCTTGTTTTCTACTTTTTAGACTGCGATTTTATCCGTAGTCGGGTTTTAGTTTTTAAAACTTATTTTTTATTTTATTTATTTTGGGGCTTTATAATTCGTTACAAATCACGTAGAATTATTAGAATTAAGTTAGTATCGCTATAATAATTACTTAGTTTTACTAAATATATTTCGTAAACACGTAATTGTTTATTTTTTTTCGGCATCTGTGTGTGAAAATTCAAGGCTCTAGTACCAATCGTTCATGAATTATACCGCTTTTTTATAATACATGAAACCCCCTATTTGGACCCCTTAGGATACGAATTTTGAAAATTCCGTTCTTGGTGTGCGTTTACGTATTGTGAAGAATACACCTCCCTAATTTCAAGTCTCTAGAGCATGCAGTTTAGGCTGTGCGTTGTCTGTCAGTCAGTCAATCAGTCAGGACATTTCCTTTTATATATATTGACTAGCCGACCCGCGCAGCTCCGCTCGCGCTCTTTTTACGTTAGCTAAATTTTTAATAGCATCCGTTTGCCTTTAATACATAACCTTTGTTTAAAGTAGGTTAAAAACTGGGGCCCACTTTTTACTTGCCCTCCGAAGCACGGAGACGAACTTAATTCGAATGGCATTTAACTGTCACCCATCGGTGTAACCTGATCGATTGCTACATATTGATACTGCCTATGAGTGTCTCCTTATTTTTTTATAGTATTAGATACATTCGTTGAATACATAACCACCTTTTTTTAAGTCGGTTAAAAACTGCATCTCACTTTTTACGTGCCCTCCGAAGCACGTAAACGCTCAGTTCAATTATCATTAAACGGTCACCCATCTATGAAATGACTTTGCCTAACGTTGCTTAACCTGATTACCTGATTGCCAAACATTAATAACAACAACAACTGTCTAAGAAGAGACAACTGCCTCCTTATTATTATTTTTTATATAATAAAAAAGTGATAAACTCAGACCACGCGTATAAACAAGTACCATTATGACTTTAATCCCTTCTCCCAAGGGAACCGTGCTGGATTACGGGATAAAAAGTATCCTATGTCCTTCCTCGTGGTATTAGCTCCAATCCTGCCAAGTTTCGTTCAAATCCATCCAGTAGTTTCGGCGTGATGCTCAGCCGTGATACAGACAGACAGACAGACAGACAGACAGACAGACAGACAGACAAAAATGAAAAAAATTACAGATTCGGCTTTAGTATCGGTTAAAGAATGCCCTCCAAATATAATTTTCAAAATATCTTCAATGTACAGAAATGGACCTGTTACAGTTTTATTATAAGTATAGATGATTAAAATAACTTTAATACGTGCAAAGAAGGTATGGAACCCTCGATGCGCGAGTCAGACTCGCACTAGACTGTTTTTTTTTTTTGGTTTGATTCGGTACCTAGCTCCGAACCAAAGTATCTTACCTACTAAAACGCCCAGTACTCAATGGACATCTAGGGCCCACAACCCAAATGTCCAACCGACAACTCCGAAGATTGCCCGTTATTTGTCCGGGCTTATGGTTGAGGAGCGAGGCGGCAGCTTTTTTTTTTAGACGGCATATTGACGCGCGTGCGCACGGTGCAGGATACGTGCGTTTTCGAACACTCTCGACAGCCACTTATTGAATTGAAACCTTGCGTGCACTTAGAAGCCACACTCGAGCTAACGCAGCAGTTAGCAAAATAGTTTAACTAAACAATATAATCTTTTCCCATCACTTTTAAAATCATATCAAATTCAAATTTTAAACATCGATGTCGTATTTTAGTTTTAAAACCCATAGAAAAAGAAGAAGAAGAAACATTTATTAGCTCACTGACTTAATTACAAAGAAGGACTTAGTTACTAACAATTTTATAATATATTAATAGTCGTGGCTAAAAGGTCGCAAGCTCAGCATTATGTCAGGGGGCAAACACAATATATAACTCATACTATGATATAACTCATACCTACCGTTTATGTCATAAAAACACGATTTTCAATTACCTTTTAAAAGACACCACACGCAAGATTTTTAAAAATTTCGAGAAATGCAAAAACACGTAATTATTCATTTTCTTTGAGGAGTCTGCGTGTAAAAATTTAAGGCTCTAGTACCAACCGTTCACGAATTATAACGCTTTTTTATAAAACATAAAACCCCCTATGGTGGACCCCTTAGGATACTAATTTTGAAAATTCCGTTTTTAGTGTGCGTTTTCGTATCCCAAATTACAAGTCTCTAGGCTAGCGGTTTGGGCTGTGCGTTGTCTGTCAATCAGTCAGTCAGTCAGGACTTATCCTTTTAAATATATTGATTAAAATAACTTTAATACGCACAAAGAAGGTATGGAACCCTCGATGCGTGAGTCAGACTTGCAATTGACCGGTTTTTTTTTGTTTGATTCGGTACCTAGCTCCGAACCGGAGTATCTTACCTACTAAAACGCCCCGTACTCAATGGACATCTAGGGCCCACAATCCAAACGTCCAACCGACAACTCCGAAGGTTGCCCGTTATTTGTCCGGGATTATGGCTGAGGAGCGAGGCGGCAGCTTTTTTTTTTTAGGTGGCAGATTGACGCGGGTGCGCGCGTTTGCGAACACTCTCGGCAGCCTCTTATTGAATTGAAATCAATAACATTAATACGCGCAAAGAAGGTATGGAATCCTCGATTCGCGAGTCAGACTCTCACTTGACCGGTTTTTTTTTGGTTTGATTCGGTACCTAGCTCCAAAGCGGATTATCTTACGTACTAAAACGCCCCGTACTCAATGGACATCTAGGGCTCACAACCCAAACGTCCAACCGACAACTCTGAAGGTTGCCCGTTATTTGTCCGGGCGTATGGCTGAGGAGCGTGGCGGCAGCTTGTTTTTTTTTAGGTGTCAGCATGACGCGGGAGCGCGCATTTGCGGACACTCTCGGCAGCCTCTTATTGAATTGTAACCTTGCGTGTACTTAGAAGCCACACTTGAGCTAACGCAGCAGTTAGCAAAATAGTTTAACTAAACAATATGATTTTTCCCATCACTTTTGAAATCATATCAGATTCAAATTTTAAACATCGATGTCGTATTTTAGTTTTAAAACCCATGATATAACTCATGCATACTGCTTATATCATAAAAAAAAAACGGTTTCCAATTACCTTTTAAAAGACACCACACGCGAGATTTTTAACTTAGGGGTCCTATTTTGACCTTAAAACCCTCATAATTTCTTAAACCTGACTTCGTCCTAATCCTATCTATCATATTGTATCGGAAAACAGTGAAATCTGTTAAGAAATTGTAAAATATTTATTTTACACAAAAATTTTGGTCCTGTGACTTCTACTTAGAAAATTTCGAGAAATGCAAAAACACGTTATTGTTTATTTGCTTTGAGGCATCTGTGTGTGAAAATTCAAGGCTCTAGTGCCAACCGTTCATGAATTATAACGCTTTGTTATAAAACTTAAAACCCCCTATTTGGACCCCTTAGGATGCGAATTTTGAAAATTCCGTTCTTAGTGTGCGTTTTCGTATTGTGAAGATTACGCCTCCTTAATTTCAAGTCTCTAGAGCCAGCAGTTTAGGCTGTGCGTTGTCTGTCAGTCAGTCAATAAGTCAATCAATCAGGACATCTCCTTTTATATATATTGATGATGATGATTATTGACTTTACACGATCATGCTTGGGCAACAGAAATACACATGTGTACCTAATTTCAACTTAATCAAAAAATATTTTTGTTTTACTTCAGAAGTTTTTGTCCTGTACATGGCGCCACATTGAATTTAATGTAATATTATATAGCCTATAACCAGCGGACAATCAAGGCGCTTCTAACGACACCCTTCTTGTCTAATTATGTTAAGTAGATTAGAAGATATTCGGGAACAGATGAACATACATACATACATACATACATACATACATTCTTGTTATAAAATCATAACCCTCCCTCCGTTCCGTAGTCGGGTAATTACAGAATATATTACATATTTATATAAATAGATAGTTATGTGTACATAAAAAAAAGTCATACACATATATATTATATATGTGTATGACTTTTTTTTTTTTTCTATTTTTTTTTTATCCACGATATCACCTCTATACTATCATAATATGTTTTATAGTATTATTACTTATTTCCTCACCATAGATAAACTATGTTATATTATGTTTTATGTATATCGAATATATGTATAGATATATATATATATATTTTTATTTCAATGTAGGTATATATAATATTTATCTTATATATTATTATTTAAATTACATGTAGATTTTAAGCTTTTCCTCATTTTATTTTATTTTGTTTTCTGTACACCATTGGCTACCTTCTTTTGCTATTTGATCGTTCCTTTCCATCCTAAGGTTGTCTGGAAGAAATCGCAACCTGCGATAAGACCGCCCAATGTATACCATTGTATATTTTCTTTGTACTTCTTTGTTTTCCTGTAATTTTTGGTGTGCAATAAAGAGTTCTCTATCTATCTATCTATCTATAATTTGTGCAAAGCAGGAGTGTGCAACCATTGCAGTGTTATGTTGTAAAGTAGAGGGGACTAAACAACTAATGTTGGTTACTAATTATGTGGGGCGCGTCGCTTACCATCAGACTAACATCTCGTTCGTTTCTTTACTAAATTGTATAAAAAGAGGAATTACTGTCACCACCAGTTGGAAGACGTCCACTGCTGAACATAGGCCTCCTCCTTGGAACGCCACAATGAACAATTGGCAATTCGCAACCACCGGTTAGGGGTCGTGCATTAATCACGTGATGTTTTTTAGCAACTTTTAACCTCTCCCCCCCTCCTGGTGATATGTGGTGAGGTTTTTAAACTACACCCCCCCCCCCCCCCCCTATCCAAAATCACGTGTATATTTTTGTACAAAATTTCAATATAGTTTATATTGAAATTTTGTATTGAAATTTTCGGAATAATTTCTTTAAATACAGGTACTTAACTGATTAAATGTTGAAGGGGAAGTCGTTGCCGGCAACGGTGAGTCAAGGCCACGTGCCGCTGTTTGGTTTAGAAATCGTGCATTCAACGAAAAATAAATACACGTGATGTCTCATTATACCCCTCCCCCCTCCTGGTGATATTACGTGATTTTTTCGGAACCCCTCCCCCCCTTTCGAGCCTCACGTGATTAATGGACGACCCCTTACCTGCGACGCGCACAATGTGGCCTGCCCATTGCCACTTCAACTTGCAGATTCTGAGAGCTATGTCGGTGACTTTGGTTCTACGGCAAATCTCCACATTCCGGTTTTGATCGCGCATAGATACTTCAAGCATATCTCTCTCCATGCTTTAGTTGTATTACTAACCGTACAATATTTAATTATGTTAAGGACTTGTATATAAAGTACAGCGATAATTTGCTTCTATTCTATCATTGTATATACCTAAATACCATTTAACGGTTTATCGTTTCACCATTGTGCGTTTATACAGAGTGTGAATGAAACCATGTCCGATCGCTGAGGGTATCATTCAGTGTCGCAATACAACTCATACCTACTACTAATACCTTTATAACTGATTTGGTAAATATCTCATAAATATGTTTCGTGATTTTTACTTACAATTCCAAAAGTCCCCATACGAATCAGACAGGGGTTTTTTAACACCTTGTATAATTATTAATTTGATCTTAGTACAGTATTAAAAAAACTACATCAGATATTAAAGCGCCAGATAAACTCTTTTGCGAAAGAAATAAAAAGGTTTAGTCATCGCGAATGAAAGCAATACGATACACATTGCACTGTTGACACACAGTCCAAGACTCAATGGTTCCGTATTACAGTGAATCACGGTTTACATGTAAACTGTATACAATAATTGTCTGTTTCGATGATGAATCTTTTAATAATGTTATACTATAGAATACAATTAAAGCAAACAGTAACAAAATTGATATACTTTTCTGACGTCAACCAATTGTTAATTAGTGATCAACCGAGAGTCGAGGAAAATTATATTCTAATTATACACAAACAATATTTATCAACCACAAGTACACTCGAACTAGTAGCAATTTTGTACATATATATTGTATAATATATAATATCCTGTTTTAAAAATAATTTTCCTATTAGTACAAACAGGGTAACAGCTGAACTATTGTAGTCTATTAAACTTGCTTGTACAGTAAAATATAGTTTGTAATAACAAATACACAAACAGCAGTTGGTATTATACAACGTGTTACAAAATACCCCGTAAAAAATATAATTAATTTTATCAAAGCCAAAAATTTTGTCAACTCTAGTAAGATTAGGTCTTTTAAAATTTTTGTCGTTCCGCGAATTAGGTAGAAATGTAGGTACATTCTGCGTAGTTTACTTTTTAATTTTACTGAAATAGGGTTTGCACATCAGTGAAAATAATACTATTTTTTTTACGTGCTATTTTGTAACACGTTGTCATACAATTAAAATTCTAACCTGTATATCTATGTTTGATATTAGTAACGGAGTCTTTTCATCTTTATGAATACTATAGGGTTAGCCATGTTGGAAATATAGGTCAGTCAATAATATCTTGCACAGTTGATAGTCCAGGGTGCGCCTGAATAATTATTCCGACAATCGAGAAGGGTTTTTCTATGCACCTCTTTGAAGGAGTGAATATAAACAATGAAGGGGGAAATGTAAGTCTCAAGCAAAAATATAGGTAATTACAGTCAAAGGAAAGCTTTTAAGTGGCTATCCTACGCCTGGTTAAAATCACAAAGATTTAGATGACATTAGTGATATAATGGAACGTATAACGGATCTATTGTATCCAATGAACATGGACCCATTGTTATAGAAGCGAGACATCGTCGCGTAACGCGTCTTCCCACGGATTTAATGTATCGTGGTGGTCGTCTATTAAGGACCACATTACACTGTTGTACATTGAAATATACTTTTGACGATTATAGCGTGGTCTATTTTTGACCATACATCATTCATCACCACCAGCAGCATCAGCACCAGCAAAATTTGCAACAAAGAAGTGCAGTTAGAAAAAACCTCAAGTTAATCTAAACAAACTGTATTCCATATTCACTTATTATATGTACTTACTATTTTGTTTGTATTATGTATAAATAGTTATGTACATTGTATTTCCTCATGCGATGCACAAGTTTTAAGTGGATTCCAAGCGACCAGTGTTGGCTACGATGGAAAAAACTTGTTAGCAATATTGAATACCTACTGATTCTTTGGTAGCTACGAGCACTATGACGTGTACTTCCAACTATGGGAAAACAATGACTGCCATACTTAAATTACTGAATGATATAATACTTAAAGAAACTCGCGAAGAGTTTCTTTGCGCGACAGAATCCGGAATGAGGAGATTTGCCGAAGAACCAAGGTCACCGACATAGCTCGTAGAATATGCAAGTTGAAGTGGCAATGGGCAGGCCACATCGCTTGAAGAACCAATAACCGTTGGGGAAGAAAGGTTCTCGAGTGGCGACTACGTACCGGAAGACGCAGCGTAGGCAGGCCTCCCACTAGGTGGACCGACGACATTGTTCGCGTCGCAGGCAACCGGTGGATGCAAATAGCAAATTGTCGTTCATTGTGGCGGTCTAAGGGGGAGGCCTTTGTTCAGCAGTGGACGTCTTCCGGCTGGTGATGATGATGATAATACTTAAATTACATTATCTATCACCCACAGATGATGGTTGAGCGTTGATTTGACATTATGCTCTGTAAACTACTAAACGACATTATTACCCACAGATGGTTAAGAGCTAACATTATAGTTACTATTACGTGTGTGTCTGGTACTAACAGCAAAATATAAAATACGTTATAAAATATTTCCTAGTCGTCTGTTAATGTATTACGGGTTCTTATAATGGCTAGTTAACTCATTTATTCAACAATGGCATCACCAACTTTTTATTTCGTCTGCGATTGCTCAGACTCCGGGGAAATGTCATCAAAATAAAAACATTCGCATGAGTATAAATTTTCTTTCTCTGTAAGTTAGTCAGATGTAAATCCGTTCTGGCTGGGGAAGTGGGGATTACACTTATTGATGTGGGAAGTACTGTACGTTGACCCGTCGAATGAGGACGCCCTAGAAACCTTCAATTAAGTTGCTATAGACATGATATTTGAACACACCCCCACAATAAACGACTGAACTACTATTGTAGGTCACACCACAATACATTATTGTTTTAAATTTCATCTACCATAGATGGTAAAACTCCCCTGGCTTCTGAACTAAAAATATAGTACAGATGATTTCTATACACATCGAATATTTTTAGAAACAAAAGGGGCTCTTACGTCATGCGGATGATAGCGTCTATTTCGATGACATTTGTTACGGTCAGAGCTAAACGAGCTGAGACGCTTGGGCAGTTGTGGGGTGTATAAAAGGGAATGACACAATGGACGGATGTCGTCAATCAGGAGCCCTCCTCACCCACGAGAGGGGTCCCCGGGCGTAATAACTTCGCCTACATAGCCAATGCAACTGTCCCCTTCGGTATGTCTCAAGCTGTTTGATTGGCTAATCAAGTTGACGATATAGGTATAGTATAATATATGTATACTGTGGCATAGGTCAAAGGACTCTTAAATAAATATTAGTCATTGAGTAATAATAGATTATGTATCGATTTGTTCGTAATATCAACTTTAGGGTGACAAAATATTATCGGTACGGTATCTCAATATTTTATCTTTAGTAACGCGTACATTTATTACATCAAAACAGGTTACCAGTATTTAGTGTTGTTATGGCAATTTGGTTGGGTATCTAGAAAGAAATATTGGGTTCGAGTTTATTCCAGACCAAATATAACTCAGGATTCCATGTTTTTCGTTGCGGGTTTTTTGATCATCGAAGATCCTTCGAAATCCTTGAAGAATTTTTTGTCGATAAGAGACAATAATAGTAAGCGTGCACATTCAGTTACTATTCATTTATAACAAACAATAATAACGCTTCAACATTTATCTATTTGTGTTTACGTTGTTGTGTCTTTGGGACGTCAATTAGAACACATGCTGGTTATTCAGCATTCGGTTCCGTCCTCGGCTTTTAAGTTTTGGAAATGGCAATTGATTTATAAGTCGTCGTGCTGCGTGCACGTCACAAGGCCACAAATATCGTAATAAACGAGACTAGTTAAACGGGTATTGAATTAATATATAAAACTTATTTTCCTATTTGCTATGCGAATAACACCCGAATCTTTGTTTGGGAGTTTCTAAGGCAGATAGGAATTGTTTTCACAACAAGTTACTTTGTATCTGTTGCTATTAATAAGTCTCTGAACTAAAGTTAAAAAGAACATTAACTGGGACATGTTTTGGTATGTTTATTCCAACCCAGCTTTGTATTTCCGAAAGAATTTTATTGTTATAAGTTACATTGGTCGCGTAAAAGGCATTGCCTTCCGCAACCAATATTATAACAATGAGGCCACTAAGCCGCGAAGAGCTCATAACTCTTAATACATTCCAACGACGTGACGTGGGTGGTAGTGGGGCGTCGTCAAACACAATTCTAATGTGTTTGTTGTACATTTTCATATCCACTCATTGTTATAGATGTCTGCCTGTAATGTACTTCTATGCGGGCGTTTCTGCTGCGATATGTAGGTTGATTAATGGCTAGGTTTACGCTGGTAGCAGATTTATGATGGGGGATAGAGTAATCTAATCGAATATTACCGTTTTACGGTTGCGTGTCATATATTTAATATGTAAATTAAGCAAAGTGAAAATTATATTTCTATTCCAGTGTACAGATTCTGGTGTAATTTTTGCTAGCGTTGTTATCCTGAAATACGTATTTTAGGAAAGCCTAATCATTATGCTAACGATCTAAACTTCCCAGTATTTGGACGTGGAACCTCGTGTCCCCCTCGATTGTAATTAGCGTCATGGCAGCTGGTTCCTACATTCTATTGTGTACAGAGGAAGTAGTCTAATTGCCCTTTAGCGCAATGGAAGGAAGTCCAATGTTTTTTGAGTGTTTAGGAAACCATTGTGTTAAGAGGAAAGCAACGACAACTTGGTGCATTGCACGTTGCAGGGATTTTGTCATTTTGTCACGCAAACAATTGATTCGTCTTTCTACAAAAACTTTATAGAACGATTCGAATTGGTATATTCTTGATGGCCTTTTAATAACATTTTCAATTTTACACATGCCAATCATTCTCATTGTCCGGTATAAACTACTGTGAGAAGTAAATTGTCTATTATGCAATAATTAAATGCCACAGAAAAGCTTTTAATGTTTTGGCAATATATTTACTTCTCGTGAACATATTGCAATATAATAAAATAATAATAATAATAATATCTTGGGACAATCCACACACGGTCATCTGATCCCAACCTAGGCAGAGCCTGTACTATGGAAACCAGACAACTGATACTAATACTTATATATACATTTTTTGTAAATACATATAAGTATAGATAAATAACACCCAGACACTTGGTGGGAATCGAACCCACGACCCGTCGGTTAGCGGACAGGGTGTCTAACCACTAGACCAACGGGTCCGTCAATATATCGCAAAGCATACACACTGTCAGTTTAGATTTCGGGGAAATTGAACGACCACGTTGGATAAGTTGGTAGTTTTTGTCTAAACTTTGATAAAAATGTATTGACCATTGGATCATCTAGGTAGGATGTATTTCGTATGAGATTCATCAATGTTTTCGACTTAATAAAAATTTGAAGATAAATCTATGATGAAGGATCAAGATCCTTCATCATAGATTCTAAAACCAAGGTTTTTGATTAAGAGTTTGTGGATTTTAAAATATCGTCGTGTTGTTGTGTGTAGAGATATGTAGAAATCTGTCTAGTTAAATGGAGTAAGTTATTTCAGTGAAATAAATATTTCTTGTTCTTAAATCATAGCATTTATTTACGTTATTAACTTTTATTTTTAGAATCAGTTTTGTCCAATTAATTAAATTTACTGAGCCAGCAATTTTTAATCATTAATTTTCGGAGAATTAGTTTCCAAAGAACGCACGAAATTGCCTGACATCGTCGGCTGATTGAGTCCCCCTAGCGATTCAATTTGTGGAAACTTAAATCACAATACGTATCACCACGCCCACGGCCTTGTCTGACCCTGTTGCCACTCAAGGCTTTATTTATGCTCTTGGTTTTATTTTTATTTTAACGGAAATCTCGATAAAAACTTTATAGCTGTAAGTATCGCACATTAATCAAAAAAATCTAAGTTAGATTTTGAGTCATATATTAAACAAATCTAGTTTTAATCCTACATAAATCTGTATCAGTTGACTGATGGTATGCAGTTACTGTACTTCTTGGACGCTAGCAATGTCAGAAGCATCGCTGTCTCTTTACCGATGTTGATATGCACTAGCTATTCAGTGCCACGGGTCTAGGCTGCAAGTACAGAGATTACTCATATAGCACTAGCAATCTCGCGGCAGAACTACAAAACTACTTTAAGTTAGTGTAATTTTGGTCTTCTAATGGTGTCTGGTGATGTTTATTCCCAAGTCTACCTGTTCCATGTATTTGTGCGGGCGAGCGTCTCAGTTTTGCTCTATGTCTTTTTTAATAAATGTTTTAGGGCATCGGTAGTCCTCAAGATTTAGAGCTTGTTTGTGTTAATGCTAAATTCCTTCGATATTCTAATGGACTCTAGGTCATAACTCGCGAACGCACAACTGTAAATGCCCGTGATAATTATTTTCTTCGCAGAATGAACGATTTAGGAAATAGAATATTCGCGGGAAAAGAATGATTCTTCAAGAAAAGAAGAGCTTCTATCTTTGTAACTAAATCGATAACATACATATAGATAATAAAGAATCAGAATGAAGAGATCGGTGTAAGTTTCGCCAAGCAAGGGAAATGATATAGAAACTAGCGCTTTCCGCTCATTGCTCTGAGAAACTACGAGCTACTATGAGCAATAAGTAAGTATATATTTCATTCCATAATGTAAGAAAAACGAGAAAAGCTTTCATAACCTCCTACAATTTATACCCCTTATACCATCTTATACCATTGCCTTATACATATAACTCCATTACACTTTCCACTAATCAATGTTTACTGTAGATGGACAGATTAAATGTATGCCCTGTTTTATTTTTTAACCAGATCAAAAGACTAGCAATAAATGTAATATAAAAAATGATATTTTATATAATATAAATTATTATTTAATTTAATTGACTTAAATAACATGAGTAATGTTAATTTTTATTTGACTAAAGATAAATACTATCTTAATAAATATTGTAAACAACAAATAGCACTGTCGCTATCATTTTATTTATATACATCAGCCAAGAACTTGGCTACACAGGTTGCTTCTATTGAGCAACAAAATTTTGACATTCAAATTAATTCAGCCAAGAAGTTGGCTATTAATAATGACATTTTAATTCATTTAAATTAGACTCTAAGACAACAGAGACCAACTCTGGCATGGCTAAACTTAATGATGATTTTAATTTAATTTCACAGAAAAGCCCATGTAATAATAACCATAAATTAAATGTAAATAAAATAACAGGCATATACTTGGTACATCAGAATATACAAGGAATGTTGGGCAAAGACTTAGAAATTGAATTGTTCTTGAATGGTCACAATATAGATATTTTTTGTGTAACTGAACATTGGCTAAAAGGTGACCAGTTCATGTTTAATTTTGATAACTATCAAGTTGCCAGCTCGTTCAGCAGAGTGGACATAATTCGCGGGGGCTCTCTAATGATTATTAAGAAGAATATTAAATATAAAGAACGTACAGATCTGGTGAGCCTTTCTGTTGAACGAGTTATTGAATTAGCTTGCATTGAGACTGAGCAGTTTTTGGTGTTGAGCGTATATAGGCCCCCGTGTGCACCATGTGATGATTTTGAACGAATATTAGAAGCTGTTCTGCACAAAATGTCTTACACGAACAAAACTATTGTTGTCTGTGGAGACTTCAACATAAATTTACTGGAAAATAACACTGTGACTAGTAAATTTATAACATTATTTAGATCACATAATTTGTACAACATATTCTTTGAGCCCACTAGGATAACAACGTTTAGTGCAACCTGTATTGATAACGTATTTACAAGTATAAAACCGTTGCACAAGAATATTATTAATAAACTGGATTCTCACCATTGTGGACAACTTGTTGTGTTTCCTAGTAAAATCATTAAATGTCAAAGAAATGTTACGTTTGTTCCGATAACCAAACGTCGCTTATGTCATTTCAATGCCACCCTGACTGACAGCTTGCCTGTGTTGCCCAGTCATAACGATCCAAATATTTTATATAACTCTTTATTCCAATGTATCGATAATCGCTTTGGAAAAATATTTACACCTAAAACTATATCGATTAATGATCGTGTATCGTTTAATTATTGGGCGACGATAGGTATTCATACGAGCCGGAGAAAATTGTACGAACTTTATAATGAAAGATCTGTTAATATCTCGCCGCTATTTAAAGAGTACGTAAAACAATATTCTAAGTTATTTAAACGAGTATGTTCCATAGCTAAAGCTAATTATTTAAAAAGTAAAATCAGACACTCTGAAAACAAAATTAAGATGATGGAATATTATAAATAGTGAGACTGGTAAGTCATCAGTACGGAATAGTGATTTTTGTATACATGTTAATAATACAGATGTAACGGCGGATTTAGATGTAGCGACAGAGTTTGAACGATTTTTTACAGATATTCCTATTAATATAACGAAAACTCTAAATTCCTCGTCCACTTCCGCTAAAATCCTATTAAAAGAAAATGTACCAGAGTGTGGCACATCTTTTCAATTCTGTTTTGTAACTGCCAATGACATCATAAATACTTTTAAACAGCTTAATCAGAAAAAGACAGCTGATTTATGGGGGCTTTCTGTACAAACAATAGCGTCTATAATTGAAGCAATTGCCCCTCAATTGGCAGTGATATTTAATAACTGTGTCAAGAGTGGAGTATTTCCTGACCTCATGAAGCACAGTAAAGTTATACCTTTGTTTAAGTCTGGCAGTACCGCTGAGCCTACAAATTTCAGGTCAATTTCGGTTTTGCCAGCCTTGAGTAAAATTTTCGAAAAGCGTATTCTATGTCATATACTGGATCATTTTAATAAAAATAATCTTCTTCACAATAGACAGTTCGGCTTTAGAAAGAATCGCTCAACTACAGACGCGGGAGTCGAATTATTGAAATATATCTACGAGGCTTGGGAGGAATCACGGGATGCTCTTGGTATATTCTGTGATTTATCCAAGGCTTTTGACTGCGTAGATCACGACACGATGGTCAGGAAATTACGCCATTATGGTGTAAGGAATAAAGCTCTAGACCTTCTGACTTCATATTTGAATAATAGAATTCAGACGGTCGATGTAAACGGTAAGAGATCTCCAGGTTCCGTGGTCTCCCTGGGCGTTCCTCAAGGTTCAATATTAGGCCCATTTTTGTTTTTAATATACCATCTGGGGTGGATAATACGACAATAAATTAAACATCATGTGCGTAATGATGTTCCTAGTCGAATGCCTAATAAGAGATTAGAAAAAGTGATTGTAATTAATCTAATAAATAATTACTAGAGAGGTGATTATTCTGTGTGATCGTGTCGAAACATAGGAACGAGTAGGTATTTCCGCCCGCGCTGTTGCTGCCCGTACCAGAGGTTAATGACCCAATATTTACAAATGCTGTTTTATTTTGATTACGTCTTTCTGCAGTATATTTTGTTCAAACTAACATTTTTTAATTTCTTTGAAAGGATTTATTTGACGGTTCCAAAATACTCCTGTGTACCGGTATCACCAGATTTTTCATAAATTGTCGTATCGTCTTCCCCACATTGTATATTAATGACTTACCCTACTTCGTGGGGGACAAACTTAATATTGTATTGTTCGCGGATGATACATCTCTTCTATTTAAAGTTAAGCGTAAACTCCATGATTATGACGAAGTGAACAATGTACTTTCTATGGTTGTTCATTGGTTCAATGTTAACAATTTAAAACTTAATGAGACCAAAACTAAATGTATGAAATTTGTAACTCCTAATGTGAGACAGCTGGCAATCAATGTAGAAATAAATGGAACAGCGTTGGACCTTGAGGCGTCGACTGTGTTTTTAGGTATAACAATTGACGCCAAACTACAGTGGGGCCCACAAATTAAGAAGTTGTCGGGTAGGCTAAGTTCCGCGGCTTATGCAGTCAAGAAAATTAGACGTTTAACTGATGTTGAAACCGCTGGAATTGTTTATTTCAGCTATTTTCTCAGCAGATTTTGTAAAGAAAAGCAGGTATACTTCTACTAGTATTATCGTCGTTATTTGCTGCTTGGCAGGCGTCTTGGGGGTCGCAGTAGGTATATGTGGTATCTAATGCAATAGAAAGACGCTGCTGCCGGTCTTCTGGTTTCCCTTGGTCGGAAACCCAACGGGATGAGATGGGTGGGTGCTATTGTTACCCGGTCAGCCGACAAAATAATATTTTTTTCCACCACCTGCTCGATAATGTTGCATTATGTGTCATAAAAAGATGACATAAAGTACCTCATTATTGCCCTATAGACTTGCCGGGTAATAATGTTGTATTAAACTCCCTAGGGTAATAATGTGTTTGAATTTCGAACATCAAACGAAAATTCCACAACAATTTTACCACAGGTCCTATAATACTAATCTAAGCAGAGACTGCTCGAAAAAAAAACATTTGAAAAACGAACCGTGCGCGATGCGTCAACCCAATGTTCTTGTTCTAGAAAAGAAAAAGAAATAGATGTTAACGCTGCATATCACTATGTTGATATTATTAACAGTCTCTTTGGTGTAGTGGTTAGACACCCGGGTAGCCGGGACACCCGATGGGTCGTGGATTCGATTCCTACCAAGTGTCTGGACTTAACAAACCAAACTTAACTATTTAACTAATTTCAGTTGTCTGAACTTGTCTGGTTTCCATAGTACAGGCTCTGCCTAGTTTGGGATCAGATGACCGTGTGTGGATTGTCCCAAGATATTATTTTAATTCTAGCAATATTTGTATTTTATTATCTCGCAGTAGGTGTGAAGAGTAGTGTATTCACCTCGGGGATAAAGGTGTCTTTGTCTTGGGCGAGCTTAAATCCCTCGCTGTACTCAGGATTCTAGTATTAACTCTATACTCCCTCACTCCGCTCGGGAGTTGCTAGAATCCTTCGTTATGCTCGCGATTTAATTTAACGCCCGCGACATAAGACACTACTTTATCCCCTTGGTGCATAAACTACTAATACGTCACTGGAATTGTTGAACAGTATTTTACAAATTTTCCCATAAACACAGAGAACTAATAATTCTCTTATCACACGTGCAAGACTTGCGATAATGCATTTCGGCACCACAATTACATTTCCTCCTTGGTCTTTGCATCCAAGGAACGCTTGGTTTGACTTTCAAACTCCATTGTTATTCTTTAACTACGTATTACCTGCCGACTTCACCTGCACCTATTGTTTATTAATCCCTACTTAAAAATTAACAAAACATTTCTGCAGAAATATGCCAAATTTCATCAAATACCGCCGAATCGTTTTCACGTGATATTCGCACACTGGATAGGCAGAAATAAGTAAATTGGCATCTGTATCCATAATTATTTATTCTTAATAATCTAGAATTCAGGTAATATTTGACGTAGGTATCTACAGATGAGGTATGTACCTCATCTGTAGATACCTACGTCAAATATTACCTGCCATTGCCTAAAGAATCGGTCGACTGACATAATAATAACGTACATAAACACGAGCCAATTTACGGAGACAAATAAAACAGAATGTTGTCTTTTATTTACGCGAATACTAGACATTGCAATCAATCTATTCTTACGGATTATATCGCGATTTATTTTATTTTTCCCGACGTTTCGAATGCTTTGCAGCACCCATGCCATGTCCGCCCGTGACCATGGGTGCTGCAAAGCATTCGAAACGTCGGGAAAAATAAAATAAATCGCGATATAATCCGTAAGAATAGATTGATTGAAATAAAACAGAATTAGTTTGCAATCAAGAAATAACTTGCACTCGCCACACACAATCATTTAGACCAAAGTTTACGTCAGTGATAAGACTCTGAGATTTGTATTCACTATAAATAAATCCTTGCATAACATACATCCCGCATGATTTACGCATTTAAGCACTCCAAGTTGGAATGTGATGATGCGGGCATGTAATCGGTAAATTTGGCTCTCCCAAAAGCTTGTTTATGTGAGTAATGGTTATGACAGTCGATAGATTGTTTATTAGCCCTAGCTAATAAATCATTCTTGATTCTTGTCCTGAACTACTACCGACAAAACAGTTTTAAATTGGTTTTCCAATTAATGGTACAATCGTTATGTATCGTATTACTACTGCTAATGCCACAATATTTTTACTCTAACTAAAATGACCTAACAAACAACTAATTTAAAATACTTTTTCTAAAATACAAGTACTACAGTACTAACTACACGGGCTACAGGAAGCTTTTAAAGCTTGAACTGGACCAACAAATATTTAACGGTTGCTTGTTATATCTTTGTCATCTGCTAGTGGGTGTTTATGCATCAGCGTTTTTACATCTGTCGTATGATATCAACCCGAGGCGATGAGCAGATGGTTTGCGGACCCTCTGGCTACCCAATCAAGGATCAAATCTTTGAACAGCTGCCCATACAGCGCAGATGCAACCTTACAAGCGATTTGATAGTTTTTGGATTTTTTGCCTTCCGTCTTAATGTTTGAATCGTTTAATGGATATAACTCTATAAGATGTTAACAATGAAGCAGCAAAATTGTATAGAAATCAAATACGGTGCAGATTTTTATGACCATACTTTTCGTTTCAGCCAATATCTGGTATGTTTAAAGTAATATGCACTGAATGAATCATGTATACCCTAACGTATTTTATATCGAATTGTAATGATATATTTCAACAACAAAGCAGGCTGCTTTGTTGGACTTTGGCATATCAGTTTTACAAAGTGCGCAAAACAAATTTTATTATCATAATGACTTCTCACGGTTGTATTTTCGGTTTGAACTGGAACTATAATTGGTTTTATCTAATTGTATTTAGTTAATGACCCATAAAACAATGTATATAACAGATTTAAATACTTATTACTACTACTTATTTCTACAACAACTGTTAACTCTGGCATATTTATTTACATTTCGTTACAGACAAGTGAAAAGAATTCTTGGAACAAAATGAAATTAAACTCTAGGGATTCGTTAAGGTCATAAAATTGTCAGGAAATAATTTTAAAATATTCGCTAAAAGGGAAAACCTTATTTGAATTATATAAATGAAGGGCAATAAGGTTTTCTAAGAGTTATTTTGGTTCTAGTAAAACGTTTGAGTTTGAAGCGCTTTGGTGAAATTCTTTTACTAATAAGTAATTATTGTGCCTATACTTTGATAAAAATGCGTATTTTTTTCTTTTAAACTTTGGTCATTTGCAGTCCCTGCACTTTTAAACTAATTCAATACGATGTCTACAAACCACAAAATAGATCATGTATCCGTGTCGATAGGTTAAAAATTGCTTTTATAGAACCGGTATTGGTGGTATTGCTTGGATAAAAAATAACAAGAAACCAATATCAAGAAGCCATACAACAGAATCAGGGACATAAATACGTTCGATGGACTCTGCCCTATATTGGATTACTCGGTGCTCGTGTACTTAGTAAATGACGCTGCTGGTTTATCAGATTTTTTATATACAATTAGTTTAAGCAATATGGTAAGCACGTGCTACGAAAACGTGACAAAATGTGCTCAGGTCCTATAAAAGACGCACGACAATAACAAATAAATTAGCAACGTCTTATTTAAGATGGCTTCAATCAATTAGAAATAACTACAAGTTACCACTTCTCAAGATCATTAATTGTCACTCGTCGCGAATGAAACCAGAGCACGCATATTTAATCAATTCTAGTTAGGTTGGCAAACAAATTACTCCCAAGAGCGTATGTGATCACGTCGTAAATTAATTTCGCTTATGCGAGACCCAAAAGTTTGAGAATGAGATCAATTTGGATTTGGTATGAATAGATTAATATTGATGCAGCATTATGTAACGTATTTCACGTTGGAATTGCAATTATGTGTCCACTGTCCAATTTATTGCATAACGCTAATATGGCGGTAAGATGAGAATCGACGATTACAACATATTTTTATAATTTATGATTTGATTAGAATAATTTATCTTATATAGCCAAAAATTCTGCTATCAAGAGTCTAAGTTTTGTAATCCTTTTTTACTGAAGAGAAAGTAGTACAATTATAACTGACACGTAAATTTTCCATCACGTTGACAGAGGCCTCCTTCCCACGATTTCATAAATTAAGTGATTGCGTCTTTGACTTCAGTCAATATCTCGTTACTTGAAACGTTTTATGAAAGAGATAATGTTGGTTAAGTCGACTAAGGTAAAATAATTAAACTTGATGTATCTGAAACACTAATATGACCTTGATTTAGACATTTCATTGGTGAACTTTGGCAAACCGATGCTAATGAACAGACTGTTGGTGTCAAATTCATAAACGAGCGGATGTTTTGCAGATAATGTCAATGTTACCTTACAATGACCTTATTTTCAGATGTTCTGGTAACGCACTACTTGTTTTCAAACATCATATATTATTATGATATGGTTTGATCCGTATTTAGAATTAGTCTGAAGGTAGTCCTTATGATGAATGATAAAAAATATATTTTTTTTTACTTTTTACTTACTTTAAGAAGTTTTCGTTACACAATTTGAAATATCCAACTAAGAAAAAGGCATGTAGTACGTAGATTACGAAGTATGTAAGAATAGAAATGTTACATGTACCACTTGTAAGCAAGCAGTAGAAAGTTGCCCAAAGATACATTGATATTATTTTCATTCCTTTTTAGATATAATATCACACTGATTTCCTTTCTTAAGCATTACTATCGAATAGATAAACGACCCTTAAATACCCAACCAAGCATTAGTAAATGCAAATTACTAATTTCTGGCCTTGAATTTGCCTTGGTCATTCACATGAAGCCGCTAATAAGGTCAGATCCGAAAATACACCTCATGTAAGCTAACAAGGTTAGAGATTACACAAAACATGTTTACTTACTTTTAAAATAATACCAATGTTAAAAAAATACAAGAGAATAAAAAATTTCTATTATTTATATGGAATTATATCTTTACAATTTATTATAGGGGTCAGATTAGTGTGGAATTTGTATAATCTATACACCAGGGAGCCGCTTTTCTGAATATGATTTTGGGTTATTGGTAATAGTAGGTAGGAGGATTTCATTTAATTGCTGCAAGTTTCAAACGTTTGTTAATCTTGATGAATAAATCATTTACTTAGCTTTAATTGGCTACACTAAATCTAGAAATCTGGATTAGTCGCTGCTCTGCGTTGTCATATTTTGAATAATTCAAAATAATAAGCATTAGGATCTAGGTCTATGTTTATACCTAGAAATTGTTATGATTTCCGTCTCGATACTAAAGCGTTTCGATGTAACATCAAGACAATGCTTACTCGGAATCATGACCACTGTAGATACACCCGACCTACTTGTTTAGAAACATTCTATAATACAGATTTTACAATTAGTCAGTGTTGTAAGAAATTGGAGTTGTTGAATGTAATACTAAAATTCAGTTGTTATTTTTTTCCGTAATTTTTTGTAATGCCGCATCATGAAGCAAGCTTTTGTAATGTGTAATTTAATATAATATGTTCCATTGAATTATGGATTTATGCTGAGAATGTATCACATTCTCCAGGACTTTGTTCCTGTAACTGTACTGTTACAAACACCACAAATATATTAATTTAATGCTGTTGATAAAAACTTTACCATTTGGATTTACCATACCAAAGCAAAGTAAAGTAAGTATATTTTTTACATTTATATGAGTAAAAACTCCAGAAGTATATTCAGCTTGGAATTATTGGTCTTCAAATGTTTTTTTTATTAACAGACACCTTTTCTGTTTGAATTGTTTACTTTCTTCGTAATTGACGACCATATGGTTCTATTTAAATATGTAGATTCCATTCCTTCAATGGTTATATAACCAAGGATTTTTATCGATGACGGGCTTTGAACATAATCTAACATCATTCTGGTATTCTATTCTTCCCAGTGAGTTGACCGTCTCGTGAACAGCCAACAGCCTTCGTATTTATCTGTCTACCAACATATGGCCTACTGAATAAATTACAAGGCCGAAAGAGGCGTTCACTTTCGCTACTACGATTTAGTAAGCGAGTAGCACGAAATTCATGTGCCGTCGCCACTTGGAGATCATAGATTTATAAAAGCATTTATTTCTTAATGACCAACAACTTCTCCGTCTTTATTTTGACGTTTCTCTACAGAACTTTCTAGTTTACAATATTAATCATCACACACCATTTATTAGAGATTGCCATTAAAATCAAGCAAATCATGATCAATTACCTGTCCAAGTTAAAAAAATTAAAGTAAAATCGTGAGCAGGTACGTAATACCGCAGGTGCACTTACAGGCGATTAAGATCTGAAATGATCAGTAATTGTGTTTGAATTCAGTGTACGGGCGGAAGCGTCACGATTGGCTTTCACCGATATTCTTAGGAATACCAACATAGTTCGGCCGTATCAAATCAGTAGGCTATTGTTTGCTGATTGACGTCAATAGGCGTCGTGTTCTTTTGAGGCTCGCGTTTCTTGCTTACTGATGTTATTACATTCAATAGATAGTTGGCAAGGATCTCATCATTTATACCACAAATACTATCTATAATATAATAATTAAAGCTTTGATGTCCATCCAAAATAAAAGACATCATTACCTGTTTGTTTTTCTGATTGCAGCTTATCAAGGTTAAACTAAATAGCTGTGTTGCGAAGGGATTGTACAAATGTCAACTGACGCGGCATCAGTTTGTTTGTAAGCGGAGCTGTAATTGAAATCAATATCTGTGGTCAACGTTAATATAAGTGATGTACCGACTGGTTGAAACAAATTTTTATTAGCTTTATAGCTTCTGACGCCAGGGGTCTTATGACCAATAATTGTTTTGATGTCTTCATTGTTATCAGTAAAAATATTTGATCCCTCACATATTCTTTCTTATACGTTTTATAACAAATAAAGATTTCTAGTGCGTGAGTCTGAGTCATTACGCAACGATCGTATTGAATTTGGCAGATTATTTTTTTACTTATCGGACACGCGAGGCCACTGGTTATTTGTATGAGACTATCCGCCGATGGTCTATCTGACCCACATTCAGTTGATTAATGTAAACATGTTTTATACAACAAACCGGAAAAGCTTTAGAACGTTTCGGGAAAAATGTTTTGCCGGTGATTGGTAGTGGCTGTTTCTTAACCGCTACTAAATGAAAATAAAGTGAAATCCTCGAGTGGAGACCACTTGAGGATTTCACATTTTCGTTTTGACGACGATCATCTTCTATACATTTAACTTTTCCTCTTTTAATTTGTTTGTCATGACGTTCTCCATTATTTAGTTTCATTGATATTACCTTTTACGATGTTATTTCATGCACTGCACTGTCTTCAAAATGAGCTATCATTCTCAACTAAATCGTGAACATTTGTGACCCGTATATTCGCATTTGTAATTTTAATTTAATAAGTAATGATCGATTACTATAGCATCATAAAATGGTTTGTGGCAATCCTTGGGTGGTATACTAGACAGACATGTTGGCATTGTTCCATGAATATACCAGACGCAATTGATCATAAAATCATTAATGATTACTATAATATTTTTATACGAAAGTGTAGTAAATTATATATTTATTAGTAGAAATTGTATTGACTTGTTGTGTTTTCTAAGCGCTAGAAAGGTAATTATATTTTAATAACTGTTGTCAGTGTTATGATTTATAATGAGGAAGAAGCTTAATGTTTTAGATTATAAATACATAATAACAGATCAACATTTATCAGATCATCAGCTAATGAATGACTGATGCTAATGAGCGTTTCCGTAGGCAATACTCAACATTCTTGCGTGCTCCAAATACAACTAAAATAGGATCGGATGAATGGCTCCTCTCTTTCGATGCTCAACGATGTTCCCGGCACATCTGTTAACGGAACAACACATGCTCCACTCCCGATAACGGTCCAAAAATAAACCACGATAATTCGTTCACCACTCACGCTCCGCGTGGTATGCTCATTGACTGCCCACTTCCACTTCCTCTACTTTCTTGAGTGAATATACTACCGTATCAGGAACGCTGTTGACAGCTAAGCTTGCGGGTGCATTTCACGAATCTTTTGAAACTGATAGCTAAGCCGGTGATAAACATTTCGGGGTCATCGGCCGCTTTCTCTTCTTTACTTTGTTTGGTATGCGTTCTTGAATCTCGGTTATGTCATGCTGGCTGCTTGTCGTAGTGAAAAGATTGTGCAGAATTAGATATAAGAGGCCATCTGTGAGGGTGGTGCTAGATTAAATATATTTACTATCCTAACTGTAACCGTCTCATTGTAATTCCTTGTGCCGTTGTTAATACGCCTCGTTGTCTCTTAAGGAAATGCTTTTGTAATCATACAGTGAATACGAAATATAAAACTAATGCTATCCTTTTATGGGAAAGGATATTATTACATTGGGATGGCTTTACATTTATATGTTGTATATATTAATATTTCATTAGGAATAGAGTCGTTGAACTTTCAACATTTTCCAACTATGCATAATATTACTTGCAATCATTCACATAACAATTACTAAATGACGTATGTTTACACAACTGACTAGTTCAGTCATTGTGAAAATTCAAATAAAACGTGGACAATTTACGTCGCCATATGTACTTAAAATTTTACGTCTTCAAGCTGGTAAAATCTTTGCTCTGAAAAGATCTTTGTTTATTATGCTCTTTCATAGCTGTTTAGTTGCGTTTTGGCTGCGTAATCGAGGTGATCCTTATTCGACGAATGGTATGCGGTGCGGCGCATTCTATTGGTTGCGTAAAGCAGTTTGCCATACGGCGGCCCCGGGGTTAGACGTGTGTTGCGTTTGTACAATGTTCCTTTTATAATTACGCGTTACTACGATATATCACAAGGCTGCTCGCATTGTTTTAATGCTACGCCAGTGAGCGCAACCTGCTTTGCGAGGAAGTTAATTAATAATAATCGTGTTCTGTGTTCACATTTTTGTGATTAAGATTCTTGGTGTTTAGTGTCATCGTACAAATGGTTAGGAAAATAATCGTCATCGGTATACAACATTATGAGGATCCATTTTACAAGTACGTAGTCGTCACGTAGGATTGTTGTCAGTGTCAAACTCAAGGAGATTCCCTTTCCTGTAGTAAGATTGTTTACGTTGTTTTTCTTTTGTTCGCAGACATGTGACGGGCGCGAGTGGGCCGCCAGCGGGATGCGGCCACCAGAGGAACAGATCCCTGGACTCCGTGCTCCAGCGGATACCAGAAGACATGACACCAACCTCGCCGGAGGGCGCGCCACTTCGAATGCCCAACGATGTGCCCGCTCCCAGACTAGCTCTGCCTCCCGAGGTTCCCACCGGGTCCGATGATTCCGGCATCCACACACCGCCCGATGGAAACGACGAAGAGCGACCACAGCCACCCGCCGCAGCGCGGTCCCGGGAAAGCCTCGATTCCGGCAATCCAGAAGACACAGACAAACCACCGGACCCGCCCGACACGATAGTCGAGCCTCCGGTCAAATCCGACGAATCGGCGGCCGAAACTTCCAAAAATAAAGACTTTTTGCTGCGACTATTCGAAAGTAAACTCTTCGACATGAGCATGGCGATCTCATATTTGTACAACTCTAAAGAGCCGGGCGTCCAGACTTACCTGGCCAACAAACTGTTCTCGTTCCCGCACGAAGACGTTGATTTCTACCTACCACAGTTAGCGACTATGTACATAGAAATGGGCGACGTGGCGGACGTGCTCAGGCCGTACTTGGTGTACAGGTGTAAACAAAGTGCTGAGTTTTCACTAAGACTCGTGTGGTTGTTGACCGCGTTTGCTGGTGACTCGAAAAGGTCGAGAGCGACGAAGTTAAGGGACTCCATTATCGCCGAGGAGATCAGGCCCGCGGCGAGGCGGGGGCACGTCAGGTCGCAGTCTGACGCTTCAGCGTTGAGGCTCGCGACGCCTTCGGGGAGGCACTTAGGAGACCTCGCTTCGGGACGAGCATTCGATAACGGTTGCGTGTGCGCGGAGTCTTGTACGTGTGGAGCGCCCAGGCTAGCACCACAAATCCAGGTAATGTAATATTTTTATACTATTTTTTTAATACAACGTAGTGGCAACACTTATTGTCGGATACCCTCCTGACCCCATGACGGTCCTATTGGACCGGGATGCGCCGACCCCTCCCCGACAACCGTATGCTACACTAGCTATCAGACACCGGTCTCGCCGGCGAGGCCGAAGGGTCGTACGTATGCGACCGCAACGACGTGCAGTGATGTTATTTCAAATTCTTTCTGAGTTTCTTGCCGGTTCTTCTCAGTGGGGGCGCGTTGTGAACCGGTGGTAAACTCAGCCCTCTCTTAAGCGACAGCCCAAGCCGAGGCCGTGCCTCCCTGAGGTGCCCTTGTGCTCGTCGCTACTTCTGCCGTAAAGGCTAGAGCGCTTCAAGCGCTCGCCTCCTATTGTCCGGTGAAGCTGCAATGGCCATCTGCGGCTAACAGCGTCTATCATTCCCAAAAAAAAAAAATATTGTCGGATCCTTCCGTTACAAATCAAGACATTTAGAATGTTATTTCAAATTCTTTTTGGTTCATTTACTATCGTCATATTCAACTAAATTGCCAAACTTGAGGCATGTATTACATGTATTTATCTCTAAACCCTGGTTACTCGGTACGCTACGAACAAGTATAAAAAAATAATCATAAAAGTGTCTGGACTGAGCATTGATAGGCACGTCCGTAGCCACAGCTCCAAACTATATAAGAATGGATTTTGAACAAACACGCTACTTCAACAACTTAACCTCATGTTGTTGTTACACTTGCGGGGGATCTAAGATCATAGTTTCAATGCTCGGAAGTGGAATTATTATTATTTTTTACCTCTGCCGCTTGTCTTGTGGTGTCCTCTATTGACGTTCTCAGGACGATAAACAAGTTGAATGATTATAAATAAACGTGTTTCCCTCACGTGTTCTCACACGATGTTAGCTCTAGTAGTAGCAGTGATAAAGTCCATACATTTATTTTATGTGTTTTTTTAACAGTTCGTCTTCCCCTTATCCTTTGCTCGTTTCTATAATCTAGCTGCCATTAAACTCATATGATTATAAATATTACGTTTCTGATAACAACAAAGTACCTACTTTTTTACTGCTGTTAAGAGATTTTTTTATGGCATGTGTCTGCGCATTATGTTCATTCAGTACGTGACTTGACATAAATGTTTGTTACATTATGTGCAATGCCTAATTTTACCTCAACCCAGCGAATATATTGTCTAGAATAATTTAGTTATCGTCGATATGTTAAATGGGGTGCGAAACCTAATTTTAGGTCAGTGGCTTCAGAGGTTCAACCCAGGTTAGATTCAGGGCAACAAGGGTTAATCCATTATGTCTCTAAGCCTTTGTAATCTTGTAAAATAATCTTTCACGCGCGGCCGTTAGAAACAACGCCTCGCGTTTGACATTCATAGATTTATGAACGGATTTCATTATATATATGTCATATAGGTATTTAATTGGTAGACAGACCTCGTCAGGTGTAGATAGGTACAGTACAGGGTCCATAGGCAGGCGTCGGCGTTGCATCACGCAAACGTCCTGCATGTGAAACATAGTTTAAAAATGTGCCCGTTGAACGCAAAGGATTTGCATATGTCTTCCATACCTAGAATGCTGTCTTCATAAAATTATTTAAAAATAAATAACACTTATGTGTATGAATTAGGGTTTATATTAGAATATTTTGAGTTAGAGAGAGAAAAAAAATGATCTTAAGAACATTTAACAAGAATTTAAGAAATTACAGATTTTCCATGGAGAGAGTGATTACAGATTTGACTTATTTAAGAAATAGGGGTATTTAACATAAGATAATCGTTTGGTCGCGTGGTCACTGTAGTGTCGAAGACAGATCCGAGGAGGTGTTGGCTTTTCCCTTTTACATCACTTTTCGGTCAGGATCTTGTTAGGATAGCACATCGCTGGTTAAACGTTAACATGAGACCATACATTCTTGGCAATATATGAATGTAATACACTCTGGAAACCCATTCGTGTAGAGGTATTCGCCGTCTTGAGAGATTTGAGGGTTCAGGTCATACATAATACATTATGCGGTCCAATTACGGATTAGTCGTTCTAACACACCGAGTTTATAAATACTGGGGCAAAATAGGTAAACCTTGCCAATTAGCAGTGGCGTGCACAGAAATCTAAATACCATCAAAAAGAGGAAATTGCAATATCTGGGGCACATTATGAGAAATCAAAAGTACAATCTGTTAAAGCTCATAATGCAAGGAAAAATACAAGGACGCCGAAGACCGGAGGACGAAGAACATCTTGGCTCAAAAATTTAAGACAGTGGTTTGCATTGAGCACTAAGTCACTGTTTAGAGCAGCAGCAGACAAGATAAGAATTGCCATGATGGTCGCCAACCTCTGATAGGAGATAGCACCGCAAGAAGAAGAAGTGCACAGAAATCAGGCAAAAATATCTGCGAGTTGTTTCTGCTTTATGCTATTTGTTCGTGTTCCATCACAAATATCCTTAAATCAGCCAATATTACCAACATATCCATTTACATTTAAAAAAAATACTTTAATTCATGTCCGATCTAAGATTTTTTCAAATTAAGATTGCTTAGACAAATTCTAGGGTAGGCAAAGTATTTTTGTCAGTATAGAGCCGCTGAATAAACTTATAAATTTTTTGAAATACAAATGAATATGTCTATAGTATTTGCTTGCTTATGGATAATTGAAATGGTATACTAACATACTTAAAATAGGTTAAACAAGCCGAATACATTTTTTTGCCTACCCTCTGTGCACGCCACTGCCAATTAGTATATATACGTATGATTCACACAGATCAGAAATGATATTACTATCTCCTGGTGGGCTTGGGATTGAACCAACAACTGCTTTATTTAGGTTACATCGCTTTTTAAGACTAAAAAAGAACTAACATATGCTCCATAACGGTTAGTACCTTTCTGAATACAAGCGTCATAATTTATGGTGAACAAATAGAAATACCGATCCGCAGAAATCGCATTCCTTTTTGCCACACATACTGCTATATTGTCGCTGTACAAATAATTATGCAACTTTGGACTGCGTTACATCCGAGTGGCACCAAGTAAGTAAATGTGTTTCGAAAGCCATTCGCGAATTTGGTAAGGACAGGTGTATACGTTCACATTGAGCGCTCGTACGTATCCGCGTCGTGAAACCAGTCGACATCCCACGTGAGACCTTGGCTGAAGAGTCGCATGGGAGTCACGGCTATTTTGTGTTAAACAAGTAATGACTTATGTCATACTTACGGTGCGAAGGAAGACTTGAACGAAGTCTGGACCAAAATTAGTGTCGAAATAGTCACGGAAGTTAAATAAATCCAAATATGTATAGCGGTTGCCAATGAGCAGTATTGTTGAAATTGAATTTCGGAATATTTGAATATATTATTCATTCTTCTTTTTTTGTCAAGATGATACCGGGTAATCCGTGTTGTAATGGAAATGTTACTTAATCCGTACCATCTTTTAGGACCGATTGTTGAGGCAGTAAATTGCCTTCCCATGAGTCTTCACAAGACTCGGCATGCCGATAAAAAAGTAACAATACAGAAAAAAAAATGCAACTCTTTATGGACTAATGCAACAATGGTGACAACTCATTCGTACTCAGAGATCGATAATAAGGCATTGTTAGTAATCCAGGCCACAAAGCCTTGTAATTATTCCCACCCTAGATCTAGTGTGGTTAGAACTTTACAATCTGTATATCTGCTTCGTGGGAGCCGCGTTGTACGTACGAAATTCCAGTTTTCAATAAACGTAGTTTAGGTTATGTTAAAGTATTTGATAAGTCCTCTATTAAAGGTAGAATTTGGGTCGATTCGGGAGACACAATACTGCGACACCTATGGTTTAATAATATTGGTGGTACGATGAGGACCAGCTAAAATCAGCACACGGTTATTATGTATTTTAAAATTTGTACAACTTGAAAAACTACTAACTACTATTGTATAACTTTTTATATTTACTCCGTATGAAAATCAACCGACACAAGAAGACAAATTCATTATCGGCTAAAATTATGTTCAACAAACGTAGTTCAAAACCATCGGATTAAAACAGCTTTCAAATATATAAAAAAACCGCAGATCTTTCCAATTTGGAGCTCCCAAATAAATGGAAAGATCTGCGGTTTTTTTTTGTGCCAGATACAGACAAACTTCAAATTTGTAACAACTCTCTTTTTTGCTTACTTCACCTACGACTGTCTCTTGCTCTTATGTAAGAGGCACGACGATTATTTAAATCTTTAGCATAATATTATATCATATCGTCAAATACACAAAATAAAAGATCACCATAACTAGGCAGTAAAGAGAATAATAAATAATCACTTACAAGTTTAATTCTTCAAACCATGAAAATATCCTGATGAGGGTAGACCTTTGACTGTCCCGTGACCGCTGTATTAATGTCCTCGTCTCAGCTTGCACCGCGTTTATATAGGCACACCGGCAGGGGTGCTAACACGGCCCTCCTGCACAGGTGCCTGCCCTCAGGCACCATGAGCTTGAGTGGGCCAGATACAGTGCATATCAAGTTTCTGTAAAACATAATTTTGCATTACAACATTATCCAGACATTACTAGGACACTGTAGTTTCCTCTAGACATTGTGCTCACATTGTCACAATGTAGCTACAAGACTACATTCCCTAATCAAATGACACAGTATATGTCACCAAGACACTATAGCATTCTCCGCCATTACGCTCCCACTTGTAATGCAGATACACAACTACATTGTCTTAAATGACAGCACACGTCACCAAGACACTATAGCATTCTCCGCCATTGCGCTTGCAATGCAGATACGCGACTACATTGTATTAATGAAATGTTGCAGTACCTATATATCACCAAGACACTGTAGCTATCCCTGCTATTGCGCTTACACATTGTCGCAATACAGACATACACTACATTGTCCCGATGGGATGTTACAGTATATATCACCAAGACACTATAGCCTTCTCCGCCATTGCGCTCCCACTTGCAATGCAGATACACGTACTACATTGTCTTAATGAAATGTAGCAATATATATATATATCCACAAAATATTAAAAACTCTTAATAAAATTAACAAGGATTTAACTCTACTGAGATTCTTATTTATTATCATTAATAACTTTTAGTTATAATTGAAAACTATTACCGCTTATCAACCGTTCGGCCGTCCCCTAAACATAACCATATATAATAACCAGTAAAGTATTTTATAATGGTAAAGGTAGGTGCCGTCATTATACAAGTTATTATACCATTTCGTATAACTAGTAGGTAGATATTTGACGAAAATGCACATAATATAAATATTATCACGAAGAACCATTCTTTTCTAGTTCAAACGTAAATATTTTCAATACAATTTGCTTTCTACCTGCAAACTTTATAATTTTCTTTTTATCATGACAAATTACCAGGTTAATTTTAAAGCACTTCAATTATTTAAACAATAATTAATTATAGAAATTACGTGGATACATCACTACAACATGATGTACGTATATTTGCAGTTATGAATACTCACAGTTTCCGTATCACAAACAATTACGATTATTAGATATCTACCAGATGTGGGTAGTAGATTCCTTCATTAAGCACTTAATTATACACTTTCTGTATTAACTTTAAAATGCTTTTAACACGGTCAAAAATATCAAAATTATATCAAAGGATAGACAAACACAAATATAGTAGTGCCTTAACGTGTTACAGTTTACACTTCACAAAAACAACAATCGCCGATATTCGATATCTATTATATCCCCTGCCATGTCCAGAGCGCTTCTAACGTCCGCGGTTTTTTATAGCACATCTGTCCGAGCGCTTCTCGCGTCCGCGTTTTACCGCGCTATTTTAATAAACAATTTTACCTCTCTAAAGTGTATCTGAACTGCTCTAACTTTCACAAAGAGTTAGTTATTAGATAAGGATGACATATAATATCACTTGTCATAAAAATACACTCACTGAACATCGAACATTTGAATTCTTATTAGTCTGTGCAAACATTTTGGCGCGCTTTTTGGCGCGCTTCGTCACTCGGTAGTTAATCGCCGTGGAAAAATGTATGGGGAGGCGTGTTTTTTTAACTAATATGTGTAAAATAATATATCTATTTGCAAATAAAACAAATACTTTTACTAAGAATGTTTTTAATGTATATTTATTATAACTTTTTTCAAAAAACCTAGAAAAAAAAAAAAACTTAAGTTAAAAAAAAAAAAACTCTGAATTAACAGTACCCTATAAGATAAATGCGTACTCATTCATACATATCCTATTAGCTTAATTCATAACGATTCTAACGATGTATGTATCGTATAGTACTCTAATACAAACAACTTGAGATATCGTCTTTTCAATAACGCGCGCCGTTATCGTGCATGACACTTGAGACTAACATAAACATCGGCGCGGAGTACTTCAAAATGGCCGCGACAAACTAGGGGATAAGTGGGAAGTAGATTCTATCATTAGGCACTTCTGCAACTATTCACTTTCTTTCTGTACTAAACTTTAAAATTCTTTTAGCACGGTCATAAATATCAAAATTAAATCAAAAGATAGATAAACACATCTATAGTAGTGTGTTAACGTGATACAGTTTACATTTCATAAAAACAACAATCGCCGATATTCGATATCTACTAGATGTGGGTAGTAAATTTTGCAATTAATCAGTTTCTATGTATTAACCATAAAAATACCTTTAACCATTTAACATAAAAACAAAAGTATATTATATATAAGAAAAATAAAAACAGCTATAGTTTGTGGGCTAGCGAGTTACTTATCACACTTCTGATGTAAGAGGCACGACGATTATTTAAATCTTTAGCATAATATTATATCATATCGTCAAATACACAAAGTAAAAGATCACCATAACTAGGCAGTAAAGAGAATAATAAATAATCACTTACAAGTTTAATTCTTCAAACCATGAAAATATCCTGATGAGGGTAGACCTTTGACTGTCCCGTGACCGCTGTATTAATGTCCTCGTCTCAGCTTGCACCGCGTTTATATAGGCACACCGGCAGGGGTGCTAACACTTATGTCACAGATGCGTGTTGTTTTTAACTTAAAAAGGTCTTGTACTTAGTTTCACAAAGTGTTTGATATTTGGCCTTAATTAATTGAATGACGACATAATACCGATAAATTGTACCAATAAATCAAGATCGGCATTTACTCTGAGAGGATCGCTTCCGAAATTACCTCCGTGCGGAAGTTGCCGTCAACCTTCAGCTCGGTTGATGGTCGCCAAATCCATTTGAAAACCATTCGTCTGTTTATAAATAAAACTTAAGGAATCATTGTTGTGGAACAACAGGGAAAATCTCTCGCGTTATTAACTTATTTATAGCAATTATCATAAAAATAAAACTTGTGGTTTTTATTAAATTATTCAGTCAATGACTAGTCTGCGGTTGTTATTCTTGCGAGTTGGGGGAAAAACATTTATTATCTACATAAAGCAAATATTATTTGCTCAAATGGCAAGAAAAACATGAAATTTTTGCATTTTATAACTGATACAAGTGACATCTATAACTGTGCCAAATTTTGAATCGATAGCAGTCACTCCAAATTACTCAGCTTATATACAAATAAAAAAACATACTATAATGATTTCTGATATTTACGCGAATACTACACATTGAAATGAAACTAATTTTTTTGTCAATTTTTTTGTTTGTTTTTACAATTTTTTTGTTTTTTTTTTTTACATTTTATTACAAATTTTTTATTCTATGTTTTTTTTAACAACAATAATTAGAAGACCATAATTAGAGGGTACCCGAAGACAACTATGACGTATGGACAGCTACCACCTCAGTCCGCCCGTGACCATGAATGCTGTAAAGTATTCGAAACGTCGGGAAATTAAAATCAAAAATAAACCGCGATATAATCCGTAAAATTAGTTTCATTTCAAAAAAACATACTATACATTGAGAGCAGGCAGCAAGGAAGCTTACCACGGGGCTTCGGTTTATATTATATTCTTTTCAGGGCCCTAAATCTCTGTACTCAAGTACAGTCGTGCACTGCAAAAAACATGTCAATATTGCACAAGAGAGTAGTATTTTAAGTGTTATATTAAAAACCAAAAGTAACTTCATTTTTTAACCGACTTCAAAAAAGGAGGAGGTTCTCAATTCGTCTGTATATATATTTTTATGTATGTTCGCGCATAACTCTGTCAATTATGAACCGATTTGAAAAAATCTTTCTTCCATCCATTGTTCAATCCATTGATTGGGTCCCATAAAAAAAATTATTGCTTAGTAATAAGTAGTTCCTGAAAAAACAAGAATGGTGACTGCGCACTGAGAGCTGCAGAAAAGCCTATATCGATGACTTTATGTCGCTTTTTAAGGAAAAAAATGGTCATAACTCTGGCAAATATTTACCAATTTCAATGCTTTTTTTTTTTCGAAAGAAGAAACCACTGTATTAAATCTGTATGAATTTTATTACAACCGGATAAGAACTTCCTGGAGGACCATGAACGATGTGGAGGAATTTATCTGGTAAAAACCATAAAACTGATGTTCTCCATTACATTGCTCTGACAATTATGAACCGATTGCGATGATTCTTTTTTTATTCGAGAGAGTAAACTGCTATGATGATTCCATGCAAATTTCATTACGACCGGATATTTTTTTCTGAAGAAACATGAATTATGTAAAACTATGTATACGATAATGTGACCATAACCTACCTAGATAATTTTACGGTCTTCGATGGTTCAATCTTTATATATGAAAATATCACTAAAAAGTTTAAAATAAAATCTTTTTAAAAAAAAATTGAACCGACTTCAATATCACTGAAAAGTATAAAATAATTTAAATATTATTGAAGTTGGTGCCAAATATACACAGCCGGTAAGCTAACACCAACTTCAATAATATTTAAATTATTTTATACTTTTCAGTGATATTGAAGTCGGTTCAATTTTTTAAAAAAAATATTTTTTTATGATCTGGACACATTCCGTCGGCAAAATTTGCATATCTAATGAAAAAAGTAAGTTCACCTAATTGCGAGACCTGTGGGAAAATAGATGATGTGCAGCATTGGCTGATGGAATGTGACAAAAATGTAGCGGAACGAGTGGCTATGATGAGACAACTCTGCCTGTGGGACTGATACAGAGTCTATTAAGTAAACCCTTATCAGAAGAAGCTCAAAGTGTCTATAAGCTAGGGCTGGCTCATCATAGCTAGCTTGGCTTAGTATAGGATGCAAAGGGGCTGGTGTACTCCACCAGAGTAAAAGCCCCGAAATAAAATAAAAAGCTTAATTTTATCGTTATTAACGAGATTTCGTAGAAAATACTCGAGCATGGAATCATAAAATGGTCATAGAGAATTAGGGCCCGGATATGTAACCTAATCGTATACATCCTATAATGGAAGTACAAATATGTATCATATGCTACAAAGATGTTATAGAAAATTTCTATGATCACAGAACATTCTTTACATATGGGGTAATACTTGTATTATTTGCGTGTACAAGCAAAGCTATTACGATATAATTACTCGATAGGAGGATTCATTTTTCTGATCATTATTACACACTTCAAATGTAGGTACGGTTCCGGTTTTACTCGAGATATTATTCCAATTAGGTGGTAGTTTATTTTTAAAGCAACAGCCTACGCTGTAATTTCCTTTAGCTACCCTTGACCTAGTTGTGCAACAACAACCGATTTATAGCACAGATTCTTGTCCGGTTAAGTAGCTTTCTGCGGTCAACAGTCAACTTCAATCCGATGAAAGTAATGATCTAGAATTCTAGACGAGTCGAATGTTAATTATTCTTAGTTACCGATATATTTAATGTTATATTTTTGGTTTAATAAATAAATTATTATACTATTATAAATGCTGCGAACCTCTAAAACCACTACGGTTTTAAAGGTATCTGCTCTAGCATTTGCCACCGGCGGCGGTAAAAGGGTAGTTTTGTGTACAAAACGAAAACAGTCCCAGTTAATTGAGCTAGCTTGGTAGCGGGTTCACTCGTCCCATTTGTTACCCGGTTATCACCTGTAGTCAATGCTTGCTTCATCAATGTCGCTTAGAAAATTTATTTTGAGTCAATAACTTCTTTCACTAGAATGACGTGCGTTTTCGTCGCCGACCGGACAGTGTTATAATAACGAACGCTGTTCGGTGTGACATAGGTACCATTCCAGTTTGACTTGATGTTACGAGTGCTGAGCACAATACATAGCTTTACATATAATTATTTTTTATGGGTTCTATTCAGTATTGTTTCTACGATTCTCTGTTATCGTTCGGCACATTAATATTGATTGCTTTTATTATTATATTTGTATAGTCCAACACGGACATATGCCTTCAATACTGTATCTTTTATAAAGCGCAGGTGAGCGTGTTTGTATTTTTTCAATGTCAAATATTATCTGATCTGACGGCCCAAGCTCTTTGTTTTTCATTTTTTTGTTTTAACATGGTGTTCTGTAGCTTTGAGCCCGCAAACTGTTACATCAGCTCTATTTTCACAAATATCTGGTTTAAAAGTTAATTACTGAGCTTCAAATTGAATTATCATCAAACATGTTTCCTAAATCACACGTGGGGTGTCCGGGAAAGAGTAGCACCCTCCCATCTCCTCCCCATGGGGGATAGCCATAATACCCGTAATAGGCGACTAAGGGAAAATAAGAAGACGGATAGCAGTGTTTTTCTATTGGATTCCTACCACCTATACCGCGATTCCCAAGACACCTGCATTGCGTAGGGATTATGGCCACCCCTTCCATCTAAGGCCTTCGTTCAGAAGTGGACGTCTATCGGCTATTGCTGATGACGATATTGTCAATCGTTTTAGCAAATCTTACTTAACTTCGTTGTTTATTTCCGTATATTTCAGCATTTTGTAAAAAACAGTTCGGAACTACTATAATTGAGCTCATTTCCTTCACAAAAAGAATGTCCATACATCCTACTTATATCTACAATATATAAAATTAGTTGAATTTTCAGAGCTTAAGGTCATTGCTACTATTATAACGCGTGTAACCCAATATCTACAAGTAGTCACTAGAGAAGTCAGAGATTTGACTCGCAGCAGGTCCCGAAGTAACCCCAAATTGTCTGGTACCTTGCAATAAGCTTCTTATTTTGTTCTTTCAGTTTTTAACGGCGCTAACGAACATTGGCCGTCGGCTAGCCAGTGTAGCCGGTAAAGAGCGGCGGATCGGCCATCTCAGGGCGGAATTGGCGACTTTGGACTTAAACCTGCCTGCGCGGGTGTGGCTACCATTACATCATAAACCTCACTATGTGCTGAGGATACCGCCCCATGCAGCTGCAGTGTTAAACAGCAAAGATAAGGTGAGATACATCATACATATATGAACCCAAAACGGCTGCCAAGCGTGCGGATTATTCAAAATTTTTATTTCAAATAGGCTTAACGCTAGCACTTTTGAACGGTAATTTTTTTTTATAAGCTACCACCGGATCACAACGCGGCCTCAACTGAGAAGATCCGGCAAGAAACTCAGCGGGCTTGTCATATTTTCACATTTTTTTTTTAAAACAAAGTTTGTCTTTTTACAATTAGATCAGCACCAGCGACAGTGTGTCCTGCCGTTCAAAATATCAAATAAAATAAAAAATACGACGAAAATACAACAAACTAAAATGCCAAAGGGATAGTAGTCGGACCAGTCCCCCCAAGCAGCACCCGCGCACGAGTTGACTCGAGCAGCAGCCATCACTCCCCTCAACCATATTGGAGGGAAGGGGGTGACCCGCCACACGAAGCCGCCACAAGCAAAGACTTTTCGATGGCGAGCATGACCGATCCAAAATCACAGTGGCACACGTTAAACATTTACCTTCTGCTGTTAAGCAGTGCCTCGTCAGGCAAGACACAAAGCACTTTAACATATTACCAACTTTTGTCACAAGTCGTCTAAGTTAGATACACACCAAGAATAATTTACAAGCTCAAGTGAATTGCCTTCAGAACGTAAATAAAGTAATAATCAATTTTGCTGCTAGACTACAAAAGAAAAAAAATAAAAGAAAAAAAGGATAAAAGGACAGCGGCCGGACCAGTCCCCCCAAGCAGCACCCGCGCACGAGTTGACTTGAGCAGCAGCCATCACTCCCCTCAACCATATTAGAGGGAAGGGGGTGACCCGCCACACAAAGCCGCCACAAGCAGAGACTTTTCGATGGCGAGCATGACCGAACCATAATCCCAGTAGCCTTGCGTCTTGAAATAAAAAATAAATATATTAAAAAAAATACGAGTACATAAGACATCATCCAGCAAAACACTTTTCACTTTGACATTTGCTGTATTCAGTCTTAAAATTAAAATTAGTATTCTAAAACTATTTGAGCAGTTCATTCCCAGGCTGTTTTGTCTTCCAAGTAATCGGAAATTTTGTAGTAGCCTTTTTTAGCAAGTTTAGATTTAACAGTGCATTTGAATTTATTTATAGGCAGATCTCTGATACCATTGGGAAGCTTATTATAGAAACGTATACACTGTCCTACAAAAGAATTACTTACTCTGTGGAGACGAGTAACATGTAAACTAAGGTCATCTTTACCACGTGTATTAACCGAGTGAACATCACTTCTCTTTTTAAAGTTATTAATATTTTTCTTTACATACATTAAATTTTCAAAAATATACTGTGACACCACTGTCAAAATATTTATCTCCTTAAACTTTTCTCTAAGCGAATCTCTGGGAGCCAGATTGTAGATAGCTCTTACGGCTCTTTTTTGGAGCACAAAAATAGCGTTGAGATCTGCGGCATTACCCCACAGGAGTATTCCATATGACATAATACTGTGGAAGTAACTAAAGTAAACTATCCTAGCAGTATCAACGTCAGTTAAAAGTCTAATTTTCTTAACTGCATACGCCGCTGAACTAAGCCTGCCGGACAGTTTTTTAATATGTGGGCCCCATTGCAGCTTCTTATCTATGGTGATTCCTAAAAATACAGTTGACTCAACAGGATCTATCCCAGATCCATTTAATTCCACGTTGGTTCTCTCCTGTCTTACATTAGGGGTGGAAAATTTAATCAATTTAGTTTTTGATTCATTTAGGCAAAGATTGTTAGTACTAAACCAATGAACCACTTTAGATAATGCATTGTTAACCTCGTCATAATTAATTAATTGTCGTTTGATTTTAAATAATGACAACCCCTCCCTTCTAAAGGGGAGACCTTTGTCCAGCAGTGAGCGTCATTCGACTGATAATGATGATAAATGATATACATGAGCTATATTGCATCCCTAGGTTTCAAAGTCTATAATCCCAGTAAACATTGTAAAAACTTCACAGCCGAGAGAACATCGATACTTCTGCAGTATAGGTTCGTGAGAGTAAAGGAATAAAGAGTACACTGTGTCTACGCAAGCACTACGTATACCTCTTGCGTAGTCTAATCTTGTGGAAGAAGAGAACATCTTTAAAATATGTAATACCATTTTTTTTCCGCCAATTTATGGCTGCTGCTTCATTTAGCGACAGTTTGTAACCACCCACTAATGTTTCATTAGTCCAGCAATCATATTATGTTTCTCTAGAGATATTGAGACTTGATGACCTTGTAAACGCTCTATGGCGCGCTTAAATATAAAAAAAACAGCTTACCTGTCGAATTTTCTGCCAGTACGTAATCTGAGCCTGTATCTATTCCGGACAGTAAAATACTGGTCCTCCAGATTGAGTAAAAAAACAACTAATTAACACAACACAAGGTCAAATTATGCCTTTCCACACGCGAGCCCCTAATATAATAGTCGTCGATAGTTCAACTATTGTACTACGAAGTAGTTGTCCGAAGGTCGTCTATTGACTGTAGAGATACGATTCAAGATATGCATTAGCTGGATTGAATGCTTCAACTAACGAGGTTCCACCGCTTGAATTTGGCCTCAAGTAGGCTTAGCTTACGAATTTTATAGCAATTTACGTTTGATCGAAAGGTTCCGGTTACATAAGGAACCTTTCAAGGTTAAATAAAGTGGTTTTTTTTAAATCCAATGAAAGGTTGTGGCAACATATATTTTATCGACGTGGAATCGGCTTAGGCAGAACGTTGCGGAAACAACGAGCGACGGCTACGACTTAAGAGTTGACCAGCTGGCAACAAGAGATTTATATAATACCTACTGCCTTCCCTGCGGCTACGCCCGCTATTTTTTTTTTCACCCCATTTAACCCCTTTAAGAGTGAAATTTTCAAAAACCCTTTCTTAGTGGATGCTTACATCATATGAAGAACGTATTGTCCAAACTTCAGCTTTCTAGGTCCAGCGGTTTTGCCTGTGCGTTGATGAATCAGTCCGTCAGTCAGTCGTTAATATTTTAAATCCGAAGAGATTTTTTTCTTAATAGATAATACGCAACTTCTTATTAATGAATGTGTGAAGACACTTGAAATAAATTCGGTTTCTGAAATAAAACATCTTTACGGACGCTTGACTTGGGGAGTAAGCTGGTGAATGCGTGACAGAGCGTTACGAAAATTGTGATCGGGCGAGGCGAACGGTAGTTGAGAGGGAGATATAAGTTAGTGAAGATAGAAAGAGAGAGAGTTACGTTTCGTATATTACTGAACGGGCAAGAGAAAGAGATGCGAGCACACTGTTTTTTCTCTATCTCATAGCCAGTTACGTTTCGTATATCTAAGAAGTTTTACTTCAGTCGTGTGGTTTAAAGCACACTCGTTTTTTAATAAGCTTATCTCTAAAAAAATAAATGTATCTATTCGAACCTTAACTCTAAGCAAATTAATTAATGTTGTTTGTAAAAAAAAAACAAGTCAAATCCGTATAATTTCGTAATACACCGGTTAAAGTATTCGGTGTTGGAAGACTGTTTCCGATTATTAATTTATCGGTCATTGTCAAATCTATTTCATGCGCAACAGAATAGATAAAATATAGTTATTTATATAATCAATAGAATGATAGACCGTCATTAGAAATATTTAATTAGTACGAGATAATCGATATCTTTACTCACGAACATAGTAAGAAGCGTAAATTGGATTAGAGTATCGAAATAAGCTGATTACTAGTATTGGATTAGTGATAATAAACGCTAATTTAACTATGCGAGTGCGAGTAAAACCATCGAATTAAAACCTAGTGGGGACCTACTTTAATAAAGTTTTAAAAATACTTTGCTATTTTTGGTTATGGCTACAGTGGATAATTTGGCAACGTGATTGATATATTACAGCAAGTCCTTTTTTTACTACTTATAAAGTCAGTGCTTGACTCTAGTCCCACCTGATGGAAAGCGGCGACGCAATCAAGGATGGTAAAGCACGCTAGCTTATTAAAAGCCTATTCACTCCAGTCTTGAAAAACCGACGCAGGCACACTGAGTCCTTAGCTGACCTTAGCTTAGTCTTTAGCTGTCCATAACAGACTTCTTGTATACAACACTTCTGTAGAATTCGCAGAAAGGATCAATAGGATTTGCACTCGACATTGTTAGTAAATTGGTCATAAAAATAAACCTTTTTTTTATCAGGCTCCGTACATTATTTACGTGGAAGTGCTCGAAACTGATGGACGGGAGCCGCTTCCCCCTCGCCTACTGCCGCCTGCGCCTCCAGCCCCCCACTCGCCCCCCATCAGGCACACGAAGAGCGAGGAGAACCTCGTGCCCGAGTGGCCCGCTCTCGCCCTCTACTCGGGCCTGGATGACGGCGACGCGGGCGACTGCTGGAGTCACGACGATGATGAGCTGAGCACGCAGTACCCGCACAGGGCGCCAGCGCCCGACAGCTTATCACAGGTAATTTGAAGCCACTCGATTATAGAATGATCGAATGCATCGGTTAATGAACCGATTCGATTATGAATTGATAGTAAAATAAACTATTTTTCAAAAAATAAAAACCGACTTCAAAGTAAATTATCTAAAAAGCATAAAATAACGAAAATATATTGAAGTCGGTGCTAGCACATCATGTTAACTAACATTAGCACCAGCTGACACCGACTTCAATATATTTTCGTTATTTTATGCTTTTTAGATAATTTACTTTGAAGTCGGTTTTTATTTTTTGAAAAATAGTTTATTTAACACTTTTTAGTGACTTTTATTTTAGCAAAATAGGTATCAGCGCTATCATGCAACTCGAACGTCTACGTTACAGTAACTTACTAAAAACATAAAAAGTTTATATCTCTTAAACTACTGGACCGATTTTGATGAAACTTGTACTCTACCCTAAGTTGAAAAATACTCAAACTATTGCAAAAAGAATTTTCGAAATCGGACCTGTAGTTTCTGAGAAATCCGCGGACAAACCTACATACATACATACATACTTACATACATACATACATACATCCATCAAATTTGGTAAATTTGCTTAGAAGCCCACATAGACTAACATATATTAATATTACGCATTTTTATTAATATTACATACATGCGCGTCGAATAGAGAACCTTCTTTTTGAAGCCGGTTAAAAAAAAACATAGTGTCATATTGTTTTTCAACTCGATGTGATTCGATACAATTATATTATGAAAAAAAAATCGTTAGCAGCCGATAGACGTCACTGCTGAACAAAGACCTCCCCCTTAGAAGGGAGGTTGCCTCAATCCCCACGCTTGGTAGGTGGTTTGGGGTTTGCAGTATAGGTGGAAGATAAATCCAAAAGAAAGGCGCTGCTGCCCGTCTTCTTGTTCTCGCTTAGTCGCCTCTTACGACACCCAACGATAGGAGATGGGGGGATGCAATTATAACCCGACACCCCGCGGGTAAAAATAAATTGTACTAATTGTACTTTTTTTTGTGTGCTAAGAATTTGGTTTTGAGTTTTCCTTTGATACTAAGATGAGACCATGATAAGATTGTTTCGTAATTTGGTGAAGTCCGGTTCGATTTAGTAAGTTCTGAGTGTCTAGATATTATGTATAGCGACATTAATCTTTAACATACCTAGTAGATTAGATTAGGCATATTATTGCTCTTTAATATTTAGCATGGCGCTCTGGCTACTTTATTTTAAATTGTTTGATTGTTTTCAAAATTACCGTTTCGGGAAACAAGTTGCCTGTGTTTTTTTCTGGCTCAAAAGCATAGACATGTATGCAAATCACGTCGATCTATTGTTTCCTTGCTGATTGAAAGAAGGACAAATCAATCAAATCGAGTTTGTAATATTAAGAATGTTATTGTGAATGCCCAAAGCATACTGTATCTTATGGCACATAAAATAGACTACTCTTTATTGTACACCAAGAATACAATCATCAAAAGTATACAGAATTTAAAAAAAAAACATGTGTCCGATCCGTGAGGGTCTTATTCAGTGTATCAATACAAACACATGTACATATAACTCAGTTTTCCATACAGAAGCGTCATTTATCTACAGTAAATTACAAACATTTATGTCTTGAAAATTATTTTATACTCATGCCGAGCTGTCAAAAGTTGCAAGGATTTAGGCAACTGTGCGTGTGCCCCTTACAAATATCGATATCGGACGTCTACAGTTAATAGACAGGCAAATGTACCTCCTTCTCCTTTTGAATTTTGATAAAGAAATTCCATGAACTTATCAAGACCAAAATAAATGGTAGTTTGTTTCGAAGGCTGCGTGCAAAAATCGTTTCTAATTCCATTAAAACTCAATAAATGAAACATTTGAATCTATTTCCATTATAGTTTGCGTGCTTTCTCCAAACCAATTGATTAACTAATCAGCTAATAGCATTAACATAAGCTTTTGTTAGTGGTCGCCGTGTTTAAAGGGCAGTGTAGCCGGTGAGAAAGTGTGGACCGACCCTGCGAGGTCAAAGAATTAGATCGCGTCTCTTTCAAATAATAGATTGTAATCTCATAATGTGATCGTCCACTTTCTTAAAAATGAGTTTGTTGCTTTCTTAAAAAATATTTGTGGTTTTTTTACAATGACTGATGATGAATAAGATTTGTATTATAATTATATTTTGTTAATTATTATATAATAATATTACATATCTAAGTAAGCACTAGTCTTAGGGTTGTATTATTTCTGGTTAAATTCCATGATAGTACATGAAAACATAGAAATGTTTACTAATTGAGCCTGAACAGAATTTAATTATTATAATTATTTCAAATTACAGTTGAAATTTAGATTATGTTATGAAATTAATAGAACATATTATTCGTAAAGCCCAGTTAATTACTTATTTTGTTCTTTGCATAATATAAAATGTATACGTGGTCGTGCAATTTCTGAAGATACTGGGTGTAAATTTATTGAAAGTCGTGATGTATAAATGTTATTAGACTACCTAGATGTTACATGACTGGTATTATAAATTATAGGTAGGGTGTCTTCACACGGTAGTCCAGTTATCGTAAGCTATAAAATTTACTATCAAGGGAGATTAAAAGTAGGTTTAATATCGGATCGATATAAAACTCATCTCAGATTAATAGCTGCTAGTTAAACCGAAACGGCTCGTAATAACTGGCAATGTTTATCGGATCACTTGCGTCCAGTAATTGCACGAGTTATGATGATAGATAATCTCATCAAAGGCGACATATTGAAGCGACTAAACCCTGATATATATTTTATGACTATTTCTTTGATTGAAAGATTTTTGCAAAACTTTTCTATGTTCTAGGATGTTTAGTTCATAAGGACCTGTGACTGAATAGAATTGCTTATGTATCTCTTTTTTTTTCGACAGACTTGCACAAAAGTTGTAAATTCTTTAAGGCGTCTGCGAAATCAAGTATGATGTCCGTTCCGTTTGTTAAATTAGAATATAGAGAAATAGACTTTATTTTATGTAGGTAATATTAAAGAGCACTTGATACAAAATTTTTTAGCGCAAGCCTGCGTGTAGAGCATTGTACCTAAATCACGTAGAAATTAAATCAATAACACGTGGGGACTCCGCTCATGTTGAATTGTTGTGTGAAGCGATGCGATGACGTGCTGTATGTTGTCGCAGGTGTCTGCAGTGTCAGCATTGTCGACATCGTCTTGCGGGTCGCGGGAGTCCGTGGCGGTGGGCGCGGGGGACGTGAGACGCCGCCTGGCCGATGCCACCGCGCCGCCGCCACCTAATGCTTTCCGCCACGACCCCGCCGACCCATCCGCCACCGCGCTCAAGGTATGCACAAACGCCGACCGACGCCTTCCACCACGACTCGGAACACGTTCCGCCACGACTTTGAAATTTTCCGCCATGACCCCGACACCTTCCACCACCACTCGAGCACATCCAGCCACGATTAGTACACCTTCCGCATGACTCTTGACATTTTCCGCCATGACCCCGACAACTTCCGCCACGACCCAAACACCTTCCACCACTACTTGAACACCTTCCGCCGCGACTCAAACTCATTCCGCCTCGACTCGAACACCTTCCGCCACGACCCTGACACCTAACGCCACGACCCCGATACCTTCCGCCACGACCCCGACACCTACCGCTACGACCCCGCCACCTTTCGCCACTACCCCGGCATCATCCACCACGACGCCGCCGAGTATACAGACATTACGTCGTAGATCCTTATTCTTCCTTATTTATCCAAAGAAACTTGCCTTATTAGTTTTAAATTGTATTCCAGGAATCATGGGAAACCAAACTCGCAAGAATGCGATCATCATCACCATACGGTGCACTGAGTGGATGGCGGTTGCTCGGTTGTATTGTGAAGGTGGGCGACGACTTCCGGCAAGAGATATTAGCCGCGCAACTATTGCGGAGACTGCAGGCCGCTTGGACGACGGAGCGCGTGCCTTTGAGACTACACCCGTACGAGATACTGTGTCTGGATAAAGAATCTGGGTTAATAGAACCGGTAAGTTGTCTTATAAAGTGTAACATAATTGGATAGAAACTTTCTCTGTTTATTCTCCTGCTAAATTTCTATGTGCAACGTTTGGATCACATATTTGTTATTTTCTTACGTATCTACTTACTTACTTCTTGGTAGTACAAATCTTTGTGGGTCTTGGCTTCCTTCACAATCTATTTCAAGCTGTCGCGATGCTTTGCGACTTTCTTCCAGCTGGTAAACTTTCTTGTCTTCCTCAAATGTTCTTATACACAGATTTAAATCATATTAGCCTTTCCTATTCGTATTTTTGTTGAGGTATCAAGCGAAAAAAAAGGAAACCGGTTTTGTATCCGGCATGCATTCGAGGTGATACGGCAGTCTCAATCGCTCAAACTCTCAAAACTTGACGATGGTCGCATGTTGGATAAGTTAGTTTCTTAGGTGCCCATTATTTAGCAATGTGATTCATACATTTAGAGTCTACGCTACGTCCATCTCCCCGTTTAGTGTGTCGTGACCATGTATGGTGTGGTCGGCAGGTGCTGAATACGGTGTCGCTGCATCAGATCAAGAAGCAGTCGGGCAAGTCCCTCCGCGCCTGGCTCGAGCTGGAGCACGGGCCGGCCACCAGCGAGCAGTTCATGCTCGCGCAGAACAACTTCGTGCGCTCCGCCGCCGCCTACGCGCTCACCAGCTACCTGCTGCAGCTCAAGGACAGGTAGCTACACGACACTACACGACACTAACCTACGCGCTCACCAGCTACCTGCTGCAGCTCAAGGACAGGTAGCTACACGACACTAACCTACGCGCTCACCAGCTACCTGCTGCAGCTCAAGGACAGGTAGCTACACGACACTAACCTACGCGCTCACCAGCTACCTGCTGCAGCTCAAGGACAGGTAGCTACACGACACTACACGACACTAACCTACGCGCTCACCAGCTACCTGCTGCAGCTCAAGGACAGGTAGCTACACGACACTACACGACACTAACCTACGCGCTCACCAGCTACCTGCTGCAGCTCAAGGACAGGTAGCTACACGACACTACACGACACTAACCTACGCGCTCACCAGCTACCTGCTGCAGCTCAAGGACAGGTAGCTACACGACACTACACGACACTAACCTACGCGCTCACCAGCTACCTGCTGCAGCTCAAGGACAGGTAGCTACACGACACTAACCTACGCGCTCACCAGCTACCTGCTGCAGCTCAAGGACAGGTAGCTACACGACACTACACGACACTAACCTACGCGCTCACCAGCTACCTGCTGCAGCTCAAGGACAGGTAGCTACACGACACTACACGACACTAACCTACGCGCTCACCAGCTACCTGCTGCAGCTCAAGGACAGGTAGCTACACGACACTACACGACACTAACCTACGCGCTCACCAGCTACCTGCTGCAGCTCAAGGACAGGTAGCTACACGACACTACACGACACTAACCTACGCGCTCACCAGCTACCTGCTGCAGCTCAAGGACAGGTAGCTACACGACACTACACGACACTAACCTACGCGCTCACCAGCTACCTGCTGCAGCTCAAGGACAGGTAGCTACACGACACTACACGACACTAACCTACGCGCTCACCAGCTACCTGCTGCAGCTCAAGGACAGGTAGCTACACGACACTACACGACACTAACCTACGCGCTCACCAGCTACCTGCTGCAGCTCAAGGACAGGTAGCTACACGACACTAACCTACGCGCTCACCAGCTACCTGCTGCAGCTCAAGGACAGGTAGCTACACGACACTACACGACACTAACCTACGCGCTCACCAGCTACCTGCTGCAGCTCAAGGACAGGTAGCTACACGACACTACACGACACTAACCTACGCGCTCACCAGCTACCTGCTGCAGCTCAAGGACAGGTAGCTACACGACACTACACGACACTAACCTACGCGCTCACCAGCTACCTGCTGCAGCTCAAGGACAGGTAGCTACACGACACTACACGACACTAACCTACGCGCTCACCAGCTACCTGCTGCAGCTCAAGGACAGGTAGCTACACGACACTAACCTACGCGCTCACCAGCTACCTGCTGCAGCTCAAGGACAGGTAGCTACACGACACTACACGACACTAACCTACGCGCTCATCAGCTACCTGCTGCAGCTCAAGGACAGGTAGCTACACGACACTACACGACACTAACCTACGCGCTCACCAGCTACCTGCTGCAGCTCAAGGACAGGTAGCTACACGACACTACACGACACTAACCTACGCGCTCACCAGCTACCTGCTGCAGCTCAAGGACAGGTAGCTACACGACACTACACGACACTAACCTACGCGCTCACCAGCTACCTGCTGCAGCTCAAGGACAGGTAGCTACACGACACTAACCTACGCGCTCACCAGCTACCTGCTGCAGCTCAAGGACAGGTAGCTACACGACACTACACGACACTAACCTACGCGCTCACCAGCTACCTGCTGCAGCTCAAGGACAGGTAGCTACACGACACTACACGACACTAACCTACGCGCTCACCAGCTACCTGCTGCAGCTCAAGGACAGGTAGCTACACGACACTACACGACACTAACCTACGCGCTCACCAGCTACCTGCTGCAGCTCAAGGACAGGTAGCTACACGACACTACACGACACTAACCTACGCGCTCACCAGCTACCTGCTGCAGCTCAAGGACAGGTAGCTACACGACACTAACCTACGCGCTCACCAGCTACCTGCTGCAGCTCAAGGACAGGTAGCTACACGACACTACACGACACTAACCTACGCGCTCACCAGCTACCTGCTGCAGCTCAAGGACAGGTAGCTACACGACACTACACGACACTAACCTACGCGCTCACCAGCTACCTGCTGCAGCTCAAGGACAGGTAGCTACACGACACTACACGACACTAACCTACGCGCTCACCAGCTACCTGCTGCAGCTCAAGGACAGGTAGCTACACGACACTACACGACACTAACCTACGCGCTCACCAGCTACCTGCTGCAGCTCAAGGACAGGTAGCTACACGACACTACACGACACTAACCTACGCGCTCACCAGCTACCTGCTGCAGCTCAAGGACAGGTAGCTACACGACACTACACGACACTAACCTACGCGCTCACCAGCTACCTGCTGCAGCTCAAGGACAGGTAGCTACACGACACTACACGACACTAACCTACGCGCTCACCAGCTACCTGCTGCAGCTCAAGGACAGGTAGCTACACGACACTACACGACACTAACCTACGCGCTCATCAGCTACCTGCTGCAGCTCAAGGACAGGTAGCTACACGACACTACACGACACTAACCTACGCGCTCACCAGCTACCTGCTGCAGCTCAAGGACAGGTAGCTACACGACACTACACGACACTAACCTACGCGCTCACCAGCTACCTGCTGCAGCTCAAGGACAGGTAGCTACACGACACTACACGACACTAACCTACGCGCTCACCAGCTACCTGCTGCAGCTCAAGGACAGGTAGCTACACGACACTAACCTACGCGCTCACCAGCTACCTGCTGCAGCTCAAGGACAGGTAGCTACACGACACTACACGACACTAACCTACGCGCTCACCAGCTACCTGCTGCAGCTCAAGGACAGGTAGCTACACGACACTACACGACACTAACCTACGCGCTCACCAGCTACCTGCTGCAGCTCAAGGACAGGTAGCTACACGACACTACACGACACTAACCTACGCGCTCACCAGCTACCTGCTGCAGCTCAAGGACAGGTAGCTACACGACACTACACGACACTAACCTACGCGCTCACCAGCTACCTGCTGCAGCTCAAGGACAGGTAGCTACACGACACTACACGACACTAACCTACGCGCTCACCAGCTACCTGCTGCAGCTCAAGGACAGGTAGCTACACGACACTACACGACACTAACCTACGCGCTCACCAGCTACCTGCTGCAGCTCAAGGACAGGTAGCTACACGACACTACACGACACTAACCTACGCGCTCACCAGCTACCTGCTGCAGCTCAAGGACAGGTAGCTACACGACACTACACGACACTAACCTACGCGCTCACCAGCTACCTGCTGCAGCTCAAGGACAGGTAGCTACACGACACTAACCTACGCGCTCACCAGCTACCTGCTGCAGCTCAAGGACAGGTAGCTACACGACACTACACGACACTAACCTACGCGCTCACCAGCTACCTGCTGCAGCTCAAGGACAGGTAGCTACACGACACTACACGACACTAACCTACGCGCTCACCAGCTACCTGCTGCAGCTCAAGGACAGGTAGCTACACGACACTACACGACACTAACCTACGCGCTCACCAGCTACCTGCTGCAGCTCAAGGACAGGTAGCTACACGACACTACACGACACTAACCTACGCGCTCACCAGCTACCTGCTGCAGCTCAAGGACAGGTAGCTACACGACACTACACGACACTAACCTACGCGCTCACCAGCTACCTGCTGCAGCTCAAGGACAGGTAGCTACACGACACTACACGACACTAACCTACGCGCTCATCAGCTACCTGCTGCAGCTCAAGGACAGGTAGCTACACGACACTACACGACACTAACCTACGCGCTCACCAGCTACCTGCTGCAGCTCAAGGACAGGTAGCTACACGACACTACACGACACTAACCTACGCGCTCACCAGCTACCTGCTGCAGCTCAAGGACAGGTAGCTACACGACACTACACGACACTAACCTACGCGCTCACCAGCTACCTGCTGCAGCTCAAGGACAGGTAGCTACACGACACTAACCTACGCGCTCACCAGCTACCTGCTGCAGCTCAAGGACAGGTAGCTACACGACACTACACGACACTAACCTACGCGCTCACCAGCTACCTGCTGCAGCTCAAGGACAGGTAGCTACACGACACTACACGACACTAACCTACGCGCTCACCAGCTACCTGCTGCAGCTCAAGGACAGGTAGCTACACGACACTACACGACACTAACCTACGCGCTCACCAGCTACCTGCTGCAGCTCAAGGACAGGTAGCTACACGACACTACACGACACTAACCTACGCGCTCACCAGCTACCTGCTGCAGCTCAAGGACAGGTAGCTACACGACACTACACGACACTAACCTACGCGCTCACCAGCTACCTGCTGCAGCTCAAGGACAGGTAGCTACACGACACTACACGACACTAACCTACGCGCTCACCAGCTACCTGCTGCAGCTCAAGGACAGGTAGCTACACGACACTACACGACACTAACCTACGCGCTCACCAGCTACCTGCTGCAGCTCAAGGACAGGTAGCTACACGACACTACACGACACTAACCTACGCGCTCACCAGCTACCTGCTGCAGCTCAAGGACAGGTAGCTACACGACACTACACGACACTAACCTACGCGCTCACCAGCTACCTGCTGCAGCTCAAGGACAGGTAGCTACACGACACTACACGACACTAACCTACGCGCTCACCAGCTACCTGCTGCAGCTCAAGGACAGGTAGCTACACGACACTACACGACACTAACCTACGCGCTCACCAGCTACCTGCTGCAGCTCAAGGACAGGTAGCTACACGACACTACACGACACTAACCTACGCGCTCACCAGCTACCTGCTGCAGCTCAAGGACAGGTAGCTACACGACACTACACGACACTAACCTACGCGCTCACCAGCTACCTGCTGCAGCTCAAGGACAGGTAGCTACATGACACTACACGACACTAACCTACGCGCTCACCAGCTACCTGCTGCAGCTCAAGGACAGGTAGCTACATGACACTAACCAGCGAGCGGTTCCGAAGATGAAACTAATATACATAATCAGACCTCCCCCCAACATTCAGTCATTTTGCGAAGGTACCAAAGAAATTATGCATACTTTCTTCGGTTGGTACCAAGCACCACTGCCTGAAAAGCGTAGTAACATTTTCATGTAGTATTAAGACTAACATAGAAAAGCCAACAGATTCCCTTACTCGGGAATCAGTATGTTAACGGCTGCGTATGGAAGAATGCGTAATAGTGACCTTCCCTCTAATATGGTTTTTTTTTTTTTTATTTAATTACCAAGACATATACAAAACATTCTTATTAATTACAGTGCCACTTAAACCTCTAAGGTTTGTATGTGACACAAAATTCGTTCACGCTTATACAATAAACCACGCCTTTATATAAAACAAACACATACTTACTACATATTTTAAATACATAATACCGTAGCGCACAACTGTACTACATATTTCAAATAGAAGAATTATAATTGTGATAGAAAATATTCTTTAAGTTTTAATTTCATATTGTTGACATTAATCATCGATATACTATACCAACTAGATTAGCTGTCACGAACAAAATGACATCGAAAATGTGGTCGCGGTTACATTTATTTACACAACTATACACGTAGCTAGAAATTGTAGAAAATAGTTTTAAATAATTCGGAACGTCGGACTAATAGCAGCCTTCACATGTAGTAATAAAGTCTAATTCTGTATGCAGTAATGTTGGCACATAAAACCTTTATATCGGAGACAAAGAAAAATCAATAAAACCGCCAAAATTATACGAAAAAAAGTAGTTGTTTTGACTGTACTCATTTAAAAGAAAATCTTAACCACTATAAAATAAGGTTCAAAACAGGTGTGTTTCCATTGTGTGTGTACTGACTTAAAAACTTATCCGTGCTGGTGGCAAAAATGAGAACTAACTTTTTTATTATGGTAATGACGCGTAGTTTAACAGTTTCGTATAGACAGTGGCGACACGCCTATCGGCAACATTAATTTTGTCAGTCTCTAGCGGAGAAAATATCAAATAAATAATTTTTATTTCGTATTATAATGATATCTTACTTATATTTATTATTTAAACTAGTAGTAATAAGAAAACGAAACGAAAAAAAATTTCCCCATCTGCAATTTTAGTATTACGATAAGTATTATATTATTTGGACAGTTTATAAACGCGCAATAAGGAATTTCGATACATCCTGTTGTCGGCTCGTACTAATTTGAAATAAGCGACAGCCTCTCTATTTTCGTGACCACTTTTCGGGCCGTGACAGCTAATCTTGTTTAGTATATCGATGACATTAATAGTACGGTTGAGGGGAGTGATGGCTGCTGCTCGAGTCAACTCGGGCGCGGGGGACTGGTCCGACTACTATCCCTTTGGCCTTTTAGTTTGTTGTAATTTTTGTCGTAATTTATTGTTTTCTTCTTTTCTACCTTGATTTATGTTTCGAACGGCAAGACACACTATCGCTAATGCTGATTCATTTGTAACTAAACAATTTTTTAAAAAAAGTGAAAAAATGACAAGCCCGCTGAGTTTTTTCCCGGATCTTCTCAGTTGAGGCCGCGTTATGATCCGGTGGTAGCTTTAAAAAAAATACCATTCAAAAGTGATACCGTTAAGCCTATTTGAAATAAAGATTTTTGAGTTTGAGTTTGAGTGAGATTGAAAAACGCCGATTTATTTGCAATTACGATTCTTCCATATTTGTCGTCTTGGGACAATTTTTGTAAAAAAATTAAATTCTCTACCAATTTTACGTACCTTGAAATTAAATAATAGTATTTATATCTTTTTTGTGTATTAATTTATGGATGTATTGTTGCAGGCATAATGGGAACATTTTGCTGGACAGCGCTGGTCACATCATCCATATTGACTTTGGATTTATATTCTCAATATCTCCTAAGAATTTAGGATTTGAGAGCTCGCCATTTAAGGTATGCATTTATTTAATATATTTTTTTAAATCTATAAAAATAATCCGATTCCGTAACATTTTGACAGTAGAAACAATAATATTTATGAGTATGTGCGTTGAGAGACATTTCCGGTTGATCAACTTTAGGTCGATTGCTTTCTCTAGTAATTTTGTGAGAAACACTGTTTTAACTTTCATGGCGATTCACAATCATATTTAGATTCACGGGTTTATTGCCGGGACGATTTATTATAACTTGATTTTAACTTTTATTAAAAATAGTGCGCGGTCTTTAAAGTGGACGGTAAAACAAAGTGTTTACCCGTGAGTCTAAATATTTTGTGTGAAAATTGCTACAGGGTCTGACCGCGACAGTACTATACACTCCGAACCAAATAAGCTTGAATGCGATTACAACTTTGCTGTATAGTTGACCGTTAACGCGGCAGCAAAAACAGGTTGGTAATACAAAGTTGTTTTTGCTGACGCGCCTAGTTGACAATGTATGCGTTATGTAGTTATTGAGCCGCAAACGAACTTGTAATCGCGTTCAAGCTTATTTGGGAAGGAGTGTATAAATATTTATAAAAATGTATCAAATGTGTGTGCAGTTGACTCAAGAGTTCGTGGACGTGATGGACGGCGAGAACTCAGACATGTTCCAATACTTCAAGATACTGATCCTGCGCGGATTGATAGCCGCGAGGAAACACTGCGATCAGATCATACACGTGGTCGAACTCATGAGGATGGGTATGTATCAATACATAATACTCTATTTTAAAAAGAATAATAGTTAATTTATTTTAAAACCATACCTACAATGCGTTTGTAATTGGCAGACGCCCTGTAAGAGAGGTAGAACATTAGTAAGTCCACCTTTGTACATAATTAAGAATATACGTAACTAGCTGACCCGCGCAGCTCCTCCCGCGCATTCATTTTGCTCCCCTTTTCTCCCTACTTCCTTGATTTATCTCTCTCCATCTCTCTCTCTTTTAATAAAAATCAAATTCTATGCTATTTCTCTCCCCTCCCGTTTCGGTCCCCGTCACACTTCCCCTCTTCCTCTCCCCGTTGTCCTGTCTGAACCCTCTCTTTCCTCTCTCTTCTCCCAACTTGCTCCCTCTCACTCCCCCCCCCCCCTTGCTCCACCTAACTCCTCCGATCACTCACTCCATCACTCTCCCCTCTCCCTCTCTTGCACTCTCCTCTCGTTCTATATATCCTCGTCAATCATGCTATCAGCGGTATAAAATATACTTTATAACCTATTCTCAGACCTACCCGCAAAATTTCATACATATCAGTTCACCAGACTCTCGTGCACGTAACTCAGAGGTTCTCAGATTTTGTTGTGCAAGGCGTTGCGAACGTTCGACACTCGACTCTCGTGCGCGTACCTGAGAGTTTCTCTTATTTTGTTCAGTAAGGCGTTGTGCACGTTCAGGTGAAGATTCTCCCATACGACGTATTCTTGCTGCCCGTGCTTGAGAACTATGTTTAGAAAGTTGAGACCTGGCTCTCTTAGGCATTTTCAAATGTTTAAGAAAATGCTAATAGCGTGTAATATTCTAGCTCTGAAAAGAACTGTTGGTTACCCCTGAAAAAATCTGTTGGTTAGCCCTGAAAAGAACTGTTGATTAGCTCTGAGAAGAACTGTTGTTTAGCTCTGAGAAGAACTTTTGCGTAGGTGTAGTTTTAAGAAAGAAATCTAAAAAAAATCGCACGAAAATTCGAATTTGAATTCGCGCACGACCGCTGCGTAGGGAGCCGACCTCGCGTCCATAGATAAGAATAGTATATACTGAAATAGATAGGAAACTCTCCCGTGGCTCGAGGACGCTAAAGTGCTGCCCGCCTGTAGCTCATTCATTAACTACGGCTCTGCTACTACATACCTATAGCTAGCTACATACCTACTATTTGTACGTATAGTGCTATACTTTATCAAACCAACCAAAACCCAAATAGGTTATTTAGTTATAAAATAAAAAACACAACATGTGAAATATAGTATTTAATATCATAAATGGTACAAGTCACAAAATATAAGTTAATCTAAGCTATAATTAATGTTTCCATGTAGTCACGAACGGAAGTCAACATAATACAACAGACGTAATTTAATCACACTCAGACTAAGTTTCACTTTATGATATCACTAAAAACACTTGTAAACATTGATATTGTATTAAAAAGGAAACTACAGCAGCTTCCATATTCACAGTAAATCGAAATTTTCATAAAAACAAACTATAACCTCTGAGGAATATTACTACTGCACAGTGTTGCCAGCAACTGAATTAAAATAATGGCCGAGGTCGCGAAATTAGTACTGGCAAGGGACGTTTTTTGGTAGAAAAAGGAAATATTAAAAAAAGGTTTATTACCTAACTGCGTCAGAATGAGCATTATGTTTTTCAAGTTTATATATGTATTTAGCTAGTGCGTGGATCACGATCAATTCGTAAATAACCACTACCATCACCAGGGATTAAAAAAACTTGTACAATAATTTATTCAGAAACTCCGAACTGAACGAATTATATTTAACATACTTCAATGTATTTAGATTTTTTTACACTACAATGTTGAACATGGGGCATATTAATACAGAGCGCTCGGTACTCGATTCTTGTCCTAAATATGTAATAAAAATGGGTACCGTAGATGCGGGTTACTTCGGCTTCTTTTAATGTTATTTTCAGAAATTGTTGTGAAGTATGGTTCCTAGTAAAGTTTTTAGTGGTTTTATTTGATAAGTAACGACAGTATCTAAGCAAGTAATAAACACTTGTCCTCAAAATGTATGCATACATAATATGTACATACAATACAATACATACATGTTTAAATATTTTTTATTTTGAGCCAAAGTTATTCTATGAAGAGGGTTACTTTGGCGTGGGATTTTTATATATTTTCTATTTTAGAGCTAATATAAGAACTTTATAACAAAAATGGATGAAATTATATTACCTTTTTTCACTACCTACAAGTTCAAATAAATTGTCAGCTTGCCTCTCGATACATTTGTGCAGCCAATAAGAAACAAGTAAGTTGGAAATTAGAGATGGCAGTACTATGCCATCTCTCATTTCCGACTAAAGTTAGATCGTTTTCTGTCATAGTTACGAAAAGGTAGGAAATTCAATCTTTTTCCGTTTTGAGCCAATGTAACCTGCTAGAGCTAAAGTATGCGGATTTACGGTACTTAATATTTGACCCAATTATTAGTCAAAAATGTTCTGTGGTTTTTGGCTAATAAAGACTCAAAGGCCGACGAAAGACCGATAAAAAAGATGGACACAGTTTTGTTGATCTAACAACGCTGATACTATATCACATAACAGCCATTTTTTAATATTTTTTCTATAATAGTTGATGGTCGTAACATAAATAATAATAATTTTTCATTGTCTTTTCTTAATTACATTACATTGATATTAGAATGAAAACCTGGCTTAAATAATTTTAGAGAAAACCTACGGATTTATTTTTTACATTGGTAACTTCGAAAGACCTTTCTGTGTGAAATTCTGTTATTGTTATTCAACGCGATCTAGTGTTGGATAGCCTAAAACTTCTTACAAAGGGCTTATTTTGCTGAATGTGTCACTAGAGAGCAATGTAAACAGCGACCCAGTGACTTTGTTCTAAGTTTCCATAGCATGCTCGCGTCTGAGCCGCGCGGCTTACTCATAGATCTAAACTCCCCTCCCGCATGCGCACCCCCGCCTTGGTGACGCTCACTTCGCAACGGGCCGTGCCGTGCAGCAGAAATCTTTTAATTTATATGCAGTAATATTTTAATTTCGCCATAACTTCAAAACCAAATGTCCAATTTTAATCATTCAACGACCAAATATTATCTACATAAACTGTACTTAATGATGAAATAATTTATTTTGATAAGGATTAATAGCATGAGTAAAATAAATGCGTTTAAATGTAGTCCAAACAAAATTCAAGATTTTTAAATAGAAAAATGGTTTTTGGGCCTCACTCGACATAGATACGCGCGTGTGCCGCGGATTTTTTTGTAGATATTTATAAGATCTACAATTAATTGGAACATTTTATGGTTCTATCTTTTATAGTTTAGGCAGCGTACGCAAAATAAGTAACTTTTCTGCTTGATTTTTTACACCTTGTGTCCCAAATATCTTACGGAACCCTATTTTTTTCCAAAATAAAATTTAGCCTATGTTACTCGTGGATAACGTTAGCTTTCGAATGTTGAAAGAATTTTTAAAAACGGTCCAGTAGTTTTTGAGCCTATTCATTACAACCAAACAAACAAAGTTTTCCTCATTATAATATTAGTGTAGATAAGCCTATTGCGTATTGTAGCCTCCGTGGCGCAGTGGGAAACCGCTTGCTTTGTAAACCGGAGGCCGCGGGTTCGAATCCTGCGGGGGACAACAAATTTGAGTAGTTGTTCCTTACTGGCTAGGACAACGCAGGCTGATAACCTGATTGTCTGTAAAGTAAGATGATCCATGCGTCGGATGGGCATGTAAAAAGTCGGTCCTGCGCCTAACCACTCCCCGGTCGTGTCGGTCTTCCGTCCCATCGGATTATGAGAGGTATTATATAAAGGAAGAGAGAGTGCACTTGTGTCTACGCAACCGCTTGTGCACTATAATATCTCCTGCGTACATGGCTGATCTTGTGAAAGATTGGCCGCTGTGGTCGTTTCGGCCAGGAGGACATTATTTTATACGTAATAAGAATAATATCCGCCGATCTCCTCCCGTTGGGTGTCTGTAAGAGGCGACTAAGGGAAAACAAGAATATGGGTAGCAGTGTCTTTCTATTGGATTACCTACCACCTATACTGCGATCCCTAAGCCCTAGAGTTATTGCAATCCTGTTCACAAAGGGAAGGCCTTTGTGCAACAGTTGACGTCTTCTGGCTACCGATGATGATATAACATGTAAAGGCGTATTTCAGGTCTTGGTAATGGGCCTCGTAGGAATGTATAAGTTGATGACATATTGTTCTTCCGATCACGTGATTGCCTGTAAAATTAGATCATTTAATTTTACACATGCGTCGGATGGGCATGCATAAAGGTCGGTCATGCGCCTGACTTCTCCCCAGTCGAGTCGTTAATAACAGCATTATACTTTATTTCGCTCTTATTTTATTCGAATATAAAAATAAATCAAAAAGTATACATACGAAATACTGTTTTCACCATCGCTGGTATTTAACCGCTGGTAAAAAAAAAATACTGTTCATTTTGGATTTCCAACTCACTTGTACACTACAATATATTCTACATAATTGGCTGATTTTGTAAAAGATCTGTCTAGTGACTAATGTGATTCTTTTTTAAGCGTAAAAGAAAAAGATTGGCCGTCTCGGCCAAGAAGACATTATTACTACAGATACCTTTTTGTCCTCAGGCGGGCAGCTAGCATGCCTCCGAAGTAGCAGTGCAGTATCATCATTCCGCGGCCGCTTCCACGCCGGCAAGACAGAGCCGCAACTGCAGGCGCTCGTCGACCGACTGGTGCGGGACGCCCTCCACTCCCTCTCCACGCGGCTCTACGACAACTACCAATACTACACCAACGGTATACTGTGAACATAGACCCTGTACTAACGGCCCGATTTACTGACATCTGTTTATATGTATTTTTTTTATCCATGAGGGTAGTTCATAACTATGAGAGGCGAATGGTAATTTATTTTTATATCCGACCCTGTAGGGGCAAGAAAAGCACCCACCCATCTCCTCCCGTTGGGTGTCTTAACTAAGAGAAAACAAGGAGACGGGCAGCAGCGTCTTTCTATTGGATTCATCATTAGCATCCGCAAGTAGTCCACTGCTAGGCGAAGGCCTCCCCTTAGAAGTTAGTTACTCAAACATATGTGTTTCGGAAATCCTCCCGAAGTGCGTGAATATTATATTTAACAGATGTTAGTAAATTCGGCCGTATATGGTCTAAATCTCGTTATGCTTGTACGACTGATTTCAATTAATTGAATGCAAAAATTTTGATCAATTTAAGATTGCTTACTTACTGAGGGCATTTGTTCGTCGAATAAGTCACTTACCTCCGTCACTCTACCATCCTGCTTTTTTCCGCTTTTAAAATATTTGAAGTGTCTTTCAATCCTTAGATCAATCCGTCATACAGGTATTATTGTTCGACCTGTACTTTACAATTACATATTTAAACTAAACTGCATGTAGGATCAAAATATTGCTCATTGGTTAACCATCTTCTGTAGTATTTTATTATTAGACAAGCTATATAACAGTCTTGCCGTTGGCTAGATTCGATTAATTCTCAATTTCTTAGCACGGAGTCATAAATATAGCATTCTGTCATATGCATGTTGTGCACTTACATTAGGGACAAGGGAATTTTTCATGTTTTATTAAATTCCAGCTACGTGCTTTATATAGATAAAGCATGTATTCTTTCATGATAATTCAATACTGCTGCAGTATTTATTTATTTGTAATTTACGTTCACAATCATATTTCTTTGTAATATTGAGTTACACACAAGAAGGTCATTTGGCAGTAGATAAATTATTAATATTACTAATACAAGTGGTAAAATGAACCAGTTATCATCGTTTATGATATTAAACAACTCCAATTTTACAAAAAAATGTTTGTGCGTTTCACCTAAGCATGGCAGAAACACTTTAAATTTTGCGGTTGCCCCAATATTTGAAAGATTCAGTTAAATTATATTCGCATGTAAATTCTAGCTTCAAGTAGTTTTTAATTTAGTGCCATAACATAACTCACTGTACCTTATCGGCCTTGTTTTGCTCAACCATTCACTCTTGATCATACTAATACAATCATTAGACTATAAGGGTAAAAGAGACAAAAACACGAATACTTATCCGAAGCTAAGATCAAATATCGCTATCCCTTTCTAAGTAGTCCGAACTCTTTCTGACACCGGCAAGGTTACCCTAGAGACTTTGAACCTTTGAGAAAGGGTTAGCAATGTTAGACCTTTCCTTCAGATATTAAGTATTCGGTGTTTTTTCTCCAATTTTACTCATATAACATCATGAATACATTCAACCCGTCCACTGTAGAAACCTATTAGCGCTTTGTAAAAAGAAACCGATTGACAGATAAAATATTTTCAACTAAATAGAATGTTAAAAAATTTGAAACAAAATGTAAATAAAAAAAATTATGATAATTTTCGCAATGAGAAGACTGATTGTTCAGGCATGAAATGGTCTAGATTTAGGTTTCCTAGCAGATTTAAATTTAAGTTTTAATCTTGTGTGTACATTGAAATTGAATGTAACTGTTAACAATCTGATGTGAATGGGATAATGCCAAAGGAATGTATAAAATATGGCATTGTTATAGATTATAATAAATATAAAATCTTAATTGTTAAATGTCCAACGCTAGATAGGATCGGAGACACCAAAATAAAAGGGTGTATCTATAGACATAATGAAGTATAATGATGTATGTATGAATATCGAGTATCGTTATTCTGTGTTGTATGGGCAATGTTGCCAACTAGATAGATAATTGAACCAAAATTGTACTAAATCAATTGAATGAGTAAACATTAATTAGAATATCTATCGGATCATTGACTTTGACGTCTACTAGGTTATAACAAAACTAGTGAAAACGTTGCCAAATTGTAAAAAGATTACACCTGAATGATTATATATTACAGAATGATACTAATTTTGAATCCATCGTATAATTTACCAATATTTTCGTCAGTTCTGGTCTGTTAAACTGTATGATTAAAACAAGTTTTGTGTTTGACTTTCCAAAAATCCAGTAATATACTGCTGTTAGATTGATGGTTCTAACAATTCAAGGTATAAAAGTATGGTTTCAGCTAACTAATTTAAATATTATAAGCTTCTTCGTCTCTTGTGCCAACCGGTATGATAAATTAAGGAAGATAAAAAGAACTCCAAAAGAACGGATTTTATTTCAGTATCAAATTTAGTTTTATTTTCCCATAACCGCAGTATTCCACCGAATAGTTAGATCAATCTTATCAATCTAACAGAACAGATAATAAATTTCTATAATTCAGTATACGGGACTGTAGCATTTTATCGTAGTCTAATTTAAATATCTGGCGAAGAACTTCGGTAAAAGGGTGTATCTACATAGCATTTTATTTTATGATAACAATATACACCTTGTATTTATATTTTTCGTATATTACGATTATTTAATATTTCAGTGTCGAGTTTTAATTGACACATTGAATATTTTGGTCAGTTCACGTAAGTATAGCGAAGCGCGCAATTACTTTTAAACGGAACATTTAGATAACATTGCCCCATGTATGTAACACACATTAAATGTATGTAACACGTTACAACGCGCGTAGCTGTTTACAATGTAAACTGACCTTAAATAGCACTTCTTGGACTGTAAATCGCCAACAAGCTTCGTCTAGCATTAATCCATATTTATTATTAATATTATTATTCATGTGTGGGTCAAATGTTATATCACATTCGACTATTTAAATAGTGTTTAAATGACGTATCTTTAAATATTTTATTCCTAGAAGATAAAAATTTATATATTATCTGTAAATAAATGTTTCCGCTTGTGATATATAAATTATTACTTCGAAATAATTATGTAACAAAATGTCCGGAACTAAGATACCTAACAATTTTCTCGAAATTCGTTATTTATCATCGTGTACAGGTAATTGTAAATAGGTACTCGTCTATTGTTTATCCTAATTTTTTAAATATATAATCATGATTTTTCGGATGGGTTTTATTTAAAAACTAGCTGACCCGCGCAGCTCCGCCCGCGCTTTAATTACATTTTGCTTCCCTTTTCTCCCTACTCCCTTGATTTATCTCTCTCACTTATAATAAAAATCTAATTCTATGCTATTTCTCTCCCCTCCCGCTTCGGTCCCCGTCACACTTCCATTCTTCCTCTCCCCGTTGTCCTCTCTGAACCCTCTCCCTCCTCTCTCTTCTCCCAACATGCTCCCTCTCACTCCCCCCCCCCTTGTTCCTCCGATCACTCACTCCATCACCCTCCCCTCTCCCTCTCTTGCACCCTCCTCTCGTTCTATATATCCTCGTCAATCATGGTATCAGCGGCATAAAATATACTTTATAACCTATTCTCAGACCTACCCGCAAAATTTCATACATATCGGTTCACCCAACTCTCGTGCACGTAACTCAGGGGTCGTCCATTAATCACGTGAGGCTCGAAAGGGGGGGGGGGGGTTCCGAAAAAATCACGAAATATCACCAGGAGGGGGGAGGGGTATAATGAGACATCACGTGTATTTATTTTTCGTTGAATGCACGATTTCTAAACCAAACAGCGGCACGTGGCCTTGACTCACCGTTGCCGGCAACGACTTCCCCTTCAACAATTAATCAGTTAAGTACCTGTATTTAAAGATAATATTCCGAAAATTTCAATATAAACTATATTGAAATTTTGTACAAAAAAATACACGTGAGTTTGGATAGTGGGGGGGGGGGGGGGGTAGTTTAAAAACCTCACCACATATCACCAGGAGGGGGGAGGGGTTAAAAAGTTGCTAAAAAACATCACGTGATTAATGCACGACCCCTCAGAGGTTCTCAGATTTTGTTGTGCAAGGCGTTGCGAACGTTCGACACTCGACTCTCGTGCGCGTACCTGAGAGTTTCTCTGATTTTGTTCAGCAAGGCGTTGTGAACGTTCAGGTGAAGATTCTCCCATACGACGTATTCTTGCTGCCCGTGCTTGAGAACTATGTTTAGAAAGTTGAGACCTGGCTCTCTCAGGCATTTTCAAATGTTTAAGAAAATGCTAATAGCGTGTAATATTCTAGCTCTGAAAAGAACTGTTGTTTAGCCCTGAAAAGAACTGTTGGTTAGCCCTGAAAAGAACTGTTGGTTAGCCCTGAAAAGAACTGTTGGTAACCCCTGAAAAAATCTGTTGGTTAGCCGTGAAAAGAACTGTTGATTAGCTCTGAAAAGAACTGTTGTTTAGCTCTGAGAAGAACTTTTGCGTAGGTGTAGTTTTAAGAAAGAAATCTAAAAAAAATCGCACGAAAATTATTAGACTTCGCGCACGACCGCTGCGTAGGGAGCCGACCGACCTCGCGTGTGAGCCGCGCGGATACCTTAGATTTTACTTACTCATAGATTTTTAACTCCCCTCCCGCATGCGCACCCCCGCCTTGGTGACGCTCCTTCGCAACGGGCCGTGCAGCAGAAATCTTTTAATTTATAAGCAGTATTATTTTAATTTCGCCATAACTTCAAAACCAAATGTCCAATTTTAATCATTCAAAGACCAAATATTATCTACATAAACTGTACTTAATGATGAAATAATTTATTTTGATAAGGATTAATAGCATGAGTAAAATAAATGCGTTTAAATGTAGTCCAAACAAAATTCAAGATTTTTAAATAAAAAAATGGTTGTTGGGCCTCACTCGACATAGTGTGCCCTTGTGTGCCGCGGACTTTTTTTGTAGATATTTATAAGATCTACAATTAATTAGAACATTTTATGGTTCTATCTTTTATAGTTTCGGCAGCGTACGCAAAATAAGTAACTTTTCTGGTTGATTTTTTACACCTTGTGTCCGAAAAATCCCAAATATCTAACGGAACCCTATTTTTTTCCAAAATAAAATTTAGCCTATGTTACTCGTGGATAATATAGCTTTCGAATGGTGAAAGAATTTTTAAAAACGGTCCAGTCGTTTTTGCGCCTATTCATTACAACCAAACAAACAAAGTTTTCCTCTTTATAATATTAGTATAGACAACCATATCTACCCCATTGTGCTATTTTTCTCATAGCAAGTACATTTTTAGTGTTCCAATCAGAAGTGGGATCTAGTATTCCTCATAGCTAGTTTAGATTGTTATGAAAGTCGAAACTAAAGAACTGATTTTGTTTTTCTAATCAAAAACGTTAGCTTTAATCTGCTACATGGGCTCGTGTGACCTATGCTACCTTGGTACAGTACGCGACAGGTCGCCATGGCAATCGGGGTATGAGTTGAGACGCGGGGGAAGGGACCCCCCGCATACCCGCGCCACCTTACGCGGGGTGTCCCCTTCCCGGTTGCCATGTCAACCTGTCGCGTGCTATACTCTTCAGGTAGTATAATGTTGACTCCAACCATCGTACTAGAATTGAAGTCTGCCGTTTCCCATGTTATACCAGTACTAGTGTATAAATATAAGCTCCGAAACCACTAGATGGGGTCTTGTGTCCTATGGTCACATAGTACGTTCACCATTGTCAAGTGAAAATATGTTCATCGTCATCAGGGGTCGTCCATCATCATATCACCAGGAGGGGATACATCACGTGTATTTATTTTTCGTTGAATGCACGATTTCTAAACCAAACAGCGGCACGTGGCCTTGACTCACCGTTGCCGGCAACGACTTCCCCTTCAAGATTTAATCAGTTAAGTAAGGTAAAACCCCAATCATCGACACTTTAAGGATCGGATATGAACATTTTTTAAATTATCTAGTTTATTTATGATATTATACAATATTTTCATGCACTAGGTATAAGTTTAGAGTTCATTCTATATTATCTGAAAGTTAAAACGAGTGTAATACCAATAAGTAGATCAATAAATCAAATTAGATTTAGGCTCTTTTTGGCCTAGTTATCGACAAGAAAATTCCATATATCGACACCCAGTAATCGACATGATCCAATAATCGTGATCTAGTAATCGACATGTTCTATTTATCGTCACCCAAATATCGACCGAATCCCAACACCATGCCCAAAAAAGTCTTATTAAGTACTTTAATTATTTTAATTATAATAAACAAACAGGGACATGTACATGTGTGTGGCATGCTTAAACTCATCTAAAGTTAATTAGGTAATGACTTTTGAATGCTATTATAACAAGATTTTTTTATTAAAAAATCGTAAATAATCTAAACCCGTTCCGTACTTCCACTTCCACTATTCTTTATCACGTATGAATTATTTTAACTACTTAATCAAATATTTAACATAAATTGTAGAACTGTTTTTAATTAATTGGTATTCGTCGTCATCATCGGCCGCAAGACGTCCACCGCTGACTATAGGCCTGACCCTTAGATCATATAAAAGTAAGGCCTGACCCTTCGAACGCCACAATGAACGACAATTGGCTATTATAATAAAGATAAATAAATATCGTCTGTCCACCTAGTAGGAGGCCTACCTACGCTGTCTTCCGGTTCGTGGTCGCTACTCGAGAACCTTTTTTCTCCATTGGTTGTCAGTTTTTCGAGCGATGTTGCCTACCCATTGCCACTTCAACTAACAGATTCTGAGAGCTATGTCGGTAACCTTGGTTCTTTGTCGAATCTCCTCATTACGGATTCTGTCACGCAAAGAAACTCCGAGCATAGCTCTCTCCATAGCCCGTTGTGTGACTGAGCTTCTCTAAAAGGCCAGCTGTTACTTAGCAAGGACCACGTCTCATTACCATATTGTCATCACTGGCAACATACATTGGTGAATGAACTTTGTCTTCAGGCACTGCTGAATTTCAGATGAGAAGATTTCACCAAGTTTCCCAAACGCCAAGTTGGATTTTTCGGGCGACCTCTTTGTCGAAATTGGACCCACTAAATCTATCCAAGGTAGTTGTTGGTCACTATCAACAACTTCGTGTGTATCGTTGCCAACGACTATCGGTATATGAATGCAACATGGACATTAGACATATTCTCCGTCTTGTCCATGTTCATTTTCAGACCCACCGCTTGGGTTAACGCTACTGAGGTCGCTGAGCATCCTATTGAGGTCCTCCAGCGATTCTGCCGCAATTACTATATTATCAGCAAAGCGAAGGCGAGTGATGTATTCGCCATTGACGTTGATGCCGAATCCGTACCAGTCCAAGAGCTTGAAAACGTCCTCCAATGCGTTCGTGAACAGTTTCGGAGAAATAACGTCTCCCCGTCTCACGACTCTCTTTAATCGGGTTGATTTTGTACTCTCGTCCTGTAGTCGGATCGGCATGGTGGTCGTTGCTGTACACACACTTCAACACCTATAGTCAATATGGCATCGCTGGAGGGACAAAAATGCTGCCCAGGTCTCTATTAAATCGAAGGCTTTTTCGTAGCCCACAAACGCTAGACATAATGACCGATTATACTTCTCAGTCTTCTGTATTATCTGACGGAGCGTATGAATGTGGTATACGGTGCTAAAGCTTTTTCGGAACCCAGCTTGTTCGGTAGACTGGAAATCATGACACCTACGTTCGAGACTGTTGCTATTCCTTCGTTTCGAAAACAGTTTGTATACACGGCTCAGGAGTGAGATATGTCTATAATTTTTAAATAAGGTGTTATACCTTTTTTGAAGAAAACCACTACCACACTCCTGTGCCATGCTTCTGGCGTAGTACCTTCGAGTAAGACGGAATTGAATAACTTCTAGAGGACTAAAAGTATCGGTTTTCCATCAGTTCTCAGAAGTTCTGTTGTGATTCCGTCTTCACCCGGCACCTTGTTGTTTTAAGCTATTTGAGAGCCATTCCAATCTAGTACAGGCTGATGTATGGGATGTCCTCAGAGTAGTATCGGGTTAGTTTAACTCTGGTGTCCGTGTAATACATTTTAAACACTCTTCATTCAGTCAAACCATTTTTGAAAACATAAGGACCTGATTGGTGTGGGTTGGTCTAAGGGCATTTTTCACGTGCTGGTGTAAGCTATCACGGTCTCTTCAGGCCCCGTAAATGTCATGACAGTAGCCATCTTTTCTCAGTGACCGCAGTTGAGGGCCGAACTTCACGAATTTTATCATGGAGAGGCGGCCTCGATCAAACTCTGCGTATCAACGCATTACGGTGCTCAAATGACGTTCTTTCCACCCAATAGCATTTTAAAGTCGAGCAGACTGACTGCTTCTATCGCCTGTGCCATTTGAAAAGGTGTGTATCTTTTTAGGCACCATTTTTGCAAAGTATGTGTTTCAAACACATGGAATATCCAATCATCGACACAACTGTCGATCACTGGAAGCAGTTTGACGATTTAAATGAAAGAACTATATTTTAAGAGTGCTGAAGAAACATAGCCAAGTAATAAAATAAAGTGCAAAAAATAATAAACAAAAACCTTTCGACATGTGTCGAAGTTTGGAACAAGCGAAGAAAAAATCTCCAATTACCGACAGGCGTATTTTCTTATTTTATTATAACCACACCCTTGTCAAACAATTATTAAAAACTAGTCAATTTATGTCTTAACTTTATAAATAAATAACATTTTCGATACAGCAAAACAATTAAAAGTTATAAGCAATAAATCTTACTCACCTCCTTAACGATTTTACTAGTAAAACTAGACACGACGAAGGATCACTTGCGGTCAAAACTTATACCAAGCCATTTTCTTAATAAACTATTTAAAAAAAATAAAAACCGTCTTCAAAGTAAATTATCTAAAAAGCATAAAATAACGAAAATATTATTGAAGTTGGTGTTAGCGTACCTGCTGTGTATATTCTGCACCAACTTCAATAATATTTTCGTTATTTTATGCTTTTTAGATAATTTACTTTGAAGTCGGTTTTTATTTTTTTTTAAATAGTTTATTTAACACTTTTTAGTGACTTATTTTACCAAAATAGGTATCAGCACTATCACGCAACTCGAACGTCTACGTTACAATAACTTACTGAAAACATAAAAAGTTTATATCTCTTAAACTACTGGACCGATTTCGATGAACCTTGTACTCACTCTACCCTAAGTTGAAAAATACTCTAACTATTGCAAAAAGAATTTTCAAAATCGGACTTGTAGTTTCTGAGAAATCCGTGGACAAACCTACATACATACATACACTCATAAAATTTGGTAAATTTGTTTAGAAGCCCACATAGACTAACATATATTAATATTACGCATTTTTATCAATATTACATACATACGCGTCGAATACAGAACCTCCTTTTTTGAAGTCGGTTAAAAATGGACGAATGTGTGAAATGTCATTTGCAATGACAACTAGATAATCCGCGTTTATTGTTTATTCTTGAAATCCATTCAGAAAGGGGAAACTAATCTTATTTTTTTTAACAAACTTTTTATATGTCGGACAATGGTGCGTTGTCGGACACTGGGTGTTTTACCTTACCTGTATTTAAAGATAATATTCCGAAAAACTCAATATAACGTATATTGAAATTTTGTACAAAAAAATACGTGATTTTGGATTGGGGGGGAAGGGTAGTTTAAAACCTCACCACATATCACCAGGAGGGGGGGAGGGGTTAAAAAGATGCTAAAAAACATCACGTGATTAATGGACGACCCCTCATCAGCAGCCGAAAGACGTCCACTACTGAACAAAGGAACTTCCCCCTTAGAAGGGAGGGGTTGTCATAATCTCCACGCTTGGCAGGCGTCTTGGGGATCGCAGTATAGATATATAGGTAATAGAAAAGACGCAGCAGCGTCTTTTCTATTATTTATATCCCGTTGCTGCCCGTCTTCTTGTTTTCCCTTACTCGCCTCTTACGTACACCCAACGGGAGGAGGTGGCAAAACCCGGACACCCCCTGGGCAAATATGTTAAGTCCAAGAAACAAATAAAACAACATTTTGATATACGGTTTATTTACCATAGATTACTTCTTCCTTTTCTTTTTATTCCCCTTGTGTTTGAGTTTCTGTTTGATCTTGTCTTTACGCAGGCGCTCTTTCACGATCTGTTGTTTAGTCCTAAACTCCTTGGACTTCGCTTCACCAGATTTCTTGGCGACACGTTCGTTGTGTTTCACCCAATGTGGACGGAACTCTGATACTAAAATATAAGAGAAAAAATAAACAGTTTAAAAACTAATCAGACGATAGAAATGGGGTCTGGTTTGTCAGAAATGACCGCTCAAGACACATTTCACTAGACCTTGTACAGGAGGCCGTCAAAGTTTCAGATATACTGCCACAAAGCAACGATTAAAATCATCGTTAAATAATAAGTAACCAGATAAGCAGTCACCTACTAAATTTCATCCAAAATATGGTAGTGATAGCTTAATACAGCACCACATATTCGTGTCCGTCAGGATGACCGGACCACAGCACGGATTCACGTGAAACTTTGCCAAGATTTAGTACCTATTTTGTACTATTTTGTTCCTATGTTTAAATATTTTGTACCTCAGTAATAACAAAGTTATTTAATAAATAAAGTGGGAAGCCATTCTGACGTCAGGATGGCTTCCCACTTTTTACTTTGGGTACTTACGGTCCATATATTGCTGAAATCTTTGCATAATAATTTAGTACCTTTTTTGTACCTACGATAAATATATGAATACTTAATGTATTCCATTTAAAAATTACTTTTATTTCAATATAAACAATTATATATGGAGCATCATTCATCTGACATATTATATTTCGCCAACCATGTAGTCCCCTTTCCTGCATCCAGGCAGAAGAGTAAAACCCATACTGGTAACGCCATTGTCTTATTATAAATTAAATTCCGCGCGCTTCCAGCTATATTAGTTGATTTCCAATCAAGTTAACGTTTTATGTTGGCAGCCTTTATCCTATTACACTATTCCTTCTTAATGTATATTTACCTTTCCCTCCAACGCACGCCTACTGTATCTAGGCGTCCTGCTCGACGCATTGTCGTTGTGTTATGTTGGCGATCCTTCGCCAATGGACAGTGGTTGTTAGAACGCGCTCGAAATAAAACCGCCGCGGTGAAGACCTAAGAATCTTCTTCGTCGTAATTGTTTTCCCGCTATATATTGCTTGATAGAAACATATTTCCTTAACTTCAAACATACGGGCGCGAGTGTGTGTTATTTGGACAAACAGCTGTGCTTTAACCTGACTGCTGTGCCTCGTGCGTACGTGACAAGAACTCCCAACCGCCGTTGGTACTTCCCAGGACAATCTGCAGGCCTGCATACCGCAGGCCCACTCAATAAGACCAGAGAAGCAGGAGAAGGAAGACTACAGCCAAGGTAGGCGTGCATCCTTACGACCCCCTACCTATTTCCTAGGCTGCCAACGATTTGTGTTTCTATCGCCGCACCGCGAACTAGCCCTCGATAATTAATACAGTCCACAACCGCAGGGTCTCATGATTGCTCTTGACCCTCGCGCTTGAGTTCTTGGACTTAGGCCCCATTGAGTTAGCTCAATTTCCCATAAACCGCACCGGAGACAAAAGGCTCGATTTTGGTAGGTACCGCTTCGCTTTCAATTTTCTTATTTTTTCCTCTGAATAAAGCCTGGCGTCTCCATTTTGGTCCTTAGAGGCCGGATTTTGAATTTGTTTCCACCAACCGGACCACATTTTGGTCTTTAGAGGCCGAATTCCGAATTTGGTTCCACTCGTCAGACCACATTTTGGTCTTTAGAGGCCGAATTCCCAAATTTCGTCTCCGCTAATTAGTATAGATTCGTCTATTCGCAAACATCTACGGTCTAGATTCGTCTAGTTACCGACATAAACGCCCCTTTTTGTACTATCCACGTCCATAAAGGTGTTACCTAAAAGTACCTATAAATAAAATAAATAAGTTTTATTTAAGTACCCCCGCACTCATTTATTGAGTTATTCGCTTATCGTCTATTGTCGCCATCTTGTCGCGCATAAATAACTAGATACCTATAGATACATAACTACAACTAATAACTCATTCGTTCATTCATTCTTTCGTCACAATGTCGAAGAAAGCGGATATGGAGTTAAATATACAGGATAGCGAGCTTATTCTTTTAGAGACTAAACGGGATACACTGTATGAATATATACAGGCAGTCTATGATAGCTCTAAAAGGGCCCATACAAGCGAAGACTGTATGGAGGATTTTCTAAGTTCGGTCGAAACTATTGAAAACATTCGGACTGAGTTCAGAGATATTGTCAATGAGTACAATCGAACATTATTAAAAATTAATCCAAATAGCAAGCCTAATTATAAGTCATTAAATTCTTTTGACGACTTATACTACCGCATCAAGCGCGTAATAAAGCGCGTTGAACCCAAACCTTCGAAGGTGGAAGTTGATCGTGATCAACAAGGTTCGAGTGAACGCATAGGTGTAAAAGGTAGAATTCCATCTTTGCCGCCGATCGAAATAATGTCATTTGACGGTGACATTCGAAATTGGCCCTTATTTTACGCAGGTTTTAGGTCTATGGTTCACGACAATCCTATGCTCACGAATGCTGAGAGGTTGTACTATTTAATAGGTAAGCTCTCCAGTAAGGCACAAACAGTATTTTCGGGTATTGCACCATCGCCAGAGAATTATGACACAATTTTAAAATGTCTCATTGATAGATACCAAAACACTCGTACGCTCGCATCTACCTACATGGATCAATTATTAAGTCTCAAGCTGACCGGCCCCGCGTCTTTAGCTAAGTTTCAATTATTTACCGATCAGTTTGTCACCGCCGCTAACGCTTTAAAAAACATAAAATTAAATAATCTGACCGACTTTATGTTATTACATATAGCTCTAAAGAAATTAGATGAAGAGACTATCCGCGCTTTTGAATCCCAATACCGCGACGTAGATTTACCTACGTTCGATCAGCTGACAGATTTTGTTAGAGACACGCAACAAAACTCGAATAGTAATTTTTCGCGTAACGTAAATAAACCTAAACTTCACGTACCTAATCCGCAGAGTTATGTAACAGTTTCGTCTTCGCATAATAAATGTCTTTGTGACAATATCATTCATGATCACTTCTTTAAGTGTCCTAAATTCAATACTTTAACGCCTTATCAGAGATTTCAATGTGTTAAAGAACGCAACGCATGCATTAATTGCCTAAGTTTAAAACATAAATCCCGCGATTGTAAGTCAAACCTTCATTGCCGTAGTTGTCATCAAAAACATCATTCTTCTTTGCATTATAATAAAGTAAACAACCAATCCGCAACGCAAACTCGCAGTAACGAAGTGGTCGAATCACCGGGAATCGAACCCACACCGCCGCACGCCGCGCGCGCGCTGCCTGCTACCGGTGCGACTACTCCGCCTCGCGCGCATACGTCCCTTTCACTGCGCGACGGCCACGCAAGCGTATCGTCGTCACTGCACACGTCCATTGCCGCGCCAATTCCGCACGCTACCGGTGATATCGGACATAACGCGAAATGCATACGGCCCACAACGGTGCTGCTGTCGACTGCGCAGGTTATTGTGTATGATCGTACGGGGCAGCCGCAGTTAATAAAATGTTTGCTTGACTCTGGCTCGCAGAGTAATTTTATAACATTAGAATGCTGCGCTCTTTTAGGTTTGAATTATAATAAAAATACTCAAATGGTAGTACGAGGATTCGGTGGTTCCGAAAAGACAATTATAGGTTCCACGGATTTTATAATATATTCGCGATTTTCTAATAACGTTCACTTTGACGTATCGGCGCTTATCGTCGATCGTATTACGGACTGCTTGCCATCAGTCCCCGTCGACGAAACCGCGTTTGCGCATATAAATTCGCTTCCGTTAGCTGACAGCACTTACGGTTCTCCCTCTGAGCCGCAAGTACTTCTCGGCTCAAATTGTTTCCCGCACCTGTTTTTACCAGGATCGGTACATAACACTATTGATGGAATGTCGATCGCTATACAAACTGTTCTAGGGTATGTAATCATGGGCACCGCTCCCGTATTATTGCCTGAACCCACTCAGAAGTCAACTTCGGCTTGCTGCGCCGTTGTCGAACCTTCTGTAGACCAACTTCTCAAAAGGTTTTGGGAGTTGGAAGAAATATCGGCTCCACCCGCACACAGTCAAGATGATCTTGAATGTGAGAATCATTTTACCGCCACCACTACTCGCGATGCTAGTGGAAGATACACCGTCGCCTTGCCGTTTAGGGACGATGTTTATAAGTTAGGTGATTCTTTTTCGACCGCACATAAACGTTTTTTATGTTTAGAACGTAAGTTACGATTGTCGGACACGTTGCGCGCCTCTTACAATGATATCATTCGTGAATACATTGATAAGGGTTATATTACCGAAATAGGACTTATTAATAATTTCACTAACACATCCGCCGCATCCTATTTCGTACGTATGGTGTTAGATGCTAGTTGTAATACTAACACGGGTGTATCTCTGAATGACGTATTGCATTCAGGCCCGAACCTACAGGGTGATTTAAATAGCATCCTTCTTAATTTCCGCCTTTTTAAAATCGCTATTTCCGCTGATTGTCGTCAGATGTTCTTGCAAATCGGAATGCAGGAATCTGATCGAAAGTACCAGAGAATTCTTTTCAGATTCCAACCGCAAGATCCTATATCGATATACGAATTTAATAGAGTTTGTTTTGGAATGAAGTCTAGTGTATTCCATGCGGTTCGCGTGGTACACCAGCTGATCGCAGACGAAGGAAATAAGTTTCCTACCGCTGCTGCTATAGCTTCCAGTTCAACGTATATGGATGACGTCTGTTTTAGTATAATGGCAGACGATTCCTCCGGGAACGACGAAGCTGCAGCTGTCGCCGCTTGTACACAGCTTATCGACCTGTTTAAAAGTGGTCAACTTGACCTTGTGAAGTGGACCAGCAACTCCGCTGCTGTGCTGCACGCTATTCCCGCATCGCATCGAGCATCCTCGGATCTCGAAATTGATAGAAATTCCGCACCGCACAAAATATTAGGTACGCATTGGGACAGGTCTGATGATGTTTTTCACTTTAAAGTTAACACTCTCGAATTAGGATGTACCAAACGCGCGATTTTATCCGTTGTCGCGCGCTTATGGGATAATTTAGGCTTGGTGACTCCCGTCATATTACAGGCTAAGCTTCTTATACAGGAACTTTGGCTTTTGAAATGTGACTGGGATGACACGCCTTCACAACGCATTGTTAAGCTGTGGTCACAATTTTGTAGTGAGTTGCCTGCGCTCAACAACATACGTATACCGCGACACCTAGGAGTTGTTCAGGGTTGCGTCGTGAATCTCTTAGGGTTTGCGGATGAAAGTGAGCGCGCTTATGGTGGTGTAATATATTTACAAGTTGTGACTGAAAGTACCAGGACTGTCACACTCGTGTGCTCGAAGTCGAAAGTATCGCCGCTTAAAACTATTTCGGTCGCTAGATTAGAGCTATGCGCTGTTGTATTGTTGTCGAAGTTGATGCGTAAGGTGCTTGATAATTATGAGTCGCGTTATAAGATCTCGAATGTATTCGCCTTTACCGATTCGAAAGTCGTTCTTTGTTGGATTAATTCCTCTCCGCACCGATGGCAAACATTCGTGGCAAATCGCGTTGCCAAGGTTGTGGATAATATTCCTGCCAGTTGTTTCCATCACATAGCAGGAATCGAGAACCCCGCTGATTGGTTATCGCGCGGTCTGTCTCCCGCTTTGCTTGTCAAACATCCTTTATGGTTTTCGGGACCGCCGTGGGCTTTCAAAGATCCAGCAGAATGGCCAATTGCAGAATTTAATAAAGATGACGTAGGGGACGTACCAGATCTAAAGCCGCTTACACACGCTGTGATCTCAACTACAAATTATTCGCCAATTTACGCGCTCGCCAATCGCATATCTTCCTGGTCGAAGCTATTGCGAATTGTAGTATTTATTTATCGAATTTTGAAATTGTTACCGCGTAGACCATACATAAGTAGTTCGGATTTAGATTTCGCTGAAAATAAAGTTTTACTCGCTTTACAACATGTCCACTTTGGTGATGACATACATAAATTAAAAAACGGTCAACCCTGTTCGCCAGTTTTACAGAAGTTAAAACCATTTTTGGACGAATATGGTATCATTCGTGTCGGTGGTCGCCTATCGAATGCTTCTATAGATTATTCGCAAAAACATCCATGTGTTCTTCCAAAACATGATCACGTGGTTGATATGATAATCGATGCTTATCATAAGAAGTATTTACATGCAGGCCCCGAACATCTGATGTCCTTACTCAGGCATCGATACTGGATACTCGCCGCGCGACGAGTCATTCGTCATCGCATTCACAAGTGCAATACTTGTTTTAGAGCCAAGCCTCGCCCATCATTTCCGATGATGGCGGACTTGCCTGCATGCCGCGTTAATCAAGTAGATAAACCGTTTTCGCATACAGGCTGTGATTATGCAGGTCCTTTACTATATACGCCAGTGCGTAGTAGAGGCGTCAAGAGTCGCAAAGCATGGCTTTGTATTTTTACGTGTCTCACAACGCGCTGTTTACATATTGAGATAGCCACTGAATTGAGTACAGTCAATTTTCTAGCCGCGCTTAAACGTTTTCTTTCCCGCCGCGGTCCGATTCAGTGTCTATACACTGACAACGGCACTAATTTTATAGGTTGCCGTTCATATCTTCGTGACTTGTATAAGTTTCTAGACGGCTATCGCCCGCATCTCGAGCATGAGCTTTCGGAGAGTCGTATCGAATCTAAGCAGATTCCGCCTGCTAGCCCTCATTGGGGTGGTTGCTGGGAATCAATGGTAAAAGTTGTAAAGACGCACTTATTTAAAGTTATAGGCCAGCAGCTATTATCCTATGATGAGCTTTTAACTGTCGTTACTCAAGTGGAATGCCTTGTAAATTCACGCCCGCTCACAGTGCTAAGTAGTGATCCTGCTGAGCCGTCAGCTCTCACACCGGCTCATTTTTTGTATACCGCGCCGATATTTTCGTTACCCGCGTCTTATCAAGAACCTCATAATTTACGCGATAGGCATACGCTCTTAGATAAGATGGTCCAATCGTTTTGGCAACGATGGCGCATCGAGTATTTGTATCAATTGCAAGCTCGAGCTAAGTGGACTACACCTTCAGTTCCGATTGAATTGGGGACGGTTGTGGTTATTATTGTCGACAACGCACCACCTCTTTCATGGCCTCTCGGTGTAGTAGAAGCTGTCCACCCGTCGAAGGATGGTACAACGCGTGTTGTCACTGTTAGGACAAGTAAAGGGAGCTTCGTGCGCCCAGTTGTTCGATTGTGCCCATTGCCAAATCAATGATCGCGTAATTCTCTGTTTATTAGATTTAGGATTAGTTTAAGTATTTTTCTTTATATCCGCATTCTTTTCCGTAGTTCCGCGTTTTCTTTTAAGTTATTTTTTCTTTAAAGGTACCCTTTAAGGGCCGGGGGGATGGTAACGCCATTGTCTTATTATAAATTAAATTCCGCGCGCTTCCAGCTATATTAGTTGATTTCCAATCAAGTTAACGTTTTATGTTGGCAGCCTTTATCCTATTACACTATTCCTTCTTAATGTATATTTACCTTTCCCTCCAACGCACGCCTACTGTATCTAGGCGTCCTGCTCGACGCATTGTCGTTGTGTTATGTTGGCGATCCTTCGCCAATGGACAGTGGTTGTTAGAACGCGCTCGAAATAAAACCGCCGCGGTGAAGACCTAAGAATCTTCTTCGTCGTAATTGTTTTCCCGCTATATATTGCTTGATAGAAACATATTTCCTTAACTTCAAACATACGGGCGCGAGTGTGTGTTATTTGGACAAACAGCTGTGCTTTAACCTGACTGCTGTGCCTCGTGCGTACGTGACAAGAACTCCCAACCGCCGTTGGTACTTCCCAGGACAATCTGCAGGCCTGCATACCGCAGGCCCACTCAATAAGACCAGAGAAGCAGGAGAAGGAAGACTACAGCCAAGGTAGGCGTGCATCCTTACGACCCCCTACCTATTTCCTAGGCTGCCAACGATTTGTGTTTCTATCGCCGCACCGCGAACTAGCCCTCGATAATTAATACAGTCCACAACCGCAGGGTCTCATGATTGCTCTTGACCCTCGCGCTTGAGTTCTTGGACTTAGGCCCCATTGAGTTAGCTCAATTTCCCATAAACCCCACCGGAGACAAAAGGCTCGATTTTGGTAGGTATCGCTTCGCTTTCAATTTTCTTATTTTTTCCTCTGAATAAAGCCTGGCGTCTCCACATACATTTGTTAGTTCTAACATTGACCATAAAAACTTCTGCCACCTGTTTCTCTGGGTACTTAAACTTTGGCTACAGTTTGGGACGGATGCGTGAACGGCCGCGGGGCGCGTGAGCGACCGGTTGTGTATGTGTCGCAGGCACTTACCGCAGCTGAAAAACGCTATTCTCAGATTGAACGCGAGGCGCTGGCTATAGTGTTTTGTTTAGAAAAGTTGCACCAGTATTTATATGGGAGACGTTTTAAATTGCGTACCGACCACAAACCGTTGGTGACTATTTTTGAGCCTAAGCAGGGGGTTCCCTCGATCGCTGCGAGTCGGTTACAGCGGTGGGCTATTAAATTATCAGCACATAGTACATACTACATAAAGTCAAAAGAAAATGGAGCAGATAGGTTATCACAATTGCCAGCTTTGACTAAAACTACACAAAGCGTTTACGTTCAGGAACAATCTCATTTACATTTTACGTAAAGTGCCATGCCATCTAAATAGCAAACAAGCCGTGTTCAGTTAATAAGCAGAGTATTAAGATACATACGGGACGAATGGCCCACTGAGAATGAAATAATGTCTCTTCGGCCTTACTTAAATCGCTGGAAAGAACTGTATTAAGAATTAGGTTGTGTGATGTGGGGCCATAGGGTGGTTGTGCCAGAAGCTTGTAGATATAAAGAAATCTTTCGCTAGGAGCTACGTGTGGTGGCAAAGTATTGACGAAGCTATCGAAAGAATCTGTCGCGATTGTCGGATCTGCATTGCAGAGAGTGAAGCGCCGCCCATGCCCTGTCTCTGGCCATGGCCAGAGAAACCCTGGGCTCGCATACACATGGTTTTTTTGGGCCCTATCGAGGGATGAACATTTTTGGTCATTATCGATGCATATCGATGAACTCGATATACAATACAATAATGCTTTATTTCTCAAATCAATGATTACAAGATATTCAGTTGTGCTTGTCCCCACACTAGGAAATACCTGTCTCGTGGAGACCCGGATCCGTTGACAATTCCGAAGCATCAGACGACAGACTAAAATATTGTATGAGTGTATACATTATTAAGAAAAAAGAAAAAGATAAAAATTTAAACAGACATAATAGGGATTTAAAAGTATGTATTGTGAAATGTATGTATATAGAGGGCACACTTTGAAATTTTGACGAACCATTTCGACCTCCATTGAAAATAATTTTGTTTTTTATTTGCTTTGAGGTTGGGTAAGTACGATCGAAATTACAAATCGATAGCACCAGTAGTTCCTGAAATATATAGGTGTGGCAGACAGATAAACGAAGTCATCCATGCACAACCATAAGGATTCCCTTTTAAACGACTTCAAAATGAGTAGTTCTATATTCAACGCGTATGTATGTAATATTAATAAAAATAAGTAATATTTACATGATATGTTAATATATGTGGGCATGAACAAAATTTACCCAATTTCATGTGTGTATACGTACGCTCATGAAATTGGATATGGTATGTAGGTTTATCCCCGTATTTCTCAGAAACTACAAATCCTATTGCGATCGACCGATATCAAAATCGGTTCAGTAGTATAAGAGATATAGACTGTTTAAGTTTCCAGTAAATTACTCTGGCATAGCCAGCCATAGTTATTGTAAGTCATTATAAGTGTACTAGTTTATGTTGTTATTAAATAAATGTTTTGTTGATTTTTTTCCTAGTAATATTTTTTTAAATAATTTCCTGATGTTTACAAGCATATGAGAGTGTGCCCTTTACAAATCATATAAGATTATATACTATATTGCTAGAATTCTATAATATATTCTCTATAAAATGCTATTCTATAGTGAATAATTTTTAATTTATACATTATATTTCTTTTTTATTTATGTACTTTTATTTTTATAAAACTAGCTGTCCCGTGCAGCTCCACTCACCTAATTAACTAATTTACTGCGCAACTTTTTTTTTTCGTAAGAACCTTTGCCTGATAATAATGTAATGTCTGGGTGTCTTCAAGGGAGTAAATATCCTTTTAATAAGTTTTCGATCAGGTGGGATTGCAGCCAAGCTAGTGCTTATGACTACAAAAAAGACTTGCCGCCCTATTTGATGGACGTCTAGGACCCACACTTGAAATTTCCTAGCAACTCGGAAGTGCAAAACTTACCTAAAGTAGGGACAACTTAATAGATCACATTTAATATCTGTCAGTTTCTTTTGTCATTATTACTATAAACATGTATGACGGGCGAACGAACAGTCTAGCGGTCAGACACCCTTCCCGCTACCCGATAGGTCGTGGGTTTGATTCCCACCAAGTGTCTGGGTGTTATTTATCTATTTAAGTATGTATTTACAAAAAATAAGTATATAAGCATTAGTATTACTGGTCTGATTTCCATAGTACAGACTCTGCCTAGTTTGGCATCTGATAACCGTGTGTGGATTGTCCCAGAATATTATATTATTAAATATAATCGTAATTGAAAAAAGTTAAGAAATTGTGCAGCTCTAACTTCAAAAACAATTAATAATATTATTTGCCCGCCGTTACCAGGTTACGTTGTTAAATTTTGATGAAGTTTCAAATATGATCTATTAAATTTCATCAGAGAGGGTCGAATGTAACACATGATTGTTACTGCATGAATGTATGCCGTGATGGAGAATTATGAAACGTTAAGCGGGATCGGAATATCCTAAAGAAAATACTGAATACTTGCTCTGTTTCGCAGGATAGGGGACTACATGTTACATTATAATATGCCTGACAAATGTCAGATGAATGATGCTCCATATATAATTGTTTATAATAAAATAAAAGTAATTTTTAAATGGAATACATTAAGTATTCATATATTTATCGTAGGTACAAAAAAGGTACTAAATTATTATGCAAAGATTTCAGCAATATATGGACCGTAAGTACCCAAAGTAAAAAGTGGGAAGCCATCCTGACGTCAGAATGGCTTCCCACTTTATTTATTAAATAACTTTGTTATTACTGAGGTACAAAATATTTAAACATAGGTACAAAATAGGTACTAAATCTTGGTAAAGTTTCACGTGAATCCGTGCTGTGGTCCGGTCATCCTGACGGACACAAATATTCCGTATGAACGTAAGAGCCCGAGTGACCCGTCCAGCACTGCGCAGGATGTAAACGGTTTTGTATAGGCGCAATGGTCATTGTACATTAATTTTTTTGTACAATGCTGTATCAATATTTACGCTACAAAAACAACGATGTATAACGTTACAAATTATTTATAAGATGTTCCTACCGTAGCGCATTATACCCGTAGTACCGTTCAAGCCACGCCACGAACGAGATAGGGATAGTGGCGGACAAAGCGCAAAAGGGAGAACGGGATAACCGGAGGCACGGGGGGCGACCGAACAAGTCTCAACGTAGGCCGATCAACTTATCTTTACTGGTGGCACAACGAGAATTGAACTATAATCTTATGAGAACTACGTGTAGTTTGAGTGTTTTGTTTAGACAGTAGCGGCAAACTTAATTTGGTCGGCCGGTAGCTTGGCGGTTGGCGGACTAGTAGCAGAGATATTTAAATAAATATTTATTATTTCGTGTTTTATTGATATCTTACTGATATCTATCATTTAATCTAATACTATTAACTACTACTAATGGGAAATATATGTTCCGTATGAAATTTTGTTGTTGCGATGTGTATTAAGGCAGTTTTTAGACGCAAATGAGGCATTCACTCCACGTCTTTACACTAGCTGTTGTCGGCTTGTACTAATTTCAAATGGCGACACAACCGTCTCCGTAGCTCTATTTTCGTGACCACTTTTCGGGTCGTGACAGCTAATCTTATTTAGATAGTATATCGATGATTAAAATGCACTGCACAAGCGGCAAGTCTTACCAGGTTTGCTCCTATTATGTTGCGGTTGGTCGTCGTCGTCCGCGTCGTCGGGCGCATTCCGCTTCCTCCACTCGTCGTACCGACCGCTGCGGAAGGAAGCCGGCACCCGCCCGCCACTCTCCGTTCGTATCATTTTACGACCGCCATCCTACAAGAATGAGTAAAACAAGAATTAATGCATAGATTGAACCACGGCGATTATCTGCGTGCGTATATGTGATTTTTGTACGTGTGTGTTTACACCCGTGGGGTGTCCGGCTAAGAATAGCACCCTCCCATCTCCTCCCGTTGGGTGTACGTAAGAAGAGACTAAGGGAAACCAAGAAGACGGGCAGCAGCGTCTTTCTATAGGATTAACTAGCACCTTTACTGCGATCCACAAGCCACCTGCCAAGCGTGGGGATTATGGCAACCCTTCTAAGGGCCTTTGTTCAGCAGTGGTCATGTTTTGGCTGCTGATGTGTTTACATACGTTGACAACCAAGTTTACAGCGAAATCGGTGGAGAAGGCAGATTCTATTTCTTGTTTTTGTCCCGGTCAGAAACTTCACGAGTTCGCTCGACGCGCTCTAACCACGTCCTAAGTACGTTCAGAAGGTGATAATAACAAGTATAAATTATAAAAGCACAAAAAGCCCGAGTGCAGACAAACAAAATGGGCTTAAATTAAAAAAAATAAAAAAAAAATTACATTATACATACATTAAACGTATAGACATGTACATGTATATATATTTCAACACATCTCGTTAACACCACTCATTTGATACCCATATTGACATTCTGCTGAGGCGGACGCCATACTTTTTTTTAATTTACAGCCATTTCACTCACTAGACGAACCTAACGACATATTATAAGTCACTGTCCATCAAGCCGATTAGGCTGTATGCATGCCAAAGCAATAGACACATACTTTCGAAAAACATAGCCCTCTTTCTGGATCATTCGGGTAAAAATGGAAAGTAACATACCGGGTCTACGTGCACCATCTTCTTCCGTTTGCGGTCCCAGCGCAGCGTGTTCTTATTAGCTCGCGCCGCTTCACCGCTGTCGGCTGATAACTCCAGGGTCGCATGATTAGCGCCCACGTTGAAGTTCACCGCCATCCTGGATAGGAACAAAGCTAACTAAATACGAGCTTCTGAATTATGTAACAATTATTATAAACAATTTAAAACAATTCAACGGAACGTAGTTACAGTGAGCCCTATACAGGATGTGGTTTTGCTTTTTTGCCATATTTATAGACCTAACAGTTAAGGATTATGTTAATTGATTAAAAATAGTTTAGTTTAATAATTCAGTGGTTAATAACTAAAAGATAATTAATGATTCACGTGACGGTTGCACACGGGATTTCTTTTCGTACCAAACATAAAAAATAATTCATAATTTTACGTCTATCATTTAATGATTGATTTATGCTCTTTAAAAGGTATATATCAACCTCCGTAAATATGGCAAGAATGCAGAACCACACCCTGTATATTCAATAAAATGATATTATTCAAACCGAAGTAGCAAGACCCCAGACTCGTCGCCCGTATTCGTAGCGAGGACGTTTCCTGGTTAAACCGAAAAAAAAAACGAAATACGAGCTACTTACTGTAACACTAACTGCCGAACCTACAAACGTCAATTATAGTTAATGATCATTAATCCTTTTTTTGTAATTGGATTATTTTGACACTCGAAGCCAATTAAAACTTAATACGCTGATAGTGAGTAAAGACATCAATTATCCTTTATTCAAAAACTGAAAATAATCTTATACACTACTGACATTCGAAATAAAAAGATTTTAAAAATTGACTTAATTAGACTTAAAGTTAATTGGCGTTTGAGAGTGCGGCAGTCAGTGTCCGTTAAAGAATCATTATCTCATGTTTAACGTTAGCTATATGTTCTTATACACGGGTTTCTACATGTAGCACAATCCCACAATCGCAATCTAGTTTGTATATCATATGGCATTTACTCATATGTATGGTAAATCCTGACTAATATTTTTTTGGTAGCATGAAGACTTTTTTAAATGAAGCTCGAATTATGTATTAATTCCCTCAGCAGACGAAAAACGTCCACTGCTGAACAAAGATCTCCCCCTTAGAAGGGAGGGGTTGCCATAATCCCCACGCTTGGCAGGCGGCTTGGGGATCATAGTATAGGTGGTAGGTAATCCAATAGAAAGACGCTGCTGCCCGTCTTCTTGTTTTCCTTTAGTCGCCTCTTACGGACATCCAACGGGAGAAGATGGGTATTCTTAACCTTCTTGTAAATACAGATATATACAACACCCAGACACTTGGCGAGAATCGAACCCACGACCTATCGGGTAGCGGCCAGGGTGTCTAACCACTATAGGCCGACCGTTTAACTCGCGAATCGCCTGAGGGGGTAGAAGGGAGCGAGAGGAGATGTTAGCGGATGGGTGAAAGGGGTGCGCGGAGCAGAGAGCTTACGTCAAGTGCGGCAGTGCGCTGGCTGTGCTCGCCATAGATAAGAATAGTATATACTGAAATAGATAGGAAACTCTCCCGTGGCTCGAGGACGCTAAAGTGCTGCCCGCCTGTAGCTCATTCATTAACTACGGCTCTGCTACTACATACCTATAGCTAGCTACATACCTACTATTTGTACGTATAGTGCTATATCAAACCAACCAAAACCCAAATAGGTTATTTAGTTATAAAATAAAAAACACAACATGTGAAATATAGTATTTAATATCATAAATGGTACAAGTCACAAAATATAAGTTAATCTAAGCTATAATTAATGTTTCCATGTAGTCACGAACGGAAGTCAACATATCACAACAGACGTAATTTAATCACACTCAGACTAAGTTTCACTTTATGATATCACTAAAAACACTTGTAAACATTGATATTGTATTTAAAGGAAACTACAGCAGCTTCCATATTCACAGTAAACCGAAATTTTCATAAAAACAAACTATAACCTCTGAGGAATATTACTACTGCACAGTGTTGCCAGCAACTGAATTAAAATAATGGCCGAGGTCACGAAATTAGTACTGGCAAGGGACGTTTTTTGGTAGAAAAAGGAAATATTAAAAAAAGGTTTATTACCTAACTGCGTCAGAATGAGGATTATGTTTTTCAAGTTTATATATGTATTTAGCTAGTGCGTGGATCACGATCAATTCGTAAATAACCACTACCATCACCAGGGATTAAAAAAACTTGTACAATAATTTATTCAGAAACTCCGAACTGAACGAATTATATTTAACACTACCTGACCCACGCAGCTCCGCCTGCGCTATTTTTACGTTAACTAAACTTTTATTAACAGAAAATCGCATCGAAAACATAATCGGTATCTTGAATAAGGTGAGGCGGTATTTCACAAAGGAACAGCTTTTGATTCTTTACAAAGCTCAGGTTCGACCCTGCATGGAGTACTGTTCTCACCTGTGGGATGGCTCTGCCAAATATCAACTTGACTCCTTGGATTCGCTAGACAGACGCGCTCGCAGGATAATTGACGATAACGACCTAACTAATGAAAAACTGCAACAATTGGATCATCGTCGCCTAGTTGCATGTTTATCGGTTTTTTACAGATTGTTCCACGGTGAATGCGCTCAAGCACTTTTTGACCTTGTACCACCATCCCCTTTCTTTTACCGGACTACCAGGCGCCGGCAGGGTCTCCACCGCTTTGTCGTTGGCACTCCAACTTGCCGCACTAAGCGTTTCGCTTCTTCTTTTCTCATGCGCACGGCCAAGCTGTGGAATACCCTCCCGGACGACGTTTTCCCTGATAAATATAACTTGGGTGTATTCAAGTCTAGAGTGAACAGGCATCTTATGGGTAAGCGCGGTCCATCCTAGACCACATCTTCACTTACCATCATGTGAGATTGTGGTCAAGCGCAAACCTATTTATTATAAAAAAAAAATAACCTCCTTTTTTTATAGTCGGTTAAAAACTGGGACCCACTTTTTACTTGCTCTCCGAAACACGGAGCCGTTTAGTTCAAATGGTGTTAAACGGTCACCCATCTATTTAATGACCTTACCAAACGTTGCTTAACCCGATCGATTACAAAACCTTGATAACAACTCTATGAGTGTTCCCTTACTAATATTTATTATATTATAAAGAAAAATTGATAAAATCGGACCAAGCGTATAACCAAATACTCATTTTGACTTTAATCCCCTCTCCCAAAAGAACCGTGCTAGATTACGGGATAAAAAGTATCCTATGTCCTACCTCGTAGTAAGATCTCAAATCATGCCAAGTTTCATTTGAATCCATTCAGTAGTTTCGGCGTGATGCTCAGCCGTGATACAGACAGACAGACAGACAGACAGACAGACAGACAAAAATTAAAAAAATTACATTTTCGGCCTCAGTATCGGTTATAGAATACCCTCCAAATATAATTTTCAAAATATCTTCAATGTACAGAATTGGACCTGTTACAGTTTTATTATAAGTATAGATACTTCAATGTATTTAGATTTTTTTACACTACAATGTTGAACATGGGGCATATTAATACAGAGCGCTCGGTACTCGATTCTTGTCCTAAATATGTAATAAAAATGGGTACCGTAGATGCGGGTTACTTCGGCTTCTTTTAATGTTATTTTCAGTAATTGTTGTGAAGTATGGTTCCTAGTAAAGTTTTTAGTGGTTTTATTTGATAAGTAACGACAGTATCTAAGCAAGTAATAAACACTTGTCCTCAAAATGTATGCATACATAATATGTACATACAATACAATACATACATGTTTAAATATTTTTTATTTTGAGCCAAAGTTATTCTATGAAGAGGGTTACTTTGGCGTGGGATTTTTATATATTTTCTATTTTAGAGCTAATGTAAGAACTTTATAACAAAAATGGATGAAATTATATTACCTTTTTTCACTACATACAAGTTCAAATAAATTGTCAGCTTGCCTCTCGATACATTTGTGCAGCCAATAAGAAACAAGTAAGTCGGAAATTAGAGATGGCAGTACTATGCCATCTCTCATTTCCAACTAAAGTTAGATCGTTTTCTGTCATAGTTACGAAAAGGTAGGAAATTCAATCTTTTTCCGTTTTGAGCCAATGTTAGAGCTAAAGTAACCCGCATTTACGGTACTTAATATTTGACCCAATTATTAGTCAAAAATGTTCTGTGGTTTTTGGCTAATAAAGACTCAAAGGCCGACGAAAGACCGATAATAAAAAGATGGACACAGTTTTGTTGATCTAACAACGCTGATACTATATCACATAACAGCCATTTTAGTTGTTCTATAATAGTTGATGGTCGTAACATAAATAATAATAATTTTTCATTGTTTTTCTTAATTACATTACATTGATATTAGAATGAAAACCTGGCTTAAATAATTTTAGAGAAAACCTACGGATTTATTTTTTACATTGGTAACTTCGAAAGACCTGTTTCTGTGTGAAATTCTGTTATTGTTATTCAACGCGATCTAGTGTTGGATAGCTTAAAACTATTTACAAAGGGCTTATTTTGCTGAATGTGTCACTAGAGAGCAATGTAAACAGCGACCCAGTGACTTTGTTCTAAGTTTCCATAGCATGGTGCTCGCAGCGCGCGGTTGGTGTTTTTGTTACGGACGCTTGAAGATAAACGCACAAGGTATACGACTGCCAAGATAAATCTCAAGATGAATAGCTCTTCCAGTTTTGCGAACAAAATTAACAAGCAAGCTAAACAAATAGCATACAATGTATATTCCTTTTTTAAAGCCAGAAAACAAGATCATGAATCGATATGAATATTAGTGACGAATAGTCCTATAAATTTTTTATCTGTGGTTAAATATTTCTTAAACGGAGTTAATTATTGTTTTATGATTTTGTACCTATGAAGCTATTATAAAATATTTGTAAAACTTAAAAATAAATACTTAAAAAAAAGATACTTATTATTTTATTCTTTACCAACAATGTCTATCTCGAGATAAATCTTTGGATTATTGACTCCGTGTGTAGCGTTACCCGCCCCCGCTCCCTTCTTACCGCGCAGGCGATTCGCGAGTTAAACGGTCGGCCTATAGACCAACAGGCCCGTGAAATAAAATATGACTGTTTATTTACCCCTCCTCCGTGTGTTGGTCGCCGGCCGTGTGCGGTATATAATTCTCGTCTCTTACAACTTCCTTCTTCTTTTTCTTAGGTTGTATATTTTGCGATGCTTTCTTTGGATTTATGATATTGGTATCCTCTAATAAACCTTCAGCCTACAAAACAAAAATAATTGTAATTCGTCATATTGTGGCAACTTTAACAGTAATGGCGCGATATTTAATAATACCAAACCGAAATTCAATTAAGGTTTCGTTCGATTGGTATGCAAAATATCGCAAGGATATGAGAAGACAAAAATTGAGATTGAGCCAGGTTAAGAAATTCAGCCATTTTCATTTCATTCTGGAACAAGAATGTGGCCTTTTTGTATAAATTATCAAGGTCAAGTTCGTCCGTTAAATTGTTATTTTTATAAACCGTTCGTTCGTTAACTTTTTAATATTTGACAAACATATTGCTTACATAGCTTTAGACTATTTTTAGTATGCTTATAGTAACTGTATGGACCATTACAGGCTTGGATAACCCATTTCCATAACATCCGATTTAACATACTCGCATATCCCATATAACATTTTACAAATGATTATTTATTTAACCTACAGTTATCTTTTATACGACAGTCTAACAGAAATTACTACTGATTTAAATGGGCCAGTTAAGTGGACAATTACATACTTCACTTATCAGCAGGGCTATTGCGTACTTTAGACCCAAGTGACTATCAAGCTTCAATTGTCCACCGAACTTCGGTCTCAACTGGTATTGTGGTATTGGTATTTATGGGCTGAACGATTTCTCCTAGAAAAATAAATAACTAAGTATATTTTGTTTACCTGCAATTTCTTAATGTCTCGTATCTTTTGAACAGTTTTACCGTGAGCTTGCTTCTTCGCTTTCATAGCCAGATACATCGGCGAATCACTTTTAGATGACAACTCCAGTATTGTCTGAAATAAAACACCATCTTTATATTTATAGTATATCACAAAGTCGTATTCCGCGTCTTGTCTGTCTGTATATTCGCTACCTCCTCCTCTACCGCGAAACGGATTTTTAAGCGGTTTCCACCATCAGTTAGATGACTGTCCCGGAAATCGACGTCAAGCCAGAAAAGAGTGATAGGCTAAGTCACGGTTATGAGTTAGCCTATCACCCGGTATATAAAAACCCTTAATTAAGTATTGGTGTAAGTAGAAAAAAATATTGCAACCGTCTCTTCTAAATTACTCCCTTGGGAAGCCTTTCGCTAGTGTTAATACTGCAAGAGTCGGCTACTTACCCCTTTAGGTGTGTAGTTCTTGATTTGTTGTACGAGATCTTGGGTTCCTTCGTCTCCCTGGTCTACTAGGAAGGGGTGGGTGGCCACAGGTACCACCGTGGTCTTCGCGCGTTTGTTAGCCTCAGCGGAGGCAGGCTCACGCCATTTTATATATTGCTGCCAACCACGAGAACACACCCTGGCTGCGTCTTCCTGGGGACAATGGAAATTAAGGACACTGTACATGGTGAAGTTACTCGGCCCAAGAGACTATCGTTCATGTATTACCGGGGATCTTGCGTGGAAATAAAATAATGTACCTATGAAGAATGGAGGGAATAAGTTGGGCAGAAAGGAAGACTAATGAGGAAGTTTTGGAATTGGTTGGTTGAAAAAAGAGAAATTTTAAGATCAATTGAGAATAGGAGAGGAAAAATGATTGGCCACTTGATACGACACGACACCTTCTTTAAAGCGATAGTGGAAGGTAAAATAGAAGGGAAATGAGGAAGAGGAAGACCAAGGCGAAGTTTCATGAAGCAGATAGTAGAAAAAGTGGGTGGAGTGTCGTACCAGGAGGTCAAAATAAAGGCACATAATAGATCGGATTGGAAATTGCTTCACCGACAAGAACATAGCTCTCAAATTGAAGAAGAAGAGACCTATTTGATGATAACGTGTTTTATTTACGGTACACTTCTTTATAATTTTTTTTTTGACCCTTGTTAATTACAATTTGTATAGGACATTGTGTGACAAGTTTTTATAAGTCTCGATCGGTATGCAACCCATGTCGCATCCAAAAATAGTCTTCATAGCATATAAATGCTATATTTGGATTAAATCTTGTGGAATCTTATGTTTAAGCCTGCGGGTTCTATGCGTGTCTTGCATTAGGTATTTTGCAAACAAATTTGGGTGTTCCGAGATTCTCCTCTTATATGACTTAGTATAATTTATAATTTCTTCATTTACTGTCGGAATGTTAAGGTTAATAATTAAATGAAACAGTTTTAATTGTCTAAGGATTCCTCTGATTAGCGCACACAGTCACTCGTCTTTGTCGTTCTTCGTATACGCGATATGCAAAAGCATCCCCTCTCCCTTTCGCACCATGACATTCCATTTCACACACCTTCCATACATTTAATTTTACTCTCATCCTACATTCACATTAAATAACAAAGGTGATTACTAATTTTGTTTGGTAAGAGCAGAATAGTGCCTTTTCAAGTAGCTTTCTTATATATATACCATAATCCTTATTTAATTCCAAGGAAGTCTGGATGTGTAACTCTCAATTTTCAAACAATTTCAGCGGGCTAGTGGCGGTAGCAACCCTCTCCCCATTTGCAAGAAGTGTGTCTAATTTCAAAGTAATTTTTTAGCAGGTTATGACATCCGAGCTGACCAGTGGGTGTGATGCCCCGTATCGTTTCGAGTTCTTCTTCTCTTCTCTTTCGAGTAATTCTTCTACCAGGCTACTACATCCTGGTACCTTGAGGGGACAGTGCCCTACAAGTCGTAAGGACTTTGATCGTTTCGAAAATCGAACTTAAATACATAAATAAGCAACTCACCACTTCCGAGTAGTTCTTTTCCCAGGTCATGACGTCCTGGTGCCTGAGCTCCAGCCGGCCGGTGGGCAGGGCGCCCCACACGCCGCTGGGGCACGCGGGCCCTCGCTCCGAGACCTGCGCGGGGGTGAGCAGTTCCGTGCCCAGGAACAGTTGTAGGTCCAGTAGGTGCGCGAGGTCATCGGCCGCCACGAGCGAGAAGGCACGACCCGCTCTGCCAGCGCGAGCACTTCGTCCTGATCAATTAAACTTCAATATACTTACTTATAATTTACTACATAAAGAAGTTGGTGTTAGCTTACCGGCTGTGTATATTTGGCACCAACTTCAATAATATTTAAATTATTTTATACTTTTCAGTGATAGTGGTATTCAGTGATACTTTTCAGTCAGTTCAATCATTTGCAGAAAAACTGAAGAGGCACAGCTTTTTCAGTTTAAAAATATGTCATAGGTAAAATCAGTCAAGCCACAAAACGAAATCTCTCCTAACGTATTTTTATTTATGTGTGTACAATAAAGAGTATAATAAAAATGCAGTGGGGTAATAATGATTTTCTACTCACCAACTCTATGCACAAAAAGCTTCGGTTTAGCTGGGAAGTTGTAGTTGATGACGGTGTCTAAAGCGGGCAGGTCGAGCCCTCTGGCGGCGACGTCCGTCACTATGAGCACGGAGCACTTGTTGTTGGTGAAGCGGCCCAGAGCTATCTTGCGAGCAGACGCGTCGAGTCCAGAGTACGCGTACGTAGACGATATACCCGCTTGCTGTAGTATCTATGGACAAAGAGGGAAAAAAGTATTATTTTAACCGAAAATAAGCTACTATAGTGTAGTACAGAGAAAGTGTGAGTGAGTCTTGTACGCAAGCACTTGTTTATGTTAAATATCTTCCACGAAGATGGCTGATCATGCGAAAGAATGGCTGCTGAGGTAGTATGTGACCGGGACACTACTCTTACAAGCTTATAGTTCAAGATATATTTAATGGGAAAATAAAAACTTGCCGGATCTTCTCAGTAAGAGCCGTTGTGATGTGTATGCTTAATAAAGAAATTTGAACTATAAGCTGCAGACATTATAAGGACTGCAATTCCACCTGATGGAAAACTGCGATGTAATTGGGGATGCTAAAGCATACTAATTAGTTCATTATAAGCCTATTTACTCTGAGTTTTGAAAACACACAGAAATAGGGCAGTAGAAACAACGCAAGACACAATCGTTAGATGTACATATTACAAGGATAGGACTGGACTGATAGTACAATTATAACATAAAGGGAAAACAACTAATTATTATATTGTTCCTTATTAAACATCCAACTTCATGTCACCATACAGCTACTGTGTTATGTATTAAATACTTTTCTAGACAAATACCAGAAAAAACTAATCAAACTTACCAAATGCAGATATTCAACATGATGTTTAGTAGCTGCGAAAACAACCGCCTGAGGCGTAGTGGGCGTCAGCACTTTATCCAACAGCATCAAAAGAGCCGCAGTCTTCAACTCAGCACGAACTGAAATCCATCCCAGCCATAGAGTCGAAGGCAACTTCCAATCAACGTCCAATCTGACCAGCATGGGATCCGTGAGGCCGGCTCGGGCGAATTCAACCAGCATTTTGGGTAGCGTAGCTGAGAAAAGCAACGTCTGTCGGGTGGAAGGCAATCGGGCGACAATCTCTTGCAGTTGTTCGCCAAATCCTAGTTCGAAGAGGCGGTCGGCTTCGTCGAATACTATTATCTCTGTAAAGAAAATTATAGGTTTTATACAAAATATATAGCATGTACCTTCCTTGGCGAAAGATAAACTTTCCTAGATGGTAGTAGTAGGTCGTGGTAGGATGGTGGTGGTAGGTGTCTTATGCGACGTAGATAGACAGTAAGGCTCAATACACACCAAGATGGCAGCGGCCGGCAGCGCACTTTCAGTGTGGAAAACGCGACGCTGCTCGAGGTCGCCCGCGCGTCGCGTTTTTCAAGCGATACTGGTCTTTTACGTATTGTAGATAAAGTTTAAAATTCTTTCACACTGAAAGTGCACTGCCGACCGCTCCCATCTTGGTATGAATTGAGCCTAACAAATATTCTATAGAAGCACAATGGATGGATCCATTGTCAGGGTCGAAGTGAGTTCTGAATTTGTAATTAACAAACTCAATGGGCTCATAACTTTACGATATATCAGGCATCCTGATTTTAAAATTAAGAATCGAAATTGCCCAATATAATAACCAGCTTCACAAGACAAGATGTAAGTGCTTAAAGCACTCCAACCAGAAGGGATGGGGTAGCTTGACTTGGGACATTGCTTAAGAAAGAGGTGATTTTACCTCCAGATTGCAACATGTCACCATTGAGAAGACCCGGCAAGACACTTGTTAGTATTTTGTTTATTTAGCACTCTGAATGTCTCAAGAAGAATAGTTATATAATAATATGTAGGGACAATCCACACACGGTCATCTGAAACTAGGCAGAGCCTGTATACTATGGTAACCAGATAAATGATGCATACACATATATAAATAGATATAGAAAGTCATAGAGCTACATCATGGATTTTATTATTTGTTAATTCATCTATTAAAATATATAATAATACATTTAGTATACTTTTTTTTTGTAAATACATATATAAATAGATATAGAAAGTCATAGAGCTACATCATGGATTTTATTATTTGTTAATTCATCTATTATAATATACATTTCATGTTTTTATATTGTTATTTATATATATATATATATATATACCTATCTTAAGTTGTAATTACACCTGCCCTTCAACATACTGTCCTGTACCCCAAGGTTGTCTGGAAGAGATTGCTTTAGCGATAAGACCACCTTAAATTGTCACACTTATACTTACTTATATTTTTTTATTTTCTCATCACAATGTATTACTTATACTAACTAATACTGTAATCTTCTTATCCTTTAAACTGTATCTTCTCTTTTGGTGTACAATAAAGAATATTTGTATGGTATTGTATACATTATAATACAAATATTCTTTATTGTTTCAACAATCTATTTATAAATTGATTACACACTAGATAACACCCAGAAACTTGGTGGGAATCGAACCCACAGCCCATCCAGTAGCGGCCAAGGTGTCTAACCACTAGACGGGCCTGCCAGGTCATACAAAGATATTGAAAAAATTATGTTATCTAAAATCAAAAGACAATCTTACTTATATTGTCCAGTTTTAAGCTCATCTCAATACAAATATGTAGAAATCTTCCTGGAGTGGCCACAACAATGTCCGGTGCCTTGCCGGACATTACGCTGAACTGCTGTTCAATGGATTCTCCACCAAGGATAGCTGCTGATGTTAAGCCCGTAAATTTGCCTAGTTCTCGTATAAATTTTAGAGTCTGAAAATAAATTACTAGATTTAGTCATCCCAAAAAGCATAATAAAATAATTGAATGGCATAGCTATGACGTTTGCTTGAATTAAGTGCACATAACCATAGCCTATAAATTCGTGTTATTCTGTAAGGGCCTATTTTGGTATTGGTATAACGGGCTGGTTTCCGCAACACCATGTCAATGGGCGTATTTGTGTGAGAGCTTCACTGCGCGTTTGTATCAATACAAGAGCAAAGAAACTGATTATCTGGAAAGATCTCTTTGCGTTTACGAAACGCAATGTGCATAGGCTCTTAAATAAGGTAAATTCATCATCCAATTGCCAAAATGATCTTTTATAGGAAAAATATACAAAAAAGGTATCCATCTACAATCCAAAACTTAATAAATGGAATCAGCAAGACATGTATAATCCTGTATCAGTGTTGTTTACCTGTAAAGCCAATTCCCTTGTAGGAGACAGTACGAGTGCTCTTAAGTTCTTCCCAGGCATTGGTTTACTGCTAGGAGCCAACAGTTTCTCCAAAATAGGCAGCACAAAACAAGCTGTCTTACCCGACCCCGTGCGGGCCATTGCAACCACATCTTTTCCAGTCAATGTGATAGGTATAGTCTGAAACATAAGTAAAAACAAAAAGCTTTTCACTATTATTATTCTGAACTACAATGAAATACTAATAGTCTAATTATGATAAAATAGTCAACTTAATAAAGTGGGCTACGTAAACAAAAAAGACATGAATTATAGAGTTGTTTCATGAAACTAGATTAAGTTGTGTGAATATGGTATTCTTTAAAATGAAACTAATTTCACATGGATTTTTTTTTATAGATTTTTACAGTTTTGTGATTTAAATGCACTTCAGCATTCAGGATTTCAGCGCAGGTTTCAGTGTTCAGTCACAATTACTCTAATAAATCTCCATAATTACTACTATGCAGAACTTCATACCTCAAAACATTACAACTATATATCATCTAATAATTCAGTAGAAACTGCTAAAATACTTTTCCTTGTGAAGTAAGGTAAATAATATATGACAAACTACGTCTGACGAAAACTTTAGGTTGTAATTCTTAGCACTGGCCATTTTCATATAATATTTTGAGGTTATGTTTGTAAAATATTGTCAGCATACCTTACGCTGTATAGGTGTTGGTTGTTTGTACCCTCTTTTGCTAATACCCTTTAAGATGGGGAAACTTAGTCCCATGGATTGGAATCCTCCAGATCCCTTCTTTTGTTTCTTATTGCTCGGTGTTTCATCTTGTGGCTCTTCTACGGGAGCGTCGAAACCAGGAAGATAGTCTTCCTGGTCTTTGGGTTTAACCATACTTTTTATATTTCGATTATTTTTGATTAATACAATCCTTCAAGCACATTATTAAAATAAAGACACGTGAAAAGCCACTGTGAGTGAGCCAACCAACACATGTTTTTGTTTTGACATCTGGATGACATGAATTACTGACAAACTGACGGACAAACAACTGACTGACTGACGTTTATGCCTGACAACCTGACAGTGACACTACCATTTTTTTTTGTTCTAGTACAGAGACCTTTAAGCCGTTAGTCGTTGATATTGCATTATCATCATCATGAGCTCCACTGATAAACTTTTCCTTAGAATGATACAATAAACGAAAATTTGGCAATAATTTGCATCCACATTATGAGAGCTGCGCGCAGCAAGGCAGCTCTCACAATGTCACACAATCATTTTAGTGCCGCACTACACATAGGTACGTCAATCAGAGTTATCATGACCATTCATCCAGTTCATTAACTCGGATTAATTCGAAACCCGAAGATAATCAATACTGTCTAAGTAACTACTCTGTTAGTGAGTAGAGAATACTCATACTCAATAATGGAAAACAAGCCTAAACGATTCCGTAAACGATTCTGAGTGTCGAAATAATTAGAATTGAAAGAAAAATATCAGACATTTAAATAAGGACCCTTACGTTGTAAATGTCCCATCAGTCCGGAGTAAGCGATTTGGGTCCTCATTTAAATAAGTACCTACTTACAGCCAAGGTCTAGAATAGTTTGCCTGCGTCGGTTTTCCCGTCCGATTTTAATGTGAGTGTATTCAAGGCAAGAGTGAATAGGCTTTTAATAAGCTGGTGTGTTTTACCATCATTGGTTGCATCGCCGCTTTCCATCAAATGGGATTGCAGTAAAGCACTAGCTGTAATAGAATAAATTAAAATATTACCTATTGAGACTACAGTTTATTTTCCTATAAGTACCTAAGTATATATATTATTATTATTATATTTTATATATTTACCTACTGAAGGATTCCATCTCCTCCCGTTGGGTGACCGTAGTATGCGACTAAGGGGAAACAAGAAGACGGGTAGCAGCGTTTTCTATTCGACCTACCATCTATACTGCGATTCCCAAGCCAAGCGGGGGGTTATGGCAACCCCTCTCTACTAGGGGGGAGGCCTTTGTTCAGCAGTGGACGTATATCGGCTGCTGATGAGGCTGATGATGATGACTGTAGAATTTAATGTACCTAACAAGTATTTATAAAAGCATAAAAAGCCCGACTGCGAACAAAATAACAAAAATAAACATAAATTACATTACGCATACATAGAACATATACCTACACTTGTACTTATATATACAGGTAGGACTCGTATATATTACAACTCGTCTTGATATACATGATCGATATAATGTGTTAAACCTATAATTTGATAATAAAACATATAGGTACACATGTACTGTATATATATTAAAACTCGACTTGATAAGGGGTCGTGCATTAATCACGTGATGTTTTTTAGCAACTTTTTAACCCCTCCCCCCCTCCTGGTGATATGTGGTGAGGTTTTTAAACTACCCCCCCCCCCATCCAAAATCACGTGTATTTTTTTGTAAAAAATTTCAATATAGTTTAAGTATATTGAAATTTTCGGAATATTATCTTTAAAAACAGGTACATAACTGATTAAATGTTGAAGGGGAAGTCGTTGCCGGCAACGGTGAGTCAAGGCCACGTGCCGCTGTTTGGTTTAGAAATCGTGCATTCAACGAAAAATAAATACACGTGATGTCTCATTATACCCCTCCCCCCTCCTGGTGATAATTCGTGATTTTTTCGGAACCCCTCCCCCCCCCCCTTTCGAGGCTCACGTGATTAATGGACGACCCCTAAGACCTATAATTTGATAAGTACATAAATACTTTAAAAAAAAAATTGCACCGACTTCAATATCACTGAAAAGTATAAAATAATTTAAATATTATTGAAGTTGGGTGTTAGCGTACTTGCTGTGTATATTTGGCACCAACTTCAATAATATTTAAATTATTTTATACTTTTCAGTGATATTGAAGTAGTTCAATTTGTTTTTAAATTATTTTATTTTAAATTTTTTAGTGATATTTTCATACATAAAGATTGAACCATCGAAGACTGTAAAATGATCTAGGTAGGTTATGATCACATTATCGTCTACATAGTTTTACTTATTTCATGTTTCCTCAGAAAACAATATCCGGTCGTAATTAAATTAGCATGGAATCATCATAGTAGTTTACTCTCTCGAATAAAAAAAGAATCATCGAAATCGGTTCAATGTCAGAGTAATGTAATGGAGAACATCAGTTTTATGGTTTTTACCAGATAAATTTCTCCACATCGTTCATGGTCCTCCAGGAAGTACTTATACGGTTGTGATAAAATTCATACAGATTCATAACAGTGGTTTCTTCTTTCAAATAAAAAAAGAATCATTAAAATTGGTAAATATTTGCCAGAGTTATGACCATTTATGTCCTTAAAAAGCGACATAAAGTCATCTTATACGCATCCCTGCAGTTGTCCTGCGCAGTCACCATTCTTGTTTTTTCAGGAACTACTTATTCGTAAGCAATAATTTTTTATGGGACCCAATCAACCAACAGTTTAAAGAAAGGATGGAAGAAAAATTTTTCAAATGGGTTCATAATTGCCAGAGTTATGCGCGAACATACATAGAAAAAAAAATATATACAGACGAATTGAGAACCTCCTCCTTTTTTGAAGTCGGTTAAAAATAATGATCGATTTGGTATGAAAATTTCCAAAAGGCCGCTGTATGGTCTATATTTAATCTCTTTGCAAAATTTCGTAGGTACGCATTATGCAAAATGACTGCTTCCTGTATTCCGGTAACACAGGCTTCCACTTCCAAAATTAAATGTTGTTTACTATATATAGGTAGTTGCCAAGGCTAGAGACCAGTTAGGAGAATAAAAATAATGGCGATATATTCCATTGATTTTAAGACAACCTTTCCCGTCGAATCAGGCTTCCGTTGTTCTATGATTCATATACCTATTTTATTGCAAGGTAAGTAAATTGAGGTCGATGTCAGGTTGGTGACAGGTAATATGAACTGGGGCCTTATCATGAACTCTTTTTCGTTTAATACGAAAACAAATTTCGAAAGGCAATGTATCTTGTTTCTACTAGAATGACAGAAACCGCCAAAAATTGTTCCCATACATTTGAGACGATTAATCTTTTAAAACTTTCAAACTTTGAATTCGATAATCTTCAGGTTATTCTTATGTTTGGTAAATGGTTCCATAGGGTCATTTCTCTACATGAAATAGGATCGACTGACGTGAGAATTTTTTTTTCGTTTTTTGTAGTTTTTCGTAGACTGTAAGTAAGTACATTTTTTTGCAAAATCAGTTCAGAATATCTCAAAAGTTATGGATGGTCTTCTAGAAACATGTTCCTGAAACTATAACGATTAGTTAAGGTATCTGCCCTTACTGTCCCTGTTTAGGGTTTTATTTTATCGAAGGTTCTGCCTACACTTTTGCTTAGGATTGCCATCCGTCCGGGTTTCCCCGGATTTGTCTTAGTTTAGAGAACGTCCGGGCAGCGTCCGGGCAGCGTCCGGGCAGGGTTTCATATGTAGTCCGGGCTCAATAGTTTTCAAGGCACCGAAGATTTTCCGTCCGGCGGCTGCTGCGCCTTGACTAACAGCCTCGCCGGATTCTCCGTAACCCAGAAAAATACCCGACACGTCCGAGCTCTAAGCTTAAAAATCCGGGGTTTTCATGCTTCTTGTTCTGGTTGTTGTTTTAGTGATGGCAACCCTACCTTCGCTGAATCCTCCAGAGACACAGAACAAAAATCAGTACAAGTACTATAGAATGCTTACATGCAAGTAAGAACCGTAGGCACAGGTAAGAACATCAATATGCATAAATATCAGGTACACGATTATGACTGATCAAACCTATTACTACTTATCACTTACATATAAATATAACTCTTGTAATATAACTTTAAATAGTTCAATTCACCTGCCTCGTAGAGGAAAATCTGCCTACGCTTTGTTTAATGAGACCATAAACAAACGCGTACTCTATTCTTAATATATAGACTCTATGTCCAGAGATAACAAGTATTGAGGTGATGTGACACTGTCATGGAAGTAATAAGTACTACGTACAACAGGAATGAGCTGTTGTCGCAAAATTGAAGCCAAAAGAGAGCTCAGTAACTGTACCTCTTTACCCTCTCTGGCGATGGTGACTATATTGAAATATGATTTAAGGACAATCATTATAAAAAATGATTTGTTATCTGACGTTAGCAGATCATTGCTTCAGATGGATTTTAATCGAAGATGCTAATGATAAACTTGCCCTTTGCGGCACTATACATTTCCTGTTTTTGCTTGCTTTTCACATTCGCGTCATATAGGTAGGTACTTACCTACTGGTCCTTGTGGGACACGACATGCAGCTGGACTGAGATAAAATTACGATAAACTATCTATTGTGTATATTTAATTAATTATAGGTAAGAAAAAAACAGTTAAGTTTACATTTAAGTTTAATTCTAAATCAGACATTGCTAAATAAAACAGTCTTGTGAAGTTTCTGCCACAAACCCAGCTTATTCCTTATATGTTTCATTGATTCTAATTTTGCATTAAGAGTTAAACATAAATTGAGATACGAATTCGCTAACGCCTTCAACAATTGAATATCATGTGGATCTTCAAATATAGATTGAGGAGGATGTGGTGGATCTAACAATGTATGTAGTTTGTAGGAAATCTGAAATTGAAACAAAGGTATTTTAATAGAGAATAATAATAATAATATCTTGGGACAATCCACACACGGTCATCTGATCCCAAACTAGGCAGAGCCTGTACTATGGAAACCAGACAACTGATACTAATACTTATATACATTTTTTTTTGTAAATACATACTTAAATAGATAAATAACACCCAGACACTTGGTGGGAATCGAACCCACGACCCATCGGTTAGCGGACAGGGTGTCTGACCACTAGACCAACGGGCCGTAGAAAGGAATAAAAAATGCATAGGTATTTCAATTATTTGTTCTTGAACTAGGATTGGATAGTCATGCACCGTATTTCTTCACTAACAAATTATGTTTAAAACTATTACCTGTGAAAAGATAAACCACAATCAGGATAATACTCGCTTCCGCAAGCCTCCACGACACAAATTCTCCCCATTTTAACTAAAATTCTTCAAAAATATCACGAAATCATAAAACCTTAAAACACTCCGCCATTAACGTCCGAGTTTCTAAGTAATATACTCTTATCTATGCGTCCGAGTCGGCGATTTCATTTGGGGTTGTCTTGTCGGGTGTCCGAATTTCATACAAATAAAAGTAAACCTATACGCCAATCGCAAAATATTTGCGATAATAGGCTTTACACGTAGCAACAAATAATATTGCTTTAACATGTCGGTAATAAATTATTATTTATACTTATATAGAAACATTTTAAATGTTTTTACTTCATTACATTACATCAATCGCATATTTTTCTACTAACAACGAAAGGATTGAAATCAACTTAACTCTGGCAACTCTAAGTCACTGTTAGAACGGGACACAGCGTTCAGTGGTTGCCATCTCACTCGGTTTCATTTTTATTTTGCGCGCAACAAGACTCTTACGACCCTAGCATAAGGTTTTATTGTCTTTATTTTAGCTGCAAGATGCACAGATAGAGCTCATTCCTGTTGTACGTAGTACTTATTACTTCCATGTAGTACTTATTACGTCCATGGACACTGTTAATTCTTATTTTTAATCAACCTAGTGACGAGACCAGCAATACGTTCGCCTAATGATAAGCGTCACGTCATACAGAGAGCTGCAAATCACTGCCACTAGTCACATGAAACGTTGATTAAGTCTCTGGACCCCGTTAATTTGACCAGCTACAGTGCTCTTCATACCGGAACCAGGGGTGTAGCTATCGCCGTATCAGCCATATCAATGATACGGGCCCCCGGGTACAGGGGCCCCCAACATGTGTAAGCAACAATTTGTAAAATCCATGTTCTCACATAATCTCTTGGGCCGTACCATCATTTGGGCTCCCAGACAAATTTTGATACGGGACCCATCAAAGGCAAGCTACGCCACTGACCGGAACACAACAATGTTTACACTGCGGCTTGGCGGCAGAATATCCGACACTGTGGTGGTACCTACCTGGATCGTATCTTGTCTAAGCTTAATCATAGATTACGTACAGTACCAGATTAAGTCAGCGCGGGGCCCGTAGCAAATCATATATTAGGTATTAAAGTTTAGAGGTATAAAGTAAGGCATATGCTAATTCCTAGGGTACGCACCTACGTGCGGGGCCCCTCAAGGCGCGGGGCCCGTAGCATTTGCTGACTCCTGCTATACTCGTATGGCTAATCCGGCGCTGATTACGTATCGTGCAGGAATCATACAAGGACGTCTCTAAGTTGACACACTTTGCATCTAATGAATTATAAATAGACCTGCGGTATTAGCCGTACTTGGGTTTTCCCGCAGTGTTTTCGCCTAGTAATGGAAGATTTTCATGACTATTATCACACTTCTTAGTGAAAAAATTGTATAAACAGCTTATTGACGTATTTTAAACATTGGTTAGTCGATGTGCGAGTATACGCAACTAATGTGTAAAGGTACCTACTCTAATACATTATCGTCATCATCAGACGAAAGTCGTCCACAGCTGAACAAAGGTATCCCCCTTAGAAGGGAGGTGTTGCCATAATCCCCGCGCTTGGCAGGCATCTTGGGGAAAGCAGTATAGATGGTAGGTAATCCAATAGAAAGGCGCTGCTGCCCGTCTTCTTGTTTTCCATTGGTCGCCTCTTACGGACATCCAATGGGAGGAAATGGGTGAGAAACGAGACGTGATGGGTGGCGAACCACATCGCCGCCATTTTGGTTAATTAAATTATTTATATGATTGACCATTGCGTTCTTACGAATAAGGAGGGAAAGGGAAGGATAGGTGTTGTGAAAAGGAAGATTGGCAAGTTAGAGTGGGAAATAGGAAAAGTAGGATATTACCGTCCAGGAGGGTAAGGGATGGGACAGTAATAGCTAGGGAAGCCGGGGATTTTAATTTATGCTTATATATAAAGCGATATCAAAGCACCAAAAGATTACTATCTTTAAATGAACCAGTTCTGTGGCGGTAGAGGCAACGTGTACATTATTATGCAATATTGCTTGGAGACCATTGCACGACTGTAGCCACCACGTGATTATTCAATCGTATGAATATATAAACACCATAAAAACAACGTGAGTTATAAAAATGTCTAAATTGGGAATTAGAAGATCTCTGCGTCATGTATTTTTGTCTGAGTTTGGATGTAACCTATTAGTACATAATTTACAACTTACATAGTCTACACTATAGTCTAAGACGACTCTAAGTAATAACATTATACTTATAGAAAATTTAATTTAATAAGCTGATAATATTCATGTATGTAAATAGATCTCACACCCGTCGATCGAATAAGAAATAGGAATTACCTATCCAGTACAACTAGATTGTTTGGTTTGGTTCGCTTGGTTCAATTTTTATTATATCTATTAATAAAATATACATAGGTAATTAACCCATGGGGTGTCCGGGTAAGAATAGCACCCTCCCATCTCTTCCCGTTGGGAGTCGTAGGTGGCGACTAAGGGAAAACCACGACGAGCAGCAGCATCTTTTGTGTTGACGTCAGTTTACCCAAGTTTTCTGCTATGCGCTGTCTGAATTGTGAACCCAGCTGCCTAGATATAGCAAGTGCTTACAAATGGGCCGTCGACAGCGATTGGGTTTTATGAATTTGTGGCTCATTAAAAGCCATTTGTTTCTTTGCAAATCTTAACACCACGGGCTTGTAGCTGGTTTTCCCAAGACGAAAGTGCCTCTTGTGTTCGGCTCTCAGTACAAGTAGATACATTTTTTTCTTTTTTTTTGACGCGGGGGAAATCTTCGAAAGATCCCCGGGAGCTGTGGGGCTCGACCGGGGTATGTGGGATTCTTACCCACTAAAACCCCCGCGGCTGTCGCATCGGCACATGATAGGGGGGACCCCAGGGCTCTCCGGTGGGATCTGCACCAGGGGCCCCTCAGTGCCTTGCCTTTGAGCCCGCCGCCGGGGGGCGCATTGTAGCCCCCCGGGAACCAGTCACGGTGCTCACGGGGACGGGGGTCGCAACCCCGCCGCCGTCCTCCTCGGAGTCGCCGCCGTACTCAATGGACGCTCAAAGGGCCCACACCCTGAGCGTCCAGCGACTCCGAAGGAGTACAAGTAGATACATAGTCCAACTAGATGAACGACGCGATGTGGTATTTTTAACCGACTTCAAAAAAGGAGGAGGTTCTCAATTCGTCTGTATATATTTTTTTTTTTTTTTTTTTTTTATGTATGTTCGCGCATAACTCCGGCAATTATTAACCGATTTGAAAAAATCTTTCTTCCATCCATTCTTCAATCCATTGATTGGGTCCCATAAAAAAATTATTGCTTAGTAATAAGTAGTTCCTAAAAAAACAAGAATGGTGACTGCGCACTGAGAGTTGCTAGAAAGCCTATATAGATGACGTTTTAGTCGCTCGGACTCGCTCGGTCGGACAAAAATGGTCATAACTCTGGCAAATATTTACCAATTTCAATGATTCTTTTTTTATTCGAAAGAAGAAACCACTGTATTGAATCTGTATGAATTTTATTACAACCGGATAAGAACTTCCTGGAGGACCATGAACGATGTGGAGGAATTTATCTGGTAAAAACCATAAAACTGATGTTCTCCATTACATTGCTCTGACAATTATGAACCGATTTCGATGATTCTTTTTTTATTCGAGAGAGTAAACTACTATGATGTTTCCATGCAAATTTCATTACGACCGGATATTATTTTCTGAAGAAACATGAATTATGTAAAACTATGTAGACGATAATGTGATCATAACCTACCTAGATAATTTTACGGTTTTCGATGGTTCAATCTTTATATATGAAAATATCACTAAAAAGGTTAAAATAAAATCTTTTAAAAAAAAAATTGAACCGACTTCAATATCACTGAAAAGTATAAAATAATTTAAATATTATTGAAGTTGGTGCCAAATATACACAGCAGGTACGCTAACACCAACTTCAATAATATTTAAATTATTTTATACTTTTCAGTGATATTGAAGTCGGTTCAATTTTTTTTTAAAAAGATTTTATACGTTTCCATATTGAGTGAGAGATTTAAATACAAAATTTAATAATTTAAAACTGTTTATTTCACTTTTTGTTGTAAGTATAAAATAAAAATAAAATCTTTTTAAAAAAAATTGAACCGACTTCAATATCACTGAAGAAAAGTATAAAATAATTTAAATATTATTGAAGTTGGTTTTAGCGTACCTGCTGTGTATATTTGGCACCAACTTCAATAATGTATTATTATTATTTATTGAAACAAAATATTTACAGTTTATTTACAAATATTTAAATTATTACTTCAATAATATTTAAATTATTTTATACTTTTCAGTGATATTGAAGTCGGTTCAATTTTTATTAAAAATATTTTATTTTAAACTTTTTAGTGATATTTTCATACATAAAGATTGAACCATCGAAGACGGTAAAATGGTCTAGGTAGATTATGATCACATTATCGTCTACATAGTTTTACTCATGTTCCTTAATTCATGTTCCTTCAGAAAAAAAATCCGGTTGTAATGAAATTTGTACGGAATCATCATAGTAGTTTACTCTCTCGAATAAAAAAAAATCATCGAAATTGGTTCATATTTGTCAGAGTAATGTAATGGAGAACATAAGTTTTATGGTGTTTACCAGATAAATTCCCCCACATCGTGCATGGTTCTCCAGGAAGTTCTTATCCGGTTGTGATAAAATTCATACAGATTCATCACAGTGGTTTCTTCTTTCGAATAAAAAAAGAATCATTGAAATTGGTAAATATTTGCCAGAGTTATGACCATTTTTGTCCTTAAAAAGCGACATAAAGTCATCTAAATAGGCATTCCTGCAGCTTTCCTGCGGGGGCCTTGATGTCCGCTCTCAGTAACCGATATGTTTTGTCTGTACTACTGCGGTCCGAACCATTGATTTTGCATCTTTAAATGGTTCACATAACAAAAAGACAATAAGCAAGAAGTAAGCAGCAAGAATAATGTTGGTTTTTCAGAAGTTTAATGATCCACTTTTAGTTTGTAACAAAATCGTCCTCGAAATTGCTTTGAAACATTTTTGTAGGTTCAGATTTGGTCAGAGTTTTAGTTAAATATTCTTTGTTAACTGTTATTTTTAGATTCCATGTGCCTTCCTTGAATCTACGTGACGTAACGAAACGGTAATGCACATTTTAACCAGAAACATAATATTTTAAGAGATAATAATCTAGTATTTCTTAGAACCTATTGCCAAGGTCACGAAACCTTGGCATTGCGTTTAACCACAGACTCACACTTGACCCCTGACTTCATTTTTTTTCCTTATACTTACATAGTTCTTTGAAACAATCAAGATTATTATCCATTGGAGTTCTTTATAAAATGGTTGGTAATTAATTTTGTTACGCACAGCAATAGAAACAAATTGGACGCTGAAATAAGGAGGCCAATGAACTCCCAATCTTTGTGAAGCATAAATTATATGACCCTCACCGAGCCGAGCAAGCAAGCTGATTCTGTCGTTATGATATCTACGGTTTCTTTGACCGTTTTCTTTCCTTTACGCAAATACTAAACATTGAAATAAAACTACTTTTACGGGTTATATCGCAGCTTATTTTTTATATAGCACCCATGCTTTCTGTAAGCGTGGGTGCTGAATGGACTGAGGTGTTGAACACACACTGAGCACAGTTACTCCGGTGTACTTACACTGTCTTCTTAGTTACAATCATGGTCAGTCACGTCAAATACTCATAATTGTTTATATCTTATTTTTTATATTACTTGTGCTACTGAACATTGTAATAAATTGAATAAAATAAGTACATTTTAAATTAATTAATTCATTATATCAAAACTATGAATAACAGTAACAGCTTACTTGACATGAGGTAGAGATGTCAATATACGTAGTATAAAGCTTTGTCACTTTCTTTCTATCAAAAGTACATATAAATCATGCCTCTTTCCCGTAGGGGTAGGCAGAGACCACTTCTTTCCACTTGCTACTTTCCTTACATACTTGTTTCGCTTCGTCCACATTCATTATTCCCTTCATACATGCTCTTCGGTTTAGGGTACTCTTGACCTTTCTTTCTATCAAAAGTAAGGTGTAAATAAATATATATATATAAATATAATATATATATTAGTCGTGGTGGTGCAGGTCCTGAGCTCTCAAATTCAAACTGATATTCCTAAAATATCATGGTCGTTATCATAATAACGATGTTTCCGTGATCATCTAATTTAGGCACTAAAATACTTATTTAGTTTTTGTCGCTATTAATTACTAATGCAACGAGATTAAAATCATGCAGTTTTTCGCGACAAATTAGCACGATCGTTGTTTTAGTTTGCTGTTTAAAGTTATTTACAAATCAGAATTATACAGGAAACAAATGCAATCTAGATAATGTTGCAAATGGTTCAGTCGTTTCCTTGTCTACATTTTCCGAGAAACAAACGAGTTATTCGTTCTTATACTTTTTAGGAATAATTACTTACCTACTATGTTGTTGTTTTGACCTTTTTTATTGATTAACGAATCATGTTAATCTGAAGTATGTTTACGCGTTATGGATACTGCGCGGATAATTTTTATTTTATGACAGTGAATTAACAAGAATATGCTACGTTCCGATATCCCGGATATTGCACCTGCAAAATTATGAGATATCAGACATTATATCGTCTTCTTTCTCCCTATTCGTATTTCTATTATTACTTGACGGAAAATTACAAATGTGCATGTCTTTCCCACCCCATCGAACGGTTTATTCCACTTTGATCACCTTGTAATCAAATCACCTGGGTGATATGAGCTAGCACTAATAAAATAAACAACTTTACTTATAATATAATGACTGCCGCACTGCCGCAGTGCCGCAGTGTTAATTATGAATTGTCATGGATTATTTCTATTCATGAAGTCAGTTATTACTCTAAACCGATTTCAACCTCGTACTCCATAAAATAACAATTATTACACGGAGTCGAACTAATCAATAATAATTACCGCTAATTGACGTATGTGCTTGCGGCGGCGATTCTACGATTATCGACGCTTCGTTTTTGATTTTTTACTCGGTACCTAGATTTTTTCTAAGGCTATGTTATGACGTAAACAGCATGTTGACTATAGAAGACGAACAGAAGAATCGATTCTTTAAAATGGAATTCCGGAAAGCACACGCTTATGCGTAGGCAGTTATTATTGGAAACAAGATAAAAACACCATGAGATTTAGTTACTAAGAATAGATAAATACGGCATATTTACATTTTTCTAACCGCAGTGCGTAAGTTTAAAAAAAATCCCGTAGTTTCCATGACTTGTGGTCAGATTTATGCTAGTGACATCACTACAAACAAACTTTGTATGAATTCGTAGAATTTCAGACTAAATTAAGCGCTTTCTACAATGAATATGCTAAATAGATGCTGGTAAAGCCCAAATAATCTGTACGAATAATATGGAAACTTTTGACGTTGTCCAATTTATTGTAAAGTAAATTTTTCGTTCACCAAATATAATGAGATATACTCATCTTATTTTTTGTAAACCCGCACTCTTTTTGTAAAAGCTGACCTCTTTTAGGGTTTGTTTTTAGTGAAATTATGTCCTACGTGATTTAACGTGATAATATAGTAGGTAGGTACTATTTATTGCCTTGCCGTAAATTTCTTATAGCCTCGGACTGAGGGTTGCTAAAAGTTTTTTTTTCCAGTAAGTAACACATTGGTCGGTGTCTAGTCATTTAACCTCAGAAGCACTTAGGTACTGTCCGAATACCTTAGTGTTGTACATTTTTTAACCGACTTCAAAAAAAGGAGGAGGTTCTCAATTCGTCTGTATATATATATATATTTTTTTTTTTTTTTTTTTAAGTATGTTCGCGCATAACTCTGGCAATTATGAACCGATCTGAAAAAATCTTTCTTCCATCCATTCTTTAATCCGTTAATTGGGTCCCATAAAAAAATTATTGCTTAGTAATAAATAGTTCCTGAAAAAACAAGAATGGTGACTGCGCACTGAGACTTGCAAGAAAGCCTATATAGATGACGTTTTAGTCACTCGGACTCGCTCGGTCGGACAAAAATAGTCATAACTCTGGCAAATATTTACCAATTTCAATGATTCTTTTTTTATTCGAAAGAAGAAACCACTGTATTGAATCTGTATGAATTTTATTACAACCGGATAAGAACTTCCTGGAGGACCATGAACGATGTGGAGGAATTTATCTGGTTAAAACCATAAAACTGATGTTCTCCATTACATTGCTCTGACAATTATGAACCGATTTCGATGATTCTTTTTTTATTCGAGAGAGTAAACTACTATGATGTTTTCATGCAAATTTCATTACGACCGGATATTTTTTTCTGAAGAAACATGAATTATGTAAAACTATGTAGACGATAATGTGATCATAACCTACCTAGATAATTTTACGGTTTTCGATGGTTCAATCTTTATATATGAAAATATCACTAAAAAGTTTAAAATAAAATCTTTTTAAAAAAAAAATTGAACCGACTTCAATATCACTGAAAAGTATAAAATAATTTAAATATTATTGAAGTTGGTGCCAAATATACACAGCAGGTACGCTAACACCACCTATTATTATTATATTATTATATTTATTATTTTGAGGAGCTTTTTTTTTTAAATTTATTTAACGTTTGAAGAATAGGTACATATAATATGCTATAGGGCACCCACACATAACTGCGAACGCGCATCGCATCGCAAATATCTGCGAGAAACAAATTATAATAATAATATAATAATAATATCTTGGGACAATCCACACACGGTCATCTGATCCCAAACTAGGCAGAGCCTGTACTATGGAAACCAGACAACTGATACTAATACTTATATACATTTTTTTTTGTAAATACATACTTAAATAGATAAATAACACCCAGACACTTGGTGGGAATCGAACCCACGACCCATCGGTTAGCGGACAGGGTCACTAACCACTAGACCAACGGGCCCGTCAAATTAATTTTCCATATAAAAATTCATTTGTTTCTCGCAGATATTTGCGATGCGATGCGAGTTCGCAGTTATGTGTGGGAGCCCATAGCATTCAAAACCACGGAGGTTTATACAGGCTATGCTATAACGGCTTACATTGAGACTTAATCAACATCTAATTAGTTAATGTAAGTAGGTATTATGAAACTGCTGATGGGTAAACGATCATGTGGTTGAACAACGTCAGACAAGGTCAGTCCAAAGATGGGTGACCGTTTAGTAGCATTTGAACCGAGGCTTCTCCTTGCTTCGGAGGGCACACGAATAAATAAATGCTAACCAGCGAGAAAGCTTCCTAACCAAGATTGTAAAGACTGATTTACATGATGCCATTTTCTGTACTACAAGAGCAATAATTGAACGCAATAAATTTAGCCCAATATTTGACCTTCAAGAATTGTAAGTAACGTTTACAGGCGGATACTAGTTAAAAATTGAATGTAATGATTGAATGCAAATCTTGATCAGTATAGCAAGAATGTGACATGTTGTTCAGACGATGCAAGGGATTTATTACTTCAATATTATTGTATGGAACAGGCAAGAAACTGGCATCGTGTAAATGGGCCTTAAACCACCACATATCAAAACCAGTTTTGTTAACTGGTGGCGTGCGTATGTATCGGATTTTGCGCGATTGTACTTTGTGGCACAAGAGATTTGCCAACTAGGAATATGTCGTCAACGCATTTGCGCGATAAAATTCGGAGTGAGGAGATTTGCCGAATATCAAATATTCTGCCGCCAAGCAGCAGTGTGTAAGCATTGCTGTGTTCCAGTGTGAAGGGCACTGTAACTGGTGAAATTACCGGACACAAAGACTTAATATCTAATGTCTTAAAGTTCGGCAACGCGCTAGTGATTCTTCTGGGGTTGCTAGCGTCTATAGGCTGCGGTGACTGCTTACCATCAGTACCACCTTGGTAGTATAAAAAAAAACTAAAGTCCCCAAAATAGTTCTCAGAATCTGGAAGTTGAAGTGGCAATGGGCAGGTCGCATCGCTCGAATACCGATGGGGAAGAAAGTTTTAAAGCGCCCTCGAACCCGAAGACGCAGCGTAGGTAGTTCTCGCACTAGATGGACAGACGATATTTTGCGCGTCGCAGGTAACCGGTGTATGCAAATAGCCATTTGTCGTTCATTGTGGCGTTCCAAGGGGAAGGACTATATTCAGCAGTGGAAGTCTTCCGACTGGTGATGATGATGATGGTACTTTGTAGTATAACTATGTAACTATATAATTATTATGTTGGCATGACTTGTAACGGCGGCCGTTTAGGAAACCTGAGTTTGGAAACCAGTTTCCTAAAAGGCTTTTTTTATACCTCTACGTAACTAGTTTCCTATATAACTTTTTTTATAACTCTACGTAACTGGTTTCCTAAGATTACTATGCTATTGTTGTTTGAGCCGCCTACCAAACTAATAACCGGATTTCGGGATAACTCTTTATTGGAATAGAGTATTGTATTTAATTAATGGTTTTTGTAAATCCATATTTGTACATTTATGTGTGATTTATTTCAGATATTTGAATTTAATAATAACATTTATAACATAATAATAATACCAGCCCTTGTGTATGTCCCACTGTTGGGTTGGGTTGGGCCTCCCCTCAAGATGAGGGAGCTAAGGCCTTAGTCCACCACGCTAGCCAAGTGCGAGTTGGCGGACTTCACACGTCATTCGAAAGCTAGTTAGGCTTTCTCAGACATGCAGGTTTCCTCACGATGTTTTACTTCACCGAAAGCTAGTAACAATCGCACAAAGACGATTCGCACATGATTCTTTAAATAAAACAGAGGTACGAGCCGGGGTTCGAACCTGCGTACCTTGCTTCCAAGGCAAGCGCTCGCCCACTGAGCTGTTACCACTATAATAATAAAAAAAAATATTGTTAACAATACAAACATTGATATAAGCTCAGTGCTTGTTCACATAATTCAATAACTTAAAACATAAAATCTTTTCTTAAGATGAAATGAAAACAACTTTCTTAGTTTAGAAATTAAAATAAAAAAGCGTATGGTGAAATAATTTCAATACAGTGCCCCACAGTTATTAGTCCATTTTTCAAATCTTTTATTGCATTAATAATTCCAGTAAGGTAAAACACCCAGTGTCCGACAACGTACCATTGTCCGACATTTAAAAAGTTTATTAAAAAAAATAAGAGTAGTTTCTCCTTTCTGAATGGATTTCAAGAATAAACAATAAACGCGGGTTATCTAGTTGTCATTGCAAATGACATTTCACACATTCGGCCATTTTTAAGAAAATGGCTTGGTATAAGTTTCGACCGCAAGCTTAGAGGAGATACCACTGGAGAGAGCATGATGCGCTAACCCCCTCTGCCAAATTTTTGGTCATATGGTCAGGTCATTCTTTATTTGTGTGCGTGTATTTTTGAATGTGTTGCGAGTTTACTATAGTGTGGGTATGCGTGATAGTGTATCTGTGTATGTTTACTTTGCCTCCCGCACCCCGCAAAAGTGACACGAAAAATTTGTTCGGGGAATCGACGCGATACTAACTCCTTTGGTACTTTCTCTGAGACCGCAAGTGATCCTCCATCGTAAGTCTAGTTTTACTAGTAAAATCGTTAAGGAGGTGAGTAAGGTTTATTGCTCATAATTTTTAATTGTTTTGCTGTATCGAAAATGTTATTTATTTATAAAATTAAGACATAAATTGACTAGTGTTTAATAATTGTTTGACAAGAGTGTGGTTATAATAAAATAAGAAAATACGCCTGTCGGTAATTGGAGATTTTTTCTTCGCTTGTTCCAAATTTTGACACATGTCGAAAGGTTTTTGTTTATTATATTTTGCACTTTATTTTATTAATTGGCTATATTTCTTCAGCACTCTTAAAATATAGTTCTTTCATTTAAATCGTCAAACTGCTTCCAGTGATCGACAGTTGTGTCGATGATTGGATATTCCATGTGTTCCAATAACCGACATATTTTGCAAAAATGGCGCCTAAAAAGATACACGTCTTTTCAAACGGCACAGGCAATAGAAGCAGTCAGTCTGCTTGACTTCAAAATGCTATTGGGTGGAAAGCACGTCATTTGAGCCCCGTAATGCGTTGGTACGCAGAGTTTGATCGAGGCCACCTATCCATGATAAAATTCGTGAAGTTCGGCCCTCAACTGCGGTCAGTGAGAAAATATGGCTACTGTCATGACATTTACGGGGCCGGAAAAGACCGTGATAGCTTATAACCAGCACGTGAAAAAAATGCCCTTATACCAAACCAGACCAATCAGGTCCTGTTTTCAAAAATGGTTTGACCGAATGAAATGTGTTTAAAATGTACACGGACACCAGAGTTAAACTAACCCGACACTACTCTGAGGACATCCCATACATCAGCCTGTATTAGATTGGAATAGCTCTCAAACAGCTTAAAACAACAAGGTGCCGGGTGAAGACGGAATCACAACAGAACTTCTGATAGCGGATGGAAAACCGGTACTTTTAGTCCTCCAGAAGTTATTCAATTCCGTTTTACTCGAAGGTACTACGCCAGAAGCATGGCACAGGAGTGTGGTAGTGCTTTTCTTCAAAAAAGGTGATAATACCTTATCGAAAAATTATAGACATATCTCACTCCTGAGCCATGTGTACAAGCTGTTTTCGAAACGAAGGAATAGCAACAGTCTCGAACGCAGGTTTAATGATTTCCAGCCTACCGAACAAGCCGGGTCCCGAAAAAGCTTTAGCACCGTATACCACATTCATACGCTCCGTCAGATAAAACAGAAGACTGAGGAGTATAATCGGTCATTATGTCTAGCGTTTGTGGGCTACGAAAAAGCCTTCGATTTAATCGAGACCTGGGCAGTATTGCTTTCCCTCCAGCGATGCCATATTGACTATAGGTATCAAAGTGTTGAAGTGTTTGTACAGCAACGAGCACCATGCCGATCAGACTACAGGACGAGAGTACAAAATCAACCTGATTGAAGAGAGTCGTGAAACAGGGAGACGGTATTACTCCGAAACTGTTCACGAACGCATTGGAGGACGAGCTCTTGGACTGGTACGGATTCGGCATCAACCTCAATGGCGAATACATCACTCGCCTACGCTTTGCCGATAATATAGTAATTACGGCAGAATCGCTGGAGGACCTCAATACGATGCTCAGCGACCTCAGTAGCATTAACCCAACCGGTGGGTCTTAAAATAAACATGGACAAGACGAAGAATATGTCTAATGTCCATGTTGCATTCATACCGATAGTCGTTGGCAACGATACATACGAAGTGGTAATTGTCTGGTGAAGCAGTAATGGCCATCTGCGGCCAACAGCGTCTATCATTCCCAAAAAAAAAACCAAGTTGTTGATCACTATGTCTACCTTGGATAGATTTAGTGGGTCCAATTTCGACAAAGAGGTCGCCCGAAGAATCCAACTTGGCGTTTGGGAAACTTGGTGACATCTTCTCATCTGAAATTCCACAGTACCTGAAGACAAAGTTCATTCACCAATGTAGGTTGCCAGTGCTGACAATATGGTAATGAGACGTGGTCCTTAACAGCTGGCCTTTTAGAGAAGCTGAGCTATGGAGAGAGCTATGCTCGGAGTTTCTTTGCGTGACAGAATCCGTAATGAGGAGATTCGACAAAGAACCAAGGTCTAGTGGAAGTGGCAATGGGTAGGCAACATCGCTCGAAGAACCGACAACCAATGGGGAAATAAGGTTCTCAAGTAGCGACCACGCGATGATGATGAATACCAATTAACTAAAAACAGTTCTACAATTTATGTTAAACTAGCTGACCCGCGCAGCTCCGCCCGCGCTTTTATGACATTTTGCTCCCCTTTTCTCTCTCCTCCCTTGATTTATTTCTCTCTCCATCTCTCTCTCTTATAAGAAAAATCTAATTCTATGCTCTCTCTCTCATCTCTCTTTCCCCTTCCGCTTTGGTCCCCATCACACTCCCCCTCTTGCTCTCCCCGTTGTCCCCTCTCTGAACCCCCTCCCCTCTCTCTTCTCCCACCTTGCTTCCCCTCACTCCCCCCTTGCTCCACATTAATCCCCCTATCCCTCACCGCAACACCCCCTCCTCGAATCTCCTCTCCCTCTCTCTCCTCTCGCTCACCCTCCTCACGTTCTATACTTGTATCCTCGTCAATCACGGTATCTGGGATTCTTACCCACTTCAACCCCTATGACTGTTGCATCGCCACATAAGAGGGGGGACCTGGGCCCTCCAGTGGGATCTGCACCAAATAAACCTCACTGCACATTATAGCCCCCGGAAACCTGGCACCGTGATCATGCGGATGGGGCTCGCAACCCCGTCACCGTCCTCCTCTGAGTCGCCGCCATCACCCATCTATGTAATGACCTTGCCTAACGTTGCTTAACCTAGCAGCATGAAATATACTTTACTATCTATTCTCAGACCTACCCGATATGCACACAAAATTTCATACAAATCGGTTCACCCATCTATTTAAAACCTTACCTTATGTTGCTTAACCTGAACCTAGCCGTATGAACAACGTTCATAGCTTTTTTGTCATTGGTGTAAATATTAGTGAAGTTTACGTTATATTGAAGAAGGGACAAATTCATGCTAACAACAATTTATTATTAGTTAATTATTTCTCATAAAAAGTAAAGGATAAAAAATGCTTATTGTGGGTTATCCCTAGGAGATAAACATATACCACCGCAGACTTTTTTGTAGACCTTCATAAGGTGTACAATACTGTACTACATTATTTTGATCTATCTCGTAGGGTTCAGCCAGCGTTTGCAATGTAAGCGCAAAAATATGTGTTTAAATAAACACGACATCACATTAGAAACCTCTAAAATTATCAGTGTTTCTCTACTATATTATGCATGTATTATACTTAAAAACCTTCCTCTTGAATCACTATATCTATTAAGAAAAACCGCATCAAAATCCGTTGGGTGTTTTAAAGATCTAAGCATACATAGGGACAGACAGACAGCGGGAGCGACTTTGTTTTATAATATGTATAGATATATGATTAGTTAAATTAATTCATACGTGATAAAGAATAGTGGAAGTACGTAACGGGTTTAGATCATTTACGATTTTTTAATAAAAAAATATTGTTATAATAGCACTAAAAAGTCATTACCTACTTAACTTTAGATGAGTTTAAGCATGCCACACACATGTACATGTCCCTGTTTGTTTATTATAATTAAAATAATTAATGCACTTATTAAGACTTTTTTGGGCATGGCGTTGAGATTCGGTCGATATTTGGGTGACGATAAATAGAACATGTCGATTACTAGATCACGATTATTGGATCATGTCGATTACTGAGTGTCGATATATGGAATTTCCTTGTCGATAACTAGGCCAAAAAGAGCCTAAATCTAATTTGATTTATTGATCTACTTATTGGTATTACACTCGTTTTTACTTTAAGATAATATAGAATGAACCCTAAACTTATACCTAGTGCATGAAAGTTTCATATAATATCATAAATAAACTAGATATTTAAAAAAATGTTCATATGCGATCCTTAAAGTGTCGATGATTGGGGGTTTTACCTTATCTATTTCTTGGTAGCATTTACTTTTTTTTTCCTGTTTTTTTTAAAAAATATTAGCAACTTTAGTCTCCTTAATCAAAATTTCTAGTAAATTGGCTACTGTAACAGAATAGTTATTCAGTGACATGAATTATAAACCTTTTCGGAAACTAGTTACGTAGAAATGTAAAAAAAGACTTATAGGAATCCAGTTACGTGGAGGTATTAAAAAATACTTATAGGAAACCAGTTACGTAGAGGTATAAAAAAAGCCTTTTAGGAAACTGGTTTCCAAACTCTGGTTTCCTAAACGGCCGAAGGGAACGGTGGATTACCAACTAGCTGTTGATTAAACTATTAACGTACGGTATACTTTGTAACGCTTGTGTGATATTCCCCATGTAAATAACGTTTTAATGAACGTGATCCACCAACATGCATAAATTAAAAGTGAATCATTTTCCGCTTGGCAAAGGAGTCAGCCAATATAATTTTCAATCCAAATCCAATCCAAATAAAACCTCTAACATACATATTATGTTGTAATAAATGATAAACTTAAAATTAGTACTTTTGGAACGAAGTTCCATAAGGAACGATGCGGAGGGGTACCCTAACCGGGAAAAAACGTCCGTAACGTAAGATAATTATTATTTATGTAGAACCATCCGATCATTATTACTACTTTAGTTAAACGGCAACACGTGTCGTGCAGTGTCAATCCAGTGTCGTTCGGTGTGGTTCGCCACACCGTGCCACACCGTGCCACACCGTGCCACACCGTGCCACACCGTGCCACACCGTGCCACCCGAATAACCTTTTGACCTTTGACCTTTTGTTTGGTATCCAGACAAACCCGATTTAGGGTTTTTGAGATACTTTTTGTAATAAACTGATTATGTACCCTTTTTAATATAAAAAAAGAAAAAAAAAAAAAAAAATTATTTTCTTTATACCTCGAATAGAACTTAAAATTAATATTTTTATAATAAGGAACTTCGTTCCTATCCGGTGTCCCACGATACCATACGGTATTATTTTGTAACCATCACGAATAAATGCCTTAAAAAAACCATATAATGTTTCACCCCTAACACAAAAACGAAAATATGTATGTAATTACCGAACCTAAGGTTTTTAGAATACGATATCGTGCAAATGCTATTCACAGTTCCAATAATTTGGAAAATGTTATCATTGGATTTGAATACGGACATTTCCGATGGCTGTCCATAGCTCAGTGGCGTGCAGTCCATACAGGCAAAAAGACTTTGCCTACCCGAAGAACAGATAACAGTTGGGGAAGAAAGGTTCTCGAGTGGCGACCACGAACCGGAAGACGCAGCGTAGGTAGGCCTCCCACTAGGTGGACAGACGACATTGTGCGCGTCGCAGGTGGATGGAAATCGCCAATTGTCGTTCATTGTGGCGTTCCAAGGGGGAGGCCTATGTTCAGCAGTGGATGTCTTCCGGCTGATGATGATGATGATGAATATAATATTATATATATTATAATATGATATATAATCTAGAAAGAGCACTTTTTTGCCTACCCTGTCATAAAAGTATGTGCACGCCAGTGCCATAGCTACTTTGTCTACTCCGACATTTTTTATAGCACTCTTAGTTTGTTTGGATTCATGTGAGTGAGCATTTGTTGTATTAGATACCAGGAAAGCGTGCCCGTCTCTAATTAAATTTTCATTTCAAGGTAGCGATTATTGAGAATTGAGTTGCGAATACTTATCGAAAAGACTTGGAAATTTAGTCTCAAAGGACCAAAGTTTTATCATCTATCGATTACGTAAGAAAGATTGTCCTAATCCTCTGTGACGACTCCTATTTCCCGGTTCATCGATCACTTACTGGCAGCAATTAGGATACTTTTCCCGTGGCTTAGAGTAAACGTTTAGTGCAATTGCATTGTGAGCAAGCTTTTACGTAAATTGTATTCTTGGATCACTAAAATATTGTGAAGGCAATATTTATACACATAATTAACAAAATGCCCAAACTGCTAAATCTCTTAGAAATAAGGTTTTTCCTAATGTTACGTGTTCTCCAAGGCAGACATTATAATTTTAAATTCACTCTATTCAAATAGAACTCCTACTTTAGTTATTCAAAAAGCGTAAATAAGTAACTGTACTGTAAACGAACAAAGAGTTGAAAATATCTATCAATAAAATATTTTACGTCTCTCAAAATTTCCTCTCAAAAGCTTCGCAGGCAATTTTCGCCCTGAGTAGGCTACTGAATTCACTTATAGTGAAAAAAGAAAACTCCACCAATAAGTACTCTTATAATATACGCATGTAGGGATTTTCTGTACACGAGGCTTTTATGACTAATTTCTTGGTATTTTGATTTTTTTATAATGTATTAGGCCCAAGTGCACCGAAAAAAAGACGTCCGTTTAATTTAGCAAAGAATCGATTATCTATATAACTACTTAACAGTCCTTAACGGTGACCAGGGGTGTCGAGCTAGGTTAAGATAATGAACTGTTAAGGGTCCATAACCGGGGTTATAGCGGTGGTGAAAAATAGATAATCGATTCTTTGCTGAAATAAACGGACGTCTTTTTTTCGGTGCACTTGGGCGTTAGTAAAATAACAAACAGGCCTATTGGAGTAGTGTTTAGAGACCCTGTCTGGCTATCCAATTGTTGTCAGGTCTATTTCCACCCAGGATAAACATTGTGTACATTAACATGTCTGTACATAAGTATGAAATTAGACAATAATTGATGGCCGTATATAGTTTTCGTTAACGATTGCGAAACTCATGATCATAGACTTAGAATTATTTTCATGCAATACACAATTGCATGTATTTTTCCCCGTAACTCGGCAATGACATCGACAATTGAAGGTTGTCGCAATTGTAACGGAAACGGACATAGGTGACACTAACTTTTAGCACTATCCAAGGCGAGCGATCTTAACCAATTTATTTGCGTTAAGGTTAGCTAAAAATAAACAAATAACTCTTTGTGTGGACAATTATTTTTATAAATAGAATAATAATGAAAGATAAACATTTGAGATAAATGACATTGAATGACATTTCTTTATCTTTTTGTGCAAAGATACGCCACGGAACAGCTGGCTAGAGAGATGAAAATAATGACGTTTATTTAATTTAAGACTAAACTTAATAGCATATATATTTATTATCAGATCTATGTTTCATTCGAATTACCTATTATGCTTCTTGCTTCAACACACCTGCATAAAACTGTTTGTTTAAACCCTTGGTTTATACATTGTAACGGCGGACTTCATTGATGGCATTTTATGCCAGCTAAAGTTTAGTTTACCCGTGGGGTGTCGGGTTAAGAAAAGCACCCTCCCGTTGGGTATTCGTAAGAGGAGGCTAAGGGAAAACAGAAAAACGGGCAGCAGCGTCTTTCTATTGGATTATAATAATTATATTATAATAATATTCTGGGACAATCCACACACGGTCATCTGATCCCAAACTAGGCAGAGCTTGTACTATGGAAATCAGACAACTGATACTAATACTTATATACTTTTTTTTTGTAAACACATACTTATTTATATAAAACACCCAGACACTTGGTGGGAATCGAACCCACGACCCATTGGTCAGCGGACAGGGTTCAGGGTTACTAACCACTACCACCACCACTACCATACCACCCAAGCTGCGATCCCCAAGCCGCCTGCCAAGCGTGGGGATTATGGCAACCCCTCCCTTCACAGGGGGAGACCTTTGTTCAGCAGTGGACGTCTTTCAGGTGCTGATGAAAGTTTAATACGTAAAAAAAATGTGCGCGCGTGGAGTCCCTCCGCGCGGAAGATGTGAAACTTCATTCTCGCTCAGTCGATCGGTCGTTCGGTCGGTCCCTCACTCACTCACTCACTCACTCACTCACTCACACACACACACACACACACACACACACACACACACACACACACACACACACACACACACACACTCAACTCCTCAAGCCGCAGTCGACGCCCTGGGTCAACAACTCAACTCAACTCAACTCGCCCCAACTCGCCCCAACTCACCCCAACTCACCCCAACTCACCCCAACTCGCCCCAACTCGCCCCAACTCGCCCCAACTGGCAAGCGCTCAAAAATGGCATTCGCCGCCCATAAAACAAAAGCTGTCATCATAACAAGGAAGCTGAAGTACGACCAACCCAATCTCCAGTTACAGGGAGAGAGATTGGAATTTTCACCGAGCCTCAAGATCCTAGGACTCACAATAGACCAAAACTTGGGATTTGGTGAACACCTGGATCGAGCTATGGACAGGGCGATACTGATTTTTAAAATGTTCTCTAGGGCGGCTAGGGCCAGCTGGGGCCTCAACTCTGACATCCTCCGCCTGATCTACACCTCAGTTGTGGAGCCAACTATACTTTACGCCGCAAATATCTGGGCACACCGAACGGAGAAACTCCACGTTAGGAAGCGACTGGATCGGATCACGCGACTCTTCGCTATTATGATCTCAAAGGCTCACAGGACCACATCGTTAACCGCCGCCGCGCTTCTCGCAAGAATCATCCCTATCCACCTTAGGGCGAGAGAACGAGCCTCTACGAGGTCAAGAGAGGAGAAGGAATTCGATGTCGCTTGAAGAGGACCTGATTATCTACACGGATGGAAGTAAAATTGAGGGTAAGGTGGGAGGTGCGGTCACCTGCTGGCGGGGTAATCAGGAGGAGAGCTTTACCAAATTCAGATTGGCCGACTGCTGCGCCCTGGATATCCTTCAGCGCGCCCATCATAACAGTCCGGTGAGAATCTGTAGCGATTCCAGATCGTCCCTTGAGGCGATGATCAATCCTGAAGCGCTACACCCCCTGGTCGAAGAAATTTGAAATAGAATTGAGGCGATTCGGGACACGGGGGGGATGTTCAGATAACATGGGTCCGCGCACACGTAGGTATCCAGGGGAATGAAAGGGCTGACGAGTTGGCAAAGGCCGCCGCTCTTCGGCTGAGGGCCCGGCTGGTGTATGATGCGGTGCCACTGTCCTTTGTAAAGCGCCTCATCAGAGCCGAGACCTTGAACAACTGGCAAAGCATTTACGAGACTGCGACCACAGGGGCGACGACGAGAGGGTTCTTTCCTGACGTCGCATCGGCATACGGGATATTATCTAGGATGGGGCCTATGAATAATGGCCTAGCCCAAGTATTTACGGGCCATGTAGGCTTTCGAGCATACCTATTTAGATTTAATCTTTGCCACGATCCGTCCTGCCCTTGCGATTCCACCGCCCAAGAAACTCTAGAGCACATATTGCTCGAGTGTCCAATGCACCTGGCCTCGAGGGTGGAATGTCGGGGCAGGATGGGCATGGATCTTCGCAGGGATAATCTGGCGGGAGTTGTTGGTGGTGACACCAGCAGACCCATATTCCTCCGTTTTGCCATGGAAATTGTAGGTAGAGTGGTCAGGCGGAACGGAGGAGTGTGGGGCTATGCCCCGCTAATAAACAGATAGATATTATTTTTACTCAGACCAATTGATATACTTTTGGGAGCCCACATTTGGTGGATCAACACCATGGAATGGATAAAACTGCTTCAAGGCATGTATGTCTGGAAAATTACTACTTACTTTATGGAACGCTTAAGACTGCAAAAATAAAATTTATTGTCAAAAATTAAAAAAAAAAAAAAAACTCGCCCCAACTCACCCCAACTCGCCCCAACTCACCCCAACTCGCCCCAACTCGCCCCAACTCGCCCCAACTCGCCCCAACTCACCCCAACTCGCCACAACTCGCCCCAACTCGCCCCAACTCACCCCAACTCACCCCAAATCACCCCAACTCACCCCAACTCGCCCCAACTCGCCCCAACTCGCCCCAACTCACCCCAACTCGCCCCAACTCACCCCAACTCGCCCCAACTCACCCCAACTCGCCACAACTCGCCCCAACTCGCCCCAACTCACCCCAAATCACCCCCCCCCCCCAACTCGCCCCAACTCGCCTCAACTAGCCCCAACTCACCCCAACTCGCCCCAACTCGCCCCAACTCACCCCAACTCGCCCCAACTCACCCCAACTCGCCCCAACTCGCCCCAACTCACCCCAACTCACCCCAACTCAAACTCAAACTCAAACTCAAACTCAAAAATAGTTTATTTCAAATAGGCTTAACGCTAGCACTTTTGAAAGGTCATGTATTTTTTTTTTTTAAAAGCTACCACCGGATTACAACGCGGCCTCAACTGAGAAGATCCGGCAAGAAACTCAGCGGGCTTGTCATTTTATCACATTTTTTTTTTAAACAGTGTGTCATGTTACAACTAGATCAGAGCGACAATGTGTCTTGCCGTTCAAAAGATCAAATAATACAGAAAAAAAAAATACGACGAAAGTAGGTACAACAAACTAAAAAGCCAAAGGGATAGTAGTCGGACCATTCCCCCCAAGCAGCACCCGCGCACGAGTTGACTCGAGCAGCAGCCATCACTCCCCTCAACCATATTGGAGGGAAGGGGGTGACCCGCCACACGAAGCCGCCACAACACGAACTCACCCCAAATCACCACAACTCGCCCCAACTCACTCCAACTCGCCCCAACTCGCCCCAACTCACCCAAACTCACCCCAACTTGCCTCAACTCAACCCCAACCGTATACATACAAATTGAAAATTTAATAAGCTCCTGATAAGAAAACCAACTCTTAATAGACGACTGACAAGATTTTCATCAAAGATAGCTAACAATCAACTTGACTGAACCAGCTTTCAATCTAAAAATATACTGCATTAAAATCTGCCCATTTGTTTGGGAGTCACAGACAGACATATAAAACTTTCGAGCATACCACCTTTATTGCCCGACTGCCCCAGCCTGGGTGTCATGTTAACGGCAATATGGAAAAATATATGTATATATAATATAACCTATGTCACTCCCACAGCTAAGACGAAACTAAGGACATATCATACATACGTCAATATCCATTGAGTCGTTTAAGCTGTAAGCCGTGCTAAAGAGACATAATGTATGTACATAAGACATAATGTCTATATGTACCTAACATATAGAAAAACATAGTCCTCCTTCTGGCACAGTCGGGTAAAGATACAGTCTTTGAAGAGGCGTGGCATAAAGACAAAATGCGTTTACATAACAATTCTTAATTCAATTTAGAGCTCATGTAAGTACATTAAGAAAATAATAAATTGCTAGTGAGTCTACAATCTACACAAGTAGGTAGGTATTTTTCGTGCAACCTGGTTTAGCAATTTCGAATTAATTGAGGCAACATGACGGGTAATTGCATTTTTCCGTTTCGTAGATATTAAATATGTTGCATATTTTTAACAAGTACGTGAACTATGTTATGTCTTATTGTTGTTGTGTGAAATAAATAATTAATTTTTGTGAGCTCAAATTGAAATTCAGAAATATTTATTTCACACTTTTGAACGGTCAAATGTTTTAAAAGCTACCACCGGATTACAACGCGGCCTCAACAGAGAAGATCCCGCAAGAAATTCAGTGGGCAAGCCTACTGAATTTCTTGCCGGATCTTCTCTTAATTTTTTCACTATTTTATTTAAACAGCTTTTGTCTTGTCACAATTAGATCAGTATCAGCGACAGTGTGTCCTGCCGTACGAAAGATAAAACATGAGAAAGAAAAAATAAAATTACGACGTAAATACAGGTACTACTTTATAGGACATCACTACAGTATATACCTATTTTAGTCTCCGGGGTGCAGCGGGAAAGCGCTTGCTTTAGAAAACTTAGGTCGCGGGTTCAAATCCAGCGGGAGCAACTTTTTGTAGTTGTTCTTTACTAGTTAGGACAACGCAGGCCGATCACATGGGGGTCTAGTACGGGTTTTGATAGTTCAAACTGTCAGTTTTCTCCCGTACATCTTACTACTTTTTGACGGTTACCGCTAGGGGCGCTGGCGCTGGTGTGAAATGTATAGAGAAAACTTACAGATTAACTGTCAAAACCCGTACTAGACCCCCTGTTTGTCTGGAAAGTGAGATGATCTATGCGTCTGAAAAAGTCGGTCCTGCGCATGTACCTACTATCCCGGTCGTTTCGGTTTTCCATCCCATCGGTATGGTAAACTAAAAGAGTGGACCAGTGTCTGCGTAAGTTCTTGTGCACTATGGTAACTCCTGCGTAGTTATCTGATCTTGTAGGTCGATGTGACTGTATTTTATAGGAGGACATTTTTATTAGTTGATAGGGTAAGGGTAGGGTTGGTGCTAATTATAACCAAATAGCATTTTGTATAGAGTAGGCATCGTAGGCGTGATTTTTTAATTACTGCTGCTAATTATTATTTGAATTACTGATTAATAATCAGACCTTTAACCCATGGGGTGTCTGGCAGTGGCGAAGGCTCCATATAACTCGATTCCTACCGGCTTCCCTTTGAAAACAGGCGTGTGTTACGACGATCTAATAAGACATTTATTTACTAACATAACGTTAAAAACATAGGTATTTAATACACCATCAAATAAAATTAATCTAAAAATCGCCTTATAATACATTTTTATTAATAGCAAAAACTTACACTTTTCATTCACTGCAACCGCGCGCAAGTCGTGGCGCGGCAAGCCGCTCGCAAGATTAGGAATTGCATGCGCAATTACCATGTAAAATCAGTACCGAAAACGTTCCCGCGCAGACGCATAACTCGCTTAGTATAGGACACAGATTAGATACTAGTAGCTAGCTACAGATGCGACAGCTACTTTTGGGCTGTGTTTGTCATTGTTCCGTTTTGGCGCTACAATCGCACTGTTTGACATTTGCCGGTTACACATACAAAGTAATATACGCATTGCGTATGTGTGTGTGTACTGTACGTAGAATGTTTATAGATATGTATATAAGTAGTGATTAGAAGAAACTATCGATATCGACTACTAGTGATGTTCCATTTTGACGATAGTCTCTTACATGGGACATAATTTTTAAATTTTGTTTGTAATGAAACGAACTTTACTGTGTCAGTGATTTATTTAATTAGGCATCGTTTTCTTAATCTAAATCTTTTATATTTATCAAGGGCCCGTTTTTGGGGCTCTCCCATTTTAGCTATATACTTAGCCTCCACATCACCTTTTAATATTTTATTTATTATATTGCACCAATTATGCACTTGTAATCGAATTAAAACTTGTATAAACAAATTCTTTACTTCATTATTATGTTTAGAGCACCCTAACCAAGAAAACCTAATTGTGCTCAATATTTTTCTCACCAAGTTGCTTTTGATATTATTTTTATAGCAATTATCATTTAAATAATTATGCACTAATTGAGCTACGTCCCTGTATAAGATTAAAAGTCTTTCAGTAGGATATGATAAATTATTATTTTTCAAAGTTTTGTATTCCCTAAATTGTATATAAGTGTGAACTTTTTCTACCGAGCTACTTGTGTACGTTTTCAAGCATGAGTTGCACCTTATGGACTTTGATATTTTTCTGCATATGTACCCAGCAGTGTAAGCTGAGCAATGCACTTTAATTTTTTCCATCACCACCTGATCGACTGTTAATTTTTCCCTTGGGTAATCTTGTGAAGAGGATGGAGGTGAACTTGTGTAATTTTCCTTATTTTCGTTATCAGTTTTAAAAAGAAAACCGACATCTAATATGGTTTCCCCATTATCCTCTTCACAATTTGAAAATTTTGAATGAGGACTAAGCACATTAGACAACATTAATGATTTGAATGCATATATAAATGTGTTTGCATCTGGATTAATATTTCTGTAATTGAGGGCCCTTATACGACCGAAAAAATTTTCAAGTGGATCTTGATTTATAAGCCTGGGATAAAAATAGTCCACACTATATTTGTCAAATAATAATTTAGATATTCTAATAAAACTTTCAAGACTTGTAATCCAGCCTTGCAGGGATGGCACTCGTACGAGTCTAGGTTTTCCTGATTGTAGTGCAAGTTTACTACATTTGTCTAGAAAATGTATATTTTTAATCTTTTGAATAGCTTCTGCCCAGAATAAATGATGTGGTGTATTTTTCTTCACAGCTCGTCTTAGTTTCCCTCTTTTTGAACCACCAGGATAGCCATTGACACTATCAAACAAAGTGTCGAAAAATTCAACAACTTCTGCTGTTGTGCCCATGGTGTTTTCTGATTCATTATTCCGTAGATTATCTGAAAATGATATTGGGTATATTTATATTTATATCAACATCACCTGATAATTTAATACTAGGTGCTATTATATTTATCATTAGGATGATGTAGTAGTACCTATATTCAGTCTATTTTCGTATTGAAATTATAAACATTTTTACAATTAACGTTAATCATTTAAAAACAAATTGTTGAAAGGCCAAATACCTAATTAATACTATGAAAATACAAATGCTCAGGATGTATGTTAGAAGATGCAGTAACTAGTTTATAACTATTTTTAATGCTAGTATTAAACAAGTACTCTGTACAAGTATTGTTTATGTTCCAAATAAATAGAATATAAATTATTTACCCTACTTTACTTAGGGTATTTATCTATACTTATAATAAAACTGTAATAGGTCCAATTCTGTACATTGAAGATATTTTGAAAATTATATTTGGAGGGCATTCTATAACCGATACTGAGGCCGAAAATGTAATTTTTTTAATTTTTGTCTGTCTGTCGGTCTGTCTGTCTGTCTGTATCACGGCTGCGCATCACGCCGAAACTACTGAATGGATTCAAATGAAACTTGGCATGATTTGAGATCTTACTACGAGGTAGGACATAGGATACTTTTTATCCCGTAATCTAGCACGGTTCTTTTGGGAGAGGGGATTAAAGTCAAAATGGGTACTTGGTTATACGCTTGGTCCGATTTTATCAATTTTTCTTTATAATATAATAAATATTAGTAAGGGAACACTCATAGAGAGTTGTTATCAAGGTATTGTAATCGATCGGGTTAAGCAACGTTAGGTAAGGTCATTAAATAGATGGGTGACCGTTTAACGCCATTTGAACAAAACGGGTCCGTGCTTCGGAGAGCAAGTAAAAAGTGGGTCCCAGTTTTTAACCGACTATAAAAAAGGAAGTTATGTATTCGATGCGAAGGTCTGTTATTAAAAGTTTAGTTAACGTAAAAATAGCGCAGGCGGAGCTGCGTGGGTCAGCTAGTTATTTAAATAAAGTTATATTTAAACATGATACTTTTAAAAACGCATACTCACTAAGTGCATTAGTGTATTTCAGCATTGCAGCAGTTCGGTTGCTTAGTACTTGAGCAGCAACACTGACTTTCATTTTTTTTACTTTCTTGGGATCTACATGGTGGGCTGTCAATTTCGGCAAGGCTCTTGTGTGCCCTAATTTACTATCAATATCATAAATATATTCAATATCTTTCCATTTTGCAGTGCTTCCATTCCAAATGATATCTTTGGTTAAAAAAATATTTCTTAACCCTTTCAGAAGATGTGGTGGGTCATAAAATAAACTTAAATCACGTCCAGCAATATTAATTGATCCATCTGAAAAAAAAAGTTTACTTAATACTGTTATTATAAAAAAGCTTTGTTCTAAAGTAATTAAAAACTCGGGGCCCGTTGGCTCGAATCGTATCAACAAAAAACTGCGCAAAAAAAATAGGCCCGCGCTCCAAAGGGTTAAAACCATAATTTACTAACCATCATGAACACCTTTTAGATTCCTTAAATGAATGGTATCTTCTCTAAATTGCCTCATTGCTGTACGAAATGTGGACCCTTGGTCACAAACAAGACCCAAGGGAATTAACCCAGTTAGAGCTACTTGTGATACTATTTGTTTTAATATATTTTGTAGCTCAGCTGATGAGACTGTGCCTTCACAGAAATAATATGCAATGCTCTGTCGCCAAGGAGAACATATTCCCCTAATCATAAAAACCAAAGCATGGTCGCAATAACGCATTTTTCTTTCTCCAGCTACGTCCACAAATCCGTGAATTTTTTCTTTCTTTTCATTAAAAGTTAAATGAGGAGTCAATGCAACCTCATCAAATACTATAGTGCACAGTTTTTGTTGCACATCCCAATTTTTGCAACTGTGAGCAATATAGTCAAATATTTTATGATTTAATCCTGGTTCCATTGAAACCTTTTCAGATAAGCGCAGCAAAGTCCTCTTGTTAGGTAAGGCAAACATTTTTTCTAATAATTTATATCCTTTGGGACTTTGTTTCATGAGGAGCAATGCCATTAATTTTTCTTCAACAGTAAACCTTCTGGCCATTTTAGGTTTACCCACTTGTTTACACTGCATTAACAAAAATGTTTTTGCTTGTTTATTTAATAAACTAAATTTGTCCAACAGTTCACTCTTATTTAATAGAGTTTGTGCTTCAGTTAGCCTTTGTGAGGCTGAGTCATGCAAACTATCTGCTGTTATATTTAAAACTTGTTTTATAAACTTCCTTTTCTTTGATCCAAGCCTCTTAATTGAGGGACCTGAAAAGAAATATAAACCTTGTTAAAGTCATAACACTCATTATAAAGATAAACACAAAACCAACATTAGGATAAGAAATAGGAGAGGTTGATCCTTTTGCTTTTCTTATTTTGGGAAAAAGAGCTGGTTTTTACTCAGTATCACTGATTAATTTTCTAAAATTGTATATAAGGCTACATTTATCACACCTACATAGTCTTCGTGGCGCAGCTGCAAACCAGAGATTCTGAATTAAAATTGTGTTGTTGTTCCTTACAGGCTATGACAAAGTAGGCCAACCAACTGATTGTCTGGAAAGTAAGATGATCTACGCATTGGATGGGCATATAAAGTCTGCCTGCACTTGATCTCTCCCCAGTGGTGTCGGTCTTCCATTCCATCGGATTGTGAGAGTAAAGGAACAGAGTGCACTTATGCATTATAATATCTCCAATATAGTTGACTGATCTTGTGAAATTTTTGCTGCCGTGGTTGTATAAGCCAGGAGGACATATTTTTTGTTATCATAACTACCTTTTTGCTCTTGAGATTGAGATTGTTCTGTTCTTTGCATGGTGTCAGGCATTATTTCTATATTAACCCCTATGCCTGAACATGAAGGCTGTTCCAATATTACATCTGAAACATATAATTATGGTATATTATTCTGAATTAATAGATGGGCCCATGGGGCTAGTGGTTAGACACCCTGGCTACTATCCACGCAATAGGTGATGGGTTCAATTCCTACCATGTGTCTGGGTGTTATTTATCTATATTTTATCACCTGCATGGGGAGACTGGTCCCACTACTATCGCTGATGCTGATCCAATTGTAACAACACAAACACTGTTTAAAAATGACAAGCCCACTGAGTTTCTTGCCGGATCATCTCAGTTGAGGCTGCGTTGTGATCCGGTGGTAGCTTTTAAAAGAAATTGACCATTCAAAAGTGCTAGCGTTAAGCCTATTTACAATAAAAAAAAATAATTTGAGTGTGATGGGTTTTGTTACTTTGACTTGTCCTGTCATGACAAAATTCATAGGGAATCACTATAATGGTTTACTCATTCTAATAATAAAAACAAAATCTTCCATTATTTTTAGTTGGGTAAAATACACACCTGCCTCTGCAGTCACTAATGATGATTCTATAGCAATACTCTCATCTTGTTTTTTGGAGTAATTATGCTCCAAACGATTTGTTTCTAAAAAAAAATATACATATTAACATCAAGAAATACAATAACACAATTAGTACATAAGTGTATCAGTATTTTGTGCTGTTCACACATATGTTTACCTCTACCTGGCATAAGGCAGGCAATCATTTAGCCTAACTATGAGATATTATAGTAACCAATTAGGGATTTAATATACACACCAAACTTTAATATTGCTGGCTCAGGTCCAATAACATCCTCCTCATCTTGCTCTTTGGTGTAATTGTGTTCAATTTTGACATTCCATTCTGAAACATTGTATTTTTATTTTTAGAATACTTAAGCTAAAGAACCTGAATGATTTCTTTTTTTTTCTACTGGGACAATCCAAACACATTCATCAGATCCCAAACTAGGCAGAGTCAGTAAGTACTATGACAACCAACAAACTGATATAAATATTTATATAGATAAAGATAAGGTTTAGACACAAGGTGAGAATCGAACCCACAGCCTATTGGGTGGTGGCCGGTTGTCTAACTACTGGACAATGGTCCCATAAATTTCTTATGTATAATGTTCAGCTGCTCTGTTACAGAACGCTTATGAATGCTGTATGTTTCTATCAGCTGTACATGAACATTATACATAAGAACATAATGGGACCATTGTCTAGTATGTATTTACACTGGAGTTTGAAGATTATTGTAAATGTAAGTTATTTGTTACTACATATTTATTTATTTGTAGTTCAAACACATACACTTGCAATGGGAACGCTGATAGCTACTATAGTATTATAAGAATACTGTATTATATATTATAGTGTAGTATATTAGCGAGAAGCCGGACGGAGGCATAAAACCGAACCGCATAAAACCAGAGGAAGCAGGTTTAATTTCTGTAGGGAGCAACCAATTTGTTTTAGTTATTCCTTACTGGCTAGGGCCGATCCACTGATTGTCTGAAAAGTAAGATGATCCATACGTTGGATTGGCATATAAAATAGATCCTGCGCCTGCAGTTGGTCTTTTATCCCACCGAATTGTGAGTAAAGGACAAGAGTGCACCTGTGCCTGCACAAGCATTTGTGCAGTATAATATCTACTGCATAGATGTTTAATAATGTTAAAAAAATAGACCACGATGGTTTAATACGATCTGGGAAACATTAAGTATTCACAATAATATAGTGAAATAATAACTCACCTGATGTACTAAGAGGTGCACCGTGGGCTATTTCTTTACTGGTAAGCAGATAAGGGTAGGAAAACCGAAGTCTTCGGCCTTCACCGTCGAACTGATTACTATCAAAATGTTTTTCACACACACGTTTTCTTAGTAGCTGTTCTTTAGTAAGTCCAATGAGGAGGGAGTTTGTGGGCACTAGGTAAGATAGCCAAACATTGCGAAGCTTATCGTTCTTGGGTAAACAAAAAAGCCGGTGGCTTTTACTTGTTGCATTGCAACCACCAACGCAACATTTATATTGGGTTCCCATGACGAAAGTAACACTATCACCTGCACAATCGGTAAATAACGGAGGAGAATTTGCGTCACAAGGATCTCAACTCGGGAAAATGCAAGGAAATTCACAAGAAACAAACAAAACGCTCAACTCGGCTATAACACAATGACAAGTCGATAAAGTATGGTATGGCGGACTCAGAGCCGGACCGCGCTTGGCCACGTGACCAAAATGGCGTCCAAGATGGCTGTTCTTATTGCGACATTAGCGCCAAAACGGAACATTTGGAACTAATGCTGTCACTGGCCTGGTATAGGAACGACGGCAAGCCGGTGACCACCGGGTTTCAATGGGGCGTGGTTATGTTAATGGATAGAAAAATGACATGTATAAGAACGAAATAGAGTGTAGTATTGCGTACGCATACCTATTTCGATCGACTATAATCTTTCGTCTTCGTTGATATTTATTTTGTATCGCATATACGGTACATGACAATTTAATTCTACTAAATAGCAGCGTTTTCCCTGAAAGAAAACGCATATTAAAATACTTACCTTATTCAAAGCTTATTATGAGAGTGGCACTTCCTGTTTCCCGTCGACTTTGCTCCTATTGGTCAACTTTCTTGTGATTTGACCGGAAATAGCATCACCATGGCAGGCGAGGGCAGCAAGGGTTTGTTAAATATGCCCGCTCGCCCCGCTCTTGTTCATTGTGTCGAAGAATTACCAGGCAGGATTAAAAGTTAAGCTTTGAATAAGGTAAGTATTTTAATATGCGTTTTCTTTCAGGGAAAACGCTGCTATTAAATCACTGTACCGTTATTCAAAGCTTATTATGAGACGTGTTTGTTTTCGCCTGGTGATGCCAGTATACATGACGCCAATGTGATTGTGATACATAGATGTATTGTAATATCCATGTGTGAATTTTAAATAGAAATGCAATAAATTACATACTTATATATCTACATAGTCTGCTACGAATTTCTTTTTGAAATGGGTAGCAAAGATAAGGAACTGTATCTCAACCATTGGAATGGTCTCAACCATTGATTGGAATCAATGATATGGGCAATTGATAATCAATAATTATTTATATGCGATGTACTTTTGACTTCGATTTTATAAAACTGTCTAAAATGTATTAAAGACCTCCAATTTCCAGGAGGTAGCTAGTATCAAAAACTTAACTATGCTTGTAGCGCATGATAGCTAACTATTTAAGCTAGATTATGTTGGTAATTTTAGTCTTTTTAAACCAATCAACGGCAGCTATCGTAACTGGAATATACAAACAATTTGTTTTTGGTATTTAACGCTGATGCTTTAAGCACAAAACAAATTTTATTTTAACGCTGCAGGCGTTGCAAGCAGGTGGTTTTCCGATTAACGCAATTCCAGGACGCGACTATGAATTACATCCTACCAGGTGCTGTTGCAATGTTTAGCTAAGCTACTGCATGAAAATTATCCTTGGACAGGAAATTCACTAAATCATATCCTATTTAAAAGACTCTTGAGGATTGACAAGTATAATAAGAACATACCGTGACAAGAAATTACCAGTAAAAACTGGACTGATCAGTAGGACTGTACAATCGTCAGACAAATGATTTAGGCCAAATAATGTTAAATGACAATTATTTACTTATGTTTATTATGTATTTATGTATGAATCTGCTATAAAACTGTCCAAAATGATGCCAATACTTTAAATTAGATTAGAAAAAGTCGGCACAGATTTTACAGACTAGGTTCTGGTACTATGAGAATTTCAATGTATATATGTTTTAGATTGCAAAGTCAAGTCCTTCACATTTCCACTTTCAGGATCACGTTGTATGTTAATAGATAGTATTGACCTGTACGTCCACTAAGACTAAGGTTGTGAGATATGAATCAAAACTCGTTCAAGAAACGAGTCTACTCCCCAGAATACTTCAGCGATTAAGTATGTGTTAACCCACACAGTATGTTTACCTTATGACCATATACTTAAAGATTTAAACATAGATAATATTTTAAGGTATACCTGCTCTGAAGTCCCGTAAATATTTATTGTAAATATTAATTTATGGACTTAGGTAAAGCTCAGACCCCCCCCCCCCCCCCCGTCTTTGCGGAGGTAAAGGCAACTTTTTGTCATAAAATCGAAATTGCAAGGGATAATAATCAGGATTGCTAACATTTCTTTCGGTTACAAATGTCCTGACATTGATCGAAATTTAAATTACACGCTTTTGTCTACCAAAATTGTGTCAGGAGTGAATTTCTGGCTGGTAAAAATGCATGCGATGCAGTGTTGCTACAATTTCGGGTAAGTGGTATAGTTACCATACAATACAATTGAGTTTTCCAATATTATGGAAACTCCTGGATAATTCTTTTAGGCATTGTCATTGATTGCATTATGTTATTATAGGTCCTCAAAACTTCCAATGATTAATTGCTAAACAGCTATTATAATTGTAAGATTACATACTTTCCTTTTTTGTAATGAGGTAATAGTATAGAAAAACAAATGTTGGTTTTCGAATAAACTTGAAGGAAGGACTAAAGATGCCAGGAATGGCACTTGGGGCGGCCCTTCCCTCCATTATTTGTAGGAGTTTTTTACAATATTCTGTACAAAACTTCGGTAGACTTATAGTAGTTTCTGCTTGGTGGGTCCTGATATACCAAGACTGTCAAGAGAGGGGACCAAGAGTAAGATCCAAGACGTGACTGCGAGCCATAATTATGCAATGAATCCTCATTAAGAAGTATACATATATTAATATATATGTTAAATATTCATGTTCATACAATCACGTATGTGCTATTTGGAATAGCAAATATACATACATCCTTCATCTGTAAAGTAAATCTCTGTGTTCCATCCCCCACGAGAGTGGGTCATATTCTGTGCAAGCTCTTCGAAACAGAGGTCAATAATAAGACGGATGATGTGCCAAGCGATGGCACTTATGTTAAAGTATCCAGGCTGAATTTATTCTTAAATAAGAGGTGAATGCAACTGTGCAGAGCAGCAATGCCTTTATCCGTCCTGCAAAGGACTGTTTAATATCTCAGGGCAATCCACACTCATTCGTTTGATCCCAACCTAGACAGATTCTGTACAATGGTAACCAGACAACTGATACAAAATACATATTTATATACTTTTCATACTTATATCGATAAACATCACACACTTGGTGGGAATAGAACCCGGCGATAGCAGCCCGAGAATCTCACCATTAGAGCAACGGGCCCGTCAAATTATTATGTTAAAATAGACTTAGCAAACAACTTTCAGACATTTTGAATGTCCCCGATATTCAAAATGATCCTGAAAATCAGGTACCTACGTGCTTTCTTCACGAGCTGCTATTTGTATACCATCCCTGCGAAGGAGGTTAAGTCTATGTGTACCAACCCTGCGGGGGTGAGTAATAAATTATTTAGTCCCTGCAAAGGACAATATCATCATCATCATTAGCAGCCGATATACGTCCACAGCTGAATAAAGGCCTCTCCCTTAGAAGGGAGGGGTTTCCATAATCCCCACACTTGGCAGACGGCTTGGGGATCAATAAAGCACAATATGCTGATGGTGAAATAGACTTCAGCCAACTATTTTTAAATTAACTAGGTTGTCAAAATTGATTCCAAATCCAGATGAGCAACCATCTATGTACCATCCCTGCGAGGGAGGTTAAGTCTTTGTGTACCCACCCTGCGGGGGTGGGCAGTAAATTGCTCAGTCCCTGCAAAGTAAAGTACGCGGATGGTGAAATATACTTCAGGCAACCATTTTTATATTGACCAGATTGACAAAAATTGATTCCAAAATTAGATGAGTACTCCCATGATGAGCAACCATGTATGTACCGTCCCTGCGAGGGAGGTTAAGTGTTTGTTTACCCACCCTGCGGGGGTGGGTAGTAAATGGTTTAGTCCCTGCAAAGGAAAGTACGCTGATGGTGAAATAGACTTTCAGCCAACCATTTTCAAATTGACAAGGTTGTCAAAATGGATTCCAAAAACCAGATGTGCTCTCATGATGAGCAACACTATATATATATACCGTCCCCGCGAGGGAGGTTAATTATTTGTATACCCACCCAGCGAGGGTGGGGTATATTTTATGCGATGAAGTGGACTTCATTATCTGAAAAACCAGGTGCTTACCCTCTCGAGAAGCCACTGTACATGTCCCCCCTTCTTTGGTTATTTACTTGTGTTCCCAACCTGCGAGGGTGGATAATAACTTGTATGTATATGATAGCACTATATACTTATTGTAACCATAATGGGTTAGCCAGATTTGTGAATTTCGTGTAGGCTAGAATATATATTGCCTACGCCATCGGCTTTCTTGAACACAAACATAATTGAACACTTTTATGGATCAAGGTGGAATATTAATCTTTTGGTTACCATGATAGCTTCTCTACGTTACTTGATACTCTCAGCAATGTGTCCTTTGAACAGTTTCTTATAAGTAAATATTTTTATTTATTTATTACTAAAATTGTATTTTATTTTACTATTTTACATAGAATATACATTAACGTATTGTATTTAACTCGCTATTGTAATATTTTCACCTTCCGGCACACAGACCATATCTGTAGTAAACTAATTAGCCCACACAGGAAGATTACGAAAACTGTCCAGCAGGCTATTTTTTGTTTTAAGACACAATAAAAAAATAAAAATGGACGCAATGGTGCGTCTGTATAACTGGGATACTAATTAACTGAACTCACTTGTTTGCTGTCTTTCACGTTGATAATAGAGTCACTATTTCACTGTTCAGATTTTCGTAAATTGACAGTATTGCTACTGTCTGCATAATAATGTGGTTTAAAGAAATATTCATTCTGAAAAAAAGCTTAGAACTAACTGTAAGAAATGTATTATCATCGTAGGACTTTGCTACAAAATAATTCAGCAAATGTTTAAAACTGCGGGTAGATTGTAAAGAAAATAATTTGCATTATTAATATGTTTTATGGGTCGTTTACTAAGAGTCGTTTTTTATCCACTTAGAAATCTCGTACGTACAAATTACCAGCAATAAACTTTACGAAAAATATCATTTCTGCACAAGTATTAAAAACTAAGTTTCGAGTTTTCAAAATAAAATTGTCGGTAGACTGAATGGAAAATAATTATTTATAAAAATATTGCTTACATAGCCCAATTTACTTGCACTATATTCAAACCACAAAATATTCATTAGTATAAAACATTTCATTAGGAACAAAGAAACAAAACGAACGGCAAAAACCGTTAAAATGTTTTTACTCACTGTTTGCTTGGCTTCCAACTATTTATAACAACTATTGTTGTTCACTATTTTATTCCTTTGGAATTATTTAGAATTTGATTTGAATTCCATAAATAGTTGTAATATTGTAGCCTCGGACAGGTGTCCGTGACGGGAAATAAGACGCCAATGAACAAGAGCGGGGCGAGCGGGCATATTTAACAAACCCTTGCTGCCCTCGCCTGCCATGGTGATGCTATTTCCGGTCAAATCACAAGAAAGTTGACCAATAGGAGCAAAGTCGACGGGAAACAGGAAGTGCCACTCTCATAATAAGCTTTGAATAACGGTACAGTGATTTAATATTATAATATAATTAGAATCTAATAGATTCTATGGTTGTTTAAAGTTTTGTTTATTGTGTTTAATAATATAAAAGTACTATAGTGATTGCGTGTCCAATTTCACCGATAGATGGCGCTGTTCATAATGTAAATCACGCTAACATCAATTACTGTTTAATGATATTCGTTAATGAAACGTACAATATCTTCACATCTTTTATTGTTGCAATTGCAATATTATGTATACATACTATCTGGACTTGAGTTACATTTCATGAACCTCGAGCCCTGACCTTGAAGCGTTTTTTTGGGAGAGCTGTTCATTGTGTGTAGTGTGCATTGTACCTACATGTTAATCTATGATGAATGATCTAAAGCAAGTTAGATCATTTCATTGATATGAGTAATTTTTGGTCATATATCGATGAGATTTATCGAAGTAATTTCATTTAGCATATTCGTATTCTTAATTTCTAGTTACCTACCGATACATATGTAGCCTTGGTGGTGCAGCGGACCTAATCGGCTTTTAAATTAAATAAAATGGTATTTTTCCATTGCCTACCTATTTCTTTCCTAATCTAGTTTAGAATCGCTCGGGATTTACAGATTTTAACTTTTCAAAGATATAATATCATGTTGCTATCAGCAAAGTAGAACATTACAGAAATATAATGAAAATGTCCTGGGTGTACCGGACCGGCTTACCCCTTACAAAAATTGACCCTTCGCCACTGGTGTCTGGGTAATAATAGCACCCACCCATCTCCTCCCGTTCAAGAAAACGGGCATGTAATGCAATCCCCAAGCCGCCTGCCAAGCGTGGGGATTATGGCAACAGCTCCCTTCTAAGGAGGAGGCCTTTGTTCAGCAGTGGAAAGACGTCCACTGCAGAATAAAGCCCCCCCCCCCCGTAGAAGGAAGGGGTTGCCATAATCCCCCCCACGCTTGGCAGACAGTTGGATGGGTATTATAGTACTAATTGAATTATCGTTTAATAATAAGACTTTAACCCCCAAAGACGCCTGCCAAGCGTGGGGATTATGGCAACCCCTCCCTTCTATGGGGGAGGCCTCGTTCAGCAGTGGACATTTTTCGGCTGCTGATGATGATGATGAATAAGACTTTTAATCATGAATAATAATCTCGTTTATTATCTTAAAATAACCGCTGCTTTATCAAATATACATATTTATCTAAATTATTAATTAGCACGTGAACCACTATTCTATTTAAATTATATAATAACAGTAAATAATTATTATCATATTTATTTACAGAAGGTTTGAATGAACAATACAACACTGTTGTATTTGATTTCTATGAACTTTAATCCTATTGATGACAATATAATGATATTGACTAAGACTGAGTTTGTGTTTCTTAAATAAAAAAAACATGAAAGAACATGAAAGGAAAAAAAAAATGTGGTTTACAAAGAAAGGAAAATAAATATACAGTGGCTTAGATACAGTGGTTTACAGAGCCTGTAAAGAACAGTACAGAGAAATGTTAAAAAAACAAAATATTTTTTTTTTTAAATTATGAGACGTCGGGTATCCCCGAAAGAGTATCTAATTACAAAACGTAGTTGAAGCACTGATTATAATAGCCCAGAAATTAACAATACGATTCATACAATAAATTTTATCCAAACTTAACGAAGTCTCAGGGGACCGGCGGGCTGGTAGCTTTTTCTGCCAACGTATAAGCTTGGCCATACAAGGAGGTAACGCCGCCAGTCTTTTAGCCTACCCTTCCCTCCCAGTGCAACTACAACTTAGAGGAATTTATTTACTTAGTTTTAGAATAGGTATAGTTTAAGTTTTGTATGTAATTTGTGTTTTACTATGGACAAAATGTCTGAAATAAAATGTTTATTATTATTATAAACTGTTAATATTCAGTTATTATGTAAATAAAGAATGTATTCATACAAAGACTAAAAATATTCTCTTAAAACTTTTGATTGATTCTTGCACAAGATTTCGATTACGAGTACCTATGTACTACATATTATGGACATGACAACTTATAACAACATGTCAAGCCATTTGTTGGACACTCTCTGTATATGAAAAATTGTATTTATATGTCATTTACATAGAACAAATAATAACTTGGCCATCGTTTTAGCTAACGTCAGTCGATCGATTGAGTTCTTTAAGGGTTATGTTCAAAACGTTATGAAAGCAAAAATGGTTTACTGCTGCTTGGCGGCAGACTATCTGACACTGCGACCTTCCAAGTCTACTAATTTACAAACGCTGCAATTGAGTGTCAGTTGGATGGTTTTATACATTGTTAGTTTACTAATTTTATTAGACCAGTGGCGTGTCAGTGGTTTCTCATTGAGCTGGGCCTCAAGGCTGCTATAATAATTTTAATAAAACGACGTCACTATGGCTTAGAGGAGATACGTTAGTTTACTAATTTTATTAGACCAGTGGCGTGTCAGTGGTTTCTCATTGAGCTGGGCCTCAAGGCTGCTATAATAATTTTAATAAAACGACGTCACTATGGCTTAGAGGAGATACGTTAGTTTATTAATTTTATTAGACCAGTGGCGTGTCATTGGTTTCTCATTGAGCTGGGCCTCAAGGCTGCTATAATAATTTTAATAAAACGACGTCACTATGGCTTAGAGGAGATACGTTAGTTTACTAATTTTATTAGACCAGTGGCGTGTCAGTGGTTTCTCATTGAGCTGGGCCTCAAGGCTGCTATAATAATTTTAATAAAACGACGTCACTATGGCTTAGAGGAGATACGTTAGTTTACTAATTTTATTAGACCAGTGGCGTGTCATTGGTTTCTCATTGAGCTGGGCCTCAAGGCTGCTATAATAATTTTAATAAAACGACGTCACTATGGCTTAGAGGAGATACGTTAGTTTACTAATTTTATTAGACCAGTGGCGTGTCAGTGGTTTCTCATTGAGCTGGGCCTCAAGGCTGCTATAATAATTTTAATAAAACGACGTCACTATGGCTTAGAGGAGATACGTTAGTTTACTAATTTTATTAGACCAGTGGCGTGTCAGTGGTTTCTCATTGAGCTGGGCCTCAAGGCTGCTAATTTTAATAAAACGACGTCACTATGGCTTAGAGGAGATACCACTGGAGAGAGCATGATGCGCTAACCCCTCTGCCAAATTTTTGTTGATATGTTCAGGTCATTCTTTATTTGTGTGCGTATCTTTTTGAATGTGTTGCGACTTTATTATAGTGTGGGTATGCATGAAATTGTATCTGTGTGTGTTTACTTCGCCTCCCGCACCCCGCAAGTGTCACGAAAAATTTGTTCGGGTAATCGACGCGATACTAGCTCCATTCTAATTACTCTGAGCACTATGGAAACCAAAAACCATAATAGCGTCTGGTTATTTAACGTCGCGTTATGGTTATTTATCCGAATACCGAATTTGTCACGATCGTAATGGAGTCTAGATAGTGTGCCGCTGGAATGGCAATTGTATGTAATTTTAATAAAATTATCAAGACTTGGGGCGGACGGTCTCTTCCATAAGCGACCTACTACCTAAAAACACCTATAAACCTTATAGATATAATATTTACAATCAATTAGTCACCAATCCTCATGAATGGTTATCATGTTTTTGGAATAATCATAATATTTATATACAAAATACACCTTAAAATAATAATTTTTGGAGTAAGCAATAAAATCTTCGTGTTGCAAACCAAACGCTTTTTCACGTACCTGAAATGAAAGAAAACAAACATTAATCTAACATGGAAAATATGAAATTTGACAGTTTTTTTTACTATGCGACTAATCCCACTACTCATTCCTACCACTGTGACTCTTGTCAGCCAGGATCTACAGTGTTCACCAGTAAATACATCGAGATTTGACCCTTAGCGAATCCCGGGGAAACGCTAAATTGTTTTAGCAACTCGCAATAAAATAAGAAATGTACATACAGGAGGACTTATAAAAAGTATAATTTCCACTTTCCTCCTTTGCAAAACGGGGGTTGCCCACCGTAAAATTCATATAGGTCGATAGAACCATAAAAAGAATGACTTATATGTGCACCAACTAGAGTTAGTCCACCTGTTAGGCAACACGGATGTTACTAGGTTTAGCTTTAAACCTAGTAATTTTAGATTTCCACTATTGTACTGGTCTCCAAAGATAGGTGGGGCAGAAACGCTTGGACTGCACCAAAAATTTCCATCGCAATAGAGTCAGAGATATGCATATTAGACAGAGATAGAGTTTTGGCTGATAATAAAAATTGACAATCAAAATACCGTCCCCCCCTTATATCCGAAGTATGTGTTGGGAAAAAAATTGAAATAATTTTGGGTAATACATGTCTATCTATATTTTACAGGAAAAATAAAATGATCTTTCTAAGAGTTTTTTAGTAATCCTAAAAAACCTCGACAAATTAACTTAATTCTACGTTTTTTTTTTTGCTATCTGAGGTGTTACATGATTAGTGAAATTACTTTAATACGTCCTAAGATGGTATGAAACCCTCGGTGCGCGAGTCCGACCCGCACTTGACCGGTATTTTTTTTTCTTTTAGGTATGAAACGCTAAAAAGCAAGACACAACTATTTGCAATGCCGGTGTCAAATGATGTCATATTATTAATTATAATTCAACATTTACATAATATATTATAATTTGCATTCATTATAATGTAAATCAAATTATGTTTTAATTTGTATGCATTATACATTGAAAAATGCAGACGATTCGTTAACTATCAAAACACGTTTTTTAATGAGGAGTACTGTTGGCCGCAGATGGCTATGATAGCTTCGACAGGATCGGACAGGGGTATCAATAGTTGTACTAGGGTAAAGTTTAATTTCGGAGTCGCTGGTAGTTCGGGGTGTGGGCCCTTTGAACGTCCATTGAGTACAGCGGCGACTCCGAGGAGGACGGCGGCGGGCTCAAAGGCAAGGCACTGAGGGGCCCCTGGTGCAGATCCCACCGGAGAGCCCTGGGGCCCCTCTCATGTGCCGATGCGACAGCCGCAGGGATTTTAGAGGGTAAGAATCTCACATACCACGGTCGAGCCCCTACAGCTCCAGCGTCTTTGGAAGATTTCCCCAGAGTCAAAAAAACAAAAAAAAAAAACAAAAAAAATAAAGGGTAAAGTTTAAAAAAACACAAATTAAAGACTCATGTGTCAAAATGGTGTATAAAAATATACTGTACTTATTGATAAATTACCAATTTTACACATACTCTAATGTTACTCATATGAGTAAGTAATTAGTTGTTTACTACCTAACAGCCGTTTCAATCCGAGTTAAAAATAGTTTAGTGATTGCGGAAGTAACGAATATTTTAATTTTTATTCTGTTGTATCGTTCCATTGAATAAATAAGGCATGTGAGTGCTATTAAAAAAACATTTTCCTTTTCGAGACATTTGTCGATCGCACCCATCGATAATCGCACCGGAAAAAATCGTTAAGTAATAAAATTATAATCGTTATATACCTTCTATCGATAAATGAATCGATAGTTAACGATTTTTTTTTTAACTTTTAGTTTTTAACTGATTAACATACCATTTTGCAGGCGGGTCGCTTACCCCCAGGCAAACGTCTTGCTTGTCTCGTCACTAGCTTGAATGAAATTTGCCACTGGTTTTCTCACACTCGAAGCCAATAATAAGGTATTAATAATATACATGTTGCATTATGTGTCATATAAAAATTACATAAAGTACCTCATTATATCCCTGTAGTCTAGCCGGGTAATAATGTTGTACTAAACTCCATTGGGTAATAATGTGATTTGAATTTCGAACGTCCTATCAACACTTTTACCACAGGTATAAATACCACACCATAGGCTTAGCACGATGTGCAAAACTTGACAGACAAGTGTGAGTATGACGTCACTATGACGTAGTATTACACAGTTTTGTATGGAAAATAGACGTTTTGGTGTTGAAAACTACGTCATACTCCACAAAAAAAACATTTGAAAATCGAACCGGGCGCGACGAGCAGATTCTAGAAAGGAAATCGCCGCAAATCGCTGTTGATATCATTTAAACGAACAATTTATATGAGGATTGATAATTTTATTAAAATTCTTAAATTGTAGAAGCGCCAAACACAAGGTTATTGTTTGTTTTCATTCATGTTCAAATAAGTGTTTTGCATAAAATAAATTAATCAGAAATTATTTGTAATGGAAAGTAGACTGCACAAATATTCAGAGCTCAAGTAGGTAAGCAGAGATCGAAATATCTATTCAAGATTCGTCTCAGTTGAATTGAGTTTGAGGATTGTTTTGTAATACGTTGGGTGGCTCAAGTCTCGATTCTTCGCTGAAGCAGTGATTAGTTGAATTTAGTTTAAGAGCTACTTGAGTCAAGTCTGTAATACGACCCCGATCTCTGATTATCTCGTAGTCAAAGGTCGACTCTGCAACGAAATCGTTTATTTCAAATAGGCCGAAATTAGTACTTTCGAATTGTCATATTTTATAGAAAAAAACTATCACTGGACAACAACGCGGAATCAACTGAGAACTCAACTCTGAAAGTCGAAATAATCAGATTATGAAACTAAATGAACCAAATGAAATGATAATGAATGGCTAAATGAGAATAAACACTAAATAGAGGTGCTATTAGTCGGTTGAAATCCTCGATTGGTAAACAATCAGTTGGTTAAGCAACCTCAGCCAAAGTCAGTCCTAAGATGGGTGACCGTTTAGTCGCATTTGAACTGAACGTTTCCGTGCTTCGGAGGACATGTAAAAAGTCGGTCCCGGTTGATGTCATTTATACAGCAGTCGTTAAACCAAGTCAGAGGCCTAAGGACATTTCGAACTACTCTATCACCAGGTTGGCCACTAACTATCATCATCATCAGCCGGAAGACGCTGAACATAGGCCTCCCCTTTAGAACGCCACAATGAACGACAATTGGCTATTTGCATCCACCGGTTTCCTGCGACGCGAACAATGTCGTCGGTCCACCTAGTGGGACGCGCTACCTACGCTGCGTCTTCCGGTTCGTGGTCGCCACTCGAGAACCTTTCTTCCCCAACGGTTATCGGTTCTTCGAGCCATGTGGCCTGCCATTGCCACTTCAACTTGCAGATTCTGAGCTATGTCGGTAACCTTAGTTCTTCGGCGAATCTCCACATTTCGGATTCTGTCGCGCAAAGAAACTCCGAGCATAGCTCTCTCCTTTTTTTTTTTTTGGGAATGATAGACGCTGTTGGCCGCAGATGGCCATTACAGCTTCACCGGACAATAGGAGGCGAGCGCTTAAAGCGCTCTAGCCTTAACAGCAGAAGTAGCGACGAGCTCAAGGGCACCTCAAGGAGGCACGGCCTCGGCTTGGGCTGTCGCTTATAGCTCCATGGCTCGTTGTGTGACTCTGAACTTTTCTAAGAGGCCAGCCGCCACTAACTATACGACAGTAAAACATACCGGTCAAGTGCGAGTCGGAGTCGTTCCATACCAGCTTTGGACGTATTAAAGTAATTTTACTATTCATGTAACACCTCAAATAATAATAATATTAATAATAATACCAGCCCTTGTTTATGTCCCACTGTTGGGCACGGGCCTCCCTTCAAGATGAGAGGGCGGACTTCACTCGTCATTCGAGAGCTAGTTAGGCTTTATAAGACATGCAGGTTTCCTCACGATGTTTTCCTTCACCGAAAGCTAGTAACAATCGCACAAAGACGATTCGCACGTGATTCATTAAAGAAATCAGAGGCGCGAGCCGGGGTTCAAACCTGCGACCTTGTTTTCATGGCAAGCGCTCGCCCACTGAGCTGTTACCGGCATGTAGCACCTCAGATAGCAAAAAACCAAACCGCAAAACTAAGTTGGTTTGTCGAGGATTTTTTAGGATTACTAAAAAACTGTACTATTTAGAAAGATAATTTTATTCATCGTGATAAATATAGATAGACATGTATTACCCATACCCACTCCCATTAAAAAAAAAAATAAAAGGACAAATATATTTTTTTCATTTTAAACTCAAACTCAAAAATCTTTATTTCAAATAGGCTTAACGCTAGCACTTTTGAATCGTCATTTTTTAGAAGCTACCACCGGATCACAACGCGGCCTCAACTGAGAAGATCCGGCAAGAAACTCAGCGGGCTTGTCATTTTTTCACTTTTTTTTTTTTTTTTTTTGCGATGAGGTTGGGTAAAAAAGATCTAAAACTATTCCAAGTTTCAAATCGATAGCGTTAGCGGTTCCTGAAATATACAACGTGTTACAAAATACCCCGTAAAAAATAAATAAAAAATATTATTAGTTTCACAGATGTGCAAAAATTTCAGTAAAATTAAAAAGTAAACTACGCAGAATGTAGAAGAAGAAGAAGAACTAAAAGAATGTATACAGATATATACAAAAAGGGAAAAAAGAACAGTACAAAAAACTTCAACTTTTAAGTTGAAGTTTTTTGTACTTCAACTTTTAAGTTAAGGTTTTTAAACCTTAAGAGTAAGATGTGGTAACTGTGCGTTGCGCTTCCGCCAAACGAGGTTGACAACTCAGCGATGTGCTGCACCGGAAATCCAGATTCCCGGCGCAGTGCTGTTTTTCAGTGTCAACCTCATTAACATTTCAATGCCGAATGCCGCATCCCTTTTGACAATTGCTAAAATTGGTATTTACAAAAATTATTATATTTATAAACAATACCAATAAATACATAACTACATTTCTACCTAATTCGCGGAACGATAACATTTTTAAAAGACCTAACCTTACAAGGGTTGACAAAATTTTTGGCTTTGTTAATTAATTATATTTTTTACGGGGTCTTTTGTAACACGTTGTATAGGTGTGACAGACAGACAGACGAAGTCTCACCATAAGGGTTCCTTTTTTACCTTTTAGGTATGGTACCCTAAAAACGCTAATTGATATTTGTGAGTGCGGCAGTAAGTAATGTAGTTAAATCCTCAATATCATCAGCAGGTGATGTTCTAATGGCTTAACGTTTAACTCAATACAGTTACTTTTCGTAAAAACCCACAAAGAGCATTTGCTCTTTCTGCTAAAAATTATTTGCGATATTTCATTATACCATAAATTATTGTAGTTTTTATTTTGTGTTTGCAAAATATTTGTTGCGCAGATTCTCACAGTAATTAAGTTTTTCCGGCATTAAAACTTAGGTATGTACGAACGTGAGAAACTGTATAATTGGTCTATTATATAAGTATATAGAAACCCAGATAGAACTAAACAAAAATTAAACACTGGCTTCGTACTCAACATAATTTCCAGTTACTATTAGAGTACCTTGATTTCCTTCGGTTAATACTCGTCACGACAGCTCCTGCGTAGATGATTGATTGCTGCATCAATATTTAACAACTGATATGGATCGCAAAGTAATAAAAAAAAATACAGAGTTATGATTTTACAATTCCGCTAAGTTACGAGTGCATTAATATAATTCACGAATAAATGACGAATAACGACAATGTCTAGACGGAAGTACAGCCGCGAGCGATTACTTTTCCGACGTTTCCAATGCTTCGCGAAACACTGACGCTGTACGAAGTCTGCAGATTGTGAACACGTTCAGGATCGCACCCGCCAAGAACACCGATTCCTACCAAGGATGATTCGTGAGGCTATTGAAATCAAAAAACATCCTAATCTCAATAGAGAAGATGGTTGGGTGTTACCACCGGCTTGAGATCCTGTGATAAATATAATTAAATCCAAAACCAAGCAAAATACTGCAAGGCCTCAATCTAGTCTCTTTAAGCTCTTATTCCGTAGATAGCAACCATTGTTGTCTACTTAGTTATTATTGTTGTCCATAGAACAATAATAACTAAGTAGACCTGAAGGTACACTGGCATAATTGACATAAGGACGTTCAGCACCTCAGTACTCACGTGACCATGGGTGCTGCAAAACATTTGAAACGTCGGAAAAGAAAAATCTAAATAAACCGCGATATAATCCGTAAAAATAGTCCGTTAGTCATGGGATACTCATCCCAACTTACCTGTCCGATAGTTGTGGTATAGTATACGGGTATGCGACCCCGGCCTCCCTAGCTATTACTGTCCCATCCCTTGCCCTCCTGGGCGGTAATATCCTACTTTTAATATTTCCCTTTAATAGGAAGATTGGCAAGTTAGAGTACTTGCCAATCTTCCTTTTCACAACACCTATTCTTCCCTTTCCCTTCTTATTCGTGAGAACGCAATGGTCAATCATATAAATAATTTAAGCCAACGGGCTCCGAGTTATTAACCAAAATGGCGGCGATGTGGTTCGCCACCCATCAGGTCTCGTTTCTCACGGAGGCGAAAAGCGGCCCTTGGGCTCTGCCTACCCCTACGGGAAAAAAGCGTGATTTTATGTATGTATGTATGTAATCCGTAAAAATAGTTTTATTTCAATCTGAAGTAAGAATTCTCTATAACTTTACAAAGGCACAAGAAAATGTTTTGTTTAGAAATTACGGACAACGGATTAACATATTCGATTAAAATAAATTTTCGCTTTCGTTAATCGATCAGCGGGTTGGTATAATTATATTTTATCGATAATTTAAGTCAGCTATAGTCTGCGATATGTAGAAAGTATAGTTTCGAAATGCACCCGAGTGAGGTGCGCGCGTCCTCGCAAGGCGCTGCGCTGGTTGCGCGCGAGTTTCTAGACCGGTTTGCGTTGCATTGCGCACTCACATTTAGCAAATGACGGAAATTTGTATATCTATGTTATCAAGCTTCAATGTGGTTCAAGATTAGTTATATATTAGATAATATTTGTAAAAACTAAAAAGACTTTTTATAACACTATTTAAACATATTGTAATTCAAAAAGTTAGATTAATATTACGATTATTTAAAATCGATGAGTAATCTGGTGTTTGCACCCCGTCTAAATAGTCTTCTTTTTCTGGCACTGCGCTTGTAAGTACTATCGCGGTCATGAACGCTGTACCAGTTTTTAACCAAATACGTTGGAAAACGTTACTTGCGCTTACCCCACCTGCACGTATTTTGGTGCAAGCGATTATCTTATCCTTAAGGTGATAGGTACACCGTCCGTTTACCTTTTAACCGCCTTGGAATAGACTTAGAATAGAAAAAACTTGTTACACGTGTAATAAGTTTAACTGCGTACGCTCATAGCCGACAATTTTTTTTTAAAGGATATATGCCTCATTTCGTGTTGCGATATTGCAAATCTCACTATGATAAAATTACTGAATTACTAGTTTATTTTCATGTATGTTTTGTATATTTACTTAAGAAATTTATAATGTCCTCCTGGCTGATACGACCACAGCCGCAGCGGTCAATCATTCACAAGATCAACTATCTACGCGAGATAGATATAACAGTGCACAAGTGCTTGCGTATAGACCGATGAGACCGATGACCGACAGGGCGGGGGAGAGGCACATCACCGGCTTTTTACATGCCCATCCGACGCATGAATCATCTTAATTTACAGACAATCAAGTGATCGGCGTGCATAGTCCTAGCTAGTAAAAAATAACTAAGTACATAAAGATGTTGATTCTCGCGGAATTTGAAACCGCGACCTCCGATTTGCAAAGCAGCGAAACGTCTGACGGAATTTAGCGTTCGTAGCATCCTTAGCCAATAACCTACCATCGCCATAAAAATATTTCAAAAATGTTTCAATCCATAATATTTGGGCAAGACTAAGTATATTTTAATTACATCTGTGTGTGAGAGAGAATTTATTAGTTTCAATAATATATAGATGACCAACAATACAATACTTTAAATACTTTACGCTAATCAGTTTGAAAAAATCAGGAAGCTCGGTAGCTTATTTACTTATTTGCATGAAATATAAGTTTATAAGATATACAACAATATACTTAATAAGTGCTTTACCGTGTTCAGAGAATAATAAAAGTCAAAGTAAATCATCCTTTCTTTGTCATTAATTTTGTATTTTACCTAATATAAAAAATATGAAGCTGGAACATGCTCCCAGCTTCATTTTAGCAAAATGATTTAATTACTGCTTGAGATAATATTATAATTATATCTTCAGACAATCCACACGCGGTTATCTGAACCCAAACTAGACAGAGTCTGAACTATGGTAACCAGAAAACTGATATGATGAATACTTATATACATACAGTCTATAGACGTGCCTGTTGGTAATTAGACATAAAATATAATTATCTAGGTAATAAAGCATTTATCTAAATTGTGGGGCTATAAATTAGTAATGATAATTGACATTTAGTCAATGAAATGATTACAGTACCTATACGATTCTTAGTACCTATCCAAGCACTGAATACTACAAATGAAATATACACATATATACTTATTCTAACTTCTAAGTATCATCCAAATATTATTCCACCACATATGTGCCAAACTTAAAAACTTGAACTGCTTGATATCGACATCAAATTTCGTAAAGCACAGGTTTGGCTTGCAAACTTTTCGTCATCCAAGGTTTATGATATAAGACATTATGTAAACTCTCTAAGCCCTTAGGAGTTACTATGTGAGTGTAGCAAGGTCGAGCCAAAAATAACAAGCAGGTTAATAGTCACTTATTTCAAAACACTGCACCGTCTGGTAGGTAGTTTCTTTGAAAAAAATTATATTGCTTAAGTTCAAACAAGACGTGGTGTAATATGAAACGACGATAATGCTATTAATATATTAGGCTAAATAGTTTTATTCCACCTAGTAACATGGGCCTTGAATGGTAACTAACTTTCGAAGTTTGCGACAGAATGTCTGTTGATATTGATGACTGTTTCGCCAATATTTTTATTAGGTCTCTAACCTCTTTTTGTAATAATATAATTGGTCTTAAAGATGTATAAGGTATTATGAACGTTCTGGCCTAGTGCTGTTAGCCTCTTATCATTGTTTTTATTTATAGTTCAAGATAAACCGTAATACTAGAGTAAAGTTGCAGTCAACGATGTTTTATTTGTCTGGCTGATTAAATTTGCCCTAGAAGTTCATTACATTAATAACAACTTTATTGACCGTATAATATGATATTCCAGTCCGGTGAATTCACAAATTGTTTAGCTGTCAGTGCAAATTAGTTTCAGTTGCAGTTTTACTAACAGTATTTCGAATGCTGGAATAGAAAACGATTCAAAGGATTTGCCACAAATATAGAAACTTTTCGAAGTATTACAAATGAAGGTTGCATTGGTACACTTACATGAAATTAGTGCGTTTATATTGCATGCATGCTTATTAACAGATCCTACTATATTGACCTTCTTGCTATTTGCGTATGCAAATAGTTTGAGTAGAAGATTTTGCTTAACAAAAACTTCTAATTGATTACGATGACGTAAACAACCAACCACAAAAAGCAAGAATACCACAATAATAAAGGATTATAACGTAAACGATTACAAAAAAAATGCTTACCAAGGAATCGTGTAGTGAAATACAAGCGGTGACTAGCAGATTGCAAACACACATACATTGCACAACAAGTCACTGATACCGTCGACGCTCAACGCAAACTGAAGCCGAACATTTTCCGGCTCTCCGAACTGGTTGAAGTGTTTGAATAGGAAGAAGTGTTGCTGTCTTTCCTGGTCAAGACAATCTTGTGTCTAACATTTCTGGAGTCTTTAAATATCCTGTCCAAAACTTGTCTTATTGTGGAGTGTTTTCTGTCGAACGGGTTGGGAAACATGTCGACTCGTGCGCACCGGCCGGTTTTCTCTGCAAGAATACTGTAGAATGCGTTCCACCGGCTTCAGTGAAGTGGGGGGCTTGCAAAACATTAGAGGTCAGGTTCACAGCCGCTGCGGTTATCGGTTTGGTTACTTAAAACTTATGAAAGAGATGATGTAGCGCTCTTTGCTTTGAGATGGTGTTTAGCAATTGATTGCGCTCCGTCTGGTTTGTTGACTGCTCTTACGAGAATGGGATTGTAATTTTGTTATTTGTCAATTATTATCGATGAGTTTAAGTAATGATTTTGGTATTTCAATAATAATAGAGGGGTTGGCTCGAAAGACATTTAACTACTTAGGAATTCACCGACCATAGCAATGAAGATTTTTCATTACAAAAATTGTTACTTAGGTTATAAGTCAATAGAAAAGTGCGTACGCGCTTTAAGCCGACAAACAATATTTATTAAGTAAATATGCCTGATTTCTTGTTGCGATATTGTAAGCCCCACTGTGATAAAATGACTGAAAACATCTACAGATTATTTTCATAAGTATTTTGTATATACAATATTTTATTTAATATGGATGACAGTTGTAGAAATTGATGACAGCTTTTGTATGAAAAAATCGTAATAGGCTGCCCCGTAGCCTACATATAGAGTGAATGTTACACATATGTACTCTGTGGCTGCGATGCTCTTGCAAGACGTAGATTGAGTTATGATGATTATGCACAGCTCCAAGCTGGCGCAATCGTGGGGAGCCTTTAGGAACTCTTCGATACCTCAGCCCCAGAGTAAGGGCTAGGGCAGGCAGAATGGATCCAGCTGTATCAAAGTGCGTTCCGGAGGCTACAGGAACCAATTAATAACCACCAAAAATAGAAGAGAATCATCATCATCATCATCAGCCGGAAGACATCCACTGCTGAATGTAAGCCCCTTGGAACTCCACAGTGAACGACAATTGGCTATTTGCATCCTCCTGCGACGCAAACAATGTCGTCTGTCCACCTAGTGGGAGGCCTACCTACGCTGCGTCTTCCGGTTCGTGGTCTCCACTCGAGAACCTTTCTTCCCCATTGCTAATTGGTTCTTCGAGCGATGTGATAACAAAAAGAAAATAGCCTACTATTTAATCTCTTGTTTTGACTAAATTCGAAGTAAAGTGTAAAAAAATAACCGGTCAATAGCGAGTCGGACTCGCGCACCGAGGGTTCCGTACCTTCTTTGGACCTATTAAAGTTATTTTATCAACGACCAACAAAACCCGTTCGTTGGTCTTCGTTGCCTCTTGTGTGCGCGGCTTCAGGCGAATGCCTCACTCAGCTGAAAGATAAAAGAGAGATGCTTAAATTTTAATAATAGTAAGCCCTGGTTTATGTCCCACTGCTGGGCACGGGCCTCCCGTCTAGATGAGGGGGTTTAGGCCGTAGTCCAGTCCACCACGCTGGCCAAGTGCGGGTTAGCAGACTTCACACGTCATTCGAAAGCTAGTTAGGCTTTCTCAGAGATGCAGGTTACCTTACGATATTTACCTTCACCGAAAGCTAGTAACAATCGCACAAAGACGATTCGCACATGATCAATTAAAGAAATCAGAGGTGCGAGCCGGGGTTCGAACCTGCGCACCTTGTTTCGAAGGCAAGCGCTCGCCCACTGAGCTTTTACCGTATATACATTTATTTACATTTAAGTATTGTTTTTAGTAATGACTAAGCTCCCTTGTTAAACTAAAGAATTAATTAGTTAGGCATCTATAGCATACTATTACATTCTAAATTAACGTATTTTATGTTCATTATTTTCAGTTTCAAATATATTGAAAATTACAAAGTACCTACCATAATTCGATACCTAGGGCTAAAGGGATTTTTAAAAGCGTTTATTTTTAGATGCATTTTGCTCTTTATTTCATTAGATCGTGTATAATAATACACTAGGCTAATAATAATAATTCCTTTATTTCAGGCAACTATGGCCCATACAAGAAATACCTTACAGACTAACATACATATTATACTAAACATTAATTGACACGTAAAACTGCTGACGTGTCGCGCGGCGTGTGTGTGATACATCATAATCAGCCGAAAGACGTATAAGTACTCCATCCCAAATAAGCTTGAAGGCGATTACAAGTTCGTTTGCGGCTCAATAACTACATAACGCACACATTGTCAACTAGGCGCGTCAGCAAAAACAACTTTGTATTACCAATCTTTTTTTTGCTGCCGCGTTAACGGTCAACTATACAGCGGGGGTGTTTTATGACTGCATAATAAAGTTGTAATCGCATTCAAGCTTATTTGGTTTGGAGTGTACACTGGTTGCCATAATTCCCACGCTTGGCAGGCGTCTTTGTGATCGCAGTATAAGTGGTAGGTAATCCAATAGAAAGACGCTGCTGCCCGTCTTCTTGTTTCCTCTTAGTCGCCAATAACGACACCCAACGGGAGGAGATGGGGGGGGGGGGGGGGGGTTGCTATTCATTGGATATGAATAGCAACCCCCCACCCCACGGACAATAAAAAGGATACAGGTTTAATTTATTTTGATACTATGTAATAGCTTTTATCGTACTGAAAAACATTAGATTTTTTTTAATTAACTTTACAACGTGATGAGTAGGTACCAGTTTCACTTGTCTGGTGGTAAGCGTTACGTCTACCCATGGACATCTGCGTTGCACTGCTACTTGTGATTCAAGAAATTAATTCTTGCAAGAGTGCCCTTACACTGGAACACAGCAATGTTTATAATAATAATAATATCTTAGGACAATCCACACACGGTCATCTGATCCCAAACTAGGCAGAGCCTGTACTATGGAAACCAGACAACTGATACAAATACTTATATACATTTTTTTTGTAAATACATACTTAAATAGATAAATAACACCCAGTCACTTGGTGGGAATCGAACCCACGACCCATCGGTTAGCGGACAGGGTGTCTAACCACTAGACCAACAAGCCCGTCAGCCCGTTTATGCTGCTGCTTGGCGACACAATATCTTTCTGACACGCAGCAGTAGGCATGGATGTTCCTGGACGTTCTCTTGTTTAGGGACCTTTAAATACGTGTTAAAAATGGAAAAGACAAGAAGTAACTACATACCTACTTGCTGCACATAGCAACTCAAGTTGGTTGTCTTCTATCCGGCGAAGCATTTGAGCTAAAGTTGATAGATATAATGATGATAGATTAATAAAAATTACCAATAGTTTAGGAAAATAAAACTAACGTTATGACGCATTCGAATATAATCGCCTAGAAAACATCTCAGTATTCCACTGAAATTTGTATCCTATTTTCTTACAATAAAGATAAAATTCAGTTGACATGTTCCGCCAACTGGCTGAAGGGATTTTCCCTGCAAATTAATGTTATTGTTGACGCCACGCTTTGCTGCGCCGTATTTATTGTTACGCTGTGATGTAGTATGAAATCCTGTTTGTAATACCTGTAATAAAAACTACATATTATTCAGCTAATAGCCAATTTGGTACGAATTTGCCTTACGAACGACGTATTAAAGTTTAAATTTCTGTTCCCACCGCTGTGTTTTTCTAATTCCATCTGCGCATTATAATTCGTTTACATAAATATTTTGTTTTTATAACGTATAGTTTAATTAAAATAATCACAGTTCTATTATCCTGTATTTATATTTATATATCTCATTCTCCTATCAAATCTTAATTGATTTAGATTACTATGAGATCCTTACTGGTTTGCGTAACCGTGATCGTAACCGATCAGAAATGCTTAGAAATAAAAATGAGATTACATATGTTTCATACAAATTTGATTTAGGAAAAGGAAATGGACTTTTCGGATGTTTCTTACTATGTATTTTGATTAGCTCTATAAAGAATGTTTGTATGTAATTGTAAGCTATATTTATTACGCTTCTGTTGTTTATATAGTTTATCATACTTATCACAGTTTTCCGTCTTGGAAATAAATTTTAACTTAATGCTCTTTCTTTCGGGGTTATGACTAATTAGGTGAACATTATATAAAAACAACACAAAAACACGGCGTCATACTTTCTATCATAAATCATGATCAAAGTCTAATAGAAAGCTCAGGGGAAATACCCGCTTTAGAAGATAGTTAGTAAACAACGTTATAATACTGAAAACTGCAACAATAAAGAACACACAACTTACAGAAATCAGCAACACCTACACCATTTAAGGTAACAACTGTCATTTTATAAAAATGACGGTCATATAAAATTACCTGGCTTATAGAAATATTCCACCTGAGTTAGAGCATAATGCACACCGCGTTTTTTAAACGCGCCTTTTTTTTTTTTTTGGGAATGATGGACGCTGTTGGCCGCAGATGGCCATTACAGCTTCACCGGACAATAGGAGGCGAGCGCTTAAAGCGCTCTAGCCTTAACGGCAGAAGTAGCGACGAGCTCAAGGGCACCTCAGGGAGGCACGGCCTCGGCTTGGGCTGTCGCTTAAGAGAGGGCTGAGTTTACCACCGGTTCACAACGCTCCCCCACTGAGAAGAACCGGCAAGAAACTCAGTGGGGTGATGCACGTCGTTGAGGTCGCATACGTACGACCCTTCGGCCTCGCCGGCGAGACCGGTGTCTGATAGCTAGTGTAGCATACGGTTGTCGGGGAGGGTTCGGCGCATCCCGGTCCAATAGGACCGTCATGGGGTCAGGAGGGTCGAGCAGTACGTGCCGTGGTCTGCGGCGCGAGTCAGAAGGACTAGGGGCGTAATCGGCGGCGGCGCGGATTAAACTGTTCGCGTGACGGGACGCGGATTCAAAGTAGCGTTTCGACGCTTCTTTGAGGAACTTTTAAACGCGCCGTCGCGGCGTCGTCGACTCGCATTTCTATAGATACAAACGCGCATTGACGGCGCGTTTGTATTGTTACAAGGGAAAGCAACCTGATTATGTGGAAACAAAAACGCGTATCGAGACGGCGCGTTTAAAAAAACGCGGTGTGTATAGGCCCTTAGTGAAGGCCAATTTAAAAAACCTAGAGAGCACCGAACATACTCAGAGTAGCCAGCCTCTCAGTATTCTTTATAATACGATTATCTTTTAGAAAATGTGCATATGAACTAAATGTCTTGATGCCACCATCTCTCTTCTATTATTGGACGACGAGACGAGACCACGGCTAGGAAATCCCATAGGTGGTGAATGTTTCTTCAATTCGGACTAAGTGATTTACTTCTGTATTTATACGTATAGTTAAGGACTCGAACAGTTTGACTGCTTCAGTTTTCCCACCTGATTATAATGTGGATCCTCAAAGCTAAATAAGCGCTAGCTTGTATTGATTAAAAAAAAACAGCACCTAATCGATATCAATTACCTACCAAAATCAAAAAGTTCTTCGGCTTTCATAAATCAAACAATTTGTATGAAATGAAATTAATATTTCTAAACATATGAAAGTTTTTTAATTAGTTTCGAAACGATATCGCTCAAATTATTACTTTTCTAATTACTTAATTGTTAGTTCCGAATCAGAAAATAATTAGTTAAACAACTCGTTTGTTAATCTGCGTACCATTCTGTTTTCAATCAAAAATTGACCAAGCCAAATAGTTTAAATTCCGGTACACAAAAAATAATCAGGCGAACTAAATTTAGGGGTATTAAAGGTGACCCGTGGGGTGTCCGGGTAAGAATAGCACCCTCCCATCTCCTCCCGTTGGGTGACCGTACGAGGCGACTAAGGGAAAACAAGAAGACGAGCAGCAGCGTCTTTCCATTGGATTACCTACCACCTATACTGCCGATCCCCAAGCCACCTGCCAAGCGTGGGGACTATGGCAACCCCTCCCTTCTAAAGGGGAGGCCTTTGTTCAGCAGTGGACGTCTTTTGGCTGCTGATGATGATGATTAAAGGTGTAACTAAGGTAGAGTTTATAACTTAAACTTGGTTTGATGGATTGGTTGCTTAGACTGCGTTAGAAAGCTGATGTGATTGTGGGTTTATCTTGACATAGAACCAGCTAGTGGGACAAACAAGTTCTTGAGAAAGACTGCGATTTAGCAAAACAACGTAGAGCATGTCAGGATGGGTGGACGATATTCGTTGGACACTTCAGATGAACTCGTCAATAGGGTTTACAAGATATTACTATCCCTTTGGCCTTTTAGTTTGTTATAATTTTGTCGTAAGTTTTCTTTCTCTTTTGTTTTATGTTTCGAACGGCAGGACACACTATCGCTGATGTTGATCCAATAGTGACAAGACAATTTAAAAAAAAAAAGTTAAAAAATGACAAGCCTGCTGAGTTTCTTGGCGGATCTTATCAGTTGAGGCCGCGTTGTAATCCGGTGGTAGCATTTAAAAAATTGAAGAATCAAAAATGCTAGCGTTAAGCCTATTTGAATAAATATTTTTGATAATGTTGTCTTTTATTTACACGAATACTAGACATTGTAATCAATCTATTCTTACGGATTATATCGCGATTTATTTTAATTTTCCCGACGTTTCGAATGCTTTGCAGCACCCATGGTCACGGGCGGACTGAGATGTTGAACGTCCCTGCGCTCTATTTATACTGTCATAATTTTCGGTGTACCCTCAGTTATTGTTGTTGTTTTTATTGATGTACCCTCAATTCTTATTGGTTATTATTGTTGTTGGTCCGACCTACGCAGTAAGAGCTTACAGTATCTTGACGCCGTGCAGTGTTTTGTCTGGTTTTGGATTTAATTATATTTATCACAGGATCCCAAGCTGGTGGTAACACCCAACCATCTTCTCTATTGAAATTAGGATGTTTTTTGATTTCAATAGCCTCACGAATCATCCTTGGTTGGAAACGGTGTTCTTTTGCGAGGATTTGTGGTTTATCAAATCTGATATAATGGCGGGTGCGATCCTGAACGTGTTCACAGACTGCAGATTTTGTACAGCGTCGGTGTTTCACATCAGCTATGTGCTCTTTAACGCGAGTTTTTATTGCACGCTTTGTTTGCCCAATGTAGGAGAGCCCACAGTCACAGTCGAGTTTATAAACTCCTGCATCTTGTAAAGGTATGTGGCATTTGACAGGTGGTAAATATTGACTAATCTTCTTTGGTGGCTTATAATAAGTTTTGATTGAAGCCCGCTTTAAGATGTAGCCAATCTTGTCAGTAACCCCTCTAACATATGGTAGGACAGCAGGTTGACGCTCCACTGTGGCTGGTTTGACACGTTCACTATGATGGCGGCGCGGGATCCGGAGCTTGTTGTCACGCAGTACTTGCTTGACATGTTGAAGCTCAGCGCTCAGATGGTCATCATCACAGATTCCGCGTGCTCTTTGAAACAAAGATTTACCCACTGTAGCTAGCTGTGTTGGGGGATGATGAGACTCACCATTCAAGTACCTATCTGTATGGGTTGGTTTTCTGTACACAGTATGGCCCAAGGTATTATTAGGATTCCGCATTACTAATACATCCAAAAAGGCCAATGAGTTATTTGTCTCCCACTCCATTGTGAATTTAATTTTTGGATTGATGGAGTTAAGATGGTCCAGGAATACTGTTACTTTATCAGATGGTAATATTGTGAAGGTATCGTCTACGTATCGCTTGTAGAATCTCGGAGTAACAGGTGAAGTTCTGAGGGCTGTCTCCTCAAAGTCTTCCATGAAAATGTCAGCTACTACGGGAGATACAGGTGAGCCCATCGCTACTCCATCTACTTGCTTATAGAATTGCTCCTTCCACAATAGATAGCCAGATGTAAGGCAATGTTCTAATAGTTCTGCATATTCCTTTGGCATCGGAAACGAAACGAAACGTCGAACGTGAAACGTCGGGAAAATTAAAATAAATCGCGATATAATCCGTAAGAATAGATTGATTACAATAAATATTTTTGACTTTGATTTTGACATTACCATAAATATTCTCATCGAAATTTCCGACAGTTGTGGATTGCCCACTAGGTTTGGAAAGGTTGTGACTGAGAGTATGTCGAAGTGTTAGCAGTAAAAAACGTGGTCGATAGTCCCTCAATAGCGGCTCCTATCAGAGCATGGGTAGACTTGAAGGCGGTATTTGACCACGATTTTATATAAAATAGAGTTTCATTTCCAGTTAGATTGCAAGAATTTATAAGTCGATTCTGCTGTACTACGAAATAGACTTTAGAATAATACCCCTAAACCCTTGTCTGGGAAAATCACACACCTGGTCATCTGATCCCAAACTAGGCAAAGCCTGTTCTATGGTAACGAGTGATCTGGTGGTAGAGCAAGCCCATTTTAAAGCGACAGCCAAAGCCGAGGTCGTACCTGAAGTGCCTTTGAGCTAGTCGTTGCCCTACCCTTCAGGTTGGAGTGCTATAAGAGCTCGCCTACTCTTGTTCGGCGATCAGGGTCATCTGCCAACAACAGTGACTTTCTCTCCCAAAAAAAGGAAACCAGACAACTGATACAAAAACTTACATACTTTTTACATACTTAGGTAATAGATTAATGACACTCAGAAACATGGTTGAAATCGAACCAACGACCTCAAATTCAAAACATTTATTTCAAACTAGCTGACCCACGCAGCTCCGCCTGCGCTATTTTTACGTTAACTAAACTTTTAATAATAGACATTCGCATCGAATACATAACTTCCTTTTTTATAGTCGGTTAAAAACTGGGACCCACTTTTTACTTGCTCTCCGAAGCACGGACCCGTTTAGTTCAAATGGCGTAAAACGGTCACCCATCTATTTAATGACCTTACCTAACGTAAGCAACCCGATCGATTACAAAACCTTGATAACAACTCTCTATGAGTGTAACCTTACTAATATTTATTATATTATATAGAAAAATTGATAAAATCGGACCAAGCGTATAACCAAGTACCCATTTTGACTTTAATCCCCTCTCCCAAAAGAACCGTGCTAGATTACGGGATAAAAAGTATCCTATGTAAGATCCAGTAAGATCTCAAATCATGGCAAGTTTCATTTGAATCCATTCAGTAGTTTCGGCGTGATGCTCAGCCGTGATACAGACAGACAGACAGACAAAAACTAAAAAAAATACATTTTCGGCCTCAGTATCGTTTATAGAATGCCCTCCAAATATAATATTCAAAATATCTTCAATGTACAGAATTGGACCTGTTACAGTTTTATTATAAGTATAGAAGATAGGCTTTCAAATAACGTTAGCACTTTTGAAAGGTCATTTTTTTTAAAGCTACCACCGACTCACAACTAGCCTCATCTGTGAAGATCTGGCAAGAAACTCAGAGGGCTTGCATTTTTTCACTTTTTTTTTAATTAAATAGTGTTTGTCTTGTTACAATTAGATCAGCATCAGCAACAGTGTGTCCTGCCTATCTTTTAGGTAGCATTGAGGTATATGTACGAAAGTACATGATACCTCAATGTTAGGTAGCGGGCAGGGTATCTAACCACTAGAACAACGGGCCCGTCAATCTTCGTCTTTGCTGGAAGATTTTGCGGATTGACCAATTTTTTCACTGCGTCATTATTACTTTGTATTTTTGTATACACGTCGACACAAAAAAATATCGTATTTATTAGTGATGAGGTCCTCTTTCATATGTTGAAGATTTAAATTTGATAAAAAGTTAATAGTTTTTGCGAGTCGTCGAGAAAAACTGACACGTTTCGCGTACCACAATCAGCGAGAAGAATCTAAATGAATTTAATTATATTTGTACCATTAACTATAAGCTATAAATAGATACGCTTTTATAAATAGTCATCATGATCATTGATCAATAACAGGTTTATTAAAATCTATTTGCGTACCTAGTCGTTTGAGTTTGACAAACATTTTTAATATCTATTAAATCTATTTTTAGAGGAGTTTGGTAGGCAGACTTTAACTCAATTATAGCCACATGAACAAAGGCCTCCCCCTTATAAGGGTGAGGTTGCCATAATCCCCACGTTTGGCAGGCGTCTTGGGGATCGCAGTCAGATGGCAGGTAATCCAATTGAAAGCCGCTGCTGCCCGTCTTCTTGCTTTTCCTTAGTCGCCTCGTACGGACACCCAACGGGAGGAGATGGGAGGGTGCTATTCTTACCCGGACACCCCACGGGCCACATGCACATCTAAAATAAACACTTCTACCCCCTTTTACTACGTTACCAAGTTGATCTCTTCCATATTGATTTTATCCGTATCTTTGTGCGTGTCATATTCTGCCGACAGACCCTTGATATCAACCAAGCTCCATCAACCAAGTCATCATTGTCCTAGGTTTCCATACCCTGCGGCTGGAACGAATAAACTTACTGAAAGATACTAGTATCTTTAATATTGCTGTCTTCCTAGTTTAAAAATTATTCAGTTTTTTTCCTACAAATTACGAGTTCACTAAAAGATGTGGAAAACCAGACATCGCCTGCCGAGGGTTTACCTATTTAAAATTAATATATTTTTACAATGTAATTATTGTTGCTATTGCCGAATGAAGGTTGTTTAGTGTCAATATTATTTTCGCGTGGTAATGTATTGCTTAGCTGTTTTTGGCTCTTCGTCAAGTGGTATTTTCCACACGTTTTTTATCCAGAGTTGTACACATAAATTTTAGGCTGTTTTTACTCATGTCGCCGCTGCGGCTGTGGCAACACTTCTTTGTGATGTCTTCTTTTGGATGTGTGTGTATCACAACACAACCATAGGTTTATTATAAGTCCTGTTTTTGCTGCCTGGGAAGGAAACCTTCAAACGGCACCCAGTCTCCGTAGGCGGAGGCTCTCACTCTAAAACCTACCCGATGGCCTTCATCCACTGCTTGTGACGACCCTGGGCTTACACCGCGTCAATGCCCGCCTATATATCACGTTTAGCCTACCCTCCTTGAATCTGTGCCTGAGCGCCCTACGGACTTCCTTTAAGACTCGTCACATTTATTTTGGGCCCGTGACGATAGGGTCGGAGAGCCGAACCTATGAGTGACGCCGTCCCGATACTGTCGGTCCGTTGAGCAGGATCAGCCCTCTCCCGATTCCGTTTCGCGGCCTGCTTCTGTCACACGACTGTCTCACAGCTGATTGCTGTTTTAATATAGCAAACACTACTGTTGGCAAGTCTTGTCCGATCCGGTTGCCCAGAATTCGCCAGTTAGTGGTTTGCCTAAGAAACTCGAGACGCATGTTAAAATACAGTTTGGATAGCTGAGCCATCGGATTATGTACGAGTATGTTGCACATTATATATATGTAGTACTTTATTTACCAAAGAGTATTAAGTAGTTATTTTTATGTCGATGCAGGGTTCTAAGAAAATTATTTATGGACAATAGATGGCCGTAACTCTCCGCGGCAGTTTAGATATTGAGGGAAATGTAGTACCACCAATGAGTTAGAGCCGAAATTCAAATATTGAATAATGCGTATTCCCTAATAAGTCGCTAAGTGCGAACTAAGTTGTTCCAAATTGGAATCAGAATAAATACCTACATTTATAGGCTAAGGCCATATAGCTGCCTTTCTGAATTTTTCAACATAAAAACTTTCATCACTTTTAAGAACTGCCACCTATATTAAATATTTAAATATATAAAATACATATAAAAATAAACTGTAGTCTCATTCAGTAATTTTATCATAGTGAGATTTGCAATATCGCAACACGAAATTAGGCATATTTCGTTCAAAAATGTTTTTGGTCGGTTTAGAGCGTAATTCGTTTTTATTAATTTGTTACATGCGTAACAAGTTTTTGATGTAAATTTTGCTTGCTAAGGCCGGTCTATTCCTGAATAGTTAAATGTCTTTGGTGGGGAGCAATTTATAAGTCTAGATCACAGTCGCAATATTGCTAGCCTTTCGGTATTCTACAGGATACATTTTGGAGAGCGTTCGCAGGAATCAGAAGACTTGATTCCACCCCCTTCTATCCTCAGATGACGAGGCGCATGGCGCGTAAACAGCCTTTCGTGGTGAACATGCTTTCAGTCCGGACTAAGCGATTTGCTTCTTCATTTATTTCTTCTTTTTATTTATTTAGTATGTATTTACAAAAAAAAAGTATATAAGTATTAGTATCAGTTGTCTGGTTTCCATAGTACAGGCTCTGCCTAGTTTGGGATCGGATGACCGTGTGTGGATTGTCCCAAGATATTATTATTATTATTATTTATAATACGGACAGCTACGGATTGAAACAGGTTGCATGCGTCCTTCGGAGTCGCTCGACGTTCGGCGTGTGAGCCCTAGGACGTCCAATAAGTAAGGCGGCAACTCCGAAGAGCACGGTGGCGAGGTTGCGACCCTCGTCCCCGTGAGCACAGCGCTTGGTGTTACATTCCGGGGGGGCTATATAATGCGCGCCCCCAGCAGCGCGCTCAAAGATAAAGCATTGAGGGGCTCCTAGTGCAAATCCCACCGGTGAACCCGGGGTCCCCTCTCATGTGCCAATGCGACAGCCGCGAGGGTTTTAGTATTATCCCACATACCTGGTTGAGCCCCACTGCTCCCGACGACCTTTACAAGGTTTCAACCGCGAAAAAAAGGTTGCATGCGTCGGCTCCCCACCCGATTATAAAGTGGGTTTCTTCAAGGCTAGAAAGAATAGTTATTTAAACGCTAGTGTACTTTACCCGTGGGGTGTGTGGGTTAGAATAGCACCCCCCCCCATCTCCTCTCTTTGGGCGTCTAAGGGTAATCAAGTAGGCGTGGAGCAGCGTCTTTCTATATCTACCACTTATACTGCGATCCCCAAGACGTCTGCCAACCATGGGGTTTATAGCAACCCCTCCCTTATCCACCTTTTGTTCAGCAGTGGTGGACGCATTTTGGCTGCTGATGATGATGTAGGTACTTTATTATGATCTTTTTTTTTTGTGTAGGAGTAGTAATGTTGGCCGCAAATGGCCATTACAGCTTCACCGGACAAGAGGGCGAGCGCTATAAGCGCTCCAGCCAGAAGGGTTTGGGTAGCGACAGCACAAGGACTTTATTATGATCGAATGCGTCGCTACTTTCCATCAGGTGGGACTGCAGTCTAGCACTGGCTGGATAATGCGTAAAAAACAGTTAAGGTAATTATACGTTAAATTAACCCTGTGTTATGACAAACGTCCTTTCATAACGATAAACATGAGATAAACTACAGGTAGAAATGTAAATGACATATTTATCGACAGTAATCACCAATGGCCAATAAATTAACATTGTGAATAAACAACCAATAATTTAGTAAACAAAAATAAGTCTGGTTTGTTTTCTCCATACATTTCACACCAGCGCCCCTAGCGGTAACTATCAAAAACTAGTGAAATGTATGAGAGAAAATTGACAGTTTGATCGAGCTCGTAAACTATCGGAACTCGTAGTAGACCCCCTGGACACGAAGGCGTCGAGGAAAATGAAAAGGCCTAGATTAGGTGTTACGGTCCGAAAAGTGGCACACAGAAATTGCGCCCTTGTGTCGCTATTTCTTTTCAAGCCACAGGCTGACAAAATTATTTTTGCCGATAGGTGTCACTACTGTCTATATGAAACTGTCAAACTACACGTCATTATCATTATTAAAACGTTAGTTCACGTTTTCGCCACCAGCACAGATAAGTCCGCGACCCCCGCAACCACATTTTAGATATTACTAGCTGACCCGCGCTTTTATTACATTTTGCTCCTCTTTTCTTACTCCTTCCCTGATTTATTTCTCTCTCCATCTTTCTCTCTTTTAAGAAAAATCTAAATCTATGCTCTCTCCCACCTCTCTCTTTCCCCCTCTTCCTCTCCCTGTTGTCCCCTCTTTCGCTTCTCCCACCTTGCTCCCTTTAATTCCCCCCTTGCTCCACCTAACTCCCCTATCCCTTACCCCATCACCCCCTCTTCGAATCCCCTCTCCCTCTCTCTCCTCTCTATTTAATGACCTTGCCTTATGTTGCTTACAAATCGGTTCAGCCGTTCTTGAGTTTTAATAGTGTAACTAACACGAATTTCTTTTATATATACGAGTATAGATAGATTTTGTTAGTGAATGTTTATCTAGTTTATATCTATAATTATTGTATGGATGGAAAAGGCAGATGAACTAGCGAGGGCCGCCTCACAAAGATATTTAGTTCGCCCTGAAATATTTGTAGGGATTCCGTACGGAATATATCACTAAGCATTATATGCGCACGCTAGGAAAGACCAAACTAATTCATCTAAGGACCAAACAAAAAAGTGTAGGGAAGACACAGACCTAATCCACTCCAAAACTTTCGCCAGCAAAAGGGTGGACTGTGTGGTTAAACTATTAAACCTAAACAGATCACAAATTAGGCTCTTAAATGTACCTAGCATTCACGGAACATTTTGGTACCAACGAGCCTCATTCTATGTAGGTACATAGAATGAGGCTAAGTACATACTTGCCTATTCACACTGGGCTGACTAAGGGCGCACTGAAAACCAGCGTCGGTGGTCACACAAGACCTCCGGCATCAGCTGAGTGCGTCCTTTTGTCTGACATGGATATGTGTTTGACTGACATGGATATGTGTTTGACTGACATGGATATGTGTTTTTGTTTTTTGTATTTCTTGTTGTTGTTTGTTACTTTTTTGTGTGTGTTGTTATTACTTTTCGAACTTGTGTTGTATTAATTACCTATCTATGTCAGTCAAATAAAATTATCTTTCTTTCTTTTTCTTTCTTTTCTTTCCTATTCGGTAAGGGTGACATTTACAAGAGTCAGAGTGTTACACATATTGTGTGCCCACGACGCTCTTGCAATATGTAGGTTGAGTCATCTGGATGTAGCATAATATCCAATACCAGCCAGATCTATGACAATGTACAGCTGACGCAATTGTAGCGTACCTTAGGGATCTCTTCGACACGTCACCAACAGAGTAAAGGCTAAGGCATGCACAATGGATCCAATTGGGTCGAGCTCAACTCATATAGCCACCAACAATCGAATGGAATATCGCAAACTGCAACAATTTACTAATGATGTTATTATACTGTTCAAGTAAAATTATTTTTTAACGGCAAATTAATAGACTCGAACCAATGTTTATGGAAAATAATTAATTAAGCAGACACGTTTTTAAATAGCTAAAATAATTAATTTAAACGAAATTTGCCATCAACAAATGCGTTTGTAAGTATTGGTCTAGTTGTTGAGGTATTTTCCGTTTGACGTCATACGTGTAATGAGACCTTAATGAGACTATGACGGTAATGTGACATATTCTTAAATAAATTATATCTAAGGAAAAGCATTTACAGCTCAGTGGGCGAATGCTTGCCTTGTAAAACAAGGTGCACAAGTACGAACCCCGGTTCGCGCCTCTGATTTCTTTAATGAATTATGTGCGAATCGTCACTGAGCGATTGTTATTGGAAAAAAATCGATGAAGAAAATCGTCGTGAGGAAAACAAACCCCTTTTTTTCTTTACAAGATCAATATCTAATAGTATTTATTATTATTTAGTAGTGGTAATAGTATTTTTTTCGTAGTAAATCTAGAATGTTTTTTACTTTTTCTCAATGTTTGATATTATGCGCAAAAAAAGACGTTTCTGTTTAAGAACTAATTAACACAGGAAGTACGAAATAACTGTTAACTTGAGCAGATCGTACTCAATTAAAATTAATATTATTTTTATATCCTTTTTGCAGTACAATCCGGTTGACTAGCGAAACAGGGCGGTGGCATGATACATAGAAAACAGGTTGAAATCATGTTCCACCGGTTGAGTAATTTGTCCTTCATAGTAATGTACTATGCGTAGTATGTCAAAGTGCGTTACAAATCATGTTTTTCAAACAGCTATGCCAACGAATTATTCGCAGTAGCCTCCGCAGTGGGAACCCTTGCTTTTCAAACTGTAGGTTGTTCAACCACCTCGTGTAGTTGTTCCTTTCTGGTAAGGACAATGCAGTCTAATCACACCATCATCATTAGCAGCCAAAAGACGTCCACTGCTGAACAAACACCTCCCCCTTAGAAGGGAGGGGTTGCCATAATCCCCACGCCTGACTTGGAAGAAAATGGGAGGGTGGTATTCTTATCCGGACACCCGGGCTAATCATCTGATTGTCTGTAAATTAAGATGATCCATGCATCGGATGACCATGTCACTAGTCTGCCCTGAACTCTTCCCGGTCGTAGTCTTCCGCCCCTCGGATTGGGAGAGTAAGGAAGGAAGAGTGCACTTGTGTCTACGCAAGCATTTGTACTCTATAATATCTCCCGCGTAGATCACTGGGATCCTATCACCAGCTTTTTATCATCATCATCATCATCAGCTGAAACGTCCACTACTGAATAAGGCCTCCCCCTTAGAAGGGAGGGGTTGTGATAATCCCCACGCTTGGCAGGCGTCTTGGGGATCGCAGTATGGGTGGTAGGGATCCAATAGAAAGACGCTGCTGCCCGTCTTCTTGTTTTCCCTTAGTCGCCTCTTATGAACACCCAACAGGAGGAGATCATCATCATCATCATCACCAGCCGGAAGACGTCCACTGCTGAACATAGGCCTCCCCCTTAGACCGCCACAATGAACGACAATTTGCTATTTGCATCCACCGGTTGCCTGCGACGCGAACAATCGGTCCACCTAGTGGGAGGCCTGCCTACGCTGCGTCTTCCGGTTCGTGGTCGCCACTCGAGAACCTTTCTTCCCCAACGGTTATCGGTTCTTCGAGCGATGTGGCCTGCCCATTGCCACTTCAACTTGCATATTCTACGAGCTATGTCGGTGACCTTGGTTCTTCGGCGAATGTCCTCATTCCGGATTCTGTCGCGCAAAGAACGGGAGGTGATGGGTGGGTGCTATTCTTACCCGGACACCCTCCGGACATCAAGTTTTATGTTAATGTAAAAGTAATTTAGGCTTTTAAGTTGGAAATAGACGCAGATATACGTAGTTTTTAGCATTGTTCCTTTCTCTCGCGATTATAAGATTACAATAATACTGCTCGCCCCCGCGGGGTGCCGGGTTAGAATTGCATCCCCCCATCTCCTCTCGTTGGGTGTCGTTAGAGGCGACTAAGCGAGAACAAGAAGACGGGCCGCAGCGTCTTTCTTTTGGATTTATCTTCCACCTATACTACGATCATCAAGCCGGCGGACATCTTACGGCTGCTAATGATGAATACTGCTCGAACAGATGTGTCTACCACCGATTTTACTCTGCGGATGATTTGCTTCATACTATGTAGCATACTGTGTTCATTAAACCTAACCAGTTTATACAGCATTCAGTTCGTTGGCCTGAATTTTTAGGGTTCCGTACCTAAATGTTGTGTGATGTGAGTGAGTACCTACTTTATCAAGTGGGGTATCGTATGAAAAAGGCGTCAATTGCACATTTCAGAAACAGTAGTCTTTTTATTTTGTGTCAGGTATATTTTTAAATATAGTTAATTAGGATAAAAAAACACTGTCTTCTCCCCTTCCCCCTTACCCCCGAAGTTTGTATATGGAAAAATCAAAAATAATTACGGTAATAAATATAACTGTTACACGGGCCCGTTGGTCTAGTGATTAGTGACCCTGTCTGCTAACCAACAGGTCGTGAGTTCGATTCCCACCAAGTGTCTGGGTGTTTTATCTATATAAGTATGTATTTACAAAAAAGTATATAAGTATTAGTATACGTTGTCTGGTTTCCATAGTACAGGCTCTGCCTAGTTTGGGATCAGATGACCGTGTGTGAATTGTCCCAGGATATTATTATTATTACAGAAAAAATTAAACGATGTTTCTAAGTAGGAAACAAACTTAACAATTAAGTTTGTTTCCTACTTAGAAACATAGTTTAGTCTTTCTGATGTCTGAGGTGTTAGATAACTAGATTAGTTACTTAAACTTTAATGAAGAATCTAAGGAACCATCGCGTATTAAACTTTTTAAGTATAATGTTGTACCTTCCGTCTTCTTTTATAATTCTTTGTCTTAGTTAGATAAATCAAGCATTCGGTCCTCTTAAAAGATTTATGTTGGGACAAGATTTAAATTTCAGGTAAACATTTGTTTTGGCGGGGGAAGCCCTTCAACCCCCCCTGGGGTCCTGCAGCTGTCAACCTGGTTTTCTCCTCGACAACAAAAAAAGGGGTCAACCTGGTTATGTGGGATATTTACCTATTAAAATCCCCGCTGATCCGAGGTACCCCAGTTCTCCAGTGGGATCGGAGAACCCAGTCAACGCGCCCCGCATTGTAGCCCCCCCACTGTTATGGTTATCACTTTGGGTCGAAACCTCGCCGCGCGTACTAGATGGACGTTTAATGTCTACACCATCCCCCGTGGAGCAACAAGTTTACGTAAATTGTTCCTTACTGGTTAGGACAATACAAACATGGGACATGTACAAAGTCGGTCCTGCGGACCTTTCTCTAGTCGTGTCAGGTGTCCATCCCATCAGATTGTGAGAGTAAAGGAAGAGAGAGTAGATCTGTGCTTACATACTAATATCGCTAGTAGTATAAATCGTGTTAAAAAAAAGATTGGCTGACGTGGCCGGATACGGCCTGGAAAAAATCATATTGGATTTATTATATTACTAAACTGACAGCTATTAACCAAACGTGCCAGTTACATATTACTGCACATAAATATTTTGTGCAGAAAGAGAAGGTGTGTATTCAAAGTGTTAACTTGGCCAGGTGAATTTGTTGGCTATCTGCGGCCAACAGTACTACTCCTGCCTTCTAAGGCTGGATTTTGATTCCGAGTCAAAGAATCTCCAGAATGTTGGTGTACGGTATTTAAATTGAGTGCAAAATACGAGAATATGTTTTGGTCTTCAGTAGGAATATAAAATAACTAGAACCAGTGATGTTTTTGGGCCATTGCCACAAGGTAGGGTCCGCTTGTGGTGGTAGGACCATACTATACTTGAAACCCTTTTGATGCATCGACGACTGTCTAGGTAGGAATTCTTTTCTCAAAGTACCTAGTTCAAATTAGACGGACGGAAAACCGCATATTCAGTGCCATACTCAATTTATGGGTATGGCACTGAATATGCGGTTTTCCGTCCGAATTCGATTCAACATTTTGGATTATATGCTAATTCTTTTTTAACAAGTACTAATGTGATTTGGCTAATTAGGCCACCCAGTTTCTACATCAGTTTCAGTTTTTGTAATATCACTAAAATTTACAAAAATATCGTCTGTTGACACTTAATGATTCCAGCCTGTATATTTTGAAAGGCGTGTTTAAACCAACAATCTGCACTTAGCTGCATGGTGGATTATATTATTAACTTAAGGGAACAGTCCAGGTAGGATTTTTTTAATTAAAGAAAATATTGTCTGTTGACACCTTAACCACCACCCCGTATATTGTTATGAAGAATACCAGGTTTTGGACGGAATATCACTATATTGCTGCTGTTTAATAATCATTTAATCTACTAAAATGCATAGTTTTTCAAATGATCCGTCGGGAAACAGGTTTGAATGTTAATGGCCAATTATTTGGCCAAGTTTTTGTGATAAATTAGTTTTTATATTCCAATCAAAATGCTTACTTTAAGCATATTCTACTATGAAGTCACCCTTTTTAATAATTGATTGATCAAACTCCTTAACATCTATTATGCCAGATTTAGTGCCGTAACAATTTGATTAGGCTTTTAAAGCCCTTTAAGACACACTTACGGATAAATGTCTTAGAATCTGTTACAAACACTAAAGTTCCGTTATTATCTGGTTTCAGTCTAAAGATTTTAATGATAACAAATTAAATAGCCTAGGAAGTTTTGAAATAAAACATTAAATTACGGAATTTTATCATTTATTAGAACTTAGTTTTACATTTTCTTGGAGTGCTCCCACGTATGTCGCCATCGGACCGGTACGGTACGGAGCGTCACCACTCTTATCTGTGAACAAATGAAAAACAGCGTTATTTTTGTTTTTAATACATATCTAGTTACAGTTTAGTTCTTGCCTGCCTAGCTCAATTTTAATTTAGTTTTAAATCATGTACTGTATGATATTTATTTATTTAACTTCATGCACCTAAAGTACAAGGCGGACTTTATGCCTTAGGCATTTTCTAACAGTCTACCTTTGGGTAGTGAAGAAATATTTTGATTTAATATCATGATAGAGTGTAAGGTTAACTTACTAACATAAAACATAATGAGAGACACCCGTCTCTCCATCAAACTTAGAAGTCTTGTGAGTGTACTCTGTAGGAATATCTATTTTGTGAAAGTTTACTAATTTAAGTAAATATCTATATTAATAAAAGAACTGGACCAAAACAAAACCAAATTCTAAAAACTAACTGTTAAGCATATTTTTGAAACCGCATCAATTCCCGCTGTTGAAGATTGCCAATAAATTAACAATCATCATCATCATCAGCCTACAGTCGTCCACTGCTGAACATAGGCCTCTCCAATATCTCGCCACTGACTACGATCCTCGGCTTTCCTCATCCAATTTCTGCCCTAACAATCCTGCTTTTATAATTAAAACCTCATTCGATCAAGTAGTTTGCGAGAAAAATGGCAATGAAACTAGTATCATTTAACATAAATCCTCTTATAATCAGTGCATTACATCTGTCGATAATAATTAAGACAGAGAATAGATCATGAATATTTCCAAAAAAAATGTTATAAACACATTTTTTTTGTACTAGTATTTGATGATGAATAAAAAGTTATGTATGTCTGACATACATACGTAACTTTTTAAAGTAGTCACAGTAGTCACTAGTAAAGACACCAAAACTTGACCATCCTCGATAAGTGTCACATCTATTCTTTTTATGAATATTTTAATAATAACTCAAATAGCAAGTATGCTAATCCTCAGTGCTACGGGCTAAATTATAATTAGGAATTATAATTTGAATTTAGTATAGTCTACCAAAGTAATTCATTAGTAGATATTCATTAAAAATGAGAAAATTGTCTTAACAATTGAAACTAAAGTAAGTACCACTCTTTCAGCGTTGACTTTTCATATAGTGGAATTTTAATTTACATTTCATATTCTAGCATAAAGCATACAATTTCTATAGGCACCAACCTGATCATTAAGTGGAACTCGCAACATTATTTCACTATCACAGTCACAAAAACTTGTCTCTTCATCTCTTCTCATTGAACTTCGGTTTGTAGTCCATGGTCGACGATGCCATGGAAGACGTGCTTCCTACACTGCTGGTCTTTGACAGTTCGCTCTTCTTTCTAAAGCTGAGCCTCGTCTCGCCTCTGATGAAGCGGTCAAGGACCTGCCTCAACGAAGAATGTTTTCTTTCAAAAGGATTTGTGTACATTTTTGCTTGATATTAAAATTTGAACACGTGTGCTCACAACGAAGGCTGATTTGGTTCTGTCGTGTTGCAACTCCCGCTCCTTTATATAAAGTCGACTCGTGCGCAGGTCATTCGGAGTTCAAGACACTATTGATTTAATGTGCGCGTGCGTCAGAGTCGGCGTTTTGATGCCTTGCAATTGGCTGTCTCGAGTGGTATGGGCGCGTCAACTTCGTTAGAAGTTGTACTACATCGTAACGATTCAATTGTTGAATGTTAATACGTAAATAAATAAATCGACGTAGTAAACTGTCCGTATTGTGGGGTTTTTAAGGTCTCTGAGTCACCAGTACCTACTTTGTACCATGATAATACTAAGTATTACCTTATAGAACGTAATAGTTTCCCAGAAAATAAGAAAAAGACCTTCGCATTGACATTTTGTCGGAATATATTACTGGTATGTAAAAAGTCGGTTCCGGTTGTTGATAAGTAGACAGCAGGCGTTAAGCCTTGTCAGAGGCTTAAGGGCCTTTGAATAACTGTGACACCAGGTTGACCACTAACCATTCGACAAGAAGAAGAAGACTGTGGAAACTGATTTGATTTAGACAAAACGGACTCCCAAATAGGTATGATTATGAACCAAAAGGTGTAAAAAGATAACGATGAGCAATGAATTGGAACAGATGGCGTGATCATAAGCTAACGTGGATAATATTATGCGTAGGAATACTAAAGAATATACCACATCCGCTTCATTTGTAACATTTATTTATTAATTGGGATTTGTGGAAAGGCAGGTGGCCAGTATTATCTCTATCTATAATGACGAGTAATAAATGTGATGCGTAAAGCTTTAATACCATAAGATTCGTTAGTGTATCTAATTAGATCAAGGGTACTTTAAGAGTGGTCAGATTTCGAGATTTTTGCCTTGATCCCTCAAGGCGGAATGAGATAAGATCTAGCTAAAAATCAACTGTAATATTACAGCCTTACTTATAAACGATGGTTAAATTTTATGCAACACATAATAGCTATTTAAAAATATTTTTTACTTATAAACGATGTTTATCCTTAATACGTTGCATAACAGCTTGCTAAAGTAGCTGTCAAATTAAACAGCGGCCGACCCTTGTTTAGAAGCTTATTAGCACGTTATGTAACAATATGGCGGTTCTCTATCAGCTGATTCAGTCAGTTGCACTTGCATTGTAATTTGTATCGATCGATGCATAGAGTTTATATATTAAGAATAGAGTACGCGTTTGTCTATGATCCCCTAAACAAAGTGTAGGCAGATTTTACTCTGAGAGGGAAGGTGAATTGAACTATTGAAAGTTACATTATAAGAGTTATATTGATATGTAAGTGATAAGTAGTGATGGGTGTAATCTGTCACAATCGCAAATCAGCGCTGGAACCGAAACGAACACGGACGAAACAACGAAACGGAAGATCACCGCTGGTTGCGTGTACGATCAGCATGTTTGCTGAGTTGGAACCATTTTGTGACGCACATTTTTGTTAATGTATGTAACTACCTACTTACATATGTCTATTTTTATTTATTTATTTTTTTGTTCTATTTTTTTATTGTTAATTGTGTGTCACAAATAAATTATTCTTTCTTTCAAATGTTGATAAATACAGCTGATGGTATACCTATTTTCGTATATCTGATATTTATGTATTTTGACGTTCTTACCGGTGCCTACGGTTCTTACTTGAAAATAATCATTCTATAGTACTGATTTGTGTTCTATGCTTCCAAATTTGAATTTGACAACCTAGCTTCCTATTTGTCGAATTGAATTACAAAATGTTGCCATTTTACCAAGTTTTAGGTCAGACGGAATATTTCAAGCTGACAACATGTGACGGTATTGACAGAGTAAAATATGTTTTGCCTTAGTAACTGTTCAATAGTTATGTCGCTCTTATGCAACGTTTATAAGTAGAAAATATAAAACTGCTTATTAAGGAGTTACGTAATAACTAGTTATTTGGTTGCTAAGACGGTGAATAGTAGATTTTTATAAGTAAGGCTGTTAATGTTTTGACTGTTATTTATTTTGATAGACTACTTCTTGTTCAGAAAGAAAGGTTCTCGAGTGGCGACCACAAACCGGAAGATGCATCGTAGTTAAGCCTCCTACTAGGTGGACTGATGACATTGTGTGCGACGCAGGTAACCGGTAGATGTAAATAGCCAATTGTCGTTCATTACGGCGTTCGATGGGGGAGGCCTATGTTCAGCAGTGGACGTCTTCCGGCTGGTGATGATGAATGAATGAATCATGTCTTCTCCTGGACATTTACGTAATAGTGCTCTTCATTAAATATATCAAGAAACTTCTTGAGCTCAGTAATTTAACAAGCTACAGTGGCCTTCACGCCCGAATATAGTAGCAATGTTTACGCTATTGCTTAACGGCAGACTATTTGATACTGCAGTTGTGCCTATGTACTCGTACCTGAAAAGGCCTCTTGCTCAGTATTGTATTGTATAAATATCTGCTGAAGTTTCATGGAAAAAATCAGGAGACATATTGCAAGGACAAGGATAAATAAAATATAATATCGAGAAAACTCATGACCAGACTCGTACACATTTTCTTGTACGTTTCTAAGACGTGGACCATACGTAAATTTTGAAAGAGAAAGATATTTCTGGAAATGTGGTTCTGAAGAAGGATGCTTGGAGACATTCCAGCCAGATTATCAAATTTAGGATGAACTATGCTTGAAGAACTCGGCATCAAGCAGCGTCTTTGGAAGGCACTAGAAAGACGGACATGTAATAGGCCAACCAAATCAAATCTGCAATACATATGCATGAGAATACTGGGATGAAGGCGAACAGGAAGAGGTGGCGAGATGCTGTGAGCCCATACTGATGATTATGGGCCCTAGCCAAGTTGTCTTTCTACAATTTGAAACGCTAGAGAATAGAAAATGGAATGGAATGAAGGGAATGACATATCTCTTAATGTGACTCAGCGAAGAGATTTATATCATTTTCATACGTTTGATTTCTAATATCTAGTGTTTTGTGTTGTAAAATGACAACTTGGTGAAGGGAGCATAACAGCTATGACTGCTTGAGAAGAAGAAGCGGTGAGGAAAATGTTACGATCTCACTGCGCTAATCTGACATTCTGTAAATAAATGCTCTACATTCGTGTAGAAAAGATTTAACAACATAATATATGTTTTTTGATAAATAGTTTAGATAATTTTAATTTGACATCAATCGATGCCTTGGAATTTATCACACGTAGTCTGTTTGATAGTCGATCGACAAATGATAAATCGATAAGAACTATCGATTGTTTCGAGGCGAATAATATCGACGCTCGACCGAAATCTAATTGCACCTTTAGGTATTATTAATAAATACATATTCAAACAAACGTGTATTGCAACGTGACTGATAACGTCCAATGTAATGCTGGATCCAAACTACCGAGAAACGGAAAAGACCATTGTCGCGAGAATAAACGCGGTAATTGACGCGTTCAAATTAACGCATAAATTGAGTAGCCATACTTGAACGGTCAACGTGAAATGCCCATTCGTGGCAATAAAATTTGCGTTAATGTTATTTGAATTTCAAAAAAGATGAGCTTTAAATGGTTATAATTCCATTATACGTTAAATTCCAGGCATCATTTTGTGATCGACGTTTCTTGTAACTTTTGTGTCACGGATCCCACAAACATGGCTGTTTGCAGAATTTAGAGAAACACAACGACTTTCTCGTTAGTCCACTCATATTATTGATGATAAATACATCCGATCCTGTCACACTCACGATACACAATGACAGAAGTAGTGTGGCGTGTTCAACCACACGAGCTATGGCCTAACGTCAAACGGCAATGTGAATGCCGTTTATTTATAAACTCTTTATTGCACACATAGATAGTAATAAATGTACAAGTTTAGCAAGTATAAAAAGTACAATGGGCGGTCTTATCACTCATGGCGATCTCTTCCAGACAACCTTTGAATGGACAGAATGAAAATATATTCCGTTGTAAAATTATCGCGATAAGTGGTGGCTATGCCAACGTTAAACGCTCATCATAGCGATAATGAACGGCATTTCCCGGTAGTGTGGCCCCAGCATAATGACACGAGACTGTTTGATCGTCTGTCTCGTGAAGACGGTGAGGTCAAATGAATTTTACTTATCTTTATTCACAAAGGCCTAAAAACTTTAACCTTATTGATAAAACGACGTTGATAACCATTTTTGTCGTCGCCATGTCGCTCGCCTATAGGTATTTACGTAGTTGGGTAATAAGGTCATAATTATTATCTAATGAAAATCAATTAAGGTTGCGTACATTTTGGATTGTAAATAAAACATTTATTTTTAGTTTGGGTGGTTTATAAATAAAACTTAAGCTGGATAATAATAATATCTTGGGACAATCCACACACGGTCATCCCATCCCAAACTAGGCAGAGCCTGTACTATGGAAACCAGATAACTGATGCTAATACTTATATACTTTATTTTGTAAATACGTACTTAAATAGTTAAATAACACCCAGACACTTGGTGGGAATCGAACCCACGACCCATCGGGTAGCAGCCAGGGTGTCTAACCACTAGACCAACGGGCCTGTCATTATTATGCAAAGCCTCGGAAATGTGGTTAAAGAAAGAGCTTCTACTAAAAATAAGCATTGCTTTATTTCGGCGTGAAGGGCACTGTAGCTGGTGAAATTACCGGACACAAAGACTTAAAATCTAATAATAATAATAATAAAACATTTATTTAATAACAAACTTAAAGTTACAATTACAAGAACTTACAAGTTGAGTTGTTGAGTTGAGTTGAGTTGAGTTGGTACTTGAAGTTACAAGAATATGTAGTACTTTACTTAACAAACAAGCATTTTCAGGGGTTCCCAAACTAGGCAAAGCCTGTATCTTGGGATACCATAAAATAGTTGTGTCCCTATTTAAAATACAACTCTACTGATCGAAATCCAATTTATATAAGTTAAAAAGTACAGGATATATACAGGGTGGCCAGAACAGTGACGTCATAATTTTTTTTTGGGTGCCTCGTGTTGAGAGGTCTCTAAATCACCCATATGTATGTTCTACTATTTTTCGTAGTTTTCGAGTTACGATTTTATTTATGATTTTTTGCAAAATTGCGATAGGATCAGTTTGAAACATTTCTAAAAACAAAAGTGGAAGGTTTCTTCGATATTTTTTTCTTGCAGCTAAATCTCTATGAACTGTACACTTATGCATAATATAAACAGCCTCATAACTTTTACTACTTATGTAATTGTTATTTTATCGCTCTCAGCGTTTCCATTTTAAAACTAACCACAAATTTCAATCAATTGAAATTACTCAGTATAAAATTTGCAGGTTTCCCACCTGACGTTATTAAAACCACAACACAAAGGGCCCGCGCAAACGCAGCACAATGAAACCACACCACACGTCAGTATGACGGAACGAAATTATGAAAACGCGCTGTTATGTTGCACGTACATATGTACAGACGGGCCACTTCAATATAGTTCTAAAGAACAGTTTGCGTAATATATGCGTCGTTGACCTCTTAACGGCCACAACGTAACAATTAACCTTGGAATCATAGCAAATATGCAATAAAATAGTAATAAGTAGAGGATAAAAATATGAAAACAAAAGTGTTTATCATAAATCATAGACAATATTATTATGTAATGTTTTATTGCTATTATAGTATTTTGGCGTTGATCTCACAAACAAGTGATATACAACGTGTAATAAAATAACGTAAAACCTCAGATACCCTAACTTAAATTTATTTTAAAAAATTAACCTATCGCACTATTATTTATTTTCATCAATTATTTTTAAAGATATCAGTATTTTTTTTATTTTTTATCACTTAACTATTCTGTTTGTTCATAACTTTACGTTCATTACGTGTGTATCGTATACGCTCGCTGGAGGTCAATAACCTTTTACCGCCTCTGTATTACTTTTCACTTTTCTGCAACTGCCCAGTTTATTATATTCAGTAGTCATCAGTAAATATACAAAATACTTATGAAACGGCTCTCAACGGCCGGCGATTCCTATCTGCACCATGTTTAACACACGAACCGCATAGCGCGATCACGCGTCGACCGCCGACGGATTCATTTCGGAGGTTAGTTTGATTTGTTGTAAAAAAACTGTATAGATTCTTTGGATATGTTTTTTTTTATTTGGAAAACAACTGTAAATAGCGGATTACCTACGAGTGATGTCGCTATCTGTACATACATACCTACACCACTGTAGGGCGAAATTTTGTCGCTGCCGTGTAGATGAGAAATGTTGCGTCTGTCAATGATATTATAAACCACAGGTATGTTATCGACGCCCCAATCGAATAAAGCGGTAATGTCATAATACGCCAAAAACTTTTTATTGCATAAAACGCTTCTACGCACCCAGATGCATGGCATATATTTTTTTCACAAATTTATAAACAAAACTTGCAGAGTTATAACTAGAGACGTCTTTGTTCTATCGAAATTTGTCACACAAAAGGAAGGCGAATAACACCACTTTAACATCTTACATTCAACCAGAAGGCTTCCAGTTACCAGAACAAATAAGTAAGAAAATGTTACGCTATTACTCGTCTGAATACGATCAATGTTTTGGTGGTATTGTGTCAGTAGTCTTTTATTCTCGATATAACATCACTCTCACTAGAATTTTAACGCTAATACGAAATAGTTAGCAGTAAGTTGTTATCGCAATATGGTTTAAAAGTGAATGTGAATGATTTATTTTTACGTATTGTAATATAAATCCAGATAAATTATTTTTGACGTAGTTGATGAAAGCAGCACCCAACTATTTCGTTTGCAACCTGAAATAACCAGAGAATTAGTTAAAGTGCTTGAACTTGAAACAGCAAGAGAAGATCATCAACTGCATGAGCACCAGCAATCGTCTGAAGAAAATCCAGTGTCTGAGCCTGAAATAAGTATCAATAACGATGTGCCCACTCAGTTAGATGTAATTGAAGAAAACCACATGCTTAATTCAGAAACTCCGAATAATTGCTCCCGAAAGACGAAAAGAAATATTGATAAAATAAACAAACGATTAAAGAACGCAGGTCAACCTTACGTGAGCGCCAGAGCTAAAAAAGCTCGGGAGAAATAGCAAATACGGGGAGTATGTACCTGTGAGTGACAATTTTCGGGAAAAATTTACGAACATACAAGTCAAAAGATCTTTAAACTGTACCGGAGTTTAGGAGACCACGAGAAGCAATGGAATTACATATTAAGACACACTTCATGAAATTCTATTAAAATAATGCAATTGATCAGAAATAAAAATTATTGTAATAGTAGCAAGTTGTATTTCATCATCATCATCAGCCGAAAGACGTCCACTGAACAAAGAGTGAGGCCCCTTAGACCACCACAGTGAACGACAATTTCCCATTTGTATCCACCGGCTGCCTACGACGCAAACAATGTCGTCGGTCCACCTAGTAGGTAGGTAGTGGTCGCCACTTAAGAACCTTTTTTCCCCAAAGGTTATCGGTTATTCGAGCGATGTGGCCTGCCCACTGCCACTTCAACTTGCATAATCTACGAGCTATGTCGGTGACCTTGGTTCTTCAGCGAATCTCCTCATTCTGGATTCTGTCACGCAAAGAATCTCTGAGCATAGCTCTTTCCATAACTCGTTGCGTGATTCTGACCTTTTCCAAAAGGTCAGCTGTTAAAAACCACGTCTCAGTACCATATGTCATCACTGGCAACACACACCGGTTAAAAATCTTTGTCTTCAGGCACTGCGGAACTTCAGATGAGAAGATGTCACGTAGGTTTCCAAACGCTGCCTATCTGAGTTGGATTCTTCGGGCGACCTCTTTGTGGAAGTTGGACTGACCTAACTGGATAACCTGTCCAAGATAGACGTAGTGGTCCACAACTTCGAGTGTATCGTTCTCAACAACTACGGGTACGGGTGTAACATGGACATTAGACATGATCTTCGTCTTGTCCATGTTCATTTTAAGACCGACTTGTCAGGAAACGCTACTGAGGTCACTGAACATCGTATAGGGTTCCTCCAACGACTCTGCCATAATGACTATATCATCGGCAAAACGAAGGTTAGTGATGAATTCGCTTTTGATGTTGATGCCAAACCCGTTCCAGTCCAAGAGCTTAACTTTATGTCCACCAAAGCGTTTGTGAACAGTTTCGGAGAAATAATGTCTCCCTGTTTGTAATAATAATGTCTCGCTGCAATTGGATTTGTTATGCACTGTTGTTGTCTTAACCATTACATAAAATAGGAAGCAGAACAAGGAAAACACACAATTTCATCCTATTCTGACTCTTGCACTGGGCAAAATCGTAATAGGATAATTTTTGCCATGAACCAGTTTGCAAGCAGAAAGTTTGCAGTTAATATAACCCACAGGATTTTTATTAAAGTCTGCAGTCAGTTGGAAGGTGACACGATACACTCTTGCATTAGAAGAGCTAAGCTAAACATACGATTTATACACCAGGGGGCAGATAAGCTCATTATAGAAATTGTTTAGAAGACGAATACAAGGGTGTGACTACCAATCGCCAAGTTTCTCGTCGGAGAAGGAACACTTCAGAAAATCTGTTTAGTCTTCAACCAGCTTATGACCAATTGATTTCTGTGCCCAGGCCTTTATACAATAACCTGATCAGCCTATGCGATTCAGAGGCAATATCTGTGCAATATCAAGGATTATACGCAGCTTATAGCAAGCAAAGTGAATCCTCAAGAGCAGCCACTAATAGTGCTTCAGATTCAGAAGGTCTCTGGAAAAGTGTGCATAGTAATTAAGATTATTGATTTATGTTATAAAGTTAGTAATATAAGCTACAAAGTAATAGTATATTGTTATTAGAATTATTTAAAAGTACATTTGATTATTTTCATGTAAACAATTAGTCCTATTTGATTTAGAATTGATATATGCCCATACCCAGAGGGTAGAAGGTTGTTTACCGTGTTGTTTTTTGTTAATCGCATACAGATACGTACTTTATGCTAGGTAATTAAGTTGTTGAACATTATTCTAAGAAATATTGATTCTATGAAGTATTTCTGTTGCTCTAACTTGTAAAAATCATGAATAACATAAATAATACTAAATTCAGAAAATTTTATGTAACAATATTTTTTCCTGCTAAATTATGATAGGAATGTCGTGTTTTTTATGAAAGACAAGTAAATTGTTGATTAATGATTAAGTAAATAAAATTTAAAACTTCTAAATACTTTGTTTTACTGATTTATAATAAATAAACAAAAAGTTACATGAGTTTTTTGCATTTGAAATGGTGGTCGTTTTGATTTTCAAAAAGGCATGTAATACAAATTTACTAAAAGTATAATAAATAATCTGTAGGTGAATAATGGCGTAATGGTTTAGTACGCAGTGCCTTTACACGTAAAAAATCCTTTAAAAAGGTAGGTATGTATTTGTTACACAAAATACCTGTTCACGTTTTGAGGCGAATAAAGACGTAAACAGATACGCAAAAGAAAACGAAGTACGGTCCTAAGCGAATAAGCTTGTAATATAGTTTTTCTTTCTTAATCTGAAATCTGGGAGCTTGTCACGATAGCTAGTTATTTTATTTGGAAGCTATTATTTTTACACGTCTAACAATACCAAATTTGTTAAAATTGGTTGTTTGTACGAGTGATGAAACAAATATTTCTGTTTTTTGGCTCTCCTGTAAAATTAAGATTTTCACAATACCGCTTTATTCGATTCGGGCGTCGTTATATCCCTACTAATTCACACTAAAAATTGTAATTAAAATTTTTTTCACATACACGCTGTTAATAAATCGCTGTCCGATCGCTGAGGGTAATATTTGGTCTCGCGATACAATATGAGTTATATATAACTCATTTGTTGAATGTCTCATAAATATTTTTCCTGATTTGTACCAGAAATGCAACAAGTAATAAGTTTTAAAAACTAAAACCCGACTACGGATAAAATCGCTGTCTAATAATGTGATATGATATAGCCTAAAACCAGCGAACAATCAAGCCGCTTCTGACGAGACCCTACTTGTCAAATTATGTTAAGTAGATTAGAAGATATGCGGGAACAGATGAACATACATTCTTGTTAAAATCATATCCCTCCCTCCGTTCCGTAGTCGGGTAAATATTCTCCATACAAATCGGGTAGGGTTTTTTTCATCCTGCATAGTTAAGATATGATATTCCTTCCTTATTATTTACTTTTGTGCAGTATAGGTACTTTGTGCATTTTCGAAATACGCGTGACGGTATTTTACTTGATTTTCAAAAGTGCTCTCACGGTCACATGCGGAGCATAACCTTTACGACGATAATCGCTTGCACGAGCCGGCCCAAAATACTTGCGGACGGGGTAAGCGCACGTAACGTCGTTCAAACGATTTTAATTGACTGGTACACCATTCGTGTCCGCGATAGTACACGTTCGTTACATTTTAACGACGCGGGACTTACTGCTAGTTCACATATTTGGGTAAATTTCGTGTCTTCACTTTTCGTGCGCTAATGGCATATCTATTGTATAAAATATCATTGGACTAAGTAGTTCCAAATGTGAAAACAAATTTAGTACATACGTCAATAACCCCTCCGCTGGCGCTTCGCCCGAATTTATGCCATTATATAATGAAGAATCCAATGACAATTAATGGGACTGGGGAACAAAAGGTTCGTTACGAAATTTGTGATTCATTTCGGGAAAAAAATCGTACTTGAACGTATTTTACCAGTATTTGGGCGATCGGAGATTACTTGCTATCCGTTACTTAGTCATATATTGTGGTGTTTACTTTGAATTCCTCGCCAAGTTTCGCGAAAATAAAGAATGAATGCTTTTTCTAGAGAAAGGTCGTAGAGCTATGTAACTGCAACCACCTATTTACAGTTAAGTGTGTTGGTATCCATGTAATAGCGACTTACTGCGGCAGTCACGTCAATTAGTGTTAATTATCATTAACATAGTTAAAGTTACTTCGGATTATTTCGGAACTTGAAGCCAGTTGATACCTTTTTTTTTCGTGGGGAAAACCTTCAAAACGTCCCCGGCAGCTGTGGGCCTCGACCGGGGTTTGTGGGATTCTTACCCACTAAAACCCCCGCGACTGTCGCATCGGCATATAAGCCAGTCACGGTGTTCACGGGGACGGGGGCAGTAACCGTCCTCCTCGGATCTCCACCGTACTCAATGGACGCCCTAGGGCCCACACCCTGAACGTCCAGCGACGGCTTTCGCATCGGCACATGAGAGGGGGAACCCCAAGGCTCTCCGGTGGGATCTGCACCAGGGGCCCCTCAGTGCCTTGCCTTTGAGCCCGCCGCCGGGGGGCGCATTGTAGCCCCCCGGGAACCAGTCACGGTGCTCACGGGGACGGGGGTCGCAACCCCGCCGCCGTCCTCCTCGGAGTCGCCGCCGTACTCAATGGACGCTCAAAGGGCCCACACCCCGAGCGTCCAGCCAATTGATACCCAGTTTATCGTTTGTTAGTGAGTAGAGATATATATTATCGCGTACTCAATAATTGCACATAAGCATAATCCGCTCCGAGAGTCGAAATAATCAGCTACAAAATAATGGCATAATTATATATAATTGAAGTTTGTGACTGTAGCAGTTAGTGACGTGAAAAGGCTTTTGGTTGTTAAGTTATCTACTGCAGCTCTTCATCCAAAACATTATTAGTATCTAATTTCGAATAGTTGTCGAATTGGAATCGTCCGCGTCCTTAATATTGCGATATGACAAGGTAAATGAGAAGTAGGTACAGTTTTTGTTTGAAAATTTCAAACACCTATAGTTTATTTAATCTCTGCCAATTATAAACCAACCTTATTTTATGATTCTTTTTCTTCCACAAGCATCGATATATATGTATAAAAACAAAAAACAAATGAAAACAGTTTTTTTCATTCCTTCACCGTTTCTCTCCATGCTGCAAGTTCTATAGAAATAAGCTGTACCCACAAGGGTACAAACCTGTAATCCTAAGATTTATCTTACCATATATTTTGTGTGTGTACATAAACTTATAAAATAAATAAATAAATAAAAATAAAGCTTTATTTGGTGCCGGTGGCGATAAAAGCCTCGTCGAAAGTCTTTCCGGAGAAAGGTTATTTTTGAAATTATGACGAGATACAGCAATTTTCACACCTTTTCTAAGTAATTGTCTGTTAAATCTTAGTAAAGTTAACACAAAGTTATTTTTGATCGATGACAAAAACGGATTTTACACATTCGCGAAGTTTATTTTTTCGAGAATTCGTAAATGAATGATGTCAACGTTAGATGAAAATAGATGTATTGTGTGACTTTGCCGGTTAGGGTACAGTTGGCTACTGTATTATTTAAACTATAGGTGATTTTATAGCCAATACCTATATCCATAGGTATTCGGGGATAATTAAAAAATACTAATAACTATTTAAGGGAGATCTTGACATTATTCTGAATTACATTTTATTTTGCCACTTTTAGTAATTTGTCAAGGCATAAAAAAATCCAAAATGAAATTAGTTCCTTTATTAGGACATATGCAGACGAAAAATGTACGATGTATTTATAACTCAAATGGATGAATTCATCGATATATCGATGGATGAATTGGTTTTTGCAACGGGCGCATCTTTAGTGCCAATTTTTAGGAAATCATTTAAATGTAAACCATAATGATATTAGGTCATCATCATCATCATCATCATCAGCGGACAGTCGTCCACTGTTTAACAAAGGCCTCCCTTAGAAGGGAGGTGATATTAGGTACTTAAAAAAAAACGTTTAGTGCTTAACTGCAATCCCACCTGATAAGAAGCGGCGATGCAATCAAGGATGGTGAAGCACACTAGCTTATTAAAAGCCTATACACTATTGCCTTCAAGACACCCACATTATAATCGGATGGGAAAACCGACTCAGGCAAACTATTCCACTCTGTAGCAGTAATGCAAATCGCTTAATCGGGACTGATTAAACATTTACAACGTAAGGGCACAGGTAAGGGTATGTAGTTGGATGATAGGAGGAGCATGATGGAATCAAGTCATGTTTAGTACAAAGTAGAGAAATAGTACATGTTAGTAGTCGCAGGCGGAGTGTCTAGGTAGATTAGCATCATGCCATTTCAGATTGGATTGAACAGATCAGATTCAGATGACGGGCCCGTTGGTTTAGTGGTTAGACACCTTGGCTGCTACCCGATGGGTCGTAGGTTCGATTCCCACTAAGTGTCTGGGTGTAATAATCCATTTAAGTATGTATTTACAAAAAAAAAGTAAGTACATAAGTATTAGTATCAGTTGTGGTTGGTTGTATGGTTTCAATAGTACGGGCTCTGTCTAGTTTGGGATCGGATGACGTGTCAAGATATCATTATTTTATCCTCGCGTTGGTTGTCCGTAACAGGCGACTAAGGGAAAACGAAAAGACGGGCAGTAGCGCCTTTCTACTGGGTTACCTACCACCTATACTGCGATCCCCGAGTCGCCTGCCAAGGGTGGCGTATGGCATCCCCTCCCTTCAAAGGGGGACGCCTTTTTTTCAGCAATGGAAGCGTTTCAGCTTCTGATGAACCGTACACATAACGAACGATTACACTCGTAGCAATGACCTGACTCAGGTCATTCAAAATCAAATTTGCGAACCACTTTAAATCTAATTGCTTTTAAATAAGAGTTACGTATAAACTTAATTTACCCTGTAATCATATTTTAAAGTCACACCATTAACATGATCTATGATTGATTACCTACCTACAAGTTTTTGTTTATTGTTATTGAAATGTACCTATCAAAAAATATAATAATATGTAGGTGACCTATGCAAATGGCCGTTCAGATAGACCAACGCAATGTCAGATCTTCTGCCACAACACATCAGTAAGTAAACTAGTATAAACTCAGCTGTGTCGGTGTGAAGAGCACTCATCATCATCATCAGCAGACAGCTGAGCAACGAAAGACAGATGAACAAAGGTTTCCAACTTAGAAGAGAGGGGTTGCAATAATCCCCACGCTTGGCAGGTGGCTTGAGGATAGCAGTATAGGTGGTAAGTAATCTAATAGAAAGACACTGCTGCCCGTCTTTTTGTTTTTCTTAGTCGCTTCTTACGGAGACCCAACGGGAGGAGATGGGTGGGTGCTATTGTTACCCGAACACCCCACGTGAAGAGCACTATAAATGAAGGATTTACTGAACTCATATGTCCCCAGTGACAATCGGTATTGCGACGTTACTGTGGGTGTAAGAGTAATGACCCGTGCACCCACCAGTGGGAAACCCAAAGCGAATCCAAGCTTACTTGTATTGCAATAAGGCGAAAAATTTAAAAATATGTCGTTATATTTCCTCGCAACCCGTACCTCATGAATTGCGAACCTTAGGGCAAGTGTACCGCTCACCTTCAAACGAAGATATCGTCACTCATTGGTATAATGAAACAATTATCGCCATGTCATATCAATTTTCGTCTGCACAGTCTACGAAAGAGTTAAGTTATGATATTAAAGTGGGCTCCACAGCAGAAAACTCTTTCGCAGACTGTGCAGACGAAAATTGATATGACATGGCGATAATTGTTTCAATAAACCAATGAGTGACGATCATTATACATCATGATACATTTATTTTCTTGGCCTTCCCTTAGATCTTAACTTATGATATTAAAGTGGGCTCCACAGCAGAAAAGATCTAAGGGAAGACCAAAAAAATGGTGATTGGATTGAGAAAGACGTGTGAGCAATGGGAAAGTTTACCAACTGGAAGAGAGGGGCCAAGAATTTAGTGCCATAGGAAGCAAGTATTATTTTAAGATAAGAAATTGGCCATGTCGCTAGGACGTAAGACAGTCAGTTCTGAAATGCCGTCGCATCGTGATGGTATTTTTCCAACATAGATTTTTATGGAAGCAACGCTGTCAGTCCATAGTTTTACAACTTCAAATGAAATTATCTCCTTTAGCCTATTTCCTTCAATCATTACCATTATGATAATGACCATCATGAAAAGAGGTTTTGCCGTTTGAGTATTTATCAAAAGTTAGATTTCTTCTTTTGTCTAATAGGTTAGATTTTAAATTCTAAGATTATAAATCTTAATGCAAAGTTATATGAAAGTGTATGAAATATTCCGCTGGGTTTTTCTACGATGTATGTCGATAAAATAAAAAGTAAACAACTCTATTACGGCTACATTAGTTTATACCGACGCAAGGTGCGAACCGGTTATTCGGTAAAGACCCGTGTTTACGAGATCATGCAAAGAGAAACAAAAAGTATGTAACCGTGTCATCTGTTGTGGTACTATTAATATTTTCCACTACCATTGAAGGGGTAATACCAAAATGTGTTTGGATACTTTTGTAATCAACCTTCAAGGTATATAAAATTGTGGAAATAATTGATGACTTGAAGAAAATCGGTCGTTGTATTGTTGTGATAAAATTCTATTAAATTGATTTACTTTCATGTAAAGCTTGTTTTTTCTTTTATTCTTGATTGCCCTACCCATAGGCAAAGACTTCCCCTCTTTGGGGTGCCTTTAATTTGCATTATTATTTATTTCCTGATATACGTTGAGATAAAGAGTAACTTTTATTTTTAATAAAGTTTGTAATTTTTTTATGGACTACTATTTTGTCTTATGTATATTTTTCGTTGAATTTTTGCGTCGCGTGATGTTATACGGCGTAAATGAATGATTCATCCCAGTCCTTTAAATAATCGAAGATTATTTTTAACCGACTTCAAAAAAGGAGGTTCTGTATTCGACGCGTATGTATGTAATATTAATAAAAATGCGTAATATTCATATATGTTAGTCTATGTGGGCTTCTAAACGAATTTACCAAATTTCACGAGTGTATGTATGTATGTAGTATGTATGTAGGTCTGTCCGCGGATTTCTCAGAAACTGCAAGTCCGATTTCGAAAATTCTTTTTGCAATAGTTAGAGTATCTTTCAACTTAGGGTAGAGTACAAATTTCATCAAAATCGGTCCAGTAGTTTAAGAGATATAAACTTTTTATGTTTTCAGTAAGGTACTGTCATGTAGACGTTCGAGTTGCGTGACAGTGCTGATACCTATCTTGGTAAAATAAGTCACTAAAAAGTGTTAAATAAACTATTAAAAAAACAACCGACTTCAAAGTAAATTATCTAATAAAAAGCATAAAATAACGAAAATTTTATTGAAGTTGGTGCAGAATATACACAGCAGGTACGCTAACACCAAATTCAATAATATTTTCGTTATTTCATGCTTTTTATTAGATAATTTACTTTGAAGTCGTTTTTTTTTTTAAATAGTTTATTAATATCATAGACTAATAACTAGGGCACTATACTGTACCAGTAGATTAAAGTCCAGCTAAGCGAACATGTTTATTTTATATAATGATCTAATATTGTTACCAATATTAACAATTATTATGTAACAAGTAATTGTTAGGTGTTTATAATATTGTAGGTACTGTAGAATATTACGCTTCTAAATGTTAACAGTAGTTTAGTAATAAATAATAATTAATCAATTTCGCAGAATTATGCGTAACGCTCATTAGTATAAATAAATATACGGAAATGGAAATTAAGTAAATGTATGGATATTAAATTTTATGCGAATCGATAGTGAAACCCCCGTAACCCACCAACTCTCTAAAATGAAGTATCGTTGTATCGTTTTTTCCGATTCATTGTCGTCATCACCGAATGGATCTAGACGCATTGCGGGTTTAAAACCTTTTGCCTTTTGCCGGGGACATTCCTACCACATAACAGAGTAGTTTAAGACTCCTCCTGTCCGTATATTACGTTTATGGTTCACACAGCGAAGGATTGGAATATTTTTTTTCCTGCGTCGGTTTTCCCAGAGAGTTTCGGTTCTCACAATTAAATTTTTCCAAAACCAATATTTTAATATTTTGTTTTTTGATTTTCGTCAGTATAATTATGCCCGTAACGTTGTTTTTCAATGTTATAAAAAATAAATATAATATTATACACACATCAAAAGTGTCTAGGGATCAACATATATTTTTGCAATAACTTTTCTCCTGATTGATATAAATTAAAATTTTCTTTAAGGATTCATCAAATAAAGTGTTTTCGTTTGTCACAGTAACGATAAACCAAGTCACCTTTGCATTAATAAAGAAATTTGCCATTTTCCTAATAAAGGGATTTTTGACATTTGAACCACTAACACAAAAGTTCGAAAAAAAGACTGAAATAACAGTTTTCTTTAAAATTTTATTGGGTAACTTAAACAATTAATAATCCGTGTTTCTACCGCGAACACTAACAACACAAGAACATCGGTTTGGCATACTCAAAATGAGTTCATCCAAATCACGCTGTGGAATGGCCGCCCATGTTCGTTGCAACAACAAAAAAAGGTCTTCTTGCGACTGGATACCCTCCATATTCGGCAGAGCTCTTCTCTGTAGCATATCCCATGCATGCTCAATCGGGTTCAAGTCTGGCGACTGAGCAGGCCAGGGCAGGACATTGATGTTAGCTGCGGCGAGAGTCTGTCTTACAACTCTTGCGGTGTGCGGTCGTGCATTATCATGCATTAACTGAAATAAGGGACCGATTTGCACTTGTAGAGGAACGATGACGTCTGATACAATCGTCTCAGCATAAATTTGAGCGTTGAGGTTGCCTCTGATCCAAATCAACTCAGTTCTTCCGCCGATCCAAATACCCGCCCATACCATGATGGTTCCACCACTATAAGGATGGACTTCCTGGCAGGATTTTAATCGCTGTTGGCGTCCAGGGGTTCTCCAGTGTCGTATACGTCTTGTATCCGGTCTCATACCAAAACGAGACTCATCAGAAAAGCACACGAAACGCCATTGTTCTTCTGCCCAATTTCTGTGTTCAAGAGCCCATTGATATCGAATCCTACGATTGTGCATTGCTATAGGTGGTACCCGTAGCGGTCTTCGGGAATGAAGGTTCACTTCATGCAAGCGGTTTCTGACTGTTTGGTCGCTAATTAAGTTCCCTGAAGAGTGATGAAGCCTCACGGCTAACATCATGGCAGTTATTGTTGGAGCTCTTCGAGTTAAGATTTGAATATATCGGTCTTGTCTCCGTGTGGTGCAGCGATACCGTCCTCCATGGCGCTCAGCCACGGTACCAGTGCTTCGGTAACGTGTCCAAAGTCGACTGATAACACTCTGACTTGTATTCAGAGCTAAAGCTCAATTAGCAGTGATATTTAATAGCTGTGTTATGAGTGGAGAGTTTCCTGACCTTATGAAGCACAGCAAAATTGTACCTATATTTAAGTCTGGCAGTACCGCTGAGCCTACGAATTTCAGGCCTATTTCGGTGTTGCCAGCCTTAAGTAAAATTTATGAAAAACTTATATTAAATCAAATATTAGATCATTTTAATAAAAACAATTTCATTCATGATAAACAGTTCGGCTTTAGAAAAAATCGATCAACTACTGACGCGGGAGTCGAATTATTAAAATATATTTACCAGGCTTGGGAGGAATCACATGATGCTCTTGGTGTATTCTGTGATTTATCCAAAGCTTTTGATTGCGTAGATCACGACACGATGGTCAGGAAATTACGCCACTATGGTTTGAGGAACAGAGCTTTAGACCTTCTGACTTCATATTTGAATAATAGAATTCAGAAGGTTGATATAAATGGTAAGAGATCCCCAGGATCTGTGGTTTCCTTAGGCGTCCCTCAAGGTTCAATATTAGGCCCATTTCTGTTTTTAATATACATTAATGATTTACCCTACTTCGTGGGGGATAAACTTAATGTTGTATTGTTCGCGGATGATACCTCTCTTTTATTTAAAGTTAAGCGTAAACTCCATGATTATGACGAAGTGAACAACGTCCTCTCTAAAGTCGTCCACTGGTTCAATATTAACAATTTAAAACTGAATGAGAGCAAAACTAAGTGTATAAAATTTGTAACACCTAATGTAAGACCGGTGGCTACCAATGTGGAAATTAATGGAGCATCGTTGGACCTTGAGGTTTCGACTGTGTTTCTTGGTATAACAATAGACGCTAAGCTACAATGGGGCCCACAAATTGAGAAACTGTCAGGTAGACTAAGTTCCGCGGCTTATGCAGTGAAAAAAATTAGACGCTTAACTGATGTTGAAACCGCTAGAATTGTCTATTTCAGCTATTTCCACAGTATTATGTCTTATGGTATATTACTGTGGGGATCTTCTGCAGAACTTAATGCCATTTTTATTCTGCAGAAAAGAGCTGTGAGAGCCATTTATAATCTGGCTCCTACCGATTCACTTAGAGAAAAATTCAAAGAAATAGATATTCTAACGGTTGTTTCACAATTCATATTTGAAAATTTAGTTTATGTTCAGAAAAATATTGGATCTTTTAAAAAATATAGTGATATTCATGGTGTTAATACCCGGAACAAACACGATCTTGTTTTGCATTCCACCCGTCTCCACAGAACAGGCAAATCTTTTATGGGTCAAAGTATACGCTTCTATAACAAACTGCCACAGGATATCCGAGATCTTCCACTGAATAAATTTAAACCTTTGATAAAAAGCCGATTGTCGAAAAAGGCTTATTATAAAATCTCGGATTACCTAGAGGATAAAGCTGCGTGGGCTTGAACTGCCTGACTCATGCAAGCTTTGAATTTTAAGGCTTACAATTTGTAACACCATATAAAGTGTTGGATAACTGATGGCTGCTGCACTAGTCAATTAATTGATGACATCAATAATATGTTAAAGTGCTTTGTGTCTTGCCTGACGAGGCACTGCTTAACAGCAGAAGTTAAATGTTAGACGTGTGCCACTGTGATATTAGATTGGTCATGCTCGCCATCGAAAGGTCTTTGCTTGTGGCGGCTTCGTGTGGCGGGTCACCCCCTTCCCTCCAATATGGTTGAGGGGAGTGATGGCTGCTGCTCGAGTCAACTCGTGCGCGGGTGCTGCTTGGGGGGACTGGTCCGACTACTATCCCTTTGGCTTTTTAGTTTGTTGTACCTACTTTCGTCGTATTTTATTATTTTTTTCCCTGTATTATTTGATCTTTTGAACGGCAAGACACACTGTCGCTCTGATCTAACTGTAACATGACACACTGTTTAAAAAAAAAAAAGTGATAAAATGACAAGCCCGCTGAGTTTCTTGCCGGATCTTCTCAGTTGAGGCCGCGTTATGATCCGGTGGTAGCTTTTTAAAAAAAAAAAAAAAAATACATGACCTTTCAAAAGTGCTAGCGTTAAGCCTATTTGAAATAAACTATTTTTGACTTTTTTTTTTTTTTTTAAAGCCACAGTACGTTGCCGGGAACCAGCTTCTATCATTCCCACGGCTCTGAGCATTTCTTCCCTGCTTAAATGACGTCGCCGCTCCATAATAACGTTGGTTTTAATCAGTAGTAGGGAAACAGTAGCACTAATAATGTCTTCAATGCGTTGTATGTTTTTATAGGGAAAATATTGACAGCTGATTTTCATCTTTTACTCGAATTTGATTCACAGTTCCTGATTCAAATTATGAAATGCACCAAAAAGGATCCATATAAATTTATAAAATCATAAATTTATTACAAAGCCACATCTCAATCTCAAGAAATCCGCTTAAAAATGCTTGATCCCTAGACACTTTTGATGTGTGTATATAACAAATTAAGCGCACGATAATGTCCGATGTTGGTAAAAATTAAACTTGTGAAATAATGTACCAGTCTTTCACATTGGCCGCACCTATATGGCTATATACAGACATGGCTATGTCTGTTAACCGTTGATATATATATTATACTAGCTGACCCACGCAGCTCCGCCTGCGCTATTTTTACGTTAACTAAACTTTTAATAACAGACATTCGCATCGAATACATAACCTCCTTTTTTATAGTCGGTTAAAAACTGGGACCCACTTTTTACTTGCTCTCCGAAGCACGGACCCGTTTAGTTCAAATGGCGTTAAACGGTCACCCATCTATTTAATGACCTTACCTAACGTTGCTTAACCCGATCGATTACAAAACCTTGATAACAACTCTCTATGAGTGTTCCCTTACTAATATTTATTATATTATAAAGAAAAATTGATAAAATCGGACCAAGCGTATAACCAAGTACCCATTTTGACTATAATGTTAGGACATAGGATACTTTTTATCCCGTAATCTAGCACGGTTCTTTTGGGAGAGGGGATTATAGTCAAAATGGGTACTTGGTTATACGCTTGGTCCGATTTTATCAATTTTTCTTTACTTGGCATGATTTGAGATCTTACAACGAGGTAGGCCTCGTTGTAAGATCTCAAATCATGCCAAGTTTCATTTGAATCTATTCAGTAGTTTCGGCGTGATGCTCAGCCGTGATACAGACAGACAGACAGACAGACAGACAGACAGACAGATAGACAGACAGACAGACAAAAATTAAAAAAATTACATTTTCGGCCTCAGTATCGGTTATAGAATCCCCTCCAAATATAATTTTCAAAATATCTTCAATATACAGAATTGGACCTGTTACAGTTTTATTATAAGTATAGAAGATTAAGCGCACGATAATGTCCGATGTTGGTAAAAATTAAACTCGTTAAATAATGTACCAGGCTTTCACATTGGCCGCACCTATATAGCCATGTCTGTTAATCGTTGATATATATATTATACTAGCTGACCCACGCAGCTCCGCCTGCGCTATTTTTACGTTAACTAAACTTTGGATAACAGACATTCGCATCGAATACATAACCTCCTTTTTTATAGTCGGTTAAAAACTGGGACCCACTTTTTACTTGCTCTCCGAAGCACGGACCCGTTTAGTTCAAATGGCGTTAAACGGTCACCCATCTATTTAATGACCTTACCTAACGTTGCTTAACCCGATCGATTACAAAACCTTGATAACAACTCTCTATGAGTGTTCCCTTACTAATATTTATTATATTTTATAGAAAAATTTATAAAATCGGACCAAGCGTATAACCAAGTACCCGTTTTGACTTTAATCCCCTCTCCCAAAAGAACCGTGCTAGATTACGGGATAAAAAGTATCCCATGTCCTACCTCGTAGTAAGATCTCAAATCATGCCAAGTTTCATTTGAATCCATTCAGTAGTTTCGGCGTGATGCTCAGCCGTGATACAGACAGACAGACAGACAGACAAAAATTAAAAAAATTACATTTTCGGCCTCAGTATCGGTTATAGAATGCCCTCCAAATATAATTTTCAAAATATCTTCAATGTACAGAATTGGACCTGTTACAGTTTTATTATAAGTATAGATTGATGCTGTTATCGATATCAAATCTGAAAATGGTTAAACATTTTGTGTACCTACATTTCATGCTAGGCAAACCACTTCCCAGCTATCTAGTTACAGTTTCATTATTTATAATAATTTGTACAAACAAAATATAAACAAATGATAAGTATTTGTTGCTCAAATACATAATTTGTCAATAGCGATTTTGTACGCGAGTGAAGTCACGTATGTATTTTATTATTTACAAAAACAAATGCCTTGACACATTCCCGTTATAAATATTTTTATCCTGGTTCAAATATTTTCCCAACATCGATGTGTAAAGCCACGTTTCCAGTGTTTGTACTGTCTTACACATTTCACTAAAATATCTGAACCCGTGCGGTGTCCAGGTAAGAAAAACCCCCTCCCATCTCCTCCCGTTGGGTGTCCGTAAGAGAGGCGACTAAGTGAAAACAAGAAGACAGGCAGCAGCGTCATTCTATTGGATTATCTACCACCTACACTGCGATCCTGAAGAGGCCTGCCAAGCGTGGGGAATATTCAAATTTAAAATGATTTACCTTTTGCAAATAAGCTTAACGCTAGCACTTTTTAAAGGTCATTTATTTTTAGAAAGCTACCACCACAACGCGGCCTCAACTGAGAAGATCCGACAAGAAACTCAGTGGGCTTGTCATTTTATCACTTTTTTTTTGTCTTGTTACAATTAAATCAGTGTTTGTCTTGTTACAATTAAATCAGATTTGTCTTGTTACAATTAAATCAGCATCAGCGACAGTGCGTCTACTGTGTGAAACTAAAAGGCCAAAGGGATAGTAGTCGGACTAGCCCTTGTGGCAACACCTCCCTTCTAAGTGGGATCTTTTGGTTCCTAATGATGATTATCTGAACCAAACCTTGTTTCACTACTACATACTTACTTGTCTGCATTCGCTATACAATACTTACCTTCGTTTAAAAATGTATTTGCAAGGTATTACAACTTTACTTTCCGGTCAAAAACCACGCCATCCATATATGCAATGCAACGCGACCGCAAGAACGGAAGAAACAAAGTTATTTTTGCTCCAACGCTGATGATGAAGCAAATTATTGACCATGGAGCAATGATTATCATTGCCATGGAGATTTTATATTATTATAATGTATTTGTTTACACATATGAATGTAAAAAGTTTAGTTTAAAGAAACTTTTAATCAAAATATATTAAAGTCCATGAGAAGCACAGAGTCACACAACGAGCTGTGGAGAAAGCTATGCTTGGAGTTTCATTGCGCAACAGAATCCGTAATGAGGAGATTTGTTGAAGAACTAAGGCCACCGACATAACTCTTATAAACTGCAAGTTGAAGTGGCAATGGGCAGGCCACATCGCTCGAAGAACCGATAGCCGATGGGGAAGAAAGGTTCTTGAATGGAGACCACGATCCGGAAGACGCAGCGTGGCATTGTGCGCGTCACAGGTAACCGGTGGATGCAAATGGCTAACTGTCGTTCATTGTGGCGGTCTAAGGGGAGATCTTGGTTAAGCAGTGGACGTCTGGAGTGGCTGGTGAAAATCCATGAATGCTCTTCTGTACCACCACAGGTACCTACCACCTTTATCTATTACAGTTCCTCTTCCTCCAAAGGTTAACTAGAAACTGCTTTTCCCCTTTGGTGGAATCGATGATTTTCTCCTGCGTGTCTTAAGATTAACCATTCTCATGTTATTAGCGAAGTAACTTGCTCAAGAGAATTAATAGGAATTCGTAACGAGGCAAGGGGTGTAACAGTGCAGCAGTGGCAGGCACGTCCTGGACGTTTGTGGTGTGGGCCCTAAGCCCTAGACGTTCATTGAGTAGGTACGGCAGTGACTCCGGCCGAGGAGGACGGCGTGGGCGGTGGGGTCGCAGCCCCTATCCCAGTGATAACAGGTAACAGGTCCCCGGGGGCTACAATGCTATTCCGGTGGCGGGCCTGCAGGGGTTTTAGTGGGTACCCTACACCCCCGAAGGTGTCTCGGCGACCTATTGAAGGTTTCCCCGCGAGAATTCACGTGTTGCTCGCCCTGTACCCTGATATGCCTTTAAAAGTAATGATTGTGCATTCTGCGATAGGTATGAAATTAAGCGGTTACTTTTAACTAAAAAAAACAAGATCTTGAGGATCTATAGGTTATCAAATTATAATAGTTCCAAACTTTTTGTTGTGTTTATTAAGTTAACACATTTTTTGTATATTTCGTCATTATGTTCGTCATTCAAATGCCTGTTCTTGTAATCTGTGATCAACATAATTAAAGTAGGTATTAAATTACTGGCTCACATACCCCAGAAGGTTCGTTATAATATTATCTGTAATCTTAGTAACCTATAATTTATGTTAATACCGTCTTCGTTCGCCCTACGTCCTGCATTCCATCGGATCCACTTCGTCTATTAATTAAACTTCGATCAACAATATTTTAAATTATGATTATATTATTTGATCTGTTTTTAAATCATAATTTTTGTGTAATATTTAAACGACTTATTTATTAAAGAGAAGACGAAGAGAAGAGAAGAGGTTCTCCTGATGGTTAGCGATATAGAGATATCGCTCATGGACAGACATGAACCGTTATTTAACGCTAATTTAGGATAATTTGTGATATTTAGCGCTAATTGACGTTTTTGTAAGCGGTGTGTAAGTCTCTTAACCGGTCTCCAGTAATTTCACTCTCCTGGGACAGTGCACACACAGCCAGTTGATCCCAAGTCATGAGCCTCTAGCAACCGGGCAACCAATTTAACAAACACATATAGGCAATGATATAGTAAAATATCATTGCATATAGGTAGGTAACTATCTTTTTTGTTGGAAATACATACGTACCTACATACTTTTATACATAAATAACCGACACACAAAACACAGTATGTTCTTGACGTGACTAGAAGTAAGAATAATTAAAAATAAATAGCAGACAAGTGCATATATTGTGTACTAAGGCCCTTATGAAAAATATGTATAAACAATTAAATTGCTTATGACTGCAAAAAATATAGAAATAAATAAAAAAATGTACCGAACGTTCTTGCGTCTGCGTCTTTCGGAACTCGTTTTCCGTTTCTTTATTTCCCATAAATTATTATCATGATCTGATCAAGTAGTATATTAAATTGGATCTGACACATTTGAAAGTAAATACTGCAGAAGAATAACCAGTTTGGTTTATTACAAGCAGTTTTACACTTACCAAGATTTATTGTTTTTTTTTATGAATATAATGATTTATTGTATAATTATTGTAAACAGCTTTAATTTAATTAAAATATGTAAGATTAAAATGTAGGATCGATATTTGAATACTTTATTATTAAACTAGCCCCAAGCTCATACGGAGCTTGGGACTTCGTCTATGCTTTCTGTCTACGTTATATTGGTCTATTCATGTGTCTTTCGATGAGATCTGTATGGTTCATTTATAAAATAAGTAAGTAAAAACTTTAATAAAAAAAAACCGACTTCAAAGTAAATTATCTAAAAAGCATAAAATAACGAAAATATATTGAAGTCGGTGTCAGCTGGTGCTAGTGTTAGTTAACATGATGTGCTAGCACCGAATATATTTTCGTTATTTTATGCTTTTTAGATAATTTACTTTGAAGTCGGTTTTTTTTAAATAGTTTATTTAACACTTTTTAGTGACTTTTATTTTACTAAGATAGGTATCAGCACTATCACACAACTCGAACGTCTACGTTACAGTAACTTACTGAAAACATAAAAAGTGTATATCTCTTAAACTACTGGACCAATTTTGATGAAACGTGTACTCTACCCTAAGTTGAAAACTATTGGAAAAATAATTTTTGAAATCGGACTTGTAGTTTCTGAGAAATCCGCGGACAAATCTACATACATACATTCAAATATACATACATACATACACTCATAAAATTTGGTAAATTTGTTTAGAAGCCCACATAGACTAACATATATTAATATTACGCATTTTTATTAATATTACATACATACGCGTCGAATAGAGAACCTTCTTTTTGAAGCCGGTTAATAAAAAATAATAGTTACATATTTACACACGAGCAAACATACAAACACACACGCGAATACACAAACACGTAATAATAATACACACACACATTTTCTTTACCAGCCAGGTTTCTCTGACTGTCGACCGCACTTAGACTTCAATAAAGATACTATACAACATTTGATCCGTACCTAAGTATAGTTTTTATCATTGAGTTTTATATTGAAATTATGACGAGGTAATGATTTATGAACGGGACCCTGAGCGCGGCATACACACGCGCCCATTAAACTTTTTGGGGCCACCTCAATTCTTAACTCAATTCAATAATCCTTAACTATGTTATACACAATGACAGCCAGTCAAATAGCTCATTAATGTTTGATAAAGACCTCAAGTTTAACAGATGTTTCTGAAAACTAAATTAAGATAACTTATTAGCAATCCATTTAGTACCGATAACTCCCACGTCAATTCTTGTAATTTATTTTAATAGATCGATTCAGTACGTCATTAGTGCTTTCAATCTTACCAAAAAGTCCTTTAGAATTTAAATGGTTGGTTTTTGGGAATCTTTATATGATCGAAGCCAAGAACGAAGTATTACAATAATGAAATGTTTATGTATTCTCGCGGTCATGAACGGTCTACCTTGTGAACCGGTGGTAAACTCAGCCCTCTCTTAAGCGACAGCCCAAGCCGACGCCGTGCCTCCCTGAGGTGCCCTTGAGCTCGCCGCTACTTCTGCCGTAAAGGCTAGAGCGCTTCAAGCGCTCGCCTCCTAATGTCCGGTGAAGCTGTAATGGCCATCTGCGGCCAACAGCGTCTATCATTTCCAAAAAAAAAAAAACCGTCTACCACCTATAGGGCGATAATCGCTTGAACGAGCCAGCCCAAAATACATGCGGGCGGGATAAGCGCAACTAACGTCGTTCAAACGATTTTGATGGAAAACTGGTATAGTGTTCGTGTCAGCGATAGTACAATTAATATCCAGCTTAGTTTGGGGTCTAGTGTCTCTACTATGTATGTATGTATGTGGTGCGGGACGTCTCGTACTTCGCAGTATGCCATTAAAATCAAACATTTACCTGCACCTTGGCTCACAGAAGAAATAAAGTGTTTGCAGAACAAAAAAGCTTTTGCAAAATCCAGATACAAATGTCGCTCTACAGCTGAAAACTTGGAAAAGTATATTTCTTTAAGGAATCTCTGCAATAAGGTGTGTAGGAAAGCATATCGCCGCCATATTCACAGTTCTGTTGAAGACGGAGATCCAGTTAAAGTTTGGAAATTTTTAAAGACCTTGGGGGTTGGAAAATCTCGTCAAGATTCTGCTCCTAAAAATATATGTTTAAATTCACTCAATCAACATTTCTCCTCTTCTCCTGCCTGCGATAAGGCAGCAAAAATTAAAACTTTGAATGATCTTTCATTACTTCCAACTCCCAATATTTCTCATTTCTTCTTTTCACAATTTGCTGACTGTGATGTAAAGAGGAGTATTTTATCTATTGCTTCCAGTGCAATCGGTAGCGACTGTGTCAGTCGTAATATGATAATTCCTATCCTTGACATAATTCTTCCAATAATAAGCCATATTCTTAACTATTCCATAACCGCGCGCCAATTCCCATCTAGTTGGAAGGAGGCTCTAATTATACCTTTACCCAAAAGACCTAATCCTGCATCTTTTACTGAATACCGACCTATATCTATTCTTCCATTCCTTTCCAAAGTTCTTGAACGTCTCATCTCTAATCAACTCAGTTCCTTTTTAAATAAGAATAATCTTCTTAATCCCTTCCAATCCGGTTTCCGTCCTGGTCATAGCACTACTACTGCCCTTGTACATATTACGGATGACATCAGGTCCGCCATGCAGGATGGAAATCTATCTATACTTTGTTTATTAGATTTTAGTAATGCTTTTAATTCTGTAGATTTTGATATCCTGCTTGGTATTCTTGCTTCTCTAAACATATCTCCAGCAGCAATTGAGTGGTTTCATAGTTATCTTTTTGGCCGTCGGCAGCGAATACGCATTGAAGATACTTTCTCTTCTTGGTGTAACTTGTCTGCTGGCGTGCCACAAGGCGGTGTACTATCCCCTCTACTTTTCGCTGTATTTATTAATACCGTTTCCAGTCAACTTGATTCTTTCTACCACCTTTATGCAGATGATCTGCAGATTTACTGTCATACTTCTCCAAGTAGGTTGTTTGACAGCATTAATGTTATAAATGGTGACCTATCTAAAATCAGCACCTGGAGTAATTCTTATGGTCTTAAAGTTAACCCTACTAAGACTCAGGTTATCGTCATTGGTAGTCAGAGGTTGATGTCCAGAGTGGATTGGTCGCAAGTACCTCAAGTTTTATTCAATAACAACATTATTCCAATAAGCGAGAAAGTGAAAGATTTAGGTATATTTATCGATAAAACTTTATCTTGGGCACCACAGGTTCAGGAAATTAGTAGGAAAATTTTTGCTTCTGCTGGCTCATTAAGAAGATTGCGAAACTTTCTTCCAGTTGCCACAAAAGTTGCGCTTGCTCAGTCACTTCTACTTCCAATCCTTGACTATGCAGACGTCAGCTACCTCGATCTAAATGAAGACCTACTTGATAAACTTGAGCGACTTCAAAATTTCTGCATTAGATTTATATTTGGTTTGCGCAAATATGATCACATTTCTATTTTTCGTAAAAAGCTTGAGTGGTTACCTATTCGCCTCCGCCGGAACTCACATATTCTTCATCTTCTCTATAATATTCTCTTTAATCCCATTACACCCCCATATCTTAAAGCTCGTTTCAAATTCCTTCATGAGACGCATTCAAGGAATCTAAGATCGTCAGAAAACCTTGAACTAGCTATGCCCTTACACTCAACAAATTTTTATGGTAAATCATTTTCTGTACATGCAGTACGTTTATGGAATGCCTTACCAGTTACCATAAGGCGAGCTAAATCTTTAAACAATTTTAAAAATCTTGTAAAAGCTCATTACCTTACTTTATAGCTCATTGATACTTTGCTGGTCGTTATTATGATTTCGGAGTGCTATCTGTATATTTATCAGAATTGATTTTTATATATATAATACATATATTTATAGTTCGTATATATATATATATATATATATATAAGTATATTGAATATATGTTGGTATGTAAGAAATATTTATATATATCTGTATGTATATTAATATATTATATGTAAATAGGTAAACTTATTATATGTATTTTTATTAGTGTATATTGTCTCACATATTAACTACCCCACTTTTCGTATTCCATGCAATCTTTTTTCCATCCCAAGGTTGCCTGTAAGAAATTGCGGATAGCGATAAGGCCGCCCTTTGTACAAATTTCTTCAAGTCCTTTTTATTTTATTTTTATGTGTGTACAATAAAGAGTATAAATAATAAATATGCTTCTTGGCCTCTTACGCTGTATGCACAGCCATACACAGTCTTGCAGACTGCGTCCTACTCACGCAGCATCGTTAAATTTGTAGTTTTAAAAAAATGTACAAGGCAATTTAATATTATTATTAATTGTATAATATTAGTATTCTGCGTCCGGCGTGGCGACTTTTGGTGTTGGTGGCGGTTGCAAGAAACCGGAAGCAAATAAGTCAAAATAGTAAAATTTTGCGAAACTGCGGACGAGATAGACAATGGGTTGGTGCAAACTGTCCACCCAGTGGGTTTCAAGTTCTATAAGACCCCACGCCCTACAAAACTTCAAAAGCTCTCCAATACAACCATTAAGCTAATGGAAAACCGGACTGAGATGAGACCGCAATCTTCAGCATACTTCCGACATATCAATGTCGGAATATGCCGAACTCAATAGACGAATCTCGAAATCCATGCGACACGACTTGCGTTCCTATAATACAGCATGTATTAAGGACGCGATTGAGCGGAACCAAGGCTGTAAAGTGTTCGCAAAGAATTCGTCTATTGGGCGCAGCCAAATGACCAGGCTGAAGATCGACGACGGCAGTGTCATCTCATCGAAACCGGAGATATTGAGAGAGCTCGAGAGGTTTTACGGACAGTTATACACCTCAACACAGGAACCCATTGCCAGAACAGCCCAGGACACCAGAGCCAAAATAACCCGTCACTACACTGAGGACATCCCAGACATCAGCCTGTACGAGATTAGTATGGCTCTCAAACAGCTTAAGAACAACAAGGCGCCGGGTGAAGAGCACACAACAGAACTTCTGAGAGCGGGTGGAAAACCGGTACTTTTAGTCCTCCAGAAGTTATTTAATTCCGTCTTACTCGAGGGTACTACGCCAGAAGCATGGCACGGGAGTGTGGTGGTTCTTTTTTTCAAAAAGGTGATAACATATTGTTGAAGAACTATAGACCCATCTCACTCCTGAGCCATGTATACAAGATGTTTTCGAGAGTCATTACGAACCGTCTCGAACGCAGGTTTGATGACTTCCAGCCTCCCGAACAAGCCGGGTTCCGAAAAGGCTTTAGCACCGTAGACCACATACATACGCTCCGCCAGATTATACAGAAGACCGAGGAGTATAATCGGCCATTATGTCTAGCGTTTGTGGACTATGAAAAAGCCTTCAATTCAATCGAGACCTGGACGGTATTGCAATCCCTCCAGCGGTGCCATATTGACTATAGGTACATCGAAGTGTTGAAGTGTTTATAAGCAACGCCACCATGTCGATCCGACTACAGGACGAGAGCACGAAACCAATCGCATTGCAGCGAGGTGTGAGACAGGGAGACGTTATTTCTCCGAAACTGTTCACAAACGCATTGGAGGACGTTTTCAAGCTGTTGGATTGGTACGGATTCGGCATCAACATCAATGGCGAATTCATCACTCACCTTCGTTTTGCCGATGATATAGTCATTATGGCAGAGTCACTGGAGGACCTCAATACGATGCTCAGCGACCTCAGTAGCGTTTCCCAACAGGTGGGTCTTAAAATGAACATGGACAAGACGAAGATCATGTCTAATGTCCATGTTGCACCCGTACCGGTAGTTGTTGGTAACGATACACTCGAAGTTGTTGACCACTATGTATACCTAGGACAAACTATCCAGTTAGGACGGTCCAACTTCGACAAAGAGGTCGCCCGAAGAATCTAACTCGGATGGGCAGCGTTCGGGAAACTACGTGACATCTTCTCATCAGAAATTCCGCAGTGCCTGAAGACAAAGGTTTTTAACCAGTGTGTGTTGCCAGTGATGACATATGGTACTGAGACGTGGTCTTTAATAGCCGGCCTTTTGGAGAAGCTCAGAGTCACACAACGAGCTATGGAGAGAGCTATGCTCGGAGTTTCTTTGCGCGACAGAATCCGGAATGAAGAGATTCGCCGAAGAACCAAGGTCACCGACATAGCTCGTAGAATATGCAAGTTGAAGTGGCAGTGGGCAGGCCACATCGCTCGAAGAACCGATAACCGTTGGGGAAGAAAGGTTCTCGAGTGGCGACCACGAACCGGAAGACGCAGCGTAGGAAGGCCTCCCACTAGGTGGACCGACGACATTGTTCGCGTCGCAGGCAATCGGCAGGTGGATGCAAATAGCAAATTGTCGTTCATTGTGGCGGTCTAAGGGGGAGGGCTTTGTTCAGCAGTGGACGTCTTCCGGCTGGTGATGAATGATGATGATGATGATGAGTAAAACTTTAATGTTGTCTTCTATTTACGCGAATACTACACATTGTAATTAATTTACTCTTACAAAATATACGTCTATGGGTGCTGCAAAGCATTCGAAACGTCGGCGTCGGGAGAGTAAAACCTAAAATATAACGCGATATATTCCATAAGAGGAAATTAATTAGTAATATTTTATGTTAAAAAATGTGTTTTTAGATCTCTAAAGGTGATTAGGGTAGCATAATAGAATTTAGTAAGTTGTTATATTTAATCTATACTTATAATAAAACTGCAACAGGTCCAATTCTGTACATTGAATATATTTTGATAATTATATTTGGAGGGCATTCTATAACCGATACTGAGGCCGAAAATGTATTTCTTTTAATTTTTGTCTGTCTGTCTGTCTGTCTGTCTGTCTGTATCACGGCTGCGCATCACGCCGAAACTACTGAATGGATTCAAATGAAAATTGACATGATTTGAGATCTTACTACGAGGTAGGTCATAGGATACTTTATATCTAGCACGGTTCTTTTGGGAGAGGGGATTAAAGTCAAAACGGGTACTTGGTTATACGCTTGGTCCGATTTTATCAATTTTTCTTTATAATTATAATAAATATTCGTAAGGGGACACTCGTAGAGAGTTGTTATCAAGGTTTTGTAAGCGATCGGGTTAAGCAACGTTACGTAAGGTCATTAAATAGATGGGTGACCGTTTAACGCCATTTGAACTAAACGGGTCCGTGCTTCGGAGAGCAAGTAAAAAGTGGGTCCCAGTTTTTAACCGACTATAAAAAAGGAGGTTATGTTCGATGCGAATGTCTGTTATTAAAAGTTTAGTTAACGTAAAAATAGCGCATGCGGAGCTGCGTGGGTCAGCTAGTTGTTAATAATATTTGCATAACTGCAATAAACGATAGCTCCATCGTCACCAGCTAGTGAACGTGAGATAAACTAGCAATTATAATAACACTTTTCCTGTTTATTGTTTGCTAATAAAGCAGCTGTGAGCAAGATTAATGATTTACGCATTGTTTTATTCCATAAAGCAAACTATTATTTTGTTAAGATACAAAGACTTTAAAGACCAAACAGTTAAGCGACACGGTTGGAGCTTGTACTAAAATAAAAAATACTTAAGTTTACCTAATAAGTAAAGCCACTTTTTAGTCTAAAAGATAATCTTTTTTTAAGTCTTTGTGTTTGTCCCACTGTTGGGCACGGGGCTCCCCTCAAGAAGGGACACGGGGGTCACCGGTCCTCCACCACATCTTTGCGCCAACTCCAACACATTATAAGGTAACAATGATGAAGCACAATAATAAAATGGTAACAATGTCCGTATAACTTACTCCATAGTCCATCAAGCAAATCTAACTATAACTGTTATTCCGATATGATAGCAGGCTGATGAATGTCCACAGAACAGAACGCAACTTTTTTTGTGAATGATAGACGCTGTTGGCCGCAGATGGCTATTACAGCTTCACCGGATAATAGGAGGCGAGCGCTTGAAGCGCTCTAGCCTTTACGGCAGAAGTAGCGACGAGCTCAAGGGTACCTCAGGGAGGCACGGCCTCGGCTTGGGCTGTCGCTTAAGAGAGGGCTGAGTTTACCACCGGTTCACAACGCGCCCCCACTGAGAAGAACCTGCAAGATACTCAGTGGGGTGATGCACGTCGTTGAGGTCGCATACGTACGACCCTTCGGCCTCGCCGGCGTGACCGGTGTCTGATAGCTAGTGTAGCATACGGTTGTCGGGGAGGGTGCATATAGAACGCTCCCGAGTTTGCGCTCCTGTTTTATAGGCAATATTTTCAGTGTTGCTAGCAAACTAGACTCCTAAACAACTGACTACACATTTTTGGTAAAATTACTGGGCTCAAGAGACTTAATGTCTCGGGTGACGAGCGGCAGTGCATTGCAGCTGTCTATTGGCAGGCGTGTCGCTTACCATCAGGCGAACGTCTTGCTTGTCTCGTCACTAAAAAGCCATAGTTATGCATAAAGACCTGTGGGGTGTCCGCGTAAGAATATCACCATCCTATCTCCTGGTGACTAGCGGTATACAAGAAGACGGGCATCAGTGTCTATACTGAGATCCCCAAGTCCCCTGCCAAGCGTGGTGAGACCTTTGTTCAGCTGTGGACATCTTTCCGCTGTTGATGATGTAAAAAGATAAAATAACACCAAGACAAAGTAACTATTTATATAAGGTACCTAAATAATTATTTATAATCATTCAAGCTATGTAATTATTAATCATACATTGGTATTTGTAACTGGAAAACTGAGGGAATAACTTTGCAATATTAAACAATAACGATTCAACTATCCTTTGATAATAAACTCTTAGTATATGTTTGTAAGGTTTATATTTCATCAAAACAAAACACGTGTCGTTATTAGTGCGTATCGTTATGTTATGTTTGTTATATTTATTAATTGGTTTCTGAATTCAGTGATAACTGTTCTTACCCTAGTCCAAAACCTATTTTCCTGTACCACTACTATACATATAAGCCATTTTTATTTCCTTTCAGTGCTTAATTGTTAACTAGTTCTTGCTCTGGTTCATCATTTTGAAGAGTTAATAATATATTTTAATATTTTTTTAATAATGAAGTCTTTGTTATTTTTTATATTCGTGATCGAGGTCTACGTTCACGCTAATGGTAAGTTGTGTCATATGAAATCGTGATTCTATTTTTTAAGCTATTGTTTATCCTTCGTTATTGTTTAATGTTAATCCCAAAACGAAATCTCGTTTTCAATATTGTTTTTATTACTGAATAAAATTTAAGTGGTACGTCCACGGTATTAATATTTTTACTGTGTAACTAGCTGACCCACGCAGCTCCGCCTGCGCTATTTTTACGTTAACTAAACTTTTAATAACAGACATTCGCATCGAATACATAACCTCCTTTTTTATAGTCGGATAAAAACTGGGACCCACTTTTTACTTGCTCTCCGAAGCATGGACCCGTTTAGTTCAAATGGCGTTAAACGGTCACCCATCTATTTAATGACCTTACCAAACGTTGCTTAACCCGATCGATTACAAAACCTTAATAACTCTCTATGAGTGTTCCCTTACTAATATTTATTATATAATAAAGAAAAATTGATAAAATCGGACCAAGCGTATAACCAAGTACCCATTTTGACTTTAATCCCCTCTCCTAAAAGAACCATGCTAGATTACGGGATAAAAAGTATCCTATGTTAGGACATCCTACCTCGTAGTAAGATCTCAAATCATGCCAAGTTTCATTTGAATCTATTCAGTAGTTTCAGCGTGATGGGCAGCCGTGATACAGACGGACAGACAGACAGACAGACAGACAAAAATTAAAAAAAAAATACATTTTCGGCCTCAGTATCGGTTATAGAATGCCCTCCAAATATAATTTTCAAAATAATTATCTTCAATGTACAGAATTGGACCTGTTACGGTTTTATTATAAGTATAATATATAATAAAATAATAAACATGAGAGACGGAATAAAATTCAGTTTCTGATAAATGGAAACGACCATACCATTCGTTTATATTAGAAATATCAAAATAATAGCGTTATCTATAAGTAAGTATAGGTTCGAGGTGACCCCAACACAAGTATTTTATAACTTACTGGGACTATCACAATTTGTATATGCATGCAATGTTTGAGCAACAATAAAAACATTTTGATTTGATTTGATTGGTTCTACAAATAGAATTAGTGACATCAGTTCTAGCCTCTACTAATGTATTAAATGGATGATGATATCGTTAAATGAGTTTTATGTTTGTTTGTTTACAAGCTTGATTCTGATAGTAGGATAATAATAATAATAAATACACTTTATTTTACACCAAAAGTTACATGTAAATTGAACAATACGTTGATGATATCAATGTACAAATTCGGCCTTATCGCTAAAAAGCAATCTCTTCCAGGCAACCTAAGTAGGATATTCTTTATTATAATATTTGACGCTGCGGTGGCAGGTATAGGCCGACCGTTTAACTCGCGAATCGCCTGCGCGGTAAGAAGGGAGCGGGGGCGGGTAACGCTACACACGGAGTCAATAATCCAAAGATTTATCTCGAGATAGACATTGTTGGTAAAGAATAAAATAATAAGTATCTTTTTTTTAAGTATTTATTTTTAAGTTTTACAAATATTTTATAATAGCTTCATAGGTACAAAATCATAAAACAATAATTAACTCCGTTTAAGAAATATTTAACCACAGATAAAAAATTTATAGGACTATTCGTCACTAATATTCATATCGATTCATGATCTTGTTTTCTGGCTTTAAAAAAGGAATATGCATTGTATGCTATTTGTTTAGCTTGCTTGTTAATTTTGTTCGCAAAACTGGAAGAGCGATTCATCTTGAGATTTATCTTGGCAGTCGTATACCTTGTGCGTTTATCTTCAAGCGTCCGTAACAAAAACACCAACCGTTGTTTAGAGAAGAGCAGGGCTGGACGGTCCTTTGCACTAGGGGCCTATGTACCATCAAGTAAATCCATTTGTATCTGGATTGAATACCGTTAGCAAAATGGCTCTATATTTCCTAGATGCGAGTTGCGATGTCGTCCCCGTCTCCACATGGGGTGGTACTTCATTGAACCGTCACGAGCCACTCCCTGGCCCTGTGAATATAGTCGTCATCCAGCACACAGTGACACCAGACTGCAGGAGTGACGAGGAGTGTGCAGCGGTTGTTAACAGGATTCGAAGTTACCACATCCAAAATGGCTTCGATGATATTGGACAATCGTAAGTCATCCATCATCAGTAGCCTTAAGACGTCCACTGCTGAACAAAAGCCTCCCCCTCAGAAGGGAGGGGTTGCTAATGCCCACGCTTGGCCGCCGTCTTGAGCATCGCAGTATAGGTGATAGGTAATTCAATAGAAAGACGCTGCTGCCCGTCTTCTTGTTTTCTCTTAGTCGTCTCTTACGGACATCCAACGGGGGGAGATGGGAGGTTGCTATTACCCGGACACTCCACTTGCTATTTTTGGTCTCAGATATGTTCAAGCTCCAAGCCCTAAACATAGGCCCCTGACTTGACTTAATGACTTGGCTAGCCAAGTAGTCTAGATAGATAGATAGATAAATTCTTTATTGCACACATTATAAAGGACAGTTTACATGAATCAGGTACAATTTACTGTGATCAAAGGCGGTCTTATCGCTCAAAGCGATCTCTTCCAGACAACCTTTGTGGAAGGAGCTATACAAAAAAAAAATAGATCTGCAGTGTAGTGCACAGTCATCAAAACATAAAAATACAATTTAAACAAACAAAAAGTATTATATTAACAACAAATAATGTTTAAAATACTTACGTACATATATAAAAAATATTATAAACTAATACTTATTTATAATATAAAATTCTATACTTACTTATATAAATAGGTATATATTATATATTCACATATATATAGATATACACATATGTAGTGTATGTGTGTATGTATGTGTACATATATATAGACTAGGTATTTTTTTCATCTTCTTCTTCAAGAGACTGACTTTTTACACGCCCACTGGAGCACAGAGACGCTTAATTTTATGCCTTTCAACCTTCGAATGGACGTACAAACTAATGAAGCGAACCTTTTTTACCTACCGTGTCCTTAAAACAAGTACATCTTTCACAACTTGCCATAGTAGTCTTCTCTGCAACTCTAAGTAGTTTTAACAAACTCGCTATCGTAAGCTCACTACGTCTACGCTAGTCTATGTATCTCCTTCGTAACTAGATTATTTCAAACAAGCTTTGAATTTCCGTCGCACAAACTCAGTTAGTCTATATGACTCAGACTGATATTTGACGGCTTCTCTGTTATAGATTTTGATGCGGTTTTCACCATTTAGAGAATTTCTTATCAAAGGCTTGTATTCTTTATTGGAACCTATAGGGGCCGAGCGAGGCCACGGCGGATCGCTCGTTAAAAAATATTCCGTTACTGAACTCATTGTGTGGGAATTTCCCAATTAGGTTTAGTGAATGTACTTGCTATGCAGATAAACTTGAGTACTCAATTGAACGTTCAAAAGGGGGTCAGTTATAGTTACGGTATTTCCAAGGATGGCCTGCTTGAACCGATTGTAAAGAAATTTTACCTACAAAAGTAATAAGTTCCACTATACACTGTATTTTCTCTATGTTATTAATCATTAATTCATCATTAAGGTCACTGGCATAGTTCTTAGAATATGCAAGTTGAAGTGGCAATGGGCAGGGCACATCGCTCGCAGAATCGTACGTAATAACCGTTGGGGAAGAAAGTTTCTCGAGTGGCCACCACGAACCGGAAGACGCAGCGTAGGCAGGCCTCCCACTAGGTGGGCTTACTACATTGTGCGCGTCGCAGGTAACCGGTGGATGCAAATAGCCAATTGTCGTTCATTGTGGCGCTCGAAGAGGGAGGCCTATGTTTAGCAGTGGACGTCTTCCGGCTGGTGATGATGATGAATTCATTATTAATCATCATTAATTTATGATTAATTCCAGCATTAAAGAATAACTTATCTATTTAGTTGATTGACTGACTTTTTGAAACCCAAGTAGCTTATTTTTGCTCATATCATGCGACGCAAAAAACGTCTACAGATCATATTTAATCTGAAGACATACGGGTCATTGACTGGTTCAACAGACATTGTAAGCGTCTCTGACGTCAATGGCGAAGCTTGCGGCCAACAAGATTGGAAATCATGGAAGAATAATGATGTTTTGTGCATTGTAGCCAGTACATCCATTCACACGAATGTGGGCTGAAAATAGTATCGATCATTCTCATAAAAATCCTAGAATAGATTGAAAAATCTTTTGAGTATTTGAGTTAATATAACTAAGCTTTCAGCCAACATATGCTACTTGTTATTGGAAACTTTGGGAGTTTGTAACCGTTTTAATAATAAATAATAACATTTCTATAAAAAACCCCGCCTACAATAACTTTAAAAATTATTATTCAAAATAGTTGTAGTTGTAAAACAGTAGTTGGGCGTGGACTACAACACAAAGTATAGGACATCTTGTCGCGATTGAGCGATCCTCCGAGTCGCTAGTATTCTACCAAAAATAATGATACGATAAATAAAAAATACCGTAAATAAACCAAAATTTTGTTAAAAGTATTGTATTCATTATTTTTGAAAGGCAACTTGGAGTTGAACTAACGTTTGGAATAATTCTAGGTTCCTGATTGGTGGTAACGGGAAAGTCTACGAAGGTGCTGGATGGCAGCTTGTTGGGGCTCATACTAAAGGGTTCAATAGAAGAGCTATTGGGATCTCATTTATTGGAGATTTTTCTGGTAAGTAACTTTAGTCTGAAAAATACTCTTATAGCTTATACCACTGTTCAAAGGAGTATCTATTTGATAAAACGGGTCTAAAGAATTTTATATAATGTAACTTGCGCAAATAAAAAATATTTGAAAACTACAATGAAGACTTGTTAATATGTCGTAGGTATATTTATCTGAAGGATGTAAAGGTAAAGTTTGCTTATATGGACCCATGAAACCCGTGTCAAATTGTCTTTCTTAAACCGACCAAAAATAACTCTCAATTCAGTTAGTGCTAAACACAATACCACAAATGAAGTGACTGATTTGCAGAAACTGCAGCATTACTTTTATAATTTTAAAATTTAAACTTTTGAAGTCGGTTTAATTCTTTTTCCCAACAATAATTTACAAGAACTTGATGAAGAATATTCTTCATGTGTTACAGAAAAATTACCATCACCTCTAGCGTTAAAAGCTTTAAGGAGTCTTTTGGTCTGCGGCGTCCAGAATAAATACTTAACAGAAGGCTACCACATTGTTGGACACGGTCAGCTCTCCTCTACAAAAAGCCCTGGCTCGATGCTGCAGAAACACTTGGAGCTCTGGCCTCACTGGTTGGACCACGCTAAAGAAATGCTGAACTAGTTGAAATGTTTCCGAAGTAAGATTTAGTTTCCAGCATAGCTCAAAAGTAAAAGCTACCTCAACTAAGAAATGTAAGAACTTAGCTTAATGTCAAATATGAAAGCTACTCATATTGTTTGTTTTTAAATTTGAAAAAGTGATTTATTATTGTTTAATTTGGAACTAATGGGACTAGTTTCTGAAGTAAGTTTCCTGAATAGTTCAAAAGTTAAAGCTGATTAAACTATAAAGCGTAAAAACTTTGCTTAATTTACTGCCAAAGATAAAAGATAGTTTGTTTGTTTTTAGATTATTAAACGTGATTTATTAATTTTAATTATTTAATAAAATTTGGTTTTCCCAACTGCATTTTTTTTTAATGGGCATCCATTGACACGTCAGTTTGATTAAAAACCAAGTTAACAGCAGTTCTAGTGGAGAATATGACCAAAGATAAGACGTATTTATATACGTATATATATTTAATTTAGAAGAAATTAAATTATCCAGGTGGTGGTAATTCACTAGGTGGTAGGTTCCTTGTGCAAGGAACCATCCAGGTTGGTACCACCGCAGTGTCAGATATTCTGTCGCCAAGCAGCAGTGTGTAAGCATTGCTGTGTTCCGGCGTGAAGGACACTGTAGCTGGTGAAATTACCGTACACAAAGACTTAATATCTAATGTCTTAAGGGTCGGCAACGCGCTAGTGATTCTTATGGTGTTGCTAGCGTCTATATGCTGCGGTGACTGCTTACCATCAGGCGGGCCGTACGCTTGCGTGCCATCATGGAAGTATAAAAAACCTTCAATATTTATCGAATCGGGATTTATTTATGAACGTGTGATTAAAAGGCAAGCAGATCATTTACAAATCTCAGAGAGAAATAAATACGCGAACATTTGATTCATGATCATGAGTTATTGTTTAATAGTTAATGCATTTACAAAACTCATAAATAAAAAAAAATACGTGAACGATTATTTTAATGAGTTATGCATGTGTGAGGGAGAGGGCGACACTTTGTGACTTAGCAAAGTTTTTATTAAACGTTTTTCTTAACATTTACATACGTCCCGGATACTCAAACTTTTTTCCTGCGATTTCGAGTTATGCCAACCGGTTGTTTGACGTCAGTAAAGCTAATCCGCCGTAAATATTAAAGTACTCCAAATTGCTAGTAATCCTTATAAGTCGTCTGCCAATAGCGTAGTGACGCTTTTCTAGCAAAACATAGCGAAGCAAAATAATACGGGTATAAGAGCTGATGCAATGGGGATGATGATTGGGTAAAAAAAAAAAACTTAGTTAATTAGTTCGTTAGTGTAATGCAGCCCTAGGTTCATATTTGCGCCCTGCAGTGGAGACCATGGGGCCTTGGTCTCAAGAGGTAATGCCGCCAGTCTTTTAGGCACCCTTCAAACTTCTTCCATGTTGTCGCCGCAATGGGAGGGATCCCAGTGCGGCGACAACATGGAAGAAGTTTTTAACCTAGTTTAAGTATATTTTTAACCGACTTCAAAAAGGAGGAGGTTCTCAATTCGTCTGTATATATATATATATTTTTTTTATGTATGTTCGCGCATAACTCTGTCAATTATGAACCGATTTGAAAAAATCTTTCTTCCATCCATTCTTCAATCCATTGATTGGGTCCAGTGGCGGACTAAGCCTGTTGGGGGCCCGGGGCGGCATAAAGTTATGAGGCCCCCGGTCAGTAAGTGACGTATTTTTGCCGGACTGCCCCAGAAGATGGACTATGTTTTGCAAGAGTATGTATGTAGGTATGTCTATATCGTTGGCACGACCTACAGCCTAAATGGCTCAATGGATTTTTACTTGTGATATGTCGTTAGATTCGTCTTAGTTGTGGTAGTGACATAGGCTTTTTAGACTTGTGCCACCCCTCTTCTCTATGCTGCTCGATGAGCTCTTTTTAGTATGCTTATCTATAGCGTCGTTCTCGTAACCGCTGTGATAGTATAGTGCCTGCCCGTCGCATCGGTATGCGTCTTCTGCTTGGACTGCCGTCCTTTTGCAGTCACGATGAGCCTCTCTAGGCTGTCCGATTTTTTGCTGCCCGTGTGCCTGAAGAAGTTCAGGACGCGATTAACGCAGATAGTGGAAAGTCGCTCCTTGAGAATAGATGCATTAGTGCGACGCTCGGTCCACAATACGCCTAGCATTCTGTGCCAACACGGCATTTCAAATGCATAATTATATTCTTAGAAAAGTGCTATCTTTTAACGTCCAGGTTTCAGAGGCATATAGAAATATCGAGAAGACCAGAGTACGCATTAATTTGATTTTTTTTTTGCGCGGTAAATACCTCGGTACTTCCATATCTTCTAATTTTTACAGCTGTTTTTGCTATCTGAAGTCTTCAATTATCTTTTGAACACAGTCCCCTTCATCGCAAATTTGCGAGCCCAGATATATAAAATTGTGCACTAAATCTAGGCCGCTCAGCTCGTTAGTTCATTCCAGCTGTGGTTGATGAACATCAACTTTCTCTTACGCCTGTTGATGGGGAAACTATTTTCTATGCTGATCCGCTCATTTTTTTCAAGAAGATCGGTCAGTTCTTTTTCCGAGGATCCTATAATTGTGGTATCATCTGCGAAGCTGAGATTGTTCAATACCACAAAACCAGACCTCAACTTCGCATTATATGCCCTCCAACTAGATTAAACAGCTGTGGTTATAGTATGCAACCTTGACGCACACCTTGTTCCGTCTAAAAAGATCGGAGCGTATACGAGCAAACGGAGTTGTCAGTGTTGTCCTGCCACTCTTCGAAGCCTGGCTTCGACAGAAAGGCAAAGGATTAAAGAGCGAACCTGTAGATTGTTGAAATAACCTGTAGATCCACTTAGAAAATTTTAGCATGGGTGTTCCAGTGATTATCTTTTGAGTTTGAAAGGGCGAAAGGTGACAACGACTATCCATCATTGTCGTGGGGACCAGACTTACACACAACATGCACTCCAAGTGTACTCTGCGTGGAGCTAGAAAGGCGGATCCTGGTAAGCCGGATTGGACACGAACACTCTCTGCCAGCAACAGCATCCACTATATTGGTAGAATAATTGATCTTTCTATAAGGCGGTCATGTCCCAGTAAGTGATCAAAGAGACGACATTGACGTGTTGGGGCAGTGGTGCAACTGGCATCGTCAGGGGCTTAAGAGAAATGTGACCAGGTATCCTCTGCCCTAAATAAGCCTCGTGCGTCGCGCGTGTATTGCACGGGAGCTCTGCGTGTCACATCCTCAGAACATTACCCTGCTGAGGTCCATACTAAATGCGACCCTTGATAGGCAATGATGCGTTAGAGGTAGGAACTGCATCCGTCATTGGAAGCATCCACGACCATGCTGAAGCGAGCGCACATTCCTGCTCCCAGAGCTTTGTTTTTTTCATTTTATCTTTCAAACGGCAAAACACGTTGTCGCTGATGGTATGATTGTAACCAGTAAAACTCACAGTTTAAAAAAGGAATAATGTCAAGCCCGCTTAGTTTCTTGCCGGCTCTACTTAACTAGGGCCGATGGTAGCTTTAAAAAATACTTAAAAAGTACTAGCCCTAAGCCTATTTGAAGTAAATAATCATTTAATTTCATTCAGGTGCACTTGTGTACATGGCATAGTCTTCATATCAAAAAATCATATCCAGACAGAGATATGGCCAACAAACCTTTAACTTTCTTAGATCCATCAGCTTTATTGTTTTTCATAAAACATGGTTGCTGTACTAGCCCTAAGCCTATTTGAAGTAAATAATCATTTAATTTCATTCAGGTGCACTTGTGTACATGGCATAGTCTTCATATCAAAAAATCATATCCAGACAGAGATATGGCCAACAAACCTTTAACTTTCTTTGATCCATCAGCTTTATTGTTTTTCATAAAATATAGAGTATATTCATTTAATTTCTCAATTTTGTATATATTACACTTCTTCTTTTACGAATCGCTAATTAATTGATTTGACATCATACAGTGTATCCCTACTGAATAGACCACAACAGGTACAGGTTGTTAAATGCATCATGAGGCCCCCAACTCTAAACTGCCTAATACAATACTGACAACACATAACATTATGGCCTTCTTTGAGGTTTAATCGAGGAGACATCGGCTAGATTATTTCAAAGCAGCTTTAATAGTTTCGACGCCACATATCAATCTACTAGACTAATAGAGTTCGTGCGCCAGAACTCTAAAATATTCTAGGTTTGATGTACTCTCTAATACGTAGTAGGTACTTAAATAATTATTTAAAAGAACTTTTGAAGATTGGAGGCCCCCCTGGACCCGAGGCCCGGGGCGGACCGCCCCCTCCGCCCCCCCGTTAGTCCGCTACTGATTGGGTCCCATAAAAAAAATATTGCGTAGTAATAAGTAGTTCCTGAAAAACAAGAATGGTGACTGCGCACTGAGAGCTGCAGGAAAGCCTATATCGATGACTTTATGTCGCTTTTTAAGGACAAAAATGGTCATAACTCTGGCAAATATTTACCAATTTCAATGATTCTTTTTTTAATCGAAAGAAGAAACCACTTTATTAAATCTGTATGAATTTTGTTACAACCGGATAAGAACTTCCTGGAGGAACATGAACGATGTGGAGGAATTTATCTGGTAAAAACCGTAAAACTGATGTTCTCCATTACATTGCTCTGACAATTATGAACCGATTGCGATGATTCTTTTTTTATTCGAGAGAGTAAACTACTATGATGATTCCATGCAAATTTCATTACGACCGGATAAATAGGTTCTGAGTTTCTGAAGAAACATGAATTATGTAAAACTATGTAGACGATAATGTGATCATAACCTATCTAGATAATTTTACGGTTTTCGATGGTTCAATCTTTATATATGAAAATATCACTAAAAAGTTTAAAATAAAATCTTTTAAAAAAAAAATTGAACCGACTTCAATACAAAGATATTATATATAGAAGATAAACATAGTCCGATAAAAAATGAAACCAAAAAAGAAAAACCTATGTGTGAGTGAATTGTTTATGTGTAAAGGAAAAAAAGTGTTGTTAAAAAGTACTAAGTACGTAATCGATATCGATGATATTTTGTGTGAATTATATACACAATTATCTGTATAATTTAAAATTGATGTTGATTTAAAACAAGTTACTAATAACCTTTAGTAAGGCAAATCTCATAATGAAATTGTCAAAAGTGGTAAAACAGTCATTCTAAACAAAAATTGTAGTTTATTTTTGCTGTAAACATCGTAAATCGGATCATGAAAATAAGCATGCATTATAAATAATAATTATTAAAGTTCAGTATAGGTGAAGGAGCTTCCCCTATGAGATTCTTAAGAAGTATGCAATATTTCTAAATAGTATAAAACCAAAACATTAGGCGGACGTGTTGGTCTAACAGTTCAACATCCTGGCTGGCTACCCAATAGGCCATTGGTTCGATTTCCACCAAGTGTCTGGGTTTTATTTATCTATTAAGTATGTATTTACAAATAAAAGTATATGAGTATGTATAAGTAAAAGTTGCCTGGTTTCCATAGTAGAGGCTCTGCCTTGTTTGGGATCAGATCACCATGTGTGGAGATCAAAGTGCAATAGACCTTCGTCCCAGGTTATTATCATAAAGACAAACAATATACTTATATTGTAAAATACATACTTATTGCGAACTGCTAATACGAATACTGCTGCTGCTTTACGAATTGCTAATTCTGTGGAGACGCGTGGAGTGTACAGCTAGATTGTGTTTGTTCCGGGTGTTTACATTATGATGGTCACTATTCTTTATAAAAGCACTTATGTTTTTCCTTATATACAACAAATTTTCATAAATATATTGTGATACAACCGTTAGAATATCTATTTCTTTAAATTTCTCTTCTTCTTCTTTAAGTTATCACCAGAGAATCAAATTTGCCGACGTAGCTTAACGAATTACCAGACTGGAGTGGCTGCTCATATTTGCTGTAAAACCGATGGTCATTGGGAAACAGTGGTTTTGGAGTAGACACCACTAACCGGAAAACGCAGTGTAGGAGGTTCTGTGTTTCTAGGTTCTGATTTTATTTTCTAACGAATTGACATAAATACCTGGTGGCGTATGGGTAAATTAAAGTAAGTAAAGTTTAATCATAATAATAGGTTCACAGGGTATCGATAGCGGTAAAATAACTTTATTTATGTAAGAACAAGATCATCTGTTTTTCAATTGGAACTGCTAACAAACATAATTTATTTAGTGTTATCGTTTCCTAAAGGAACTGGTACTGACTTATATTTTTTTCAGTGTCATACATAAGTACAAGTAAATTAAATAAGGTACAGCCTCTTATTAGGCAACGTTGATGTTGTGACACACTTTGTATAAAACATTTTGCCTCAAAATGTATATCGCAGACAGAAATCAAAATCTTTATCACAGACACTGGAATATTGTAGGGATTCCATCCATCCTAGTCTTTAATCCGCATCTATTTTTGTCTTATCAAAGAATTATTTTGATAATCTGAAAAAATACATTGAATTATTATTATTATCATATCAATTTACATAAAGAATATAGAGACTGCAAAATATTTTTAGACCGTATAAATATAAACTCCTTGAAACTAAAACAAAAAGACGTAGAATTTATATTTGTGCCACTAATAAAAACTATTTGCTTTAATATCGATATCGATACTCATGACGTCAGGACTTTTTCAAGCCCTATTGTAAACAAATCGTTTTACATTTTACACGAAATATCCCGCTATTCTTCATATAAAAGTAATAAATTATGATCAGTTTGAAGAAAAGCATGTATTCTACGATATTATTAGGATTTTCAACCAAAATTTCAACCAAAACCATAAAAATATAGCAAGCCAAAATGCAGTCAGGAATAGTAATCAATTACCTGTGAAATGTTTACTTATTCGTTGTATTACGATTTGTAACATCACATGCACTTATTGCACAAGCCACTATAATGGAACAAAAATATTTTATATTATAAATTTGAGATCGTGCTAAATTATTATGATTTACTTTGACAGTAAACAGACCGCGAGGCAGCGTTGCAGTGGCTAATGTCAAAAATGATGCGGAATAAAAAAAAAGAATTTTATCTCTGCCTCTGTTACACTCGTGCAGTTTGTATTTGATTAGAACTTCTCCTTCCCACGCTATGTTCATCTTTTTGAACGTAGTGAAAAAAATCTTAAATCTATGCTTCAATATCACTGAAAAGTATAAAATAATTTAAATATTATTGAAGTTGGTGCCAAATATACACAGCCGGTAAGCTAACACCAACTTCAATAATATTTAAATTATTTTATACTTTTCAGTGATATTGAAGTCGGTTCAATTTTTTTTTTTAAAGATTTTATTAAATAAACTGTAAGTATTTAGTTTCAATAAAGGAATGATTGTTTGTCAGTTAGATCATCGATATACGATCTAGTATATCGATGAGTTAGAGTATCAAAAATATTGGACACGTATTTTTTTATTTAACCAAACAATATAAATTGACAAAGATATAAAGCGTTTAAGTTCGGGAGTGGGGGCTTGTGACGTCAAGCCTCAGTCAAATTTTGTATACAGGCGTGACGTCACGAGGAATTTCAATTCACTATATCTTCGTCATTTTTTGTTTTATTTGACAAAACAATAAAATCGTGTCCAATATTTTTTGTTATTCTACTACGGACTAAATACATTTTTTGGACCTAGAGTTTCTACTCCAAAAGGAATAAAAATATATTCGGAGCCAATATCCTTATACCTAAATCTTTTTTATTTTCGGCTGCCTCAGCCGCCAAACCAGTCCTCTTGCTTGTATCCTGGACATGTGACGGTGCCAGTGTGTCAACACAAGTGGCATCATAAAACAATATTAAATAGTAAGATTACAATAATATTTCTATTAGAGGTGACTGTCACCGGCTGTACCTACCGGGTAGGGCCCCAAATCATGCGAGCGTTCTCGCAGTTGTTTTTGCTGTTTAACATTAGGTACTGTTATCTTTTTTAACACGCTTTTATTAGCTTGACCTGTATGTATGTATGTAACTTTGTATGTATGATGGTAATGGAATCTTGCGATGCAATTTTGACCCACTTCTACACGTCCAAAACATTTGAATTTTGCACATGTATCAAGGACCGGTGACAATACAATAATATGGTATCATCGAGCTGATCTGATGCTGGAGCTCGAAGGTGGATAAGAGAACCCTTGGATGGCTACTAGTAAACTAATCGAGTTTGGGTTCATTTGATTTTTTTAAAGAGTTCTTTTCACTTTGACCATTAATGAGGATGATGGAACAGGAAGGTGGGTAACGGAACCCTGGGATGGCTACTAGTAAACACATCGAGTTTGGGTTCATTTGATTTGTTTTAAAGAGTTCTTTTCACATTAACCATTTTTCAGGACCTGATGATGGAACAGGAAGGTGGGTGACGGAACCCTGGATTGGTTTCTAGTAAACACATCGAGTGTGGGCTCATTTGATTCGTTTTAAAGAGTTCTTTTCACTTTCACTATTAATGAGGAACTGATGGTGGAACTGGAGAAGGTGGGTGACGGAACCCTGGATTGGCTACTAGTAAACACATCGAGTTTAGGCTCATTTGATTTGTTTTAAAGAGTTCTTTTCACTTTGACCATTAATGAGGACCTGATGATGGAACAGGAAGGTGGGTAACGGAACCCTGGAATGGCTACTAGTAAACACATCGAGTTTGGGTTCATTTGATTCGTTTTAAAGAGTTCTTTTCACATTAACCATTAATCAGGACCTGATAATGGAATAGGAAGCTGGGTGACGGAACCCTGGATTGGCTACTAGTAAACACATCGAGTTTGGGTTCATTTGATTTGTTTTAAAGAGTTCTTTTCACATTAACCATTTTTCAGGACCTGATGATGGAACAGGAAGGTGGGTGACGGAACCCTGGATTGGTTTCTAGTAAACACATCGAGTGTGGGCTCATTTGATTCGTTTTAAAGAGTTCTTTTCACTTTCACTATTAATGAGGAACTGATGGTGGAACTGGAGAAGGTGGGTGACGGAACCCTGGATTGGCTACTAGTAAACACATCGAGTTTAGGCTCATTTGATTTGTTTTAAAGAGTTCTTTTCACTTTGACAATTAATGAGGGCCTGATGATGGAACTGGAATGTGGGTGATGGAACCCTCCAATGGCTACTAGTAAACACATCGAGTTTGGACTCATTTAATTTGTATTAAAGAGATTCTATTCACTTTGCCCAATAATCAGAACCTGATGATGGAACAGGAAGGTGGGTGACGGAAACCTGGAACGGCTACTAGTAAACACGTTGAGTTTGGGTTCATTTGATTCGTATTAAAAATCCATCCATTTACTTTACTATCAGGGTTGATGATGGAAATAAAAGGTGGTTGACGGAACCCTCTAATGATACTAGTACTAGTAAACCCGATAGATCGAGCTTGGACTAAAAAGCAGTAAATAAATTATCAAAACCTTTCTTTCTACCCCGTGCTTGTAATTTATGGATTATATTTATGTGTAAAAGCGTGGGGTGCCTTTTCTGAATAACAGCTTATCATTTCTGTCAAATTTCAAGAACGCTAAGTATTTGTATTCACATGACAATCATTTGTAATCATTTACAGAGAATACGCGTCCCACGCCTTTACACATAAATATAATCCATAAATTACAAGCACGGAGTAGAAAGAAAGAAAGAACGGTTTTGATAATTTATTTACTGCTTTTTAGTGCAGTAGTCCATATAAAAGCGTGTATTTTTAGTTTTTTAAGCTAGTAATTTATTTTGTCGGTTAGATGCAAAGCCATTTGGTCGGTTAGATCACGGTTAGATGAATGTGATACCATGTAACTACCTGCCTAATAATAAAAATATTAAGTTTTCAGTCCGTCGCGTCGTTACGAAAATTTTTGCATATTTTTTTACAACGTATACTTACCGTGAGTTGTGTAAATATAGCTAAGCTGAAGGGGTTTGCAGAAATAAGCAGATTAAAGTAGGTATTATCTATACTTATAATAAAACTGTAACAGGTCCAATTCTGTACATTGAAGATATTTTGAAAATTATATTTGGAGGGCATTCTATAACCGATACTGAGGCTTTAGAGTAATTTTTTAAATTTTTGTCTGTCTGTCTGTCTGTCTGTCTGTCTGTCTGTATCACGGCTGCGCATCACGCCGAAACTACTGAATGGATTCAAATGAAACTTGGCATGATTTGAGATCTTACTACGAGGTAGGACATAGGATACTTTTGATCCCGTAATCTAGCACGGTTCTTTTGGGAGTCAAAATGGGTTATACGCTTGGTCCGATTTTATCAATTTTTCTTTATAATAAATATTAGTACGGGAACACTCATAGAGAGTTGTTATCGAGGTTTTGTAATCGATCGGGTTAAGCAACGTTAGGTAAGGACAAAAAAATAGATGGGTGACCGTTTAACGCCATTTGAACTAAACGGGTCTGTGCTTCGGAGAGCAAGTAAAAAGTGGGTCCCAGTTTTTAACCGACTATAAAAAAGGAGGTTATGTATTCGATGCGAATGTCTGTTATTAAAAGTTTAGTTAACGTAAAAATAGCGCATGCGGAGCTGCGTGGGTCAGCTAGTTACTCAATAAAGTAGTTTACATAAATAGTTGAATCTGGTTTCTATTCAACCCTTCGGCTGCAGTTTATGCAATTAGAAGATAAATTATATATATTCCTGTAAATTCGCTTCACTATCTACGACGGTGGTTGTATTCGCTTACCATTTGGTAGGATTGCGGTCAAGCAATCAGCTATGAGTGTTCCGGTGTGATGTGCACAGTAGCTGGTGAAATTTCCAGGCATCAGAGACTTAATAACTAATGTCTCGGGTGACGAACATCAGTAAATTAAAATAAAAGTACCTACTGGGTGGGTATGTACGTTATCAATAGAAAGAGAGAATTTTTAAACCGTTAATCGACGAACTAGTGACTATTTTTGTCAAGGGATATCTGACCGATGTCTGTTAAAAAAAATCCATAGGCACGGCGTACAAGCTTTGATTATTATGTACTTTTAACATTAACAGCGCCGAAGGTCCGCGGGTATACAAGTTGGATTTTTGAGATGGAACAGTAAATACCAATAATAACCTTAACCGTAAGGCCTCATTTACGGAGACGCGGGGCGTCGCGCGTCACGTGTGGCGGCGCGGCCCGCACTAAATTAAATTCAAATGTAGGGCGTTGTATGAGTGCGTTTACGGAGAAGCAATTTTACATGCGTTTGCTTGAAATGGAGCGTGTTTTACGGCGGAGCCCGCGGATGGCATCGTCACGTCCCACGCGGCGTTATCCGCGTCTCCGTAAATGAGGCCTTATAGTTACAGAAAAAATGTTTCTAGGAGACCATCCATAAGTTTTTGAAATATTATTATTCTGAACTGCATTCACGGATTTTAGAAAAAATGTATTTAGTCAGCGAAAAGAATGCCAAAATACGAAAAAAAATGTTTTATATCAATAGATCCTATTTCATGTAGCGATCAAAAGACTGGACCATTTAAAGGTATGAGTACCTACTAGAAATGATAGCAATCGCAAAAAACTGTTACAATACGTTTTGTACGGAAAAACGATTAAACTTCTAAATCTTAACTTTTAACTTTCAACTTCGAATTTGATTCAAAGATCTTCAGGTCATTTTTATGTTTGCGGTGAGATAATTCTAGAATGTTGGCTGCAATTTATGAACTTCTTGTTAAAAATATCTTCAAATCTGCCCTGACTGTCCCGTCTCAAAAATCCACCCTATATATGTACAAGAACATACCATTTTTAACCGACTTCATACGCAGTTTCCACTTCGCAATTACGCATGCGCTATAAAACTTACTAAGGTACAAAACATACTTGCCATTAAATGAACACAACATCATCATGTTGGAAACATGTTTATAGATTAAATAGTAACGCAGAAAGGACGTTTTTGCAAGTTGCAATTAACCTTGGAAGTCATTGACGTCAAATTTTCTGATTGATGTGCAAGATATCATGATGTTTTTTGCGTCAAGTCAACGGACTTTAAATTCTTTGGCTTGGAAGTGTTATCTATCATTATTTCGCAGAGATACGGATTGAACCATTGATATAGCTAGGTATATAAATGAACCCATGAGGGATAACTGTTTGAAATAAATCAACTTTAAATAAAAATATAAAACGCATCCTCCCGTCACGTTTACGTCGCTGCAGTCGGAAAGACATAATAATATGGACAGATATATCGTTTTCATCTTCAGTGCGTCGAGTTACTGACTTAGTTGACTGGAAGAGTTCTAAGGCATTATCAGTTTGAACAGACTTCGAAAAGCGTTGCAAATTATAACTTTACTGGGACTGTTTCTGGTTAGAGATACCGAACGTTGGTTTAGTGTAGGTTGTGATCTGCAATGAAACTTGCGAACCAGGAAACCAACTTAATAGGGAAATTGACAACTTAGTGAAACTGACAAATAGGAAATTGGCTAATTCAGAAACTGTCTAATGAGTAAACTGGTGAATTAGTGAAATTGACGAGTAAGGACCAGCGTTTTAGCGACGTTTTAGAAAACGTCCTCCAAGTTCTTAAACAGTTTCGGAGAAATAACGACTCCCTGTCTCACGCGTCTCTGTAATGGGATCGGTTTCATGCTCTCATCCTGTAGTCGGATTGTCATGGCGGGGTTGTACAAACACTTTAACACTTCAATATACTAATAGTTAATATAGCATCGCTGGAGGGACTTCAATATTGCCCAGGTCTCGATTGAATCGAATGCTTTTTCGTAGTCCACAAACGCTAGACATAATGGTCGATAATGCTCGTCTAATACATATTATATAAACTTATTATAATAGTTACTTAAAATATTTTTGCTTATACGGATTCCTGGAGCATTGTGCGCAAATAAATGTCGTGGGCTGGACATTCATTAGCAAACAAATCATCAGAATATTTAATTAAAACTTACTAAGCAATAAAACTTACGTGCGAACCATGACTAAATTGAAAATTGAAAACACCTTTGTATGATAACCGGATTGTAGAAAGATGACCGTTTGTTGGGTTCGGGTAACGTTGGATTTCCGATCAAAGTAATACGATATCCAGTGTATTATGATATTACAAGTTCATTTAAATAAAATTAATAAATCTGTACTGTTCAGGTTGAACCAGTCTTTTTTGCCTTTAATCATTTAATGATGATTTGTTACGTAATCTTACTATAACTGTTTTTTTTTAACACATGTAACAGGTTATTAGATGCATATTTCATATCTTGATCAATAATTAGTTAGGCGTGGCCAACTGATTGTCTAAAAAAACGTGCCTCAGACCTCCATGTAATAAACTGATCTTTTCTGTCGTGTTGGTCTTACCCTCTGGATTATGGAAGCTAATGTAGAAAGTGTGCACCTGTATTTAGCGTGCTGATGTGAAACACCAACGGTGTACATTGAGGTATTATGTACCGAAGTTCATATACCTCAATAAATTTGTAGGAAATCTGCAGTTTCTGTAGTCTGTAAATGCAGAATCCCACTCGCCGATTACATCAGATTTGATAAACTTCAAATCTTGCAAAAGATTCCTGCGAATGATAGCCTAAGAATGATTCGTGATGTACCACCAGCTATCCTGTATCCTTGATAAATATAATGAAATCCAAAACCAAACAGAACACTACACGACCTCAAGATACTGTAACCTCTTTCTGCGTAGATCGGGCGAACAATAATAACAAAGTAGACCTAAAGGTACAGTGGGATAGTTATGGCATAACGACGTTCAATACCTCAGTACTCCCGAGATCATGACTGCTGCAAAGCAAGGAAAAAGTCAGGAAAGTGAATACTTAAATAAAACCTTTTTAATAAAAAAAAATTGAACCAACTTCAATATCACTGAAAGGTATAAAATAATTTAAATATTATTGAAGTTGGTGTTAGCTTACCGGCTGTGTATATTTGGCACCAACTTCAATAATATTTAATTTATTTTATACTTTTCAGTGATATTGAAGTCGGTTATTTTTTTTTTTAAAAAGGTTTTATTTTAATCTTTTTAGTGATATTTTCATATATATATAGCTAATCCGGTTGTGATAAAATTCATATAGATTCATTACAGTGGTTTCTTATTTCGAATAAAAAAAGAATCATTGAAATTGGTAAATATTTGCCAAAGTTATGACCATTTTTGTCCTTAAAAAGCGACATAAAGTCATCTATATAGGCTTTCCTGCAGCTTTCCTGCGCAGTCACCATTCTTGTTTTTTCAGGAACTACTTATTACTAAGCAATAATTTTTTTATGGGACCCAATCAATGGATTGAAGAATGGATGGAAGAAAGATTTTATCAAATCGGTTCATAATTGCAGCAACTTATCAAGCAATCAGTGCAAATAACAACTTTTCAAGCAATCGATGAAAAGAGCAACTTTTCAAGCAATCGGTTAAAAGAGCAAGTTTTCAAGCAATTGGTACAAAGAGCAACTTTTCAAGCAATCTGTGCAACATATCAGTGATTGAACTGTGATATTTTTTACTTTGTAATCGTCATAATTTTGCTCTGTAACATTAAACATTTTTAGTATCACAAATACATCAACTAAACACCTATTTCATGTAAGTTACCCACCAAATAAAAAATCGACTGCCTTGGTGCACACCAAGGACTTGGCAGTGCAAATGTGTCCGCTAACCATATGAAGATGAATAATAAAAGGGTATTGGATCAATTAAGTATACTAGTCGCGTTGCTTGCAAACTGTATTATATTTCGTCGCCACAAGTCCTGCGAGTTGCGCCACGTTGCCGGTACGTTGTTGTAGCCCTAACAAAGGACCTTGACATTGTGTCAATTTGAAGAGGTAAGATAACCAGTTGGCATCGCAGACTGGTTAATATAATAAATCACATGGCAGCCTTCGAACTCGGATGTTATTAATATAAGGTAATCCTTATATTAATTTGTTTAGAAAAAGTTGGAAGATGTGATGACAGTAGTACCTACTTTACTAGGTACTAGTTTATAGCCACGTTTTTTTAGTTCTTTAATTCATATGGCGCCGAATTAAGAGTAAAACGGATATTAGAAGCTCAATTTTAAGATAGTTAACAATCAAATCTTTAGAAATTTAGAAACATCAATCGGAATTACTCTATAAGTTATTTGTTTTCCCATACTTATTTGCTTAAGCTTTTGTGGCGCAGCCTTTAAAATAAAGGTCATCATCATCACTATCAGTAGCCGAAAGACGTCCACTGCGGAACAAAGGCCTCCCCTTTAGAAGGCAGGGGTTGACGTAATCCCTACGCTTGCCCAGGCGTCTTGGGGATCGCAGTATACATAAATCCAATAGAAAGACCGACCCGTCTTCTTGTTTTCCCTTAGTTACCTCTTACGGACACACCGGGTGGAGATGGGTAGGTGCTATTCTTACCTGGTCACCCCACGGGTAAAAGACAGGTAGGTACTTCTGACTATTCGTACCGGTACAGCTGCAGCAGCCGGTCTTCAGGAAGATCAACCAACTACGCAGGATAATAATATATGTAAGTACTCCTTTAGATGGGTTAGGCTTTTTAGGGTTCCATACCTAATAGGTAAAAAAGGAACCCTTATGGTCTGACACAGTCTGTTTTTTTTTTTTTTTTTGGGAATGATAGACGCTGTTGGCCGCAGATGGCCATTACAGCTAGAAGTAGCGACGAGCTCAAGGGCACCTCAGGGAGGCACGGCCTCGGCTTGGGACTGCGTCTGTCAGTCTGTCACACCTATATATTTCAGGAATCACTGATGTTATCGATTTGAAACTTAAAATAGTTTTAGATCTTACTTACCCAACCTCATCGCAAATTAAAAAAAAAATCTTTCCTTTTCTTTTTTTTAATGGGTCGTAATGGGACATCAAAATTTCAAAGTGGGACTACTATATCGCGTGGGGTATCATATAAAAGGGCTTCACTTGTACATTTCATAAAAGATTTTTGTTTTGGTTTAAGTCACGTAGATTTTGGCTGATAATCAAAAATGTAAAAAAAATACCGTCCCCTCACCCTTATCTCCGAAGTTTGTGGAGGGAAAAATCTGAAATAATTATGGGTAATACATGTCTATCTATATTTTATAGGAAAAATGAAATGATCTTTCTAAATAGTACAGTTTTTTAGTAATCCTAAAAAAACCTCGACAAACAAATTTAGTTTTGCGGTTTGGTTTTTTGCTATCTGAGGTGTTAACTTTAATACGTCCAAAGATGGTATGGAATCCACGGTGTGCGAGTCTGACTCGCACTTGATTGTTTTTTTTTTTAATTTGTAAAAGGTAGTGATTGATCGTAATCTCGGTTTAAGAGAGGCGGCGATTCTCTTGTAGATGGTAAAACGGACTAACAATGTATTCGTGAATTCATAATAATCTGAGGATTAAATCCAATATCAAACAAAACACTGCACGGCCTCAAGATACTGTAAGCTCTTACTGTGTAGATCGGACCAACAATAATAACTAAGAAGACCTGAACACCAGCATAATTGCGACATAAGGACGTTCAACATCTCAGTCCTCCCGTGACCATGGGTGCTGCAAAGCATTCTAAACGTCTCGGGATAGTAAAATCTAAAATAAACCGCGATAAAATCCTTAAAAGTAGTTTCATTTGAATGTGTAATATTCGCGTAAGTAAAAGACAACATAATCTGAGGATGTTACATTTTTATAAGACTTAAAGTAAAAGGTGTAGAACAACGCTGGAAATTGAACTTTTAACTTAATTCCGCTCACGAAGCGCCTTTTAAAATTGTTATAGCTCTATTTTACTTACTGTTTAATTTTAGCTATACCATCAGGCGTTTCGCAAAGAGTCGTAAATACTTTTTGATTAGGGCTATAAATTGGACCATCGTAAATGCTTGCTTTATATTCCACTATAAAAAAGTTGATTTTTTTACCCATTATGTCCCGTAACGTCGTTCATAGCCTGTTCTAATCACAGTTCTGTGAACGATCCGTTTGTGAAACAAAGCCTGACAAAGTACGTTCTTGGAGGGGTGTGTGTTTAGTGGTATTTAAACTGAACGTCTCTGTGCTTCGGAGGGCATGTAATAAGTTGGTCCTGGTTGTGGTTATCCGGCGGACGTTAAGCTTAGTCTTTCCGGAGACAGACTCCTTGAATTCATAAAATGTATTTAATAGATACCAATATGAAAAGGGGGAGGACTATGTTCAGCAGTACCAATATGAAAAGGGGGAGGACTATGTTCAGCAGTACCAATATGAAAAGGGGGAGGACTATGTTCAGCAGTACCAATATGAAAAGGGGGAGGACTATGTTCAGCAGTACCAATATGAAAAGGGGGAGGACTATGTTCAGCAGTACCAATATGAAAAGGGGGAGGACTATGTTCAGCAGTACCAATATGAAAAGAGGGAGGACTATGTTCAGCAGTACCAATATGAAAAGGGGGAGGACTATGTTCAGCAGTACCAATATGAAAAGAGGGAGGACTATGTTCAGCAGTACCAATATGAAAAGGGGGAGGACTATGTTCAGCAGTACCAATATGAAAAGGGGGAGGACTATGTTCAGCAGTACCAATATGAAAAGAGGGAGGACTATGTTCAGCAGTACCAATATGAAAAGGGGGAGGACTATGTTCAGCAGTACCAATATGAAAAGGGGGAGGACTATGTTCAGCAGTACCAATATGAAAAGGGGGAGGACTATGTTCAGCAGTACCAATATGAAAAGAGGGAGGACTATGTTCAGCAGTACCAATATGAAAAGGGGGAGGACTATGTTCAGCAGTACCAATATGAAAAGGGGGAGGACTATGTTCAGCAGTACCAATATGAAAAGGGGGAGGACTATGTTCAGCAGTACCAATATGAAAAGGGGGAGGACTATGTTCAGCAGTGGACGTCTTCCGGCTGGTGATGATGATGATGAATATGAAAAGATCCATGTCTCACGCGGCATAGCATGTTTAGCTTCGTATTGATATCTTTGTGGTAAAATATTTACCAGTATTCATAAATTCCGCGACATTGCAGTGTAATTCATAAGCACGGGACAAGGCGCAACATTCCAGGACCTTCCCGGATTATCCGGTGACCCTGGCAACCTCAATTATAACGCCATTTGACAAGACTTTCCGCACATCAAACATTGAACATTGAAGTGGGGGTAATCTAGGCCCAAAGCAAATAACAAAAAACATCGCTTATTGCTATACCTATACAAATATAGATGATATAAAATTCAACGTCCTACGTGAACAGAATCGCCTAAGCGTCTAATACACAAAAAAGCCAATTTTATGTCGTTAACTCGTCTCTAGATGCCCAAAAGGCAGAATCGAATTTCGGAGTCATGTGTAAAAGACGAACCGACCCTTTGCACTCGTAATCAAAGGGAAAATAAAATCTGAGCGAAAAATGTGAATCGGGAGTAAGTCGTAATTCAATTTTTAGATTAATTATCAGATATGTATTCGCCACATAGGGCGATGGTATTCGCAAGGTGTCTAGAACCTATACACACACATCGTATAAAAAAATAAGGTGTCTGTTTTTACAGTTACTGGGTATTAAGAGACAAACTTAAACTGTAGATAATTTTTTTTCCAAAAAAAATCTTTTAAAAAAAAAATTTAACCGACTTCAATATCACTGAAAAGTATAAAATAATTTAAATATTATTGAAGTTGGTGTTAGCTTACCGGCTGTGTATATTTGGCACCAACTTCAATAATATTTAAATTATTTTATATTTTTCAGTGATATTGAAGTCGGTTCAATTTTTTTTTAAAAAGATTTTATTTTAAACTTTTTAGTGATATTTTCATATATAAAGATTGAACCATCGAAAACCGTAAAATTATCTAGGTAGGTTATGATCACATTATCGTCTACATAGTTTTACATAATTCATGTTTCTTCAGAAAAAAATATCCGGTCGTAATGAAATTTGCATGAAAACATCATAGTAGTTTACTCTCTCTCGAATAAAAAAAGAATCATCGAAATCGGTTCATAATTGTCAGAGCAATGTAATGGAGAACATCAGTTTTATGGTTTTTACCAGATAAATTCCTCCACATCGTTCATGGTCCTCCAGGAAGTTCTTATCCGGTTGTAATAAAATTCATACAGATTCAATACAGTGGTTTCTTCTTTCGAATAAAAAAAGAATCATTGAAATTGGTAAATATTTGCCAGAGTTATGACTATTTTTGTCCGACCGAGCGAGTCCGAGCGACTAAAACGTCATCTATATAGGCTTTCTTGCAAGTCTCAGTGCGCAGTCACCATTCTTGTTTTTTCAGGAACTACTTATTACTAAGCAATAATTTTTTTATGGGACCCAATTAACGGATTAAAGAATGGATGGAAGAAAGATTTTTTCAGATCGGTTCATAATTGCCAGAGTTATGCGCGAACATACATAGAAAAAAAAAATATATATATATACAGACGAATTGAGAACCTCCTCCTTTTTTTGAAGTCGGTTAAAAAGAAAAACAAATGATTTTTTTGTTTAAATTGGTTCAGTACCTAGTTCAAAAGATTAGACTGTTATCAACTTATCATTCTACATTATTATCCAATATTAAAAAAAAACTAATAAGTAAGTACTTGTAAGAAAAATATAAAAAAAATTGAACTTAACACAGTAAGTAGGTATATCTACATCAAAATTGGCTAGGTACTTGTTTTAATTATTCCTTAATTTATCTTTATTTGCAGTCTGTTTTTATCTCAGTTCTACTTCACTGACCTAACTCGCAAAAACTTTGAATGAATTAATTGCAATAGCTTAATGGTTTCTATTGAAACCTCGCCATCCAAATTATAGTTCTATAGATCCATAAATCTTGTTTGGACAGGCGTGAATCCGTTAAGACGTTCTGAGACCGACCGGTCGTGAACCTTTGATGTCAGATTAAACATATATATTTTACTGTCATATTACATCTAGTTTGCAGCAGGCTGCAGCAGTGAAAGCAGAAGAAACAGTGCGGCACTAGGCTAGGCCGTGATCACAGTGACTTATCAATTTCAGAGATCGGAATAGGTAGAGTATGTTTACCTAAATGTCGAGGAAAAAAGTAACGTAGAATAGATAATACCTCCTCTAAAATCCTAATAATAACTCCTCTAAAATCCTAATAATACCTCCTCTGAAATCCTAATAATACCTCCTCTGAAATCCTAATAATACCTCCTCTGAAATCCTAATAATACCTCCTCTAAAATCCTAATACGAGTACAACCTTCTCTAAAATCCTAATAATAACTCCTCTAAAATCCTAATACAACCTCCTCAAAAATCCTAATAATACCTCCTCTAAAATCCTCATAATACCTCCTCTAAAAGTAAGAGCTTTTTTTTATTCAAATTAGTATATCTACTTGTACTACATCTTCTTCACATCTTACTAGATGTTCGCCTGAAGGTAAGTAATATGTCTGCCTATGGATAGTTGCAATGCACTTTCGCTCGTCACCCGAAACGTTGGTTATTAAGTATATTCCGATCATCAATAAGGTGACTGAAATTAAATATCTTGGTGTTGTTATTGACCAGAAATTGAGTTGGTACCCCCATTTAGAGCTCCTTACAGCTAGAATTAGAAAACTAACCTGGATTTTCAAGACGCTAAGACATATTGTTCCGAATAATGTAACAGGAAACGAAAACTCCTCCAGAAACGTACTGAAAGAAATATACAAAGCCTTGGTGCAATCTGTCTTGGCGTATTGTATTCCTATCTGGGGTGGTGCAGCAAAATCCAAATTTATAGATGTAGAACGAGCACAACGAGCACTTATAAAGATCATGTATTTTAAAAATAAAAGGTACCCCACTGAAAATCTTTATCATATTAGTGATTTGCTAACCGTAAGAAAGCTATATGTATTGCAAATAGTTTTAAAAAAGCATAAAACCTTACCATATAATGCTTGTATACTGTCGAAGAGAAGGAAAGATTTAATAGCACAAATTCCTAAAACTAAAACTAGGTTTGGTAGCATGCAGTACAATAGACGATCTTCTGAGCTATATAATAAAATAAATAAAGAAATCTATATCTACACTAAACCTTTATATCTGTGTAAAAAACTCTTAACTACATGGGTAAAATCACTTACCTATGCGGACACGGAAGCTCTTTTGCAACATATTTCATAACACACACACCACACACACACACACACACACATACACACACACCACACACACACACACACACACACACACTTACACACGCAACTATATTTATGTTAAGTTCAGTTATTATGTAAATTAGTAAATTTTATTGTCTCACCTTGAACAAAATGCATTACTATTATGTGTAAGTTATGGAAGAGGGGAGTCTCCTAATACAGGCATTATTTGCTTAAAAGGAGACTTCATTTACTAGCAAGCTGTACAATTTTGTTCATCGAATAAATTATTTGTATTTGTATTTGTATTTGTATATTGAGCCCGTTAATTCCACCAGCTACAGTGCCCTTTTCAGCGAAAAACTGCATTGTTTACAACTGCTAGTCGGCAGAATATCTGACACTGCGTTGGTACTTACTTACCCCTTGCACACGAGACTTACCAATTAGTAACAGTAGGTCTTGTTTTAAACGAATAAACCGCGATATACTACTAAACCGCGATATTTTACTAGGTGGTAGGTTCTTTGTGCAAGGAACCGTCCAGGTAGGTACCACCGCAGTGTCAGCTATTCTGGCGCCAAGCAGCAGTGTGTAAGCATTGCTGTGTTCCGGCATGAAGGGCACTGTAGCTGGTGAAATTACCGGACACAAATACTTAATATCTAATGTCTTAAGGGTCGGCAACGCGCTGGTGATTCTTCTGGTGTTGCTAGCGTCTATAGGCTGCTCACCATCAGGCGGGCCACACGCTTATATCTATACCTACTTACTTATAATAAAACTGTAACAGGTCCAATTCTGTACATTGAAGATATTTTGAAAATTATGTTTGGAGGGCATTCTATAGCCGATACTAAATCCAAAAAAGATTTTTTTTTATTTTTGTCTGTCTGTCTGTCTGTATCTCGGCTGAGCATCACACCGAAACTACTGGATGGATTGAAACGAAACTTGGCATGATTTGACTTAATACTCCGAGGTAGGACATAGGATACTTTTTATCCCGACATTCGGCACGGTTCCCTTGGGAGAGGGGACTAAAGTCAAAATGTGTACTTGGTTATACGCTTGCTCCGATTTTAACAATTTTTGATTATAATTAAAGTAAATATTTGTGAGGGAACACTCATAGACAGTTGTTAACAATGTTTGGAAATCGATCAGGTTAAGCAACGTTAGGTAAGGTCATTAAATAGATGGGTGACGGTTTAACGCCATTTGAACTAAACGTCTCCGTGCTTCGGCGGGCAAGTACAAAGTGGGTCCAAGTTTTCAACCGACTTTAAAAAAGGAGGTTTTGTATTCTATGCGAATGTATATTAATGAAAGTTCAGTTAACGTAAACACAGCGCGGGCGGAGCTGCGTGGGTCAGCTAGTATATAATATATTATATAATTTCAATATTATTATTCGATCTCCAAGACGCCTGCCAAGCGTGGCTTTTATGGCAACCCCTCCCTTCTAAGGGTGAGGCTTTTGTTCAGTAATTAACGCCTTTCGGCTGCTGTTGATGCAATATTATAACATGTTATAATAATCGTTATATATTACATTTAATTGACCGAGTATTTCGATATCTCTAACTTTATCGTGTGCAGGAGTTGATTGACATTTGTTCAGTTGGTTTAAACTCGTGTTCGAATCGAGATATTTACATTAAATAATAACGTATCTATATTATGCAAGTTAGTGTTATCTAAACAGGAAAATGTATCCAAATCCATTTAACAGAAAACATTCAATACTGTGCCGGGTGTTAGGAAGATTGTTTTTTAAGGAATATCGCATTAGAAGAAGGTGGAAATCTGGCTGATATTAATTATTTGCTGTAGAAGGTATTTATTATTTCATTTATTTTTTGTATCTTAAGTAGGTAAGTTCGTATGTACTCGTACATAGGTTCTTGAAACTGTTTTTACCATTTTGACAACTTATATAACAAAAGATTCATAAAAGATCAAATTAAAGGTATACATGTTTTCCTCAGTTAGATACCCTATCATTTCGTTTAAACGTAAAGCTTATGTTATGACTTAACATTTAGATGGGTAAAATTTAAACTCTACACCAGAACTCGTGTACTTAAACTGTTGTTCTTTGACGTTCTCTCTAATATGACGAGAAATTATGCTATAACCATAGATAAGAATAGTATATACTGAAAGCTATACCTAATCGAACAATAAGCTTACTTGCCAAGAAATGTTCCCGCCTTACGTAGGTATTTAATAGATCGATGAAGTAGTCAAGTAGTAGACTAGTTAAATCCACTTGGATTTAGTTTAAATCCACATGGATTTAGTTTAAATCCAAGTGGATTTAACTAGTCTGACTGGAGTAGAAAGAGAATAGACTAAATTCAAATTATTTTATTTCCAGATGCAGATCGTACAACTTTTAATAAGGAAGGCGGAAGCAATTTCATTCTTTATATATCACCTGCTAGACGGCAATAACTGCAGCGAAGAATAGAAGTTTCCTTAATGTTCACAGTACTGTGTTAGAACTTTTAGATATTTTTATAACTACCTATAGGGATATAAGGTTAGATGAGTATTTTAATGTCAGTGTTTTGTGTTTTCTCTTCGTTGTTTCGTGGAAGTTAAAATACGTTTAAAGGAGCAATTTTTTTGTCTCTGCAATAGGTCGAATTGAAAAAAATATCAATTATTATTCCTAAATAAGGTAAAACACCCAGTGTCCGACAACGCACCATTGTCCGACATTTAAAAAGTTTATTATAAAAAATAAGAGTAGTTTTTCTTTTCTGAATGGATTTCAAGAATAAACAATAAACGCGGATTATCTAGTTGTCATTGCAAATGACATTTCATACATTCGGCCATTTTGAAGAAAATGGCTTGGTATAAGTTTCGACCGCAAGTGATCCTCCATCGTAAGTCTAGTTTTACTAGTAAAATCGTTAAGGAGGTGAGTAAGATTTATTGCTCATAACTTTTAATTGTTTTGCTGTATCGAAAATTTTATTTATTTATAAAAATAAGACATAAATTGACTAGTTATTAATAATTGTTTGACAAGGGTGAGGTTATAATAAAATAAGAAAATATGCCTGTCGGTCATTGGAGTTTTTTTCTTCGCTTGTTCCAAACTTCGACACATGTCGATAGGTTTTTGTTTATTATTTTGCGCACTTTATTTTATTACTTGGCTGTGTTTCTTCAGCACTCTTAAAATATAGTTCTTTCATTTAAATCGTCAAACTGCTTCCAGTGATCGACAGATGTGTCGATGATTGGATATTCCATGTGTTCCAATAACCGACATATTTCGCAAAAATTGCGCCTAAAAAGATACACGCCTTTTCAAATGGCACAGGGGATAAAAGCAGTCAGTCTGCTCGACTTCAAAATGCTATTGGGTGGAAAGCACGTCATTTGAGCACCGTAATACGTTGGTATGCAGAGTTTGATCGAGGCCGTGTTTCTCTCCATGATAAAATTCGTGAAGTTCGGCCCTCAACTGCGGACAATGGGAAAATATGGCTACTGTCATGACATTTACGGGGCCGTTAGCTTATAACCAGCACGTGAAAAAAATGCCCTTAGACTAATCCAGTCCAATCCAGACCAATCAGGTCCTCATGTTTTCAAAAATGGTTTGACCGAATGAAAAAGTGTTTAAGATGTACACGGACACCAGAGTTAAACTAACCCGACACTACTCTGAGGCCATCCCATACATCAGCCTGTACTAGATTGGAATGGCTCTCAAACAGCTTAAAACAACAAGGTGCCGGGTGAAGACGGAATCACAACAGAACTTCTGAGAGCGGATGGAAAACCGGTACTTTTAGTCCTCCAGAAGTTATTCAATTCCGTCTTACTCGAAGGTACTACGCCAGAAGCATGGCACAGGAGTGTGGTAGTGCTTTTCTTCAAAAAAGGTGATACTGATGAGCCATGTGTACAAGCTGTTTTCGAAACGAAGGAATAGCAACAGTCTCGAACACAGGTGTCATGATTTCCAGCCTACCGAACAAGCCGGGTTCCGAAAGAGCTTTAGCACCGTAGGCCACATTCATACGTTCCGTCAGATGATACAGAAGACTGAGGAGTATAATCGGTCATTATGTCTAGCGTATGTGGGCGAAAAAGCCTTCGATTTAATCGAGACCTGGGCAGTATTGCTGTCCCTCCAGCGATGCCATATTGACTATAGGTACATCGAAGTGTTGAAGTGTTTGTACAGCAACGACCACCATGCCGATCCGACTACAGGACGAGAGTACAACATCAACCCGATTGAAGAGAGTTGTGAGACAGGGAGACGTTATTTCTCCGAAACTGTTCACGAACGCATTGGAGGACGTTTTCAAGCTCTCAAGCGAAGTTTCTCCATCTCGAAGAATATATACAACATCCCGATAATAATTGTTGGGGGCTTCGGCCCTGACCGAGCATCACACTTCGCTCGGTCGGAGGATCGTCCCTTTAGCGCCGCCGTCGCATCGCTAAATAGTAATTACGGCAGAATCGCTGGAGGACCTCAATACGATGCTCAGCGACCTCAGTAGCGTTAACCCAACCGGTGGGTCTTAAAATGAACATGGACAAGACGAAGATCATGTCTAATGTCCATGTTGCATTCATACCGATAGTCGTTGGCAACGATACACACGAAGTTGTTGATCACTATGTCGAAGAATCCAACTTGGCGTTTCTTGGTGACATCTTCTCATCTGAAATTCCGCAGTGCCTGAAGACAAAGTTCATTCACCACTGTGTGTTGCCAGTGATGACAATATGGTAATGAGACGTGGTCCTTAACAGCTGGCCTTTTAGAGAAGCTCAGTCACACAACGAGCTATGGAGAGAGCTATGGTCGGAGTTTCTTTGCGTGAGAGAATCCGTAATGAGGAGAGTCGACAAAGAACCAAGGTCGCCGACATAGCTCTCAGAATCTGCTAGTTGAAGTGGCAATGGGTAGGCAACATCGCTCGAAGAACCAACAACCAATGGAGAAAAAAGGTTCTAGAATAGCGACCACGAACCGGAAGACACAGCGTAGGTAGGCCTCCTACTAGGTGGACAGACGACATTTATTTATCTTTATTATAATAGCCAATTGTCGTTCATTGTGGCGTTCGAAGGGTGAGGCCTATAGTCAGCGGTGGACGTCTTCCGGCTGGTGATGATGATGATGATGAATACCAATTAATTAAAAACAGTTCTACAATTTATGTTAAATATTTGATTAATTAACATAATTCAGACGTGATAAAGAATAGTGGAAGTACGTAACGGGTTTAGTTTAGATCCTTACCAAAAGGATTTTTGAATAAAAAAATATTGTTATAATAGCATTAAAAAGTCACTACTTAACTTTAGATGAGTTTAAGCATGTCCCTGTTTGTTTGTTATAATTAAAGTACATAATAAGACTTTTTTGGGCATGGTGTTGGGATTGGGATTCGGTCGATATTTGGGTGACGATAAATAGAACATGTCGATTACTAGATCACGATTATTGGATCATGTCGATTACTGGGTGTCGATATATGGAATTTCCTTGTCGATAACTAGGCCAAAAAGAGCCTAAATGTAATTTGATTTATTGATCTACTTATTGGTATTACACTCGTTTTTACTTTAAGATAATATAGAATGAACCCTAAACTTATACCTAGTGCATGAAAGTATCGTATAATATCATAAATCAACTAGATATTTAACAAAATGTTCATATTCGATCCTTAAAGTGTCGATGATTGGGGGTTTTACCTTAGGAACAATTATTACTATGGTACAATTTATTATTCTTATAACAGGAACAATTATTACAAGGACGCAGTATTGTTAGATAGATAGATAGATTAATACTTTATTGCACACATTTTGTTGAACAATATCTACATGAAACAGTTACATAACTTAATGTGAGCAAAGGCGGTCTTATCGCTCAAAGCGATCTCTTCCAGACAACCTTTGTAAAAGGAGCTATACTAAAATAAAACTGCAGTATAGTGCACAGTAATAATAAAAAGTAGATAAACAATAAATAATATATCAACAACACATTATGCATATATAAAAATATTATTATATACTAATACATATTTAAATGAATATATATATATATATATATTATAAGATACTATACTTATAAAATACCTATTTCACAAAAAATACCTTTATTTACATTATATACAACAAGGACGGGTATTATTTATGGTATATATACATATAATATATATAAATAAATATATATAAATAAACATGTACCAAATAGTTCACAATGTACAGGTAAGATGTTAGTTGCTCACTAGGGATTTAGCAAGAAGATGCTTATGCAGGTTGTTCCGAAAGATAGGCAGAGACTTGGAATGCCGGACATAAGGAGGAAGATCATTCCACAAATGCGTAGCTCTAATAGTAAAAGAGTCCCCGTAATAGCCAGATTGAGTAAAAGGAGCCTTTAGCACATTATCCGTTTTGGAACGCAAATTAACATTATGACTAGCTCCGAGAAATTGTTCCTACAACAACAATAAATTATTGTTATTTCAAACGTAGCTGTCCTTTCTTCAAATTTCTTTCACCTCTACTTTTTGTTTTTGAAGCAGCGAGGAGAAAACAGCGAGGGAAAGGGGTGGACGTCTGAATAGATAACATCTAGAAACAGTAGCTTAATATTATTATCTTGCTACAGATAGTATATATGCCTGTGGCAGTTTATTGTATAGGATAACAAAAGTTTAAAAGGTAAAAAATAACGTATTGTTAGTGTGATTGTAAAACTCTATTTTTAAGATCACAGATTTAAAGTTCTGTGGCAGGTAGTCTTATAATTGTGAACTTGTTGAGGGTATGCAACTCAAAATAGTTTGAGATGTATTTTAAAAATAACAATCTGGAAGGTAGTATTTGTAATGTGTTATGAAGTGGTTGTTGTAGCCTCCGTGGCACAGTGGGAAACCGCTTGCTTTGTAAACCGAAGGTCGCGGGTTCGAATCCTGCGGGGGACAACAAATTTGAGTAGTTGAGTTGAGTAGTCCTTACTGGCTAGGACAATGCAGGCCGATCACCTGATTGTCTGTAAAGTAAGATGATCCATGCGTCGGATGGGCATGTAAGAAGTCGGTCTTGCACCTAACCTCTCCCCGGTCGTGTCGGTCTTCCGTCCCAGCGGATTATGAGAGGTATTATATAAAGGAAGAGAGAGTGCACTTGTGTCTACGCAAGTGCTTGTGCACTATAATATCTCCTGCGTAGGGGAGAGGTGGCATGAAAGGGACATTTCTGTTGTGGAGGCTCTAGTAAACGACTGAGATGTTATTTTAAACAGGTTATACCTGAAAGAGATGCAAACATTACTTGACTATTGAAATATAATCCAATAAATTATTTTTCTATATTCTTAATTGTATATTTTCGCATTTAAAAAAAATTGGATTATGTCCCTTGCATAAATGACCTGTATTGAAAGGGTTAATAATTTATGAAAGGGACGGTATATAATATCAATGAAAAGTCACTTTACCATAGTTTTATAGACAGATTAAATATAATATATAGTTGACTAAGATTTAAAATTCATGTTGTAGTCTTATTTTCGTATCATAAAGACAATAAAAATAATAAATAAGTGTGTTAACAACTTAAAAAATTTAACAGAAATCAACAGATTCGTAATCCATATAATAAAAATAAACAATCGCTCGAAAATGATTATTGCTTCTCGTGAGAGAAACAATCAAACAACTTCATCATCATCAGCAGCAGCAGCCGAAAGAAGACCACTGCTGAACATTCCATAATCCCTACGATTGGCAGGCGTCTTGATGATCGCAGTATACACCTATACTCCATTAGAAAGTTCGTGCTACCCGTCTTCTTGTTTTCCCTTAGTTGCCTCTTACAAATACCCAACGGGAGGAGATGGGATGATACTATTCTTACCTGGACACCCCACGGGCAATCAAAGACACTATACTTTAATTTGCTGGTCATCTTGAAACTAATCTACAGATAATAATTCTTAGTAACGCAGTGCAAGAGCAAGAAAATTAATTTTTAATCAGAACAAGAACTGCTCTACGTCTTCCTTGTGTGGATAACATATGCCAGAGTTTCCAGCAGATGCAGCGGTAGGGTTTCGATTCGAATGTGGTTGATCTGCGACGAAAGAGGGTAAAAATCTTCATCACATTATTAATTGTGACGGTTTTGCAAGGATGTGAAGTTGAAGGCATCCAGTCATTCATGCCAGCTCTATAACGAGCTTTAAAGGATCCGAAAACACTCACGTTGAAGGATAATAAGCGGTGACTACAGTGAGTACAGTTGTGAAAAGAACGTCCCGTTCATAACCGTTTACCGTGTCCCTTTCATAAATATATAAATAAATTAAAAACACGAGCATAAAATCTACAATTTTCAATAAAACTCTACTGATCTTTCGTTCCTTTATCTGCATGTATCTAGTCGATCATAAACAATGGTAAACAATAAAATCATGAATATACAGCATTTGGCAAAATATTTCCAAACAATACCAAAAAAAATACTTTTGTATACAAAAATAAATGCACGCGCGCCATCGCCATCTTTAAAATGACAGGTGCGTTAAGTTAGGTGCGAATGGATCCTTCGGAGTCGCTGGACGCTCGGGGTGTGGGCCCCTTGAGCGTCCATTGAGTACGGCGGCGACTCCGAGGAGGACGGCGGCGGGGTTGCGACCCCCGTCCCCGTGAGTACCGTGACTGGTTCCCGGGGGGCTACAATGCGCCCCCCGGCGGCGGGCTCAAAGGCAAGGCACTGAGGGGCCCCTGGTGCAGATCCCACCGGAGAGCCCTGGGGTCTCCCCTCTCATGTGCCGATGCGACAGCCGCGGGGGTTTTAGTGGGTAAGAATCCCACATACCCCGGTCGAGCCCCACAGATCCCGGGGATCTTTAGAAGATTTCCCCCGCGTCAAAAAAAAAAAAAAAGGTGCGAATGGATGTACATCGGGGGTAGCAACGTAACAGAAATAGTTTCGTCTCGAGACGATTTTTTAGTTTGTCGGTAATTTGAATTGTCCCTTTCAATACGTGTCCCTTTTATGCCACCTCTCCCCTACATGGCTGATCTTGTGAAAGATTGGCCGCTGTGGTCGTTTCGGCCAGGAGGACATTATTATGAAATGGTTGTTGTAATGACATTCAATGTGGTGGGGGGAAATGTCTAGTAGTATTTAAGGTGGAACCTCATTGTATATTGTATTCCACGACTCCTACCCCACCGATGCCAACCGGGCCCGCATGCGTGCTTTGCAGAGGGACGTGAAGCGCAGCATCGCGGAACTCAGGGAGGCTCGATGGGGAGGGTTTCTCGAGGAGATCTCGCCGTCAAACCAGGCTTACTGGCGGCTCGCGAGATCCCTCAAAACCGACACAGTAGCTACCATGCCCCCCTTGACCCGCCCTTCAGGCGACCCACCCGCGTTCGAGGACGACGAGAAGGCTGAGGTTCTCGCTGACTCTCTAGAGAGTCAGTGCACACCCAGCTCCGCTCCCGTCGATCCGACGCACTTTTATCTCATAGATAGGGAACTAGAGCGCAGGTCCTCTCTCCCTCCCACCGAATCCCTCTCCCCGGTCACGCAGACCGAGGTGGAAGACCTAATCAAAGGCCTTAAGCCGAAGAAAGCACCGGGCTCCGACGGCATTTCCAATCGCGTCCTCAAGGTTCTCCCTGTCCATCTGATATGTCTTTTAGTGACTATCTTCAACGCAGCCATGTCCCACTGCGTCTTTCCTGCCGAATGGAAAGACGCGGATGTAGTAGGTATCCCTAAGCCGGGTAAGCCTCGCAGCAGCCCTGCGAGCTACCGGCCTATCAGTCTTCTCAAGTCACTCGGCAAACTCTATGAGCGCTTGCTGCTGGCGAGACTCAAAGAGTTTGTCACTTCCAATAATATCCTCATCGACGAACAGTTTGGCTTGCGTCCACCAGGTGCACCGCGTCACGGAGCACATCCTGACCGGGCTCTACCAGCCCAAGCCCGTCTACACAGGCGCCCTATTCTTCGATGTTGCCAAGGCCTTCGACAAGGTCTGGCACAACGGCTCGATATACAAGCTCTTCCAGTTAGGAGACCCCGATAGGCTCGTACTCATCATACGAGACTTTCTTTCGAATCGTACCTTTCGATACCGGGTCGAAGGTACGTTTTCTTCGCCCCATCCTATACAGGCCGGAGTCCCTCAGGGCTCCGTGCTCTCTCCCCTCTTGTTCAGCCTGTTCACGAACGACATTCCTCGTTCGAGCAGAGTCCAACTCGCCCTTTACGCGGATGACACCGCTCTCTATTATTCCCATAGGAACATGTCCTATTTAACGCGTGCTCTTCAAGCCGCAGTCGAAGCCCTGGGTCAATAGTTCCGTACGTGGCGCATAGAGGTGAACCCGGAGAATAGTGCCTTCGTACGGTGGTCTTCTCCCGGGGACCCGCCAATATGTTCTCCGCGCGGAGCCTTCGGCCCAACAGACGACTGGCCCCAATATCCCTATTCAATCGCCCTATCCCCTGGACTAGGAAGGTTAAGTACCTCGGAGTCACGTTGGACTCCGCCATGACTTTCGGCCCGCACATTAGGTCCGTCCGCAATCGAGCGGCTTTCGTATTAGGTCGCCTGTATCCCCTTCTCTGCAAGCGGAGTAAAATGTCGTTTAGAAATAACTTGACATTATACAAAGCTTGCATTCGCCCTATCATGACTTACGCGAGTGTAGTTTTCGCGCACGCCGCCCGCACCCATATCGATAGCCTCCAGGTTATCCAGAATCGTTTCCTCCGACGTGCCGTCGGTGCCCCGTGGAACATGCGGAACGTAGATCTGCATTCCGATTTCAAGTTAGATCCCTTCGTAAGTTCCTCAAAGAAGCGTCGAAACGCTACTTTGAATCCGCGTCCCGTCACGCGAACAGTTTAATCCGCGCCGCCGCCGATTACGCCCCTAGTCCTTCTGACTCGCGCCGCAGACCACGGCACGTACTGGTCGACCCTCCTGACCCCATGACGGTCCTATTGGACCGGGATGCGCCGAACCCTCCCCGACAACCGTATGCTACACTAGCTATCAGACACCGGTCTCGCCGGCGAGGCCGAAGGGTCGTACGTATGCGACCTCAACGACGTGCATCACCCCACTGAGTTTCTTGCCGGTTCTTCTCAGTGGGGGCGCGTTGTGAACCGGTGGTAAACTCAGCCCTCTCTTAAGCGACAGCCCAAGCCGAGGCCGTGCCTCCCTGAGGTGCCCTTGAGCTCGTCGCTACTTCTGCCGTAAAGGCTAGAGCGCTTCAAGTGCTCGCCTCCTATTGTCCGGTGAAGCTGTAATGGCCATCTGCGGCCAACAGCGTCTATCATTCCCAAAAAAAATAAAAAAAAATGTATTCTACTCACTCAATCTGTGCGCGTGGTGGAATAAAGACGTGCCAGGTACTTCAGTGTTTTACTCAGAAATTATAATTAACAGTATTTAAAGCCGAAGAGCTATATAATACATAAACAAGTATCGCACTTGGCCATCGTGGTGGGCGCCATAGCCCATTGCTGCTAGGCTGCTTCATTGTGAGGGGAGGTCCGTGCCCAATAGTGGGACAAAAACAAGGGCTGTTAAAAATAACAATAATTATGAGGTATTGGTAGATAAGTAAATTGATTATGATTTATAAATAAAAAGTAATAGGGAAATTTTCAACATTTTATATATCAAAATAATTTTAATAAAGCTATGATTTGGTCAATTAATAAAAATAGGTAATTTTTTTAAACACATTTATGTAGCCCTAAGTTACTCGTATCTGTTGATAAAACTTTCAAAGCCTGAACATTTCATGTTGAAAGTTATTCGAAGAACTTTTACCTTGTTAATTAATCCTTTGAGATTTAATAACTAGAGTGTAATTATTCCAAAAATAAGTATTGTGTAAGTATTTGTTAATAAAGTAACAATGCATTTGTTAACTATATTTTATTAGAACGGAGTTCTAAATTTAATACGGTTTTAAAATTAGTTCAGTTTTGTTTATACCTTTTGGAATATACTGAGTTAATTACTAGACCCCTCTTTTTTAACAGTCAGTTCGTCGTTGAGCCCTAAGGCAAAGTGATTAAGAATTTAAACAGCGTTAAGCTCGACGTCCGTATTGCTGGCTCAACGTCGTGCTCAACGTCGAGCACAGCGATTGTTAACGTTTGAGAATAGCGTAGCTGAAGCTATTTTTACTCGGCTCAAGAGACTTAATAGGCAATGTATCAGGTAACGTGTGGTAGGACAATACATTTGTCCATAGGCAAGCGTACTGCTTACCATGGGGCAAAATATAAATTGGATTTGGGTGTGTAAAAAAATAAATAAAACGCACCAATGTTGTTGGATCATGTATTCACAGGGTGTAAATCTACTCTTAGTAAAATTTTATTACGTTTTGCATTTGTTTTGAATTGCTTTTCATATCGTACTTTCGCGGTCATGGACGGTGTGTCACCTTTAGGACGATAATAGCTTGCACGAGCCGGCCCAAAATATGTATGTGCGGGCGAGGTAACCTCGTTTATACGATTTTGATTGGAAACTGGTACACACTGGTACAGTACATACATACATTCATGCCTTAATTGCTTAAGTTTCGCGTTGAGCAAGCGTCAGATGCGTGTCTAAACAGATATTCAATATATTAAAAGGGTAATGTCAAATAACTTTTTATCACACGCTACGCAAGCACTCGCAAGCCTCTAAGTGTTAATGAAATGTCACGCATTTTGAAATTCTCAACTTTTTGTTTCAAAAGGAAACTGTCCAATTTCTGGATAAAACAATGGAAAATTTTAGAGGAACGGGCTTTTATGGATATGGAGGCTTTTTGTTTTATAGGCCTTAATGGTTATTCTAGAGGTCAGTTGCAGAGCTCTTACTAATAAGAGCTAATGGCTCTAGGCACTAATGCCTAGAGCCATTAGTTTTTTGTGGGTGAACTTGCACAATTTTAGTTTTTTAGTGTCTAATATAGATTTTAGACTCAGTTAGAGATACCAAAAACGAAAACGTTAAAATATGCACAAATTATCTAGATATTGCAAATCAAAGGCTGAGTATTCCACGTTGGCGTGAAAACGCTCATTGACGGATGTGACGTCATTCCATAGGTTTGACGTACGAGTTAGTAATTTTTCATGACGATTGGCACTCGTCAATCGTCATGAAAAATTATCTAGAGTTTCTTCACTCGATTAAAGAAACTACCACTGAAGATTAATATGTTCTCATTAGACTTTTGACGACTAATATAATCAGAATGATAAAATGATCCCCTAGAGTTATCAGTTCAGAGAAAATTAATATTATCCATAAACAAAATATGTTGCACCAGTCATGTAGTTGGACAGGCCCGTTGGTACACCCTGGCCGCTGCCTACTATATCGTTGGTTTGATTCCCACCTTGTGTCTGCGTGTTATTTATCAATGTATTAAGAAAAAAGTACTATAAGTATTTGTTGCAGTTGTATGGTCACCTTAATATAGACTCTGCCTAGTTTAGTACCTATCAGTTAACCGTGTGTGGATTGTCCCAGGACATAAAATAAATATTTGTAGTACTTACTTACTTACATTTTGTAAATAGTCATGCTTATATTTTTATCTTAAAATAAAGAAATTTAATAAGCTAGTGTGTTTTGCCATCCTCGATTGCGTCGGTCTGCAGTCGGGACTGCAGTCAAGCACTAGCTTATAAGTGATAAAAAAAAACCCGCTATAATTCATTTTATAAAAAAACACAATGTGTTTTCACAGAGATTTTCTCTTGAAAATTGATTAGCATGTTTTGTGGGCATGACCGACTAGTTGAGGTATGACGTCACGCGCCATTGCTGGTGTTTCAAATTGCGTTCCATTTTACGTAACTTAAAGTTGAAATATTTCGTAAAATAATTATAATTTTAGAAAAAATCTTTTAGTAATGCTCTTTTTAGAACTATTTTTATTAAATTATAATCATAATTTATCATTATAATTTTTATGCAAGTTCCCCATCGTGAATGGTAAATAATAGAAGAAAAATGTTACTAATACATAGGGCACACTGAAAGTTCTGCGCGCTCCGGGCCGCCCGCTCGTAGATATTTGAATTTCGAATGTTAATTTTTTTGCTGTTATTTGTTGTGAATGTTAATAATCATTGATGCAAAAAAATTAAAGATTTGATGAGAGGTATTACATTGACGGGGCTGCAAGAGGCCAAGATAGCATTTAACCAGCACGTAAAACGCATGCCCTTAGTAGACCAATGGCCCTCATGTTCATGTTTTCGAAAATGGTTTGACCGAATGAAAGTGTTTAAAATGTAATGGAGAATATTTCGAAAAGCTGTAAATATAGATAGATAGATAGATATACTCTTTATTGTAGACAAACTCACCTACACATAAAGCACATAAAACACTTAAAAACTGAAATATGTAAATATATTACTTTACATGTAAATTGTTTTATTCACGAGTTAAACAAAACTTTCAGTATACCCCACGTAATATTAATGTTTAGGTTCCTATACATCCTTCGGAGTCGCTGGACGTTCGGGGTGTGGGCCCTTAGAACGTCCATTGATTACGACGGCGACTCCGAGGTGGACGGCGGCGGGGTTGCGACCGCCGTCCCCGTGAGCACCGTGTCAGGTTCCCGGGGGGCTACAATGCGCCCCCCGGCGGCGGGCTACAATGCGCCCCCCGGCGGCGGGCTCAAAGGCAAGGCACTGAGGGGCCCCTGGTGCAGATCCCACCGGAGAGACCTGGGTCATGTGCCGATGCGACAGCGGCGGGGGGGTAAGAATCCCACATACCCCGGTCGAGCCCCACAGTTCCCGGGATATTTCGAAGATTTCACCCGCTTCAAAAAAATAAATAAAAAAAAGGTACCCTATACATATTCCTCCTCCTTGCGTCGATACCTCAATGCAGAGGGTCGTGACCTATTCTTACTTCGGACGATGGTTTTCCATTTATCCGAGGAATCATAGAACACTTCGTGCAATAAGGTTTCGAGATTGGAGCGCATTTGGTCAGACCAACATGACGGCGAGCGGCCGTGAGGCCTCATTCCTTCCATATTTCCTGTGACAATTAACTTCTCCAAGCTGTCAGGATTTTTGCGAGCTATGTGACCGATTCTATAGTCCTTCCTCCAACGTGACCAAAATACTCAAGGATTTGTCTCAGACAGATGGATGAGAGTCGTGTCTTGATCTTCACTTATTTAAGAATCAATACGATTAATAGTAAGTACCTAAATCCTATCCCTTTAGCCTTTTACAATAGTTGGTTGTAATTTTGTCATATTCTTTTTTCTTTTCTCTCTTTTTTTATTTTTCGAACGGCAGGACACACTATCGCTGATGTTGATCCAATTGTAACAACAAACAATGTTTAAAAAAAGTGAAAAAATCACAAGCCCGCTGAGCTTCTTGCCGGATCTTCCTAGTTGAGGCCGCGTTGTAATCGGTGGTAGCTTTTAAAAATTGTCCATTCAAATTTCTAGCGTTAAGCCTATTTGAAATAAGTATAACCAGGTCCGTAATATAATAAATTTTATTTGTAACAATAAATAAGATAATGCAGATAGATATGTCATATTTATGGTCAAATTAATTAATAAGCCATGAATAACTCTAGCAGAGGAATCCCCGAACCCAATGATAATAAGGAACAAAAACAACAGTCATCACAGTAGTGATGATTTTAGGGTACCGCACGGGAGGAGATACAATCTTGTTTACACTGCTGTTAAAAATGTTTACATATGTACATTAGTAAACATTTTCTAAACTAAACAAACATTTGATCACAATGTTAAAAAATATTTTCATGTTAGGTAATGTCAGTAAACATTTCTAGACAATATAAAAAAAATCTATACTTATAATAAAACTGTAACAGGTCCAATTCTGTACATTGAAGATATTTTGAAAATTATATTTGGAGGGCATTCTATAACCGATACTGAGGCCGAAAATGTAATTTTTTTAATTTTTGTCTGTCTGTCTGTCTGTCTGTCTGTATCTCGGCTGAGCATCACGCCGAAACTACTGGATGGATTGAAACGAAACTTGGCATGATTTGAGATCTCACTACGAGGTAGGACATAGGATACTTTTTATCCCGTAATCTAGCACGGTTCTTTTGGGAGAGAGGACTATAGTAAAAATGGGTACTTGGTTATACGCTTGGTCCGATTTTATCATTTTTCTTTATAATTATAATAAATATTTGTAAGGGAACACTCATAGACAGTTGTTAACAATTTTTGGAAATCGATCAGGTTAAGCAACGTTAGCTAAGGTCATTAAATAGATGGGTGGCCGTTTAACGCCATTTGAACTAAACGTTTCTGGGCTTTGGGGGGAAGTACAAAGTGGGTCCAAGTTTTTAACCGACTTTAAAAAGGAGGTTTTGTATTCTATGCGAATGTATATTATTGAAAGTTTAGTAAACGTAAACACAGCGCGGGCGGAGCTGCGTGGGTCAGCTAGTAACAAATAAAAAGGCTGTTAACATTGACGCTTCAGAATGTAAATCCAAACTGCGAGTCATGTTTTCAAGTGTTATAAATGTTTGTAAACATTTTCCATCGGTGTAGGAACACTCAAAACATAGTAAACGTTTTGTATGTGTGTATAGTGTGGAAGCACCACTCTCATAATCACATCTATCACATACATGATAACTTAGTGACATCTAACTCTAATTGAACCCAATAATTCCACTAATATATCGATGTTAATTCTGTGCTCAGTTTTTTTATATATCAGTACCAAAGTAAACTTTTCACCGTGGTGTGAGTTCCTTTCATACATTTCACACAAACGTCGTGTATTTTTTATCATCGAAAAACTATATTGCATATTAACTACGGCTTCTCTTACCGACCACGAACCGGAAGACGCAGCGTAGGCATGCCTCCCACTAGGTGGACAGACGACATTGTGGGCATCGCAGGTAACCGGTGGATGCAAATGGCCAATTGTCGATCATTGTGGCGTCCGAAGGGGGAGACCTATGGTCAGTAGTGGACTTCTTCTGACTGGTTATAAATGCTTCTCTTTTGTTCTAAACACACTATTTTCTGGCAAGATTGCAACATATTATGGCGGCAGAATATAAATGGTGTGGTAGGTACCACCATAATATGTTGCAATCTTGCCCGGATACGATCCCTTGCAAAAGGGACGTACTACCTAGAAATATGAAGAATGTAAATGAGCTACAATTGCTATAGTATATATAGGTAGAGTGCTCGTTGGTCTAGTGGTCAGACACCCTGCCTGCTAACCGATGGGTCGTGGGTTCGATTCCCGCCAAGTGTCTGGGTGTTTGTTTTTGTGTGTGGATTGTCCCAAGATATTATTATTATTAGTGATATATAGTGAGTGATATATAAAGTAAGTGATATATAAGTGGCCACGTCGTGTTTGTAAATCCCGTGTGAAGGACACTGTAGCTGATGTAGTTGCCGGTCTCAAGAGACTTACTAACTAATCTCGGATGAGTGTCGCTTACCATCAGGCGAATATCTTTTCTGAGAAAAGGAATTTAAAAAATATATATATCATACGGAACCTCACAGCTTTTTTAATGTTTTAATTACCAACCGTGGTCATCATCATAATAAAAGGTTGGTATAGCGTATCTCTTTTTGCAAGACAATATAGAGCGAGATAGAATGAGGATTCAGGTTATCCGGAGTTCATTGGATATGATCTTGTTCTTTTAGTTTTACTTTACGTGTGTGGGAAGACAGTTGTATTTACAAAGATGCGATTAATAATTATTTGTTTTATTTTTTCGTTGTTCTTAATTAATACTGCGAAAACTGGTAAGCTTTCATTATTTTTGACTACATATTTTGAAGTAAATTCCTTAATAATTACTGCATTTTGTTGAAAATATCGTTACCGAGGTGACAAATGGATAATTGATAAGAAACCCAAAGATTGTAGATTTATGAAAGGCGCGGGTGATTCGCTTTTTCATCCAGACTTTAATATTAATTCTGTCTATAATTGATAGCAAAATACATTAAGAAATGAGCGTATTCTTTCTAAATTAATTCATTTTAAAATGTTTATTGGAGAGAATAAAGTTACTAATAAAGAAAAGATAACGAAGAATCGTGAATTATTTTTTTCTTGGTATTGACTTTGTAACAATTACTTGTGACTTGATGAATGTTAAATGGATTCTTTTAGAGAAGATAACTTGATTGTGGGTCGCCTGGTGTAGTGGATAGAGAGTTAGACACGGTACAGGGTTAGATTCCTATCCAAGACAAACTTTGTGTGTGTTATCTCTGTTTGTCGGTCAAAGTGTTATTTATCTATGCATACCAGTAAAACATGTATTCATAAAAAAAAAATTGATTGTGATACAGATATGTAGTTACCATAGTACAGCCTGTACTGCTAGTTGGGGATCATATGCATATAATGGCTTTAGTGGGTAAGAATCCCACATACCCTGGTTGACCACCACAGGTCCCGAGGAACTTTTGAAAGTTTCCGTTTCTGAAGTTGAATGGAGATGGATCGTGTTATGTCGAGTTCGATTTCATGAGTATAACGCGAAATATACCTACCTACTGGCTGTGTACGAAGCCGCGGGTACAGCTAGTATCAAATACAATTATAGATTCAGTTGTTATATCTTGTAAATATTAGAGATTTTGTAATTATATCAAATATTACCTACTTACACAGGTAGAAGCAACAATGCAGATTGTGGCGTAGTATCGAAGAAGGATTGGGACGGCCTTACCCCAGTCCACGTGGATTACCTTCCGAGGCCAGTGAGCCTGGTCATCATCCAGCATACGGTGACGTCCCCGTGCAACACCGACGACCAATGCGCGGAGACCGTGCGGGCAATACAGTCGAACCATATGGAGATATTGAATTACTGGGACATTGGTCCTAAGTGAGTATTTAAGGCTTTTCTTTACGGGACTAATTTCACCTCATTCCCACCATTCCTGTCACAGTGGTGGTAAAAAGTTTTTTTTTTAATTTGCGATGAGGTGGATAAGTAACATTTAAGACTATTACAAGTTTCAAATAGATCCTGAAATATATGTGTGACAGACAGACGGACAGACAGACGAAGTCTCACAATAAGAGTTCCTTTTTTTACTTTTTAGGTACGGAACCCTAAAAGCAACATTATTCGGTAATGTCTTTAGTTGCAGGCAGAGTGATACCCTCAGGAGCTGTAAACAACTTTTCGCTATCAACCTGCCTAGAGAGATGGCTTGAACCGCATAACCGTCAGCTCGCGGCTAATTGAATCGAAATGTAGCTGATGACAGTTTCCCGGCGATATAATCCAGTTAGCTGTTTTGTTCGCAGTTTTATAGTAGGCGGGAATGGGAAGGTTTATGAAGGCTCGGGATGGCTGCACGTCGGAGCACACACTTACGGCTACAACAGAAAATCCATTGGGATCGCGTTCATCGGAAACTATAATAGTGAGTTTGTCCATTCTAATAGTATTCCTGATTTCAATAGAGAAGATGGTTGGGTGTTACCACCGGCTGGGGATCCTGTGATAAATACAGGATGTGGTTTTGCATTTTTGCCATATTTGTAGACCTAATATACATTATAAGAAATTTGATGTAGGTACAGATACGAGCTTAACTCATAAATGAGTTTGTTTTTACTCATTCTCCATTCTACTTGAAACTTGAGTCACGTTGATGACACGTTAGGCCTTTTTTTGCTGTGTCGGCGAGGAAACCTTCAAAAAATGTCCGGTGTTCGTACGTGCGGAGGCTGGATTATGTGGAAGTTTTACCCAAAACTAATCCAGCCGCATTCACAAATGTCAATTAGAGTTAAATCTCATTTCGGCATTTTTTAAATATTATTAGTTTGACTAGGACCCGTTTATCACACTGTAATCTTGTTATCCTTTAAACTGTATCTTCTCTTTTGGTGTACAATAAAGAATATTTGTATTGTATATTAAACTATTTAGAGTTTTGTTTGACAGTTCGGTTTAGTTTAGCAAACTTTAGTGAGACATGTATTTCGGTATGTCAATTCGATCATCGCTACAATGCAATGCTAGTGCGGTTTACAATCGATTCGAGATTACGATTAATTCATCGCAAATATTTTAAATACGAAAACGTTTTCATAAATCAATAACTTTTTTTATTTGCAATTTTTTTTTAATTCAGCTTAAATTCAGACCTTTAGAGAAGCTCAGATTTACACAACGAGCAATGGAGAGATCAGTGCTCGGAGTTTCTTTGAGCGAAAGAATCCATCATGAGGTGGTTCACCGAAGAGTCAAGGTCACCGACATAGCTCTTAGAATCTGCAAGTTGAAGTGGCAATGAGCAGGTCACATCGATCGAAGAACCGATAACCGATGAGGAAGAAAGATTCTCGAGTGGCGACCGCAGCGTAGGCAGGCCTCCCACTAGGTGGACCGACGACATTCTGCGCATCGCAGGCAACCGATGGACGCAAATGGCTAATTGTCGTTCATTGTGTCGGTCTAAGGCCCTTTGTTCCAACTGATGATGATTTGCAAAAATTAAAATTGTATGATGATGAAATCGTCTTAAAACTAAAATACGGCGTGACTTACAACGAAATTCTCCGGCCCAACCGATCTGGTAGCCATACACTGGTAATATAGCGGCAATGTATCTTCTTTCAGATGATGTACCGAAGCCGGCATCACTCGACGCCGTGAAAGCTCTGCTGCGCTGTGGCGTGGAAAATGGCCACTTGACCTCAGATTTCAAAGTGGTTGCTCACAGGCAACTGATAGCTACCGAGAGCCCTGGCAGGAAGCTCTACAATGAAATCAGAAGGTGGCCGCAGTGGTTGGAAGATATCAGCTCCGTAAAGAACTGAAGCTTAATGTTATTTGACTGAATACTCTGTGCCATTTTCTTGAATAAATTATGGAATTTGAAGTCTGCTTTTTACTATTACATAAATGAATTGAAAATTGACTCGTCTTGCTGAAATAGGTTGTGATGTCATGCATGATAAGAGCTACTTAAGGACTCGAGGTCTGTTTAAAAAACTCGCAATTTATTCAGAAATAGTTTAGGCTTACCTAAGTCCATTGAAATGTAATTTTACTGAAATGGTAAAACTTGATTAAGCCAGATTCAATTGCAGTTAGTTTCTGAATTTTAGACTAAGTTAATTTAGTAGTTAACGTCTAGACTTATCTTGTAATTTAATACAGTTATTATCATTAAATTACATTAAGTGTATCGTTAGAAAGTAGAAACAATTCGAATGTGGTGAAGATGACCACTAGTGTTATACATGTAACGAGATAGGCAAGGAAATTTCTAATATTTTTGCTAGGCCACACAATAAACCCTAGGAATTGGGAGTGTCCGTGGAACCCTTAGGGCAGTCATGCTCAACCTGCGGCTCGCGGGCCGCATATGGCCCGCTAAACTTTTTTATGCGGCCTGATGTAGACATTAGAAACCGGGCATAAGTATATTAAACACTAGAGTGTTTAATATACTTATGCCCGGTTTCTGAAGATTTCAGTTAACTGTTCATTATCTATTGGTTCAATAATGTTGTGTATATCATAAACTAACTTTATCAGTTAGTTTAACTGTCACTGAGTTTCTGAGTACACCGAAAGACATTCAATAACTATGAGACCGATAAGCAGTGCAATAATTCGACGCTAGATGGGTCTTTTTCTCAGATCAAATTTAAAATTGATTTTAATGTTTTATATAGCTAATATTACCAGTTCTTATTTTTATTAACATTTTTCCGGTTTAAATAAGTGTTTAAGAATGATATTAATTAAGTAATAATCAATTAAATTCACCGTAAGTAGTGTCACCAAACGCCGTTAACTCTCGTAGCGTGCTGCGTAAACAAAGTGACATACAAAAATTCAATTTTCAGCAGGCTTCCTACGCGCGCACGCTGCAGCAGCGTCAACCTCAATAACGTCAATTTTGATGTTGAAAACAATAATATCATTGGTTGAAATCGTCAAATAAAGTTATCGAACCAATAAACTGCACAAATTGGTCAGTTAAATTGAGCCAAGTTTAAACGGACTATAAGTGACAATGTGTGGTTCGGAAACGCAATGTGTCAAGTTATCGAACCAATAGCGCTAACGAATAGATAAATTATCGATAAAAGTAGGCTCAGAAACCGGCCATTAGAGTAGTTATAATTAAACATACAATTTAGGCTAGATTATTGCAGCCCGCAGGGTAAAGCAGAAGCGACTATGTGGCCCAGGAGAAAAAAAGGTTGAGTATGGCTGCCCTAGGGTGTAATGGAATATTATTTAAATCTATACCACGGCCGCCGAGAGAATGCGTTCCTGACGTCTGTCAGTTGGTCATGACTAGGGATGGGAAATATTTAACGCTATTAACTCCTGATCGAAGAAAAAAGTAACAAAAGTTTCAATAATTGTTTGTTAGGATTCTAATTTGTGAATGTAATAAAGAATTTAAAATGCGATAATTATTATTCTTTATTCTTATTCTTTATTGCACAATAATATTACACATTATTATAAAATAAAGAAAATTAATGCACAAAGGCGTGCTTAGCCCAAACATTGAGTTTTCTGACAGCTAACCTTTGAGTGATGGAGAATTTGGAGAAAAATTTAAATACTGTCTACTATTGTAGTTAGAGGTGTTAGAGGTCTGATGCATGAAATTTTAAAGAGTTATCTCAATAACCGCACTCAAATGGTAAAAATTGGTAATTACGTAAGTAAGGAGGAAACTCTCAGTTATGGTGTGCCTCAGGGCAGCGTGCTCGGGCCTACTCTGTTCTTAGTCCACATAAATGGCCTTAGCGAGTTACTCCTGACTAATACCAAACTCATTACCTATGCTGATGCTGACATTATTTTCCCAACCAGTGAATTATATGCTCTTTGTGATGTACATACTGTTAGGCAAGCATTTCTGCTGAAAATTATATATCGTAAACATTCTGAGCTCTTATTTGATCCTGAACTAGGTGAACAAAGACGTCGAGCTGGTTGGGTCTGCGTGACAGAACCTTCTCGATTAGTAACAGTACGGAAACAGTATTACTTCCTAAGTTCTATACTGTATAACAAAGTAAATAAAATTCTTAATATTTGCCCACTTACATTACATAATTGTAGGAAAACTTTATATAAATGGCTGAAGTCCCTCACTTACAATGAGCTTGAAAACCTACTACAAGTTTAACTCTATTTTTCTTTTTTTTTTTGTACGAGTGCACACGCACACACACTCACACACACACACACACACACACACACACACACACACACACACACACACACACACACACACACACACACACACACACACGCGTGCTTATATAGAACGAATTTACCTATTCTTATTTTTTAATTTATAATATTGTGATCCATGTTACTATGTAATGGTTGGAACGCTGACGCCTCAGGTCCTTTTGAGGTGGGCGTTAATAGCTGCGACACAGTTTTAACTAATGTAGCTATTATCGTACTTATGTAAATATTAACATCTGTTTTAGTTCCAATAAAATATGATTTGATTTGATTTTGATATTATCTTCAGAAGTATTGATTACCATATCAGAAAAATATTTGTGTATATAACATATTATAGAAAATAAAAATGCGATAATGATTATATTCAGATATATTATGTATTTATTAACTATATTTAACAATATCTTGATAAATATTTGCGACTTGAGGAGGTGCTGTCGTCATCGTCATCTTCACCTACAAGTATTATTATATTGTTGTCAATAATAGTATCCATTCTGAGATCTCGCTCAAAGTTATCGAAAATAAGGGTTTTCGTTTTTTCGACCACCTTTGCCCAGTCATCCTTTGTTACTCTCATGCAGGCTTCTTTCAATAGAATCATCATTTTTTTTGTACCGAATGGCGGAGAAGTGTTGTGGCGGGCTGCATAACCTTTTATTTGAGCCCAGATTAGCTCAATCGCATTATATTGGCAATGATATGGAGGGATTCGAAGAACGCGATGACCGTATTCCAGAGCCAATTCATCAATTTCGTAACGAACTTTTGCCGGCTTATGGTCTTTAACTAATTTTATTAGTTCTGCTTTTAGCATTTCCATATTTGCGTCGATGCCGTTCGTTTGTAGCCAAGCCACCAATTCTTCTATTCTATTGGCTTGAGTAGGTGCTTCCTGTATTTGCAGCGAATGATAAGGGGAATTATCCATAAATATTACAGAAGGCTCTGGCAGGCCCGGCAATAGCACATTTTGGAACCACTCTTTAAATGTAGTCGCATTCATTTCTTCATGGTAGTCAGTAGTAGTTTTTGATTCAAAAGCTAGTAAGCCGTTCTCTACGAAACCGTATTTTGCAGAACCAGCGTGGCATATTATAAGCCGGGCCCCTTTACCCATTGGTACTTTCGACGTCGACGCCTTTGTATCATCTGTCCAAGAACGAGAAATAGTGTGATTGGCGTTTAGCCATGTCTCGTCAATGAATACGACATTATCCCAGTTATCAATTTTTTTCGATAACTATACTGTACATAAATTACGTGACTTCCCGCGTCCGCGTCCTTTTTGTGTGTTCATTTCGTCTAGACTTTTAGTATTTCTAACCTTATTAGTAAATTCTAGTATTATTAAAATAATATTAGAAAGAAAAACGTATTATATTTATAGCTTAACGAAAAATACCGTTACATATGTCCGTTATTTTTGGCGCAACACTTCAAAAATACACCGTTGGTGTATCTTTGTAAGAACGTAGTATGGATTTAACCTACAATTAACAAAATAAAGATTTCTTATTTTTTTAACATGAAATTTAGCGCAAAGTAATAACATTTATTTTCAGTTGACTTAATAATTTATTTTCTAATGATATTTGTTCGTTAGCAGGGCAAATAAACAATAACATTTTTTTATTGTAAATGCAACGCCACGTCAGAGTTACATCGTCCGTTTCATCATGACCTGTCAGGAACGCATTCTCTCGGCGGCCGGGGTATAATTAATTTATCTCTGGTGGTACCACGGAGTTGTCTGTAGTACCCATGGAAGTAATATATACTACGTACAACCAGGAATGAGCTCTATCTTTGCATCTCGCAGCCAAAATAAAGAAAATAAAACCTTATGCTAAGGTCGTAAGACTCTTGTTTGGCGCAAAATAAAAATGAAGCTGAGTGAGAGGGCAACCACTGAACGCTGTGTCCCGTTCTAACAGTGACTTAGAGTTGCCAGAGTTAAGTTGATTTAAATCGTTTCGTTGTTAGTAGAAAAATATGCGATTGTATAATATGTAATGTAATGAAGTAAAAACATTTACTTCTAAAATGCAAAATTATTTGTTGCTACGTGTAAAGGCCTTATTAACGCAACAATTTTGCAATTGGCGTATAGGTTTTCTTTTATTTGTATGAAATACGGACACCTGACCTGACAACCCCACATGAAATAGCCAACTCGGACGTTAATGGCGGTGGTTTTTTGATTCCGTGATATTTTTGAAGAATTTTAGTTAAAATGGGGAGAATTTGTGTCGTGGAGGCTTGCGAAAGTCAAAAGTCAAAAGTATTCCTTTCTCTATTAAAATAACTTTGTTTCAATTTCAGATTTCCTACAAACTACATACATTGTTAGATCCACCACATCCTCCTCAATCTATATTTGAAGATCCACTTGATACTCAATTGGTGAAGGCGTTAGCGAATTCATATCTCAATTTACGTTTAACTTATAATGCAAAATTAGAATCAATGAAACATATAAGGAATAAGCTGGGTTTGCGGCAGAAATTTCACAAGACTGTTTTATTTAGCAATGTCTGATTTAGAATAAAACTTAAATGTAAACTTGCTTTTTTCTTACCTAATTAATTAAATATACCACAATAGGTAGCTTATCGTAATTTTATCTCAGTCCAACTGCATGTCGTGTCCCACAAGGACCAGTAGGTAAGTACCTACCTGCCTATATGACGCGAGGGTGAAAAGCAATAAAAAACAGGAAATGTAAAGTGCCGCAAAGGGCAAGTTTATCATTAGCATCTTCGATTAAAATCCATCTGAAGCAATGAACTGCTGACGTCAGATAACAAATCATTTTTTTATAATTATTGTCCTTCAACCATAGTTCAATATAGTCACCATCGCCAGAGAGGGATAAGAGGTACAGTTACTGAGCTCTCACTCGGCTTCAATTTTGTGACAACAGCTCATTCCTGTTGTACGTAGTACTTATTACTTCCATGGTAGTACCCCAGTGGTACCACAGACAAAAAAAATTGTCCGTGATACCACTGGTGGTACCACCGACAACAATCGGTTCAGATAGGGGGTTTAAGTGGAAAGCACGCTCTCGCCTGCTCAAGTGCCAGACACCTGCCTATAGACAGCTGTACTGCACTGCGGCTTGTCACTCAAGAAATTAGTTAAAGTCCCTTGAGAGCCTGATAGGCTACTAGTTCTACATGAGTGTAGAACTAGTAGGAGTTTTTTTCCTAGTCATACATGTAGAACTAAAATGTATGGGAATATGCCACTTCACCAGCAACAGTTCCCATCACACCGGAACGCAGCAATGTTGCATAATTATTAGGATTTATGTAAGAAGAATAGTAGCCTCAAACCCGTCAACTAACTAAGTTAAATGAGGATACTAGGTGTTTAAGGACTCGGACATTATCCACACCACTCACTAGCCATCAAGCGATGCAGATTTCTTGGTAACTATGACGTTTTCCCAACCTTCCTTCTTGGTATCTATGATGATTTCCAAACCAAAGTGCTTGGTATAGAGTAAAAATAACTTTTGCCTTAATCATTTAATACTATGATACCATATATGTAGTTTTAGTCATCGCTCGAAGTGTCCTGGAATTGGAGTCGAACCTCGTACTGCGACCGGTACCAGATCCACCAGCCAAGCGCGTGCCGGGTCGCAGCAGACACTATCCAACAGTAATAGCAAACCTGAAAAAAAACATTATATCATATTACTAGTTGAATTGTATAACTATGAACCTCAAATGCTGTCCTTCGAACAGTGAATCCTTCCTGTCATGGTATATGGGGTCGAAACCTAGACGCTTACCAAACATCTGATCACCAGACTGCAAGTCACCCAGAGAGTCATGGAATGGGCTATGTTCGTCGTCCTTCGTGAGAGTTCCTAACACGGAAATTCGAAGAAAGACTGACAGCCAAAACTGTAGCTCAGAGGAAATGGAAGTAGGACCAGGCGGACTAGATCGGGTAATTATGTCATAGACGGTACGATAGATGGTCAAAAAGGACCAGAAGCATTGGCAGACCAGCTAGATGGTCGGACGAATTAATCATTATAACCGGGCGAAGTTTGATTTAGAGATTGGATTGAAGCTTTCCTAAGCTTAAAACCAAGAAGAGTGACGTGCACTGGAGGAGGCTTTCACTCAGCAATGGGTAATAACAGGCTGAAGAAGATATAAATATTTGAAAAATTTCAGAGTTCATGGGCTGGCTCGTCACCTATGTGATGAGTGTTTAAGTCTCTAAAACCCCTCACCAGATATAGTCCCTCATACCGGAACACAGCAATGTTTATACCCGTTGCCGAATACCAGACATAGTTGTGAAACCTATCTAGGGGGTTAATTTCCATAACTCAAATAGCGCTTAGCGTTTAAATTGTCACCATGGAACTAACTAATTACCGTGCTGAGTTCCGTGATTTCCGTACTGCAAGAACTTAAGCCACTACAAGATTTTCTTTCAGTTCTATACAGAGTATAGTTATACCAATATTTATTAAGAAATTAAACCGCTTTTCTTTAGGGGAAACGCCAAAAAAAGACCGTCGAGGCTTGGTTGAATAGATATTGTTCTGTTTAAAAAGAAACACGACTGCTATACAACCTTTTTACTTACTAGTGTCATACAAGCTAGTACGAAGGTCGAAGCCAGCGGCCATGGCGTGACGTGGCTCTCTTGGGTCATCAGTCCGGCCAGGGTGCGGCCCGACAACCAAGCAGCCAGCACTGCCAGCGGTGACATCAACATTATGCCGAGACTGTCAACCATTAGCTGTAAACAAATAAAATATAGCTTAGCTCCTTGTCTCCTCAAGAAGATGTTCCTGAATGCCTATCAGTGTATTCTTAGAATTCGGTATGGTGCTTTAGTGACAAAAAACGATGTTAAAATCCTGCGCAGAGTAACAAGTTTGTGTAGTTGTTCCTTACTGGTTAAGACAATGTAAGCCATCGATATACTATACCAACTAGATTGGCTGTCACGGCCCGAAAAGTGGTCACGAAAATAGCGCCACGGCGACGGTACCACAGCTAGCGTAAGGACGTATCAAAATGCCTTATTGCGCGTTTAATAAAATCTTTTTTTTTTTAAATTGAACCGACTTCAATATCACTGAAAAGTATAAAATAATTTAAATATTATTGAAGTTGGTGTTAGCGTACCTGCTGTGTATATTTGGCACCAACTTCAATAATATTTAAATTATTTTATACTTTTCAGTGATATTGAAATCGGTTCAATTTTTTTTTTAAAAGATTTTATTTTAAACTTTTTAGTGATATTTTCATATATAAAGATTGAACCATCGAAAACCGTAAATTTATCTAGGCAGGTAGGCAGGTAATGATCACATTATCGTATACATAGTTTTACATAATTCATGTTTCTTCAGAAAAAAATATCCGGTCGTAATGAAATTTGCATGGAATCATCATAGTAGTTTACTCTCTCGAATAAAAAAAGAATCATCGAAATCCGTTCATAATTGTCAGAGCAATGTAATGGAGAACATCAGTTTTATGGTTTTTACCAGATAAATTGCTCCACATCGTTCATGGTCCTCCAGGAAGTTCTTATCCGGTGTAATAAAATTCATACAGATTCAACACAGTGGTTTCTTCTTTCGAATAAAAAAAGAATCATTGAAATTGGTAAATATTTGCCAGAGTTATGACCATTTTTGTCCTTATTGTCCTTAAAAAGCGACTAAAACGTCATCTATATAGGCTTTCTTGCAGCTCTCAGTGCGCAGTCACCATTCTTGTTTTTCAGGAACTACTTATTACTAAGCAATATTTTTTATGTGACCCAATTAACGGATTAAAGAATGGATGGAAGAAAGATTTTTTCAAATCGGTTCATAATTGCCAGAGTTATGCGCGAACATACATAGAAAAAAAATATATATACAGACGAATTGAGAACCTCCTCCTTTTTTGAAGTCGGTTAAAAACTCTCCAAATACTTATCGGAATACTAAAATTGCAGATGGAGAAAGTTTTTTCATTTAGTACCTATTCTTATTACTAGTAATCTATCTATACTATAATAAAACTCAAAGAGCACTTATTCTGTACATTGAATATTTTTCCAAAATTTCTATGTGGGGATACTATACTATCGACATAGAGGCCAAAACATTTTTTTTTGGAATTATTGTCTGTCTGTCTGTCTGTCTGTCTGTCTGTCTGTCTGTCGTTCTGTTTGTCCAGGTATCATTTGAAAACCCGTTGATGGATTTTGATACGTCTTTCACTGATGTGTTGTGTAGAAGTAGGGGTGTAAATTGGTATATAAAACATCACGCTATGTTTCATAGGGACTAAGCAGTGAAACATTACTTGCACATATTACTACGTAATTTCCTTTGTATGTGAATAGGGTAATTATAGACTGATCAGTTAATCATTAAGATATGTATTATTACGCTATATACAATAGGGACTGAGCAGACATTTAGTTTGCATAAGATATGGCAGTGGCGAAGGGTAAATTTTTGTAAGGGGTAAGCCGGTCCGGTACACCCAGGAAATTTTCATTAGATTTCTGTATTGTTCTAAGTACTTTGCTGATAGCAATATGACATTATATCTTTGAAAAGTTATAATCTGTAAAATCTGTCGTTCATGAAATTTTAATGAAACTCCCCTAGTCCAGGTAGTGTATAGGTATTGTATCACGTCGCAACAATAAAAGATGCTAAATATTAAGAAGTTTTATTATCGAATATCATTAGACAGTAATTTACGATGTTAGCGTGATTTACATTATGAACAGCGCCATCTATCGGTGAAATTGAACATACAATCACTATAGAACTTTAATCAAGCTAAATATAAGAAAGTCGTGTTAGTTACACTATTTATAACTCAAGAACGGAGTAACCGATTCGGCTGAAAATTGGTGGGGAGGTAGCTTAGAACCAGGAAACGGACATAGGATACTTTTATCCCGGTAGGTTAAGGTTAAGCAACGTTAGGTAGGGTCATTAAATAGATGGGTGAACCGATTTGTATGAAAGTGTGCATAACGGGTAGGTCTGAGAATAGGTCATACAGTGTATTTCATACCGCTAGGTTAAGGTTAAGCAACATAAGGTAAGGTCATTAAATAGATGGGTGAACCGATTTGTATGAAATTTTGTGTGCATATCGGGGAGCTCTAAGAATAGGTCATAAAGTATATTTAATGCCGCTGATACCATGATTGACGAGGATATATAAAACGAGAGGAGGGTGCAAGAGAGGAGAAAGAGGGAGAGGGGATTCGAGGAGGGGGTGACGGGGTGAGGGATCGGGGGAGTTAGGTGGAGTAAGGGGGGGGGGGGGTGAGAAGGAGGAAGTTCGTAGAAGAGAGAGGGGGAGAGGGTTCAGAGAGGGGACAACAGGAAGAGGAAGAGGGGGAGTGTGACGGAAACCGAAGCGGGAGGGGAAAGAGAGACGAGAGAAAGAGCATATAAGAGAGAGATATGGAGAGAGATAAATCTAGGGAGGAGGGAGAAAAGGGGAGCAAAATGTAATAAAAGCGCGGGCGGAGCTACGCGGGTCAGCTAGTTTAAATAATAAATTTGCCTGCATAGCTCGGGGATTATGGCAACCAGTCCCTTCTAAGGGGAGGTCTTTGTTCAGCAGTGGATATCTTTTAGCTCAAGAGACTTAATGACTAATATCAGGCGTGATGCCATTAGAACGAACTTCCTGTTATCCCCAACACATAACTGCTACACAAAAAAGGTTTCAGTAATTAATAAAACAACCGTAAATTATTATAGCTATTCTCGTAATCGCTAATGAGTTCGAGTAATTACGGAAACCAAATTATAAGAAAACAGAGAAGAAATGTAGCATGACAGATGGTAATAAACATAACTCCAATTTGGGGGATATTATGATTAGTACAGGCTATAGTTAGAACTGACCTCGTTGTAACTAATATTGCTATTTATTTACACGTTGAATGTGACTTTAGGTATCCATTTTTTTGTATATTGACTGGCTTATTGATCCAGTTTCATAATTATAGTCTTGAATTGGAATACCAGGCCAGGTACGTAATTAAGTTGTGCTTCTAAGTTCTAAGTTCTTTATTGTGTGGTTAGTGGTCAATCTGTAGTCAGGGTTGTTCGAGCTGCACCTAGGCCTCTGACTTGGTTTAACGACTACTGTTTACATGACAACAACGGGGACCATTGTTATACGTGTTTTCTGAATGCTGCTATAATGCAACTAACCAGTCACCCGTGTATGTACTGAACTGACGTTGTTATGAGATCGAAAACAAATGTATACATAAAATGAATGTACACGAATACACTAGCGATTTCGTGAGTCCTTGGGTTTCTTACGTAGCGTACGCCCTGCTGCGCTACTTAAGATTGTTCTTAAAAAACTTGTCAGATGTAGTATTTACACAAAGAAAAATAAGGTTCAAGTTTATGAGGACGCACAGGGTAGTAAATTAAAATTACAAGCCATCTGAGTCTGTCTCGGCAGTCCAGTGTGTGTATCTGCAAATAACTCTAACCTAAATTGTTTGTATAACCTTGTCTATTACCGCGGGAGTGAGCCCTAGTAGCATGAAATACAGGGCTAACCTAGTTGAGGCTCCAGTCTACCCCTCGCAAATGTTACGTTATCATTAGAAATTAAGTACCTAATTAACTATCTTTGCGGAAAATATGTTTTTTCTAAATCTCATGGATGTCAAACCCAAGACGGGAAAATTAATTTCTTTTTCTGTTAGGAAATTAACTTTTGAAGTTAGGAAAAGCTTGAGCTTTAATTGTTGGCAAATGTAAGTAGTTGTGCTTGTTGTAATGTAGCGGTTTATAATGTACCAACCTCTGCGTGGAGCTACGTTCATTAACTTACTTGTTTGGCATTCTGACTCAACACCCACATCATCAAAGCTCTAGGCACTCCGTATCGATGCACCCTCTTCGTCGTGTATCTCGTTCCGCACAGTTCGCACCTCGACTTGCCCGACTCCGTCAGCCACCGCTCCAAGCACTTGACGTGAACTCTACCAACTGTTCCTCGGCACGAACAGACCGATATCAAACGACCAAGCTCCATCGACAAAGCTTCCCCGCCGTGACAAATGCGGCACATATCGTCCAAAGAATGATTGCTGGGACGCTCCACCTCTTCCGGAGTTTCGACCACAAACGGCACGCTGTCGCCTAACACAACAAGTTCTTGGTCCCAATCGATAGCTACTGTTCCAATTGTGCTTCTATTTATATCGCTTTTGTTCTGTTCCGGCAAAACGACGCGGCGCTTCGGACTTCGAACTTTGACTCGGTGCTGACGCGGATACTTCTCTTTTCTGAGAGGTGTTCTCTCTCGGTTATTTTGCCTCGCTTCTCTCTTTATTTGGTGTTCATTGGGTGTATTCTCCGATGGTTTTGATTGGTCGGTTTGGTCATTGTGGCTTCCTATTGTGTTGTAGAGATCGATGGTACTGGAGCTCGCTGTAACGTCTTTATCCACTGTTGATGTAGAACATTTTTTAACAGTTACCGTTGAAGAGGTGCTTTCACATTCAGCGACAATCTCCAGGGAGTTGGAGATTCTAGAGCTGTTTGCTAACATTTTGTTTTTGGATTTCTTCGCCTTTGACACAGCATGATTGTTCATTCTTAACTCTGGCTCGGTATCGGGATAGCTGAAAAATTCAACCCTATAGTATTAGTAACCTATAGTATTATTTGCACTTTTTTAAATGTCTGATTTATTAAAATGTTACTCTCTACAGGTAATGTTAAAATAATCAGTAGCCAGTTTAATCTCACTAATGAATGCTTTATTATTAAACAAACAAACCAAAATTGTTTCAAAGTAAAGCAAAGCTATCATTTGGAGAGATGACATTGTGATATTTGTTAACGAAGTCACGAAGTATCTTATTCATGCATGCCACGTTATCTTTGAAGTTCATTTCTATTATCGAATAAATAAAGCTACTGGAGATATTAATGCCTGTTTTAATTGGATTCCAAGAGTAGTTATGGAGTCAATTCGGCGCTCAATTTACCTGGGTTGCAAACCATTTTGCATCCTAGACGAATCGCGACCGGCAATATCATTTTGCACTGAAAACCTCCGGCGTCTCGTGTTAGGCATTTTACTGGAATTTTGTATTATTTTTTACTTGGATTTATAGAGAATTTTATTACAAAATGTGACAAGTCATTTTTGATAAATGTCATTTTTTTATAGATGACAATTTAATGTTGACTTGTTTTTTTTTAATGCCAATTGTGTGCAATATAGGTTTTTTTTTAGAATTTTATGATTATAAAATATTATAGGTAGAAATTTAAAGTTATAGATTATGGAGCGGTGTAAAAATAATATATATGTAGGTTTAAGGCCTCATTTACGGAGACGTCGCGCGTCGCGTGTAGCGGCGTGGCCCGCACTAAATTCAAATGTAGGGCGTTGGAAACGCGTGAAAAATCGCTTCTCCGTAAACGCACTCAGCGTTTACGGAGAAGCGATTTTTCACGCGTTTGCTTGAAATGGAGCGTGTTTTATGGCGGAGCCCGCGGATGGTATCGTCGCGTCCCACGCGGCGTTAAGCGTGGCGGCGCACGCAGCGGTGATTCTCGATGAAGCGGTGCCTGTGGCGGAACCTTCTGCCAGTCTATTTGGTAATCGTACAACACAGACGTAGTCACCATCGCAATGGAGTATGATATGATCAATTTTTTTAGAAGAAAATTGTATGTTAAAAAGTGAGTTGCACCGCCATTGGCGCAGCGGCGGGCGCCGCCACTCTTCCCGCCTCGCGTCTCTATAAACAACATCGTATATTGCTATAAGTTTGTCTTTACGCGTGCGATGATACGTGCCGCTTCACGTGCCGCCGCTACGTAAACAATAAAAACGTCCGACGCGCCGCGAGACGACACGCCACACGCGACGCCTTGCGTCTCCGTAAATGAGGCCTAAGTGGTCTGGACTTTGTGCAGTTATAATACTTTAACTTATAACCTATATACACACACACATCACAATTCTAGAAAATCTGCATACTTTAACCCTTCAAGCCTCATTATATTATTCCCTATCGGTGTCCACTGTACCGTTCAATCGGTTAAATTTCTAAACGGCGCAGATTTCTACCTGGTAAAAAAATCTTATTGTGTAGCAATGATTTAGAAGTAAAAATAACTCCTAACATTATAACCGTACAAAATTTCAATCTTTGTTCTTACCTTTCCGCCCTACGCTTTACGCCCTAAAGGTACGTAGTTTCTGTAGGATAAATTATAATATTTTATCTTTTTGTTCAGCGATATTCATATAAATATAGGGATTCCGTAGAATGTATAAGATTGGAATAATACAACCATGTTCGAAGGTTTGATACAAGGTCGAAATACGAATAGTGTGTAGCTTATCGAATAGCGTGGGATAAACTTGCGCATTGAAAAGGCTTCATGGAAAAGTTGGCCTTTGTTTTACGAAAGCGGGTACATACAGATTCTAGTTAAACCTCTGCTGGATATAGACCAATATTCCTTATATTTATACAGCGGGAAAATGTCCCATTCCCTAAGGAAAATATGTATTTGAATAGTAGTTGGGAGTAATTAATCTCATAAAATGTTTAACCGATATAAATTTTTCCGAGTTCACTAGGCGATACTTTCGTTTTGGATAAGGGCAAACTTTGTGGAAAATACTCGTGAGAAATTAATTATTTGAGATATATTTTTTACTTAATATTTTTCCACCTTATGGTAAGTGATGATAATAATCTTCTGAGTCGCTGGAGGTTTGGGGTTTGATAACTAGTATCTCCGCAGCAACTCCGAGGAGCACAGCTGCGGGGTTGCGCCCCCGTTCCCGTGAGTACCGTGACAGGTTCCCAGGGGAGATACAGTGTGTCCACCGGCAGCGAGCTGAAAGGAACCTGGAGCAGATTCCACTGGATAACCCGGGATCCCCTCGGATTCCTGATGCGACAGCCGCGTGATATTAGTATGTAGGTAAGGATCCCAGATATCCTGATTGACAACCCAGGGTCCCGGGGACTTTGAAGGTTTCCCCGGTGAAAGTAAAATAATGATATCATAAATAACTTTTTATCAGAACTAACGCTGTACCAGAAGAAAAATGGATGAACGCTGGCCCATCAGAACAGGGATACCTCATGAGTACTGGACCTCACCTTATGAACACAATGTCATTTGAAAGAGGCGTTATTGGCGGCGATCTTCCTTAAACCCGTGGGGTGTCCAGCACCTTCCCATCTTCTCCCGTTGGATGTCCGCAAGAGGCGACTAAGGGGCGACTAAGGGGAAACAAGATGACTGGCAGCAGCGTCTTTCTATTGGATTACCTACTTACCACCTATACTGCGAGCCCCAAGACGCCTGCCAAGCGTGGGGATGATGGCAGTCCCGCCTTTCTGAGGGAGAGCTTTTTTTCTTTAGAACGGTTTTACCAATTTTAGTCATCTTTCTTTTTAAATATTTTTTAATACTTCGTAAAATATTCTGACATTATAAAATAATAAGAAAGTTGTGCAAAAAAATTTCGCAAGCGGAGCTGCGCGGGACAACTAGTATTACATAAATATTGCTCTCTTTCGCTCGAACCACAAAGGTAACTGTAGATGAACATATATTATCATATCGCGGCAAGGAACAGTAGGTACACGTAAACCCATTACTTAAGCGGATATTAGTATATAGAACATATTTATTGCAACTCCATGGTTCCTAAAAGATGTTATGAAAATATTTCCATAAGTAAAAAATATCTATAATATCTAAACATAGCTAAGGTTCCTGGGTAAAGCCTAAAAAGAAAGCATTGAAATTGGACGCACCCCGTGGTGCGTCCAATTTCATATAACGTTCACAAGATATAATAAACATGAGATATACCATCTGTTGATAAAATTTCTTTACATGTAAAACTTATTTCGTATAATGTATATTGACATTTAATTTATAATAACTTTTTTTTGTAAATACGAGGTGCGTTCCGTTATAGGTAAAACTGCGAATTTGAATTTTTTTAAAGTTTCAGAATTTGATTTAAGTACTCAATAATTTGCGATAAATTATGTTAAAAATCGTACAGAATATTGTTCGAACATTTAATAGTCGTGAACAACTTTATAGAACACATTTCATCCGGTAAAAAATCCGTATCAACTACTTCGAAGGAAATGTTTCGCGCGCCGATATCTTTCATAATGGCAACATTTTCCTGCTTCGAGTAGAGATTATTTCGAAGTTTACTTCGATTGTTTCCCAGAATACAAGACTCGAGAAAATCACTTCGCGTTTCGAGGTTTCTTAGTAGAGATAGGCTTTTCGATTTCGACCTAAATTCGAAGTAAGTGAGAATCTATCTATTGCTCTCCAGGTTCGAAATTCGTTACACTTGTGTCGGACACCGCGCAATTACTGTCTCCACAGCGATGTCACGGACACTGAGCGACAGCGCCACTACAACTGCAGTAAGGTGTCGTCGCATGGACACATATAACACTGTGTGTCTAGTGTCGTCGTGTATCCTTACCTTTATGAAAAAAACTTATGCTTATATGATAAAAGGTTTCGTCGCGCGCTCCCTACTGAGAACACAAACATGGCCTCTTTTTACTATGTCAAAACATTTTCAAACCAGGTTATTATTCCTTATTAAATTTAAACATATAAACTTTATTTATTTTTGTTATGCTCTTTTAATTTCGTATATTTTGATACCTACTCGATAGGTTTCGTAATTTTTTTATTAACTTTTCGTACGTATTTTAATATATAGAATAGAATAGAATATGTTTTTATTTCACACAAATAACACCGTAGCAGAATAATAACTTACAAATTGATGCACGTTGTTTGTGTGAAACCGGGCTACCACCCAGCGTTAATGCTGTATTGAAGCATAACCACAATACAGCGCTGATTTTCAGTGGCAGCCCCGAGTGACCTCACGCACGCAACTTACATTTACATACTTATTCACTTTTAAAATAAATAATATTGGTAAAACATAAGGACTAAAATATGAAGAAAAAAACAAATATGTAACAAACTTGAGGAGCGAACAAAATCTTTGTGAGGAAAAACCATATAAATAAAAACCACATGTAAAAAAAAAGGAAAACAAGAATAGTATGGACAACCTACATAGGTACCCATTTTTAATTGCGCAACAAATCAACTAGTAAGCACTTTAGTTTAACAATCAAAAATAATTATTTACACATCATATATCTACTGAAATAAATGCTTTTATACAATCAAGCTCAAAATAAAAATATTTCAGTTAATACAGCAGATCACAAAGCACTTAATAATAGAGAAGGTTGAGCAGAATCGCCCTGAATACAGTTTATTAAAATTAACCGGTGTGTAAACTACAAGAAGTGACAATTAATGACACACAAATACTAAAAAAACTAATAAGTACAAATGAATTTACCTACTACTCAGTTTGATTTGGACCGAAAATCCCCAATATATCATCTTCTGTGCGAATGATGCTTGCCTGGTCACCAGATTTCTTGCGAGCGAGGATACGACCATTCTTCGTCCACACATACGGCCAACCATGGTATTGATCAGCATCCCGCGCCCGCCGGAACAACTGGCGGTTATTCTTTGTCAAGCGCTCGTTTATGTAAAAAGGTCTAGGCTGGCAGGACATATTCAAATCCACGGTGCTGACACCACGCCGTACACGCGCATATCGCGCCAATTTTTTTTTTCAAAAGCCTAACCTTTTAACGTACACTTGGGTTTAAAACACAAACATAACGAAACCTTAACTGTCAAAAGCCAAAAGGCCGTTTGGAAGATACAAGGTATTAAAAAATACAAAAAATACAAACAAATATACTACTTACATACAATATCCGCGCGAGACACGTAACCACACGTAACCATTCCTTGGCAGCCGGGTAAATAGACCATTATAACCCCCTATTATTCGCCCGTCAAGAGAAGACGCTTTGAGGTCATTGGATATCTAATCTAAAAGAAATATATAAGAACCCATTACGCCTGTCTAATCTATAACATCCATGTTGGAGATAACAGAAAATAAATAGAAGCCTTTTCCTCGAACGCCAGACGCCTTGTTTACTAATTAATTACACGTTTAGGAAACCATTAGGATGCCCATCGAAGCAGTGGCACCGATGTATTTTATAGAGCCATTTTCAATAAGGAAAACCTTTTTGATGACGTCCATCACAAACATTTTCCTCCTGAAAATCAGTCCGTGCGTGGTTCGCGTGGAAGTCAGACGTCTGCTATCGCGTATCGGCAGACGCAAGCGGTTTTCGAAAAGTTTAATAATTATTTGAAAAATTGAATGTTTTCTGACTCAGTTTAAATTTGAAACTCGATGAGTTAGTGAGTGGCTGGAAGATGTTAGAAGAGTTCGATAAAACTTATTCAAAACTGTGTTGAAGTTTTTCCAAAAGGAAACTAAGTTTTCTTTTAAGAACTTTCTTACCTGACGTAAGTATTTCGTGTTTTTTTTTGTTGTTCAGTATAATCTACTATAGATTTTTTTAAGTTTAAAACATATATCATATATAAATATAATAATGTATGAAGCTTTAAATGTCCTGACATTTATCGAAAGCTTCCTGGATTAGGAGGTTTCTCTTCATCTTAGGTACATAAATACTAGTATTTTAAATTAAAATTTTAGTATCGCTGTTGTTGTGTTAATGTTTTTAATGGAATGCCTTATAACAGTTGCGTCGTTTGGATATGGTATTTACCAAGATTTTTTATAAATCCTACTTATTAGAACATACACCTCAAAGCAAACATTATAAAGGCCCTTATCGACAAAGATACATTACAACTAACCGCCTATTACCTTTTCAAACTTGGGCTATAAAAATATTAAGACATGAGACTTCTTAAAATTACTTATAGGCATTTTTCTTCTTCTTCTACTTAAACATAATATGTGTAATCAGAGATTACATACTCTATGAATAGTTTTTGACGCATTTCCTCAACATAATGAATACAGAGAAATAGTCAGGGCTGGCACAGCGAGCGTGATATAAAAAAACACAATAATAATATTGTTAAATTTTGATCTAACTAATCTACTAGAATAACTAAGTATAAACGTATAGGTATCTAAAATTAATGTAAAAAATTACAATCTAAACAATAGTAATTAAATAACGAATATTTTTAAATAAAATAATATATTAATATAATTAATGTTATTACGCGAATATTACACATTTAATTAAAAATAATGTGTTCGAATATACGTGAAATAAAAAAATCAAAAATAAATTGCGATGTATTCAGAAAACCAGGTCATCATCATCATCAGCCGGAAGACGTCCACTGCTGAACATAGGCCTCCCCCTTAGAACGCCACAATGAACGACAATTGGCTATTTGCATCCACCGGTTACCTGCGACGCGCACAATGTCGTCTGTCCACCTAGTGGGAGGCCTACCAACGCTGCGTCTTCCGGTTCGTGGTCGCCACTCGAGAACCTTTCTTCCCCAACGGTTATCGGTTCTTCGAGCGATGTGGCCTGCCCATTGCCACTTCAACTTGCAGATTCTGAGAGCTATGTCGGTGACCTTAGTTCTTCGGCGAATCTCCACATTTCGGATTCTGTCGCGCAAAGAAACTCCGAGCATAGCTCTCTCCATGGCTCGTTGTGTGACTCTGAACTTTCCTAAAAGGCCAGCCGTTTAAAATACGCGACATGGTGATAAAATCTTTTGCTTTCGGACAGGATTTCTCCGAATTCTTTCCCTTACTGCTTTGACCACCTTTTTCGTACGAACACTACGTGGACGGCCAGATCTTTTTCTGTCACAAACAGAGGAGATCTCCTATTAATAGCCCAGTATACAAACATTTTCCTAATACCAAGCTTATGGAGAGTTTTAAAAATTGCATTTGGCTCCATACCTACTTTGTGTAATGCAATCACAGTGATTCGGTTCTCATTATCACTCTACTTCATGTTAATATCGCAAAATATTGTACAAGTACCTATTGGCGCCAAAATGCGAAAATTCAATGAACAATCATAAATATAAAAATGACAGATACCAAATTCAAATGTAATATTTTGTTTATCTTTAATTATAACAGTATTTATGGACAGACTCCTACACCTACCTTCAGACTTCAGATACCTACTTATATCTACACATTTACATATTATGTTTTATACTCAAGGGTTTACTACCAACGAGAGTATACTAGAGAATTCATTAGGTGAAAAAGTTTATCTGCATTAATCTACTGGCTCTTTGTAATCAGAGCAATTTATCAATCCCCTGATTATCGGCTCTTGATCTTTGAGGTGAAAGGTCTGATGAATTGCTGTGTTCACCTAAGAACTATATCCAAACATCAGTATCAATCACAGTTGATTAGAGTCTATTCAATGTCCCATGATTATACATTGGGATTATATATCCTAGTTTAATGTACATTATTAGCGTTTAAGAAAGGTAGGGAAGAACAATGTACACCTTTGATAAAAAAGAAGTTTGACAAATAAAGTTTATTATGAAATCTCTGATAAAACTATGTGGGCTTGAACTACCCACTGCAAGTTAGACATTTTATTAAAATTTTTAGCTTTTAAATTATTTCATCAGCAGCCGAAGGACATCCACTGTTGGACAAAGGCTTTAGAAGGGAGGGGTTGCCATTATCCCCACGCTTGGCAGACGGCTTGGGGATCGCAGAATAGGTGGTAGGTAATCCAATGGGAATGGGAATGCTGATGCCGGTCTTCTTGTGTTCCCTTAGTCGCCTCTTACGGATACCAAACGGGAGGAGATGGGAGGGTAGGTGATATTCTTACCCGGTCACCCCACGGGGATTTAAAGGATTAAAATATTTGAAGGCTTATAATTTTGTAATACTGTTGAAACACATGTTTAATATGTGTATGTGTGTTGAAGCATTATAATAATAATAATACCAGCCCTTGTTTCTGTCCCACTGCTGGGCACGGGTCTCCCCTCAAGATGAGGGGGCTTAGGCCATAGTCCACCACGCTGGCCAAGTGCGGGTTGGCGGACTTCACACGTCATTCGAGAGCTAGTTAGGCTTTCTCAGACATGCAGGTTTCCTCACGATGTTTTCCTTCACCGAAAGCTAGTAACAATCGCACAAAGACGATTCGCACATGATTCATTGAAGAAAACGGAGGTGCGAGCCGGGGTTCGAACCTGCGCACCTTGTTTCCAAGGCAAGCGCTCGCCCACTGAGGCTGTTACCGCATTCTTACATGTTTAAAGCATTAAAACATGACAAAACACATATACACGCCTGCTTTTTTAGCGGTACTTCTCAGTAGCACTTCTAACTACCATGGGAAGATAACGTGGCCACGTTATCTTCCCATGGTAGTTAGGAAAAACATATTTTATGTAAGAGCCCCCGTGGGGGGACTATTCATAATAAAGATATTTTGTCTTTTCCCTTAATAGGGGAGGTCCACACAAATTACCTTTACAGGGCGTCATAGCCTAGTAACGCCTTTGAGTAGGTAGCGCTGTGTTCCGGTTCCTACGGAAGTATGTTTGCAAACTAACTGTGGAATAGTCTACCTTTGCCAATTAGACGTGCCGAGTTCGTAGTTTGTAGACGTCCTTAGTTACTTTTAAAAGACTCCTTAAGGAATATTTCTTGGTCTCCTAGCCATGATTTTTTTTCTCTTCCATGATATCATCTCTATACTATCATAGTATTATGTAGTTTTCTTACTTATTTTCTCACGATAGATAAACTATGTTATATTATGTTTTATGTATATCGAATATATATACATATATTTATATATTTGAATGTATATATAATATTTATCATAATATTATTTATAGCTTTTTCTAATTTTATTTTATTTTGTTTCTTGTACACCATTCCTTCTTTTGCTGACTGATCGTTCCTCTCCATCCTAAGGTTGTCTGGAAGAAATCGCAACTTGCGATAAGACCGCCCAATGTACCTATAGATACTATTGTAGTTTTTTTGTATTTCTATTTCATGTACTTTTTGGAGTGCAATAAAGAGTTGTCTATCTATCGATCTAACAACGCTCTACTATCAACGATCCTCTCATTTGCTGCACCGTTAAAATAAATGATTCATCATAATAATCAGCCGGAAGATGCCCACTGCTGAACATAGGTCACTTACTTAGAACACTACAATGAACGACAGTTGGTTATTTGCATCTACCGGTTTCCTGCGACTCGCAAAATGTAATCAGTCCTTAGCGGAAAACGCGCGTACTATGCGTCTACTGGTTCGTGATCGCTACTCGAGAACCTATCTTCCTCATCGGTTATCAGTTCTTCAAGTGATGTGGCTTGCCTATGGCCCTTTCAATATCTGAAGAAATGAATAATCTTCAAAAATACATTTTGTTTTATTTGATGATTTAATTGATGATTATATTCATCATCATCATCATCACCACCGGGGGACGTCCACTGCTGAACATAGACCTCCCCTTTGGAACGCCACAATGAACGACAATTGGCCAAATGATGCTTAGTACTGGTGAAATTAGCTTATGACATTATTTAGAAAGAGTAAAGAATTAAAGCTTAGTTATTATTTTTATTAGTGACTGTACTTTTGTTGAAATAGGCTAAGTGGTAAAACAAAAATGAAGCAATCGGAGCAGTGGGAAAAAATATTCCCGTTCCTCCTACCAATCGGAGTTCCGATCGGAGCACTGGGAATAACCCGCTATTTGCATGCATCGGTTATCTGCGACGCGCACAATGTCGTATAGGTGGACATAGTGGGAGGCCTGCCTACGCTGTGTTTTCTGGTTCGTAGTCGCCGATATGAAGAAAGGTTCCTAAACCTTTCTTCATATCGGCTGTCGGTTCTTCAAGCTATGTGGCCTACCCATTGCCACTTCAACTTGCAGATTCTGAGAGCTATGTCGGTGATCTTGGTTCTTCGGCAAATCTTTTCATTACGGATTCGATCGCGGTAAGAAACTCCGAGCATAGCTATCTCCATAGCTCGTGGCTCTGAGCTTCTCCAGATTATGATTATTAGTATTGATTATTAACCGACTTTTTAAGTACAATATTTTCATTCACATCACATGACATTTATTTGAGAAGCAAAATTATTTACTGAACAAGAACCCTAATCTAGGCTACGCGGCTGACAGAGAGCAGGTTCGATAGTTATTTAGTTTATTTTAGTGTACTACCAATAAAATGTGACTTTTTTAGACTTTGTCCTTGAAGTTGGCTTTTATTTTTTTTTATTAGTAAAATACTGTATTTCTCATTTTCCTCATCTCAACGTATACATACGTACGTTCAGTAAAATGCAGGCAGCTAAAAGGTATGGTCGGGCGGTCACATTGATAACATAGATGCGGGCAGCTTTTGACAGCACAAAAGAGATATAGTTTATGAGTTTCAAATTTTTCCTTAGGAAACAAAGATATATTTTCAACTAACATTTGGACACCTTTCCGACATTAAACTATAGATTCCGATACACAACTTTTCGTCATAATATACTATAACAATTTTGAACTAGAGCCATCCCAATAAACATTGTATTAGGAATTTACAGTAATGCCTATAACCTTGCCAGTTAGTTCTTTTTTAACCAACTTCACAAAAGGAGGTTCTCAATTCGTCTGTATATATATATTTATTTTCTATGTATGTTCGCGCATAACTCTGGCAATCATTAACCGATTTGAAAAATTCTTTCTTGTACGGATAGCCCGCTCTACTGATTGGGTCCCATGAAAAAATATTACTAACAAATAAGTAGTTCCTGAGAAAACAAGAATGGTGACTCAGAAAAAACTGTAGGAATGCCTAAAAGATGATGTTCTTATCGCTTTTTAAGGACAGAAATGGTCATCACTCTACCAATTTCAATGATTCTTTGTTTATTCGAAAGATGGAATCACTGTACCGAATCTGCATAAATTGTATCACAACCGGATAAGAACTTCCTGGAGAGTCATGATTGATGTGGAGGAATTTATCCGGTAAAAACCATAAAATTGATGTTCTCTATTACATTATGTGTGACAAATATGAACCGATTTCGATGATTCTTTCTTTATTCGAGAAAGTAAACTACTAAAATGATTCCATGCTTTCATTACGACCAGATAAATTGTTTCTGAAGAAACATGAATAATGTAAAAAAACTATGTAGACGATAATGTGATCATAACCTACCTAGATAAATTTACCATCTACGATGGTTCAATGAATGAAAATATTATGTATGAAATTATCACTAAAAATAATAAAAAAATTATAAAAAAAATGAACCAACTTCAAATACACTAAAAAGCATAAAATAATTTCAATAAATAGGTATCATTGAAGTCGGTGTTAGCGTACTTACTGTGTATATTTAGCATTATATTTTGAGGTTTGAATATCTGTTTGATCCTCTTTGTGGCTCGACTTAACAGACGTTATTATTGTCATTATTGTCTTATAGTCTACTAAAAAAAAACCGTCAAACTAGTCCATTTGTTTGGTAGCTACGACGTCACAGACAGATGTAGGCGACAACCCCTCGGCTTTGCGTCGGGATCTAAAATATAAGAACACCTGTTTTCATATTGAAATCAGAATCAATATAATATTTTTATTCTTAAGCACTTTTATATCATTAGGTTGTTTCATAAAGAGAAGCGAATTTTATTCGGCATTATTCTGATATATTATTAATTAAAGTATACATAGTAAGTAGGAGCAATAGGTACTTCATGTACCTAAAGTTAATTCTAAGTATCGAGAAAAAAAATTTCTTATTAGATCTAGCAAACATTTCAACACAGTAGCACAAGATTTAGATTTAATTAATACAAGTATTCCTGCACATAAAAAAAACGAGCTATGTCGTTTTCAGTCGTAGATGCGAGTGTTAATTAAGAATCAAACGAACTTACCTTGTGAAGTTTGATGTCTAATTATATGAGTTTATTGAACGAAGACAAGTCTGATTTACTAGCAGCAGACGGGAGATCATGCTGCCCAAGTCACACATTTAAAGATATAAATACATATTTTTTTAAAAATAACCTTCACTATTTTGACTCATTTCTCGGCAATGGCATGCAACCGGTCGCCATCTTCATTACTTTTAGAGCTGATTTTTTTCGATACTTTTCGGGAATATTGAGGGAGGGCGGGAGTATACTTGTCTTCGTTCAATAAACTCATATAATTAGACATCAAACTTCACAAGGTAAGTTCGTTTGATTCTTAATTATACTTCGTTTATTTCACGAAGACAAGTCTGATTTACTAGCAGGATGTTTAAAAAATTAATTAAAGATATTAAGGCGTATTGCCTATCTATATACTTAATAAATTTCTTGTTTACTTTTCATACAAGATATACTGTTCATACTAAATACCGCGACAATGATTTTCGGTTCTGTAATGGCAGAGATATACATGTCTCTCTGCGGTATCTCTAGTTTCCAATTTTCAAACAATATAGAAATAAAGACTCCGTCCACGTCTGTCAGTCGTATACTTTTTCTAAATCCAGACCGCGATGCGATCTCCAACCCCATTCAAAGAACCTGCCCTGCAAGGTTCATTATTTATTCTTCAATTTATGCACACAGAAGGAAACAATTACATAAAATTAATAGGAAAAAATGTACAAAGGTGCTGCTTATTTCAAATGGAATCTATTCCAGCAGACCTGTAAGAGGAGAGTTGAAAAAAAGAAAAGAAGAGAAAAGTGGACACAGTGCACATGAAGAAAAAGGAAATAGATATGCATGTGTTCATATTTATAATATATATGCATGTTATACATAAACAAACATAAGAAGCGGCTGAAAAATTTGTAATGTTGTACAGTTTTGAGCACTCATTTTCTAAGATAACTAGCCGCCTTGTATTCCAAATAAACTTTCATATTTGGTAAATTTCAATATTTATTATTTCAATAGTAAAAAAAAAGTTTTACTTTACTCCTTTGAAGAACCTTATTTTGTTGGCTATATAAATTCATTATTATAATATTGTGGTCATCATTGTTGTCCATTAGGGTAACAATAACAGATTCTGATTTCAGTTAAAGTAATGCGAGTGTAACCAGAATGATATGTATTGTAAAAAATAAATGATAGCGTAGCAATTATCAAGGGATAGCGGTATAACCACCCTGATCACATATATATGGCTATAATATGCCCAATTATCACTATGCGATTCACATAAATTGAAGGTTCTAAGTCTGTATTAACATGTTTTTACTCTATTTTTAGACTTTAGTGATATTAATTTTTAATATATTTCATGTGTATATAAAGACTTTATTTTCTTTTACCATTAGACTGCGGTACTATATGTAGTTAAAATGCGTGAAGGAACGCTAGGTATTTTGCAACAAGTAATAAAATTCGATTATAATACGATTAATATAAGTATGTCAATGCTAATAAGTCAGAATTACATAAACCAATGATTGATGTGAGTAATTATGATAGTGGACGTAGAGATCTATCTAATATATAAAATTCTCGTGTCACAGTTTTCGTTGCCATACTCCTCCGAAACGGCTAGACCGATTTTGATGAAATTTTTTGTGCTTATCCGGTATCTATGAGAATCGGCCAACATCTATTTTTCATCCCCCTAAATGTTAGGGGTAGTCCACAAATTATTTATATGGCAAAACAACGTTTGCCGGGTCAGCTAGTAGTTTATAATGTTAATCTGTATTACCATCAGTATTCATATTATGTATCAATCGAATGATCTTGTAACTTTATTATATAAAACTAATGTTTGATTGACGGGACGTATAATGCGGTGGCTAGAAACCTCAACCACCACTCCGAAGTCGAGGGCTGAATCCCAGCCAAGACAACTGTTTGGATGAACGCGTCCAGCATGAGGTTGTTACAATAGATTATGTATTCATATTTGTACATACACATGTATGTTCGTCGGCAGAACGAGTTTCGCCGTAGCACAAATTGCACAATCTTTGCAGTGCGTGGCTTACGAGATTATTATTATTATTTTTTAATTGTGAATACAGACATCTACTTACGTACATCCGTCGTAGATATACAGTGTAGCATATTCGGCTCGTAGTGTTTTCCTGCGTAGTTACTGGCCTGCGGGCATGATGAAAGTGATGTCATCGATGTGCAAGGATCTGCACAGGCCTGTGGTAGGGATAAACATACGGCTTCTAGGCTGTCCCCATACGTTAAAAGCTTCTGAAAAGTGCGGTGCGAAATTAAATTACATGTAACTAATAAGCTTTTTTTTTTTTTTTTTTTTTACTGTATACTCTGTTCTTTGTTATATTTTTCGATTCAATTCAATTTATTTATTGCAAAATATGATTACAGGTGTTATACAAACATAGTAGCATCATATTATAGACATAGACCTTACGGTATGCAATAATATTAGTTTCACAGTTCTAACGTAGACGTTGTTACTTAATAAGAATTTAAAATATTTGAGCTGTGCAGGCAACGCTGTTGAACCTTCTTGATTTCATTATATTGCATAACGGATATTGTTACTACCCATTGGTACAGAAATGCCAATGTAGGTATAATATAGGTTGTTCTAAGGTTTTACGAGTAAATAAATTGAAATATAAGTTTAAGCAAGCTTCCGCCATACTGGAATTAATACTGCTAATGATACTGAATTTAAGCATTCTATAAATGATGTATCTTACGCAGGGCCCTGGCCCAATAAGTGCTAAGTTGTGCACAATATTATTATGCACAACCAGTAGTCACAATCAGTATTATTATATATACCTTTTTACTTTATTTACGCTTTCTGGGAGACATACTTTGCTATATCTCGGTCTATGCGCTACCTCCTCTGGAGGCGCATAACTAGCTGGGGTTCATAAAATCCATATCTACCAATATGTGCATGATAATTTGATATTATGTGTGGTACTATACAATGCATCAAAGATTGTTATATGTATTAACTTGATGCCATCGGAGCTATATACGGTATACGTGGGAATTCGACAATAATACATATTGTAAGGTAGTTCGATGTCATAAGACCCATAACCAGTTTACGTAAAGATCAAACAATAAATACACTTTGTAAGGCATTTTGATGTGACAGTAACCCTACACAGTGTACGTGAGGATCGAACAATAAATACACGTTGTAAGATAGTTACACGCCATAGGACCCACACAGTTTACGTGAGGATCAATCAATAAACACATATTGTGCATTTTGTCACAGGACCCATACACGATTCACATGAGGATCAAGTGAGTACACACTGCGACGCAGTTGGATATCTGATACTTACATGGGATACTTACATGATGCCCATGAGGATTAACCAATGAATGCACATTATAGTGTGGTTGGACGTCATATGATCCATACACGATTAATGTGAGGATTAACCAATGAATGCACATTATAGTGTGGTTGGACGTCAAATGATCCTTACACGATTCACGTGAGGATTAAACGATGAATGCGCCTCGCGGTGTAGTTAGACGTCAAATGATCCTTACACGATTCACGTGAGGGTTAAACGATGAATGCGCCTCGCAGTGTAGATAGACGTCAAATGATCCTTACACGATTCACGTGAGGATTAAACGATGAATGCGCCTCGCGGTGTAGTTAGACGTCAAATGATCCTTACACGATTCACGTGAGGATTAAACGATGAATGCGCCTCGCGGTGTAGTTAGACGTCAAATGATCCTTACACGATTCACGTGAGGATTAAACGATGAATGCGCCTCGCAGTGTAGATAGACGTCAAATGATCCTTACACGACTAGCGCGAGGATTAAACAATGAATACACATCATAGGTAACATTGTATACATATGTCATATGATCCATACACGGTTTACGTGAGGACAATACGACTAACGCCTCTTGACCAGCTCCGAAGACGATGACAGCTCCTAGCTATTCACAAACACCACACCAAAAAGACATCACAGAAAAGTATGGTTATAATTATATTTATTTATTTCATGGCACCTTCCGTACACTATATACGTACGTAACACGTTTTCATAACACAAAGTAGGTAGTGTATGCATAAATATTTTCGTAACATTGAAATTGTGATATCGAAATGGTATATCTGATCTATGATTAATTTGTGGGTTCAAATAGGTAAATATCATATATCACGTCATCCTCGCGCAAAATAAATACGTTGGGATATCACGAGTACATCATACGATGAGCATCGAATAGAATATAGTTCATGATAGGTACCTTACCTTAATTATTTATGTTCTTTCCAAATGCCAAAGTACACAAAAGCGCGCAAACGCCCTTAAGATACTATGTTGGGACACACATACAATACACGTTTTGTGATACTGAGCATTTACGTACGACATATCTTGGCGTATTTATGATTGAGATGTTTTAATCACAATGTAGATTATTTAATTAATATAAAAATATAATAAGTGGGTAGTTGCCAAAAAGAAAAATATTAGTCTGTACTTTGAGATATAATTTTGTACTCACCTTGAAGTTTTATTACAACTACAACAAGTAAAGAATTTACCAATATTATGTTGACACATCTTATGACGATACAATATCTTCACTAGCGGAAATTTTCTTTAAATCCAATCTTATTTGATTTGTGGAGGTAAATTTACGTGTGACTCGGGCATCACAAAATCACGTAATGAAGATGGCGACCGGTTGCATGCCATTGCCGAGAAATGAGTCAAAATAGTGAAGGTTATTTTTAAAAAAATATGTAACTATATCTTTAAATGTGTGACTTGGGCAGCATGATCTCCCGTCTGCTGCTAGTAAATCAGACTTGTCTTCGTGAAATAAACGAAGTATAATATTGCTTATTTATTACTATTTTATACCGCTGTTAGTAGTCTTCATCACTGTTTATTTATTATCTCTATTTGCGAAAACTTTTAATTGGCCTTCTGTTACTTTCCACTCTGTATACCTTGTACTAGCTGTCAGTTTTCTGATTATAAAAATAAAATAATAAAACAACTATTTTATCCATATTTTTTCATAAAATGAATTATATCAACTCTCAGTCCAGACACGGTCTTCTCTGACACAGAGTTAATTTAGTAAAACTAATAAGTTCCTTGGGTACTATCTTCTTTATATTTTAGTTACTTACTGGAAAATATTTATGTTTTACTAACTTTAAAAAAATATTTTCAGGAAAAATAAAAACCGACTTCAAAGAAAATGATCTAAAAAGCAGTATATAACAAAAATATATTGCTATTGAAATGAAAATCAGTTAATATAAACTATAGATAAATATATACTTCTCTGGATAACCTTTTTCGGAATATGGTCGTAAAGTCCAAAAAGTGACAAGCTAAATGCGATTCACTATTATTCATTATTATAACTTGCGTTCACGTTATCACGCAACTCAAACGGCTATTGCAAGAGTAACTTGCTGGAAACATTAAAAACTAATTAGCTGATTTTGATGAAACTTGTACTCTTCCCTAAGTTGAATGATACTAAAACTATTGCAAAAAGAATTACTACAATCGGATTTATAGTTTCTGATTTCGTTATATCGGTCGTATCGGTTTCTGAGAAATCGCTAGACAAACAAACAAAAAAAAAAATAAAGATATATTCATATTTCATTCTTTTTGAAACCGGTTAAAAATCATCACTTTCCATTGCCTTTATTTTTTTTTATTTGCCTACTTTGTCCCAAAGATGAACAAACGCCTTCTCTTTTTCCTTTCATAACTCTCGATCCTGAGCAATACATGGCCACGCCAGACCCACAAAGTCGTCTATATTGTCCCTCCAACGTCGCCTTGTTCTACCCTGTCCTCGTCGACCGTTGCGGGGCATCCAGAACGTGGCATTTCTAGCCCACCTCTGCGGATTCATTCTTGCGACATAACCTGCCCACTCCCATTTCAGCGTTACCTACTTTTCTACCACATCCGTAATCTGGGTAATAGAGCGCAGATTGATGTTTCTAACTCGCTTAACACCAAGTATGCTGCGCTCCATTGCCCTTTGAAAAACCTTGAGTTTGTACTTTTTTGCAACTCCGTTAATGACCAAGTTTGGGCACCGTAGTAAGTACAGTCAGTAGACACATGTATACAAGCCTACGTTTCCAGTGTATAAGAAGGTTACCCTTCATATTCCTTCATGGACCAGAAGCTTTTCCAGGCGTTTTCAATTCGTCTGTCAAGTTCTTTTTGGTATCGATTTTCAAATGAGACTATCTGGCCCAAATAAGTATACTCGTCGACATATTGTATAACTTGACCATCTACTTCAACTCTATCTTTCATACCGTTGGTCATGCTGCTGCACGCTGGGTTTTGCTGCAATTCATGGATGGACTAAACTCTAGGCTTGCGGTACTGAGTTCTTGCAGCATTTGTTGGAGTTCAGATGATGTTGAGGAAAAAAGGACAATATCATTAGCAAAGCGGAGGTCTGTTAACATAAATCCATTCACGTCAATCCCTTTTGATTGTCACAAGTGCTCTAGCCTTTGGAAAACCTCCTATAATACGCTTATAAACAGCTTCGGTGAGAGAGGATCACCTTGTTTAACTTCACGCTCGATTTTAAATGCTGTACCGGTAGTTTGTAACTTAATATCGGCAGTACTATTTCTATACATCATCATCATCAGCCGGAAGACGTCCACTGCTGAACATAGGCCTCCCCCTTAGAACGCCACAATGAACGACAATTGGCTATTTGCATCCACCGGTTACCTGCGACGCGCACAATGTCGTCTGTCCACTTAGTGGGAGGCCTGCCTACGCTGCGTCTTCCGGTTCGTGGTCGCCACTCGAGAACCTTTCTTCCCCAACGGTTATCGGTTCTTCGAGCGATGTGATGTGATGCGATGTGGGCAGGCGCCCATTGCCACTTCAACTTGCAGATTCTGAGAGCTATGTCGGTGACCTTGGTTCTTCGGCGAATCTCCACATTTCGGATTCTGTCGCGCAAAGAAACTCCGAGCATAGCTCTCTCCGTGGCTCGTTGTGTGACTCTGAACTTCTCTAAAAGGCCAGCCGTTAGAGACCACGTCTCAGTACCATATGTCATCACTGGCAACACACACTGGTTAAAAACCTTCATCTTCAGGCACTGCGGTATTTCGGACGAGAAGATATCGCGTAGTTTCCCGAACGCTGCCCATCCGAGTTGGATTCTTCGGGCGACCTCTTTGTCGAAGTTGGACCGACCTAACTGGATAGTTTGTCCTAGTTATACGTAGTGGTCAACAACTTCGAGTGTATCGTTCCCAACAACTACCGGTACGGGTGCAACATGGACATTAGACATGATCTTTGTCTTGTCCATGTTCATTTTAAGACCCACCTGTTGGGAAACGCTACTGAGGTCGCTGAGCATCGTATTGAGGTCCTCCAGCGACTCTGCCATAATGACTATATCATCGGCAAAACGAAAGTGAGTGATGTATTCGCCATTGATGTTGATGCCGAATCCGTACCAGTCCAAGAGCTTGAAAACGTCCTCCAATGCATTTGAGAACAGTTTCGGAGAAATAACGTCTCCCTGTCTCACACCTCGCTGCAATGGGATTGGTTTCGTGCTCTCGTCCTGTAGTCGGATCGACATGGTGGCGTTGCTGTACAAACACTTCAACACTTCGATGTACCTATAGTCAATGTGGCACCGCTGGAGGGACTGCAATACTGCCCAGGTCTCGATTGAATCGAAGGCTTTTTCGTAGTCCACAAACGCTAGACATAATGGCCGATTTTACTCCTCGGTCTTCTGTATAATCTGGCGGAGCGTATGTATGTGGTCTACGGTGCTAAAGCCTTTTCGGAACCCGGCTTGTTCGGGAGGCTGGAAGTCATCAAACCTGCGTTCGAGACGGTTCGTAATGACTCTCGAAAACAGCTTGTATACATGGCTCAGGAGTGAGATGGGTCTATAATTCTTCAGTAAAGTGTTATCACCTTTTTTGAAGAAAAGAACCACCACACTCCTGTGCCATGCTTCTGGCGTAGTACCCTCGAGTAAGACGGAATTAAATAACTTCTGGAGGACTAAAAGTACCGGTTTTCCATCCGCTCTCAGAAGTTCTCTATTTCTATACATTACTTGGATAAGATCGAAGTAGCAGTTTGGAACACCTGTATTTAGCGCCGTTCAAAAACTATTTAAGAGAACGCTGACAATTATGCAAAAGGACACAGTCAATACAAGAAAAAAGCCAGACGCAGATAAAAATAAAATATAGCTTTCTTTGTTAACCTGATACTATTTTCATCGTATCGGCGATATGAGCCAAGTGAACGCTATAAATAGATAGCAAAGAAGCTGTATCTAGTGAAATAAGTCCACGCATTAAAACATTAAATAAATATTTTGCTTTTTAAATTGAAAATAATAAGTCTGTCTTGATTCTATCTACGACAGACATTATATTATTATCTAAGACTCATCAAGTAAATTCAAAGGAATGTCTAATAGCTGTAAGTGGTTTGCTTTGCTAACCTACACTTTTTGAAGTGTATTAATTTGAGTTGCGGTTGAAGCAAAGATAGAGACATTTATTTCTATTACTAAAAGAGGATTATTTTTTTATACTTTTTAGAGCCGCCGAAGGCCGTTTATTTAACAAATCAAAGAACCAAAGGTCGCGTGGGGTGATTTTTGTGCTGGCGCCTAGTAATATCGTTCCTCCGTCCATTTTGGGAGACGAGAGTCTGCGTTGCATCGCCCGTACGTATCTTATATAAGGAACTAGATGTGATGTGTTAGAAAACTTTAAAAAAAGATGAATGAAATCGGTAAAGTCGTTCTCAAGTTATGGCGTGACCAAGGGAAACAGGGATATATTATATAGATATAAAAAGTTATTGTTATTGTTTTTTTTTAATATGTTACGTGAAAGAATATTTAGTCAATAATTTCACGCATTTTACTAATTAACACACATCTCTCATAGCGACTGCTATGGCGGTTTAGAAGGTGTATATATTTCAGGAAAATATAATGTAACTTGAATAAAAGTTATCATATAATGTTCTTATGTTAAACGAGGCGAGAGCAGTGCTTAAAAGGACCCTAATCATACGAAAGTTTGAAGGTATACAATAAAGCTAGCACAATGTCAACCTCAGAAGCTGCGAGTTTGCATAGCACCCCTATGCAAACTCGCAGCTTCTGAGGTAATTAGTGAAATCGGAGGTCGGTCGATAAAGCTGCTTGACATTAAACGTCCTTTTCATAGGGGTAGAGAACTGTGCAATTTAATTATAACGAACACACTTTAATTAATTAAAAGAATTTTTTCATGTTGGCGTATCTATGATAATATACTCTATAGAGTCTATGCCGTGCCGCGTCGTCTCCTGCCTGTAAATAGGCTGGAGGGGGCCGCGGCTGGTCTCTTTCTCGAACGGCTGCGTCCATGCTCACATCTACCAGACAAATCTCAATCTAATCTTGCTGTTATAGGAACCTTTTTTTATTAAACAACCCGGTAATGTTTTTTAAAATGTGTATTTAATACATACTGTATAATTTCTCTAGGCTCTGAAATCTAAACGGCTTGATTTGATATAGGTACATATTTTTACATGAGGGTTGTATCTGTCTTATTTGGGGAAGTAAGTTATTTTTAGTTATTATTATTAATATTAATATCAGGAGGGACAGGACGGGCTCTAGGTAGGTACCTCCTATAGGATCGGATACCGTGTTTACCTAGAGGGAGTACCTGGATAGTATTATAATTAATGCCAGTTGACCTAAGTGCTTCAAATCTCCACGGAAAGGAAATACTTTTGTTTTACCTATATAATTTAGGACATGTTTATTTGTAATGTTTTAGGATACCTCTTTTTCTCTCTCTCTCCAATTTAAGAGCTGTGCTCTTGTCGGTGAAGCAATTTCCAATCTGATCTATTATATGCCGTTATTTTAACTTTCTGATACGACACTCCTCCCACTTTTTCTACTACCAGCTTCATGAAATTTCGCCTTGGTCTTCCTCTTCCCCTTTTCCCTTCTATTTTACCTTCCACTATAGTTTTAAAGAAGGTGTCGTGTCATATCAAGTGGCCAATCATCATTCTTCTAGTCTCAATAGATCTTAAAATTTCACTTTCTTCATTAACCAATTCCAAAACTCCCTCATTCGTCTTTCTTTCTGTCCGCCTCCCTCTCCTACTTCTTTTTACTGTACCCAAATAAAGAGCTTGGAAAGAAAATATTTTGCAAAACCTCAGCGGTGAAACATAATTAGGTGGTCGCTTGTGCAAGGGACCGTCGAGGTAGGTACTACTGCAGTGTCAGATATTCTGCCACCAAGCAGAAGTGTGTAAACATTGCCGTGTTCCGATGTGAAGGGCACTGTAGCTGGTGTAATTACGGGACACGGGAGACTTAATAACTAATGTTTCAGGTGACGAGCGGCAGTACAAAGCAGCTGTCTGTAGGCAGGCGCATCACTTACCATCTGGCCATCATCTTGCTAGTCTTTACGTTGAAAAAAAAAAATGCTTCATCGACCGAACCAAACTTACAGTAGTCACAACGGATCTTTGTGTGTCTGAAGTTGGCTGCAAGACGCTGCGCAGTAGCTATTTTTGTGTTTTTGTATTGACAACTCAAAACTGTAGTTGCGCAATGGTTCGCCAAACCCAACTTCAGACACAAAAGATCCGTTGTAAGTATTGTATAACATGCTACGCATTATTTAGATACAATATTGTATAAGGCGGAGGTGATAGTACCCGGGATATACTTTGGATACTTACTCGTATCTCCGATAAAACATGTTCAGGCCCCTTTTCCTCGGTTCCGCCCTAAATAACAATAGGTTTATACAATTTGAACATTAATTTTCGAGGCAACTCATTTGCGAGAGCTTCTGTTTTTAGGTAATGAATACTCCTCTCACCGGCTGTGGCTCAGGGAGTATTTAACGTGTATATAACAAGGAAATCCTTGAATTTGAGACCGTCCAAGTACATAGGTAATGCCTCAGTGTTACATGTTCGGTTGCAATGCAGTGGAGCGTAAGCCTTGCCTTTTGTAGCTGAAGAAAATATTACTTGTTTCAAAAGAATATGTGCAAGATCAAGATAGTTGACGCAATAGATGAATACATCTTGGTGTTTCTTAGGGAGTGTTTCAGGTTTCCCGATGATTACTAATATGAGCACCGATTTAGGTTTTTTTTAAATTGAGTGACAAGCCAGATACTGCACTGCCTCTCTTCACTCGATTGGTTATTAAGTCTCTAACTGCCGGTCCAAATATCCTATCCATCCCTTATTATAAGTTAAAATAGTTACCATTGATAGCATTAATGACATATTTCCGTTTCAATAATAACATATTAGCAGCATTACTGTTGGTTGTTCAAATGACAGTCTGTCAGGATTTTAGTTATTGCTGCATTTCGGAGGTTTATCGCCGGATATCGATCACTTGATCGATGTTTTTAAGTTATAGTTAGGGGTCGATAGGATATTGGGACCGGCAGTTAGCAGTAGAGTCCCGTAATTTCAACAGTTACAAGCTCCTTCACACCGGAATACAGCAATGTTTACACATCGCTGTTTGGTGGCAGATTTTCTGACACTGCGGTAGTACCTACCTTAGTACGATGACTTCCGGCTGGTGATGATGATGATCCTTTCCTTTATCCGATTGTCACCACCAGTGACAATTGGGATTGTGGTGACGACTGGGAATAATATGTCTCTTGCATAAGGGACCTAAACCTCCCAAAATATCGCCAATAATGTAGGAGTAATACCATAATAAAATCCACCCGTTCCTCTTGAATCTACTCGAAAAGCGTCTCTGTTCTACTAACCTTCACTTGGCGCGTGTGACGGATTAAGGTCTAAATCCCTCTCAGATCCCTTGGTAAGAATGTAGACCCTTTAAAACGCTTTGTGGTAAGTTTGCTATAAATAACATACAGTTTTTGTTAACAAAGATATTGATAGGGGTTTTAATCGAAGTTTGGAAATAGCCGTTACCGATGATATTTTACACAATAGATAGGCCATTGGCGCACGAAAAGTGAAGACATGAAATCTACCCAATTGTGTGAACTAACAGTAAGTCGGTAAAATGTAAGGAACGTCAAGAAAAATCAAGTAAAACGAGGGGTTGCGTATTTAGAAAATGCACAAAGTACTGCACAAAAGTAAATATGTAATAAAGAAGAGATATCATACCTTAACTATGAAAAGATATTTTAACATGGGTCACAATTTTTGGCGGGCATAAGTAGGGATATAACATATCCATGGTTTATAATATCATTGGCAGTTACTGAAAAATATCGCCTACAATTACTAACTTTTCGTTTACGTCTCACGGTCTTGCGATGGAGTTTATTTATTCGGAAATTCAATTTGCGGTGTAAATATTAAGGGAAAGCTGTAGCAGGTGCGCGACCTTCACTGAGTTCAAGCAGTGTACAAATAACTATTGTGTAACATTAATGCTGCAGCGGGAAACCGAAGGTCACGGATTCAAATCCTGGGGGAGGCAACCACTTTGTTTATTTCCACGGCCACGTCACTCCTTACTTGAAAGAACACCTTATTTTAAAGATGAGACACAGACGTAAGCTGCATCTGGCTTGCCTCCTTTTCAGTATTTTGAAACACAAAATGCCTACTTATCTTTACGATAAGCTTAAATTTTTGTCAGCACGAAGGCGACATTCCACGGTTGCTTTTAGGTGGAGTTTCCGCTACGCTACATCAGTGTTGGAATATTATTCCTCCCCACCCAACCTGAAAAACACGCAACCTGAAAAATTTGTATAGTTTTTGTAGAACAACAGCAAAAACAGGAACAACTTCAAAATGACATAAGTCATTTAACGTGTTGGCTTTTATAATCGATGTTGAAGCTAAGATACTACATTCCTAGGTATTCCTTGTTGCAAACAATGATAAAACTTACGTTACGTTTTTCTGTTCGGATCTATTATTCTCTGGTCGCGAGTGAAATTGTTTCTTTCGTTAGACACCAATTAAACTCCTTCACATATTAAAGACACTTTGGGACTTTATGTTAATTAAATATGACTATTTGCAATAGCCACATTCTCATATTTTTTCTTAAGTAGTAACGATCAAGTATGATCAGTTGTTATGTCAAACTCGTTGTTTGTAATAAATCACAGAACAATACTACAAGGATCATGTGTTATTAGCACAGAACACTATTACTCCAAGAGGTTATTAGGTTAAGTACAATCCACATACCTAACACTATTACGTACAATATCTGTCAAATTATCCATAGTTTTCATCGATATAATATATAAACTAGATTTGGTGTCACGGTTCAAAAAGTGGTAGCGAGAAATGGCGCCCTTGTGTCGCTATTTCTTTACAAGCCACATCCTGACAAATTTATTTTTGCCGATAGGAGTGTCGCTACTGTCTATATGAAACTGTCAAACTACACGTAATTATCATAATAGAAATGTTAGTTCACGTTTCCGCCACCAGCACAGATAAGAAGAAGAAGATCTTATGGAAATTAGTGAATGGAGTAAAGCTAATGGTTTAACTGTGAATCCGTCAAAGACTCAAGTCATTATTGTTGGCAGTTCTAGGATGACATCGCGTATTCAATGGGCACAACTTCCTGCAGTAGTATTTGATGGCACCACAATTCCAGTAAGCAAAAAAGTAAAAAACTTAGGCATTTACATTGACATGAATTTAACCTGGGGCCCACAACTTCAGGAGGTCAGTCGCAAACTTTTTGCATCTGCAGGCTCGTTGAGAAGATTACGTAACTTTCTACCTATTCCTACTAAAATTGCGCTTGTGCAATCACTTTTACTTCCTTTACTTGATTATGCTGATGCCAGCTATCTTGATCTTACTGAAGACCAGTTGAACAAACTCGAGCGGCTTCAAAATTTTTGCATACGATTCATATTTGGTCTCCGTAAATATGATCATGTCTCCGAATTTCGTGCAAAGCTCGGGTGGTTGCCAATTCGACTTCGCCGGAATACACATATTTTATCGCTTTTATACAGTATTCTATTCAATCCCATAACTCCTTCATATCTTAAAGGTCGTTTTGAATTCTTGCATTTAACACATTCTAGGTGCTTGAGGTCATCAGAGAATTTAGAGTTGCAAATACCAGTGCATTCTACAAGCTATTTTGACAAATCCTTTTCAGTTCAGGCTGCCCGCCTGTGGAATGCTCTGCCTGTTCCTATTAGACGTGCTCAGACTCTGTTATCATTTAAACAGATGGTAAAATCGCACTATTCTACAACTACAAATTAGACATAATTGTTACCTTGTTCTACGATTTATTACACATAATATATATATATATATAATATAATGTACTAGAATAATTATACATATTACATATAAGTATAGTATTGAGTTTATGTATAGTATTTGTGAAATCTGTTGAGTATATTTATATATATGCATATAAGTATATATTTGTGTGTCCTATGTATATGTTTGTAGTACACCACCAGCTGCCCATTTATTCTGATTGTGTTTCTCCTGCAAAATGGTTGTCTGGAAGAAATTGCTTATAGCGATAAGACCGCCATTTGTACATTTTATGTTTTAGTTCTAAGTTTATATTGTAAATATCTTCTTGGTGTACAATAAAGAGTATTCTATTCTATTCTATTCTATAAGTTTGCAACCTCCGCGACCACATTTTAGATGTAATTTTGTTCGTGAATGTTTATCTAGTTTATATATTATATCGATGATAGTTTTATTATGTTTTTAAGAAGACCATAGATGTCATAGACTTATATAGACTTTCTTTTTTCCGCACAAGTATGTTAGTTTTCACTGTTTTACTTTATTCTATTCTGTTTTTATGTTTGTATTTGTACTTGTGTTTTGTGACGTCAGCCAAAAGGTCCTAGCGGAAGACCAGCGCTGGCTGTCCGCAGCCAGCATATTGCTGAGCTAGGACCTTTTTGTGACAGTGACATGTTTGTACTTTGCATTTCGTTTTTACTGTTTGTTTTTCCTGTGTATCGTGTCACAAATAAATATTTTTCTTCTTTCTTCTCCTATTTGTTTCGAATTGAAGGGCACAATAGCTGGTGAAATTACCGGCTTATGCCAAGTAGTTCTACATTTTTAACCGGCTTCAAAAAGAAGGTTCTCAATTCGACGCGTATGTATGTAATATTGATAAAAATGCGTAATATTAATATATGTTAGTCTATGTGGGCTTCTAAACAAATTTACCAAATTTTATGAGTGTATGTATGTATGTATGTATGTATGTATGTATGTAGGTATGTATGTATGTATGTAGGTTTGTCCACGGATTTCTCAGAAACTACAAGTCCGATTTTGAAAATTCTTTTTGCAATAGTTATAGTATTTTTCAACTTAGGGTAGAGTACAAGTTTCATCAAAATCGAAGCAGTAGTTTAAGAGATATAGACTTTTTATGTTTTCAGTAAGTTACTGGTTCGAGTTGCGTGATAGTGCTGATACCTATTTTGGTAAAATAAGTCACTAAAAAGTGTTAAATAAACTATTTTTAAAAAAAATAAAAACCGGCTTCAAAGTAAATTATCTAAAAAGCATAAAATAACGAAAATATATTGAAGTCGGTGTCAGCTGGTGCTAGTGTTAGTTAACATGATGTGCTAGCACCGACTTCAATATATTTTCGTTATTTTATGCTTTTTAGATAATTTACTTTGAAGCCGGTTTTTATTTTTTTTAAAAATAGTTTATGTTCTACATGGTATGATTACTTGAAAAAAAAAACCAACTAGTTTTACATGAACGGACACTAAAGACTTATGTATTTACGGTCGGCAATGATATCTTCTTCTGATGTTTAGGTTGCGGTGACTGCTTACCATCAGGCGGGCCGCGTGTTTGTTTGCCACCTTGCGCTGTCGTCATTAAACGAATTCTTGTAAATTTTGGGCTACCGAAAATCAATAGCTCGTGCTAGTCTTAGTTAACATGATGTGCTAGCACCGACTTCAATATATTATCGTTATTTTATGCTTTTTAACCGACTTCAAAAAAGGAGGTTCTGTATTCGACGCGTATGTATGTAATATTAATAAAAATGCGTAATAGTCATATATGTTAGTCTATGTGGGCTTCTAAACGAATTTACCAAATTTCACGAGTGTATGTATGTATGTATGTATGTAGGTTTGTCCGCGGATTTCTCAGAAACTACAAGTCCGATTTCGAAAATTCTTTTTGCAATAGTTAGAGTATCTTTCAACTTAGGGTAGAGTACAAATTTCATCAAAATCGGTCCAGTAGTTTAAGAGATATAAACTTTTTATGTTTTCAGTAAGTTACTGTAATGTAGACGTTCGAGTTGCGTGATAGTGCTGATACCTATCTTGGTAAAATAAGTCACTAAAAAGTGTTAAATACCTATTTTTAAAAAAATAAAATAGCAGAAAAAAAAATAGAATAGCAGAGTTGGAAAGCGAACATAATAAACAGTAACAAATTAAGTCGGTGGTAGCCTCATCTCCATAATATCTTTCTGGAAGTCCCACCAAGGTGTTGCCACAAACCAGCTGTGCGGAAACATTACCGTGTCGAGGGCACCTTAACTAGACAAATAATAGATTCAAGATAAATATAAAGACTCTGGACTTAGACGAACGTTGTGCTCGAATTTTACGAAAAAAAAACACTACTCCAATGTATTCATGTCACGAAAAAAATACTAAGAAAAAGAAGTTCTTTCTTACGTTTTAGATAATAGTGTTTCAAATAAACTTTCTGTAGGTATAATACAAACCTTGGGGTGCCCTGCGGGACTAAAAAGACCACATGAAGCAATTCACCTAAAAGCAATTCATGTTTTGAATTTCAAACATATCCTTAAAAATTATACTAGTTTTTGAAAAATGTTCACATGCTAGGTGAATCATACTCAATTAATTTATTAGCACTAATTAGCAGACTCATATTTGGTGTTCATGCTACCATTCGAACAAAAATTAAATCGTAACATATTCATATTATGATTCACCGAATGTGGCCTTTTTAACCGACTTCAAAAAAGGAGGAGGTTCTCAATTCGTCTGTATATATATTTTTTTTTTTTTTTTTTTTTATGTATGTTCGCGCATAACTCTGGCAATTATTAACCGATTTGAAAAAATCTTTCTTCCATCCATTCTTCAATCCATTGATTGGGTCCCATAAAAAAATTATTGCGTAGTAATAAGTAGTTCCTAAAAAAACAAGAATGGTGACTGCGCACTGAGAGTTGCAAGAAAGCCTATATAGATGACGTTTTAGTCGCTCGGACTCGCTCGGTCGGACAAAAATGGTCATAACTCTGGCAAATATTTACCAATTTCAATGATTCTTTTTTTATTCGAAAGAAGAAACCACTGTATTGAATCTGTATGAATTTTATTACAACCGGATAAGAACTTCCTGGAGGACAATGAACGATGTGGAGGAATTTATCTGGTAAAAACCATAAAACTGATGTTCTCCATTACATTGCTCTGACAATTATGAACCGATTTCGATGATTCTTTTTTTATTCGAGAGAGTAAACTACTATGATGTTTCCATGCAAATTTCATTACGACCGGATATTATTTTCTGAAGAAACATGAATTATGTAAAACTATGTAGACGATAATGTGATCATAACCTACCTAGATAATTTTTCGGTTTTCGATGGTTCAATCTTTATATATGAAAATATCACTAAAAAGGTTAAAATAAAATCTTTTTAAAAAAAAATTGAACCGACTTCAATATCACTGAAAAGTATAAAATAATTTAAATATTATTGAAGTTGGTGCCAAATATACACAGCAGGTACGCTAACACCAACTTCAATAATATTTAAATTATTTTATACTTTTCAGTGATATTGAAGTCGGTTCAATTTTTTTTTAAAAAGATTTTATTTGAAGTAAGAATAGCAGCCACCCATTTGGTTTGGTTGGCCAGCCCGTTGGGTGTCGTCCGGGGCAACTAAGGGAAAACAAGAAGACGTCATCAGTGTCTTTCTATTGGATTACCTACCACCTATACTGCGATACCTAAGACGCCTGCCATGTGTGGGGATTGTGGCAATCCCTCCCTTATGGAGGAGACCTTTGTCCAGCTGTGGACCACTTTCGGCTGCTGATGATAATACAAACAATAAAATTAGGCCAAGGACTTGAACGGAAGTGAGCACTAGTGTTATCTTACTAACCTTTATCTTTATTGGGCTAATTTCCGCGCCCATTTATCAAATAAGAAAACATGTTTTTATAGCTTTGAACCGACAAAAGTAATTTGTCTTCTTCTCAGGACTAGGTGACCTTTTGGAAAGTTACTTTTTTTTGTTGAAAGGTCTTGGTTAGATTATTTATCAAACTTTTGAGTATTTCAAGGAAAAACTTGTCAAATACTTAGTAGAATACACTGTCGCGCTTAGACACCGTTAATGCAGGTAGGTAAATTATTTATTACGTATTTTAATATATACCTTGCTTGAAAAAAAAAAACTACATTTCTTTGGCAATACCGTAGAAGCCGTTTTTTCATATGAACCGATACCCCCATCGCCCCACTGTATATGTACTCTTGCGGTCAAGAACGGTGTACTACCTTTAGGACGATAACTGCTTGCACGAGCCGGCTCAAAATACATGCGGGCGGGGTAAGCGCACATAACATCGTTCAAACGATTTTGATTGAAAACGTACATAATATGCATTAGTAAAAATTTTGCAAATAAAGTGAATAGCATGAAAAGTGTACCATTTAATAATACTTCATCTACCCATCAACCAGTTTCACGGTTTGAAATTCGTTGTCTTACATATTGTATACTTAACATTTACATTAATTTATCAAGTGTCTGTTTTATATAGGGCCGTATACCGTGTGTATGAATATTATTATAATTAATGCCGGTGGACCTAATTGCTTCAAATCTCTACGGAAAGAAACACTCGTATTGTTTTAGGATAATGCCTCAATTAACTGTACCCAAAGAGCTTGGAAAGAAAATATTTTGCAAAACCTTGTCGGTGAAACATAATTTACGAGACCCCTGTGCAAGGAATAAAAAACCAACCCAATCAAGGGCCCAAAGTATGCTAATTTACAAACGCTTCAATTGATTGTCGATAACATTGTGTCAGTTGGATGGTTTTACACAAAATTCAAATTTATTTAATAAGTTTAACGCTCACTTTTGAATGGTCACTTTTTTTTAAAGCTACCATCGGTTCACAACGCGTCCTCAACTGATAAGATCCGGCAAAAAGCTCAGAGGGTTAGTAATTTTTTCTCTTTTTTTAAAACAGTGTTTGTCTTGTTACAATTAGATCAGCACCAGCGACAGTGTGTCCTGCCGTTCAAAAGATAAAATAAGAGAGAGAGAAAAATACGACGATAATACAACAAACTAAAAGGCCAAAGGGATACTAGTTGGAACAGTCCCCCCAAACAGCACCCGCGCCCGAGTTGACTCGAGCAGGAGCCATCGCTCCCTTCAACCATATTAAAGGGGGTGATGAGCACGAAGCCGCCACAAGCAACAGACACATATTGGGTCGACTAGTAATATTATAAGACCAGTGGCGTGTCTGTGGCTTGTCACTGACCTGCGCCCCAAGGCTGTTACTTTTGATAAAATTACACACAATTGCCAATCCAGCGACACACTATTGAGACCTAAAACCCTAATGGCGTTGTGTGACACTACTGGTTATGGTTACATTGGCATAACACCGAATTTGTGGCAATTGCAACGGAGTCTTTAAGCCGGCTCCACACTCACGGCGCGAACGGCCGGGAAAGCCCGTGACAACTACGAACTGTTTTTTGGCCCGCGACAAAGGGTTTGCGGCACGCGAACGTGAACGCATCCACATTCGCAGTTTTCCGCAGTAGCGTACAAGAAATCGTAGGGAGTGGCAGCAGAAATCACGTCATCGTCCGTCAAAGTCGCGAACTAGACTGTGAAGCTTTGCGAGTGTGGAGGGACACAGTTCTCGCGCGGATCACGGCGTGAATTCACGGCGCGACTTCCCACGCGAGTGTAGAGCCGGCTTTAATAGTGTGTCGCTGAAATGGCAATTGTATGTCATTTTAATAAAATTAGTAGATTTAGGGCCCAGGTAGGCAGCACCGCAGTGTCAGATATTCTGCCACCAAGCAGCAATGTGTAAGAGACAGTGCAGTACGGCTGTCCGTTATCAGGCAATCCGGCAGGCCGCTCCCACTCGTATTTTGGGCCGGCTCGTGCAAGCGACTATCACCCTAATATGGTGACGGACCAGAAATATCACTGTAAGTCATATTTGCACCGCGTTCCACCTGACGCCATATCGATAATGTAAAGATATCACTAACATAATTAAACGACAATTAATTTTACGTTTATGTTTGCACAGCCCTTGCATTTGTCCAACTTAAGGGCACAGGCCTCCCCTCAAGATGAAGGGGCTTAGCCCATAGTCAACCACGCTGGCCAACTGCAAGTTAACGGACTTCACACGTCATTCGAAAGCTGGTTAGGCTTTCTCAGACATGCAGGTTTCCTCACGATGATTTCCTTCATCGAAAGCTAGTAACAATCGCACAAAGACCATTCGCACTTAATTCATTAGAAAAATCAGAGGTGCGATCTGGGGTTCAAACCTGCGGCCTTTGTTTCTAAGGCAAGGGTTGGCCTACTGAGCTGCCACTACTCTGTCTACGAAAACATTTTAACACTCTTCCAAGGTGAACTTTATTTTCTATGCATCTTTTGACTCTATCTTATGTTTTTCTGTTGATTCATAGCAATTTTTAATACTATACGAGTATAACACAATTTAAGAATGACTGTGGTCATTTTTCGATTTCACCATTTACCTTCAAGCATACACTTTAGAATAATATGATGTTATATGTAATAGCAAATTGTCGTTCATTGTGGCGGTCTAATGGGGAGGCCTTTGTTCAGCAGTGGACGTCTTCCGGCTGATGATGATGATGATGATGATATGCAAAGACTAGTTGTATATATGGAAAAGCTAACAGAATCAATGTAAAGACGTATCTGACGTAATGTCGTGTTCGAAAAATAGGCATGCATAAAAAAGGATAAATTACTCGTACTAAAGAAATATATTATTTGCTGAGTGGGCTTCTATGTTAGATAGAACTGACTTAGCACCTAACCTCCAATTACCGGTAACATTTATGGGTCATAAATCTCACTTAGAACACCTACTGTGTCTAGCACACTTGGGGGTTAAGGTCAACTTGAAATGGATGATGATAGCCGCAAGATTTTTGCAGCCATACCAATATATTTTATACTGTATTTACCCGTGGTATTTATTGTAGTTACCAACGCGGTTACAGATATTTTGCAATGTAGCTAGTGAAATTAGTAGACACAAGAGACTTCTAACGTGCAAATCGTTTTTTTTTTCGAACAGATGTCCACGGTCGACCATCACTCCTGTGTTCACATATTTATTGTTCCGATTTTGATCTTGTTAATAAAAATAGGGTATAAGTATTCGTATTTGCCATGCGTCTCATCGCACCACAGATATAGATTTACATAGATAACGCAAGTATAACGATTTGTATTGAAACCAAGCGTGCCGACTTTTGTACCAAGTTTTTAACACCTTTTGTGACGTCACGACCGAATTTAGTGACGGGAAGTCCAAACTTTTATTACATTTTGCTCCCCTTTTCTCCCTCCTCCCTTGATTTATTTCTCTCTCCATCTCTCTCTTATAAGAAAAATCTAACTCTATGCTCTCTCTCTCCTCTCTCTTTCCCCCTCCCGCTTCGGTCCCCGTCACACTCCCCCTCTTCCTCTCCCCGTTGTCCCCTCTCTGAACCCCCTCCCCTTCTCTTCTCCCACCTGGCCCCCCCTTGCCAGACCTCCGTCACTCGCCAATACCTACAGAGATAAATGCCTACAGCGCTCGACTACCCGGGGTAGTCTATCACTCGCGGCTGCCACGCGCTTGCGAGCACACGTTATTGAATAATTCGTGCAGAACGAAAATCAAAACGCGAAAGGATTTACGTATTTGTGTGTATATTGCATTAATATCACCGCATTTTGTTAAAATAATTATAATGGATAATCGTAACAATAATAATTGTTGTGTGGACGGCTGTTGCAATAAACAACAGACTTCAAAACTGTCTTTTTTATAACTTATTACAAATCCGGCAAATATATTACTAACGAAGCTAAAAAACACTGAGTTCACTGCACCACGCTTATGTTTACCTTTTAAAACAATTTTAAAATTATTTATGCGGTTTACGAATTTTCGCCACTCTAAAGTTAATAATAGATAATTATGTAGGGGATGGCAAAAAATATATAAAACACCACATAAAAATAAAACAATTGTAAATATAATAAATGTTTGTAATAATTTTGTTGGTATTTTATTTTACTTTGCTTGAAAACCCTGACGATCGAACGATGGCGTAGATAAATTCTGAATAATAAACTATTTAAAAAAAAATAAAAACCGACTTCAAAGTCACACAGCACATCATGTTAACTAACACTAGCACCAGCTGACACCGACTTCAATATATTTTCGTTATTTTATGCTTTTTAGATAATTTACTTTGAAGTCGGTTTTTATTTTTTTTAAAATAGTTTATTTAACACTTTTTAGTGACTTATTTTACCAAAATAGGTATCAGCACTATCACGCAACTCGAACGTCTACGTTACAGTAACTTACTGAAAATATAAAAAGTTTATATCTCTTAAACTACTGGACCGATTTTGATGAAACTTGTACTCTACCCTAAGTTGAAAAATACTCTAACTATTGCAAAAAGAATTTTCAAAATCGGACTTGTAGTTTCTGAGAAATCCGTGGACAAACCTACATACATACATACATACCTACATACATACATACATACACACATACATACACTCATAAAATTTGGTAAATTTGTTTAGAAGCCCACATAGACTAACATATATTAATATTCCGCATTTTTATCAATATTACATACATACGCGTCGAATATAGATCCTTCTTTTTGAAGCCGGTTAAAAAGAAATAGCGCTCTAGTGCGCGTGGCGGTAAGGTACTATTTAGAATGAACGCAGTGCTCTGTAAATTTTGTAGGCTATTAAAACGGCGGCATTTCCTCAACATCAAAGCAGTGCATCTTCTGTTACTATATGTATTCTGTGCTTGCTCCATCTTAATCCTCCTATTCCTCACCTCATCACCCCCTCCTCGAATCCCATCTCCCTCTCTCTTATCTCTTGCATCCTCCTCTCGTTCTATATATTATCCTCGTCAATCATGGTATCTGGGATTCTTACCCACTTAAACCCCTGCAGCTGTTGCATCGCCACAGACCTAATGATGGTGATGATGAAGACCTGGGCCCGTGGGATCTGCACCAAATACCCCTCAGTGCGCATTATAGTCCCCTTAAACCTGGCACCATGATCAAGAGGACGGGGCTCGCAACCCCGTCACCGTCCTCCTCAGAGTCGCCGCCGTCTCCCATCTATGTAATGACCTTGCCTAACGTTGCTTAACCTAGCGGCATGAAATATACTTTACTATCTGTTCTCAGACCTACCCGATATGCACACAAAATTTCATACAAATCGGTTCACCCATCTATGTAATTACCTTGCCTTATGTTGCTTAACCTTAATCTAGCGGTATGAACATCGTTCACAGCTATTTTTTCATTGGTGTAAATATTAGTGAAGTTTACGTTATATTGAAGATGGGACAAATTCATGCTAACAACAAAATTTATTAATAGTTAATTATTTCTCATAAAAAGTAAAGGATAAAAAATGTTTATTATGGGTTATCCCTAAGAGATAAACATATACCATTGCGGACTATTTGTTAGACCTTGCTAAGGTGTACAATACTGTAGTACATTTTTTTTTTTTTTTTTTTTTGGGAATGATAGACGCTGTTAGCCGCAGATGGCCATTGCAGCTTCACCGGACAATAGGAGGCGAGCGCTTGAAGTGCTCTAGCCTTTACGGCAGAAGTAGCGACGAGCACAAGGGCACCTCAGGGAGGCACGGCCTCGGCTTGGGCTATCGCTTAAGAGAGGGCTGAGTTTACCACCGGTTCACAACGCGCCCCCACTGGGAAGAACCGGCAAGAAACTCAGTGGGGTGATACACGTCGTTGCGGTCGCATACGTACGACCCTTCGGCCTCGCCGGCGAGACCGGTGTCTGATAGCTAGTGTAGCATACGGTTGTCGGGGAGGGGTCGGCGCATCCCGGTCCAATACGACCGTCATGGGGTCAGGAGGGTCGAGCAGTACGTGCCGTGGTCTGCGGCGCGAGTCAGAAGGACTAGCGGCGTAATCGGCGGCGATCTATCTCGTAGGGTTCAGCCAGCAGCGTTTGCAATGTAAGCGCGAAAAAATACGACTTGCGTGTTTATTTACATCACATTAGAAACCTATAAAATTATCAGTTTTTCTTTACTATATTAAGCATGTATTATACATATAAACCTTCCTCTTGAATCACCATATCTATTAACAAAAAACGCATCAAAAGCCGTTGCATAGTTTTAAATATCTAAGCATACATAGGGACAGACAGACAGCGGGAGCGACTTTGTTTTATAGTAAGTACATATCTATCTTCTATCTTACTATAATAAAACTCAAAGAGCACTTTTTCTGTACATTGAATATTTTTCCAAAATTTCTATGTGGGGATACTATACTATCGACATAGAGGCCAAAACAATTTTTTTTGGAATTATTGTCTGTCTGTCTGTCTGTCGTTCTGTTTGTCCAGGTATCATTTGAAAACCCGTGGATGGATTTTGATAAGACTTTCACTGATGTGTTATGTAGACGTCAGGGTATAAATTGGTATATAAAACATCACGCTATGTTTCATAGGGGCTAAGTAGTGAAACATTACTTGCACATATTACCACGTAATTTCCTTTGTATGTGAATAAGCTAATTATAGACTGATCAGTTAATCATTAAGATATGTATTATTACGCTATATACAATAGGGACTGAGCAGACATTTAGTTTGCATAAGATATGGCAGTGGCGAAGGGTCAATTTTTGTAAGGGGTAAGCCGGTCCGGTACACCCAGGACATTTTCATTAGATTTCTGTATTGTTCTAAGTACTTTGCTGATAGCAATATGACATTATATCTTTGAAAAGTTAAAATCTGTAAATTCATGAATTTTTAATGAAACTCCCCAAGTCCAGGTAGTGTATAGGTATTGTTATGTTTTACAGTCGCAACAATAAAAGATGCGAAAAACTTAGAACTTTCATTATCGAATATCATTAGACAGTAATTTACGATGTTAGCGTGATTAACATTATGAACAGCGCCATCTATCGGTGAAATTGAACATACAATCACTATAGAACTTTAATATCTATATCTATACATATTATAAACAAAGTCTTCCGCCGTGTCTGTCTGTCCCTATGTATGCTTAGATCTTTAAAACTACGCAATGGATTTTGATGCGGTTTTTCTTAATAGATAGTGATTCAAGAGGAAGGTTTATATGTATAATACATACATAATATAGTAGAGAAACACTGATTATTTTAGAGGTTTCTTATGTGATGTCGTAAATAAACACATTTTTTTGGGCTTACGAGAGGTGGGAGAAGAGATAGGGGGTGGGGGTTCAGAGAGGGGACAATGGGGAGAGGAAGAGAGGGAGTGTGACGGTGATCGAAGCGGGAAAGGGGAAAGAGAAAGGAGAGAGAGAGCATAGAATTCGATTTTTCTTATAAGAGAGAGAGATGGAGAGAGAAATAAATCAAGGGAGGAAGAAGAAAAGGGCAGTAAAATGTAATAAAAGCGCGGGCGGAGCTGCGCGGGTTAGCTAGTATATATTATAGATTTCAAATAATGTCCGTTACAACATTACAGAAACCATTTATATGGAAAATGACTAACTTGTTACATTTTGAGCATGTAATGAATGCGTGCGGAGTAATATTTATTTTTCAAATTACATTGCTTATTTTGCACGAATTAGTAATTTATTGTTTTTAAATCCAATCATGATGTTATACTAATTTTATTTAAAAAAAGCTGCAGATATTTGGAAATTCATTAAAATTTGCCGATGAAAAGTTTCAACACTAGAGTGTTTTGAATCATGTACTGGATCTATATGGTATCGGTTTTCGGTACGATGTCCCTTACACCCCGTATATCTCATTGGGGTACATTTACCTTACAGATGTAGCTTTGATTATGCAAATGAGCAATTTAAAGTGACGGGTAATCGTTTTCATTAGTCGTTGGTTTGTTGACGGAGTGAATATTGTTTTAATCAGAGGGATGGTATAATTTACTTAAGTGCTGCTGTGATCGATGTACTCTCTTTTTTCAAACATAATGAATATTTCGGAATCACGTGTTTATATTTACGCTAAGGGTCCCATTATTGTGTTATTAATATTTTGTACTTTACGTGTGGGACGAATAAACGTGAGTCGCAATAGAAATGGTATTTATTCGTGATACACAATAAAGGTTACAAAACAATGCTTGCCGTAGGACGATACAAAGCGGAGTGAGGTACTATTGCAATACGCGATCATATTTTCCACGAGGCGTGGCTAGGTTTGCACCGAGGTTTGCACAAGGGTTTGCACTGAGATTTGCACGGAGATTTGCACGACTCGCAAGTCATTGGCTGCGCAGGCGACGAATCTTCAATGCGCGTGAGTGTCCATCTTGCACGGAGTGTGGCCTTGGCCGGTCGATGACCTATAAGGAATAGGGTCGCGAGTGTCTGTTTCGAAGGGGTATGGCCTTGATGCTCCAACTCAAAGAATCGTACGATATGGCGTAGGTGGCGTGATCTGAGTGCGAGCCACTGCGCCCGCCACATACGTTACTGTGAACGATTGCAACATTAAGTCAATGTTATTTTATACTATAGATAAATAGTATAGTATAAATATTATTTTATACTATAGATAGGGCGGGTAAGTGGCTAGGGCATGCTTTGCTTGCTTTCCTATGCTTGCTTAGTTTCCTTTCCCTTTCTAATGCACTAGCTGCTTGCCTACTTTACACACTAATCCCGTGTGTAATTTGGCAAACGGTCTTGGAGGGAGCGCAACAGTCGTGATTGATCTCCAGGGCAAGCCCGATGATCTAGCCTTCCCGAGGTTGCCGCCTGTTATTGGTTTGATTCCTTCAGAAACAAACGCAACAAAAAATCGTTGGGCGAATAACTCCTTCACCCCAATCCTCACCCATCCCTCATCCCCACCTTATATTTATATAGTATGAGTTTATGTATAATATATAGTATGTATATTTAAATCCCGCTATGTATGTATATATTCGTGTATGTAAGTTTATGCGTCTCAGTATATGTGTATGTTTATAAGCATATGTATGTATATGTATATATTTATTCAATACTGCGGCGTCATGAGGTCGGGCGTTGCGGTCCTACCATCTCAACAAACCAGCAGATGGTAGGAAGTAGGTAAGACCTCCCGCGTGTTTTTGCCGTGCGCGGGGACCCGTAATGAGGGGGAAGGGAGGCCTGGAGGATGAGCTGTACAGTGGGCCTGCGGACGCGGTCCCATGCGGCAACACGACTCTTCGGTCCCGGACTCCTATAACACGGGCGGTTGCGACTGAGCCGGTCGCAATCAATCGGCTGTTGGTGGTCCTTAAGACCAGCCGGCTAGTCTTCTTGGGTGATGGGGTCCGCAGTCAGCAATGTGAGCCGAGAACGTGGCGCGGCGCGGCGCTGCACAGGCGAACGTTGTGTGGACTCGTGGACAACTCACTTGGGAGGACTATATTTCACTGATAGCCCTGGTGCTTAGAAAAGCATCCCCAAAGGTGCGGGCTCCGTGGAGGGTGGGGAGTCAGTGAAATGAAGTTACGAATAATATTCGCATGGATTCGCACAAGAAACCGCGCACTGTCCCTAGGGATGACGGGGGTAGCCCTTCCAAGGGTTGCTCTAGAAATATGACGGCCGGTGGAACTACTGCGGGACCTGGTGTGTCGGTAGTGACAGGGAACAGGAATGGGACCGGAACTCTGACCCGATGGGCTCAAGGTGGCAAAACTGAGCTGGCAAGTAAAGGTTTGGCCATGACTTCGGCTGGCGGAGCAGTCACTGGAGAAGGCTCGTCAGAGCCTGGTTTCAGGACAGCGATGCTGCTGGTAAGGGCCACTACCAATAACTTGCCGGCCGGTGGAGCTACTGAGGGACCAGGTGTGTCGGTAGTGACTGGGAACAGGAATGGGACCGGAACACTGACCCGAGGGGCTCAAGGTGGCAAAACTGAGCTGGAAAATAAAGGTTTGGTCCTGACTTCGGCTGGCGAAGCAGTCACTGGAGAAGGCTCGCCAGAGCCCGGTTTCAGGACAGCGACGCTGTTGGGAAGGGCCACAACCAGTACAGCGCAAACGCGCAGAAGCAAGCCTGGAGCCGTTGGAAGGAGAGGCAGGCGTGATCAGGCCATTGGTGTTGCCTCACCAATGGGTTATCTAAGATGTATACAAATTAATCTACATCACAGTAAGGCGGCTACGGCAGTACTCTGCCGGTCGCTTAATATGGATAAATATGATGTCGCTCTCATACAGGAACCTTATCTGTACAAGGGCGTCATCAGAGGTCTAAACGTTCGAGGAGGACAGCTTCTCTATAGATGCCCTACAAATAATATGAGGACCTGTGTCTTTGTCAGGAATGGCATAATGGCAATGCCTCTATATGACTTCTGCTCCAGAGACCTCACTACTGTGAGGATTAAGGGGTTAACGGGAGGGGGCAGTAAAGATACTATTATATCTTCTGCTTACCTACCCTATGAGAATGAGGACCCGGTATCAGCACTGCTGCAAGACCTGGTTAACAATTGCGCTCACGACGACCTCATCATAGGATGCGACGCGAACGCTCACCACGTTGCCTGGGGTAGCACAGACAACAACAAAAGAGGGGAAGCACTATTGGACTTTCTGGTAAGCTCACCCTTACAAATTTTAAATAAAGGCAATAGACCAACCTTTGTGAATAGACGCAGGGCGGAGGTCATTGATATAACGCTTGCATCCAATAGAGCGAGTAAAGCGATCCGTAATTGGCATGTGTCGGAAGAGGTCAGTCTATCTGACCACAACTACATCTGCTTTAGGTATGTAACTTCCAATAATTATGGCAAGGTACGAAGGAGGAACCCAAGGAGAACCGATTGGGAATCTTTCAGGAGAGACCTTAAGGAACACCTCGGGGATCCTACGCAGCGACTCAACTCAGTTATAGATATCGAGTTTGAGTCTGACAGAATTACCCAGGCAGTTAAGACCAGCTGGATCAAGAACTGCCCGGAGAAAGAGGCGGCGACGCAAAAGGAACCGTGGTGGTCACCTGCCCTTGAGAATCTAAGGCAGGAGACGCGACGTGTTTTCAACTGGGCGAAGTCAAATAATGACTTTACGGTATATGCCGAAGCTCTTACGCACTATAGTAAGGAAGTGCGCAAGGCGAAGCGGAGATCATGGAGATCTCATTGCAGTAGCATCAATAGCCTTCCAGAGGGCATGAGGCTCAGTAAAGCAATGAGCTCTGCAAAGGTTAATCCACTTACATCTATCCGGAATGACCAAGGTAAGCTCACTGTAACTGGGAAGGAAACTCTTACGCATATGCTAAGAATGCACTTCCCGGACTCAGTGGAGATACAAAATGTGACTGATAATGTCATTACCATGGAAGAACAATTTACAAAAACTTCCAAAGACGACTGGCGTACAGCAAAGAAAGTAGTTGACGCAGACAAGGTACGATGGGCAATTGATAGTTTCAGTCCGTATAAATCACCAGGACCTGACGATATATACCCCATCTTACTACAGGAGGGAAAAGGTATTCTCATACCTCACTTGTGCAGATTGTACAGAGCATGCCTAGCCTTTGGGCATGTCCCATCAGCCTGGAGACAGGCAAAAGTAATCTTCATTCCCAAACCAGGAAAGGAGAGCTATGAAGATGCCAAATCCTACCGCCCTATCAGTCTTACTTCATTCTTCTTGAAGACTTTGGAGAAGATGATAGACCGGTATATAAGAGATGGCCCATTAAGGAGACGACCGCTCCATGACATGCAATGCGCGTACCAACCGGGTAAGTCTACGGACACGGCACTGCACTATGTGGTCAACCGGGCAGAACATGCATTGGAGACCAAAGAAATCTGTGCTGGAGCGTTTTTGGATATTGAAGGGGCGTTCGATCGAACAACCTTCGCTTCAATAAGAACCTCAGCACAAAATCATGGCATAGAGGCGACAATTGTTAAATGGATTAGCACTATGCTGCAGGAACGTGTTATTAAAAGTAGTTTATTAGGTGATATGGTTACCGTAAAGGCAACTAAAGGATGTCCACAGGGAGGCGTACTATCCCCATTACTGTGGAGTCTAGTGGTGGATTCGTTGTTAGTGGAACTTAACAATGGACCATTTCAAGCCGTAGGCTATGCAGATGATATAGTCATACAAGTAAATGGCAAATTTCCAAACGTAGTAACGGATTTGCTGCAGGGTGCTTTGGTTAGGGTGGAAAGATGGTGTAAAGACAATAACCTTTCCATAAATCCAAGCAAAACGGTTATAGTGCCTTTCACGAGGAAAAGACATTTAGAGGGCCTTAGAGACCCAGAAATGTACGGCACCACACTAAAATGGGCTACGGAAGTGAAATATCTTGGGGTAACTCTCGATAGTAAACTAACGTGGCATAGTCATGTTGAAAACATAACAAGAAAGGCCTTACGTGTCTTCAATATGTGCCGTTCTGCGTATGGCAAAACCTGGGGACTCAAACCAAAGGTAATGTATTGGTTATATACCACGATGGTGAGACCTATTCTCACATACGGCAGCGCTGTATGGTGGCCTAGGACCAAACTAAAGATCTGCAAGGATTCTCTTAGGAAGGTACAAAGAGTAGTTTGCATGGCAATTACAGGTGCCTTCAAAACAACGCCTACATTGGCTCTTGAGTGGATACTGGGACTAACCCCACTACACACTTACATACAAACAGAGGCAAGGAAGTCGCTATACAGACTTGCAAAAGCAGGAGTTTGGAATCGTAACAAGCCCTGTACAAAACACACTTTATTGGATCCCGTGAAAGAACTGGACGATCTAATGGACATGCCCTGTGATAGGATAAATCCAGTGTACATGTTTAACAAGAGGTACCGAGTACATATACCATCCAGGGAAGAGTGGACGAGGGGACTCAAACCGGTTGGTGGAACTCACCTCATATGGTACACTGACGGTTCTAAAATGGAGTCAGGTACAGGGGCAGGGATTTCTTCCAAGGACTGTAGTGTCAGTCACAGCATGGGGCATTATGCATCGGTATTCCAAGCGGAAACCTATGCCATAATTGCCAGCATTAAAGAAATGCAAAGGAGAAACGTCAAAGGTAAAACCATTTGCATTCTCAGTGACAGTCAGGCAGCTCTGAAGGCTCTGAATTCCTTCCGAGTTGCTTCTAAACTAGTCAAAGAAGGTGTTACAGGTTTGAACAACCTGGGAAGACACAACAATGTCAGCCTTATCTGGGTACCTGGACACGAAGGCGTCGAGGGCAATGAGAAGGCAGATAGACTAGCGAGGGCCGGCTCACAGAGTCATTTGGTTGGCCCCGAACCATTTGTGGGGATTCCGTATGGAACATATCACCAAGCATTATATGCACATGCTAGGAACGAACACATGAAGGAATGGAGGGCAGCGTCAGGCCTAAACCACTCCAAAGCGTTCTCTAGCGGAAGGGTGGACTGTGGGGTTAAATTATTAAGCCTTAACAGATCACAAATAAGGCACCTAATAGGTGCACTCACGGGACATTTTGGCACCAACGAGCATCTACACAGAATGAGGCTAAGTACTGGTGACATTTGCAGATTCTGCGAAGATGAAAAAGAGTCAATGCGACACATATTGTGTAGCTGCGACGCTCTTGCGAGACGTAGGTTAAGTCATTTGGGAGTAGCCTATCCTACTCCAAATGATTATGTACAGCTCCAAGCTGGCGCGATCGTTGCGTACCTGAGGGAGCTCTTCGATACGCCAGCAACAGAGTAAGGGCTAGGGCATGCACAATGGATCCAACTGGGTCGAAGTGCGTTCCGGGGATACCGGGCCCAAATTTATAGCCACCAAGAATAGATAGATACTATAGATATCTATCATATCGCTAGCATATGCTAGCGCATGAAAAATGAAGACACAAAATTCATCCAAGTAGGTGAACTAGCAGTAAGTCCCGCGTCAGAAAAATGTAACAAACGTGACGTGTGCCTTTGAAAATTAAGTCTAATCAAGCGTATTTAGAAAATGCTTAAATACTGCACAAAAGGAAATAATAAGGAAGGGATACCTCAACTTATAGTAGTTTATTTCCACAATACGGCACCGATTGTACTTCGGACAAACGAATGCATGTGCAGCATACGCACATACCCCCGCACCCGTATCGATAGCCTCCAGGTTATCCAGAATCGTTTCCTCCGTCGCGCCGTCGGTGCCCCGTGGTACATGCGGAACGTAGATCTGCATTCCGATTTCAAATTAGATCCCCTTCGTAAGTTCCTCAAAGAAGCGTCGAAACGCTACTTTGAATCCGCGTCCCGTCACGCGAACAGTTTAATCCGCGCCGCCGCCGATTACGCCGCTAGTCCTTCTGACTCGCGCCGCAGACCACGGCACGTACTGCTCGACCCTCCTGACCCCATGACGGTCCTATTGGACCGGGATGCGCCGACCCCTCCCCGACAACCGTATGCTACACTAGCTATCAGACACCGGTCTCGCCGGCGAGGCCGAAGGGTCGTACGTATGCGACCGCAACGACGTGCATCACCCCCACTGAGTTTCTTGCCGGTTCTTCTCAGTGGGGGCGCGTTGTGAACCGGTGGTAAACTCAGCCCTCTCTTAAGCGACAGCCCAAGCCGAGGCCGTGCCTCCCTGAGGTGCCCTTGTGCTCGTCGCTACTTCTGCCGAAAAGGCGGAGTCACCACAGACTCCATGGCCACGTCTGTCGGAGAAATCGTTGCTACGTCAGTGCACCACGCTAGCAGATCTTAGTACAGCACGTGTAGATCGTGATGCATGGGCAGCAGCCTTTGAGTATTAATCCAAAAGGAGACGCCCCGCGCACTATTTGCTATGAGCAAAAGTCTGTCACTTTCTGCGCGGGGGACGAGGTAACTCACACAAATACTGTCTACTACTAATGCATTCTTCGCCACATCGCTACGCAAGCACACGGCAATATTATAAACACTAAGGGCCTCCGCCCACTAGCGTTTTCTAGCTGCAACGACTGGCAATTTTGCGACTGCATCGCGTTTTAGCAACTCATTAGCGACCATTGAGCGACTCCTTGCGCTCGATCGCTGTATCGGAGTCGCGCGTTTTAGCAACCGCATCAATGCTGCATCGCGTTTTAGCGACTGCTGTCATCGATGCACAGTGGGCAAAAAATAAGGTTCAATAGCTTAATTTTTTTGAAAAATGAAATATATTTTATGTAGTTCAAATACACGGTTTTGTTAAAATTACCATAACATCGAATTACTTAGTAATCACAAGTTTTATTTATAACTTAACAACATTAAATTACTTACATTTAATTCCAAAGGTGTCAAAATATAATTTGTTTCACCAATTTTTTTGTGTTTAAATTGTAAAGCTGTTGGTCACGTTACGGTTATGGTAACAAAACCGTCTGAGTTTCAACCTTAACCCTTTTACAAATATCACATGCTGCTATTAAGGTATTATAGATGTCGTTGTTATTATGTTGATATACATATAAGTATGTATGTATAAACTAATACCCAGTAGGTATTTTATAAAAGAACAAGTTCGCTTTGCATCTAAGTCACCAGGATTTGACTAATCCTTCTGAATAATGGTAAACTCGATTATGAACTTTGAAATGCAAATAAATAATCAAGAAGTTGAATGAAATATAAAAAAAATGATAATACTGATATTATACTTCACACCAAAACTACACACATCAAAAGTGTCTAGGGATCAACATATATTTTTGCAATAACTTTTCTCCTGATTGATATTAATTAAAATTTTCTTTAAGGATTCATCAAATAAAGTGTTTTCGTTTGTCACAGTAACGATAAACCAAGTCACCTTTGCATTAATAAAGAAATTTGCCATTTTCCTAATAAAGGGATTTTTGACATTTGAACCACTAACACAAAAGTTCGAAAAAAAGACTGAAATAACAGTTTTCTTTAAAATTTTATTGGGTAACTTAAACAATTAATAATCCGTGTTTCTACCGCGAACACTAACAACACAAGAACATCGGTTTGGCATACTCAAAATGAGTTCATCCAAATCACGCTGTGGAATGGCCGCCCATGTTCGTTGCAACAACAAAAAAAGGTCTTCTTGCGACTGGATACCCTCCATATTCGGCAGAGCTCTTCTCTGTAGCATATCCCATGCATGCTCAATCGGGTTCAAGTCTGGCGACTGAGCAGGCCAGGGCAGGACATTGATGTTAGCTGCGGCGAGAGTCTGTCTTACAACTCTTGCGGTGTGCGGTCGTGCATTATCATGCATTAACTGAAATAAGGGACCGATTTGCACTTGTAGAGGAACGATGACGTCTGATACAATCGTCTCAGCATAAATTTGAGCGTTGAGGTTGCCTCTGATCCAAATCAACTCAGTTCTTCCGCCGATCCAAATACCCGCCCATACCATGATGGTTCCACCACTATAAGGATGGACTTCCTGGCAGGATTTTAATCGCTGTTGGCGTCCAGGGGTTCTCCAGTGTCGTATACGTCTTGTATCCGGTCTCATACCAAAACGAGACTCATCAGAAAAGCACACGAAACGCCATTGTTCTTCTGCCCAATTTCTGTGTTCAAGAGCCCATTGATATCGAATCCTACGATTGTGCATTGCTATAGGTGGTACCCGTAGCGGTCTTCGGGAATGAAGGTTCACTTCATGCAAGCGGTTTCTGACTGTTTGGTCGCTAATTAAGTTCCCTGAAGAGTGATGAAGCCTCACGGCTAACATCATGGCAGTTATTGTTGGAGCTCTTCGAGTTAAGATTTGAATATATCGGTCTTGTCTCCGTGTGGTGCAGCGATACCGTCCTCCATGGCGCTCAGCCACGGTACCAGTGCTTCGGTAACGTGTCCAAAGTCGACTGATAACACTCTGACTTGTATTCAGAGCTAAAGCCACAGTACGTTGCCGGGAACCAGCTTCTATCATTCCCACGGCTCTGAGCATTTCTTCCCTGCTTAAATGACGTCGCCGCTCCATAATAACGTTGGTTTTAATCAGTAGTAGGGAAACAGTAGCACTAATAATGTCTTCAATGCGTTGTATGTTTTTATAGGGAAAATATTGACAGCTGATTTTCATCTTTTACTCGAATTTGATTCACAGTTCCTGATTCAAATTATGAAATGCACCAAAAAGGATCCATATAAATTTATAAAATCATAAATTTATTACAAAGCCACATCTCAATCTCAAGAAATCCGCTTAAAAATGCTTGATCCCTAGACACTTTTGATGTGTGTATTTTCAGGTATTATTTAATTATATAATCTTTACGATAAACAAACACAATAAGAACAATTTAGACAGAAAAAAAAACTACAAATGCGTAGTTTTTTTTTTATAAAAAAGAGAACTTCATCAGCCTTTTAATTAAACCAAAGTATTTAATAATAATAATATACGTTTATTTCAGACTCTTGATCCATACAAAAAAAAAATACTAAGACAGATTGACAAAAAAAAGGAAGACACCCAACAGAATAAATAAATAATAACTAAACTAAACAAAAAAAAACACACATTCCAGTTAAAAAAAAGAATTTTAAGCAGCTATTTCACGCCAACGTCTACACATGTTCGTTATAGACGTCAATTCTGTTGATTTTTGACATACTTCTAGGCATTCCTTCCTCTCTCAATGTCGCTTTTTCAGCTATCAATTGCTTTGATCATATTCATATCTTCGTGGGCGCTCCCAGTCTGTCCGCTTTGAGGAGACATCATCTGTGTGGTGTGAGCTTGAGGCGGGTGTTCCACTGGGTGGCGTAATCACTCCTCTTTTCCGTTTTCATGAATGTTATCACGAGGGTTTTCTAACTATCATCTCTATGCATGATCATCCTTAGCTTTATCATCATGCCAATATTGATAAGCTTAGGTAAGCGATATATACGCTTAATAAAGATTTAGATAGCATAAGTCAGTGGGCAAAATCAATTGGCTTGTTAGTGAACTCTACTAATTCTCAGGCTATCATATTTGGTGGCGGATACGAGATGAATCTGGTTGACATTAACTCACTCTCCAGTTTAGTTTTCGATTCCGTACCAATTGCATACTCAAATAAAGTTAAAATTCTTAGAGTTCTGTTTGATTATAATATTTCTTGGGAATCTCATGTTGGAGATAGGTATAAGTAAGAAGATCTTTTACTCTTATCAGTCTCACAAGCGTCTCCAAAAATTTCTTCTGCGTCAGACAAAAATCTTTTTTGCTTGATCTTTACCTCTTTTCGATTATGCTGATGTATGTTTCTAGATGCAACTGAGGAGCTTCTTAATAAACTGGAGCAATTGTAAAATTTGTGTATTCGTTTCATCTTTGGTCTACGGAAATATGATCGTGTCGGAATTTCGGGCTCAACTAGAATGTCTGCCAATAAGTCAGCGGCGGAACTGGCACATTTTTTATTTTCTAAATTGTATACTTAACAATCCTTAATCTCCTCTTTATCTTTGTGGATGTTCGGGAGTTTAATGAGCTCCGCTTGCAACACCGTCACTGACGTTTTATGAGTTTCTATACTCTGTGAAAAAAGACTATGATTTTTTTTTTCTTCTATCTTTGAACGCCGCATAAAACTGTACAAAATTTTCTTTATTCAGTTAATTAAACAGTATTTATACATATCCTACTTGTTTCCATTGATAAAACATCGAACAAGTAATATTGGCGACCGTGACAGGACGGCGAATCGTATTTACGGCGACACGGCATAAAAACAGTTCGACGATTCATCCAAGCCAGTTCAGTTATTGTTACTCCATTCCAACTACAAAACATTGCTTAAACTTGAGCCAATAAGTCTGTTTGTGCTAATAATATTAATCTGTTTCCAAATCATACGTGAATTTAAGCTGCATTTCAGTTTTTATCCCCAAGTTTTACTTATACCGACAACTACCTACAAGTGTCGTGTATTTCATAAAAATTATACGCAATTACAACGAGATCATTTATTAACCGTCGCATTAATAGAAAATACGAGGCTCAAGTGTGATGTTATCATATGTTAATGTTTGGCATACAAAAATTACTTACCTACAACAGTAACATACCCATTTGCATGTCACCTTTATTCTATATTAAAGTTCAAAGGTGCATTAAAATATCCCTATTTATATATACAACAACAAAGGTGCCACATATAACCAACATAATTACTACCCAGTGTAAAAAGAATTCTCCATAGCACATTATTCGCTAACCATACATAAGGTAGCGCCTGACCTGTGCGCATTCAAAGATATCTATACCATTAACTATTGTTATAAGCTGGATTACACATTGACTTGATGCTGCCTGCCCAATCTACTCAATTGTGGAGTGTGATTATTAGTATTTAATTACTATTGTAGTATTTAATTACAAGTTATACTTAACTTGATTTTGTTTACATACAATATTTCCTGTCTTGTTTACATACCTGTTTCTTTCCTCATTTATTTTACAATTAAATATCAATCTTTGTATAGTTAACTACATTACTTCAACTATAATACAATGAGCAAAGAAAAGGGAGATGGAAGTGATCAACCAACCTTTCAAGAACTGATCACCCGACGCAGTTCGATGAAAGGTCAAATCACTAGGTTTAAAAATTACTTCTCTAATATTTCTGCAAAGACGGTGTTAAGTCAAATCGAACTGACAGAATTAAAATTAAAACTAAATAAATTTGAAAGTTTATTTCATAAATATGAAGACTTGCAAAGTCATATTGAAGTATTAAACTCAGACAATTTATCGGATGAGATTGATGAAAGGGAAGGTATTGAGCAATTGTTTTTTAGCAACACAGCTGTTGCTCAGAGCATTATACAGAAGCATAACTCAATTGTAAAAACCGATGACTTAAACAAGGACCTTGATTCTTCTTGCGTCTCCGCTCAATGTTCTCCGAACCATCAAGAGATCAGTTTTAAATTACCACAAATACAAATTGCTAAATTTGATGGCAGCTACTTTCGATGGCTTGAGTTTCGCGACACCTACATTTCATTAATACACAAAAATGAACGCATCTTACCCATACATAAATTTCACTATCTTCTTAGTTATTTAGAAGGTGATGCCGCCCGAATCATAAAAAATTTAGAAGTGTCTAATGCCAACTATGACACTGCTTGGGAGTTGATCTGTGAACGTTATGATAACAAACGGCAGTTAATAACCCACCACTTAAATTCTCTTTTGAACATTACTGCTTTTACACGTGAGTCTGAGCGATCTTTGCGGTTTCTTGTCGACCATGTTACAAAAAATTTACGTGCATTGTCAACTTTAAAGCAACCTACTGACCAGTGGGATGCATTAGTCATTCATATTATGTGTACTAAATTGGACAGCCGAACTTTAACCAAGTGGGAAGAATACCGTAACGGTCTAGATGCTGATGTTCCTAATTTAAAACAATTCTTTAAATTTTTGACCGATCGTGCTGATGTTATAGAATCACTTACTCAAAATAAAACTAATAATATGACTACCAAACCTGCAAATTCAACTCAAATAATAAAATCTAACCGCTCACAGACGAAGACATTTACATCTGTGAATAATGTAGAACAAAATTCCCTTAAGTGTGTAGTCTGTATGGGAGAACATAGAATTTATAATTGCCCTATATTTAAGGCCAAAAGTGTAGATGATAGAAGGTTAGAGGTTTCCAAATTAAATCTATGTTCTAACTGTCTTCGTGTTGGGCATACTGTCCGGGATTGTCGTTTAGGCCCATGCCGCGAATGTCGACGCAGACACAACACTTTGCTCCATATGGCTGTCGACTCCAGTTCTACAAAAGATAGTATGTCACAGGAAACATCAACAAATTTTTCTAAACATTTATACAATGAGTTTGTTTTGTCGACTGCCTTGGTAGAGGTATGTAACCCACAAACAAACGGGACTGAAAGGGTGCGTGCTCTTCTTGACTGTGGGAGTCAGTCATCGTTCATCACAAAGTCGCTTCAAAGTAGGCTGTCATTAAGTACTAAGTCTACCAACAATATAAACGTCATAGGTATTGGTAACACTTGTGACAACCAGGTGACAGAATCTTGTCATGTGAAATTAAACTCACTACACAATTCTTACAGCATTACTGCCCATTGTCTGGTACTTCCTGAACTAACAGGTGTCCTGCCAAAGTCTTCTGTTGACATAACTCAATATATTTCACTATTGAAAGACTTCAAGCTAGCTGATCCTAGTTTTAACGAACCCGCAGAAATTTCCATTCTGCTGGGTGCTGATATATTCTGGGAGGTTCTTGGCTGCGAGCAACATTCTCTTGGTCCTAAACTTCCTAAATTAAGAAGCTCTCAGTTTGGTTGGCTAGTAACTGGTCCTATGTATAACAATACAATTAAATCAAATGTCCAATGTAATCATGCCATACTTAAGGAAAATAATAATCCTCAAGACACCCTAAGCAAACAAATTGCCAAGTTTTGGGAACTAGAGGAGTTGCCTCAAAAGGCAGTTTTTAGTGAAACAGAGAAGTCTTGTGAGACTCACTTTTTAACTCACACCACACGGTTACCTTCAGGTAGGTTTTGTGTGAGACTACCCCTGAAAGATTCTCCCGATGCTCTGGGTGAATCCTATGATCTTGCTAAGAAACGTCTACTCAATTTAGAAAAACGCTTTCAAAGACAACCGAATGTCAAACTCCAGTATTTAGAATTTCTTACAGAATACTCTTATTAGAACCATCTTTCTGAATCTCCAATTTCAAAACCTGATCCGTCCTACTTTTTATGTCACCATGCTGTGTTTAAGGACAGCAGTGAAACCACAAAGACTAGAGTCGTCTTCGACGGGTCCGCTCCTACTACCTCAGGGTATTCACTTAATGACCTTCTTATGGTAGGTCCAAATATCCAGGACTCCCTATTTTCTATACTGATCAGAGCTCGCCAGTGTAAATATGTCCTTACAGGCGATGTCGAAAAAATGTATCGCCAGGTGGAGGTACATGCTGATGATCAGAACCTTCAGTTAATTTTGTGGCGAGAGGATGAGTCTACGACCATCAAAACACTTAAGCTAAGAACTGTAACATACGGTCTTGCAAGCTCTAGCTATCTAAGCACTAGATGCCTTTGGCAATTGGGGGAGGAGTGCGAAGACCCATTAATTAAAAACATTATTCAACATGACTTTTACGTTGACGATTTGTACACAGGCTGCGATTCAGAACAAGAATTAATTTACATCCACAAATCCGTAACTGAAGCATTAAAGAAAGGTTGCTTTAATTTACGCAAATTTAAATCTAATTTACCTTCTCTGTACGACTGTTCTAATTCAGACGGTATAGATAAGCCACTTGATATTACTAAGGAACCTTCTAGCACTCTAGGTATGCGTTGGAATCCAGATTCGGATAGTATTCATTTTTCATTTAAAATTCCGTCAGAGAAAAACGGTATAACCAAACGATATATTTTGTCTTCTTCCTTCAAGATTTTCGATCCCATGGGTTTGTTAAGCCCTTGTATAATTCTACCTAAAATCTTAATTGAGGAATTATGGTTGTTGAAGGCCGATTGGGATGACCCTGTCCCACCGAATATTGCAAGATCTTGGAGCAAGTTCATAGCGTCACTTTCGTCTATAACCACTTTATGCATACCCAGATTAGTGTTGTGTAATAATTCCGTGTTAACAGAACTACATTCTTTTAGTGACGCTTCTCAACCTGCCTATGGCGCTTGTGTGTATATGAGAACCAGTGACGTTGACAACAACGTCACTGTGAGACTACTTTGTGGCAAGTCAAAGGTTGCACCTACCAAGTCTACCACTATCCCTCGTTTGGAACTTTGTGCAGCCCTTCTTGCTGCTCGACTATGTAAATCTGTTCTTGAGTCCTTACGAAACAAACCATCTTACTGCTACCACTGGTGTGACTCAAGCGTGGTATTGGCGTGGCTAGTTTTCGAGGTCTAAAAACATTCGTAGCTAACAGAGTTGCTGAAATATGCGACATAACCGAGTCTAATTCATGGCGTTATGTACCCACAACCTTAAACCCAGCTGATCTTATATCAAGAGGTGTATATCCTGATCAAATTCAAAGCATGGATTTGTGGTGGTCTGGTCCCAAATATCTTTTACTTCCCGAAACTGAATGGCCTATTCTAAAATACTGTGCAAAGCCTGAACTTCCCGAAGTAAAATCAAATATAGCCACTACTCAATATGAATCCCCAATACATTTCTCTAATTACTCAAATTTTAATAAATTAAAAAGATCGTTTGCTTACATCTTAAGATTCGTCGCAAATTTAAAGGCACCTGAATCTAAGCAGTTATCCACCTTAACCGTTGATGAGTTGTACAACGCTTTTATACTTCTTTGCAGTTTAGCCCAAAGAGAATCATTTCCAACTGAATACGCTCTTTTGGCACGCGGTAAGGCATTCAGTTCAAAATCAAATATTTTATCTTTGAGTCCATTTTTTGATGACAAAGGAAACGTTATTCGTGTCGGTGGTCGAATCGATTCATCGAATTTTAGTTACGACAAGAAGCACCCGATTCTGTTACATGCTTCTCATCACTTTACACAAATTCTTTTTGAATACGAACATAAGCGAAACCTCCATGCAGGTCCTCAGTTACTGCTTTCATTAGTGCGCGAAATAATCTGGCCTATCAATGGAAGACACCTCGCTCGTCGCACGTTGTTCAATTGTGTAGTGTGTAGGCGTCTTCAGGGTAAAGCTTTACATCCTATAATGGGTAATTTGCCCCCCCAGAGAGTTACTGTCGACTATCCATTTAGTACCGTAGGAATCGATTTTGCAGGACCGTTTTATATATTAAACCGCAAAGGCCGTGGATCCAAGGTAGTAAAATGTTGCCTTTGTTTATTCATTTGCTTACGATACAAATGCATACATTTAGAAGCTACTAGCGATTTGACTAAGGATGCTTTCATTATGACTTTCCGTAGATTTGTAGCTCGTCGCGGCAAGCCATCGGAGGTTTTTTGTGACAACGGGGGAAACTTTGTTGCCACTGCCAGAGAATTTAGTGACCTCATTAAATCAAATCAAATTGCTCTATCTGACTTTGCAACTGACCAAGGAATTAAATTCATCTTCTCGCCCTCCTACGCTCCACATTTCGGTGGATTATGGGAGGCAGGTGTCAAGTCCGCCAAACATCACATTAAAAGGGTCATGGGCAATAGTCACTTAACCTTCGAAGAACTAATAACCTTATTTGCTCAAGTTGAGGCAATTCTCAACAGCCGCCCGTTGTGTCCTTTATCTCCCTCTCCAGACGATCTCCTCGCTCTTACCCCTGGGCACTTTTTAATCGGCCGACCCTTAGCGGCACTGCCATCGTCACCACTCACCGAGTATAATCCCAACCGATTGCAACGCTTCGCCCGCATAGAACAAATGCGTCAGCACTTTTGGCTTCGCTGGCAAAGAGAATACGTTGCAGAGCTCCAGCAGAAGACTAAATGGAAGCAGAACCATTCTAAATTGAAGATTGGTGATTTGGTTTGCATCATGGAAGATCACTCGCCTCCTTTATGCTGGCGCCTAGGACGCGTTGCCAGACTATATCCCGGAGCAGATGGGATAGCCCGCGTGGCTGATGTGAAAACACTTAAAGGATGCCTACGACGTCCCCTGACACGCCTGTGTCCTCTGGTTTCTACACAAGTTGAAGACCTTCCTGCTCAAGATCCTCAACGGGGGGGGGGGGGGGGAGGATGTTCGGGAGTTTAATGAGCTCCGCTTGCAACACCGTCACTGACGTTTTATGAGTTTCTATACTCTGTGAAAAAAGACTATGATTTTTTTTTTCTTCTATCTTTGAACGCCGCATAAAACTGTACAAAATTTTCTTTATTCAGTTAATTAAACAGTATTTATACATATCCTACTTGTTTCCATTGATAAAACATCGAACAGTGAGCGTTATTCCTTGCTCGTGTCTTGTGACAAGCCTTGACGTTCCACTGTATCTCTGCATTTTGAAGTTCCTCCTCATTATTATAGTAGCTATAAAGATTTTTTTTTACCATGCAAGCAGTGCGGCTATGGAATTCACTTCCACATTCCTTGTGGAGTAGCTGTAATTTAGTCATATTTAAAAAACAACATATCCTCTCCAGATAAATTTAATTTAATATTTAGTGTATTTATAATACTATATTTATTTTAAAATTTCAGTACGTATTAGTTCATCAGCTCATACTTTCCAGCCACTGCGCCGCCGTCGCTCTCGGCCAGATCGACCAATAATAATTGAAATCGATAGCCCAGCCTCAATCTGATTGGCGCAGCCGCGTCGCGCTAGCCCTTCTACTTTGTTTTGACAAAACACTGTATCTTGCAATCCGCGAAGATTATTTGGACAATGCACTGCATCATCAATTGCCGTGTTTTACTATTTCAGGCCTGTAGCTTTTAGTGAAAACAGTGTAATTCGCAAAGTAAAAAAAACTATGAATGCTATAACATCAAAGAGGTTAAAAGAAATCGAATGAACGTTGTTATCTGAAGTTATAGTATATTGGATTCACACGGTACCGCTGGTGTGACATGTTTTGACTTAGAGGGGTTACCAACTTTTTCTGGTATTCTAGATTATTTTCGGAGTCGATTTAAGTTACCACTTTTAAAGGAATATAGCTGCTTTGGTTTTTAATTTCAAAATAAGCACGTATTGCAAAAATATATATTTCACCTTCTACATGATTTTTAACACAAATCTACATGAATGATAACATCGATATAATATATAATCTAGATTTGGTGTCACGGTTCAAAAAGTGGTAGCGAGAAATAGCGCCCTTGTGTCGCTATTTCTTTACAAGCCACATCCTGACAAATTTATTTTTGCCGATAGGAGTGTTGCAACTGTCTATATGAAACTGTCAAACTACAAGTCATTATCATTATAAAATCGTTAGTTCACGTTTCAGCCACCAGCACAGATAAGTTTGCAACCTCCGCGACCACAATTTAGGTGTCATTTTGTTAGTGAATGTTTATCTAGTTTATATTTTATATTATATCGATGAATGATAATGTTTGCTTGTACACATAGGTTTTTGAAAACTGGTAATTGGATGTAACCAGTACCGCCTTCGCCGTGATTTATATTTTCGCTTTATTAGTAAAGCAAGAAGCAGTGCAGCTTTATAAGAGTCCATGGTAACGTTTAGCATCGTCAATATTTATTATTACACTGAACACATATTGCACGAGTCGCGTTCCGCACCGGGCCGACTATTACTCTTAAAAATGTTTCCTCCCTAACTCAAATAAAATTATCCCCAATTATACTTTATATTTTTAGCCGTCTTAAAAAAGGAGGTTCTGTATCATATTATAATAATTGACATATGTTAGACTATATGGGCATCTAAGCATATGTATATCCGAGTAACCCCTTCGGCTATCGTTAGTCTCCCTTCCCATTACAATTTGTGAAATCGGTACTTCTACCTTCCATTTAAGACACAACAAGACATTGACCTTTACTTGTCAATTAACAACCCAAACACGATCTTGTTGTATCACTTGTTGATCATGTGAACAGGCAAATCGTTTAATGGTCCAAAGTATACACTTTTATAATAAACTGCCACAGGATATTCGAGATCTTCCAATGAAGAAATTTAAACATTTTAAAGCCGATTGTCAAAAAAGGCTTATTATAAAATCTCTTTCTGGAGGGCAAAACTGCGTGGGCTTGAACTGCTCAAATCATGTAAGCTTAGAATTTTAGGCTATTTATACATAATTTGTAAAAAACGTTTACACAATTGTTTTAAAAAAATGACAATAAAATAAATATATACATACGAATTGAGAACCTCTTCCTTTTTGAAGTCGGTTAAAAAAGACATACCCAGTGGGCATCCACTGAGTGTCTTGCAAGAGCGCCACCGTCGGAGCCACTATCAAGCTTGCTATCGAATTGGGACTTCTTATTTCACGGACACCTTGTAACCTACATTGTAACCAACAGCGTCAACACTCTTCGGCGGGTTCATACCGTACCAGCGATAGCTACAGACACATAGGACGTCAGTGGCTCGTTCACTCGGGTCCTCCCGTCCTGCACACGAACCTTATTCGAACTTTTATACACATATCAATAAAATACAACTGTTAATATAAAAATACTGTACTAGACTTCGGGCCGCATAGAAAAGGCTAGCGGGCCGCAGGTTGAGTAGATATAGCTGGTCTAGAGGGTCTTGACTGAAAGTTCGTATATAAAATAGGTATAGGGTAAAATTAAATCTGGACTTAACCTGCTATGCTATTCTCTCTTTTTTTTTTTTTTTGACATGGAGGAAATCTTCCAAAGATCCCCGGGAGCTGTGGTGCTCGACCGGGGTATGTGGGAGTCTTACCCACTAAAACCCCCGCGGCTGACGCATGGGCACATGACAGGGGAGACCCCAGGGCTCTCCGGTGGGATCTGCACCAGGGGCCCCTCAGTGCCTTGCCTTTGAGCCCGCCGCCGGGGGGCGCATTGTAGCCCCCCGGGAACAAGTCACGGTGCTCACGGGGACGGGGGTCGCAACCCCGCCGCCGTCCTCCTCGGAGTCGCCGCCGTACTCAAGTTATGCTATTCTCTAACGTAACCTATGGTGGCTGTGCTTGACAGCGAGCTTGGCGTCGCACCAGCCTTGAATTCAACGTCGAGCTTAACGCTGTTAAAATCCTTACCTATCTATTCACAATCGCATTTCAGCTCGACGTCGAACTGACTGGCAAACTATTCGACCTTAATATATTTCCACTGATGTATGTAAAAAAGAATATAGTTCTTTTGCAAAGATTAGTGACCGACGTAACATAAATACCTACTCGGAAACACAATCTTACTGTAGACTCCACGCGTCTCCACAGAATTAGCAATTCCTTTAGAGACCAAGGTATACGTTTTTATTATAAACTGCCCCAGGATATACGAGATCTACCAATAAACAAATTTAAAACTACCATCAAGAGCCATTTGTCTAAAAAGGGCTGTTATAAAATCTCGGATCACCTGGAGGATAAAGCTGCGTGGGCTTGAACTGCTGTACTCTTACCAGCTTATAGTTTAAGATATAGATTATTGTTTGGTCGATACGCCTAAAGCTTAAATTCTAAAGCGAACTTTATTACGGTATTCTACTACCCATTAATGAATGGCTAATGTTTTGATTGGTTTGTGGAAATTACAGACGCATCTGACGTCTCGGAACTTTTAAGCGATAACTTTAGGCTGTCAATGCGTTTATAACCGACTTCAAAAAAAAAGGAGGAGGTTATCAATTCGGTTGTATGTTTTTTTTTTTTTTATGTTTGTTACCTCAGAACTCTGTCGTTTACGAACCGATTTGGAAAGTTATTTTTTTATTTGAAAGGATATGCTTCCAGATTGGTCCCATTTTTTCAAAATCAAGTTCTGATGATGGGAACCATGAGTAACTGAGGGAACTCCTTAAATATTATAGGCATACATATAGCGTTTTTGGTATTTTTAGAAACTAGTCAAGCATTTTCATTCAGAAAGTATCATTTGGTGAAGTGGATCTGATGAAGAAGGCCATAGATGGCCACCGGAACTCTGTAATAAAATTAACAATCCATCCTATCCTAGCCGTGCCTACTAAACGTAGAACTACCGAATTTGGACTCGATGGATAGTTCTCGACGAGTAGTTGCTAGAAAAATGGAGATCAGGGTCTGATGGTGGAGCAGGAAGGTTGTCACGGGATCTCTGCACCAATAAACGTAGATCCGCCGAGTTTGGGCTCGCTGGGTAGCTCTCGATGAGTAGTTGCTAGAAAAATGGTGATCAGCGTCTGATGATGGAACAAGAAGGTCGTCACGGGATCTCGGCACCAATAAACATAGACCCACCAGTTCGTTGGGTAGCTCTCGACGAGTAGTTGCTAGAACAATGGTGATCAAGGTCTGGTAATGGAGCAGGAAGGTCGTTACGGTATCTCGGCACCAACAAACGTAGACCTACCGAATTTGGACTCGTTGGATAGGTCTCGACGAGTAGCTGCTAGAAAAATGGAGATCAGGGTCTGATGATGGAGCAGGAAGGTCGTCACGAGATCACTGCACCAATAAACGTAGATCCACCGAGTTTGGGCTCGTTGGGTAGCTCTCGATGAGTAGTTGCTAGAAAAATGGTGATCAGGGTCTGACGATGGAGCAAGAAGGTGGGCACGGGTTCTCGGCACAAATAAATGTAGACCCACCGAGCTTGCAGTCCATGGTTCTCGATAACTACGAGTATAACACCTAGATATCTTCGGTTTATGGTAATTGGTTAGTTTTATTAAGATATTGTCACATCTACATTTTTTTAAATTTTTGCATAAGCTTATATTTTAGTGATGGTCCATAGTTGTGTTATGTAGTGGGTGTTTTTAAAATAAATATTAAACTGGCTGTTTGTCAGAATTAAATAGAAGTTGTTAAAAGTTAACCTAATAATACACCAAGGGAACCACTAAAAAGAATAAAATAAAAATATTTTTTACAAAAAAAAAGAACCGCCTTCAAAATGCAACTAAAAAGCCTGAAATAATTTCTAAGAATTTGTGGTTTTTACATCTACATTGTTGGACTTGGACTACAACATATTATAAATACATATATTACTATCGAAGTGGGCGCCTAACGTCTAGCAAATACTTACAAGGGCAGTAGGTACCTAACTGTTTTCCAGTTTGGCGCCGTCTTTGATAGTAATATGTACTTATTTATAATTATTGTAGTCCAAGTCCAACAATGTAGATGTAAAAACCACTAATTCTCAGAAATTATTTCAGGCTTTTTAGTTGCATTTTGAAGGCGGTTCTTTTTTTTGTAAAAAATATTTTTATACTGGTTAATCTCGGCTGATAATTAAAATCTCTGCGAATATCGTTGCTCCATCTGGTCACAGTCACAGGGCGTCCAACGCTCCGCTTCCCGGTTCGCGGTCTCTACTCAGAACCAGTTTATTCCAACGGTCATAGTGAGTTTATGCAAGAGAAAATATGTATCATAGTGTAACCATGCCATCTCATATTTTCGTACAGTAAATAAGTCGGAAAGTAAGATTATATATTCTAACGTTGATAAGTGGTCCCACCGCGTATGCGGAAATGGATTTTCATTAGAATGGAAAAGCCGCAGCTTAAGGTTTTTACGCGAGCTTAAGTGAAGAGGTTCATTCAGTCAAGCTTACCGAAAGCTTAATTCCATTCTCTTTACAGTTGAAAGGAAATTGTGTAACGAAGTACGATTAACCTTATTATTAACAGAAAGTCTTACCTAACTTTAGACATAAGTACCTACTTATCAGAGTAAAACAGAAACAAAAAAAAATTCAACCATTTATTTTCAATTAATCTTCTTGTAGGTATATATTTTTTAGTTTATATAAATATCTGTTCAGTTTAGTCCAGGATATTATTATTAATACTAGCGACCCGCCCCGGCTTCGCACGGGTGTAATTGAGAAAAAAAAAGAAGTGAATAATTTAAAGCTACTGCCTTTGATTATAGAATTTCTTGGAATTATTTATTAGTTTGTAGCTGACTTTTCGTAGCGCAATATGAACAAATTTTGTATAGAAGTGACGCGTGAAAGGGCTACGTATAGCTGCCTGTCCATGGGCAAAGTACTCAACGCTTAGGTTTAAGCCTGCAACGTTGAATCTCTGAGCTTGTGATTTGTTAATTGTATTTATAATTTTAGAAACTGCAGACGTGTACGGGTGCACAATTTGAGTGGATTAAGGACACCATTTCTTTGAAACCAATTTATGGAAGCAATACGGGCTTCCTTGTTCGGTTTCATCGTTAAGACGTAAACGGGGGTCAACCGGGGAATTCTTACGTACTAAAACCCCCGCGGCTATCACGTCGGCACATTAGAGGGCGGACCTGGGCTATCTGTCGGGATCTGCACCAGCTGATACCACTCAGTGCCTTGACTTTGAACCCGCCGCCGGAGAGGCACATTATAGTTCCTCGAGAACCTGTCATGGTGCTCACGGTTACAGGGATCACGGGGAAGCCTTTAATGGGATTTACGGGACCCTGTTGGTGGTCAACCGGGTATGTAGGTTTCTTATAAACTAAAGCCCCAACGGCCGTGCAATCAGCACATAAGAACCCCTTCTTGGGCTATCCGGTGGGATCTGCATCATTATACCCTCAGTGGCTTGCCTTTGACCCCGCCACCGGGGAGCACAATAAAGCCACCTGGGAACTTTTCACCGTGCTCACGGTTACAGGGGTCACGGGGGAAGCCTTCAATAGGTCCCCGGGACCCTATTGGTGGTCAACCGGGTTATGTAGGATTCTTATACACTAAACCCCCAACGGCTGTTAAATTAGTACATAAGTAGGAGACCTGAGCCATCCAGTGGGATCTGCACCAAGATCCCTCAGTGGCTTGCCTTTGAGCCCGCCACCGGGGGGCACAATAAAGCCACCCGGGAAACTATCATCGTGCTCAAAGATACGTGGATCGCGGGGGAAACCTCCAATAGGCCCCAGGATCCTGCGGGCGATCGACTGCAGTATGTGTCCCCCACGGCTGTCCACACAAAAGAGTGTGCACCGTGTACCCCTCAGTGCAAGGCAAGGACATTTGAAGCCGCTGCCGGGGGCGCATTATAGCCCTCCGGGATTCTGTCACCGTTGTCACAGTTTAAGGGAGTAGCGGGGGAAACATCCAATATGTCCCCGGGATCCCGTGGGGAAGTCAAACTGGGTATTTGGGATTCTTACCCACTAAAACTCCCGTGGCTATCACATCGGCACATGAGAGGGAAACCTGGGTTCTCGGGTGGGATCTGCACCAGGTGTCCCTGACTGACTGACGCGGACGGTCCCGGTCAGTCCCGCTCAGTCCCGGTCAGTCCCGGTCAGTCCCGGTCAGTCCCGGTCAGTCCCGGTCAGTCCCGCTCAATCCCGCTCAGTCCCGGTCTGTCCCGCTCAGTCCCGGTCAGTCCCGGTCAGTCCCGCTCAGTCCCGCTCAGTCCCGCTCAGTCCCGGTCAGTCCCGCTCAGTCCTGGTCAGTCCCACTCAGTCCCGGTCAGTCCCGCTCAGTCCCGCTCAGTCCCGGTCAGTCCCGGTCAGTCCCGGGCTGTCCCGCTCAGTCCCGGTCAGCCCCAGTCAGTCCCGCTCAGTCCCTCTCAGTCCCGCTCAGTCCTGGTCAGTCCCGCCCAGTCCCGCTCAGTCTCGGTCAGTCCCGCTCAGTCCCGGTCAGTCCCGCTCAGTCCCGCTCAGTCCCGCTCAGTCCCGCTCAGTCCCGCTCAGTCTCGGTCAGTCCCGCTCAGTCCCGGTCAGTCCCGCTCAGTCCCGCTCAATCCCGCTCAGTCCCGGTCAGTGCCGCTCAGTCCCGGTCAGTCCGAGTACCACACCGTACCACACCGTACCACCATGTCCCTGGGATCCTGTGGGGGATTCTTACCCACTAAAACTCTCGTAGCTGTCACATCGGCACATGAGAGGGGGTTCTCCGGTGGGATCTGCATCAGCTGTCCCTCAGTGCATTGCCTTTGAGTCCGCATCCGGGGGGAGGGTATATTATATCCCGGATATTTACCTAAGTACTAAATATATGGAATTAATGAAATTCTCTAGTACTTGATTGTTAACTATGTATCTCTTTAGGTTTAGTCAATGTAAGCTATGTAAGTTTATTTACTTAGATAAAACTTAAAACCTTCAATGAAAAATTATCTAACCGATGGTGAAAATCGCTGCGTGGTTTAGGAGGTGCTATCCGATATTGACAGACTCGGATAGCGACTTTGTTTCACCCTATTTAAAGATACTTTGACGTCGTTGGTCCCCAACACCAGCCAACCTATAGAAAAAACCCTGACTGACAGACAGACAATAATTCCAATAAAGTTTTGGTTTTTTTTATATCATACGTACAATAGGTGCATGCATAATGTATTCCTACCCAAACAGACATTTTGAAAATATATTTTCATTATTTTATTTTTGTTTCTTATATTTGCGAAACAAACAAATGATACCACTTATTACTAAATATAAGATCCAATAGTACAAAAATCAATTCAGTTTCCACTAATAACTAAATCATAACATTAGAGAGAAGTTAACTACGTATGCATAATTTTAAATTTAAAAAAAGTATTAAATATAAAAATATATTAGAGATAAAAAGTGCCGGAGTCAATATGAGTTAAATATTTAAAACATCGAATCTTAATATAAATAAAAAAATCAAAACAAAGTTTAAAAATACAACAAAAAATCCGCACACGGGTAGCGAACCCGGACAGTCCACACTTAGAGGACGCTTCCGTAACCACTTGGCCAAGGAACTTTTATTTTATCTTTCGAATTATCGTATCTTATTGTGGTAATATATTTGTACCGCCATCGGTTCAGTAATAATACTTCTTTTTTACCTTGTAAAGGGATAAATTATAAAAAATATAAAATACTAATTCAATTAATTTTCTTAACGAATGTCTGTGCAAAATTTCAAGTCAATAGGACCAAGGAATCGCGTTCTCCCATACTAACTTTGCCCCCCTATTTGACCCCCTTAGAGGTTGAATTTCGCAAAATCGTGTCTTAGTGAGCACCTACGTCTTAAAAGGAACCTCCATGCAAAGTTTGAGACTCCTAGCACTTGTAGTTTCTGAGATTTCGTGATGAGTGGGTTTTTGTCTACTCTTTTATATAATAAGATAATATCATACTACAACAGTAACAGCTCAGTGGGCGTGCGCTTGCCTTGGAAACAAGGTGCGCAGGTTCGAACCCCGACTCACACCTCTGATTTCTTCAATTAATCATGTGCGAATCGTCTTTGTGCGATTACTAGCTTTCGGTGAAGGAAAACATCGTGAGGAAACCTGTCTGAGAAAGCCTAAGCAGCTATCGAACGAAGAAGAAGAAAATCATTTATTTGCCCAATACTTACGTAACACATATAAAAATAACAAAATAATAACGGATCTTCAATATTGTGTGTGGACAAAAGGCATGTGAAATGGCATGTGAAGTCGACCAACCCGCACTTGGCCAGCGGCCTATGGCCTAAGCAAGGCTGCTTAGGCCATAGGCCACTGGCCAAGTGCGATGAGTGTGATGAGTGATGAGGCCATCATAAAGGGAGGCCCGTGCCCAACAGTGGGAATAAACAAGGGCTGCTATTATTTATTACTAGCTGACCCACGCAGCTCCGCCTGCGCTATTTTTACGTTAACTAAACTTTTAATAACAGATATTCGCATCGAATACATAACCTCCTTTTTTATAGTCGGTTAAAAACTGGGACCCACTTTTTACTTGCTCTCCGAAGCACGGACCCGTTTAGTTCAAATGGCGTTAAAAGGTCACCCATCTATTTAATGACCTTACCTAACGTTGCTTAACCCGATCGATTACAAAACCTTGATAACAACTCTCTATGAGTGTTCCCTTACTAATATTTAATATATTATAAAGAAAAAATGATAAAATCGGACCAAGCGTATAACCAAGTACCCATTTTGACTTTAATCCCCTCTCCCAAAAGAACCGTGCTAGATTACGGGATAAAAAGTATCCTATGTCCTACCTCGTAGTAAGATCTCAAATTATGCCAAGTTTCATTTGAATACATTCAGTAGTTTCGGCGTGATGCGCAGCCGTGATACAGACAGACAGACAGATAAAAATTAAAAATATACATTTTCGGCCTCAGTATCGGTTATAGAATGCCCTCCAAATATAATTTTCAAAATATCTTCAATGTACAGAATTGGACCTGTTACAGTTTTATTATAAGTACTAGCGACCCGCCCCGGCTTCGCACGGGTGTAATTGAGAAAAAAAAAGAAGTGAATAATTTAAAGTAGCCTTTGATTATAGAATTTCTTCATAAATAATGTTTGTAGCTGACTTTTCGTAACGCAATATGAACAAATGTTGTTTAGATAGACGCGTGAAAGGGCTACGTATAGCCACAGATTAATAAAGAAATAGCTGTCTGTCCACGGGTAATGTACTCAACGCTTAGGTTTAAGCCTGCAACGTTGAATCTCTGAGCTTGTGATTTGTTAATTGTATTTATAATTTTATTAGAAACTGCAGACGTGTACCGGTGCACAATTTGGGTGGATTAAGGACATGAACAGGACACCATTTCTTTAAAACCAATTAATGGAAGCAATATGGGCTTCCTTGTTCGGTTTCATCGTTAAGACGTAAACGGGGGTCAACCGGGGAATTCTTACCTACCAAAACCCCCGCGGCTATCACGTTGGCACATTAGAGGGCGGACCTGGGCTATCTGTCGGGATCTGCACCAGCTGATACCACTCAGTGCCTTGACTTTGAACCCGCCACCGGAGAGGCACATTATGGTAGCGTAGCTGTTTCTTTCCTCTTTTAGTTATTTTTGATGCTTCTCTATCACTTCCTTGAGGTCCTCTACCTTTCTATTGCTCTCAACAATTAGAAGGGAGTGTTCCTCCAGTTTTTTGTTCCATGGTGGTGATGAGATGGCGGGGGTGGCGGTCGTCGTGGTCGCAGTTGTTTTTGAAGGGCCGGGTTTTGGCCGCACCGGCTCGGCGATGCCCCGAGGCCGTTCAGATAACTCGGTCTTGGACTCGAAGCTTCTCCGACCCGAGCCTGCGCGACCTATTTCCCCTCCGCTTCTTTACGGGACCCTGTTGATGGTCAACCGAGTATGTAGAATTCTTATACACTAAACCTCCAACGGCCGTGCAATCAGCACATAAGAACCCCTTCTTGGGCTATCCGGTGGGATCTGCACCATGATACCCTCAGTGGCTTGCCTTTGACCCCGCCACCGGGGGGCACAATAAAGCCGCCCGGGAACCTGTCACCGTGCTCACGGTTACAGGGGTCACGGGTGAAGCCTTCAATAGGTCCCCGGGACCCTGTTGGCGGTCAACCGGGTTATGTAGAATTCTTATACACTAAACCCCCAACGGCCGTTAAATCAGTACATAAGAAGGAGACCTGGGCTATACGGTGGGATCTGCACCAAGATCCCTCAGTGGCTTGCCTTTGAGCCCGCCACCGAGGGGTACAATAAAGCCACCCGGGAAACTATCATCGTGCTCAAAGATACGGGGATCGCGGGGGAAACCTCCAATAGGCCACCAAGATCCTACGGGCGATCGACTGCGGTATGTGTCCACCACAGCTGTCCACACAAAAGAGGGGGGCTGCACCTACCCCTCAGTGCAAGGCAAGGGCCTTTGAAGCCGCTGCCGGGGGCGCATCATAGTCCCCCGGGAATCTGTCACCGTTGTCACAGTTAAGGGGGTGGTGGGGGAAACATCCAATATGCCCCCGGGATCCCGTGGAGAAGTCAACCTGGGTATTTGGGATTCTTAACCACTAAAACTCCCGTGGTTGTCACATCGGCACGTGAAACCTGGGTTTTCGGGTGGGATCTGCACCAGGTGTCCCTCAGTGCCTGGCCTTTAAGTGCGCCGCCGGGGGGCAAGCATATTATATCCCAGATTTACCTTATGTTATATGGAATGAATGATATATAGAATGAACTTCTCTAGTACTTGATTTTTAAGTTTGTACCTCTTTAGGTTTAGTCAACTTAAGCTAATTAAATTTATTTACTTAGATAAAACTTCTAAATAAATTCAGTTAATGTATAAACCTTCAGTGAAAAATTTAAAAAATAATAAATTAATCAAAAATAAAAAGTTTAAAAGTACACCAAAAAATACCAAAGAGAGATATGAACCCATCCGGCTTCAAATCTCTCTTTGAGATTTTTTCCTGCTGTGCTTAGAAGACGCTTCCGTAACCTCCAGACCACGGCTTGTTCTATTATTGGAATTACTTGATCATATTCTTGTTATATGTCTGCTCAGTCCCTAATGCATATAGCGTGATATTTTACCTTATGTATTAACGTTATCCGTGTACAGTATCTAATTTATGTACTAAGCAAATCTATGTGAGAATATTTGTACCGCCATCGGTTGAGTAATAATACTGCTTTTTAATCCTGTTAAGGGATAAATTTAAAAAAAGATCCCCTCAGTGGCTTGCCTTTGAGCCCGCTACCGGGAAGCACAATAAAAAAATTACCTGTCACCGTGCCCAAAGTTTCGGGGATCACGGGTAGACCTCCAATAGGCTCCCAGGATCCTGCGGGCTGTTGACTGCGGTGTGTACGATTCTTACCCTCTTAACCCCCCACGGCTGTCCGCACTAAATATGGGGCTGCACAGGGTACCCCTCAGTGCAAGGCAAGGGCCTTTGAAACCGCTGCCGGGGGCGCGTTATAGCCCCCCGGGAATCTGTCACCGTTGTCACAGTTAAAGGGGTGGCGGGGGACACGTTTAATATGTCCCCGGGATCCTGTGGGGGATTCTTACCCACTAAAACTCCCGTGGCTGTCACATTGCCGATGTGACAGCCATGGGAGGGGTTCTCCGGTGGGATCTGCATCAGCTGTCCCTCAGTGCATTGCCTTTGAGTCCGCCGCCCGGATATTTACCTACCTTATAATATATGAAATTAATGAAATTCTCTAGTACTTGATTGTTAACTATGTATCTCTTTAGGTTTAGTCAACGTAAGCTATGTAAGTTTATTTACTTAGATAAAACTTAAAACCTTCAATGAAAAATTATCTAACCGATGCGGTGAAAACCGCTGCGTGGTTTAGGAGGTGCTATCGGATATATACAGACTCGGATAGCGACTTTGTTTCAGACTATGTAAAGATACTTTGACGTCGATAGGGAACAACACCAGCCAACCGGTAGAAAAAACCCTGACTGACAGACAGACAATAATTCCAATAAAGTTTTGGCTTTTATATCATACGTACAATACATGCATATTGTATTCCTACCCAAACAGACATTTTGGAAATATATTTTCATTATTTTATTTTTATTTTATTTGCGAAACAAACAAATGATACCACTTATTACTTATATAAGATCCAATAGTACAAAAATCAATTAGGTTTCCACTAATAACTAAATCATAACATTAGAGAGAAGCTAACCACGTATGCATGATCCTAAATTTAAAAAAATATATATATATTAGAAATAAAAAGTGCTGGAGTTAATATGAGTTAAATATTTAAAACATCGAATCATAATATAAATAAAAAAATCTAAAACAAAGTTTAAAAATACAAAAAGAAAATCCGTACACGGGTAGCGAACCCGGACAGTTAGAGGACGCTTCCTTAACCACTTGACCAAGGAACTATTGTTTCGTATTTCGAATTACCGTATCTTATTCTTGTTATATATTTGTACCGCCATCGGTTGAGTAATAATACTCCTTTTTTACCCTGTTAAGGGATAAATTAAAAAAAAATATGATATACAAATTCAATAAATTTTCTTAACGAATGTCTGTGCAAAATTTCAAGTCAATAGGACCAAGGAATCGCGTTCTCCCATACAAACTTTGCCCCCCTGTTTCACCCCCTTAGAGGTTGAATTTCGCAAAAACCCGTCTTAGTGAGCACCTACGTCCTAAAAGGAACCCCCATGCAAAATTTGAGACTCCTAGCACTTATAGTTTCTGAGATTTCGTGATGAGTGGGTTTTTGTCTACTCTTTTATATAATAAGACTAGCGACCCGCCCCGGCTTCGCACGGGTGTAATTGAGAAAAAAAAGAAGTGTTCAATTTTAACTTACTGCCTTTGATTATAGAATTTCTTCAAAAATAATGTTTGTAGCTGACTTTTCGTAACGCAATATGAAAAAAAAATGTTTTGAAGTGACGCGTGAAAGAGCTACGACCTACGTATAGCTATCTATCCATGGGCAAAGTACTCAACGCTTAGGTTTAAGCCTGCAACGTTGAATCTCTGAATTTGTTAATTGTATTTTTATTAGAAACTGCAGACGTGTACCGGTGTGCAATTTGGGTGGATTAAGGACAGGAACAGAACACCATTTCTTTAAAACCAATTTATGGAAGCAATACGGGCTTCCTTGTTCGGTTTCATCGTTAAGACGTAGACGGGGGTCAACCGGGGAATTCTTACCCACTAAAACCCCCGCGGCTATCACGTCGGCACATTAGAGCGCGGTCCTGGGATATTTGTCGGGATCTGCACCAGTTGATACCACTCAGTTCCTTGACTTTGAACCCGGCAGAGGCACATTATAGTTCCCCGGGAACCTGTCACGGTGCTCACGGTTACAGGGGTCACGGGGGACGCCTTTAATGGGATTTACGGGACCCTGTTGGTGGTCAACCGGGTATGTCGGATTCTTATTCACTAAACCCCGTTGCTACGGCCGTTAAATCAGTACATAAGAAGGAGACCTGGGTTATCCGGTGATATCGGCACCAAGATCCCTCAGTGGCTTGCCTTTGAGCCCGCCACCAGGGGGCACAATAAAGCCACCTGGGAAACTATCATCGTGCTCAAAGATACGGGGATCGCGGGGGAAACCTCCAATAAGTCCCACGGATCCCATGGGGAAGTCAACCTGGGTATTTGGGATTCTCACCCACTAAAACTCCCGTGGCTGTCACATCGGCACATGAGAGGGAAACCTGGGATCTCGGGTGGGTTCTGCACCAGGTGTCCCTCAGTGCCTGGCCTTTGAGTCCGCCACCGGGGGCAAGCATATTATATCCCAGATTTACCTTATATTATTTGGAATGATAATGATATATATGTATAATAAAATACCAATGAGAAATTTGAACCCGGACTCTGCTGTGCTTAGAAGAGGCTTTCGTAACCTCCAGACCACGGCTACTCTAATTCTATTATTTGAATTACTTGATCATATTCTTGTTATATGTCTGCTCAGTCCCTATTGCATGTAGCGTGATATTTTATCTTATGTATTAAAGTTATACGTGTACAGTACCTAATTTACGTACTAAGCTAATCTAAGTGAAAATATTTGTACCGCCATCGGTTGAGTAATAATACTGCTTTTTAACCCTGTTAAGGGATAAATTTAAAAACAGATCCCCTCAGTGCTTGCCTTTCAGCCCGCCACCGGGGGGCACAATAAAAAAATAACCTGTCACCGTGCTCAAAGTTTCGGGGATTACGGATAGACCTCCAATAGGCTCCCAGGATCTTGCGGGCGGTCGACCGCGGTGTGTAGGATTCTTACCCTCTAAACCCCTCACGGCTGTCCGCACAAAATATGGGGCTGCACCGGGTACCCCTCAGTGCAAGGCAAGGGCCTTTGAAGCCACTGCCGGGGGCGCATTATAGCCCTCCGGGAATCTGTCACCGTTGTCACAGTTATAGCGGTGGCGGGGGACACGTTTAATATGTCCCCAGGATCCTGTGGGGGATTCTTACCCACTAAAACTCCCGTGGCTGTCACATCGGCACATGAGAGGGGAACCAGGGTTCTCCGGTGACATCTGCATACGTACAATACATGCATATTGTATTCCTACCCAAACAGACATTTTGGAAATATATTTTCATTATTTTATTTTTATTATATTTGGGAAACAAACAAATGATACTACTTATTACTAATATAAGATCCAATAGTACAAAAATCAATTAAGTTTCCACTAATAACTAAATCATAACATTAGAGAGAAGCTAACTACGTATGCATGATTTTAAATTTAAAAAAAGTATTAAATTTAAAAAATATATTAGAAATAAAAAGTGCCGGAGTCAATATGAGTTAAATATTTAAAACATCGAATCTTAATAAAATAAATAAACAAAGTTTAAAAACACAAAAAAAAAAACCATACACGGGTAGCGAACCCGGACAGTCCATACTTAGAGGACGCTTCCGTAACCACTTGACCAAGGAACTTTGATTTTATTCTTCGAATTACCCTATCTTATTCTTGTGATATATTTGTACCGCCGTCGGTTGAGTAATAATACTCCTTTTTTACCCTGTTAAGGGATAAATTAAAAAAAATATGAAATACAAATTCAATTAACTTTCGTAACGAAAGTCTGTGCAAAATTTCAAGTCAATAGCACCAAGGAATTGCATTCTCCCATACAAACTTTGCCCCCCTGTTTGACCCCCTTAGAGGTTGAATTTCCCAAAAGCCAGTCTTAGTGAGCACCTACGTCTTAAAAGGAACCCCCATGCAAAGTTTGAGACTCCTAGCACTTGTAGTTTCTGAGATTTCGTGATGAGTGGGTTTTTGTCTACTCTTTTATATAATAAGATAGATAGATATAGATAGATAGATATAGATACTAGCCTCATGAACATTCACGTTTCGTCAGATATTTTGGATGCCGTATAGGTACATAATAAGGAACGAGGATGTGGGCTTCTGCTAAGACCTTCCTGGTAGAAAAACCCAATGAAACTCCATACGACCAAGGTTTGGAAGTACATTAGACACATTATAGTGAACATTAGAACACAAAGACTCAAAGACTGTAATTATGTCTTATGTCAAGTGATTTTTAAGCAATGGGTAAGCGTCTCCTTTTACCTTCGTCATAAGAGATGAGAGGGCTTAAGCCATAATCCAAGTGCAGATTGGTGGATTCACCGTTTTATTTCGATTAGAAAACTTGAAACAAAGTGTGCAATCACATTGTTACTTCCAATACTGAGCCCTAATTCTCAATAACCATTTTCCACCTTGTCTACGGGATCACGTTTATATCGATAAAATAAATTTGTGCTGATAAATATTGCTCCATTAGGCAGTTCCACTCCTGGGGTTAAATAGGAGTGGAAAGAAAAATTACGGGCGTAGCCGCAGGGAATTGCTAGTTGGTTACATCGAATTAGGGCACTGGGGTGGGGCTTGAAGCCTGAACCAGCCCGTTGCCGCGAACCAAGCAACTATCGTATTTAAAATAATGTAAAAAAATCTAATTATTCTTTCATAGTCTTTAAGTGTCTATTTTCGTAGATAGTCTTTGTTCGGGCTCACCGCACTATGATTGGACATCGCATCGAACGGACTGAATATTGGAAAATCTAATAGAATCGGAAACAAAAAACCGTTGACGTTCGTGAGAATGGTGGAATTAAAAATGTCTGCCGAATTGGATATTGCAGTCTTGGTAACAAGTCCGGGCTAATACTACAAAATAAAGGATTTTTCATGTTTCCCAGAAAACGGATATAAGCTCATAGACTATACTTGTATCACTATACCTGAATCAAACTATTACACCGAGGTTTATGTTCGTACATTAACTGTTTGTTTTCTTTGAATCTGTTAGATTTTTGTATGGACTTGTTTTTTTTTTTCAATATACCTACTATTATATTGTTTGAAATAATTATCTTCTTGATATATTTGGGTTCAAATTTCACTGACTAAGTTACCTATTGAGTATTCTATATTAGAATAGAATTTCTATTCTATTAGAACACACAGAATCTGAAGTGGCAATAGGCAGTCTACATTTCTCGAAGAACCGATAACCGATGGGGAAGAAAGGTTCTTGAGTGGCGACCACGAACCGGAAGACGAAACGTAGGCAGACCTCCTACTAGGTCGACAGACGATATTGTGCGCGTCGCAGGGAACCGGTGGATGCAAACAACCAAGCGTCGTTCATTGTGGCGTTCCAAGGGAAAGGCCTATATTCAACAGTGGACGTCTTCCGGTTGGTGATGAGGTTAAAATCAATAATAGAAAACAAAAATCTACCAGGTTTTCCCTCACTGTCACCAGCCTATTAGCAGAGTTGTAAAAGTTAATTTTTATTAACATGAGATTGTATTTTGTTCCAGGTGTTTTATCCTTGATATATTATCTGTAAAATGCCGTTCATAACAGAAATAATTTATGAACTGACAAGAAACTTTATACCATAAGTGGCGAGACGAAAGTTTGGAATTATGGAGCTAATAGTTGCTGTACAACAAAATGGATGTCATGCGTAATATCACATTAGAGAGGCAGAAATTCTACGCAACCCACAATTTCAAGAATCTGGCAAACCCCAACGACGTAGAGGTGAGATTTTAAGATTTTTTCGTTTTTGTAGGCTCGTTGGTTAAATACAAAAATTAAAAAGGAAACACTTTCCCCCGAGAGCAAAATGTGCTATTCTTTCGCCGCTCTAGTATGCTACAATGACGGACTTTTTGAGCAATCGTTGTGAAAATGTATTTTTGCCCGAATGCCCCAGGAAGAGTTATATTTTTTTTGTTTGGGTTATTTTTTTCAAGAGTATATAAGTATATACGTATGTCTATTTCTGTCGCACGGCCTAAAGTCTAACCGGCTTGATGGACTGCGAGTTAATATGTCGTTGGATTCGTCACAAAATATATTTTGTGGATTCGTCTTAGTTGTGGGATTCGTCCATTTTTAAAAAAATATATAGCCTATGTCTACCTACATAGGCTATATATTAAAAAAAAATGGCGGCCGTTAGCCACCATTTTGTATTTTTTTTACTTTTTTCCAAAAAACTTCAATATGGGAATCAATTGAAAGGTCTTAACGAGACAAGTTGAAATATTATATATGTACATGTGTATACGTATTATGTATGTATAATGTAATTTAAGCCCATTTTGTTGTTCACAATCGGGCTTTTTGTGGTTTTATAATTTATACTTGTGTTTGTTCGCAATCGGGCTTTTTGTGCTTATATAATTTATACTTGTTTAAAGAGTAGTAGGCTGGAATCCCAATTGGAGAAACGGAACTTGGATATGTGAATGAAAATTACCTACTGTTCAGTATCGTTGTGTATAAATTATATGGCCAATGCTCGATGCAGTTCTTGTGCGCAGAAACCATTGTTCTTCTCTTTTCTTGCTGAAACGATACCTCTGTACAGGATGTTATATTGTTAATAAATTAGAACACATCCATCCATGCCAGTATCACCTTTTACTATCTGGTGGAATTAGCCTCAATGGTAGCCTAATGGCCAAGAACGTAAATAAACTCCTCCAGAAGTTCTCGTCAAACGGCTGGATCAAAGGCCAGATGCAGTTCTCCTGGAAACGGCACGCATTGTGAGGAAGTTCCAATCTCTGAAGCCTTATCCACTGTTTGCTCCCCGCAGCCCCCTGTTCCCGCAGCGTTTTACATGTTTTTAAAAGTATGTTTAATATTTTTTATAACAAAATGTAATGTGGTATAATTGAAAATAAATGGAATTATAATGAATATTCTAGGACAATCAACACACGGTCATCTGATTCAGAACTGGATAACTAGACTTTAATGATTTTTAACCAGATTTAAATTAATGATTATTTTGTATAAACGCATTTCAATCTTTTTCAGACTAGTAGTGCGATAGTAAGTAAGGCTGGTAGACAGATTTGTCTGTTCCTAATTTATTTGTCACCATCCGCATGCTACAGTTACCCCGCGATGGCGCTTGCAACATCGCCGAAATATCGGAAAATAGTAAATCATGACAGTAAATCGTCTATTGTAAATCGCCATGAAAATTTAAAACAGCGGTAGTGTTGTCTTTTACTTACGCAAATATTACACATTGAAATTAAACTACTTTTACGGATTTTATCGCGGTTTATTTATTGATTTTACTATCCCGACGTTTCGAATGCTTTGCAGCACCCATGGTCACGGGAGGAGGACTGAGATGTTGAACGTCCTTATGTCACAATTATGCCGGTGTCTGAAGGTACACCGGCATAATTGTGACATAAGGACGTTCGAACGAAGGTCTTCTTAGTTATTATTGTTGGTCCGATCTACGCAAAACATCCTAATTTCAATAGAGAAGATGGTTGGATGTTACCACCGGCTTGGGATCCTGTGATAAATACAATATCAATCAAAACACTGCACGGCCTCAAGATACTGTAAGCTCTTACTGCGTAGATCGGACCAACAATAATAACTAAGAAGACCTGAGGGTACACCGGCATAATTGTAACATAAGGACGTTCAACATCTCAGTCCTCCCGTGACCATGGGTGCTGCAAAGCATTCGAAACGTCGGGATAGTAAAATCAATAAATAAACCGCGATAAAATCCGTAAAAGTAGTTTAATTTCAACAGCGGTAGTGTTACTAGGTGGTTGTTTTTACTAGGTGGTAGGTTCTTTGTGCAAGAAACCGTCCAGGTAGGTACCACCGCAGTGTCAGATATTCTACCGCCAAGCAGCAGAGTGTAAACATTGCTGTGTTCCGGTGTGAAGGGCACTGTAGCTGTAACTGGAAAATTACTGGACACAAAAGACTTAATATATAATGTCTTAAGGGTCGGCAACGAGCTATTGATTCTTATGGCGTTGCTAGCGTCTGTAGGCTGCGGTGGCTGCTTACCATCAAGCGGGCCGCAAGCTTGCTTGCCACCTTGGTTGTATAAAAAAAGGGTTACTTCTTTACCTCTACAAACTACAAAGTTCTATGTGACTTTCATAATGTTAAAAAACTATGGACAGAATATATTCCCAGGTCAATATCTATACTATAGTAAAACTCAAAGAGCACTTTTTCTGTACATTGAATATTTTTCCAAAATTTCTATGTGGGGATACTATACTATCGACATAGAGGCCAAAACAATTTTTTTTGGAATTATTGTCTGTCTGTCTGTCTGTCTGTCGTTCTGTTTGTCCAGGTATCATTTGAAAACCCGTGGATGGATTTTGATAGGACTTTCACTGATGTGTTGTGTAGAAGTCTAGGTATAAATTGGTATATAAAACATCACGCTATGTTTCATAGGAGCTAAGCAGTGAAACATTACTTGCACATATTACCACGTAATTTCCTTTGTATGTGAATAGGCTAATTATAGACTGATCAGTTAATCATTAAGATATGTATTATTACGCTATATACAATAGGGACTGAGCAGACATTTAGTTTGCATAAGATATGGCAGTGGCGAAGGGTCAATTTTTGTAAGGGGTAAGCCGGTCCGGTACACCCAGGAAATTTTCATTAGATTTCTGTATTGTTCTAAGTACTTTGCTGATAGCAATATGACATTATATCTTTGAAAAGTTAAAATCTGTAAAATCTGTCGTTCATGAAATTTTAATGAAACTCCCCAAGTCCAGGTAGTGTATAGGTATTGTATCACGTCGCAACAATAAAAGATGCGAAATACTAAGAACTTTTATTATCGAATATGATTTGACAGTAATTTACGATGTTAGCGTGATTTACATTATGAACCGCGCCATCTATCGGTGAAATTGAACATACAATAACTATAGAACTTTAATCAAGCTAAATATAAGAAAGTCGTGTTAGTTACTATTTATAACTCAAGAACGGCCAAACCGATTCGGCTGAAAATTGGTGGGGAGGTAGCTTAGAACCAGGAAACGGACATAGGATACTTTAAATCCCGGTAGGTTAAGGTTAAGCAACGTTAGGTAAGGTCATTAAATAGATGGGTGAACCGATTTGTATGAAAGTGTGCATATCGGGTAGGTCTGAGAATAGGTCATACAGTGTATTTCATACCGCTAGGTTAAGGTTAAGCAACATAAGGCAAGGTCATTAAATAGATGGGTGAACCGATTTGTATGAAATTTTGTGTGCATATCGGGGAGGTCTGAGAATAGGTCATAAAGTATATTTAATGCCGCTGAAACCATGATTGACGAGGATATATAGAACGAGAGGAGCGTGCAAGAGAGGAGAAAAAGGGAGAGGGGATTCGAGGAGGGGGTGAGGGATCGGGGGAGTTAAGTGAAGTAAGGGGGGAGTGAGAAGGAGCAAGTTCGTAGAAGAGAGAGGGGGAGAGGGTTCAGAGAGGGGACAACAGGGAGAGGAAGAGGGGGAGTGTGACGGAAACCGAAGCAGGAGGGGAAAGAGAAAGGAGAGAAAGAGCATATAAGAGAGAGATATGGAGAGAGATAAATCTGGGGAGGAGGGAGAAAAGGGGAGCAAAATGTAATAAAAGCGCGGGCGGAGCAACGCGTGTCAGCTAGTACTAGAATAAAGTGTCTATATTGCTTGGCTTTAGATAAAGCGAAGTTATTAATACAATGTTGACGTCAGCAGGTTTAATAATAGGTGTTGTTTCGATAAACAACACCTATTATTAAACCTGCTGACGGTCGATCGGTCGATACCGATGCACCAGCGTTTCTTTGTCTTTAGTGTTTGCTAACTATTCGAACTTTTTGTATAAAATAGTTTCGGATCTGATGATACAATAAAACTACAAATTTTCGAGTGATTAGCTTTGTTTTATCATCTTATTAGGCATAACTTAACTTAGGCATTGTAATGATAGTGGTAAACTATTCGATAAACGATTAGTTGGTTAAACTTGGGTTAAACCACGTCAGACACAGACGACTAAACAGTCGTCTGAAACACGGATACTCAGTTCAAATGCAGGTTTATGCATTTGGTTTTGTTGAACTGAGTATCCGCGTTTCAGATGGTATGTTATAAGTCCTGGTTATCATCACCTAGACTATAGGCGTTAAGCCAAATCAAATGTCTTTTAACCGACTTCAAAAAGGAGGACGTTCTCAATTCGTCTGTATATATATTTATTTTTTCTATGTATGTTCGCGCATAACTCTGGCAATTATGAACCGATTTGAAAAAATCTTTTTTCTATCCATTCTTTAATCCGTTGATTGGGTCCCATAAAAAATTATTGCTTACGAATAAGTAGTTCCTGAAAAAACCAGAATGGTGACTGCGAACGAAACCTGCAGGATTGCCTATAAGATGACTTTATGTCGCTTTTTAAGGACAAAAATTGTCATAACTCTGGCATATATTTACCAATTTCAATGATTCTGATTCGAAAGAAGAAACCACTGTCATGAATCTGTATAAATTTTATTACAACCGAATAAGAACTTCCTGGAGGACCGTGAACGATGTGGAGGAATTTATCTGGTAAAAAATGGGTAAAAACCATAAATCTGATGTTGTTCATTACATTACTCTGACAAATATGAACCGATTTCGATGATTCTTTTTTATTCAAGAGAGTAAACTACTATGAGGATTCCATGCAAATTTAATTACGACCGGATAATTTTTTCTGATCAAACCTGAATTATGTAAAACTATGTAGACGATAATGTGATCATAACCTACCTAGATCATTTTACGGTCTTCGATGGTTCATTCTTATATGAAAATATCACTAAAAAGTTTAAAATAAAATGTTGTTAAAAAAAATTGAACCGACTTCAATATCACTGAAAAGTATAAAATAGTTTAAATATTATTGAAGTTGGTGCCAAATATACACTGCCGGTAAGCTAACACCTACTTCAATAATATTTAAATTATTTTATACTTTTCAGTGATATTGAAGTCGCTTCAATTTTTTTTAAAAAGATTTTATTATTTTTAACATAGTCCGAAAAAGTAGAAGGTTCTCAATTCGTCAGAATCTTTTTTTTATGACGCCTGGACCGATTTTGAATCGTTTTCTTTTGTTTGAAAGGGTATACTTCCCAATTGGCCCCATGGTTATGAGGTCAGGATGATAGGAACCTGGAGAAATCGAGGGAAACCTTCATATTTTATGGGCACACTTCTAAGTGGTAAAACTTTATATCCAGATCGGAATTTTTGAATAAACGCTACTTGATGACTAAAAATAATAAAATATTTTTATAATTAAAGAAAAATTAAACTGACTTCAATAGACACCACACTAAAAAGTGAATAAAAACTGAAATATTAATGAATGTTGGGGCTAAATAAACACAATACTCAATCTGTGCACGACAGAATAGACTCAGTGCGTGAGACAGTACATTTACATGTGTATATTTTCATAGGATAGGCATAGGGGCATAAGGACATTGTATTTTACGTGTTTACAATAGTTTTTACAGTATTTTAGATGATAAGAAAAATAGGATAAGGTAGTCGTATAAGAATGGTATCTCAACTAGTGAGTAGTGTAACTAGTAGAATAAGGATTTTTTGGATAATAAAATATATTTGCTATGGTGTTTTATTTTGAAGAGAAAATAAATAAGATATTGTAATATATTTAGAAATGTTTAGGTATGTTAATTGTGTAAGAGATAAGTAAATCATAATGTCATGCATGTGCGTGCGACGGCTCGCTATCATAGAATGGCATGCGGAGCGCACGTAGGGCGAATATTTATACTAGGACGGTGGGGGGCGAGGTCACTTAAATATCCCCGCCGCGTCCGCGCGCTCCCATTCTAAAACCAGGCAACGCCGGGTGCGCACGCATATGTCAGGAAATATAGAATTACCTAACCTAAGACCTAGACATAAGGTAAAAATTGTATATAATATATGTAAGATGTTATCAATAAAGGGGTCACACGATATTGGTCAAATTTGATATTAGTCAAATCGGTAATTCGTCAAATTTGATATTGGTCAAATTGGTAGTTCGTCAAATCGTCTTTTTGTCAAATTATGAAATTCGCCACATACGACATTGGTCAAGTCTATGTACAGCCGATAAAAAAACTACACTTATAAAATATATAAAAAAATATTATAAAGAAAGAAAATAGCAATAAGCCCGCCCGGCTATTTTAAAAGCACAATAAGCCCGACTGCAATAAAAAGAAAATGTTTAGAAATTACAATACAATTACATTCATAAAACATATACACATGTACCTACCAACAAGTTATTTTTTTAATCAGTTCGTAGATCTTTATCACGTAATCAGTGTCGTTACTAGTGACTAGTAGACAGTGATTGGGATTATCCAGCGCTCGACCTCACTGATCATTGCGCTTGTCGTGGATACTTTCAAGTGAAGTTATTTTGATATTTTTGTACCAAGGTGGGTAGTACAAGAGCAAGTACTAATATTATTACCATACTTTTTTGTCTCCTGCCTAACAGAACACAGCAAACCTATGAAATAGTTTTCTCAGTTTTGAGTTCCCGATTCAAGCTTCAAGTCAACTTTCTATGATTATGAAGTCGCAATAATAAACGCTGCAAAATCTATTATCCCAGATATTCTGGTCAAAGGCAGTTTTTTTTTTCATTTTAATCAAGCCATAGGTATACAAAAATGCCCAAGCAATCGGAATGATGACTGACAACAATTTTTAAAAAAATGTTAGGCTAACCGAAAACCTAGCGTTGCTGCCATGTCAGTACATTCCTGAAGGATGGTCAGCAATACTTGAGGTGATGCCAGAAAATGATAGTAGGATGGAAAACTTTCAAAAATATTTTACTGAGCAATGGCAAAAGAGAATTACTCAAGATATGTGGTGTTGTGCAACTGAAGGCTATCGTACCACCAACGCAGTAGAGGGTTGGCATCGGAGATTAGGGACTACAGTACAAGAAAAACATAATATTTTCATGTACATATTCATTTTAAAGAAAGAAGCGAAATTTTATTTAAAAAAAGTTAAAAGAGAAGGTGAGAAGCAAAGAAAAACGTTGGACATTATAAAAGACGCCAAAATAGAAAATATATTAACTGGAAAATTAAATTCAATGGACAGTTTGTAACAATTTTTGGATATGAATATAAACAATATGAATAAAAACTGTTTAATTTTTGTAGTTAATTGTACTTAAACTACTTGACCAATATCGTATGTGGCGAATTTCATAATTTGACAATATTACGATTTGACGAACTACCAATTTGACCAATATCAAATTTGACGAATTACCGATTTGACTAATATCAAATTTGACCAATATCGTGTGACCCCAATAAAGATTGGTCAGAGGGGTGAGGCAGAGAACCTTCCAGAAAAACACTCGGGCAAAGTATAAAAAGGACGCTGATTGGCCGAGGCGTCATTCGCGGTTCACAAGTGATTCTCAACAAGTCTAAGAAGAAAAGGAAGAAAAGGAATTCTGCCCCGCCTCCGCTGCCTCCCTACTGTTTCCAAGAAGACTGGTGTTTTATTATCAAGCTTCTCAAGATCCTAGGAAACCTATCGCCCACATTGTGTAAAAGGAATTCTGCCCCGCCTCCGCTGCCTCCCTACTGTTTCCAAGAAGACTGGTGTTTTATTATCAAGCTTCTCAAGATCCTAGGAAACCTATCGCCCACATTGTGTGGTCCTCGCTCGCCGGATAACTGAAGAAAGAAGACTACTACGAGGACCGGCAAGCGCCCACATTGTTGGTCGCTTGCTCGCCGGATAATTTAAGAAGAAAGAAGATTAAACAGCGCGGACTTGGGAAGAAAGCTATCGAAGGACTAAGAAGATGCCTGTCACAAGATCGCAGAAGGGAAGCGTCGCGGACACCGCAGAATCAAGACTGAATCCAGCGAATCAAGAACCTGCGAATCAAGAACCTGCGAATTAAGATCCCAGCGGCTCAAGAGGTGCCGTCAGAAGCACGGGGATCGCCACAAGAAGCACGAACACGGCCAGGACGGCGCGGCAGGGGGAACTTACGCACTCGTCAGAAGAGACGACTACGGGCACCACTGCGACTACGACCACGACTTCCACCGAGAGCACCGACGTCACGACCGCCACGACGCAAGTAGAAGACGCAAGCACAGTCAAGCCGTCGAAGCGCGCCAAGTCAAGACGTTCGGACACTCAGAAGAAAAGGCTCATGGAATTAGAAGCGCAAGAGAAGATCGCCGAATTGAAGTTGGAAGAGATACGTGCGTCGCTCGCCCTCGCCCAGGCTCGGCTTGAAAGACAGCGGGCCACAGAAGAAGAAGAAGACGAGGCACCCTCCGCGTCGGAAGACGAAGAAGAATGCCCTAGCCGCGTTCAAGAATGGTTGGAAGGGCAGAAGAAGGACCCTCCCGCAGAAGACAAGAAGGAAAAAGTGAAGACGCCTGGGGAAAGTGAAGAGAAAGGACGAGGACAGGGCGCTCACAAGGACCAGGATCGTGAGCACCGGGAAGACCAAGATGAAGCCCGGCCTGCGCGTCAGCCACCGAACGTGGACGTCACTTCCCTGGCAGCAGCTCTTACTCAAGCGGTGCGAATGACTAGGGACGCGCCGAAGTATCTACAGGAACTGCCTACCTTTAACGGGCAGTGCGGCAGCTGGCTCGCTTTCCGCGCCGCCTACTATGAAACTGAAGCACTATTCTCGAAGACCGAAAATGTATCAAGACTGAGGAGAAGCATCAGGGGGGCAGCTACGGAGGCGGTCAGCAGTCTACTCATCAGCCAGCCGGATCCGGGGACAATAATGGAAGCCCTGGAAAGAAGATTCGGAAGACCGGATGCACTGGCGATGAGCGAAATGCAGAAGATGAAGACATTGGCAAGACTCAGCGACAGCCTGCGAGACTTGTGTATATTCGCCAATAAGGTGGCTAACATAGTGGCCACGATAGAAGCACTGAAGAAAGTTCACTATCTCTACAATCCGGAGTTAGTGAAGATTATCATCGACAAGTTTACGCCGATAATAAGAAACAAGTGGTATGACTACGCAGCGAAGAATAAAGAAGACATTCCCGACCTGAAGAGACTTGCTGCATTTTTAAATGAAGAAGCGGACAAGTGCGGCGCCTACGCGCCACCAGAAGATATCGCCATGAACACGGCGCCGGAAAAATATTACAAGAAGAGGTACGAGCGCACTTTCGCAACCAACGAGCATGTCAAGAAAGAAGAACACTGTTCCACATGCAAGGGTGACCACCATCAACTACCTGACTGCAAGCGGTTCAAAGACCTCGACGTTGGCGAGCGCTGGGAGATAGCGAAGAGACACCGCATCTGCTTCCGCTGCCTACGAAGTACACACCGCCGAGGTACCTGCCGAGCGAAGACGTGCGGAAAAAATGGATGCTCGATGGCACACCACTACCTGCTGCATCGAGACGCACCGCGAAGGACACCATCACCACCACCTTCGCCCGCAGTGCAAGAGATCGTATCGGCAGTGGAACTCGTCAACAACGTCGACCGCATCGGAAATTGTCAAGCATTTCTGAAAATAGCGCCTGTAACTATCACCGGTCGAAACGGCACCCGAGTGAACACCTACGCCTTGATGGACGACGGAAGCACCATCACCCTCGTCGATGAACAGCTGGCGGAATTACTCGAGTTGGACGGCCCACGCGACGAAATGTGGGTACAGGGCCTGAACGAGACCGTCAAGCACGAGAACAGCAAGAGAGTCGACATCAAGATACGAGGAAAATACAGCGAGGAAGAATACGTCATGCGAAACGCGCGCACAGTACAGCGATTGATGTTCACTCACCTACGCGACATGGAAGACCAGCTTGTCTACAGGGATGCCTGTCCGAAGATACTCATTGGACAGGACAACTGGGAACTGCTCGTGGCACTCGAAGTACGAACAGGGAAGAAGGATCAGCCTGTCGCTTCACGCACGCGACTGGGTTGGGTGCTACACGGGCACCGACGGTCATACCACAAGACGGTTGCCTTCTGTGGTCATATTATCCTAGGAGGCCCAGAAGAGTCGATGGCTACGAGTACGAGGCCACGTTTCAACCCGGAAGTCGAACGGAAGAAACTGAAGGCAAAGAAAAAGAAAAGAAGACAGAAGAGGAGCTTCCCGCCAGAAGAAGAAGCCCCTGAAGTGTCAAAGAAGGTGGACCACATCAAGCGTCAAGTTAGTCCCGACGCGCAGCATCGGCGGTCCCATGGACCCAACGTCTATCGTCCGCAAGAAGGGAAGCCAGCGAAAGGACGAAAGTCAAGAGCCTGGCGAAGGAAGGCGAAGAGACCACGTAGCGCACGAGGAGAAGACCCACAGTCACCTGCCTGTCATAAAGAAGATCGCGAAGTGGCAAGTGGTTGTGCGTGCTGCGACACGTGTCCGACAGTCTATAGACATGTGTCGCGCAAGAAAACACGTCGCCGCGGCAGCAAGATGCAAGAAGACCAAGGGAAACGCGACAAAGGACTCTACGTGGAACACCAGCAAGACCAGGAAGACGAAAGAAGACATGAATGTGGCCACAAAGAAGACGGAAAAAAGAAGATTCATCTGCCTGGACGCAAGCTATCTTATACGGGCAGAAAAGTTATGGATAATGAAGGTACAGGACGACTGCTACGCGAACGAGAAAACGCGTGTTATGTGCAACGCAGCGCCCTCCACAAAGGATCGACTCGCCGCATTAAGTGTGTACATGGAAGACGGAACGCTGCGACTACGCGGAAGGATTGCAGCGGCACAAGACTTAAGCGACGAGACAATCAACCCCGCTGTATTGGATGGACAACATAGGTACACGCGAATGTACATACAACATGTACACGAGAAGATGGGTCACGGCGGCGTGGAGTTAGTGGTGAACGAAATAAGACAGCGATTCTGGGTGACACGTATACGACCAACAGTAAAAGGGGTGATAAGAAGCTGCCCACAGTGTCTTCTGAGAAGAGCGAAGCCAATGAGCCCTGCGACGGGAGACCTGCCAGCCGCGCGCCTTAGTCATCACGCGCGGCCCTTCTCCTTTACGGGACTGGACTACTTCGGGCCATTGGAAGTCACCGTCGGAAGACACCGAGAGAAGCGATGGGTCGCTCTCTTCACCTGCATGACAACGAGGGCGGTTCACCTGGAGGTCGTCACATCACTCAGCGCGGACAGTGCCATCGCCGCGCCACGAAGATTCATCGCCAGAAGAGGACAGCCGACGGAGATCTGGTCAGACAACGCGACGTGCTTCAAGGCGGCAGACAAGGAGTTGACGGAAGCAGTGAAGGAAGCCTGGGACGCGACGGAAGAGGAAGCCAACGCGCGTCACATCACCTGGCGCTGCATACCGCCCGCCTCACCTTTCATGGGCGGCGCGTGGGAGCGCCTGGTACGCAGCGTGAAGGAAGCCCTACGTGCCACGCTGCGCGAGAAGTACCCCAGTGATGAGACTCTGCACACGCTTCTCGTCGAGGCCGAGAACATCGTCAACTCACGGTCGCTCACTCATGTGGCTGTGACACCGGAAGAGCCAGAAGCATTGACCCCGAACCACATCCTGTTGGGGTCGAACAGTCACGTGTCAGCACCGGGCCAGTTCACCGAGGAAGATCAGTCTGCGCGGCAACTATGGAAGCGCGCTCAACGGCTGGCGGACGAGTTCTGGCGGCGATGGGTCAAGGAGTACCTTCCCCTGCTCCAACACCGGCGGGAGCCTCGCACCAAGGGCGCGGCACCGAAGGTCGGTGACTTGGTCATCGTCTGCGACCCGAACCTACCGCGGAATATCTGGCCCAGAGGAAGAGTGACCAGAGTCTACCCGGGAAAGGACAACGAGGTACGAGTCGTGGACGTCACTACGAGCAACGGGCACGTCCTGCGAAGACCCTGTAAGAAGATCGTCGTGCTCCAAATGGGATCGCAAGCTGCGACGGCGGGAGAAATGTGCACGACAGAATAGACTCAGTGCGTGAGACAGTACATTTACATGTGTATATTTTCATAGGATAGGCATAGGGGCATAAGGACATTGTATTTTACGTGTTTACAATAGTTTTTACAGTATTTTAGATGATAAGAAAAATAGGATAAGGTAGTCGTATAAGAATGGTATCTCAACTAGTGAGTAGTGTAACTAGTAGAATAAGGATTTTTTGGATAATAAAATATATTTGCTATGGTGTTTTATTTTGAAGGGAAAATAAATAAGATATTGTAATATATTTAGAAATGTTTAGGTATGTTAATTGTGTAAGAGATAAGTAAATCATAATGTCATGCATGTGCGTGCGACGGCTCGCTATCATAGAATGGCATGCGGAGCGCACGTAGGGCGAATATTTATACTAGGACGGTGGGGGGCGAGGTCACTTAAATATCCCCGCCGCGTCCGCGCGCTCCCATTCCAAAACCAGGCAACGCCGGGTGCGCACGCATATGTCAGGAAATATAGAATTACCTAACCTAAGACCTAGACATAAGGTAAAAATTGTATATAATATATGTAAGATGTTATCAATAAAGATTGGTCAGAGGGGGTGAGGCAGAGAACCTTCCAGAAAAACACTCGGGCAAAGTATAAAAAGGACGCTGATTGGCCGAGGCGTCATTCGCGGTTCACAAGTGATTCTCAACAAGTCAAGAAGAAAAGCAAGAAAAAGGAATTCTGCCCCGCCTCCGCTGCCTCCCTACTGTTTCCAAGAAGACCGGTGTTTTATTATCAAGCTTCTCAAGATCCTGGGAAATCTATCGCCCACACAATCTAACACCAGAATAGACTGACTAGTACCTACTTACCAACATCAATAATATGTTATTTATTTTTCACTTTTTGGTATGGTGTCTGTTAAAGTCAGTTTAATTTATTTAATTTTTATTCCCTTTGCCACCAACAAAATGGTCACGTAATTTTACAACTTTTTTTATCGCTAATCCTTTCACTATATGCTAAGCCTATAAACCACTGCAAAGTATCCGTTTTATAAAGATAATCCGAACATCCATTGCATTTACAAAACCTAATCTTTGCCTTACAATCTTTTTTGTACAATCTGAAATGGGAATCTGAATATCAATTTATCATGATTAATGCGAGTTTGCAAAGTTTATTGCATTTTTACTTTATACAGCATTTACCTACCTAACCAACTCTGTATTTCATAGAATTATACTATTAGTTTGAATAGGTTAGGACTTTGTGCAAGGGATAGTCTTTTTTTTTTTTTTTTTTTTTTTTTTTTTACACGGGGGAAATCTTCGAAAGATCCCCGGGAGCTGTGGGGCTCGACCGGGGTATGTGGGATTCTTACCCACTAAAACCCCCGCGGCTGTCGCATCGGCACATGAGAGGGGAGACCCCAGGGCTCTCCGGTGGGATCTGCACCAGGGGCCCCTCAGTGCCTTGCCTTTGAGCCCGCCGCCGGGGGGCGCATTGTAGCCCCCCGGAACCAGTCACGGTGCTCACGGGGACGGGGGTCGCAACCCCGCCGCCGTCCTCCTCGGAGTCGCCGCCGTACTCAATGGACGCTCAAGGGGCCCACACCCCGAGCGTCCAGCGACTCCGAAGGATGGAGGGATGGTCTAGGCCTACCTACGATCCTTCGGAGTCGCTGGACGTTCAGGATGTGGGTTCTTTGAACGTCCATTGAGTACGGCGGCGACTCCGAGGAGGACGGCGGCGACTCCGAGGAGGACGGCGGCGGGGTTGCGACCCCCATCCCCGTGAGCACCGTGACTGGTTCCCGGGGGGCTACAATGCACTGAGGGGCCCCTGGTGCAGATCCCACCGGAGAGCCCTGGGGTCCCCCTCTCATGTGCCGATGCGACAGCCGCGGGAGTTTTAGTGGGTAAGAATCCCACATACCCAGGTCGAGCCCCACAACTCCCGGGGATCTTTGGAAGTATTCCCCCGGGTCAAAAAAAAAAGAAAGGCCTTCCTACGATCTTCGGAGTCGCTGGACGTTCGGGGTGTGGGCCCTTAGGACGTCCATTGAGTACGGCGGCGACTCCGAGGTGGACGGCGGCATGGTTGCGACCCCCGTCCCCGTGAGCACCGTGACTGGTTCCCGAGGGGCTATAATGCGCGCGCGGGGGGGTATAAAGGTAAGGCACTGAGGGGTTCCTGGTGTAGATCCCACCGGAGACCCCTGTCATGTAACGATGCGACAGCCGCGGGGGTGTTAGTGGATAAGAATCCCACATACCTCGTTTGACCCCACAGGTCCCGAGGACTGAAAGTTTCCCCCGCGAAAAGAAAAGGAAAGTGCCATAGTAGTGTCAGAAATTTTGCCGTCAAGTAGCAGTGTGTAAACATTGCTGTGTTTGGATCTGCAGGGCACTGTAGCTGGCAAGGGGCTTAACGACTAATGTCGTAATGTCTCAGATGACGAACAGTAGTAGAGTGCAGCTGTCAACACCGTCAAGAGAACGTCTTTCTTGTCTCGCCACTAAGATGAATGAGACGAAGGAACATAATTAGGTTTTAAAACAGCTTATATCTGGCTAAAGAAGACGGCATCTCCATTTTGTTTAATTAATTTTAAAGTGCAGCGCCGCTGCGGCATTTGGTTATTTATAAAGACATTATAGTAAAAAAATAAGCAAAATGTTTCAAAGTAAATGTTGTTTTTGCAAAACATGCCTAATGTATTTAGTATAACACAAAACAAGTAAAATGTTATCTTGGTGTCGTCGATAGAACAATGGAACACAAGGATTCATTAATATGATATTGCATGTTTTCTTCTTTTTCCTATGCTTACAAGTTTATAAAAAAAACATCGTTTATATTTAACGAAGGCTTACAAAAAATTGATCTGACGGTTTTAACGATAAATGTAGCGGCTGAGCCAAAAATTGAAATTCTAAGTGGCGCTCATAAAACCTATTTCGAATATTCTTTTGGCCAAATAAAACATGCGATAAATCCGAGATTACTTTTAGCAAACAAATGAGTAAGATGGATGATTTTCTCTCATTTAAAGTACATACTTGAAGTATTATAAATATGATTATATATGAAATGACGTAATTTCTCATCTGCTGCCTGCTATTGATGTTTATGTTGCAATACACAACGTTGGTAATAAGTCATAGGTTATTTATTCATTCATATAAGCATAAAAAATAAAATGAAATATTACGTTTTTTTTTGCTATGGAGAGCGATGGAGAGAGCTATGCTCGGAGTTTCTTTGCGCGACAGAATCCGAAATGTGGAGATTCGCCGAAGAACCAAGGTGACCGACATAACTCAAACTCAAAAATAGTTTATTTCAAATAGACTTAACGCACTAACTAGCACTTTTGAAAGGTCATGTTTTTTTTTTTAAAAGAAGCTACCACCGTATCACAACGCGGCCTCAACTGAGAAGATCCGGCAAGAAACTCAGCGGACTTGTCATTTTGTCACTTTTTTTTTAAACAAAGCATAGCTCTCAGAATCTGCAAGTTGAAGTGGCAATGGGCACCACGACCACGAACCGGAAGCCGCAGCGTAGGTAGGCCTCCCACTAGGTGGACAGACGACATTGTGCGCGTCGCAGGTAACCGGTGGATGCAAATAGCCAATTGTCGGTCATTGTGGCGTTCGAAGGGGGAGGCCTATGTTCAGCAGTGGACGTCTTCCAGCTGGTGATGATGATGATGAAGTTTTTTTTATTCTGCAATTACTATCGGCTGTTCATTAGCAGCCAAGTGCAGACGTCCACTGCTGAACAAAGACCTCCACGCTTAGGGATCGCAATATAGATTGTATGTAATCCTATAGAAAGACTCTGCTTGTTTTCCTTAGACGCCTTTTACGGACATCCAACGGAAGGAGATTGGAGGGTGCTATAATTCTTATCCGAATACCCCACGGGTCAGTATCGCCTGTTACCCCCTAGAAAATTAGCTTATTGATGATCAGTTTTTCCACCACGATATGAATAAGCTTAGATTATCACAAAAAATATATGTAGACATAAACTGGTAATTGTACAAATACATTGCTTTTAATCATCCAAGTATAAGACCAGAAAGAAGTCTTCAGCAGGCAATTAAGGCACTAAAGTTAAGAGTTCTTCTGTTTTCACTCGGCCGACGTTAACAAGCGGGATCTGACGGACCCTTTAGAGTGCTCGAATCTGAGGCAACGGTACCTAGCAACAGTCTGACTCAAGACGTGTGCTGAATATGTACAAAAAGCATAAAAAATAACGGGTCGGTTACACAATAAGAAAGCGGGTTAAAGTTTTGTAGGTTCGATGAAGCCTGGAGCCTATTGGCAGAAAATAGAAAACGTTTTGGATCTTATTGCCCGAATGCCCCAGGAAGAGGGCTATGTTTCCCGAGAGCATGTATGTATGTACGTCTATTTATTTGGCACGGCCTACAGCCTAAACAGCTTTATGGACTGTGACTATATGTGTGATATGTCTGTAAATTCGTCTTAATATATTTTCTTAGTTTGTACTTTTTTACTTTAAAAAATATGTAAACGGTCACCCATCTATGGACTGACCTTGCCTAACGTTGCTTAACCAATTTCCCGCACTTCATCATTGCTATGCAAATATGTTTCGATATAGTATGGTTCACCATCAAGCAATCCTACTCGTCCTTTCGACCCTAACATAAAGAATATATCGATACCTCGGGGCTCAAAGGGCGTAAGCACCAAAACTCGACTTTTCAGGAGAGCCAAAAAACAAAAAAATATTTTTTATTTTTGACATAACTTTTTTGGTTTTTGACCTAAATAAGCCATTTAAACACCAAAAGTCTTATTTTTTTCTGATGCAGAACACAGTAATATTAATTTGGAATAAATTTAAAAGTAACAAAATTTGCTTTCCTATACGCCCCAAAAAATGGCATGTTTGGGGCGGTTACACCCCAAAAATAAATGAATGTGTGATGAGTTATGGTTGTAACCGCCAATTTGACTACTAATTCTATCAGTTTGTAGACAGTTACTTTGATTTCTACAGTTGATTAAATATAAATTGCAATTTTATATGGAGTTTATCAACGTAGCATACCTATTTATCAGTGGCGTGCACTCCATACAGGCAATAAGACTGTGCCTTCTTAATGCCTATTATTTAATTACTATTCCAAGAAATTTTCTTTTTTGCCTACCCTGGCATAAAAACGTATGCACGCCACTGCTATTTATTAACGAATTATACAAATAATTATTGATATTACCTAGTCCAGTAGTTAGTTGCATGTCTTAACTAAAAACTATTCAAATTAATATAATAAAGCTGAAGAGTTTGTTTGAACGCGCTAATCTTTGAAACTAACAGTCGAATTTGAAAAAATATTTATGAATTTGATAGTTCAATTCTTGAGGAAGGTATTTAACATCACGCTACGACCTTCGGGGGTGAAGCAAAAACCTTTCTCGTGGATGAAGATGACATGGAACAGCTAGTTTTCATTTTAAAAGGAAAATGATAAATGAAAGTCACATTATGTAGGTAATTTATTAAATAATCTAGGTATCTTCAAATTTAGCACTAACAACCTAACCATCCAGATAGATCTCATTTAATATTTTATATGTATTCTTTTTATAGTATTAGTTTATTTATAAATATAATAATATGTATGTGTTATTATTATATTTCAATTTTATTAATTGTATACTTGCTCCTACCTTTTCATTGTTTCTTCTTTCCTTATAGGAGCCTGCTGGGAGAGAACTCATATTAGGTTAAGTACACCATTGTACATAATATTGTGTGTTATTTTGTATTTTAAAACTGTGTTTGCAATGTGTACATAAAGTATGAATACAAATAAATAAACAAATCTTGAGATCATATAATTAACCTTCTTTATTCTTTTGGTGGCCGATTATTAGGTAGGTAACTACATAGGTATACCTAGGTATTCATAGGTCTATCTATGTAGATTTAAAGTACCCACCTACTAACACGTCACCAAAAGACTTACAAATTATAATAATTGATCTCAAGAGTTCCTTGTTTTTTTTTTAGATGGTTAGTTAATAGTGTTAAATTTTGTGGCGATACCTAGATTGTTTGATAAACAATATCTTTATTATGTAAAGTGATCTTTATTTATCATTTTCCTTTTATAATGAACTAGCTGTTCCATCCAGCTTAATTATATTAGTACTTACTTATAAATAAAATGTGATATTGAATAGTTTTTGGGTAAGACAGGTAATTAGGTATAGGTAACATCAATAATTATTTGTATAATTTGTTATCTGAATTGATAAATAGGTATGCCAAGTTAATAAAGTCCATAATATAAAATCGTAATTGATATTTAATCAACTGAAGAAAACGAAGTAACTGTCTACAAACTGATTGAATTAGTAGGCAAGATGACGGTTACAACCATCATTCATCACACATCCATTGATTTTTGGGGTGTATGTGTCCTTTTATTTTAGACCAACGGAAATTATTAAGGGAGTATCAGTCAAGTTACTAGGTATGTCGTTTACGACCCAAAACTAAAAATTTATCGTTATAAATTGTTAGGCGTAAAAGCATTTGTATAATCTACGCTGGCGTTTACTACCATCGCTTTTATGACATTTAACAGTGGTTGCTGTTACGACACAAAAACTAAAAATATCTGTTTTATTTTCTACAAAAAATGGGGTCTTAGACACCATTTTTTGGCGAATTGGAAGATTTTAAATATACAGATCGATAGAGCAGAATAAAACTGAGTAGGGCTGCATTAAAAAGTCATTTTCGCCAAAATGGTGGTTACGCCCTTTGAGCCCCGAGGTATCGATATTAGAAAGTTAAATTGATGTGTACGTATTTCGATGTGTACTATATTTAGATCTCATACAATTTTCGCCTGAAAAGTTTTAAAATAAATTTTTCATGAGGATGAAAGTGTCACAGGTTCCTGTTTGTATACAAAGTGCTTTCAGAATGGTCTGATCAATGATGTTGTAAGTTACAAGTATATATTATAAAACCACAAAAAGCCCTACTGCGTACAAACAAAATGGGCTTAAATTACATTATACATACATAAATTGTATACACATGTATACATATGTCAACTAATGTTTTTAAAAGTAAAAGTATACAAAATGGCGGTAGAGCCTATGTCACTCCCACAACTAACGGCTCCCACACATAACTGCGATGCGATGCGATGCAGCGCCGCATTGCAGGAACTTGTACCGAAAATTCATTTGTTTCTCGCAGATATTTGCGAATTCGCAGTTATGTATGGGAGCCCTAAGGCGAATCCAACGACATATTATAACTCGGAGTCCATTAAGCCGTTTAAGCAGTAGAAAGTGCTAAACAAATAGGTAGATAGATAGACAATTATTTATTGCGCACAAACAAACAGACTCTAAAAGAATAAGACAAAAATTAATAAAACATGCAACAATTGGCGGCCTTAGCGCTAAAAGCGATCTCTTCCAGACAACCTTTGGATGGAGAGGAAAATAAAGAAGTAAATAGACATACATACTTACTGTCATGCATAGATACTCTTGAAAAACGTAACTATCTTTTTGTGACATTCGGGCAAAAAGGGCCTCTTTTTAACACGCTTTTATTAGTTTCAGCTGTATGTATGACGATAATGGAATCTTACGATGGACTGGTGAAATTACTGGGCTTCGTAGACCTAACAAGTAATGTCTTGGGCATTGAATTGCAGCTGTCTAAAGGCAGGCGTGTCGCTTACCATTAGATCAAAGTCTTGACTCATCACTAAGTTGAATAAAAAAAGCACTGGTGCAGAACATTTATCTCTGAAAATATCCTAAAAAAACATTTTCCTATAGGTAGGAAAGTCCCAGGAAATTCTATATTTTGTCTACAGAATCGTGTTTTTTAAATCGGGAGTGACGGCTGATGCTCGAGTCAACTCGTGCGCGGGTGCTGCTTGGGGGGACTGGTCCGACTACTATCCCTTTGGCATTTTAGTTTGTTGTATTTTCGTCGTATTTTTTTTTTTATATTTTGATGATGGCAAAAAGACAAACTTTGTTTAAAAAAAAAAATGTGAAAAAATGACAAGCCCGCTGAGTTTCTTGCCGGATCTTCTCAGTTGAGGCCGCGTTGTGATCCGATGGTAGCTTTTAAAAAATTGACCGTTCAAAAGTGCTAGCGTTAAGCCTATTTGAAATAAAAAAAATTGAATTTTGGTTAAATATTTCTAATTTGACACCGAACAAACATTTTCACCGATAATTGGAAAATATCCATTGTTACCTATTAAAAAAAAAAGTAAATTATGGATAATTTTGGGCAGACAGATAAAAAATTATTTGACGTTAGATGTCAGATATGATTAAAGTGTCAATAACAGAAAATTCGACCGAAAAAATGGAAAAAATCATAATACCTTAAAAACCGATCAAACCGAAGAGTTCTAAAGAACCACTCTTTTCTTTTCTTTTTGAAGTGAAACTTCTTATGCGACTTCCAAAAATGTTATCACATAACGCGTCAAGCGTTAAATGAGTCACCTTAACGCGTTATCGCTTAACGCGTTAAGTGATAGGTGTTAAACGATAGGCGATAAGCGTGGGCGAGTTGGCTTGAGTTAATTTGAGTTAGTTTGAGTGTTGGTTTGAGTGTTGGTTTGAGTGTTGGTTTGAGTGTTGGTTTGAGTGTTGGTTTGAGTGTTGGTTTGAGTGTTGGTTTGAGTGTTGGTTTGAGTGTTGGTTTGAGTGTTGGTTTGAGTGTTGGTTTGAGTGTTGGTTTGAGTGTTGGTTTGAGTGTTGGTTTGAGTGTTGGTTTGAGAGTTGGTTTGAGAGTTGGTTTGAGAGTTGGTTTGAGAGTTGGTTTGAGAGTTGGTTTGAGAGTTGGTTTGAGAGTTGGTTTGAGTGTTGGTTTGAGTGTTGGTTTGAATGTCAGTTTGAGTGTCGGTTTGACAGTTGGTTTGAGAGTCGGTTTGAGAGTTGGTTTGAGTGTTGGTTTGAGTGTTGGTTTGAGTGTTGGTTTGAGTGTTGGTTTGAGTGTTGGTTTGAGAGTTGGTTTGAGAGTTGGTTTGAGAGTTGGTTTGAGAGTTGGTTTGAGAGTTGGTTTGAGAGTTGGTTTGAGAGTTGAGTTGAGTTGAGTTGGTTAGTGTTTGTGTGTGTGTGTGTATGTGTGTGAGTGAGTGAGTGAGGGGCCGACCGACCGACCGACCGATCGACTGAGCGAGAATGAAGTTTCACTTCTTCCGCGTGGAGGGACTCCACGCACGCACTTTTTTTTATTTAAGATTTCCTTGTATTGATGGTGTCCCCCGCCTGCTCGCGTCTCTCACTGTCACTGTCCATTGAAGATTCCATTCCATTATCTTATTTAAAACTTTGACCAAAGTAAATCATGATAATACTGTTCAGATAAAATCTTGCAATTTTGACAATAGTTATCATGAAGAAAAAAAGGTAAAAATAACTTAACTGGTTAGTACCAGTTTCCGTTGCTTGGCTACCATTAGCTTGCCAGATGATTGAAAAGCTCCATTATTTACTAGGTGGTTGTTTCGTTGTGCAAGAAGGTCCTGGTAGGTACAGTGGCGTGCACAGAGGGTAGGCAAAAAAATGTATTCGGCTTGTTTAACCTATATTAAGTATATTAGTATAACATTTCAAATATCCATAAGAAAGCAAATACTATAGACATATTAATTTGCATTTCAAAACATTAATAAGTTCATTCAGCGGCTCCATACTGACAAAAATACTTTGCCTACCCTAGGATTTCTCTAAACAATCTTAATTAAAAAAAATCTTAATTTGGACATGACTTAACGTAATTTTTTTTATTGTAAATGGATATGTTGGTAATGTTGATTAATTTAAGGATATTTGTGCTGGAACACGAACAATTAGCATAAAGCATAAACAACTCGAAAGTATTTTTGCCTGCTTTCTGTGCACGCCACTGGGTAGGTACCACCTCAGTGTCAAATATTCTGCCGCCAAACAGCAATGTTTGCTGTGTTCCGGTGTGAATGGCACTGTAGCTGGTGAAATTACTGGACACAACAGACTTAATATCTAACGTCTTAAGGGTCGGCAACGCGCTAGTGATTCTTCCGGTGTTGCTAGCGTCTATAGGCTGCGGTGATTGCTTACCATACAGGCGGGCCGCATGCATGTCATTGATTGTCTATTTACAAATAATAATTAATGTCACATTATGAAACCACCTGTATATCGTTAGGCTGGTTACTGTCACTGGTACACACACACTTCTACCCGCTCGTATAATACTCATCGAGCCAACTTGTGTCGCCCGGTAACAGGTTTTTGTACCATCTACCGACCTAGCATAATATTGATTGTAACGATGCATAATTTAGATAATGTACTTATATTTTCCTTTTATAACAACCATTGTACGTTTTTATTCCTTTTATTTTTAGTTAAGTACGAAGATTGTTTCACTCACGTCAACGACAAACCTTAACGGGTTTATATGGCGTGATTGGTTTTTGTTTGTAAATATTTTGCATGATTAAATAAATTAAAAAAAAAAAAAAAAAAATGTTGCCAATTTGGTAGTATTAAAAAAATAATTAAATTTATTGGCATAAATGGTTGGACACATCATTGTATCAATTTACTATTTTCGCTTATAGGTTCTCTTCCATGGCGAGGTTACAAACGCCATCAAGGAGTATCCTAGAGCATAGACTTCTTTGCGCATAATTATAATTGCTACTTGAAAAGGTTAAAGTCGGTTCACCCACCAAATTCTTAATTAATTACATAACACATTCCTAATTAATACCATTTAACTTCTTTTTGAAGTGAAACTTCTTATGCGACTTCCAAAAATGTTATCACATAACGCGTCAAGCGTTAAATGAAGCACCTTAACGCGTTATCGCTTAACGCGTTAAGAGATAGGTGTTAAACGATAGGCGATAAGCGTGGGCGAGTTGGCTTGAGTTAATTTGAGTTAGTTTGAGTGTTGGTTTGAGTGTTGGTTTGAGTGTTGGTTTGAGTGTTGGTTTGAGTGTTGGTTTGAGTGTTGGTTTGAGTGTTGGTTTGAGTGTTGGTTTGAGTGTTGGTTTGAGTGTTGGTTTGAGTGTTGGTTTGAGTGTTGGTTTGAGTGTTGGTTTGAGTGTTGGTTTGAGTGTTGGTTTGAGTGTTGGTTTGAGTGTTGGTTTGAGTGTTGGTTTGAGTGTTGGTTTGAGTGTTGGTTTGAGAGTTGGTTTGAGAGTTGGTTTGAGAGTTGGTTTGAGAGTTGGTTTGAGAGTTGGTTTGAGAGTTGGTTTGAGAGTTGGTTTGAGTGTTGGTTTGAGTGTTGGTTTGAATGTCGGTTTGAGTGTCGGTTTGACAGTTGGTTTGAGAGTCGGTTTGAGAGTTGGTTTGAGTGTTGGTTTGAGTGTTGGTTTGAGAGTTGGTTAACGCGTTATCGCTTAACGCGTTAAGAGATAGGTGTTAAACGATAGGCGATAGGCGTAAATTTGTTAAGGTTATGAAAGCGCTCATGTGACGCCGTCACTGAGTGAGTGGGTGAGTGGGTGAGTGGATAGTGAGTGGATAGTGAGTGGATAGTGAGTGGATAGTGAGTGGATAGTGAGTGGATAGTGAGTGGATAGTGAGTGGATAGTGAGTGCATAGTGAGTGCATAGTGAGTGCATAGTGAGTGCATAGTGAGTGCATAGTGAGTGCATAGTGAGTGCATAGTGAGTGCATAGTGAGTGCATAGTGAGTGCATAGTGAGTGCATAGTGAGTGCATAGTGAGTGCATAGTGAGTGCATAGTGAGTGCATAGTGAGTGCATAGTGAGTGCATAGTGAGTGCATAGTGAGTGCATAGTGAGTGCATAGTGAGTGCATAGTGAGTGCATAGTGAGTGCATAGTGAGTGCATAGTGAGTGCATAGTGAGTGCATAGTGAGTGCATAGTGAGTGCATAGTGAGTGCATAGTGAGTGCATAGTGAGTGCATAGTGAGTGCATAGTGAGTGCATAGTGAGTGCATAGTGAGTGCATAGTGAGTGCATAGTGAGTGCATAGTGAGTGCATAGTGAGTGCATAGTGAGTGCATAGTGAGTGCATAGTGAGTGCATAGTGAGTGCATAGTGAGTGGATAGTGAGTGGATAGTGGGTGAGTGAGTGAGTGAGTGAGTGAGTGACCGCTGACTCCGCCGACTCCGCCGACTCCGTTGACTCCGTTGACTCCGTTGACTCCGTTGATTCCGTTGACTTTGTAGACTTCGTTGCGCGGGGAGGTGGAATAGAAAGAGACAGAGTGAGAATGAAGTTTCACTTCTTCCGCGCGGAGGGACTCCACGCACGCACATTTTTTTTTTCTAAATTTCTCAAATGTTTGTTTGATTAGCACTATAAATATGTTCACTCCATGTACCTTAATTCAATCATTAGTAGAAACTTTGTTGGCTAGACGTTTTAATTGTATGTTCCATATTATGAACTATTGATGCTGTTTGTTTCTCTTATCTAAATAAAAATAAAAGCTTTTAAATAAATAGCATCATAATCACGAGATAACAGCTGAATGCTAGGTAGTGAAATAGTACAAATCTGTCTACACATTTCTAAGGCCCAAGTGCACCGACATTTAAACGTCCGTTATGTAATATTCAGAATCGATTATCTATTTTTCACCACCACCATAACCCCGATTATGCACTTAACAATCCATTATCTTAACCTAGGTCGACACCCCCCTTCGGAGTCACTGGACGTTCGGGGTGTCGGCCCTTAGGACGTCCATTGAGTACGGCGGTGACTCCGAGGAGGACGGCGGCGGGGTTGACCCCCGTCCCCGTGACCACCGTGACTGGTTACCGGGGGCTACAATGCGCCCCCCGGCGGCGGGCTCAAAGGCAAGACACTGAGGGATTCCTGGTGCAGATCCCACCGGAGAGACCTGGGTCTCATGTGCCGATGCGACAGCCACAGGGGTTTTAGTGGGTAAGAATCCCACATACCCCGGTCGAGCCCCACAGCTCCCAGGGATCTTTCGAAGATTTCCCCCACGTAAAAAAATAATAATTAAAAAGTAGCTACATAGATAATCAATTCTGAAAAACAGATAACGGACGTTTAAATGTCGGTGCACTTGGGCCTTAGCTACGACTGCTGATGCATCCAGCTACTCAAATTATTCAATCAAATTAAAAAATCAATAACTATAGCAATATTGAAACACATGAGTTAAGTTTAACTTTATTTTGCATATATATAACACTCAATTAACATTACCTTACTTATCAATTCATACATAATAGAAACTGTTTTGAAATAGAATTTCAAATGAAACCAAACTTCTTTATGATTTACAGGTGTATTCGTACAATTTTAAACAATATAACTATTATAGACGCAAATACAGAAATAGAACAAAATCAATTGTAATCAAATTTTCAAAGTTGATTTACAGAAGACATGCGAAGGTGACATGCTAACTTGTGCCCGCCTACGTTATTTTTAAAACTTTTCTATATTCATTTGATGGCGATTCATTATGAATTCCATTGTTGTAATGCCGATGTAAAATTACGACCACATTTCGAAGTACACACGTGACTCAAATAAATAGAAAACCTTTAACAAAATAAGTGAAAGACCTCAAATAACCTGATTAGAATATTGTGTTACATGCAAAGTCCTAATTTAATCATAGCCAATTAGCCAACCTAACCAAAATTAGCTTAAAGTTAAATATAAATTGTGCATGAACTTTCTTTAAATTCCCACACATTTAAAATTATTTTTTTACGCTAGTAGGTATTGGAGAAAAATTTATAGTAGTACTAGTAGTTAATTATACGAGTAGTAGTATTATGTAGTCTTTTTACTTACGCGAATATTACACATTGAATTCAAACTACTTTTACGGATTTTATCGCGGTATATTTTAAATCCATAAAAGTAGTTTGATTTCAAAGTATTCATCATCATCATCATCAATCCACTGCTAGACATAGGCCTCCCCCAATACACGCCATTGAGCCCGGTCTTCGGCTCTCCTCATCTAGTACTATCAACTGCTTTGCGTAAATCGTCACTCCACCGGGTCACAGCAAGACCTCAAATAACCTGATTAGAATATTGTGTTACATGCAAAGTCCTAATTTAATCATAGCCAATTAGCCAACCTAACCAAAATTAGCTTAAAGTTAAATATAAATTGTGCATGAACTTTCTTTAAATTCCCACACATTTAAAATTATTTTTTTACGCTAGTAGGTATTGGAGAAAAATTTATAGTAGTACTAGTAGTTAATTATACGAGTAGTAGTATTATGTAGTCTTTTTACTTACGCGAATATTACACATTGAATTCAAACTACTTTTACGGATTTTATCGCGGTATATTTTAAATCCGTAAAAGTAGTTTGATTTCAAAGTATTCATCATCATCATCATCAATCCACTGCTGGACATAGGCCTCCCCCAATACACGCCATTGAGCGGGCTCAAGACCGAACCCGAAGACCGGGGTCTTCGGCTCTCTTCATCTAGTACTGTCAACTGCTTTGCGTAAATCGTCACTCCACCGCGTCCTACGCTACGTTTTCCAGTTCGTGGTCTACACTCCAGAACCTGTCAAAGTATTATTAGTATTTAATTATTATTTTAATTATTATTTATATTCTATAAGTCCGGGTAAGAATATCACCTTCCCCTCACCTCCCGTTGGGTGTCCGTAAGAGGCGACAAGGGGAAGACAATAAGACGGACAGCAGCGCCTTTTTCTTATTTTAATTGCACATAATTTAAATTCCTAAATTACATAACACATACAAAAAACTTATACATAATAATTATGTACATTTTTTTTTTTGACGCGGGGAAAATCTTTGAAAGATCCCCGGGAGCTGTGGGGCTCGACCGGGGTATGTGGGATTCTTACCCACTAAAACCCCCGCGGCTGTCGCATCGGCACTTGAGAGGGGGGACCCCAGGGCTCTCCGGTGGGATCTGCACCAGGGGCCCCTCAGTGCCTTGCCTTTGAGCCCGCCGCCGGGGGGCGCATTGTAGCCCCCCGGGAGCCAGTCACGGTGCTCACGGGGACGGGGGTCGCAACCCCGCCACCATCCTCCTCGGAGTCGCCGCCGTACTCAATGAACGCTCAAAGGGCCCACACCCCGAGCGTCCAGCGACTCCGAAGGGATATGTACCTATACCTCAACTCTCTCAGCAATCTCACTTGATAGAAAACATGGGTTACACGATCACTTGATGCAATCGGGGCTAGATAAAGCCTATTCACTCTAGCCCTGAATACACCCAAAATATAATATTGTCACGTAAAATTTGAGGTGTCCAATGTGAAATAGCCTTCTTGAATAGTAGTTCTCCCGGATGAAGCAGGGCCCAGGGAATATTATACCTAGAGATGGGTATCTGTTATATTAGTTTCATCTTTACGATAAATCTAAGACCATGAAAATGTAATAAATGGAATGTGTACGGTATATATTATCTTCATTATAGCTCGGTTCGGCTTCTCGAATTTTGGGTACGTATTAATTTATCTTAAGCGACGTGGGTTAGTTCGGGGTGAGAATGTGCCCCGTATAAATTATGTTGTCCGAAATACTTAAATTATAACAATGTATAGATACTAAATGTATTTTGTCCTACTATTGGCACCCCCTCTAGAGGAAGGGGCTTAGACGATAGTCCGCCACGCTGGCCGAGTGCGGGGTTGAGGACTTCACACGTTATTCGAAAGCTAGTTAGGCTTCCTCAGACATGAAGATTTCCTAACGATGTTTTCCTCCACCGAAATCTGGTAACAATCGCACAGAGGCACTTCGCACATGATTAACTAAAGAAATCAGAGGTGCAGCTGGGGTTCGAACCTGTTCACCTTGTTTCTAACGCAAGCACTCGCCCACTGAGCTGTCACTGCTTACTGACTAAAGGTCTTATTTAAGATAATGGTAATCGTATTTAAAGAATTTTATAATATCTTTATGTATTAGTAAGTATAAATTATTAAATATATGTATAAAAACACACAAAAGAATTAGCCAACATTGAAGTGGCAGTGGGCTGTTCATATTTGCCGAAGAACCGAAGACCGTTGGGGTAAACTGGTTCTGGAGTGGAGACCGCGAATCGGGAAGCGTAGTTTAGGTCGTCCTGTGACTAGGTGGAGCCACGATATCCGCAGAGCGGATGAGGGGGCAGACAATTGATGAGGAGAGCCGAAGGTCGGGCTCAGTGGCGTGCCTTGGGCTCCCCCAAGGCCTATGTCCAGCAGTGGACTAATGTGGGCTGTGGATGATGATGATGATGTCAAAAACACGAGTGCAAACAAAATGGCTTAGAACATATTTTTAATGTTAGATAGGTATTAGTATCATGTTAGATTTTTTAAACTAAAACTACTTCTCTTCAAGAAAAATTTAACAGCACAAAATAGGTAAAAATCCATTAGGCTCTGCCAACGAAATATACTTACATAACTAAGCCCAAAGATAGTCGGTTATAAAGTGGCCTTTAATGTTTTACAAACGCTAATTCGGTAAGAACTACCTAATGTGTTAACCCTATCTTCCGTTGTTTCCAGGTGGTATATACATGGAAGATGGACTTCAACCGCAGCACGTTGGGTGCTGTGACACTCCTGGTGCCGAAGACCACCGCTTCCCCGGCCTCCAGCTCCATGCCGGTCTGGGCACATAACTCCTGGGTGTGCCTGTTCGCGGCCATGCTGGTCGTAGCCATTGGGGGCAATGTTATCGTGATATGGATCGTAACCGGTAAAAACTACCTTTTTTTCGCGGGGGAAACCTTCAAAGGTCTCCGGGAGCTGTGGGGCTCGACCCGGGTATGTGGGATTCTTACCCACTAAAACCCCCGCGGCTGTCGCATCGACACATGAGTTGGGACCCCAAGGCTCTCCGGAGGGATCTGCAACAGGGGCCCAGAGTACCTTGCCTTTGAGCCCGCCGCCGGAGGACGCATTATTAAGCCCCCCGGGAACGAGTCACGGTGCTCACGGGGACGGGGGTCGCAACCCCGCCGCCGTCCTCCTCGGAGTCGCCGACGTACTCAATGGACGTCCTAGGGCCCACACCCCGAACATCCAGCGACTCCGAAGGAACCGGTAAGAACTACCTAATGTGTTAACAGATTTATGGCCACGCATTTTTTGACCAAAGATGGGAGCTTAATTTCTATCAAGATTTAAAGTGATCATCAATCTAAGTCACTGTTCTGCGGGATTTTACCTTAGAGAAGATACTTAGTGGTAATCCTGGTGTCAGAGGTGATCAAGTTGCCCTTTGGATCTTGACGATTGACCAATCTTTGCATAACAATATGAGGTAGGTATTCATGCTGACAAGAAAAATAAATAATGGATGACGCTCATCCCATCGTGGTATTTGAATTGGAGGGATACCTTAATAACTAACGGCCCGCCTGATGGTAAGCAATCACCGCAGCATAAAGACACTAGCAACACCGGAAGAATCACTAGCGCGTTGCCGACCCTTAAGACATTAGATATTATGTCTTTGTGTCCGGTAATTTCACCAGCTACAGCCCTTCACGCCGGAACACAGCGATGCTTACACACTGCTGCTTGGCGGCAGAATATCTGACAGAGCGATGGAATCTTCCTGGACGGTTCCTTGCACAAGGAACCTACCACCTAGTAAACCATCAGGTGAACGTTTTGCTTGTCTTGTCAATAGGATAAATAAAAGAAACGTTGTATTTTAAGTTAAAACCCTTTTATCGCAGCTCATCGACGAATGCGGACGGTGACCAACTATTTCCTGGTGAATCTCTCCTTCGCCGACCTGATGATGGCCTTGCTCAACTGTCTCTTCAACTTCATCTACATGCTTCACAGGTTAGTTTTTTTTTTAATTTAAGCTAGTGTTTAACCACGTGATCAGGGGCATTACCATGAACTCAAAATAGTTTAACACAAAAAGTGACATGTGTACATACAATGAGCGCGCACGTTTCATGTTAAACTGCTTTGCTATAAAAGTTCATGGTAAGGTGGATAGTATTGGTGATGTACTATCGCTGTCATTCATGTTGTACCCGTTTTTAATCAAAATCGTGCTCGCTGAAGCTCCCTGGGATGGTTCGTAGCGTACCAGGCTATACCAATGTAATTTCCATTTTTATGTATGAATCTATTAATCGAAATATTTTACCATTCCATAACGCTGATCTGAACTCTCGTGATTATACATATTAAAGTAATCTGTATACATAATACTTAGTTCAAAAGAAACAAGACAAGTAAAAACAAATTATTATTATGTGCCTAAATCAATGTGTTAATTTAAAAAAAAAGAACATATTGCCTTACAAATTGAACATTTTTTTTTAACATAAACAAGGTAACTTAAAAATAAACGGTCATGGCTAAGGGCAGTGACACAGCTTGTACTGCTAGCGATCGAGATCACTATAGCAGCGCTGATTTTCAGTCACTCCCAATCTCTCCCGCCTGAAGAGCAGGAGTTTCAAAGGAAAGAGATAGACAAAAAATAACAGTATTAAGACATGAAATAACTTGTTGTTGGCCAATCTTTGCTAACTTATAGATATACCAATCACTATTCTATTCTGGAGGTCTAGTACAAGAACTGATAGTTTAGGAGCTCGATCAAACTGTCAGTTTTTTCCCGTACATTTGACTAGTTTTTGATAGTTACCGCTAGGGGGCGCTGGTGTGAAATGTATGGAGAAAACAGAAAACTATCAAATCTCGTACAAGACCCCCTGAGCGTTAAAATAGAGAAGTTTTGAAAAGCTCCGAAACTTCTAACTTTTAAGCTCCAAAGCATCTGCCAACCTTTTTTAAGTACGTATGTCTTTTTCATTAAAAAATATGTTCTGTACTTTAAATTATAAAAGCTTCTTTTTGAGTGAAATTTTATATTCATTCCTTTACATTTATTTATTGCGTTTTAAGAAAAAATATTGCTGTACTTAATCACATCACTTAACTACAGCTAAACACTATCTAACTTAAGTTTTAAAGCTAGTAATGGTATGTGATAATTTAAAATTATTTGACAAGTTATTAATAATATTATTATTCTGGGACATTCCACAGACGGTCATCTGATCCCAAAACTAGGCACAGCAGCCTGTACTATGGAAATCAGACAACTGATACTAATACTTTGTAACGTGTTACATAGATCTCGAAATCAATATTCTATTTAGTGACGAAAAAACTCTTTGTTTCAGCGTAAATCGCGGTTTTTTATACCAGTTTTTAATTTTTTACATCATGCGCTAAAGCATCGATTCGGCCTTCCGCCTATTCGGCGAGACATGGCATCTATTTTTCTGTGAGCGTTGTGGGGATTTCGCCGGCTCTGACCAGGATGTACAGGATTTAGGCATGGAACTACACGGACACGATCACCTTTTTTGTAACCTAGCTATATCATGAGGTAACCAAATTTAATTTTTCTAATTTTTTTGTACCATTGAACATATATAAAAAAATCTTGTAATTAATATTAGGAGATCGGCCTAAATTTAACCACGAAATTTGTATCCTCAAGAAGCATTAAATTAAGATCTAACCTATTTCGGCCTTTTGCTCACCTGCCCTTATGATCAGAAGCCTATGCGAAACGCAGTGTTATCCAGGTAATTATTATTTTTCTTTTTTTTCCTATTTTTCGGATATTGCCCTGGCGCCCGAGTCTATTTATTCATTTCTCTCTTAATAAAACACACACATTCATTTTTTTAATTTTTTATTTAATATTATTACAACTTATATACTTTTTTTTCTCTATACACTATTAAATAGATAACACCCAGACAATTGGTGGGAATCGAACCCACGATCCATCGGGCAGCGGTCAGGGTGTCTAACCGCCAGACCAACAGGCCCGTCTTTAATAGTGGTACAGAATCTGGCCGCGTTTATTATGTTGGTTTATCCATATAAATTATTAGTTATTGGTCGGTCTATTCCCCTGCTAAGCGGCAACCAGCAATCAACCATCAACCGAAAGTTCAACCATATTCTGCGGTGGATATTTTTTTTGTTTGCATTCAACTACCAACCACGGTAAAGCGCGTAATCGCAAATTCTGTATTAATGATTTATTATCTACCAACGCCAATTAGTGTTAATTATCTAACTGACAGCACTTAGTTGAATGTTTCATAAAACGGCCTCGTTAGTATAATTCAAGATTGTCTCTTCTCCGTTGAGAAGGTGGTACCTACATTAATTACGAAATTGTGGCGGAATAGATTTGTACAGCCGTAAAATAAGGTCAATTAATAAGTTTGACAAAGTTTGTGATGGGTACGTAATAAAGGTCTTTGATAATTCTGTCAATGCTACGTAAGCTTTGATCTTTCCAAGGTTCTGTCAAATATTTACACTCCAGTAGAAGGACGGTTCGTTAATTTGTTACAAATCAAAACAAGTGGTAATTGATTGAACATAATAATAATAACGTCATGTGTCAACTTACCGAACGTAAATCTTTTCCAATATATATTATAAATTTTCACCACATCTTTTGCAATATTTATCTTTGGAGTGTTTTTAAATAGACGGAAAGACCCAATATTTATACTGAATATATAATAACGCTCTATTTTAGAAAATATTTACACTTTGGATGAAATAAAATTTGAGAAGAAAAGCCATGACAGTTACACATTTTTTTAACGTCAAAATATCAAAAATTAGAAAGAAATTTAGAATAAACCATACATAATGTATATTTGGAAGAGAAGAAAAACATGTTGACACAAGGCACGCTTAAGACCCCCGGATTCGTCACCTCGCTCCGCCTCGCAACCACTAGCCCCCAGCACAGGTGGTCCGCCGGCTGCAGTAGCGTCGAGCGAGAGCGACGAATACTTCTCTCCGCCGTCATCGCCTCCACCTGTATGTCGGCGGAGAGGCCGGCCACCGCGGGATTTGGGACTTTTGGGGCAACCGGCTCAGAACAGGGTCCTCGTTCCCGGTGGTGTAGTGCGGCGCATGAAATGGACGTTATCCATAATGAGAACGTCATGCGCGCCTACTACGAGGCAACAAAGGCCTACTAACCTCACTGCGTATCGCGACCGGATGCTGTCTCTGTTTCGGACGCTTGAGCCAGCTGTCAACGTTTCGGCGCAACGACTGTCCGATCAGGTACGGGCCTTAGATTCACTACTGTCAAGTTATTTTGATAGTAGTGAAGACCTCGCTGATGCCCACTCTGTCCTGTACTGCGCGGCCATGACGGCATGTCGCATAGGTCGCGTCAAGTTTCCTAATAGTGACGCAGCTACGCGACCGAGACCTGCTGTACCGGCTTGGCAGTGCAGGATAGAGTGACGCATTGGCGAGGCTAGGGTACTCATTTGTAAGCTCACCTGCTTCAGGGAGGGCAATACGCGCCCTAGAGTGATGCGCTTTGTGAGGCGCGCATTCTCGGGGACCGGCATCGATCCCCGGGAATACTTTTCGCGTGTCACAGAGCGCATCGACTTTCTGAAGCAGAAAGTTTGTGCATGGGCGAATCGGATACGCAGGTATAGGGCATGTGTGTATCGATACTCTCAGAACAACATGTTCCAAAGGGATCAAAGGTGGGTGTATAGATCCTGGGAGCGACCTAGCCAGATAGGAGGTGAGGTGCAGCGGCCGGATGATGACGCCATGATAAGGTTCTGGCGCAACATCTGGTCGGTGCCCGTCACTCACTCCGAGGGTGATTGGATCAGGGATGTCAAACAAGTTTGTGAGCCTATACCAGAAATGGGGGTCATTATCATCAGGCCTCAAGACGTAGCCGATGCAGTCCGTCCGTTGCCTAATTGGAAGGCACCAGGACCAGACGGACTGCATAATTTCTGGCTGAAATGGTTACGCAGCTCTCATGCTTGTTTGGCCTCTCTGTTTCAATCGGCCGTGGAGTCTGGGTCGCTACCGGAATTTTTGTCTACAGGAAGAACCCACCTGCTCCATAAGACCAATAGTACCGCGGACCCAAAGAACTATAGGCCGATCACGTGTCTGCCTTCAGTTTATAAAACTCTTACATCCATTCTGAGAGCAAAAATCTACAGATGTTGAGGGCAACTCGATAATGTCTGCGTCTCAGAATGGATGTAGGAGTAGGGCCCGTGGTACTAAGGAGCTACTCCTCATTGATATGGCCATCTGCCAGCAGGCTCGCCGGAACCGGGAGGATCTGTCGACATGCTGGATAGATTATAAGAAGGCCTATGACTCTGTGCCCCATACATGGCTTATGAGGGTGCTGGAGTTGTATAAAGTCAATACAACTCTACGCACCTTCCTGGCGTGTATGAGGCAGTGGAGAACGGTCCTTCTCTATCCAGGATCTCGACAGACCCTTGGTGACGGTGAACCAATAAGGATAGAACGGGGTATCTTTCAGGGTGATAGTCTGAGCCCCTTGTGGTTTTGTCTGGCCCTGAACCCTTTAAGCACTCTCTTAAAGAGTTCAGGGCTAGGTTGCCGGTTGCAGAGAGGTGGTCAGGTCATATCTCACCTGCTTTACATGGATGACTTGATATTATTTGCCCCCACTGAACCCCAACTGATGGGCCTGCTGAAGGTCACAGAAACCTTCTGTAATTCTATCAGGATGGAGTTTGGTGTGGACAAATGTGCAGTTATGCATGTAAAGCGGGGGAGATTGGTTGAGTCTAGGAGCGTACTGCTCTCAGACTACCGATCTGAGGACACTCTCTGCAACCGAAACCTACAAATACTTGGGTATGTCACAGGCGTTGGGTATCATTGAGACTGACATGAAACAGTCGTTGCGGGAACGCTTCCTGGGCCGCCTGAGAAAAGTACTTAAAAGTCTTTTGTCAGGCGGAAACAGGGTGCGAGCCTACAACGGTTGGGTCATACCAGTCTTGATGTACTTCCTTTGGCATACTCAAGTGGACTCAGACTGAACTAGACACCCTGGATATAACAGTTCGTACACTGTTAACCACATACAACTAAAACTACACACATCAAAAGTGTCTAGGGATCAACATATATTTTTGCAATAACTTTTCTCCTGATTGATATTAATTAAAATTTTCTTTAAGGATTCATCAAATAAAGTGTTTTCGTTTGTCACAGTAACGATAAACCAAGTCACCTTTGCATTAATAAAGAAATTTGCCATTTTCCTAATAAAGGGATTTTTGACATTTGAACCACTAACACAAAAGTTCGAAAAAAAGACTGAAATAACAGTTTTCTTTAAAATTTTATTGGGTAACTTAAACAATTAATAATCCGTGTTTCTACCGCGAACACTAACAACACAAGAACATCGGTTTGGCATACTCAAAATGAGTTCATCCAAATCACGCTGTGGAATGGCCGCCCATGTTCGTTGCAACAACAAAAAAAGGTCTTCTTGCGACTGTATACCCTCCATATTCGGCAGAGCTCTTCTCTGTAGCATATCCCATGCATGCTCAATCGGGTTCAAGTCTGGCGACTGAGCAGGCCAGGGCAGGACATTGATGTTAGCTGCGGCGAGAGTCTGTCTTACAACTCTTGCGGTGTGCGGTCGTGCATTATCATGCATTAACTGAAATAAGGGACCGATTTGCACTTGTAGAGGAACGATGACGTCTGATACAATCGTCTCAGCATAAATTTGAGCGTTGAGGTTGCCTCTGATCCAAATCAACTCAGTTCTTCCGCCGATCCAAAACCCGCCCATACCATGATGGTTCCACCACTATAAGGATGGACTTCCTGGCAGGATTTTAATCGCTGTTGGCGTCCAGGGGTTCTCCAGTGTCGTATACGTCTTGTATCCGGTCTCATACCAAAACGAGACTCATCAGAAAAGCACACGAAACGCCATTGTTCTTCTGCCCAATTTCTGTGTTCAAGTGCCCATTGATATCGAATCCTACGATTGTGCATTGCTATAGGTGGTACCCGTAGCGGTCTTCGGGAATGAAGGTTCACTTCATGCAAGCGGTTTCTGACTGTTTGGTCGCTAATTAAGTTCCCTGAAGAGTGATGAAGCCTCACGGCTAACATCATGGCAGTTATTGTTGGAGCTCTTCGAGTTAAGATTTGAATATATCGGTCTTGTCTCCGTGTGGTGCAGCGATACCGTCCTCCATGGCGCTCAGCCACGGTACCAGTGCTTCGGTAACGTGTCCAAAGTCGACTGATAACACTCTGACTTGTATTCAGAGCTAAAGCCACAGTACGTTGCCGGGAACCAGCTTCTATCATTCCCACGGCTCTGAGCATTTCTTCCCTGCTTAAATGACGTCGCCGCTCCATAATAACGTTGGTTTTAATCAGTAGTAGGGAAACAGTAGCACTAATAATGTCTTCAATGCGTTGTATGTTTTTATAGGGAAAATATTGACAGCTGATTTTCATCTTTTACTCGAATTTGATTCACAGTTCCTGATTCAAATTATGAAATGCACCAAAAAGGATCCATATAAATTTATAAAATCATAAATTTATTACAAAGCCACATCTCAATCTCAAGAAATCCGCTTAAAAATGCTTGATCCCTAGACACTTTTGATGTGTGTATATCGATTAATGATCGTGTATCGTTTAATGATTGGGCGACGATAGGTATTCATACGAGCCGGAGAAAATTATACGAACTTTATAATGAAAGATCTGTTAATATCTCGCCGCTATTTAAAGAGTACGTAAAACAATATTCTAAGTTATTTAAATGAGTATGTTCCATAGCTAAAGCTAATTATTTAAAAAGTAAAATCAGACACTCTGAAAACAAAATTAAGATGACATGGAATATTATAAATAGTGAGACTGGTAAGTCATCAGTACGGAATAGTGATTTTTGTATACAGTTTAATAATACAGATGTAACGGCGGATTTAGATGTAGCGACAGAGTTTGAACGATTTTTTACAGATATTCCTATTAATATAACGAAAACTCTAAATTCCTCGTCCACTTCCGCTGAAATCCTATTAAAAGAAAATGTACCAGAGTGTGGCACATCTTTTCAATTCTGTTTTGTAACTGCCAATGACATCATAAATACTTTTAAACAGCTTAATCAGAAAAAGACAGCTGATTTATGGGGGCTTTCTATACAAACAATAGCGTCTATAATTGAAGCAATTGCCCCTCAATTGGCAGTGATATTTAATAACTGTGTCAAGAGTGGAGTATTTCCTGACCTCATGAAGCACAGTAAAGTTATACCTTTGTTTAAGTCTGGCAGCACCGCTGAGCCTACAAATTTCAGGCCAATTTCGGTTTTGCCAGCCTTGAGTAAAATTTTTGAAAAGCTTATACTATGTCAAATACATGGATCATTTTAATAAAAATAATCTTCTTCACAATAGACAGTTCGGCTTTAGAAAGAATCGCTCAACTACAGACGCGGGAGTCGAATTATTGAAATATATCTACGAGGCTTGGGAGGAATCACGGGATGCTCTTGGTATATTCTGTGATTTATCCAAGGCTTTTGACTGCGTAGATCACGACACGATGGTCAGAAAATTACGCCACTATGGTGTAAGGAATAAAGCTCTAGACCTTCTGACTTCATATTTGAATAATAGAATTCAGAGGGTCGATAAACGGTAAGAGATCTCCAGGCTCCGTGGTCTCCCTGGGCGTTCCTCAAGGTTCAATATTAGGCCCATTTTTGTTTTTAATATATATTAATGACTTACCCTACTTCGTGGGGGACAAACTTAATATTGTATTGTTCGCGGATGATACATCTCTTCTATTTAAAGTTAAGCGTAAACTCCATGATTATGACGAAGTGAACAATGTACTTTCTATGGTTGTCCATTGGTTCAATGTTAACAATTTAAAACTTAATGAGACCAAAACTAAATGTATGAAATTTGTAACTCCTAATGTGAGACAGCTGGCTACCAATGTAGAAATAAATGGAACAGCGTTGGACCTTGAGGCGTCGACTGTGTTTTTAGGTATAACAATTGACGCCAAACTACAGTGGGGCCCACAAATTAAGAAGTTGTCGGGTAGGCTAAGTTCCGCGGCTTATGCAGTCAAGAAAATTAGACGTTTAACTGATGTTGAAACCGCTAGAATTGTTTATTTCAGCTATTTTCACAGTGTTATGTCATATGGCATATTACTGTGGGGATCTTCTGCAGAACTTAATACTATTTTTATTCTGCAGAAAAGAGCTGTGAGAGCCATTTACAATCTGGCTCCTATTGATTCACTTAGAGAGAAATTCAAAGAGATAGATATTCTAACGGTTGTGTCACAATACATATTTGAAAATTTAGTTTATGTTAAAAAAAATATCTGTTCTTTTAAAAAGTATAGTGATACACATAATATTAATACCCGGAACAAACACGATCTTGTTGTACATGCCACGCGTCTCCACAGAACAGGCAAATCGTTTATGGGCCAAAGTATACGCTTTTATAACAAACTGCCACAGGATATCCGAGATCTTCCAATAAAGAAATTTAAACCTTTGATAAAAAGCCGTTTGTCAAAAAAGGCTTATTATAAAATCTCGGATTACCTGGAGGATAAAGCTGCGTGGGCTTGAACTGCTCAACTCATGCAAGCTTAGAAGTTTAAGGCTGACATAAGTAAAATTTGTAAAACTATTTTTAAAAAAAAATGACAAAAAAAGACAAGCCCGCTGAGTTTCTTGCCGGATCTTCTCAGTAGCGGCCGCGTTACGATCCGGTGGTAGATTGTAAAAATGATTTTTGTGTAAGTGCCTCCGTGGGGCCTATACATAATAAAGATATTTTGACTTTGACTTTTGACATATCGTATGCATCATCCTCGCTCTTCAGTGATGAGGTTGTATATCCCACGGAAATGTGGTGGCTGAGGCTTTTTAAATGCCAAGACCCTACACAACCGTGAGATATGTAACCTCAGGGAATATTTCCTCCACTGCGGCGGAGAGATGAATACGGGTGTGGTTGCTGTGGACAATGGACTGACCCCTCTATCCTTAGCCAAAGGGAACTGGCGCAAGCCTGTGGTGCTCACCACTGGCGATCGCGAGGCGGTATGGCAAAGTAAGGAGCTACACGGAAGGTTCTACCGGGCTCTTCATGGGCCCGATGTAGACTTCTCAGCCTCCGTGGTCTGGCTACGATTCGGTGACCTCTTTGGGGAAACCGAAGGTTCTCTCTGTGCAATTATGGACGAAGTTGTGATGACGAACAACTACCGGAAATATATCCTGAGGGATGGCACCATCGACATTTGTCGGGCATGTCATCGCCCTGGTGAATCCCTCAGGCATATTATTTCCGGTTGTTCGCGTCTCGCAAATGGTGAATACTTGCACAGACACAACCAAGTGGCCAGGATAATCCACCAGCAACTTGCTTTGAAATACCGCCTTGTGATGTCAGAGGTACCGTACTACAGATATGTGCCAGAACCAGTTCTGGAGGATGGCCATATCACGCTATACTGGGACCGATCTATCATCACAGACAGGACTATTGTCGCCAATAAGCCTGATATTGTGCTGATAGATCGCACCGAGCGTTGTGCAATCATTGTAGATGTCACTGTCCCCCATGACGAGAACCTCGTGAAAGCGGAGAAAGATAAATAATGCAAATATCTTGATCTCGCGCACGAGGTTGTCGACATGTGGGACATTGATAGGGCAATCATTGTACCTATAGTCGTTTCCGCACATGGCCTAATGGCCAAGAGCCTCTATAAACACCTCAAGAGGCTCACGTTAGACGGCTGGATCAAGGGCCAGATGCAGAAGGCAGTGCTCCTGGAGACGGCACGCATTGTGAGGAAGTTCCTCTCTCTGGAGCCTTAACCACCGTTTGCTAGGACCCTGTTCCCGCAGCCGGTTGGAAGGTGTTTTTTATATTTTTAAATGTATATATTGTTTATAGATATTTATATTTGAAAATGTAAAGAATTTAATAAATTGAAATAAATGGTATAATAATAATAATATCTTGGGACAATCCACACACGGTCAACTGATCCCAAACTAGGCAGAGCCTGTACTATGGAAACCAGACAACTGATACTAATACTTATATACTTTTTTTTGTAAATACATACTTAAATAGATAGATAAATAACACCCAGACACTTGGTGGGAATCGAACCCACGACCCATCGGTTAGCGGACAGGGTGTCTAACCACTAGACCAACGGGCCCGTCGAACAAAACCGGCAATTTAATAATTAATTGGATTTTTTATGAGTAGAAAAGAAAATTCAACGCGCGTTCAATTAGGTGACTTTAATGAAAAAAATAAAAATTATTCGGAAACGGAAATACGTGCACATAACATAGATTAGCAAACGAATGTTTGGATACGTTCCGAACATTGATATAAGGAGAGTTTTTTATTTTGTTCATGCGGGAAAAGCTTCAAAAGGGCTCTGAAACCTTTTGGGTTCTCAACCAGGTACCTCTCCGTTACCTTTGAGCTCGTCGACGAAGAACCTAAGACACCTGCCAAGCGGGATTAGTTTCCATAATCCCCACACTTGGCAGGCGTCTTAGGGATCAGTTGCGTACGTATCTTCTTATTTAAACAAGCCTCTAACTCAGCGATCAATTACACAAAATAGTTTTAAGTATCAAAACTTGTTGTGTATTGTATCTGTAACGTATTCGAGAAGGTTCTAATGAAGTATTTGGGATACATAAATAACAACACACCAAGTGAATAGTAAAACAAGACGGGATCCGTGGAGCTACTAGGTCCAGATGAAAACCAGCGCCAAACTCTTTTGCTTGGCAATAAAGCTGATCTGGAACCTTTTTGGTCCAGCCATGGGGCACATTCTTGCAATTACTTTTTGGTATTTTATTTTTATTTTGTTTTTTATTTGTATATATGTAAGTAGTAATATATGTATGTAAGTATGTTTATTGTGTCTCATTGTAGCATGGCCAAATAAATGTCTTTGTCTTTTTTTTTTGGTTTATTCATTTGTCGCTAGCCGTTCCCAATACAATTTTATCAATCTACCTGCATGTATAATGATATACATGACACTATATTGGACGTAAATCAAACATACCCGTTCGCGATTAGTATTTATTTCAACTGTCCGCTCATTTCATACAATCTCATTGTATGAGAAGAGATGAAAGTAGGATATGTATCCACCACTCACCTGCACTTGGATAGCCGCTGCCTTCGGGCTGCTGCTTTTTACCCCTGCTGATGGTGGCTTAGATCGCTGATTGCTGTTCAGGAACTTCAGTTTTTCACCAGGCACAGATCTTAGAGGTTTTGGTAGCAAAAATTATGTAATATACATAGCGCGCGCGCAGCCAATTCGAATAGAGCCGTCTATTGCGTTCGGAGATCGTGAAACAGTTTATTTTTTCTGTCGTTGGTGGCAGTACTTGTAGCTTTTTAAAGTGCGTTTGGATATATGACAGATATATTCCTTTGTTCACAGTGTTAATTTATAGTTAGAGGCACTCATAGCTAGTTGGAACCTCTGTTCGGTAAACGATCAGTTGGGTAAGCATCGTCAGGCAAGGTTAGTCCTTAGATGGGTGACCGATTAATGGTATTTGAACTGAGCGTCTCCGTGCTTCGGAGGGCACGTTATAATCAGTCCCGGCTATTGTCATCTAGACAGCAGTCGTCAAGCTAAGTCAGAAGCCTAAGGGCGACTTGAAAATTCTGACAACAGGTTTGCCACTAACCATACAAAAACAAGTAGGTATAAAGTTAATATATGTCGCGGGGAAGTGTGTTGGGCGTAAAAGGGGTGTAAATACAAAATAAAATTGCGAGAGGGAACACAAAGAAAAAGGGTCAAGTCAAGGTCATGCGTGGTACATTACCGGCACGTGGTATAGGTAAATTCCTCTTCACTGGATGGGTGGCTCTGCTGGTCTTCAGGCACAGTAAACTAGAAGCACTTCACGGGTTCACAAAGTCACGATAGTAGTCTTTTCGGAGGCAGACACACGAATTAACTTCTTAAGGTTTGGCGGGCACGTCCGATCCACGCAATGGTCAGTCCGCATGGGAGTAGTAGTGGCCTTAAAAAAGTCTTCACACTCTTCATCTAACGGGTTAGGTTGAGGTAGTTGAGGGGATTTTTCGACTTTCCAAAACTTCTCCACTATTTGAGACAGAGACACCCCGGTCATAGTGGCATGTGCACCTGGGAAACAACCAGGTACCGGACCGGATATACAAAATCCAAAAATGGTAGATAAGGCAGAAAGCCCATTAGGTAAGACTCGGCAATCCTGGTTGAGGAGATAACCTATAACATCACTACCAAGTAAGGCGTCAATAGACTGTGGTAAGAAAAACGATGGGTCACTTAGAGGTAGATTTCCAGTCGAGGACACGATGCGCTTAGGAATTTCTATTTCCGGATGGGTACCGGCAATCACGTCGACCACTATCGCAGTAGTCGAAATTACAGGGTAATTAGAATTCACAGGTTTAAAACATAAGGGAATAATACCGCGGGAGTTAACAGTTTGAACATTACCAATGCCACGAACAGGGCAGCACAGGGCAACGGTGCAGGGGAGGGGTGCATAGTAGTATTCAAACGCATAGACACTAAGTCAGTGGTAAGGATACAACCTTGGGGACCGGTATCTAATAAGGCACGTACTTCGATAAAATAGCCAAAGGAAGTTTTCACATGAATAACCGCAGTAGGTAAAAGCACTAGGGAGCTCGGGGAAATATTCACATGGGGTGGGGGGAGGGAGGTTTCAATATCTAGCTATTCGTTAGGCCAATCGTCATTCCGGGAAGGTTTAATATAATATTGGTCATGGGGAGGAGTAAGAGAGCGGCGATCTAAAAATTGGTCATTAGGCGCGGGAGATACATTACGCGATTGAAAAGGCATGGCATGGCAAGGAAGACGCGCGCGGAGACGGCGGCGGAGAGCGCCGATATTTATTATAGGTCGAGGAGGTTTGCCTGTCCGTGCGAGGCGGTGAGGATGGCACACGGACCAGTCTGTTATCAAAGGTAACGGCCCGCACGGTACGTTCGCGCGGCGACAGGGAATCACGATCCGAAGCATTAGCGTTGAAGCATAACAAGGTATGGTGGGAAGTACGGGTGCAAGAGCGGCAGCGGTATTCCCGCTTACACGAAGAAATAGGATGTCTATCGAGGCATCGATAACAAAGTCTATTCTCCTTTACAAACACCGATCGATCTCTAGGTGATTGACGAAGAAAGTCCGGGCATTTACGGATATAATGGGACGTATTATTACAGGCGAAACACTTGGGTTTGATAGGCGGTGTCAGGGAGACATAGGCTCTAGGTACGGGGGAAGGGGAGCGCGTGTTAGATCTAGGGCTTCCAGCACGAATAGTCACCTTACCGGAAGCAAACGCATCAACAACAAAGGCATTTCCGACATTATCGTAATGACGACACTCATCCTCTAAGAAGCTAATCAGCTCATCGAAGATAGGGAGTTTGCCTGGTACAAGGTCACCGTATCTGCGTTCAAAGCGGGATTTTAACTCAGCAGGCAGTTTCCCTAGGCAAATGTGTACTAATCTATACGACCAGTAAGTAACGGGCAGTTCTAAACGTTCTAAGCAACGATAAGCAGATAGGAGGGGGTTAAGAAATGAAATGCGCAGGCCAATTAGATTAGGGGAGATCACAGGAAGGGACAAAATCTGCGCGATATGCGTATCGGATAACATTCGAATATTGTGATATCTTCGCGCTGGTCACGAGCCATACGATAATTACCGCCTTCAATCTTTAAATGTTGTATCAATCGATGCGGTTCGTCCGCTAAAGCCCCTACCAAGTAATGCAATTTCAAGGTAGGAGTGAGGTTACTTTTTATTTTTATTTTTACTCCCTATAAGCCAGTGCTTGACTGCAGTCCCACCTGATGGAAAGCGGCGACGCAATCTAGGATGGTAAAGCACACTGGCTTATTAAAAGCCTATTCACTCTAGCTTTGAAGACACCCAGGTTATAATCGGGCGGAAAAACTGACGCAGGCAAACTGTTCCAGTCCTTAGTTGTCCTTATTATGAATGACGATGCAAATCGCTTAGTTCGGACTGAAGGCACGTTTACCACATAAGGGTGTGTGCGCGCCGTGCGTCTCGTTGTCCGATGATGGAAGGGGGATGGTGGAATCAAGTCATGTAATTCCTGCGCACACTCTCCAAAATGCATCCTGTAGAATACCGAGAGGCTGGCTACTCTGCGCCTGTGCTCCAGGCTTTGTAAATTGGTCTCTACTAACCCAGAGTTACCAATAAGCCTCTTAGCGCGCCTCTCCACTGAGTCCAAAGCTGAAAGATGGCATTTCGCAGCACCAGCCCATATGTGACTACAGTACTCCACACACGATCGGACTTGCGCTTTATATAACATCAAAAGCTGCTCCGGTGTGAAGTACCGATGGACCTTTGCAAGGACACCTAGCTTCCTTGCAGCTTGGCCTTGGACTCAATGAACCGCCCAAAGTTGAGGTTTGAGGAAATTTCAACTCCCAACAACTGAAGGCGGTCGGTGTATTCCAAGGATACATTCTGAAAAGTAGGAGCCGAGGTGGACTCCGTTTGGCGGTGAAAAGACACGCTTGTGTTTTAGCGGCGTTGAATCGCACAAGGTTGGCATCACCCCATTCGGAGACCGCCTGAAGTGTGCGATTAGCACGCTCTACCATCGCTACTCTTTCGGACTGGATCACATCCTTACTGGCCCGAGCACTCGGCATGTAGCTCTCCACAACAGTGCTGTCATCTGCATACCCATAGATACCGGGCATTAACAGGTCATTGATATGCAGCAAGAAGAGGGTTGCGGAGAGAACGGACCCCTGAGGAACTCCGGCATTAGTAGTCATCGACTCCGATGAACAACCGTCGACAACAACTCGAAGAGACCGATCACTCAGGAAGTCCTTTATCTAGCCGATCAGACCAGGGGATATCCCGTATGCTGGAAGCTTGCTCAAAAGGCTAGCGTGCCAAACCCTATCGAAGGCCTTCGAGACGTCCAGGGAAACGGCTAGCGATTCCCCATTCTTCTCGAGGGCCTCGCCCCATAAATGGGTGGCATACACTAGAAGGTCCCCAGTCGACCGATTTCGGCGAAACCCGTACTGCCGGTCGTTGAGGAGATCATTCTGTTCTAGGTATGCCATGAGGCGGGAGTTCAATATACGCTCCATAATCTTACAGAGTATGGAGGTTATTGAAATCGGCCGATAGTTCGATGGATCGGCACGGCTGCCCTTTTTGGGCACGGGTTGCACATTAGCAAACTTCCAGGATTTGGGCACGATTTCAGTTCTAAATGAGAGGCGGTATAATCGTGTCAATACCGGAGCCAACTCGGGTGCACATGCCTTAAGTAAAATCGCAGGAATACCGTCTGGTCCACTAGCTTTATTCACATCTAGACGACACAGTGCTCTCATTACCTCCTTACACACATCAAAAGTGTCTAGGGATCAAGCATTTTTGGGCAAAAAAATGGGCAGAAGAACAATGGCGTTTCGTGTGCTTTTCTGATGAGTCTCGTTTTGGTATGAGACCGGATACAAGACGTATACGACACTGGAGAACCCCTGGACGCCAACAGCGATTAAAATCCTGCCAGGAAGTCCATCCTTATAGTGGTGGAACCATCATGGTATGGGCGGGTATTTGGATCGGCGGAAGAACTGAGTTGATTTGGATCAGAGGCAACCTCAACGCTCAAATTTATGCTGAGACGATTGTATCAGACGTCATCGTTCCGCTACAAGTGCAAATCGGTCCCTTATTTCAGTTAATGCATGATAATGCACGACCGCACACCGCAAGAGTTGTAAGACAGACTCTCGCCGCAGCTAACATCAATGTCCTGCCCTGGCCTGCTCAGTCGCCAGACTTGAACCCGATTGAGCATGCATGGGATATGCTACAGAGAAGAGCTCTGCCGAATATGGAGGGTATCCAGTCGCAAGAAGACCTTTTTTTGTTGTTGCAACGAACATGGGCGGCCATTCCACAGCGTGATTTGGATGAACTCATTTTGAGTATGCCAAACCGATGTTCTTGTGTTGTTAGTGTTCGCGGTAGAAACACGGATTATTAATTGTTTAAGTTACCCAATAAAATTTTAAAGAAAACTGTTATTTCAGTCTTTTTTTCGAACTTTTGTGTTAGTGGTTCAAATGTCAAAAATCCCTTTATTAGGAAAATGGCAAATTTCTTTATTAATGCAAAGGTGACTTGGTTTATCGTTACTGTGACAAACGAAAACACTTTATTTGATGAATCCTTAAAGAAAATTTTAATTAATATCAATCAGGAGAAAAGTTATTGCAAAAATATATGTTGATCCCTAGACACTTTTGATGTGTGTATTTGTAATGCGGACTTCGGTCATGGATGACCCGCAATGAGGCAGCTGTGGTGGGACAGCACTGCCAGTGTCTAGACGTGAATTGTGGGCAAAGAGAGATGCAAATAAACCTGCTTTCTCCCCTGCCGTGTGAGCCAGAGTCCCATTTGGTCTTACCAGCGGAGGCAGTGAAGGCCGACAGAAGTTCGTTTCGACTGATTTGGCTAAAGACCAGAAAGCTCTGCTGCCTGATGGCTGGGCTGAGAGCTTCGAGCCAATGTGGTTGATACGGTCGAAACGTGCCTTCTTCAATACCTTTTTATAGGACTTGGCGGCTTGGTTAAAGGCTCTCTTCTTGTGGCTAATATCCGGAGTTTTACGCTCTCGAGCTTCAACCCAGGAAAGGTACGCCGAATGCTTCCTCCGTTCAGCCTGAGCACATTCGGCGCTGAACCATGGGCGAGCTTTGCCACCGATGGGTACGTCGGTATAAGGGATGAAATAGTCCATCGCTTGACGCACCACATCAGTTATAGCATCCGCGCAACTCGACGGATCTTCGGAAGAGAAGCATACCTGCCGCCAGGGATAAGACGCAAAAAAATGCCGCATCTCATCCCAATCTGCTGACTTGTATCGCCACATTCGCCGTACACCGCGGGAATCGCAGTCAGGTGGGGAAAAGGTTGATACAGATTTAACCAGACAGTGGTCAGAGGTTCCCAATGGTGAACAAACCGTGACGTCGCACCTGTCTGGATCAGTAGTCAGCAGAAGGTCCAGGCAATTGGCCGTGTGTCCAACTACATCAGGTACCCGAGTCGCTTGCTTTACCAGCTGGGATAGGCCAAGCGACAATGCAAAGTTCCGCGCTTCTCTCCCAGCGTGGTCAGTCCTCTGGTATGGGAACAGCCAATCCTTGTGGCAGGCGTTAAAGTCCCCCAGAGCGACTAGCTGCGCATCAGGGTAGCTATGTAGGGCCACATCAGCGGCCTCCTTCAGGTGGTTAAACAGTCGAGTCGTCTCCTGGTCACCGCTGTGCGATCGGTAGACACAGGCATAAATAATTTTATCTATGCCAGTGTCCACCAGCATCCATAGCGTAGATAGAGTGGGGTCTTCAAGGTGACGGAGACGCTGGCAGCAGATGTCATTGCGGACGTACACACAAACTCCGGCGCGTTGGTGGAAATGGTGCTCTAAGATGTACCCAGGGTAGTCGAGGTACGCCGCATCTGACGGACATCGAATCTGCGTCTCTGTCAAGAAAAGCAAGTGTGGCTTATCAGTCTCAAGGTGGTGGTGGACTGCGTCGAGATTTGAGTGCAGACCTCGAATGTTTGAGAGGTGCACTTGGAGCAAGAGGACGTGCATCCGCTGTGTAAACTTGCTTTTCTTTCTTGCCTTTTTCATGTTGTTGTAGTTGGTGAGTGAATAGGTTGGAGCACGGCAGTTGAACGAGGCGTTGCGATCCAACCCAACAACACAACTGGATTTGCCATGCCCGTGGGAGCTTGATCTGGAGACCGCGGGGACGCCCGAACCCCCCCAGGGGTCGCCATCGGGTCCTCTTGTCCGGTCGCCAACCGGCACGATGGAGCCACCCTGGGATTTTTCACAGTTGGCGGGGCAGCCTTTCATGTGTGGCTGGCACACTACTTGGGCCCCCTACTACCTGCGGTCGGCCAGCGGAGCACCGTGCTTCGGATCCCGCTGCCCTCCACGACCAAGCACCCGACACGGCAAGAGCCAGCACATTGTACCCGGTACAAATCGCAAAACAACTGCTCAGACCCGCCCTCCATACGGCTTCACCAGACAGCATGTCGGAACACGATGAATCGCTTGGCGGCATGATTTTATGGCTTTGCGGAGGCAGACACACGAATTAACTTCTTAAGGTTTGGCGGGCACGTCCGATCCACGCAATGGTCAGTCAACAGTACGGGGCAAGGAGAAAAAAAGGGACAGCACCAGTTAAATATGAATATTTGAGGGTACGGAGAAAACTATCTGGCAGGCCGTTGCATTTTCTACCTACATACTAAATTATAAAGCAAACAATATATAAATGAGATGTTCCATTTTGGGCCAACACTATGTACACTACATGGAAAAATAGGAAAAACATAGGAGAGTTTCATAAAAATACTTATAAATTAATTTGAACCAGAGTACAATTGTACATAGATGATTACTTATAGAGTTATTTAGTATGTCCAGCCATGGCAGCCAGGACAGTTGCGTTTGACGTTGATTTACTACTTGACAGTTAATGCTATAGGTGTCGTTTCGTAATAGATTGTTTAAAAAAAAGGCTCCATACATTTCTGGAACAACTCCTTTGTGCTAGAAATAAATATCGAACACTCATAAAGCCTTAAACCTACCCTCCACCAGAAAGTATGCACCTAATTTTAAATTTCTCAAAAAAATTACTGAGTACAAAGGGCAGACATGGGATTGATGTCAAAGCTTTGTTCTTTGTTAAAATTTATTTTGTATTGTAATAAAATAAACATTACAAAGTGGTCATTCTGACTTGAATGTTTCAAAGAAACATTGTAATTTAAAATATAACTACAGCTATTATTTGTCTGACTTTTATTTTTGAATACACAGCTGGCGATGACATTTAAAATACCAAACGAAATGAATTGTAATAATAGTATTACTTTTTCTAAGGTTGGCTTGTATACATTAGATCACTTTGCAGGCTAACGACAAGTTTGAATGCACAGTCAAAATGTTAATTTTATTTTGTGACCTTAATTTGTAAAGTTTAGGTCTCAATATACCACTGCGCGCGCACTGTAGCAACTTTCGTGGTCATTGGTTGACTTTTTTTGTCGCATGATTGCCAACCTATTGTCACAGTTGTTCACACTGGGTGGTAGGTTCCTTGTGCAAGGAACCGTCCAGGTAGGTACCACCGCAGTGTCAGATATTCTGCCACCAAGCAGCAGTGTGCAAGCATTGCTGTGTTCCGGCGTGAAGGGCACTGTAGCTGGTGAAATTACTGGACACAAAGACTTAATATCCAATGTCTTAAGGGTCGGTAACGCACTAGTGATTCTTCTGGTGTTGCTAGTGTCTATAGGCTGCGGTGACTCCTTACCATCAAGCGGGCCGCACGCTTGCTTGCCACCTTGGTTGTATAAAAAAAATTAAAAAAAACACTGTCTTTAGGCATCTAACTTGCCTAGATGACAAAGACCGGTTTCGACTTTTTAAGTGCCCTCCTAAACTTGATAGGTCGTGAGTTCGATTCTCACCAAGAGTCTGGTTGTTATTTATCTACTTATTTAAGTACATATTTACAAAAAAGTTGTAGTATGTATTAGTATCAGTTGTCTGGTTACTATCGTAGTAAACAAACTAACTACTGAGGCTCTGCCTAGTTTAGGGTCGTGAGTCCAAGGATATAGGATTTGACGGGTCCGTTGGTCTAGTGGTTAGACACCCTGGCTGCGGCCCGATGGATCGTGGGTTCGATTCCCACCAAGTATCTGGGTGTTATTTATCTATTTAAGTATGTATTTTAAAAAAATGCATGTAAGTATTAGTATCAGTTGTCTGGTTTCCATAGTGGGATCGGATGACCGTGTGTGGATTGGCTCAAGATATTATTATTATATAAACTTCACTTGTATTGTTGTGTATGATACGCATAAATAATAGTCATGCAAAATACATTTTCAAATAAGAATATCTAAATGTTTCACATAATCTTGTATGTAACACAATGAAATTTGAGTTTCATTTGGTTCTAAGGCCTAAGGAAAATTTGAAGACGGTAATTTGAAAGGATAAAAGAGGCCCTTTGCCTTCTCAAATTTGAATGTTAATCTGAAACTCGGGGGCTTAGAAGCCTCTGGCATAACGATGTTTTTGCCTCTTCTACGTTGTACCATAAACATTTTAATGTCGTAAGCGTAATGAAAGCTAAGCAATGTGTAGTGTAGGAATTACCTATTATCTCTATGTAAATAGTCTACCTGTTTTGTTTCTTTATATTAACCTGCGAAATTAATCCTCGCTACTTTTATTTAGAGACTAGCTGACCCTCGCAGCTCCGCCCACGCTATTTTTACGTTAACTAAACTTTTAATAACAGACATTCGCATCGAATACATAACCTCCTTTTTATAGTCGGTTAAAAACTGAGACCCACTTTTTACTTGCTCTCCGAAGCACGGACCGGTTTAGTTTATAGCAGGATACCAGTTATAGTAGGAGGTGCCTGCGATGCGGTATGTCAACCGTAATCTGTAACTCCCGTTATGGCAGGGTGTGGTATGTGTAGCAGTAGTAGGTGGTTGTTAAGTAAGTAACAAGTCCAAGTAGGCACTAATAAAGTTTAATAGGGAGGAAACAGTTTACACAGCACACTAGAAAAACTATAGTTCACAGAATAGAAGGAGTAACGATAGATAGATCAAAGCGATAGTCTTAGAACAGCACATAAACAAATATAACAGCAAGTTCGCGAGGTATTAAGCTCAAGCGTCGGGATAGCAGGCGACACGGGCCTTGCGTCGTAGAACGGTATCTCGACTGGCGCGATGCGCGGGACGCCCTGCGCAAGCGCATCGACGGCTATGTACCTACATATATGAAAACAAGAACCACCGGCCGGCTTGGCCGTGCGTTTTCATAGCACAAGATAATTATCGTGGTTTTGTAAATATAGGTTTATTATTTTAGTTAGTAATTTTATTAATGTAGTGTGTTGCGTTATTGTAAATATGGATGTGTTGTATATGTAATTAAGAATGTAAATATAATGTAATTTAGTGCTTTAATATATATTCAATTTGTAGATAGAAGATATAAATAACTGATATATTTATATGTTTAATATAAGGGTGTAGCCCACATCACTCCCCTCCGAGACCGTTACTACGGTCGATAATAATTAGGAAAACGTACTGTCCGCCCAGAACGAGTTTTTTGAATGTGTTCTTTAGACGGCTGTGACTGTACGGGATCTGAAGTTTGTATTGGAAGTGGCCTACTAGTAGGAATAGACGAAGTGATTAAAGTAGGTTTATTACTAATAACAAGAGGTGGTTTAGGTGTAGGCAAAGTAGAGGTTGTAGGAGATGGATCGACAAGTACATAGGCCGGTTTGAGTCGGTCTATAGATACTGTCACAAGTTTCCCTTTGACAAGTAATTTAAAGGTCTTGTCTCCTCTATCAACAACTTCATAAGGGCCTAAGTACGGAGGTTGTAAAGCACCTCGTACTGTATCATCCCTCAAAAATACATGGGACGATGTGGCTAAATCACGGTAAATGAAAATTTTACTGCTATTATGACGCGCAGCAGGTGTCGGTTGTAGTTTCGCGACAACATTATGTAACCGGGTGGTAAAGTCGGATATGTCGGTGGAATCAGGTGGTGTTGCCTGGAAAAATTCTCCTGGCATACGCAATGGCTCACCGTAAACTAACTCGGCCGAAGAAGCTTGGAGATCTTCTTTGAAAGCGGTTCTGATGCCGAGAAGTACCAGGGGTAAAGCGTCCACCCAATTTGTGTCAGCGTGACACATAATAGCGGCTTTCAGTTGTCGGTGAAACCGTTCCACGAGGCCATTACACGCTGGATGGTATGCAGTTGTACGGCGATGCTTGAATCCAACCGCTCTTGCCAGAAATTGAAAGAGCGTGGATTCAAATTGTCGTCCGCGGTCCGTGACGACGTCAGTTGGACATCCAAATCTGGATATCCACGACATCAATGCCCTACCTACGGTTTCTGCGGTAATGTTGACCATCGGTGTAACTTCCGGCCATCGTGTGAAACGGTCCACAACTGTGAGGCAATATCTATATCCTCGTGAAGGTGGAAGGGGGCCGATTATGTCCACGTGAATAAACGCGAACCTAGCGCGAGGTAAATCGAACGTGCCCATAGGTGAAGACACGTGACGATGGACCTTGGCGCGTTGGCAGGCCAGGCATTTTCGTGACCACTCTCGGCAGTCTTTCCGCACCCCAGGCCATACAAAGCGCTCAGCGACTAGCTTAGCGGTGGCATTAGCTCCTGGGTGGCTAAAATTGTGCAGACTGTCGAATAGCTGCTTCCGTAGCGATTTAGTCACGAAAGGCCTTGGTGATTTCATGCTCACGTCACAGTAAAGTTCCGCGTTACTGCCGGGTACTTTCAACTTTTCCAGGCGAAGTGAAGATTCGTCGCCTAAGAGTTGAGTCAGTTCTCGGTCGAAAGCTTGTGACATAGCGAGTAAGTCGAAGTCAATAGGCATTTGCAATTCTTCGACACGGGACAAGGTATCAGCGACAGTATTGTGTGTCCCTGAAATGTGTCTAATATCTGTCGTGAATTGCGATATAAAATCGAGATGTCGATACTGCCTAGGCGAGCAGTTATCTTTTCTGTTGCGAAAAGCATAACTCAACGGCTTATGGTCAGTATAAACGACAAAATGTCGTGCCTCTAACATAAAGCGAAAGTATTTAATGCTCTCGTAAATCGCTAATAATTCGCGATCATATGGCGAGTATTTCTTTTGAGCCGGGCTAAAAGTTCTCGAGAAAAACGCGAGTGGTTGCCAGCTACCATTCTTAAGTTGCTGCAGTACTGCACCCATTCCCCAATCAGATGCATCTGTTACCAGAGCAAGCTGGGCATCACAATCTGGGTGAGCAAGTAATGCAGCATTAACTAGGCTTTCCTTGCACTGCTCAAAAGCGGAAAATGTCTCACCTGTCAGGTCTACGGGATGGGACGCCTTCACCGAACCGGTTAACAAAGCGTTAAGGGGGGCTTGAATTTTAGCGGCGTGGGGAATAAATCGCCTATAAAAATTGACCATCCCTAAAAACCGTCTGAGTTTCCGTACAGTGGTGGGGGCAGGGAACTCCTTAATAGCCTGAACCTTAGACTCCAGGGGTTTGGTTCCAGCCTCTGAAATATGGTACCCTAAGAATTCTACTTCGCTAACACCAAAAACACACTTTGAAGTGTTAATTAACATACCAAAGTCTTTCATGCGGTCGAAGAGTTGCTGGAGGTGGACTTCGTGGTCAGCTTCAGTACGCGAGTACACCAGAAAATCGTCCAGATACGCATAACAGAAGTCTAAGCCTCTTGTGACCTCGTCAACAAACCTTTGGAACGTTTGACCTGCATTCCTTAAACCAAAGGTCATAAAAGGAAACTCATACAGGCCAAACGGGGTTGTGATGGCTGTCTTCATAATATCCTCCTCGTGAACCGGAATCTGATGGTAGGCCTTCTCCAGGTCTATTTTGCTGAACACCTTGCATCCAGTAATACTGTGAGTAAAATCATGGATGTGCCTAATAGGATAACGATCCGGGACTGTCCGTGCATTTAACATTCGGTAATCACCACAAGGTCGCCAGCCGTTATCCTTCTTAGGCACAAGATGCAGAGGTGAGGCCCAGGGGCTCTTAGAAGGTCGAGCAACGCCATTATTAAGCATTAGCTGAAACTCTTGCTTGGCGATTTTTAACTTGTCTGGGGCTAACCTGCGGGGTGTGCATGATACTGGAGGGCCGGGCGTAGTTTTGATGTGGTGTACAGTGTTGTGGCGAGGGGTTATTTGTGTACCTGACGGACGTGTCAACTCGGGATACCTGTCTAGGATACGATGATACCTCGTGTCACCTGTTGAAACCTTAATAGAAAATATATCGACATTAGCAATAGAAGCTTGCGACGACAATAATGTTGTATTATCTATTAAGCGCTGATTTCTACAGTCTACAATTAAATTAAAAGAACTTAGAAAATCTACGCCAATAATGGCTTTAGTTACGTTGGCTACAACAAATCGCCATTGAAAGCTACGTCTTAAGCCAAAATTTAAATCTAAGTCTATGAAGCCGTAAGTATCAATTACAGAACCATTTGCTGCACAAAGTTGATATTTACTTTTACATCTACGTTCGCGAAGCGCACTAAGAGGGTAAACACAAAGGTCACTGCCAGTATCCACTAGAAACTGGGTATTTGAGTTACGGTCCAAAACGAAAAGGCGACCCGAAGTAGCAGGGCAGTCGTCTGTCGCCATTAGCGATTGCCCGCTGCGTTTCCCGCCGTCCTGTAATCGCAAGGAGTAATGCATCTACGGGCTTTCTCTCCAAAGTTCGAGTGATACCAGCAAATGGGGTATCGCCTGTAGCTCGAATTCGATCGACTTCGCTGACGAGAAGGTGTCCTTTGGCGTCGTGATGCTCTGGAACTTCTAGCGCGGTTATAAATAGGGCCGGAACTACGGGTCTGCTCATCGAGCTTCAACGCTAGCCGTTCTACCATCTGCTTCAATTCAGCAATCTCTGATTGGTGAGAAGTCGCTGAGTGTGACGAACCTGCAGTCACTGACGACGTTGCTGCGACGACCGGTGTCTGTGATAGTGACGTCAGCTCCTGGATCCTGTCCGCTAGTTCCGCTAACTGTTCCAGTGAGTGGGTGGGCTGGGAAGCTAACACAGTCTGGATTGCGGTAGGCAGGCGGTTAGTCCAAATAGACTTAATAAAGTCCTCGGGAGCAGTACTTCCAGCAAGGTCTTGAAGATGCCGAAGAAATTGCGAAGGTTTCCTATCGCCAAGTTCCTCGTGGGTGAGAAGCTGCCGTACCTTCTTCTCGTGAGAAGCTGATAATCGCCTAATGAGCTCAGTTTTAATTTTAACGTACCTTTGTTTAGCGGGAGGGTTTAAAATTACATCCTTTACCGACTTCGCATGCTGTATGTCCAAATTGTTGACGACACTGGTAAATTTCGAAAAATCTTCCGTAATACCCAGGCTGTCAAATTGTGCTTCCAGAAGAGCAAACCATATCTCTGGATCTTCCGGTGAGAATGGAGGCACTTTCAAAAGATGTTTCCGAGATTCGGAAATTTCTCGTTGTGCGTCAATGGAAACGCGCATTTTTTTCGGACGTGTAGTAACATTCGAACCAGCTGTTTTCGGTGTGTCACTGCTTGAATCGCTCATCGTGATCTTCGTGTTCTTAGAGGTCACCAGTTATAGCAATAGTATAGTATAGTTATAGCGGGAGGTGCCTGCGATGCGGTATGTCAACCGTAATCTGTAACTCCCGTTATGGCAGGGTGTGGTATGTGTAGCAGTAGTAGGTGGTTGTTAAGTAAGTAACAAGTCCAAGTAGGCACTAATAAAGTTTAATAGGGAGGAAACAGTTTACACAGCACACTAGAAAAACTATAGTTCACAGAATAGAAGGAGTAACGATAGATAGATCAAAGCGATAGTCTTAGAACAGCACATAAACAAATATAACAGCAAGTTCGCGAGGTATTAAGCTCAAGCGTCGGGATAGCAGGCGACACGGGCCTTGCGTCGTAGAACGGTATCTCGACTGGCGCGATGCGCGGGACGCCCTGCGCAAGCGCATCGACGGCTATGTACCTACATATATGAAAACAAGAACCACCGGCCGGCTTGGCCGTGCGTTTTCATAGCACAAGATAATTATCGTGGTTTTGTAAATATAGGTTTATTATTTTAGTTAGTAATTTTATTAATGTAGTGTGTTGCGTTATTGTAAATATGGATGTGTTGTATATGTAATTAAGAATGTAAATATAATGTAATTTAGTGCTTTAATATATATTCAATTTGTAGATAGAAGATATAAATAACTGATATATTTATATGTTTAATATAAGGGTGTAGCCCACAAGTTCAAATGGCGTTAAACGGTCACCCATCTATTTAATGACCTTACCGAACGTTGCTTAACCCGATCGATTACAAAACCTTGATAACAACTCTCTAAGAGTGTTCCCTTACTAATATTTATTATATTATAAAGAAAAATTGATAAAATCGAAAATCGTTTGAAAAGCAAGTGGGATCTGTACTGCATCATGGATCCTACATCCTTATAGTACTACTACTACTGGTTACTAGCTTAATAACCAAAGGAAAATGTCGTATCCATCTGGGAAACTCAAGGAAAAATCTATACTTATAATAAAACTGTAACAGGTCCAATTCTGTACATTGTAGATATTTTGAAAATTATATTTGGAGGGCATTCTATAACCGATACTGAGGCCGAAAATGTATTTTTTTTAATTTTTGTCTGTCTGTCTGTCTGTCTGTCTGTCTGTATCAAGGCTGAGCATCACGCCGAAACTACTCAATGGATTCAAATGAAACTTGGCATGATTTGAGATCTTACTACGAGGTAGGACATAGGATACTTTTTATCCCGTAATCTAGCACGGTTCTTTTGGGAGAGGGGATTAAAGTCAAAATGGGTAGTTGGTTATACACTTGGTCCGATTTTATCAATTTTTCTTTATAATATAATAAATATCAGTAAGGTAACACTCATAGAGAGTTGTTATCAAGGTTTTGTAATCGATCGGGTTAAGCAACGTTAGGTAAGGTAATTAAATAGATGGGTGACCGTTTAACGCCATTTGAACTAAACGGGTCCGTGCTTCGGAGAGCAAGTAAAAAGTGGGTCCCAGTTTTTAACCGACTATAAAAAAGGAGGTTATGTATTCGATGCGAATGTCTGTTATTCAAAGTTTAGTTAACGTAAAAATAGCGCAGGCGGAGCTGCGTGGGTCAGCTAGTATTTAATAAAAACCTAGGCATTTAAATTTTCCGATATCATTATTTATTTAGGTTTAAGCTTGCAATATATCAATCCTATCGGGTTATTTACGAACCTGTGGCCATACGCCTGACTTTTTCGCCTTTTTTAGTTAGATCCGTTTGACAGGGGACCAAAGCCGTTTGTGCAAAAGCCTCAAATAATCCAGTTACCCTGAGGTGACCGTGTGCAGGCACAGGTTTGCTTCAATATTTTATTAGCATACTTTTAAAAAGGAGAAGGTTGTCAGTTCGACTTTATTTTTTCTGTTGTACAGTCAGCCTCGTTGGTTATCTATTTATCTATACAGCAGCAGCCGAAACATGACCACTACTGAACAAAGGCCTCCCCCTTAGTATGGAGGGGTTGTCATAATCCCCATGCTTGGCAAGCTTCATGGGGATCGTAGTATTTTTTTGTAGGTGTAGTACTGTTGGCCGCATGTGGTCATGACAGCTTCACCGGACAAGGGGGATCGTTGTCTAGGTGGTAGGTAAAGAAAGACACTGCTGCCCGTCTTCTTGTTTTCCCTTAGTCGCGTCTTACGGACACCCAACGGGAGGAGATGGGAGGGTGCTATTCTTACCCGGACACCCCACGGGTAACAGCTATACAGATTATAGGAAAACCGTAAAAATCATTGATTGGTAGGCTGAGTATAATATAATCGTACACTTTTTATTAGGTCCTGTTCAAGTATATGGTTGCTTATGGGGCTTTTCAGTTTTACTAGGTAGGTAGGTTCCTTGTGCTAGGAACCGTCCAGGTAGGTACCACCGCAGTGTCAGATATTCTGCCGCCAAGCAGCAGTGTGTAAGCATTGCTGTGTTCCGGCGTGAAGGGCATTGTAGCTGGTGAAATTACTGGACACAAAGTCTTAATATCTAATGTCTTAAGGGTCGGCAACGCGCTAGTGGTTCTTCTGGTGTTGCTAGCGTCTATAGGCTGCCGTGACTGCTTACCATCAGGCGGGCCGCACGCTTGCTTACCACCTTGGTTGTATAAAAAAAAAAACTCTCTTTTATTTTACATACATACATACATAAAATCACGCCTTTCTCCCGTAGGGGTAGGCAGAGCCCAAGGGCCGCTTTTCGCCTCCGTGAGAAACGAGACGTGATGGGTGGCGAACCACATCGCCGCCATTTTGGTTAATGAAATTATTTATATGATTGACCATTGCGTTCTCACGAATAAGGAGGGAAAGGGAAGGATAGGTGTTGTGAAAAGGAAGATTGGCAAGTTAGAGTGGGAAATAGGAAAAGTAGGATATTACCGCCCATGAGGGCAAGGGATGGGACAGTAATAGCTAGGGAAGCCGGAGTCGCATACCCGTATACTATACCACAACTACCAGACAGGTAAGTTGGGATGAGTATCCCATGACTATATGGTTTTATTTTAATACAGAATATTATTCTGAATCGTTTTTGAAATATACGCTCAGAAACTTAGTCCGTAATACTGCGGAAGTTATCGGAGTTAGCTAAATTTGGTCGATCGCAATTATTATCTAAGCTCAATATCGGGTCAGGCAATATTGAGCGACCGTTACGACCGCCGAGCCTTACCTTTGGTGTTTCCATACAGCAATCTGAAAATTTAAAAAATTGTGAATTTCACCCGGAAAATGTTTTGATCTTAAATTGACATTTTCAATATTTACGTAGTGAAGTTTAGTGTTATTAAATGTTACTTTTCTTAAAGGTTCGCACGCTGCGTATTTTTGCAAAAACCTTAGGAGAACAATAACCAGCAAGAAACATCTTGCTGGTTAAACAAGAATGTTACTCGGGCTTCCTTTCTGGACTAATAAAAACTTTGAATTCTTTTACAAGTAAATTATTTTTTACCGAAGACCAGAAATTGCGGGAGCAAAGGTAAAATTTTAATCCATTTTCTACCTAGCAACAAAATAATGAACTCGTCAGTAACAAAAAGCTCGCGTTTTATGTGACCACCCTTTTTACTTTTAGCAATTTTTATACTAGTAATATTAGTATTTAATAGAACTAAACGGGTTTACACTGACATCAAAGATAGCGTTTTAATCCTTAAACGAAAAAAGAACAAAAAAACCCGTTTTCTATTTGACAACCCTTTTTAATATATCTTTGCATGAATAGCAAAAAAATTAATGCGTCAAAGCCTCTGCTACCATATAACTTTATTGATACTTTAAAAGTCTATTAAGTATAGTTGTTTGAATTCACCAGATTTCTGATGCACACCTGTTCGCAAGCAGTTTGGAAATATTACAGAATCGTCCACAATTTCAGTTCATGATTTATCCGTTAGCCCTTGTAAAAAATATGATTAGCTAGCGAAGTGTGCCCTTCAAAAGTCTGTTAGGTACTGATAATGTCCTTGATGGAAAGTTCAACCGGTCTCTTTTATGTGAGAAACGTGAACTTACAATCATTAGGTATACCCATGTCAGGAAATATCAGTGACAGTTTTATCTAAGCTGCCTAGGGTGTGCTAAACAGGAGAATATATAATATTACACAATTTGTTTAACAGTTATCTTGAAATATTCCTATTTGTACGTTGTTATACAAGAAGATAAGATACAGGTATGCCTATGTTGTCACATTGTTTAGTCTGACAATTGTAATTCGAGGAAATTTTCAGTCGCAATAGGCTAGATGACAAAAATCTATTAGTCCTTCATTTAGAGACTAAAATAATAATAATACTAACCCTTGTTTATGTCCCACTGCTGGGCACGGGCCTCCCCTCAAGATGAGGGGGCTTAGGCCATAGTCCACCACGCTGACCAAGTGCGGGTTGGCGGACTTCACACCTCATTCGAGAGCTAGTTAGGCTTTCTCAGACATGCAGGTTTCCTCACGATGTTTTCCTTCACCGAAAGCTAGTAACAATCGCACAAAGACGATTCGCACATGTTTCATTGAAGAAATCAGAGGTGCGAGCCGGGGTTCGAACCTGCGCACCTTGTTTCCAAGGCAAGCGCTCGCCCACTGAGCTGTTACTGCGTTAGAGTTGCATTTAGAGACTATCAAAAAATATTGGACATGTATTGAAATTAAACTACTTTTCCGGTTTTTTTTTTTTTTTTTTTACCACAAATCCTCGCAAAAGAACACCGATTCCTGCCTAGGATGATTCGTGAGGCTATTGAAATCAAAAAACATCCTAATTTCAATAGAGAAGATGGTTGGGTGTTACCACCGGCTTGGGATCCTGTGATAAATATAATTAAATCCAATATCAATCAAAACACTGCACGGCCTCAAGATACTGTAAGCTCTTACTGCGTAGATCGGACCAACAATAATAACTAAGAAGAGCTGAGGGTACACCGGCATAATTGTGACATAAGGACGTTCAACATCTCAGTCCTCCCGTGACCATGGGTGCTGCAAAACATTCGAAACGTCGGGATAGTAAAATCAATAAATAAACCGCGATAAAATCCGTAAAAGTAGTTTAATTTCAATGTGTAATATTCGCGTAAGTAAAAGACAACATTGGACACCTATTTTTCGTTTGTTAATTAAAAACAAAAAATTACGAATCCGCGTGACTGTATACACTTTTTGCTGAGGCATGACGTCACGAGCTCCCGAACTTTGATGCTGTTTATCTTCAGTTCCTATTAATTTGTTAAATAGAAAAAAACGTCTATAATTATATTGCTATTTATTATTATATTTAGGTCCTTATATATTTTGTAGTAGTACATAGTGTACGTTTAAATTTAAGATATATATATATATAAATATGTATATATGATTATATTGGTTTTAATATTGGTATTTATAATTTATAGCTATGTTTTTCTGTTATATTCTCTTTACTTTCTTTATTTTTTTTTGTTTTCTAAATATCATAATTGTTGCACTAGCTAACTACCCAACTTTTATGTTTCATTCTCTCTTTGTTCCATCCCAAGGTTGCCTGGAAGAAATTGCGAATAGCGATAAGGCCGCCCTTTGTACATATTTCAGTTTTTAAGTGTTTTTATGTGTTTTATTTTATGTGTAGGTGAGTTTATGTACAATAAAGAGTATATCTATCTATCTATCTATCGTGTCATATATTTTTTAATAATATAACTGACGAACTAATTAAAATTATTTTTGTTTACCCAGTTACGATCCCTAATAACTAAACTATTTAAATTTGCTTTGAGAGTCGAATTGTAATTAATGGTAATTGAGTGTGCGTAGTCTCCTTGAAGTAACGTGTTTTATTTATTCAGCATACTACTAAGTACACTTTAGGTTCGTTATGGAGGGTAACCAGTACAAATTATAAAAGCACAAAAAGCCAGACTGTGAACTGAACTGTGACTGTGGTAGAAAGGTCTTAATTTACATTGTACATAGGTAATTGAAACGTACACGCGTGTTTATTATTTCAGGAGAATACGGGTTCAAGTGCCACAGGGAGTGACAACTTTGTGTAGTGTGTGTGTGTGTGTGTGTTTGTGTCTGCGTGGGTGTATGTGTGTATGTGTATGATCCATGCATCGGATGGACATGATAAAAGTCGGTTCAGTGCCTGACCTCTCCCCGGTCATGTCGGTCTTCCGTCCCATCCTCAGAGTAATTAGAATGGAGCTAGTATCGCGTCGATTCGCCGAACAAATTTTTCGTGGCACTTTTGCGGGGTGCGGGAGGCGAAGTAAACACACACAGATACAATTTCACACATACCCACACTATAATAAACTCGCAACACATTCAAAAAGATACGCACATAAATAAAGAATGACCTGAACATATGAACAAAATTTGGCAGAGTGGTTAGCGCATCATGCTATCTCCAGTGGTATCTCCTCTAAGGTCCCATCGGATTGTGAGAGAATGCACTTGTGTCTACGCAAGCACTTGTGCACTATAAAATGTTACGCGTAAATGGAACATTTGCTGTGGTCGTATCGGTCAGGACATTATTAGGCGTGTGGAGCCGAATGCTGAATGCTGAAGGGAAGATCCTTCGACCGGTGATGGCCGTGTGTCAGGGCCGAAGCCCCCACCAGACTATGTTGGGATGTTGTATATATGGTTCAAGTTTGAGAAACTTCGCTTTTAATATACAACAGATTTTTTCTTATATAATAACTTCTAATAGCGGCTTATGGATATAAAGCTTAATAGAAAAATAAAAATAGAAAAAAGTTACATACGCCTAAATCGTACTGTTAGTGTAAGAGTACTGATTTTTTTTACTGAAATCGACAGATTTTATTCGAGCCAGGGTCGTTCGTTTTTTGGCAGCCTAATATTCTATTTTAACTTAAACGTTAGAAGGTTGAAATTTCGTTGTTTGTGTCCAAATTGTTGAACCAAATATAGATTGCTCCGGGAATCTGATAGTAATGTCTACATTATAGCAGTTTAGATATCCGTCAGATAAAATTAGAATTGGAAAGCTATAACTTAAGAGTTAGATTATAAAGAAATTATTCTGAGCGGGTATTTATACATTAGCCACTAGGCTTAGACTTTTTCACATTATATTTGAAAGATGCAGAGATGTAGAATGGTAGTTACAGTTTTAGATTAGGATTTTGTAGCCTCCGTGGCGCAGTGGGAAACCGCTTGCTTTGTAAACTGGTGGTCGCGGGTTTGAATCCTGCGGGGGGCAACAAATTTGAGTAGTTGTTCCTTACTGGCTAGGACAATGCAGGCCGATCACCTGATTGTCTGTAAAGTAAGATGATCCATGCGTCGGATGGGCATGTAAAAAGTCAGTCCTGCGCCTAACCTCTTCCCGGTCGTGTCGGTCTTCCGTCCCATCGGATTATGAGAGGTATTATATAAAGGAAGAGAGAGTGCACTTGTGTCTACGCAAGCGCTTGTGCACTATAATATCTCCTGCGTACATGGCTGATCTTGTGAAAGATTGGCCGCTGTGGTCGTTTCGGCCAGGAGGACATTATCATTATTATTAGATTAGGCAATTTATCAAATTTTTAACCTATTTTTATTTCTGGTGCAATTACTTTTACTGGAATACTTTGGACCTTAATTATTATAAGTATCAAACTTCTTACTAATATTGACAAGTCTAAGAAGTAATGCTTACACGCTGAAACTTCCGTTTATTTATTATATTATTCATCGCTAGTTTTAATATTAACTTGCAAACTGCTAACCTAACTACTAGCTAACTTTTAGCCGAGTCTGCTTCATCGGAAACCTTGGAATCTAGTTTTAGTTTCCACAAGTTAATAAATATCAGAGCTGAAAATAAGTTACATATTCATTTATTTATTACATAATTATGTGAGTGCATTTCAAAAGGTGTGGAGGTACGTAATATTTGGTTACTTTGGTAAAACTAAACTAAGATGTAACCCTCAGTTTGCAACCAACAGTTGTTTGAATCAATTGCATTAGTTTCTATTATCTCTGAGAAGACTTGTTGTAAACTTTTCAATGAGACTTGTACCATCGCTCACTCTCAAGACTTGTAAGCCTTAACTACATAGGGTTAAGGTAGTAATTCCTTCGTTAACCCTAATTAGTAAACACTTACAAGACTTGCAAGTTCTGCGAAGCTTGCTAGCTTCGCCAGTGAAGTTACTGATATTGAGTTTAAATTTATTGACTTCTTTTGTTATGTTTTATATTGGTTGTACAATTAAGCATTATCTATCATCATTCATCATCATTAGCAGCCTAAAGAGGACCACTGCTGAGCAAAGGCCTCTCCCTTAGTAGGAAGGGGTTGCCATAATCCCCACGCTTGGCAGGCGGCTTGGGGATCGCAGTATATGTGGAAGATAAATCCAAAAGAAAGACGAAGAAGCTTAGTCGCCTCTTACGACACCCAACGAGAGGAGATGGGGGGATGCTATTATTATTATTTATCTATCTGTTGATATCTGTATAGATTTCCATTAAAAGAAAGTAGAGGAGAAGTAGGAAAGTCCAGACTAATTTTAATAGGAAGGCTCCTTGTAAAATAGACCATTCAGGTAGGTACTACAGCCTTATATACACGGCTATACATGAAGCTCAACACGCTATAGGTATAACGATAACTACGTAACATACTACACAGAGAACTGTTAGAAAGGGACAGATCATGCGGATGCGAGTGGGACGAAATTACAACAGCATATTGCACCCTCTCGCACGGTTCGTAGCGTTCAACTTTTAATAGTTCAAAGTCCAAACAGTCTAGGTTGAGGTGTCGCTGTGTGTACAAGCGTTGCTATTTTGCCTATGTGATGGGCACTTTAGCTGGAGTAATTGCATAACTGATGTTTCAGCTGACGAGCAGAAATGCAACTGTAAATGGGCTGGTGTGCAGCTTACCATTAAGAAAATGTCCTGCTTTTGTAACTGAGTTCCATACGAAAGGATACAATTCCGTGTGTAAAGCAGGAGATAGAATTATTTAGTTGTTGTATGTAATACTGCCAATACCAATTTAGGCATTTTCCTATTAAAGAGTCTTGTCTTTAATTATTGTACACATTTTCTATCATCCGGCCGTAGCTAGAAGTTAGTGATACATTAAAAAAAAGGGTGTCAGGGGATTCTAATCATTTGAAATTATCCTTTTCTTTATATCTAAGTAAATATTATCCCTGTCTGTCGGTTTAAACTAATCGTTAAACCTTCTTGTAACTAACGTACACACTGGATTTAAACACGTCGAAAGCTTATGTGCCTCGTTTAATAAACCTATACATATGTATGTATTCCTACTCTTATATCTTTTACTCGTAATAACTAATAAAATATTAAAAAAAAAAAATTGAACCGACTTCAATAACACTAAAAAGTATAAAATAATTTAAATATTAAAGAAGTTGGTGTTAGCGTACCTGCTGTGTATATTTGGCACCAACTTCAATAATATTTAAATTATTTTATACTTTTTAGTGTTATTGAAGTCGGTTCAATTTTTTTTTTAAATATTTTATTTTATACTTTTTAGTGATATTTTCATACATAAAGATTGAACCATCGAAGACGGTAAAATTATCTAGGTAGGTTATGACATCATTATGATTTCACATTATCGTCTACATACTTTTACATATGAATTATGTAAAAGTATGTAGACGATTTCTCACGGATAGAAATCGTCTACATACTTTTACATAATTCATGTTTCTTCAGAAACTCAGAAACATTTTATCCGATCGTAATGAAATTTGCATGGAATCATCATAGTAGCTTACTCTCTCGAATAAAAAAAGAATCATCGAAATCGGTTCATATTTGTCAGAGAAATGTAAAGGAGAACATCAGTTTTATGGTTTTTACCAGATAAATTCCTCCATATCATTCATGGTCCTCCAGGAAGTTTTTATCCGGTTGTGATAAAATTCGTACAGGTTCATTACAGTGGTTTCTTCTTTAGAATAAAAAAATAATCATTGAAATTGGTAAATATTTGCCAGAGTTATGACCATTTTTGTCCTTAAAAAGCACCATAAAGTCATCTATATAGGCTTTCTTGCGACTTTCCTGCGCAGGCAACATTCTTGTTTTTTCAGGAACTACTTATTACTAAGCAATATTTTTTTATGGGACCCAATTAACGGATTAAAGAATGGATGGAAGAAAGATTTATTCAAGTCGGTTCATAATTGCCTGAGTTATGCGCGAACATACATAGAAAAAAAAATATATATATACAGACGAATTGAGAACCTCGTCCTTTTTTGAAGTCGGTTATTAAGGCCGGGCGCAGCCACGTCGGGTCACTGCTCTTTAATATACAAAGTAGATAAACAAACTAATTTGGTTGTTGTAAGTAGGAAACAGCACAGTTGGTAATTAACTCAGGCGCTGTTACTGACCAAAGTGGAGGCCAAACATTAACCTTTATGTTACCATTAGTTTCTAGTAGTTGTTAAACAGTCACAAACATTGTTATAAGGGAATAGCTTTTATCTGAACTTTATGTAGGGCGGTATTTTCACCCGGCTGCTAAGAAAGAGGTATGTGTGTCTCTTTGTCGGGAGCTACAGCTTGAAAAGCTTATTGGATTTCGACATTGACATGTCGTTAGATTTGTCAAAGCATACTTTTGTTGGTTCGGTTTATTTAATTAATATTTGCAAAAATCAATCTCTAACGGAAGTCAATAGACTGTTGTTTATGAAATGCAAAGCCCGTAATTTTGTTACTCTCTCAAGTTCTACCTGTGCTAGGAGACGGACGTGTCAAGCTTCCTAGTACCTATCTAGAAGAATAATATAATCTGTTGATACTTAAATCCTCACCTTATTTCATTGCGCCACAATCCCAATTTCCTTATAATTTTTCTTTAATTCGTGCAAAGGAAAAATATAGGTAAGATTGTAATTATTAATATGTATCTTAATATGTATATACAAAACAAAGTGGATGTTACATTGGTACTGTCAATGAGGTTTAAGTACCTAAAACTTAAGTAAAACAAAACAAAAAATATATTTACTCGAATATTACACATCGAAATGAAACTAATTTTACGGTTCGACAAAATAAAAATAGTATTATTTCAGCATTTTCTTTCACGAAATTCTTTCATTATAGGTCTTGTAATAAATAAGGGCCTTGTAATAAATTTTGTTTCCTTTTTCTAGCGACTGGGTGTTCGGAGTTCGGTATTGTCAGCTCAGCAATTTCATCGCAAACGTGACTGTTGCTGCCAGCGTGTTCACGCTCACTGGGATATCTTTTGATAGGTAAGTATTTAGCATGACCTTGTTAGTACATAATTGCAATGTTTCTGGGTTAGCTACGTGATAAAGCTAAGCCCGGTGTGTCTATGTGCTACGACTAAGACTAAGCTCGCGGTGTCTACCTGGTTTAGCTAAACCAGGGATGGTACGTGCTACGGCTAAGCTCAGGGTGTCTACGTGTTACGGCTCAGCGCGAGGTGTCTGCTACGGCTAAGCTCGCGGTGTCTATATGGTTTAGCTAAACCAGGGATGGTACGTGCTACGGCTAAGCTCAGGATGTCTACGTGCTACGGCTCAGCTCGAGGTATCTGCTACGGCTAAGCTCGCGGTGTCTACATGGTTTAGCTAAACCAGGGTGCTATGACTAAGCTAGGGGTGCCTACGTGCTACGTCTAAGCTCGGGGTGTCTACGTGCTACAGCTGGCCATTGAATACGACTTTGGCTACACGTAGTCAACAGAACAGATACTAGAAACCCCATTTAATAATAAGTTTAAACAATATTTCCGCCTTTGGCGGTCGCGACCATGGGGCCTTGGTCTCATGAGACGTATGGTATGATGAAAGAAATAGCGCGGTGCCGACCCTTAAGATTAGATTTTAAGTCTTTGTGTCCGGTAATTTCCCCAGCTACAGTGCCCTTCACGCCGGAACACAGCAATGCTTACACACTGCTGCTTGGCGGCAGAATATCTGACACTGCGGTGGAACCTACCTGGACTGTTCCTTGCGCAAGGAACCTACCACCTAGTAAAAGCTTTTTCTGCCAACGTATAGCTTGACCATATAAAAAGGAAATGCTGCCAGTCTTGTAGGTATCCTTCCCTCCCAGTGCGGCGACAACTTAGAGGAAGTTTTTTACTTAGTTTAAGTATATTTGTAAATAAACTGTAAATATTTAGTTATAAATAAAGTGAATTAAAAAAATAAAAGCCTCACACAATCAGACAAATCCCATTTTTGTGTCAGATGGATAATATTAAATAGATACTGAATTTCCCAGAACAAGCTGTCGTATATATTTTTTCGTAAATCAGAAACTTCAGTTTCAACTTATTCTTTTTGCCGCATATTTATTGCTAAAACTTTACCTAAAACAGTATTGTATTGACATCTGTTCACACGATCTACAAATTACTTTTGTAATAATACAAGTAAAGTTGCCTTTTCTTTTGTGGAGACGATTTTCTTAGTAATATTTAAGCAAAATTATTTCTTGGAACGGTTTTTTTTGTAACTCAGATTAGTTACAAGTTTTATGCTTCGATAAATGTTTTGAGATTATACATTAGTAATATTATATTGAACATTTCCAAATGTGGCAAACGTTTTAGAGCTATGAGATATAACTGCAAATATCTATACATACATTACATCTACGTAGACAGTATTGATATGTTAGTAAATCCTAAATCACGCGATCATGATTCTTCAGAGCATAATTTTCTATAAAAAACTATTTAATTTATTATAGACAATTACATATCTGTAACTGTCTGTAAAGAAATTCTCGGGAAAATAAGCAATCAGCAATTTTACGTGTTACTTTTTATTTTAAATTAAACTAAACTAGTCGATGACGACGTGACATACCACCGTTAAGCACCAAAATACCGGTAATAATAACAGTAATTGGTATTGTGCACTTAAAGTCGGTGGCTTAAAGGTAAAGACGTTGCAGTGCTGCAGCCGCGCTGCTGTCACGCGTCTTTTTGCAGCATGTAGTCGCTCCAAAAGTTACCTTTTTGAAAAGCCTGTTTACTTGTACTCCATGGTTTTCATATAAGCGGTTACAAAATGGACAAAATTAATTCTACTAAAATATTACTAAAATCAAAATTCATTAAGAGTCATATTGGTAATAACCAACCAACCACGAAATTGTAATTACAATTTCGGCCGCTAGGGATGTGTAAGGTCTTGAGCATGTTTATTGTGTTTATGCTGTTATGATATAGTTAGGAACTGTCCAGGTAGGAGCAATGTGCAAACGTGCTGTGTTTTGGTCTGAAGGGCATTACCGTTCCCGGCGGAATAACTAATCTTAAGCAAATTTCTCGGGTGACGAGCTGTGCAGTGTAGCTGTCTATGGTTTTTTGTGTCATTTACAATCAACCAAATTAGACATGCCTCTTATGTATAAAAATGTATCTAAAATCAGATTGCAGTCGAATGTGTAAACGAAAATCAGAAAATCGGTTTGTTAAAACCGATTTTACAAAACCGTGGCGACAACTGAAACAACCTCGCCAAAACGCGATTGACTAAAGCACCCAATAATATCCGAGGATAAAAATCCAAACCACCACGCGAAACTGTTTGCGTCACAAAAATACATTTAAGAATTAGGAAAAATAAAAAAAAGATGAAGTAATTTTCACTACACTCAATAAAACTGCATTTTGGCTGTTTCGTGCATGAAATGAATTGCATATTGAAACATAAAACGAAACTAAAAATAATAGACAGAAGATCTAATTTAGATTATAACGATTTACAGACGATTGAGTTGGCAAACCGGAGCCTTTTTGTCTCAACACTAGTATTATTGTTTTTAATTTAATAATTTTTATAGGATTAATTTAATATGAATGTTGCATGCCTTTAGGCAGAGTATGGCTGTACTAATTAATCTACATTTAGTTTTTTGTCACCTCAATACCTAACCCATATTCGCAATAAATTATTTGAATTGAATTGAATTGAAAAAATAAAAATTTGTCCAGGTATCAAGCCATCGTACGACCAATGAGGCCTCGGATGTCGAAGACATGTTCGTTGATCACCATCGCAGCTATCTGGGTCAGTGGGATGCTGTTAGCCATTCCCTGCTTACTGTACTCAACTACTAAGGAGTATAGGTAAGTTATACCTTTGGATGATTTGATACGGTTCAGAATAATAATTAATCTCAATAATTCTGAATATTTTGTTCTCGTGTAGTGATACCTACTACAAACGAGTTATTTCTATCGTAATCAGAAGATTGGCCAATTAGCAAAATCCACTAAGGATGATTCTCCAAGGTGTGCCCAGAAAGAAGAGAAAGGCTTAATGATTTCTGATATTTACGCGAATATTACACATTGAAATGAAACTAATTTTACGGATTATATCGCGGTTTATTTCCCGACGTTTCCATGTCCGCCCGTGACCATGAATGCTGTAAAGTATTCGAAACGTCGGGAAATTAAAATCAAAAATAAACCGCGATATAATCCGTAAAATTAGTTTCATTTCAAGAGAAAGGCTTTTCAACACACCCTGCCATTTTTAAATTACACTTTCTCCGCTTACTCTGGCACAGCGTCTTTTAAAGCAGTGTAGGCTGCCGAGGCGTGGTAGGTTATATGGGTAAAATACTTTCAAGATAGGCAAGGATCACTGCAGTGTCAGATATTATTGGGCAAAGCAGCAGTGCGTATATATTACTGCTCTCCAATGTCCCTAATTTAAGAGCTGTGCTCTTGACGGTGAATCAATTTCCATCCCGATCTATTTTATTATTTCTGCTACCTGATGCATGAAATTTCATCTTGATCTTCAGCTTCCCCATTTCCCTTCTGTTTTTCCTTCCACTATGGTTTTAAAGAAGGTATCGTGTCGGAACCAATCATATTCCCTCTCCTATTTTCCCTCCATTCTTATTTATCTCAAAAGCTTCCAACCTTTCTCTATCCCTCTGTATTAAGGTCCATATCTCACTGCCATACAATATTATTATTACACTGAAGATATTACTGAGCTGAAAAGACAACAAATTATTCAGGTGACGAGCGTCACAACTAAGTAGGAGGTAAGAATAGCAACAACCCATCTTCTCCCTCTGGGTGTCGTTAGAAGTATTACCTATCAAGCCATCGCCTGCTAAGTGGGGATAATAGCAAGCCTCCCCCTAAGAAGAGGCCTTTATTCAGTAGTGAACGTCTTCTGTCTGATAATGTATATCAGGTAAATGTCACACTCATCTCATTACCAAGTGGCTTATAGGATCAGCTTATAAAAACTACCCACGCTCTATTTTTGTATAACAAGGATGTGCCCGTTCAGCTATCGAGGCTACGATTTTTTTTCTAGTTAGGTATATTGTTAGAAGGAATAAAAATAGTATCTGCAACCGGCATTCCTTACAAATGCGAACAGAATACGGTGTATTGTGTTCTTAATACTAATAAATTTCGGGCAATAAAGGAACAAGCTTATGTTATGATAAATCGATTCGTCGATTGTCCCGACGCGATTCTATTGAATGATGGATTTCTGGCTTAGAGACCCACGTTGTACAAATATGCTCTTGATTTACAATTCAGACCGTCATAAAAAAATAATTCTTCACTCTCTTGTGCCGGAAACACGCTATGCTGTCGCGTTGTCTCATGACGCGTCAGACGCATGGAAACACATAATGCCCACTTCGCATAACTCGACTTTTTAACCGACTTCAAAAAAGGAGGAGGTTCTCAATTCGTCTGTATATATATATATTTTTTTTATGTATGTTCGCGCATAACTCTGGCAATTATGAACCGATTTGAAAAAATCTTTCTTCCATCCATTCTTCAATCCATTGATTGGGTCCCATAAAAAAATATTGCTTAGTAATAAGTGTTTCCTGAAAAAACAAGAATGGTGACTGCGCACTGAGAGCTGCAAGAAAGCCTATACAGATGACTTTTTTATCGCTTTTTAAGGACAAAAATGGTCATAACTCTGGCAAATATTTACCAATTTCAATGATTCTTTTTTTATTCGAAAGAAGAAACCACTGTATTGAATCTGTATGAATTTTATTACAACCGGATAAGAACTTCCTGGAGGACCATGAACGATGTGGAGGAATTTATCTGGTAAAAACCATAAAACTGATGTTCTCCATTACATTGCTCTGACAATTATGAACCGATTTCGATGATTCTTTTTTTATTCGAGAGAGTAAACTACTATGATGATTTCATGTAAATTTCATTACGATCGGATATTTTTTTCTGAAGAAACATGAATTATGTAAAACTATGTAGACGATAATGTGATCATAACCTACCTAGATAAATTTACGGTTTTCGATGGTTCAATCTTTATATATGAAAATATCACTAAAAAGTTTAAAATAAAATCTTTTTTTTAAAAAACTGAACCGACTTCAATATCACTGAAAAGTATAAAATAATTTAAATATTATTGAAGTTGGTGCCAAATATACACAGCCGGTAAGCTAACACCAACTTCAATAATATTTAAATTATTTTATACTTTTCAGTGATATTGAAGTCGGTTCAATTTTTTTTTAAAAGATTTTATTAGCAAAATGTTCACGCACACAATGTCCACTTCGCATAAGAAACCCACGCATCGCGACACATAGTTTACAGCATAGTGTGTTTCTGTCTTTACCTACCGCTTACAGTACGTGCAGTTACTGGTGTTGATATAAATTAAGAAAAAAAAATTAAGCGATAAATATATCTTTTCCGCTCCTTACAAATTACATCGAAGAAAACCTTTCTCTTACATTTCTGAATACTCTTGTCCTTTGTTAAGCCGTAAAAACTGTTCTAAGGACGGGATTATTTGGATCCAAAAGAATCCATAAGAGGTACTTATAAAAGAAGAATTCAGGAAAATCATTGAATGAGTTCTATAAAGTTCATAGGCATGCCAGAAATCAATTTCATTCTGTTTTTAGTATATTGTGAGTAGAGTATGTTTATTGATATTGCCTAAATTTCTTTGAGTGTAATGGATTTATATTGAAATGATTTTATTTTTCATAGAAATATATTTCAGTGTTCATTTAGGCTAAAATATTCCGAGACTATCAAGTTTTTTTCAAGCGTTCTGTCTGTTTTTTTAGTGAGAACATGAAATCGTACTACATAGTATGTCTGTTCTGTTTTAAGAGACAATAGTATTCGCTTTGGCAGTCAGGCATCAATATCAGAATCAGAATCCATCCATCATCATCAGTCGGAAGACGTCTACTGCTGATCAAAGACCCTTCCCTAAGGTATCCCCACGCTTCGCAGGCGTCTTGGAGATCGCAGTATAAGCGGTAGGAAATTCATCAGGAAGACACTGCTGCCAGTCCCATTGTTTTTCCTCAGTCTTACAAGACCCAGTGGGAGGAGATGGGTGGGTGCTATTCTTACCCGGACACCCCACGGGGCATTATGTCAGTGTAATTAGTTCCTTTCCACCCAAAGGTTGCCTGGAAGAGATCACTACTAATGATAAGGTCGCCAATTATATATTTGCTGTATTAGACAAACATAGACAACTCTTTATTGCATACCAAAAAGAACAGGAAGCAGAAATACAAAAAAGAATATACAATGGTATACATTGGGCGGTCTTATCGCTAGTTGTGATTTCTTACGTCTGGAAGAAATCCTTATGTTGGAGAGGAACGATCAGTATTATACCTACTGTTGCGTCTGTACCTGTGTTTTCTTGTATTTTTTTAAAATGTTTTATGTAGATTTTACAGTACAGAGTTATATATCTATCTATTGTTTAGAGTTCCATATAAGATGGGAGAAACTAGGAGAATTTGAAATGTGATTTTTTTGTTATTGTGTATTTTTTTTTAAATTTCATTCTTAATCAAAAGCAGTATACTTATACGAGTATAAGGTTGCCATTTTTATCCACAGCATAGAAGATCATTATTGGCATTCACTAGCCTCATGTGTACGTATCGGGTGTAAACTTTATGTCACGTACCGCCAATTTTTCACGTTATTTTATACCAACCCTTGAAGGAGCGACATTCTTCATTCCGAATTCCATTTCACACTTCACTGCGTATTTCTACACACCGGTCCATAAAAGTGTGTCCACAAAGATACGTTTTTTTTTGTCGCAAACTCTTCCTGATTTTAATTAAGTCTATTTGTGTGCAGGTCTAAAGGCACCCTCAAAACTGCATGCCTCCTGTCCTGGCCGGATGGATTACCCGACGTCTCTTATATGGATTTCGTGTGAGTATTATTTTCAGTTTTTAATTAAAAGAATCTTTGATGTATATGGTGGACTGGTTTAGCAGTCAGATATCCTGACTCTAGTCTTAAGATCGTGGATACATACCATTTATGTGCATGAACGAACATGTCTCTATGTCTCCTGCCTACGTGTTCAATTATTTAATTAACTAATATTATAAAGGACGGGCCCCTTGGTCTAGTGGTCCGACACCCTGCCTGCTAACCGATGGGTCGTGGGTTCGATTCCCGCCAAGTGTCTGGGTGTTGTTTATCTATTTAAGTATGTATTTTAGAAAAAAAAAGTATATAGGTATTAGTATCAGTTGTCTGGTTTCCATAGTACATCCATAGTACAGGCTTTGCCTAGTTTGGGATCGGATCACCGTGTGTGGATTGTCCCAAGATATTATATTAAAAACACATGAAATGTTTATCTCTTGGTTTCTTTGTTTTTATCGCTTTATTACTTAAAAATAGCTAAACCGATTCTTATAAAACTTCACATGTAAGTGGTTCACACTTTCCGAAATGCCATTGGCTATATAATATATACATTAAACAATCAATTGGTTAAGCAACGTCCGGCAAGGTCAACCTAGATGGGTGGCCGTTTTGTAGCAATTAAACTGAGTATCTCCGTACGGAGGACACTTAAAAAGTCGGTCTCAGTTGTTGTCAACTAGGCAGCAGTTGTTAAGCCAAGTTGGAGGCCTAAAGGCAGCTTGAACAACACTAAAACTAGGTTAGTCACTACTGAACAAACATTTGGTCAAGTGTTAGCCAATAACTATTATTTATTACCGGCCTGTAATAAAGCCAATAATCATTATTACCGGCCAGTAACTATCTTATGGTCTCTCCTGATGCACTGGGTTGGTTTTCTTCTTATCTTCGGGATCGTCAGCAATCGGTGCTGGTTGACGAGGTTTTCTCCAATTGGAGGTCAATGGTTGCTGGTGTCCCTCAAGGTGGTATACTATCTCCTCTTCTGTTTTCTGTCTTTATTGATCTCTTAACTCCGGTACTTCAGTGTTCGTATCATCTTTATGCTGGTGACTTGCAATTATATTCCCATGCTCGTGTAGACAATCTGTCGGAAGCCGTCAGTCAGTTAAACTGTGACTTGAATGCTATTCAAAGTTGGGCTGATAAATTTGGTGTGGCGGTAAATCCAGATAAATGCCAAGCAATTATAGTAGGGAGCTCTAGAATCTTGAGCAGGGTGGACGTTTCAAATTTGCCTCCGCTTGAGTATAACGGGACCAGAATTAATTTCAGCTCCAAAGTTAAAGACCTCGGTCTATTCATAGATAATACTCTCTGTTGGCAAGATCAAGTGAGCAATGTAAGTCAAAAAGTTATTGGGTCCTTGCGGTATCTCCAACGTTTAAAGAATTTTCTTCCACCTAGTATCAAAACAATGCTTGTACAATCCTTAATTTTTCCACTCATCGACTATGGTGATGTGTGTTACTACGATCTGAATTCAGAACTTCTCAATAAACTAGACAGGCTTTTAAACAATTGCATTCGTTTTGTTTATAATTTATGTAAATATGATCATGTTTCAGAGTACAGATTACATCTCAAGTGGCTGAATATTCGGCAGCGCAGAATTTTTAGAGCTTTAACTACTTTATTTTCTTTTCTTCATTCTCCCTCTCCCCCTGCGTATCTGTCCTCACATTTTCAATATTTATCTTCTTCTCATAATAAACACCTTCGCTCTTCTAACAACCTTATTCTGCATTGCCCCTCTCATTGATCTGATTTTCTCCACTCGTTTTATCATATTCAGGCTATACTCCTTTGGAATGCGCTCCCTCAGGACATTAGGATGGCTAAAACGTTGTTTCCTTTAAAAAAAAAATTACGGGACCATATTGATAAGACACCTATGGAATCTTTTCAACACTAGTAAATAAAATAAAAATAATAATATAAATACAAAGACTATAATGAACCTTTCACGGTAAATGCTGATCCAGTGAGAAGTTAGAACAATTGTTGATCCACCTATTTTACGTGTATACTCAGCTCTGCATCGCGCAAACTGATATACTTTGATCCGTCCTTTCTATTCTATTCTATTCTATTGTTGGCTATAAATTGGGCCCGGTAACTACCGGAACGCACCTCGACCCAGTTGGATCCATTGTGCATGCCCTAGCCCTTACTCTGTTTCTGGCGTGTCGAAGAGTTCCCTCAGGTACGCAACGATTGCGCCAGCTTGGAGCTGTGCACAATCATCTGGTGTAGGATAAGCTACTCCCAGATGACTCAACCTACGTCTCGCAAGAGCGTCGCAGCCACACAAAATGTGTCGCATTGACTCTTTGTCACCTTTAAAAAATCTGCAAGTATCAGTAGTACTTAGCCTCATTCTGTGAAGGTGCTCATTGGTACCAAAATGTCCCGTGAGTGCACCTATCAGGTGCCTTATCTGTGATCTGTTAAGTTTCAATAATTTAACCCCACAGTCCACCCTTGTGCTAGAGAAAGTTTTGGAGTGGTTTAGGCCTGACGCTTCCCTCCATTCCTTTAAGTATTCATTCCTAGCATGCACATATAATGCTTGGTGGTACGTTCCATACGGAATCCCCACAAATGGTTCAGGACCCACCAACTGTCTTTGCGAGCCGGCCCTTGCTAGTCTGTCCGCCTTCTCATTGCCCTCGACACCTTCGTGCCCAGGTACCCAGATGAGGCTGACATTGTTGTATCTTCCCAGGTCATTCAAACCTGTAACACCTTCTTTAACCAGTTTAGAATCAACTCGGAAGGAGTTTAGAGCCTTCAGAGCTGCCTGACTGTCACTGAGAATGTAAATGGTTTTAACTTTAACTTTTCTCCTTTGCATTTCTTTAATGCTGGCAATTATGGCATAGGTCTCCGCTTGGAAAACCGATGCATAATACCCCATGCTCTGACTGACCCTGCAGTCTTTGGAATAAATTCCTGCCCCAGTACCTGACTCCATTTTAGAGCCGTCAGTGTACCATATGAGGTGCGTTCCACCAACCGGTTTGAGTCCCCGTGTCCACTCATCCCTTGATGGTATGTGTACTCGGTACCTCTTATTAAACATGAACACTTTTGCAAGTCTGTATAGAGACTTCCTTGCCTCGGTTTGGATATGAGTGTGTAGTGGAATTAATTCCAGTATCCACTCAAGAGCACAGGCTCTTGTAGGCGTTGTTTTGAAGGCACCCGTAATTGCCATGCAAACTACTCTTTGCACCTTCCTAAGCAAATCTTTACAGATCTTTAGTTTAGTCCTAGGCCACCATACGGCGCTGCCATATGTAAGAATAGGCCTCACCATCGTAGTGTATAACCAGTATATTACCTTTGGTTTGAGTCCCCAGGTTTTGCCATAGGCAGAACGGCACATATTGAAGACTCGTAAGGCCTTTTTTGTTATATTTCCAACATGACTATGCCACGTGAGTTTCCTATCGAGAGTTACCCCCAGATATTTAACTTCCGTAGCCCATTTCAGTTTGGTACCGTACATTTCTAGTTCCCGAAGGCCCTCTAAATGTATTTTCCTCGTGAACGGTACTATAACGGTTTTGCTGGGATTGATAGAAAGATTATTGTATTTGGAAATTTGCCATTTACTTGTATGACTATATCATCTGCATAGTCTACCGCTTGAAGTGGTCCATTGTTTAGCTCTACTAACAACGAGTCCACCACTAGACTCCACAGTAGTGGGGATAGTACTCCTCCTTGTGGACATCCCTTAGTTGCCTTTACGGTAACCTTATCACCTAATAAGCTTGTTTCAATAACACGTTCCTGTAGCATAGTGTTTATCCATTTGACAATTGTCGCGTCTATGCCATGATTTTGTGCTGAGGTTCTTATTGAAGCGAAGGTCGTTCGATCGAACGCCCCCTCAATATCCAAAAACGCTCCAGCACAGATTTCTTTAGTCCCCAATGCATGTTCTGCTCGGTTGACTACATGGTGCAATGCCGTCTCCGTAGACCTACCCGGTTGGTACGCGCATTGCATATCATGGAGCGGTCGTCTCTTTAGTGGGCCATCTCTTATATATCTGTCTATCATCTTCTCCAAAGTCTTAAGAAAGAATGAAGTAAGACTGATGGGACGATAAGATTTGGCATCCTCATAACTCTCCTTTCCTGGTTTGGGAATGAAGATTACCTTTGACTGCCTCCAAGCCGATGGGACATGGCCAAAGGCTAGGCATGCTCTGTACAGCCTGCATAAGTGCGGTATGAGAGTATTTTTACCCTCCTGTAGTAAGATGGGGTATATATCGTCCGGTCCTGGCGATTTATAAGGACTGAAACTATCAATTGCCCATCGTACCTTGTCTGCGTCAACGACTTTCTTTGCTGTACGCCAGTCGTCCTTGGAAGTTTGAAGTTTTCGCAGTCTGTTCTTCCATTGTGATGACATTTCCAGTCACATTTTGTATCTCTACCGAATCCGGAAAGTGCATCCTTAGCATATGTGTAAGAGTTTCCTTCCCAGTTGCAGTGAGTTTACCTTGGTCATTCCGGATAGATAATAGCGGATTGACTTTTGCAGAGCTCATCGCTTTACTGAGCCTCATACCTTCTGGGAGACTACTGATGTTACTGCAGTGAGCTCTCCATGACCTTCGCTTCGCCTTGCGCACGTCCTTACTGTAGTGCGTAAGGGCCTTGGCATATTCTGCAAAGTCATTATTCGACTTTGCCCAATTGAAAACACGTCTGGTCTCCTGTCTTAGACTTTCTAAGGCAGGTGACCACCACGGTTCCTTATGCGTTGCCGCCTCTTTCTCCGGACAGTTCTTGGTCCAGCTGGCCTTGACGACCTGTGTAATTCTATCTGACTCAAAATCTATATCTATGATTGAGTTGAGTCGCTCCGTAGGATCCCCGAGGTGTTCCTTAAGGTCCTTCCTAAAAGATTCCCAATCGGTTCGCCTAGGGTTCCTCCTTCGTATCTTACCATAGTTATTGGAAGTTACATACCTGAAGCAGATGTAGTTGTGATCAGACAAGCTAACCTCTTCCGACACGTGCCAGTTACTAATCGCTTTGCTCGCTCTGTTAGATGCAAACGTTATATCAATGACCTCCGCTCTGCGTTTATTAACAAACGTTGGTCTATTGCCTCTATTTAAGATTTGTAAGGGTGAGCTTACCAGAAAATCCAGAAGTGCTTCCCCTCTCTTGTTGTTGTCTGTACTGCCCCAGGCAACATGGTGGGCGTTCGCGTCGCATCCTATGATAAGATCTTCGCGAACGCAGTTGTTAACCAGGTCGCGCAGTAGTGCTGATACCGGGTCTTCGTTTTCGTATGGTAGGTAGGCGGAGGCTAGAATAGTATCTTTGCTGCCCCCCCCCCCCCCTGTTTCCCCTTTGATCCTCACAGTAGTGAGGTCCCTAGAACAGAAGTCATAAAGAGGCATTGCCATTATGCCATTCCTGGCAAACACACAAGTCCTCATATCATTTGTGGAGCATTTAAAGAAGAGTTGGCCTCCACGAACATTTAAACCTTTGATGTCGCCCTTATACAGATAAGGTTCCTGTATGAGAGCAACATCAAATTTGTTCATATTAAGCGTACGACATAAAACAGCCGTTGCCGCCTTACTGTGGTGTAAGTTGATTTGTACACACCTTAAATTGCCCATTTTTAAAAACTTGAGCGACGCTTTTTTAGCTCGCCTACTGGCGAGCCATTCGATCATCTCCCGACGGGAGATCGTCTTCCTCCAGTCCGGCTGGAGAGGAGAGCAGCCCGAGCTCGTCCAAACCCATGGCTAGATAGTCCGGCCCCATCGAGAGAGGAGATGAAGCCGGATCATCTAACATAGGCGCGAGTTTGCCCAAGCCCCCCCCCCCCTCTTCCTTCGTAGGGGCTTCGCTTGCAACGGCAGTCTCGGCTGAGGTCGAGGCTGCCGGTCCAGAGTCCTCAGTCCGCTCAGAGGGACAGGCCGGGGCCACTTCCTTCCCGGACGCATCCTCCAGGAGCTTGAAGTAGCTCCGGTCTATCCCCGTGCGCAGACTGTAGTCGTGTTGCCCGATGAATTCGGCCGAAGCCTTATCCATCAGGATGATGGCGCGGGCGAAGCCAGCGTCGAGCGCATGCCCAACAACCCTCCACTCAGTAGTGTCGAGGCCCTTGTAATGCTTTTCAGCATGGAGAATTCCTCCGGAATCTTTGCAGACTTCGACGGTCTCCTTCTCCATGCCATTTTAATTGGTCTCGGCAGATCTTTCGCCTCGACCACTCTTAATTTTAGGCCGCCTAAAGAAACCCCTCCCAGCGAACGAAGCCACAGGGCGGAAGGCTCACCCATACAGGCCACATGAACGGCCCCAGACGCGAGGTTACCTAGAACCAGATCCAGTTTCGGTTCTGGTGTCTCCACCACTCGCCTCCAGATCAAGTCCCGGATGTCTTCCACCATCTCGGCCTTGATCACTTGAACGGGATGGTCGTCAGCGACGATTGCCATTTTGACGCAGGCCAACGAGTCCCTAAAGGACCCGACTTTGGTCCTCTTGGGCTCGCTGGCCACGCCCGTGGAATCGCCACTGACTTCCGCTCTCGTTCGTTTAGCATGACGCGGTTCCATCGATGGGGTAACCCCTGGTTCCGCGTCCTGCCTCTCAAATGCCTTACGCCTCCTTTCGGCGGCTCCAGGCTTCTTTTTGCGCATATGCGCCTTGTTGGTCTCTGCCTTTCCCAGCGGCGTCACTGTCCTGAGACCGGGCTCTGATGAGCTTTTACCAATGACAGTTCCCCCAGCCGAAGTCGAGGCTAGACCCGTCTCCACCGTCCCAGTCTTGCCACTATGATCCCCTCGGTTCAGACAGGCGTTCCCATCTCTGGTCACAGGCCCGTCCGACACACCAGGTCTCACGGCAGCTCCACCGGTCGGCTTATTTGCAGAGCGACCCTTGGAAGGGCCACTCCCGTTATCCCGAGGGACAGTACGCGGTTTCTTGTGCGAATCCATGCGTGTTTCCTACCTAACTTCATTTCACTGACTCCCCACCCTCCACGGAGTCCGCACCTTTGGAGATGCTTCTGTAAGCACCAGGGCTATCAGTGAAATATAGTCCTCCCGAGCGAGTTGTCCACGAGTCCACACAACGTTCACCTATGCGCTACCGCCGCGCCATCGGCTCACATCGCTGACTGCGGACCCCATCACCCAAGAGGACTAGCCGGTTGGTCTGAAGGACCGACCATAGCCGATTGATTGCGACCGGCTCAGTCGCAACCGCCCGTGTTAGAGGAGTCCAGGACCAAAGAGGCGTGTTGCCGCCAGCAGACAACGACCGCAGGCCCACTGATCAGCTCAACCTCCAGGCCTCCCTTCCCCCCCCATTACGAGTCCCCGCGCACGGCACAAACACGCGGGAGGTCTCCTACTTCCTACCATCTACTGGTTTCTTGAGATGGCAGAACCGCAACGCCCGACCTCATGACGCCGCAGAACGCGAATAAATAAATACGTATACATACATATGGTCATACACATACATATATATACCCATACGAATATACCTACATACACATCCATATACATGCATAGCGGGGTCTAAATATACGTATTTGCTATAATATATACACAAATATAAAGTTAATATATGAATATAAGGTAGGGATGAAGGATGGGAAATGGCTGGGGTATAGGAGTTGTTCGCCCAACGATTTTTTGTTGCGTTTGTTTCTGAAGGAATCAAACCAATAACGGGCAGCAACCTCGGGAAGGCTAGATCATCGGGCTTGCCCTGGAGATCAATCACGACTGTTGCGCTTCCTCCAAGGCCATTCGCCAAATTACACATGGGAATAGTGTGTAAAGTAGGCAAGCAGCTAGCACATTCGTAAGCAAAAATGAAAAGAAACTAAGCAAGCATAGGAAGCAAGCAAAGCATGTTCTAGCCACATACCCGCCCAAACTCAGCTTGGTCCACCTCCGACCCCGCTCTCCCCGCTTCCGCTATCTCCAACTTCACCACGAATTCCAATCCGGCCGCCTCCGCCTGCACTACCACCTTCGCTGCCGCCGCCTTCACCACAAACTACGCTGCCTCCACCTCCGCCTCCACTACTGTCTCCGTTCTCTTCGCCTGGAGAGAACGGAGACAGTGGTGGAGGCGGGGGTGTAGAGCGAGGGCAGTGTATGGAGGATGTGCGTGCGTAGAGTCCCTCCGCGCGGAAGAAGTGAAGTTTCACTTCAGTCACTCAGTCTATCAGTCAGTCTATCAAACAGTCTATCAGTCAGTCAGTCTGTCTATCGTTCAGTCTATCAGTAGTCAGTCTATCAGTCAGTCAGTCTATCAGTCAGTCTATTAGACTGTCTATCATTCAGTCTATCAGTCAGTCTATAAGTCAGTCTATCAGTCTGTCTATCGTTCAGTCTATCAGTCAGTCAGTCTATCAGTCAGTCTATCAGTATGTCTATCATTCAGTCTATCAGTCTGTCTATCAGTCTGTCTATCATTCAGTCTATCAGTCAGTCAGTCTCTTAGTCAGTCAGTCTATTAGTCAGTCTATCAGTCTGTCTATCATTCAGTCTATCAGTCAGTCTATCAGTCAGTCTATCAGGCAGTCTATCAGTCATTCTATCAGTCAGTCTATCAGTCTGTCTATCATTCAGTCTATCAGTCAGTCTATCAGTCAGTCTATCAGGCAGTCTATCAGTCAGTCTATCAGTCAGTCTATCAGTCTGTCTATCATTCAGTCTATCAGTCAGTCCATCAGTCAGTTTATCAGGCAGTCATCAGTCAGTCTATCAAGCAGTCAGTCAGTCTATCTGTCAGTCAGTCTATCAGTCTATCTATCATTCAGTCTATCAGTCAGTCTATCAGTCAGTCTATCAGGCAGTCTATCAGTCAGTCTATCAGTCAGTCAGTCTATCAGTCAGTCTATCAGTCTGTCTATCATTCAGTCTATCAGTCAGTCAGTCTATTAGTCAGTCAGTCTATCAGTCAGTCTATCAGTCAGTCTATCAGTCAGTCTGTCATTCAGTCAGTCACACTGAACGACACTGAATGACAGCGTCACGTGAGAGCTTTCATACCCTTAAGAGCGCTTTTATAACCTTAACAAATTTAACGCTTAACGTTTAACGCATTATTGCATAGGCATTCGTTTTTCCTACAGGATGTTATGTATGTCTTCATAGACATATTGATATGACAAATTAGTATGACTACCAGAAATCCGCTACAAGTAGTGGTGTCGTCGAGTTGTTGCGTTATCCGTTTAATCTGTAGCTTGTACGATCCAAGATACGGAACGGCAACGTCGCGGCTACTTTCAGCCAATCCGATCGTTTGCTGTGCTCTGATTGGCTCATTTAAATCGGATCAACATTTTCCGTAACTATCGCAATATCGGATCAACTTAGGCCAAAGCTAGTAAACAGTCCCGTGAGTGTAGATGTTGATCCAGTCGGAGCCACATTAATTACCAGAGATGCATATTGGATCAACATAAGACGCCGGATCAACATGTGTTTTTGGATCAACAAAGTGCTCGCGTGAAGTCTTTTATATTTAGTCTATAGTATTTATAGTTATTAATAGCTGACCCACGCAGCTCCGCCTGCGCTATTTTTACGTTAACTAAACTTTTAATAACAGTCATTAGCATGGAATACATAACCTCCTTTTTTATAGTCGGTTAAAAACTGGGACCTACTTTTTACTTGCTCTCCGAAGCACGGACCCGTTTAGTTCAAATGGCGTTAAACGGTCACCCATCTATTTAATGACCTTACCTAACGTTGCTTAACCCGATCGATTACAAAACCTTGATAACAACTCGCTATGAGTGTTCCCTTACTAATATTTATTATATTATAAAGAAAAATTGATAAAATCGGACCAAGCGTATAACCAAGTACCCATTTTGACTTTAATTGACTTTAATCTCCCAAAAGAACCGTGCTAGATTACGAGATAAAAAGTATCCTATGTCCTACCTCGTAGTAAGATCTCAAATCATGCCAAGTTTCATTTGAATCCATTCAGTAGTTTCGGCGTGATGCGCAGCCGTGATACAGACAGACAGACAGAAAGACAGACAGACAAAAATTAAAAAAATACATTTTCGGCCTCAGTATCGGTTATAAAATGCCCTCCAAAAATAATTTTCAAAATATCTTCAATGTACAGAATTGGACCTGTTACAGTTTTATTATAAGTATAGATTATCTTAGCTTTCAATTTTTATTTTTGTTCTATTCCTATACTTTCTTTTTTTTGCACCCACCTTGTACCCTCTCTGTACCACCCTAAGGTAGACTGGCAGAAAATGCCTAAGGCATTAAGTCCGCCTATGTACAAAATTTGTGCATGAAGAATTAAATAAATAAATAAATAAATAACAATAGGCATGATGACTGCAACACAATACCAATAAATCTGTGGTTTTAAATATTAGAACTGATTGCACTGATTCCAAAAATGCATCTCATTTTCTTATTAATAGAGAGATTTTCATCATATTTATGCAAATAAATTTCTTAAATACAACTAATCGTCATTTTGTAATAAACGCTGATCAGAGTGAATGACGTCAATCCGGTGTAAATAAACAACTGTCAAACTGTCATCTCAACTTATTCTTTCATACAATGATTCACTTTTATACCTACAAATAGATGTTTATTTACACCGTAGTGACGTCACAAAATGGCGCCCTGCACCGGCCATCGTTTTGGAACGAAATTCAAGCTCTATTTAAAAAAATTAAAATAGTGCTATTAATTGTAAATGTAATACAAAATTATGATTATTTTCGGCAGTAGTAGACCCGTAAGTACATTATAAAGTATTTTTTCAAAATTAGTCATTATGCCTATTATAATTATGATGATGTCTAAATTTACAGTGTCGAGTAAAGCCGGAGTTGTTCACTTACATACAATTACAACAATACAAGTTCAGCGATTTTGAGAAGAATTTTTAAGAAGTTTAATTTTAAACGTAATAGCTGCATCTCCACCGAGTGCACAGGCTCGCGCGGCAGTTTCCAAGGCAATTGTGTGGTCGGTCGAGCCACGCTCATCCGAGGCAACGTGCGCCCGAACAACCCCGAGGCACGTCCACACCGACCACATATTTGGCTCGCGAGGCGGCCGCTCGAGCCCGTGCGCCCTGTATGTATAATGTTAACGTGGCTTTATATTTAGCTACGAATTTATATCAATACACGTATTTATGAATAGGTATTCGGTGTTCAAAACCTATGTAACTTCAACGCAAGTGCAAAGATATAACAGTTCATTTGCTGTCTGAATTTATCTATTACACATATGAACAAGATCTATTGTTTATGCGAATTATAATTATTCAATACAATCGTTATTTATTATACGCAAAGTGTTTGTTATCGCACTAAATAGTCTCCAGACTCTATTGTGATATTTGGATCTCTAATATTAATATGGGAAATTGAAAACAATATCAATAGTTATCCAATGGGACCGAATGGACGATACGATTGGGGAGAGTTCAGGCGCTGAATAGATGTTTTACACTATATCTACTATCTAACGTACGTTTTTTTTTGTTGTTTACAAAAAATATATTGTAGGCGGCCACGGCGAAGGGAAAATCCTCATACTGAACGTGGTGTGATTCCGTACCCCATTTTGGCCCTTATTGAAATGAAAATAAGAGAAAAGATTAATTTTTTTGCGATGAGTTTGGATAAGCAAGATTTAAAACTATTCCAAATTTTAAATCGATAGCATAATTAGTTACTGAAATATGTTGATGTGTCTCACAGACAGCCTGACGAAGTTTTTAGCTTTTCGGTACGGAACCCTACAAATGTATTCCTTGACCCATGAATGAGTTACTATAGACTAAATTTAAATCTAACACTAAATTCTCGCTGTCTTATTAATAAAAATCGCTCATTTTTCTCTTACTCCAAAGTTACATCGGAAGTAGTTAATTCTAGACTAGTCACGGAGTAGCTACGTCTTAATAACGGTATTAATAAATACAAAGTAGGTTCGGACTAACAATACAATTCTTACACTGAGACTAAGGTGTATGTTATGGCAACCCACTGAAATTAAAAGTAAAAAAAATGAACAAAATGACTAAAAAGACACTGGCAGTTAGGTAAATTTTGATATTTGACACTTTTATTTGACAATCACAACTTTCACTCTATATTTATCTTACATCATAATATTCTGTATTTCTCTTGTTGAATTCAAGATAGTGGTTTTAGAATTTGTGTTTTTTTATTAGCAGAATATTATCTATAAATCAAGAAAGTATATAACAAGTAGGCCGGGGATCTAGCCTGTTACACACCGTCCCTAACAAGAAACTACAGTGCACCTCAAAAAACGCGTGTAAGAGCAGAAACCACGGTGGGCCTCAAGCACGAGCCGGCGCGTGTAATGCAAAACTTGCTGACAATGCAACCTATCCAAGAACAGAAGGGCTATTGTATGGACGCATCCAGCATGTGTACCGAAAACCAGCTGATGGCGCACAACTAGATCCATTGTATGGACCCATAGCGACGGAATCGGCTCTTCACTTAGCTTCTAACATCGAAGCGGTCACTACATATTTAAATTAGATATTAAAAATGTAATTTAAATTAATAAAAATTAGTTTTAAAATCTGTTCTAAGTTATTTCTGAATCATCCGGCTGTAGCCTACATAACTAGCCTAATAGTTTAGTTTATTGAGATAGTTTATTTACCTCTCCACGAGCCCAAGTCCTTTTTGCAGCTAAAACTTTCAAGTGAGGTGGTATAAAGCCTACTGCATCTCCAGCCAAATCATTCTACCATTTCAGTAATGTAATATGCAGTTGAGCGTGTAAATCTATATTTATATTTAAACTCGTCTTCAAGGTCTTCAAAAGGGATATTGCGAGGTTTATACAATTAGGTTATGTTTAGTATATATAATTATCTCAATGGAAGTTAGAAATACAATACAAATCTATGCTTACTCAAACGTTAAACCATGGGGCTCCGCGGAGTAACTTTTACTCCGGGACTACATTTTGATTAGTTAACTCCGTCCTTACTACTAGTTTATTAATACCATAATTGCCTAACCGAAAATACATGGAAAACGGCAATTGTGACTCCTTTACCTAAGCACACAAGTGCAACAGATCTAAAAGATCTTAGACCTATCAGCATCTTGCCATGTCTGTCAAAGGTCTTGGAGAAAGCTGTTTGTAGCCAATTGACAACCTACCTCGAGGAGAACAATATTTTACCTGAGGTACAATCAGGCTTTAGAAAAGGACGTAGTACAGTGACAGCTTTACTTGATGTCACTGATAATATACTACATGCTCAAGATAAAGGCATGTGCACTGTACTAGTACTTTTAGATTTCTCCCGGGCATTTGATTCAATAGATATTAATCTACTTTTGTCCAAGCTGTCTTACTATGGTCTTGACAGTAAAGCTTTGCAATGGTTTAATAGCTATCTCACCAATCGATACCAATACGTAAGACTACGAAAAAATGATGGTACCATAATAACATCTGATAAAGTGGCTGTAAAACGGGGAGTGCCACAGGGGTCTATATTGGGTCCAATACTCTTTATATTATACTCTGCGGATATCATAAACCACATCAAACACTGTAAATTCCACATCTATGCAGATGATATCCAAGTGTATATTTCTTGCTTTCCTACGGAAATTGATGATGCGATAAGTAAGCTTAATGAGGATCTATCGAGTATATCAAAATGGTCAAAAAGCAATAGCCTGTTGCTTAATCCTACGAAGACCAAATATTTAATCTTTGGTAGCAGGCATCAGATGGGTAACCTAAGCCCATCAATAAGTGTTAAGCTTATGGAGGAACAAATTGAACGTGTTTATGAAGCCCGAAATCTAGGACTTTACATGGATTCTGACCTACGATACGAGAAGCATATTGCAACCTCAATTAAAAATTGCTTTTATAAGTTAAGAATTTTGTATAATTTAAGACCATTTATCAAAGAAAGTTTGCGAGTTCAGTTGACAGAGTCACTTATATTGTCAAAATTAAATTATATGGACTTAGTCTATGGCCCGAGGCTGTTAGCAAAAACAAAGAAGCTAATACAGCGTGTACAAAATGCTTGTGCTCGCTTCTGCTTTGATATCCCCTTTAGGGCTCATGTGACACCGTATTTGAACAAGAACGCAGTTCTAAAAATGTTACACCGTCGCAAACTACATCTAGCTTCCCTACTTTTTGGTGTGATTAAACATAAGTCACCAACTTATCTTTACAAGAAATTATCATGGGTATCAAGTCAGAGGCCCTATGGGTCCCGGCAATGTGCGATGCAACTCTCATCTCAGCGACATAGCTCAGCTGCTTTCAGGGGAAGTTTCCGCTATGCTGCTTCCAAGTGTTGGAATAATATTCCACCACCAATGCGAAACCTGAAATGTAGTATTAAAAGTTTTAAAATAAAGATAAAGACATTTCTAATTGACCACCAGAGGAAGCAAGAAACATTAAGGCATGACACTAGTGCTATATAAATCATACATTTAGTTTATGCTCATATTTAGTCATACATATTTTAAGTACTCACTAGACATCATTATCCATTTGTAAAGGTGGACAGGTAATATTGTCAGGTGTTGGATGATTTCAGTATACATTTTTTGCATAGTACCCATGCTTCTTTTATGCAAGTGCCTTTTTTTCCTTTGTTTTTTTTAATTTATTTTTTCTTTTATTGTGTTGTGTGCCTCTTGAACTGTTTTGCTTTATTTGACACGTTATTATTTCATTCCAATTTCTTTCCTTCTAGGTATTGTAAAAACATTTCTGAATAACATGGATTTATCTTTGAGAATAGGTATATATTCATATTTTTTAATTAATGTTTAAGTTTAGTTTGTTAGTCAATTTTTAATTTTTCTGCGCAATTATAACATCGCATAGATTAAATAAATAATAGTAATAGGACAGATTATAATATTGTGCTGTCCTGATCACAGATCACAGCAAACAACCACAGACAATATTAAGAATGCATGGTAAAACTCCATCTATGTACCGTAGCATTATTGTTAAAGCCTTAGATAAAGCATTGTTGTTGTTGTCCAGGGTTTATTATTGTTGTCTTTAACTTACGCGAATATTACACATTGAAATCTCAGATTGAAATCAAACTACTTTTATGGATTTTATTGTTGTTATTTTTCTTTTAGTTTTATACTCGTTTTACTTTTTCTTTTATTACTAGTAAAACTATTGTAACTTGTCCGCGACGGCACCGAATGGTTCCAACGGAAGATCAGCGCTGGTTGTGTACGACCAGCATTTGTGCTGAGTTGGAACCATTTTGTGACGCACATTTGTATGTAACTTCCTACTTACCAATGTCTATTTTTATATAACAATTTTTATTTTATTTGTTCTACTTGTTCTTATTGTTAATTGTGTGTCACAAATAAATTATTCTTTCTTTCTTTCTTTCTAATCTTTGCGTAAGTCTTGGAGTAAAGTTGTTCTGACGCTAATCATAGTTTATTAATAAGGCTGTCGGAGAATAAGGCATTTAAGTTTTAGGTATTGCTTACAGAAAAAAATACTATTCGAAAAAGTTATAATTTTTCCAAACGTATAAAGTGAAATTTTAAAAAACAATTGGAACATCAAATTCATTTATTCAAACAAAAAATATTTTATTAATTGCTAGCTATTTTAAAACTTAATCCAAAACATTTGGATAGACAATATTTTTTGTTTTTCCATTTTGAGCATGAATAAACAAACGGCTGGGGGTACCGACTCTGGAACAGGCAACATAAAGTTGGCCATTTGAAAAACATGATTCCTCCAAATTCACACTACAAACGTTAAGTGTTTGCCCTTGGGCCTTGTTGATGGACATCGCAAATAATAAACGCACAGGATATTGTAATCGTTTGAATTCAAATGGCATATCAGTTGGAATCATAGGGATACGCGGTATCAAACAAACTTCTCCTTCTGATTTATCAGTTAAGATCGTAGCTTCAATCAAATTTGGCAATAATTTTTTCACGATCAAAGAATTTCAGATTCAAGCAATGCGGTGGCATACCAGCCGGTTCCAATGAATTTAAAAATTCAATTGGATAATTAATTGCCTCATCTTGATTCATAACACTGTCAATTATTAATTTATATGTCGTGACTACACCTGGCAGTTTCGCTTGAATTTGAAAATTATCGCTGACAATTTGCTTTAATCGAAGCACGTCCTAAATGAAATGACCGCTTGAATGACATAACAACATGTTTTACTGTCAACACTGAAGTTTCATCTAATCCCAAAAAAAAATGTTGCTTTATTGTATTTGATGCAATCACGCTTAGTAGGTACTTTCTTTGTTACTCACAAAACAATATTTTTAGGTAACTTTATCTCGAATCCCAAATCTAAAAGTTGCAGCTTAGTCATATTAAGTTAAATGAAGTGTACCTACCAATATCTTTCACACTTGAAGTGTGATGTTAGACGGTTATGCTAATCTCATTTGCTCGCAAACACTGCACCTGTATACGTGACGAGACGGGATTATTGCTGTTTTCGTTATTGTGCTTCAAATACATCTGAAAATCACGTACAAATCGTTGTGTTCGCGATTGTTCAACTTTTTAACTTATATTTTCTAAAACGAGCTTTTCATGCTCTATTCAAAGTGAAGTAGATACTTTAGATTTTTCAATGGAAAATATTATCGGGCTAGTATAATGGACTAGAGATTTGCCTTATTCAAGTTGGAATTTTATTAAATAAGTTTTTGAAATGGATATAATGTACCTTTTCTCTTTTTTATTTTCGCGGGGAAGCCTTAAGAAGGTGGGCTACTTGGAATTCTTACCCACCTAAACCCCTGCAGCTGGCGCATCGTTACATGTGAGAAGGGACCTAGGTTCTACAGTGGGATTTGCACCAGGTACCCCTCACTGTTTATGAGCCCTACGCCGGGGGGGCACATTATAGCCCTCCGGGAAACTGGCACAGTGCTGACGGGGACGGGGGTTGCAACCCCGCTACCATCATCCTTGGAGTCGCCGCCTTACTCGATTGGCATCCAGAGCCCGCACCCCAAGGCATCCAGGGACTACGAAAAGATGTATTTAGCAAAGTCAAGCGGATTTATGTGTGAAGTAGGTAATATATGATTTAAGAATTAGACGCGCTCTTAGAAATATCTTGAAGAAAGGACGATCTAAGAGGGTGAAACTTCCATGGTGAACCATGGGTGGTGAACTTTCAATAAGTAGTGTCTCGCTCGGAACGTGACTTTTAGGCCAGTTACGTCAGATATTCTAAAGTTATCAAGAATCAAAGTTGTATCGTGAACTTATAGAGTTAGAACAACTGGTAAAGATTATGGTGTCAATAGGCATCTTGCTTACCATCAGCAAAACGTCATGAAATATCAAATACATATATAGAAAGCCATCGGAATTCCATCACACGAATTTCTATACAAAACTTGATCTATTCGTATTCTAAAAATATCGCGTACAGAGAGCGAATAAAATTTTATATTATGGTTGGGGCACCTCACTTCCATCTTCATACATACATATAACATCACTCGACTGAGCGACCACTACCGCATTTCATATTTCGCAATGCAGTCAGTGCATATTGCAGTAAAAGTACTATAGAGAATACTACATAGCCTTGCTTTGTAGTATAAGGTAGGGCGAGATTTTCGTTCGCTTCCTTTCGTCGAGTTTTTTTAGACGAGATCGTAGTCACCCACTAACTTATTTTCTGAATTGTCTTTAAATAGTATAAAACAAAGTCGCGTTCCGCGTCTGATGGTTTGTATATAGGGTTACCAACTCTCAAAAGGACCAACTCGGGAGAATTTTATCGAATAGAGGGTGGGGGGGGGGGGGTGTTAGAATGTTTGTTGCGAAAATCTCAATCATTTATTAATTTCTAAATTTATATGTACCTTGGATTCGAGCAGCATCTAATACTTGTCGGTGTTTTTCATGAAGCTTTTTCATGAAAAATCGAAGTATTTGTAACTCTACTTTTCAACTCACACACGTCTCTCGATTTCGTAAAGTCAACCCAGCGTAAATCCACTCGAATTTCTTCAACGAGCTATGGTTACATCTCACCCAAAAGTCCAAGCTCATTGTGTTGGATTAAGTACTTAATCGATTGTAGAAACACTATGATAAAGTAGTAAAAGTATGTGTATGACTCTTGTATGCCCTCCACTGTAGAGGGCGAGGTGCTACTTACTTTATTGTATTGTGTGTAGAGGGTCTGGTGTAGAGGAGGCATGAGAAACCACCGAATTGATCTCCAAGGAATCGACAACGTCGACGGCGAGACGAACAGGTTTACACCGGTAGCGACACGTGCGAACGACGACTGCATACATAATATTTAGAAAAACCGGAGAAATGATTGCACTCCGGGAGTTCGGGAGATTAACCATTAATACCGGAGTCTCCCGGGAAATCCGGGAGGGTTGGCAACCCTATTTGTATACCTAAACCACGCAACGGATTTAAGCGGTTTTCACTATCAGTTATATAATTTTTCACTTATTTTTCCACTGAAGTATTGTAAGTAGAAATAAACAATATTATACAACATAGTCTTCGAAAGAAGGCAGTGCGGGTAGCTAGTTATTAAATAAAGAAATAATTGTAAAAATTCGATTCCAAAGCTAGAATTTGATTCACTAGCGCCAGAGGTACCCCATTTGTATTGTACGAATACACAATGAGTGAATGGGAGCGAGTGAAAATAATAGTTTTACATTTAGTAGTATTAAACTCGACTTGATTAAATTCATTCCACTCTTCAATCCTTTCTAACACTTACATTCATTTAATCAATTTCTAGTACTTGGCACATTTATTTGATCTTCAATCGGTGCTGTTTAATTATGTCCCAGCACAATGAATATTTATTCTATTTATAATTATTTACTAGGGGAACATTATTTGCCTAGACTAGGGATTCCCAAAGTGATAGATATCGATACCCCTTGGGGTCAAAATCAGTTACTATAAACGGGTTCACATAAACGTAAACTGATTTTAGCCGGCTACGGCGGCTAATCTTTAACAAGATTAGTCAAGACCATAACCTATTAACAATTTAAAAAAATCTGAGCAACCTGTAAGCCAAAGTTTCATAAAAACCCGTTTCAATTAATTTATTTGAAAATTAATTAATTGAAACGGGTAATAATTTGAAAGTTGTGTTATAAGGGCAGCATCGAACACCTGTCTCCTAGAAGATGATCGTTTCCAGTTTATGTCAGTACTAATTTATTTATTAGGAGAACTTTATTCGCCTAAACGAACCGGCGACGGCGGCTAATCTTTAATTGTGCTCGCGCGACCGCCGCCGGTTAGGACACTCGATTGACGTCCATATGTTTGAGATTTCGTTTGAACTTGCGATGATCGCGTAATTGCGTTCTATTAAGACACTCCCTAACAAGATTAGACAATACCATAACCTATTAACAATCTAAAAAAAGTCTGAGCTATCTATAAGCCAGTTTCATAAAAACCGTTTCAATAAATTGTTAGTAATTTAAAAGTTCTGTGGTAAGGGCAGCAATGGCAGCATCGAACACTTATCTCCTAGAAGATAATCATTTCCAATTCATGTAAATCAGTACTAATTTACCAAACCATACTGAAAAACTACCTCTAGCTAACGATGAATCGTGAGAGGAAATTTGTTAAGGAAGCCCTAAATTCTGCATAATACGGAGTCTGCATTTGGTCTGCTCGTTGGATGGCCTACACTGTGTCTGCTCTTAAGATAGAGGAAGATCATTACTGTGTTCCGATGTATAGGGCTGGTATAAAATCTTTTTGGAACGAAGTTCCTTATAGGACGATACGGAGGCGTCCGGAACGTAACCATCCAATCATTATTCACAAATATATAATTATATTATATCTTATTTTAATTACCATAAAACTGAATTTTTTATGATCGAACATAATTAGGCTTAATTATTATTATTGGAACGAAGTTATGTGTGTGTGTGGTGTGGTGGCGTGTGTGGTGTGTGTGTGTGTGTGTTCGTGTGTGTGTGTGTGGTGTGCCGGTTTGTTCAGTGTGTGTGTTTTTAATTTTTTTTTTATACCTCGAATAGAACTTAAAATTAATTAATTTATTATTTATTTATTTATTTATACTCTTTATTGTACACACATAAATGAACATAAGAAAAGGAATTGAAGAAATTTGTACAAAGGGAGGCCTTATCGCTATCCGCGATTTCTTCCAGGCAACCTTGGGATGGAAAAAAGATTGCATGGAATACAAAAATTGGGGTAGTTACTATGTGAGACAAAATACACTAGTAAAAATATGTATACTTAAGATGTGTACCTACTTACATATAATATATATGAACATATACAAATACATATATAAATAACAACATATTATATATATATATAAACTTACGAAGAGAACTATTAATATATGTATATTACATATATAAATGAATTCTTATAAATATACTGATAGCACTCTGAAAACAAAATAAAGGCCAGCAAAATAACAATGAGCTACAAAGTGAGGTAATGTGCTTTTAAACTATTTTTAAAAATGAATATAGATTTAGATTGCCTTATCATTACAGGTAAGGTATTCCATAAACGTACTGCCTGTGCTGAAAATGATTTGCCATAAAAATTTGTTGAATGTAAGGGCATAGCTAATTCAAGGTTTTCTGACGATCTTAGATCCCGTGAATGCGTCTCATGAAGGAATTTGAAACGAGCTTTAAGATATGGGGGTGTAATAGGATTAAAAAGAATATTATAGAGAAGATGAAGAATATGTGAGTTCCGGCGAAGGCGAATAGGTAACCACTCGAGCTTTTTACGAAAAACAGAAATGTGATCATATTTGCGTAAACCAAATCTTTGCGTAAAATAAATCTAATGCAGAAATTTTTAAATCGCTCAAGTTTATCAAGTAGGTCTTCATTTAGATCGAGGTAGCTGACGTCTGCATAGTCAAGGATTGGAAGTAGAAGTGATTGAGCAAGCGCAATTTTGTGTGGCAACTGGAAGAAAGTTCCGCAATCTTCTTAATGAGCCAGCATAAGCATAAATTTTCCTACTGATTTCCTGAACCTGTGGTGCCCAAGATAAAGTTTTATCAATGAGTATACCTAAATTTTTCACTTTCTCGGTGACTGGAATAACGTTGTTATTAAATAAAACTTGCAAACAGGAACTTGCGACCAATCCACTCTGGACATCATCCTCTGACTGCCAATGACAATAACCTGAGTCTTTGAAGGGTTCACTTTACGACCATAAAAGTTACTCCAGGTGCTAATTCATTCAGGTGCAGGTGATCGAGGATACCGAACGGTGTCCTTTGAGGCGGCGACCATACTGGCACGCTTTCCGCCCTTAGATATCCTGGCGGGCATGTATGCGAGGGTTTATGACCGGATCCGCATCGCCCGCCAGAGTGGCGGAGGCGAGCCGGTGGCGCTCGAATCCATTAAGCGGCAGGAACGACACATCGCTCTCACGACGTGGCGCGAGCGGCTCCAGCCGGAGCACATAGCGCGCAAACGCGTCGTTGAGGCATTCCTGCCGCATCTCGAAGCCTGGATACAGCGACGCAGATAATCACCGGACACGGTTGTTTCGGTGATTATCTGCATAAGATCGGACGTGAAGCGACGACGAGATGCTTCCACTGCGACCAGTCTGACTCCGCCCAACACACGCTGGAGGCTTGCCCCGCGTGGTCGTTGGAGCGTCGAGACCTGGTCGCAGTCATCGGATCGGACCTCTCCCTGGGCAGCGTAGTGTCGGCTATGCTGTCCGGGGATGCGACGTGGGGAGCGATGGCCGCCTTCTGCGAGACTGTCATGTCCCAGAAGGAGGCCGCCGAGCGGGAACGCGTACGCGCTGATCCCACTCGGCGACGAAGGCGCAGGCGCAACGTCTCGCTCCCCAGCCCTGAGCCCGGGGCTATAAACAATGGGCAACCTTCGGAGTCGCTGGACGCTCGGGGTGTGGGCCCCTTGAGCGTCCATTGAGTACGGCGGACTCCGAGGAGGACGGCGGCGGGGTTGCGACCCCCGTCCCCGTGAGCACCGTGACTGGTTCCCGGAGGGCTACAAAGCGCCCCCCGGCGGCGGGCTCAAAGGCAAGGCACTGAGGGGCCCCTGGTGCAGATCCCACCGGAGAGCCCTGGGGCCCTCATGTGCCGATGCGACAGCCGCGGGGGTTTTAGTGGGTAAGAAGCCCACATACCCCGGTCGAGCCCCACAGCTCCCGGGGATCTTTCGAAGATTTCCCACGCGTCAAAAAAAGAAAAAAAAAAACGGTGCTAATTTTAGATAAGTCATCATTTATAATGTTAATGCTGTCAAACAACCTACTCGGAGAAGCATGACGGTAAATCTGCAGATCATCTGCACAAAGGTGGTAGGAAGAATCAAGTTGACTGGAAATGGTATTAATAAATATCTTCAATGAGTATTCGCTGCCGACGGCCAAAAAGATAACTATGAAACCACTCAATTGCTGCTGGAGATATGTTTAGAGAAGCAAGAATACCAAGCAGGATATCAAAATCTACAGTATTAAATGCATTACTAAAATCTAATAAACAATGTATAGACAGATTACCATCCTGCATGGCAGACCTGATGTCATCCGTAATATGTACAAGGGCAGTAGTTGTACTATGACCAGGACGGAAACCTGATTGGAAGGGATTCAGAAGATTATTCTTATTTAAAAAGGTTGATTAGAGATGAGACGTTCAAGAACTTTGAAAAGGAATGGTAAAATAGATATAGGTCGGTATTCAGAAAAAGATGCGGGATTTGATTTTTTGGGTAAAGGTATAATTTGAGCCTCCTTCCAACTAGACGGGAATTGGCCCGCAGTTATGGAATAGTTAAGAATATGGCTAATTATTTGAAGAATTATGTCAAGGTTATGAAGTATCATATTGCGACTGACACAGTCGCTACCGATTGCATTGGATGCAATCGATAAAATACTCCTCTTTACAGCACAGTCAGCAAATTGTGAAAAGAAGAAATGTGAAATATTGGGAGTTGGAAGTAATGAAAGATAATTTAAGTTTTAATTTTTTCTGCCCTATCGCAGGCAGGAGAAGCGGAGAAATGTTGATTGAGTGAGTTTAAACATATATTCTTAGGAGCAGCATCTTAACGAGATTTTCCAACACCCACAGTCTTTAAAAATTTCCAAACTTTGACTGGATCTCCGTTTTCAACAGAACTGTGAATATGGCGGTGATAAGCTTTCCTACACACCTTATTGAAAATATTCCGTAAAGAAATATACTTTCCAAGTTTTCAGCTGTAGAGCAACATTTGTATCTAGATTTTGCAAAAGCTTTTTTGTTCTGCAAGCACTTAATTTCTAATATTTTTATAATAAGGAAAAATTTTTAGTGCATAAAAACCTGCATATGGTGTTAATTGACCTCGAAAAGGCATACGACAGAGTTCCGCGGCAGGTTTTGTGGTGGGCGATGCAGAAGAAAGGTGTGCCTGCGAAGTATGTGCACTTGACTCAGGCCATGTACAAGAACCCGGTCACCAAGGTGAAATCTGCAGCTGGAGTAACGGATGGATTTGGAGTCTCGGTAGGCCTGCACCAGGGTTCGGCTCTTAGCCCATATCTGTTTCTCCTGGTTATGGATGCTCTAACATCAACCATACAAGGAGAAACACCCTGGTGTATGCTTTTTGCGGACGACATAGTCTTAATTGAAGAGGATGGTGCAGTATTACAAAGCCACCTTAACAACTGGCAGCACGCACTAGAGACTGTAGGATTGAAGATAAGTAGAACCAAAACGGAATACTTGTTTTGTGATTTTGGTGGTGTCGCTAGTGCCGTGGATATCACCATTGACAGTAATGTAATACCATCATGCTCTGATTTTAAGTACCTCGGTTCGTTGCTACAGCCTGACGTAAATGTGGACCGTGATGTTAAAAGGCGAGTCAACGCCGGATGGCAAAAGTGGCGACAAATAACTGGTACCACATGCGACCCAAAAATGCCGTTGAAACTTAAGGGCAAAATTTATAAATCTGTTATTAGACCAGTTATGCTCTATGGTGCGGAATGTTGGGCCGCTAAAGTGCAGGACGAAAAGCGTGTTCATTCTGCCGAGATGAGAATGTTAAGATGGATGTGTGGAGTGACGCGAATGGATAAGGTGAGGAATGTGTATGTAAGAGGAAGTATGAAAGTAGCGCCTGTCACCGATAAAATTCGGAGTCGGAGGCTATCTTGGTTTGGGCATGTATTGAGGAGAGAGGAGACGCATGTCACGAGAAGAATGATGAGCTTGAATGTGGATGGATATAGAGCGCGCGGAAGGCCGAAGAAGAGATGGATGGATTGTATTACGAATGATATGAAAGTAGCTGGAGTGAGTGTGGAAATGACTGCAAATAGAGATGAATGGAAGGATAAAACATATTGCGCCGACCCCAGTTGATGGGATAAGGTAAGGAGAATGATGAAGGAACTTCGTTCCTATCCGGTGTCCCACGACACCACACGTTTTTTTTTATAAGTGAACTGACTTCAATATCACTGAAAAGTATAAAATTGATATTGATGTCCGTTCATTTTTTTCAAAGATTTTATTTTAAACTTTTTGGTGATATTTTCATACATAAAGATTGAACCATCGAAGACGGTAAAATGATCTAGATAGGTTATAATCACATTATCGTCTACATTACATCCGGTTTTTTTTTAATGAACATGAATAATGTAAAAAATTCATGTTCATTAAAAAAAACCGGATGTAATGAAATTTGCATGGAATCATCGAAATAGGTTCATATTTGTCAGAGTAATGTAATGGAGAACATCAGTTTTATGGTTTTTACCTTTTGGTTTTTATGGGACCCAATCAATGGATTGAAGAATGGATGGAAGAAATATTTTTCAAATCGGTTCATAATTGCCAGAGTTATGCGCGAACATACATAAAAAAAATATATACAGACGAATTGAGAACCTCCTCCTTTTTTGAAGTCGGTTAATAGTTACTGGGCATCGGAAGATGTTCGGCAATGCAGTTGTTCATTAAGAAAAAATCCAGTTACTAAGTTGCTTAAAAATATATTCAATTTGTAACAACCAAACGTGACCACCCATTCTTTGTTCACAGGTACCAGGTCCTTTTCTTCGTAGTGACGTACGCTGTCCCCATGTTGGGGATGACATTTTTCTACTCGGCCATGGGCAGAGTGCTCTGGGGCTCCGGGTCCATAGGGGAGCTCACGCAACGACAGGTCGACTCTATACGATCTAAGCGAAAGGTTTGTTTTTCGGACATTACCGGTTAATAAATTTAATTTATTACAGTGCGGTAAATATTTCAATTTGGGTTTATTTTGAGGGAATTATTTATAATCTTCTTGGTCAAGAAAATAATTATGTATGTATAAGTAGGTGTAAAAGCACATGTATATACTTATATATATAAGCAGTGACAGCTCAGTAGGAGAGCGCTTGCCTTGGAAAACAAGGTACGCATGTTGGAACCCCGCCTGGGATCCTCTCTCTGATTATCATCTGAGATTCTTCTTTGTGCTTAATCGGAGCGGTGGGAAAAAATATTCCCGCTCCTCCTGACAATAGGAGTTCCGATCGGAGCACTGGGAATAACCCATTGTTACTAGCTTTCGGCGAAGGAAAACATCGTGAAGAAACCTGCATATCTGAGAAAGCCTAACTAGCTTTCGAATGACGTGTGAAGTCTCCCAACCCGCACTAGGCCAGCGTGGCGAACTATGGCCTAGCCCCTTCATCTGAATCATCAGTTTTTTGTGTATTATGATTCATAAGCATTTGTTATAGTCAATGAAATATTTAATCTCGTAAGGCCGTCAAAGAGACGACAGTTATTATAATAGTCATGTATTTTCATTCCAAAAAATCTGAAAACCTTTATGAAATTTAGCAAAATTTGAGCTAGGAGAGCAAAGAACGACCTAAAATTACCCGAGAAAAAAATAAAAAGAAAAGGGAAATCTAATTGTCTACTTGACTACTTACATTTTCAAATTGTGTCACGATAAGAAATCTTAGTAAGAAAAAATATAAGAATATTTCAGATAGTTGAAGAATATTTTTACTGGTACTCAAGAGTGGGCATATTTTAGATTGGAAATGCTAGATAGTTTATGTAGAGAGCATCTCGTGGTAATGTAGTGTGATGGACATTTTTTTGGTACATTCAATTTAGGATTGTAAGTGACTTATTATACTATTATCATTTAATATACTCCCAGTATTGCGATGATAGTTTTCTCGCACGTTGCCTACTTTCGCACTTGGTTAGATTTTTATATTTTCATGTAATCGGTAGCACAATGCCAACTTTTGAAAACCACCATACATTAGTTAGATCGTATTATGCCCACTTTCGCATATAGGCAACTTTTTTTTCTAATAAATTATTCTAATCGCAGTATGCCTTCTTTTATTATTGTCAGGTGAATATTGTTAAGAGTCAAGCAATTCCTCGCCTTCCCCTTTTTTTTGCGGGGGTACCTTCAAAAGGTCCCCGAGACCAGTGGTCAACCGGGGTATGTGGGGTTCTTACCAACTTAAACCCCCGTAGCTGGCATAGGCACATGAGACCTGATCCCCAGTGCGATCTGCAACAGAAGCCCTACAGTGCCTTGCCTTTGAGCCCCCCACCTTCGGGGGGCGTATTATAGCACCTCGGGAACTATACACGGTGCTCACAGCCCCACCGCCGTTCTTCCTCGAACTCGCTGCCGTACTCATTGGACGTCCTATGGCCCACACTCCTTACGTCCAGGGACTCCGAAGATCTAGGACCTTCGGAGTCCCCGAAGCACTACCGACGGGCCTAGAAAACAAGAGACCCGTAAAATTTTATATATAGTTCGTAAGTATGATTATAAATCTAGGTTATCGTATTGAGATTACCCTGTAAATAGCTGTAAGTATGTAAATAAATAAAATATTTTTAATACCCGAATATGCCCTTTGCAACATATTACTCTGGCCCTGCTGCCGACGCAAATAGCCGTCTAGACAGATTTTAATCCTATCAGAAAAGATTACCGCTGTATATTTAATAAAATAAAATGAAGCGAGAAAATAATACATTGATTTCTTTCACGCTCCTTATCAAATGATACTACTATGTAATAATACTATATATAATATATACTATTTTTTTACATATTATATCAAAGTTTACAGTCCGCCTTGTTTTCATTTTATATTGAGCTAGGATTGAACAAATGGTCCTTCGAGCCGGGACAGTGTTGCCCGCCGTGCGATGTCAAATTCGTATGTTCATGCGTGAACACTTTCCTTCGCAGGTTGTGAAAATGTTCATCCTCGTGATAGTGATATTCGGCATCTGCTGGCTGCCATACCACTCGTACTTCATCTACACCCACTTCAACCCTTCAATACTGTACATGAAGTACGTACAGCACATGTACCTCGGCTTCTACTGGCTGGCGATGGCGAACGCGATGGTCAACCCTATCATCTACTATTGGATGAATGCTAAGTAAGTAACACTACTACTACTATATATATATAAACTACTACTATAAGCCAACGTATAAGCTTGGCCATACAAAGAGGAAACGCCACCAGTCTTTTAGGTACCCCTCCCAGTGCGGCGACAACTTGGAGGAAGTTTTTACCTAGTTTAAGTATATTTGTAAATCATCATCATCAGCCGGAAGACGTCCACTGCTGAACATAGGCCTCCCCCTTAGAACGCCACAATGAACGACAATTGGCTATTTGCATCCACCGGTTACCTGCGACGCGCACAATGTCGTCTGTCCACCTAGTGGGAGGCCTGCCAACGCTGCGTCTTCCGGTTCGTGGTCGCCACTCGAGAACCTTTCTTCCCCAATGGTTCAACTTGCAGATTCTGAGACCTATGTCGGTGACCTTAGTTCTGCGGCGAATCATTTCGGATTCTGTTGCGCAAAAACACTCCGAGCATAAGCTCCATCGCTCGTTGTATGACTCTGAACTTCCCTACAAGGCCAGCTGTTAGAGACCACGTCTCAGTACCATATGTAATCACTGGCAAATCACACTGGTTAAAAACCTTCGTCTTCGGGCACTGCGGTATTTTGGACGAGAAGATAACGATAACGATTTGTAAATACTACTATACTACTACTACTAATATACTAGGAGATTTACTAGGTGGTAGTAGTGGTCTTCTGGGTAGATCCTACCGCAGAGATAGATATTATATCGCCAACAGCAGCAATGTATTCCGCCGTGTGAATGACACTGTTGCTGGTAAAATTCCCCACCTTACAAGACTAACTGCCGCACTCACAAACGCCAATTAACTTTAATTCTAATTAAATCACTTTTTAAAAACGATTTATTACGACTGTCGGAGCCGTTTATGATAAATTTCGATTATTGAACATTTGTTATCTCTACTTAGTTGCAAATTAAGTACCTATTAATGGGCTTTGAGTGTCGAAGTATTCAAATTTCAAAAAAATGGATTAATGATCAATAACTTTAATTGACGTTTGTAGGTTCGGCAGTAAATAACTAATATCTATAGGTGGGCGTGGCGCTTACCATCAGGAAAACGACTGCGCGTCTCGTCACTAAGTGTATTAAAAAAATATCTGGTTTTGTCAACTTTATGTAATTTATTACTTGTCTCCTGCTTTATATAGGAGGAAAGAGATTTTTTGTCTTTCCATCTCCTACCTTCCTTTCAAACAATATAAATATTTCCTACTTCAAGCCAGCAATCAATCTATTCATTGATTACACTAACTTTCACATTCACAAACATCAATTTTTGTTACTATTTATTCAGTATTTTTAACCGACTTCAAAAAAGGAGGAGGTTCTCAATTCGTCTGTATATATTATTTTTTTTTTTTTTTATGTATGTTCGCGCATAACTCTGGCAATTATTAACCGATTTGAAAAAATCTTTCTTCCATCCATTCTTCAATCCATTGATTGGGTCCCATAAAAAAAAATATTGCTTAGTAATAAGTAGTTCCTAAAAAAACAAGAATGGTGACTGCGCACTGAGAGTTGCAAGAAAGCCTATATAGATGACGTTTTAGTCGCTCGGACTCGCTCGGTTTGACAAAAATGGTAAATATTTACTTTTCTCTGGCAAATATTTACCAATTTCAATGATTCTTTTTTTATTCGAAAGAAGAAACCACTGTATTGAATCTGTATGAATTTTATTACAACCGGATAAGAACTTCCTGGAGGACCATGAACGATGTGGAGGAATTTATCTGGTAAAAACCATAAAACTGATGTTCTCCATTACATTGCTCTGACAATTATGAACCGATTTCGATGATTCTTTTTTTATTCGAGAGAGTAAACTACTATGATGTTTCCATGCAAATTTCATTACGACCGGATATTATTTTCTGAAGAAACATGAATTATGTAAAACTATGTAGACGATAATGTGATCATAACCTACCTAGATAATTTTACGGTTTTCGATGGTTCAATCTTTATATATGAAAATATCACTAAAAAGTTTAAAATAAAATCTTTTTAAAAAAAAATTGAACCGACTTCAATATCACTGAAAAGTATAAAATAATTTAAATATTATTGAAGTTGGTGCCAAATATACACAGCAGGTACGCTAACACCAACTTCAATAATATTTAAATTATTTTATACTTTTCAGTGATATTGAAGTCGGTTCAATTTTTTTTTTAAAAGATTTTATTTTTAATCTGATTAATTTGAATCTCAGAACCATTAATAATATTCCGTTAACCCGTCGAACGCTCCCCCGTTATTCGACCGGTGTAGTTGTACTGTAGCCACGCGTGCTTGGTGTCTATGCCAGCCTCACGCGAAAATATTATTTAGTATTTTTCATTGATTCAGATAAAATATAATATATACGAACGCAACCTATTTGTAAATATTGTACCTACTATCGTGGACACGAAGAGTGTACCAGTTTTCAATAAAATCCCATTTGAACGACGCTACGTGCGCTTACCCCGCCCGCACGTATTTTGGGCCTGCACGTATAAGCAATTGTCATCCTAAAGGAGATAGATCGCTTGTGACCGCGAAAGTACACACGGCGACACCTCAACCTAGACTGTTTGGACTTAGAACTATTAGAAGTTGAACGCCGCGAATTGTGCGAGAGGGTGCGATATGTTTTGTTATTTCGTCCCACTCTGGCGCGTGCAGACCGCCAGCCAGCCACCGCATGTCCAGTCCCTTTCCAACAATAATCTGTGTTGTATGTAGCGAAGTTATTGTTATATAGGGTGGCGAACTTGATGTGTGGCAGTGTGTACGTTTGTACACGCGACACGCGGAGCCGCGCGCATTCGTGTACCGAGACGTCTGTACAAATGACATTCGACGGGTTAAATCGTAGACAGAATATAATAAGACATCTAGCTAGCGTGCCGCTAAGGACAGAAAATAATCATTCGTACACTTAACACACGTTATGGATATTTATTCAAATGCGCCTATTATGTAGTTTAAACGATATTTCATAATGCAATTCAATTTAAAACTCCAAAGCTAGGTCGTGAACTAGAAAATTTCATGAGTACTCGAAGAACACGCACCGTAGGTGCGCCAGATTTTGAAAACACGCTGAGGGACAAAAAATCATATGCTTTGTTTCTTTCTATCATATATAATATATATATATATATATAAGTAAACGCATCCTTTTCTTGCGCGAATGAGAAAGAAAGTGCCAGCCTTTTTTTTTTTGGGAATGATAGACGCTGTTGGCCGCAGATGGCCATTACAGCTTCACCGGACAATAGGAGGCGAGCGCTTAAAGCGCTCTAGCCTTAATGGCAGAAGTAGCGACGAGCTCAAGGGCACCTCAGGGAGGCACGGCCTCGGCTTGGGCTGTCGCTTAAGAGAGGGCTGAGTTTACCACCGGTTCACAAACACCCACTGAGAAGAACCGGCAAGAAACTCAGTGGGGTGATGCACGTCGTTGAGGTCGCATACGTACGACCCTTCGGCCTCGCCGGCGAAACCGGTGTCTGATAGCTAGTGTAGCATACGGTTGTCGGGGAGGTTTCGGCGCATCTCGGTCCAATAGGACCGTCATGGGGTCAGGAGGGTCGAGCAGTACGTGCCGTGGTCTGCGGCGCGAGTCAGAAGGACTAGGGGCGTAATCGGCGGCGGCGCGGATTAAACTGTTCGCGTGATGGGACGCGGATTCAAAGTAGCGTTTCGACGCTTCTTGGAGGAACTTACGAAGGGGATCTAACTTGAAATCGGAATGCAGATCTACGTCCAGCATGTACCACGGGGCACCGACGGCACGTCGGAGGAAACGATTTTGGATAACCTGGAGGCTATCGATACGGGTGCGGGTGGCGTGCGCGAAAACTACACTCGCGTAAGTCATGATAGGGCGAATGCAGGCTTTGTATAATGTCAACTTATTTCTAAGCGACATTTTACTCCGCTTGCAGAGAAGGGGATACAGGCGACCTAATACGAAAGCCGCTCGATTGCGGACGGACCGAATGTGCGGGCCGAAAGTCATGGCGGAGTCCAAGGTGACTCCGAGGTACTTAACCTTCCTAGTCCAGGGGATAGGGCGATTGAATAGGGATATTGGGGCCAGTCGTCTGCTGGGCCGAAGGCTCCGCGCGGAGAACATACTGGCGGGACCCCGGGAGAAGACCACCGCGGCACTCTTCTCCGGGTTCACCTCTATGCGCCACGTACGGAACCATTGACCCAGGGCGTCGACTGCGGCTTGAAGAGCACGCGTCAAATAGGACATGTTCCTATGGGAATAATAGAGAGAGCGGTGTCGTCCGCGTAAAGGGCGAGTTGGACTCTGTTCGAACGAGGAATGTCGTTCGTGAACAGGCTGAACAAGAGGGGAGAGAGCACGGAGCCCTGAGGGACTCCAGCCCGTATAGGATGGGGCGAAAAAAACGTACCTTCGACCCGGTATCGAAAGGTACGATTCGAGAGAAAGTCTCGTATGATGAGTACGATCCTATCGGGGACTCCTAACTGGAAGAGCTTGTATATCAAGCCGTTGTGCCAGACCTTGTCGAAGGCCTTGGCAACATCGAAGAATAGGGCGCCTGTGTAGACGGGCTTGGGCTGGTTGAGCCCGGTAAGGATGTGAAAGTGCCAGCTCTCTATTGGTTTCTTTCTCTAAGGGTTAACTAGTATGCAGTAATCGATATATCTGTAACAGAGTATAAAGCCTTAATTGGCGTCGAAATAATCCTATTTCAGGAACTGGATTAGTGATAATTAACGTTGACGTTTGGGATTGTGGCAGTAAGCTCTTACTCAGGAGTCTGGAATCTTATTAAGCTTCAATTGAGCCTGAAATACAGTCTGCTAACCTATCTATGTGTTTGTGCGTGTACAATTTAAGGCTCTTATAGTTTATTATAGCTACTTTAGGTTCGGTTAAGTATCGAAGTACACTAGTGAGTTTCGGATAGCTTAATGATACTAGGGATATAATTGCTTTGAAATGTAGAGGATTGATTTACCCGTTGGGTGTTCGTAAGAGGCGACTAAGTGAAAACATGTAGACGGGCAGCAGCGTCTTTCTATTGGATTACCTACCACCTATCTTACTAGTTCTACATGAGTGTAGAACTAACAGGATTTTTTTTTCTTAGTAGTCATACATGTAGAACTAAATGTAGAACTACTGGGAATAGGCCGCGATCTCCAAGACGTATGCCAACCGTTGGATTATGGCAAGCCTTCTAAGGGGAGGCCTTTGTTCGGCTGTGGAAGTATTTCGGCTGGTGATGAGGACTGCCACTTCAGCTGGCTTATCCTTTGAGCTACGTCGGTAGGCTTGCCAGACGTCCTTTAATTTAAAGGACGTCCTCATTTTCAGCCCTAAATATTTAGGTATAGTGTCCCTTATCTAATATATAAAATTCTCGTGTCACAGTTTTCGTTGCCATACTCCTCCGAAACGGCTTGACCGATTTTGATGAATTTTTTTGTGCTTATCCGGTATCAATGAGAATCGGCCAACATCTATTTTTCATCCCCCTAAATGTTAGGGGTAGTCCACCCCTAATATTTTTTTTTTATTTATATGGCAAAACAACGTTTGCCGGGTCAGCTAGTTTTAATATAAAGACTAGAGGACGATACTTCGTTTTTTATTTTGAAAACAAAAAGGATCCTTAATGATAGCTTTTAAAAGCTTACCTTGAAGCTCAGTAAAAAGTAATACAGTATATCTAACTGTAAAAAAGTACACACATCAAAAGTGTCTAGGGATCAAGCATTTTTGGGCAAAAAAATGGGCAGAAGAACAATGGCGTTTCGTGTGCTTTTCTGATGAGTCTCGTTTTGGTATGAGACCGGATACAAGACGTATACGACACTGGAGAACCCCTGGACGCCAACAGCGATTAAAATCCTGCCAGGAAGTCCATCCTTATAGTGGTGGAACCATCATGGTATGGGCGGGTATTTGGATCGGCGGAAGAACTGAGTTGATTTGGATCAGAGGCAACCTCAACGCTCAAATTTATGCTGAGACGATTGTATCAGACGTCATCGTTCCTCTACAAGTGCAAATCGGTCCCTTATTTCAGTTAATGCATGATAATGCACGACCGCACACCGCAAGAGTTGTAAGACAGACTCTCGCCGCAGCTAACATCAATGTCCTGCCCTGGCCTGCTCAGTCGCCAGACTTGAACCCGATTGAGCATGCATGGGATATGCTACAGAGAAGAGCTCTGCCGAATATGGAGGGTATCCAGTCGCAAGAAGACCTTTTTTTGTTGTTGCAACGAACATGGGCGGCCATTCCACAGCGTGATTTGGATGAACTCATTTTGAGTATGCCAAACCGATGTTCTTGTGTTGTTAGTGTTCGCGGTAGAAACACGGATTATTAATTGTTTAAGTTACCCAATAAAATTTTAAAGAAAACTGTTATTTCAGTCTTTTTTTCGAACTTTTGTGTTAGTGGTTCAAATGTCAAAAATCCCTTTATTAGGAAAATGGCAAATTTCTTTATTAATGCAAAGGTGACTTGGTTTATCGTTACTGTGACAAACGAAAACACTTTATTTGATGAATCCTTAAAGAAAATTTTAATTAATATCAATCAGGAGAAAAGTTATTGCAAAAATATATGTTGATTCCTAGACACTTTTGATGTGTGTAGTTTTACCAAAGTAGTTTTAAAAAAAGTAGTTGTTTTATAATACGTATACTTACTTAATTAATACCTTATTTTGTTTCGTATTAAAAAAAATATGGCTGCTGCTCGAGTCAACTCGTGCGCGGGTGCTGCTTGAGGGAACTATCCGACTATTATCCCTTTTATTTGGCCTTTTAGTTTGTTGTACTTTCGTCTAATTTTTTTTTTTCTCTCTTATTTGATCTTTTGAACGGCAAGACACACTGTCGCTCTGATCTAATTTTAACATGACACACTGTTTAAAAAAAAAGTAAAAAAATGACAAGCATTCGAATTAGCGTCTCCGTACGTTGGAGGGTATATAAAAAGGTCGGTCCCGTAAAATACCTACTTAAATACCTAATTAAATTGTAACAATATATCCTGGGACAATCTAGACACAACCTTTTGATCCCCACACAGCTAGGCACGGCTAAAAAAATGTAATTTTTATTGTTACACGTACACGTACGTAAATATTTTTATAATGACCTTTCAGGAAGTAGCCAGGGAACCTAAAAACTGTACCAAGCAAGCCCGTTAACCACGTAGAGCCACAATTTTTGAAATTGCTGATGCTAAATTATCTTTTATGCTCTGTATAATAATAATTATTATCTATACTTATAATTAAACTGTAACAGGTCCAATTCTGTACATTGAAGATATTAATGTATTTTTTTAAATTTTTGTCTGTCTGTCTGTCTGTCTGCCTGTATCACGGCTGCGCATCACGCCGAAACTACTGGACGGATTCAAATGAAACTTGGCATGATTTGAGATCTTACTACGAGGTAGGACATAGAATACTTTTTATCTCGTAATCTAGCACGGTTCTTTTGGGAGAGGGGATTAAAGTCAAAATGGGTACTTGGTTATACGCTTGGTCTGATTTTATCAATTTTTCATTATAATATAATAAATATTAGTAAGGGAACACTCATAGAGAGTTGTTATCAAGGTTTTGTAATCGATCGGGTTAAGCAACGTTAGGTAAGGTCATTAAATAGATGGGTGACCGTTTAACGCCATTTGAACTAAACGGGTCCTTGCTTCGGAGAGCAAGTAAAAAGTAAGTCCCAGTTTTTAACCGACTATAAAAAAGGAGGTTATGTATTCGATGCGAATGTCTGTTATTAAAAGTTTAGTTAACGTAAAAATAGCGCAGGCGGAGCTGCGTGGGTCAGGTACTTAATTATAATAATGATGAGCCCGCAGGGCAGCTTGTGGCGAGCAGAGTCGGTCAGGGCCCCCACCGCGGCGTGTCTTCGTCGGCAGAGTGGAAACCGAAGGGGGCCCGCAGGACTCTCAGCTCTGGCTTGCCTTAATTGGCCGTCCAGAGAGGAGCTGTTAGAGCTATAGTCACCACTTACCGCAAAATAATTTGCAATAAAATTATGGCAAGTGACCCCGGCCTTTTGAAATAGCCCAGTCGCCAGTACACCAAATGCTCAACCCCATAAACCTAGAATTCTTTTCACAAACTTGCAATAGTCCCTACCACCTGCCGAGGTCAACTGCGGTAATTTCATCAATGTGGCAGTTGATCCCGGGAGGTACACATTTACTTCTTCTAAAACTGGCCTCTACGTGTTGGACCTGTCCCCACGCAAGCCTCTAAAAGACCGGGTTCAGCCCGTAAGTAAAGAAAACATAAATATAATAATGATACGGCCATAGCGGTAAATATTTCACAAGATCAGCCAACGATTTATTTTATTTTATTTATTAGGGTCTACAAACAGTTACAAACTAGGCTATAACATACAAAAATTATTTCTATATTATTAGTAAGTAACCAACACCGTTAACCGCAAATTACTAAAAAAAAAAATTGTTGAGGAAGACTTTTTACATAAGTAAGTATATGATATTGATATGCTGTATACAAGCTCTAACTATTTAATATATTTACGTACTTAATTAACACGTCACACAATGGATTATTCGTTTTAGTGTTATGAAAACAGTAAGATGAAATTCAAATTAATTTTAAATACTTAATAAAAAACGCTGGTTTTACTGTTACAAATGTAGTGAACTTTAACAAGAGTAACAGTTGTAGGTACCTATTAAATTAATGACAAGCGGCCTAAATTAGTTAGTAAATAAATAATAATAAATTAATACATATGTGATTTAGCGATAACGATATATTATAATTTATAGTGCACAAGTGTTTCAGTGGACATTCGTATCCGTGTCCTCCGTATTGAACAGCGACCGGCTTTCCACTGCGCCACGGAGGTTATAAACGGAGACGTTACCAAATATAAAAGCAATAGAAAGCTCATTTTCGCATTACACCTACATAACGGGCACCTTTAACGCCATTTTCCTGGATTTGCTCTGTCCCCCGTGACATTAGGTCACTGTTATACGAACCTTATAGGAATATATTACACTTTTATTGGGACCATTAGGCTTCTCGTTGCTACCGTAAATTGGCCTTTTATATGTGGAATTAATTGGTATATGTGATGGTCAGGCTTTTACGATGATCCCGCTGGCAGGCAAAGCGGTTTTATGTTACAAAATCGTCTAGACTTGAAGTCGATTAGCGAAATCTATCCTTTAATGCGTGTACAGATTTCTTTACGAGCACTAGTTCTTATAAAAATATAGAGACATTTAACTACTTACTTAGTACTGGACCGGCCTTAGCCAGCAAAATTTACATTATAAACTTCAGATGTGTAATAAGTCAGAAGAAAAGTGCGTACGATAAATAATATTATTGAAGAAAAATAATTTCTTCAAAAAAAGAACTGCCCTCAAAACGTAACTGAAAAACTTGAAATAATTTCTTAGGATTAGTGGTTTTTACGTCTACATAGTTGGATGTATTACTACTACTATAAGAACTACTACTATTATGAATAGTACTACTCGTACTACTACTATTATTAATGGTACAACCGAATTGATAACCTCCTCCTTTTTTTTGAAGTCGGAAAATATGCCTAGTTTCTTTGACAAAAATGATGAAATTTACTTTCATCTATCTATCTATTTATTATGTATCTAATATATAGCTCAATATAAAATTGAGCTAGAATTTAATATTGAGATATAGCTGAGATACTATTTTTAAGGGTTTAATCTCAGAGTTTAATTAAGTGATTCAAATAAAGTATTTACATGTATTGCATTTAACATATTTGGATATTGTGATAAATTAATAATTCTATCACGATTTACGAGAGTCCTTTGTGTTAGTTGTACTGCAAATAACTGAAGCAATTTAGCTTTGCAATTATGAATTTAGATTTAAACTTGTTAACTCAAGATAGAGTAGATTTAGATGTTAATAGGTTAATTTAGACTGCTTCATAGAAAGCAAGCATTACACTTTATTGCAACTATGCAAACATAACTAACTTTACGAGGAGGTAAGTCAGTTGTGTTGTGTCCGGGTACCACCACCACAGTGCCAGATATTCTGCCGCCAAGCAGTAATGTGTAAACATCCCTGTGGTCTGGTGTGAATGCAACTGCTGATATTATAGAGCGTCCAACCGTTTATTTTCTTTTTGACAGCACCAATAAAAAAAACACACTAAACTTCACTTAAAGTGAAGTTCACTTTAAGTGAACTTTTGCGTAATATGACGCAGTTACGTTCTATTGGTGCTGTCAAAAAGAAAATAAACGGTTGGACGCTCTATAGTCAAAATCGTTCGAAGAACGACGTTACGTGGCCATTTAAATATATGTATTTACAAAAACACGTATTAGTTATCAGTGGTCTGGTTTTTATAGTACAAACTGTGCCTAGTTTGGGATCGGATGACGGTGTGTAAAAATAATAATATTTACACACACATCTCTCATCTTAAAAACAATGTCATCCCGCACTTTGCGGTTTCAAAGAAGTTTTCTTCCTCGCACCTTGAACCTGTCGAATAAATTGCCTGCCGAGGTTTTCCTGAATAATTACAGCATGGGGTTATTTAAAAAGGGAGTTAACAAATTTCTACGGGGTCGGCAACGCGCTAGTGATCCTGCTAGTGTTGCTAGCGTCCATAGGTTGCGGTGACTGCTTACCATCAGGCGAGCCGCATGCCTGTTTGCCACCTTGTTAGTATAAAAAAAAATAGATGGATAGACCATTCTTTATTGTGCATAAAAAAAAAACAGATACTAAAAGAAAAGGTATGAGTGGCCTTATCGCTAAAAGCGATGTCTTCCAGGCAACCTTAGGATGGGGAGGAAAATAAAGCAGTTATAAAGAGAAGAAAATTAGTTAATTAATTTACTAAGGTGTATGATTGTTTTAACAGGTTCCGGACGTACTTCCGGACGGCGATACTCTGCCGGTGGCGCGACGCGTGCTGGCGCAGGAAGCGGCCGCTGCCGGAATCGCCTCCGGATTGCATATCGCATTCCGGCAGTCGATCCAGATCAGGTTTTTACTCGTTAACGTAATTATTAAAAGTGATCCTTGGTATCATTTTAGCACAATCCATTGTTGTTTCGTCGCTTGACCTCGCTTGACATATTGGTAGGATCATTGGACAAGCTTCAGGGTTTAGACTAGACCGCAATTAAAGGTGATTGTGATAAGTTAGTCAGATTTAGAGAATTTTTGTGAAAAAAACGCATGCAGTTTTTGCTTCTCTCGCATTTACATTTATTGTAGCTTTTTATAATTTTATTTTAATTTTACAGGCCCGTTGGTGGGTATACACTCTGGTCGGTACCCAGTAGGTTGTGAGTTCGGTTCCCAGCAAAGTGTGGGTGTTATTTATCCATTTAAGTAGTAGTAGTATTTACAAAAACTACGTAGCGTAACTTCGTGACGTCATGAGCCCCCATTCCCGAACTTTGACGCTCTATATCTTTGGCAATTTCTATTAATTTGTTCAGTCCCAGTCCCCATTGTAATATAATATTCTGGGACAATCCACACACCGTCAACTGATCCTAAACTAGGCAGAGCCTGTACTATGGAAACCAGACAACTGAAACAAATACTTTTTTTTAAATAAATTTGTATACTTATATGGATAAATAACACCCAGACACTTGGTGGGAATCGAACTCACGACCATCGGGTAGCAGCCGGGGTGTCTAACTACTAGACCAACGGGCCCGTCAAATGTATTTACGCGAAATTAATGTTACAAAGGACCATGCCCATTTTGTGCCCCAGAAATGCCCAAATAAAGTATATTACAAGATTGTTCTAATAAATAAAAACTAGAATTATGTTGTTAATTTTAAATCATATGAAGCACTGGATAAAAAATAAAAAAAATAAGACGTTCTGTTGACATTGCAGTACCAGTGTATTTATACAAGCTTCACATACAACTGCCGGCAATCTAAAAATTCTGATCGAATTGAAAATACATAAATGTAATATTGATTTTATTTATATACTGTTTAAAAAAAAAATTACAAAAAAGACAAGCCCGCTGAGCTTCTTGCCGGATCTTCTCCGTAGCGGCCGCGTTACGATCCGGTGGTAGTTTGTAAAAATGATTTTTGTGTAAGTGCCTCCGTGGGGCCTATACATAATAAAGATATTTTGACTTTGACTTTACAAAATACCCCGTACAAAATAAATAAAAAATATTATTATTTTCACTGATGTGCAAACCCTATTTCAGTAAAATTAATAAAAAGTAAACTACGCAGAATGTACCTTCATTTATACCTAATTCGCGGAACGACAAAATTTTTAAAATACCTAACTTTATTAGGGCTGACAAAATTTTTGGCTTTGATAATTAATTATATTTTTTACGGGGTATTTTGTAACACGTTGTATACGTACTCCTTTTTAACCCTACAATTCCAGGAACTTTTTAACCCGTCCTTTACATTCTCAGTAGGGCTGCACCAATCTTCCAGAATACACTATTAAAATAATCCCCTTGGAAGTATTCGTCTCTACAGGTACCGAGGCACTCAGAGGCTCAAGAGGAAATACAACGGGCGAATGGCCGCGTTGGTCGTCTCGGATTCAAACAGACAACCACACGCAGAGACCGCCTTCGCTTGCTAGCTGCCCTAAGTGCCCACACCGGACCTATTATGACGGTAAGTCAGCTAGGCAACTGAATTTTTTGGGGAAGAAACTTTACTAGGTGGTTCCTCGGTAGGTGGTAGGTTCCTCGGTAGGTGGTAGGTTGCGTGGGACACCTTCGGAGTCGCTGGACGTTCGGGGTGTAGGCAAAGGACGTCCATTGAGAACGGCGGCTACTCCGAGGAGGACGGCGGCGGAGTTGCAACCCTCATCCCCGTGAGGACCGTAACAGGTTCCCCGGGGGCTACAATGCGCCCCCCGGCGGCGGGCTCAAAGGCAAGGCACTGAGAGGCTTCTGGTGCAGATCCCACCGGAGAGCTTTGGGGTCCCCCCCCCCTCTCATGTGCCGATGCGACAGCCGCGGGGATTTTAGTGTTTAACATGCCCCGGTCGAGCCCCACAGCTCCCGGGGACCTTTTGAAGGTTTCCCACGCGAAAAAAAAAGCGTTCCTCGTGCAAGGAGCCGTCCAGATAAATTACCACCGCAGTGTCAGATATTCTACCGCCAAGTAGCAGTGTGTAAAAAATTCTGTGTTCCGGTTTGGCTGGTAAAATTACCGGGCACAAAGTCTTAATATCTAATGTCTTAGGGTCGGCAACGCGCTAGTAATTCTTCTGGCGTTGCTAGCAACTATAGGCTGCGGTGACTGCTTTCCGTCAGGCGGGCCGCATGCTTGCTTACCTTAGTAGTATAAAAACATTTACCTACCTGGTCGCCGTAGGAGTAGAGGCTGACTTATGTAGGAGTTTTACCCACTAAAAGCTTCCTGGTGGTAGCCTTATCAAAGCTATGGAGACTCTGGGCTCTCCATTCAGACCTTGCCAGAGTCCAGTACTGAACGCTCCGCTGGGGCCGTCCCTGGTGCATAAATGCAGCTGCCCCAATTATACTGTCGGAACCAATGATATTTTATACAATAGATATACCATTAGCCCACGAAAAGTGAAACAACGAAATTCACCCAAATTGGGTGAACTGTAAGTCACGCGTCGGTAAAATGTAACGAACGTGATGTGTGCCTTTGAAAATTGAGTAAAATGTCTTCATGTGTATTTAGAAAATGCACAAAGTACTGTACAAAAGTAAATAATAAGGAAAAGATATTATACCTTAACTACCTAAAATATGAGAAAATATTTTAATTACATGAGTCATAATTTTTGAAGTAGGGTTATAACATATTATCTATGGTATGGAATATCATTGGGGTGGACATTTTAATTTAAATTACTGTCCGATTAGAGCTAACCTTTATTTATTTGCTTATTCTGTTTCAGCTTTCATACATGGAAGGAAAGTGTAAATATTAAACAAAAATAGTGAGACATGGTCGAAACTATAGAATATTGCAAAATGTTGTGTTACAAGTGTTTATTATGGATACTTTTCTCATCATATCAGCAACGTTTCATCGTTTCAGTAACAATGTTTTTAATATCGTGAAAAGAGTTTATGAATATTAATAAAATGTGTTTGTTGATGGAATTTTAATATAATAAAAGTGTATGTGAAAGTTTGCCTAAATGTTATGAATTGTTAGACTTATATTAGATATATTTAATTTAATGTTATTAAAAAACTCATCTAGTCAGACAGACGTAGGTAGGTACTCTATCAAAATGTACCACTTCGATATTATCTACAACCCTTTTTAATATTACTTGAAAGATTAGATCTTAAACGAGTAAATAATTGGTGCATTACTTTTTTTTAACGTCTTTCAATTAATTTTATAACTTTCGTAGCCTTACCCGAGAGCCTTACGTAATCCTACTTGTTTCAATTAGCATTTTAATGGCAGGACTTAAGGATTGTAATCAGCAGACATTTTGAAGTAGGCTGTATGTTCACTCACAATGCATTGGGCCCGTGAAAGAAAAACGCGTGCCTTTTTCCTTATTTATCATATTTTCCGAATTTATCGCAATGCGGTACATAAGCAAAATATTTATTGAAACTAAATATTTACAGTTTATTTACAAACATGTACACTTAAACTAGGTAAAAAACTTCCTCAAAGTTGTACATTATTTTGTTTTTTCCTCGCAACTGTGTTAAAAAACGTCGTATGAAACTCGTGAGCTCTGCTCATCACACATTACGCTCTCGCCTACGGCTCGGGCTGCAACCCATAGATAGCCTCGTGTGTAATGAGTCACTTGTCATAATACAAGATATACTTTGTAAAAACAACACCCAAAAACCCTTTTTATGATTTGTTTACATTTTATTTTTTGGTATTTCGGATAGGGTATAGTTTTTGATAGTAACCGCTAGAGGCGCTGGTGTGTTGTTCGAGGTTCTAGTAGAAGTCCAGGAACACCTGCTATTGTTACCTAGTTTATTATTGTTTTACATATTTGTGGGAAAGCTTCTTTGACAACAGCTAGATCCCTAAAGATTCCTCTTTGGACAGCTAATTAGTTCCACCCAAACTGAATTCTCGTGATACCGACAGCTACATTTCTGTTACTCATTATAGGCACATATGTTTAGTAAAGTAATTATTAATAAGCACACAACCTCAGCCACCTCAATTAGAATATCATGTTATAGTCACAAAGCCAAGGCTGTAATTGAGTTACGGTAAACCTTGGCATATTAATTTGACGAAATTCGATGCGCATGAAACACATCTATGCTAAATTAAGTCACAGACAAAGATTTAGATTCTTTTTCACTCACAAAATTTGCTTTTTCCTAGTTCTCTTTTTATAATTTAAAAAAATTAAATAAAAAATAGAAATAAATTGATTAATTCAACTGTCAATTCCGAAAAAGGTTATGCGCTTATTTTATTTTACAAGTTATATGTATTTAGTTTTTCCTGATACTTGTATGTACGTACATATATTGTTTTATGATGTTTTATAGGAAATTAATAATAATCATATTCATTACAATTTAGTATAATATTTATTATATAAATAGAAAGGCTTTGATTATTGACATTATTCGTTCCGGGACCGGAACGCCAAATAATTAATTCGTATTTCATTCCAAAAACTGTCGACTGAGTCGCGAACAATCACTAGATTTTGTAGATGTAGTTCAAACGCCGTATAATTACTAATTAGTAGTGGTTATTCGACTATGAACATTATTATATTACTAATACTCAAGTCGACCGACGACATTGCTCGCGTCGCAGGCAACCGGTGGATGCAAATAGCAAATTGTCGTTCATTGTGGCGGTCTAAGGGGGAGGCATTTGTTCAGCAGTGGACGTCTTCCGGCTGGTGATGAATATTCAAGTCGAATGCGTACATTAGTAGTTGTAGATGATTGGAATCGTCGGATTAGTAACAGTCGCGCATCTTTAAATACACACTGTGTCATCAATAACATGAGTCGGACTACAATTTGCTGTATGCAAGCACCGCTTGCCTGCGTTTCGCACAATGTACTCAGACCACCTAGTGGGAGACCTAGGAACGTTGCTTCTTTAGGTTCGTGGTTGCCACTCTAAAAATTTTCTTCCACATCGGTTATCGATGCTTCAAGCCATTGGGCCTGCTCATTGCCACTTCGACTTGCAAATACTGAGATACAGACTTTGCTTCTTCGGCAATTTCCTTATTCCAAATTTTATCGTTTAAAGAAGCTTGGAGCATAAATTTATAAAAGTCTCTCTCCATAGCTGTATGATATCCTTGTGTGTGGCTGTGCTTATCTAAGGGCCAGCAGTTAAGAATCACGTCCTTATACACTGTATACATTACACTAAAATAAAGAACAAGAATAGATGGTACACTAGTACTAGTGTACTGAGTGTACTGTCCGCCCCATGTGTATTTTTATTCTATATAAAATAAAACCAAACCGCAATGTATTGAACTCTATTTTAATAATCCAGTACGAGCTGTATTATTCAGAGCTGTATGTGTACCGAATATCAGCAGCAGAGATCGGAATAAGTAGAGTATTTCGTTCCTCAGTTTAGGTAACTAAACTGAGCATAGAGTGGATAATAACTCCTCAAAAATCCTGGAATAACTATAACGACGTTTTACTCCCAGGATTTAAAAAAATCACGAATTATTTATTGAACTTTATTTATAAAAATTGTATCAAATAAAAGTGTTATGTTGTAAGTGGGTAAAATAAAATTAAGTTGACGGTTTTATGGTTATGCTTTTTATTTTTTAAATCAGTAATTATAAATTAAGTTCAATAAATAATAAAAACGTCCTTGTATTATCCACTTTATGTTATGTACTTCTTTCCTCGAAGTTTAGGTAAATATACTCTACCTATTCCGTCACACACACACCCATATAAAATAGCCGTGTTTTTAGTTCTGTAACTGTATTACTTACATTGTGGTCATTACCTTGCGATTTGGCGATTACGTTAGGTGGCTTCACTTACGCGTTGCTAGGCGTTTCGTATTGAAGTCATTCGATATTGGTGTCGTGTAAAAACTCTGTATCAATTCCTTTAGATAATATATAAGAGGAAAGTAAATTCAGACCGTATATTGGTAGTTTTAAAAGTCATTATTGTAAAGCCCGATTGAGGGTTACCTTTACTTTAAGGAATGTAAATAATTAAAATAATGTATATAGATATATAGTACTTACCTTAAGTATTACTCGATAATAAATTGCGAGCTCAGTATTTTAATTAAAATAAACGTTCAATCGACGTTAAATACTCAAAATGTAAGTTATATGATTGTGAATTATTTATAGACTAATTTATTACTAAATGAAATTTATGAAATTCCTTAAACGATAACTCTCCCTCGTAGTTTCACGTTTATATTCTAATTGTAGGTACCTAGCTGTTTAATCGTTTAAACGAGTTTGGGATATTTATAATTGTAAGGTAGAATTTATACCTATTATATTTAAAGCAAATAATAACTATCTACATTCCGCCGCTAACATCTTAAGTTCCAATGACGAATTTTTAATATTCAGTGTACATAAATAATATTATGAAATGAAGCATAGCTATCTATGTATTTACTAATTAAAATTAAGCTTTATTATTGACTAGATACGACTTACATAAGAGCACATACGATACGCATGGTATCATTGATCAGCGATTTGGCCAGGGGCATAACTGACGCGTGGCGTTGATAGTATCAAAATCGCTCGTTTCAGCGAGTAAATCGCTCGTTTAAACGAGTAAATCGCTCGTTTCAGCGAGTAAATCGCTCATGTTAAAATTGTAAGTGGTTTAGTTCTAGGTCTCAGTATCAAAGTTCCAAGAAGCGATTAAATCGCTGATGTAACAAGAATCGTGTGTGAAATTGGATTGCAACATCGATGAAATTACGAAATAATGCGAATGATTCTTAAGACATTCTTAACATTAGAAATTTTATAAGTAAGTATGTATATATTTTTGTAAATAAGATAATAAGTGTGATATTTTATAGACACTTGTTTATTTTGTCTTTGTTAAATAAGTATTTATACAAAAGGTATATTTTGACCAAATTAAATCCGAATTCCTTGAGAAAGACTGCATTTTTACTTTACGAGTAATTACCTTATTGCGCTGTACTGTACGACCGTGAAAGTTACTATACGTTGACGAAGATGGCATGGTTTATTGAAAATATCATTCCGAGAACTACATTATCTTTGAGACAAAATTCTCTAGTAAGTATCAATGTCGAATAAATCGTAAATGAAGGTGAAGAAAGCCTTCGTTACCAGTGTTACTACCAGTCTTAACTATCGAACGGGTATTTTTTTCGCCTGTGGTATGTGATGGACAATTTTTATTTCCCATATTATTACTGGCCAATATGATTGTTGAACATTCTTCCTTTTTCCTAAATTAATCACACAAATGTAGCAGAAGTACCAGGAAATCACAAGATACAAGGACACTCTCGCCTCTTGATGCATCAAAAATGAAGATGGTTTGGATTAAAAAAATTAATACCAACAGAAATAGGGGAGCATATGACACAAGAAGCAGCGTTTTGTAACCGTTTTAAATAGAAAATAAGTTTTTTTTATATACTTCCAACAGAAACACGACACCTCTCAAATCGAGGCTTCGAAGTTTAGTTGATGTTTTTAGTGTACCCGACTCTGTATAATAAAGGGTGTATTAAGATACACACTGTGTCATTATTATTATGAGTCGGACTAAAATTTCCTGTATGCAAGCACCGCTTGCCTGCGCCTCGCACAATGTACTCAGACCACCTAGTGGGAGACTTAGGAACGTTGCTTTTTTCGGTTCGTGGTTGCCGCTCTAAAACTTTTCTTCCACGTCGGTTATCGATGCTTCAAGTGATTGGGCCTGTTGCCACTTCGACTTGCAAATACTAAGAGACAGACTTTGGTTCTTCGACAATTTCCTCATTCCAAATTTTATCGTTTAAAGCTGTATGATATCCTTGTGTGTGGCTGTGCTTATCTAAGGGCCATCAGTTGAGAATTACGTCCATATACACTGTATATATTACACTGAAAGAATAAGAATAGATGGTACACTAGTACTAGTGTACTGAGTGTAGTGTGCGCCCCATTTATTTTAACTCCATCTAAAACAATACCAAACCGTAATTAGTAATAATTTATGTAGTAATTTCGATGTTAATTTCGATGTAATGTTGGCCATGAATAAAGTTTTTTCTTCTTCTTCTTCTTAATATATTGAATACAATTTTAATAATACAGTACGAACTGTATTATTCAGAGCTGTATGTGTACCTACATCATCAGCAGAGATTGTAATAAGTAGAATATATTTACCTAAACTTTGAGGAATTAAGTAAGTAACATAGAGTAATACCTTCTCAAAAATCCCGGAATACCTATAACGACGTTTTACTCCCGATTGTAGGTAAAATAACGGCTGTCCTTTTAGGGAAGTTCAAGTAACACAACGCGACATGGAGAGAGCTATGCTCGGAGTTTCTTTGCGCGACAGTATCCGAAATGTGGAAATTCGCCGAAGAACCAAGGTCACCGACATAGCTCTCAGAATCTGCAAGTTGAAGTGGCAATGGGCAGGCCACATCGCTCGAAGAACCGATAACCATTGGGGAAGAAAGGTTCTCGAGTGGCGACCACGAAGCGAAAGACGCAGCGTTGGCAGGCCTCCCACTAGGTGGACAGACGGACGGACGGTGGATGCAAATAGCCAATTGTCGTTCACTGTGGTGTTCTAAGGGGGAGGCCTATGTTCAGCAGTGGACGTTTTCCGGCTGATGATGATGAGGTAAAATAAAATTAAGTTGTCTGTTTTATAGTTATGATTTTTATTTTTTAAATCAGTAATTTGTAATTATAAATAAAGTTCTATACATAATTAAAACGTCCTTATAATTACTTTGCGATTTTAGAGGAGGTATTATCCACTTTATTAGGTACTTAATTCTTTCCTCGAAGTTTAGGTAAATATACGCTACCTTTTCCGTCACACACGCACACATATAACCAAACATAAACCCATTTAAAAATAGCCGTCTTTTTAATTCTGTAACTGTATTACTTATACTGTGGTTTACCTTGCAATTTTGGTATTACATTAGGTGGTTTCACTTACGCGTTGCTTGCATAGCAAATTTTGTCTTGTAGTCATTCATATTGGTTTCTTGTAACAACTCAGTATCAATTCCTTTAAATAATATACATAAGAGGAAAGTAAATTCAGACCGTATACTGGTAGTATTAAAAGTCATTATTGTTAAGCCTGATTGAGGGTTACCTTTACTTTATGGAATGTAAATAATTAAAATAATGTATACAGATATTGTACTTACCTTAAATATTCCTCGATTATAAATTGCGAGCTCAGTATTTTAATTAAAATAAACGTTCAATCGACGTTAAGTACTCAAAAGTAAGTTAAATGATTGTGAATTATTTATAGACTAATTTATTACCAAATGAAATTTATGAAATTCCTTAAACGATATACCTCCCTCGTAGATTCACGTTTATATTCTAATTCTACGTAGTTTAGTTTTAAATAGTTTTTTTTTTGTTTAATTAAAGATGAAAACAACATTCTGTTTCAGGATAATTTATTGTTACTAAATGAAAATATTGCTACTATTCATTTGATGTTAGCGTCTACGACACAGTGTATACTAATGTAGACGTTATCGAGCATGCTGTTCAATGTACAATTTTTCTTTTTCAATAAATAAATATTTTATTATTATTATTAAATCTCAGTATCAAAGTTCCAAGAAGCGATTAAATCGCTGATGTAAGAAGAATCTTGTGTGAAATGGCCCCAACTTATTTAGGGATTTCAACATTGACGAAATTACGAAAGAATGCTAATGATTCTTAAGACATTTTTAACATTAGAAATATTATAAGTAAGTATGTATTTTTGTAAATAAGATTGTAAGTGCGATATTTTATAGACACTTGTTTATTTTGTCTTTGTTAAATAAGTATTTATAAAAAAAGGTATATTTTGACCAAATAAAATCCGAATTCCTTGTGAAAGACTGCATTTTTATTAACCGACTTCAAAAAAGGAGGAGGTTCTCAGTATATATGTATATACTTTTCATTTACCTTTTCAATACAATATTGTCAATAGTATTTTTTTTAAATACGTAAAAGGAGCTACACAAACACACACACGCACACTCTCTCACACACACACACTATTATTGACACATATTGAGCATGTACGGCTAGCCATACGGCAACGAGGATGGCATGGTTTAATGAAAAAACCATTCCGAGAATTACATTATCTTTGAAGCAAAATTCTCTAGTAAGTATCAATGTCGAACAAAACGTAAAGGAAGGTGAATAAAGCCTTCGTTACCCGTGTTACTATCCCGTCCCACCAGTCTTACTACCAATAGTTAAACGGGTATTCTTCGCCTGTGGTACCTGACTGCTCTAGTAGAATAACACGGGACAATTTTTATTTCCCACATTAGCAGTTCAATTGTTAAACATTCTTCCTTTTTCCAAAATTAATCACACAAATGTAGCAGAAGTACCAGAAAAGCACAAGATATAAGGACATCTCGCTTCTTGATACACCCAGAATGAAAATGGTTTGGAACCAACAAAACTAGGGGAGCATATGACATAAGAAGCAGCGTTTTGTAACCGTCTGTGGTAACCCTCATTTGAGAGATAAAATCTGCTACTTAACAATATACCTAGACCAGTCATACTGGATGGCACAAGACGTGAGGCCTCCTCGGGACGGGAGGCTGAATTTGAAATATAGCGTTCCTCCCACAGAATTAGATTATTTTTGGATGATTCCCAATAGTTCAATTGATCTCTGTTCCATGGAACTAGCGAGCCTATTTATTCCCAGTAGTCTCTACTACGATTCCCATCGAACGGTATTTTTTTGACGAATGTATTTATTTATAAGCCAATAACTACCTGACAAAAACATACAGTAAAGTTCTGTTTTAAAGTGAGGAAATGAAGTCCTTTCATTTAATATCCCATAGTTACGCCTAAGAACGCCTCATGGCTTCATTGAAAGGAAACAATAAATATAATTGTAAGCACAAAAAGCCCGTCTGAGAACAAACAAAATGGGCTTCAATCACATTATTCATACATATATTATCAATACGTATACAGATGTATACGTATGTATATATGTATTTCAACTCGTCATATAAGACCATTCATTTGATAGCCATAGGTATTATGATAGAATAAAAAATACAAAACGTTGACCGACGGCCGGCATTTTTTGTTATTTTAAATATAGCCTATGTATATACAACTAAGACGAATACATATTATAAGTCATAGATCATCAAGCCGTTTTGCTGTAAGCCGTGCCAAAGATATAGACATACATAAGTACATACATACTTACATACATACATACTCATACAAAACGTAGCCCTGATCCTGGGCACAAATATTTTCATTTGCGTTCTTAAAATTATCCATTTAGACACAGAATCTACATAAATACCAACCTTGTCTACTTTACTTTGACTTAGATAACTTGAACCATGATTTACGTATAACTTAATTGAAATTAATTACTTGCGAATGCCATGAAGAAAAACTTAGTTAAGTAAATGTAGGGACTTTTCACTGAAGCATTAGCAAATTAATATTCAGGATTTATAAATAAATCAGATTAGTGATAACTATGAAAGCGCTAGAAACTCGTAAGAGAAATAATAGTAATATATCAACTAATTACTGGAAATATAGGTGAAGGACACTGTAGCTGGCAAAATTACAGTGTTCAAGATACTTAATAACTAAAGTCTCGGATAATGAGCAGTGTAGCCTTCTATACTTATGTAAGCGTGTCGAAAAACGCTTTGCTTGTCTTGAGAAAAAGAAAACAAAATTCTCTTTATTTTATACTGGCTGTATAAGTATTAAAAAAAAGATGAATGAAACCTGTTAAGCCATTCTTAAGTTACGGCGGCTTACTTATTATACAGTATGTAACAGTAGTGTGTACGTATTGTATGTATGTGAGGTGTTCATAATAATAATAATACCAGCCCTTGTTTATGTCCCACTGCTGGGCACGGGCCTCCCCACAAGATGAGGGGGCTTAGGCCATAGTCCACCACGCTGGCCAAGTGTGGCTTGGCGGACTTCACACGTCTTTCGAGAACTAGTTAGGCATACTCAGACATGCAGGTTTCCTCACGATGTTTTCCTTCACCGAAAGTAGCACCTAGTAACAATCGCACAAAGACGATTCGCACATGATTCATTGAAGAAATCAGAGGTGCGAGCCGGGGTTTGAACCTGCGCACCTTGTTTCCAAGGCAAGCGCTCGCCCACTGAGCTGTTACCGCATTTCATAGCTAGGAGGTGTTCATAGCTAGTTGTAAACATTGTTCGGTAAACGATCATTTGGGTAAGCAGCGTTAGGCAAGGTCAATCCTTAGTTGGGAACCGTTTAGTTTGAGCTGAGCAAATCCGTGCTTCAGAGGGCACGTTAAAAGTCGGTCCTGACTGTTGTCAACTAGACAGCAGTCGCTAAGCTCAGAGAGCTACTATCCCTTTGGCCTTTTAGTTTGTTGTAATCTTTGTCCTAATTTATTGTTTTCTTCTTTTCTCCCTTGCTTTATGTTTCGAATGGCATGACACACTATCGCTAATGTCGATTCAATTGTAACAAAACAATGTTTAAAAAAAGAGCGAAAAAATGACAAGCCCGCTGAGTTTCTTGCCGGATCTTCTCAGTTGAGGCCGCGATGTGATCCGGTGGTAGCTATTAAAAAAATTACCATTCAAAAGTGCTAAAGTTAAGCCTATTTAAAAAAAAATGTGCGTGCGTGGAGACCCTCCGTGCGGAAGAAGTGAAACTTCATTCTCGCTCAGTCGATCGGTCGTTCGGTCGGTCCCTCACTCACTCACTCACTCACTCACTCACTCACACACACTCACACACACACACACACACACACACACACTCAACTCAACTCAACTCGCCCCAACTCGCCCCAACTCACCCCAACTCACCCGAACTCGCCCCAACTCGCCCCAACTCGCCCCAACTCGCCCCAACTCACCCAACTCACCCCAACTCACCCCAACTCACCCCAACTCACCCAACTCACCCCAACTCACCCCAACTCGGCCCAACTCACCCCAACTCGGCCCAACTCGCCCCAACTCGCCCCAACTCGCCCCAACTCGCCCCAACTCGCCCCAACTCACCCCAACTCACCCCAACTCACTCCAACTCACTCCAACTCACTCAAACTCACTCCAACTCACCCCAACTCACCCCAACTCACCCCAACCCACCCCAACTCACCCCAACTCACCCAACTCACTCAGTGACGGCGTCACATGAGCGCTTTCATAACCTTAACAAATTTACGCCTATCGCCTATCGTTTAACACCTATCACTTAACGCCTATCACCTATCATTTAACGCTTAACGCGTTATGTGATAACATTTTTGGAAGTCGCATAAGAAGTTTCACTTCAAAAAGTATGTAACAAAAGCCCTGTTGGATCACTTGGGGGTATTGTTCAGTGTATCAATATAATTATATGTATGTAAAGCTCATCATCATCAGCAGCCGGAAATACGTCCACTACTAAAAAAAGGCCTCTCCATTAAAAGGAAGGGTTGCCATAAACCCCATGCTTGGCAGGCGTCTTGGAGATTGCAGTATGGGTGACAGATAAATTCAAAAGAACGACGCTGCCGCCGGGAAGACTCCCGTTCTCACTTAGTCACCTTACGACACCCAACGAGAAGAGATGGAGGGATGCAATTCTAACCCGGCACCCCGCGGGTATTTATGTACCAAACTCATTTGTTAATATTTGTTGAATAATATCTCCAGTAATCCAACAGGGTTTTTGCTACAACTGTATATTTATAGATTTTATGGAAAATTCCTATTTTTTTTTCAGATGATCTTGTTTCCAGAATACCTATGAGAACATAGCGTTGCAGCTCCAACTATAGTTACTCGAATTTACTCAGAAACTTTTATTTCATTCAAGTTACTTTTCTACGCTAAAGTTGTAAAACTTTTATATAGAGTGAATAGTTTTAGGATCTAGATAATAGTATTAAAGTTGCGAGTTACAAAGAGAACGGCGTAGCAGTGAGCAAGTATGTAGAGATGGTTGCGGACAGTAAGGCTGGAAAGTTTAAGGGATTTTTCATATCCATTTTTCAAATCCCTTCGAAGTAGCCGAGAAGTTAAAAAAAAAATTTAGAGTTCCCAAATCTGGGGCCATACATTTGATTTATAATTTAGCCCCTTACCTAAATCAACGCTTCGTTCCAATAAATATAAAAAAATGTATATTGAACCTTTAATAAGTAATTGTTATTCCTATTTCAAGCTCAATATAAGTATCGTAGCCGGAGAATTATTGAAGTGAAACTTCTTATGCGACTTCCAAAAATGTTGCTATGCCAAAATCCTGTAAGCCAGGATCTACAGTGGTCACCAGTGAAGACACCGAGGTTTGACCCTCGGCGAGTCCCGGAGAAACGCTAAATTGTCTTGGAACCCGCATCGAATTTAATCAGAAAAGTGAACAGGAGGAGTAGGAAAGACAAATTCCACTTCCCTCCTTGGCAAAGCGGGAGACAAACAACAAATTTATAAGCCGGTTTAACCGCAGAAATGAAGACTCTTACAGACTGACTAACAATTTAGTCCATCTGTAAGGCACCACGGATTGTACTAAACTTAAGGGACCTATTTGAGCTTTATACTTGGTTATGATAATAGGTATGGCAGAATTGCTTGAAAGCACGGAAATTTTCCTTCGCCGACATAAGGTCCGAATAATAAATAGCTCCAGTTGATGTGATTTCCAGATTATTTAACATGGTGTGACGTTCGTTTTGCCAGAGACTACACTCCCAATGTATATGATGAGCAGATTGTTCGTATTCATTATTCGCCGTGGAACATTGGCACAAAGGTGAATTTACTAATTTGAACGAGAATAATTTACTTTTAAAGTTGCCATGGCCTGTCATAAATTGAGAAACACAATGGTCTACCAATGGTATTGATATCTCAATCCATGTGTTCGCGAGACGCTCACGGACATTCGGAAAGAATAAGTAAAGCTGACGACCCTTGGAGGACGCATCTCATCTAGCCTGCCACTCGGACAAAAGATGTTCATAGACTACAGATGGTGGATTAAATAATCTCGCGATTTTTACACGGTCACGCGTCGATAAGAACTCTGTGTTAATATTCTCACGTATAGAATAGTATAGTGCCGCCCGTCTTTGTACCTCTAAGTCGATTGGAAGTACGCCTGCAAGTACCGGTAATGCCTCTGTACTAACCGTTCTGTATGCCTTACACAAAACTATCAGCGCGAGACGTTGACTCTGTAACAGTTTACGTCGTGCCGCCCCGACTGGTGCTCCGTAGCACATACAGCCTAGATATGTAGCTCCGTAAATAATTTTCAAAGTATTGAACGAGAGTCCCCAGGTCGAAGTCAATATTCTTGTGAGGCATACAATAAGGCATAGAAGTTCCGTTTCGCTTTTTCTCCTACAGTTTTTATATGCTCAATAAATGGAAAATTATTTTCAAGTACTAACCCGAGATAACACACAGAGTTCTTCTTTTTTATAGTCGCGTTGTTGAATTTAATACGCGGCGGTCCGATAAGATTTCCTTTTAATAAAAGTTGATATGTTTTTTGAGGTGCACAAGTAAGCCTGTTTCGGTCACCCCAGGCAGACATCATGTGTAGACATGTTTCCGCTGACCCCTCAAGACCGGACCTAGCATTGGACTCTATAAGAAGTAGACCATCATCTGCTTAACCGGTTAGAGAGCATCCCTGTGGTAATGGCAATCCTAAGAAATCGTCAAACATGTGTACATGTCTATGTACATGTAAACATGTGTACATGTCTATTTTTATTTATTATTATTTTTTCTGCTATTTATTTTTGTACAATTTGTTTTGTGTGTTACAAATAAATTATTCTTTGTTTCTTTCTTTCTTTCAAACCCCAAATTCCAGAGATAAGGGCTCAGGACAGAACCTTGAGGGCAGCCGACCGTAAGTTCTTTACACACGGCATGATGGCCAAGTTTCAACTTTGCTGTCCCTTGAGAAAGGTATGAGTAAATTAATGAATAGATGTTAGTAAAGCAACCGCGCGATTTCAGCTTAAGAAGTAACATCGGCCACCGAGCATCATCAAAGGCGCCTGATAAATCAAGGAAAATACCCAACACGTATTTATATTCGGAAGTATTTATTTATGGTTTTTCTAACTTCGATAGCCGCGTCAACCTACAGTTGACGCGGCTATCGTATATATTTTCCGGGAGTGAATCCAAATTCCCTCGGACTAAACGTAGGGCCACCCGGCAACAAGCGCGGCACTATTAGGCGTTCTAGGAGTTTGTCCAGAGATGGTAATAGTGTAATTGGGCGATATGATTTCGGATCATCAGGGGGTATTATCCGGATAAACCCGCGCCGCCATATACGAGGAGAAACGCCTTCAGCTATACAACGATTATAAACGTTTAATATTGATTCAGCGGATAATCTACATGCTTCTTTTACCTTTTTTGATAGACTGACTGATAGACTGATTGATAGACTGACTGATAGACTGACTGATAGACTGACAGATAGACTGACTGACTGATAGACTGTTTGATAGACTGACTGATAGACTGACTGACTGATAGACTGACTGACTGATAGACTGATTCATAGACTGACTGATAGACTGACTGATAGACTGACTGACTGATAGACTGACTGACTGATAGGCTGTTTGATAGACTGACTGATAGACTAAATGATAGACTGGCTGATAGACTGGCTGATAGACTGACTGATAGACTGACTGATAGACTGACTGATAGACTGGCTGATAGACTGACTGATAGACTGATTGATAGACTGGCTGATAGACTGACTGATAGACAGACTGACTGATAGACTGACTGACTGATTGACTGACTGATTGACTGACTGATTGACTGACTGATTGACTGACTGATTGACTGACTGATTGACTGACTGATTGACTGACTGATTGACTGACTGACTGATAGACTGTTTGAAAGACTATAGTTTAGTTTAGTGTAGTCAGCACAAGAGAATTGTTTTCTTTTTACACAAATTGACCAATGAAAACCTCACTATCAACTCAATTTAGTAGCTGTCAAAGTCAAAATAAAATAAAATTAATAAATTTAGTTTAAATGAACAACAGAATAGGATAAATGATTTTCTAAACTTAATTTAGAATTATTTTTGTGTAGTTTAGTGTAGTCAGATGAACAAGAGAATCGGTACCATTATTATAGTATTCGTTGTAAAGAACCCGAAAATAAAACGAATTTCATACAACATTTATTTATATTGTCAACAAACTGCAACCTTTTGTCATTGTGCCTAGTTCTATGGAGCCACTATTTTTTATAGATTGCGTGCCTGCCTTGTTATGATAAGAAATTCATCAATTTTCGGTTAAAAAAAACAGATTGCTCTTATTCTCTGGTACAGAAATAGAAACTGCTTGCAGAATACGAAACTATAAGTAAACAGACGAAAAATTATAAAGGCTCATGCAATTTTGTAATTGGTCAAAATCTCCTAACAAATCATAATGTGGACATTATAGACATAATGGACATTCGTCTTTATATATTTGATACATCCCGCTCAAAATCTGAACCCAATAGCATTTATTAAGATAGTGTTTTACTTTTTAATTGAAATAAAATAAATAAAAGGGCTTTAATGTAAACATTGTTCGGTTAAATCTCAATAGGTATTGTTTTGGATTGTTTAGCGTAAACCTAGCGATGGCTGCCACAACAAAACAGTTTATATTAAGCGGAAAACATATCTCTGTTACAGTAACTGGGTTGTGGCCATAAAGTTGACTGTCTTAGTAATAATAATAATAATATTGTCCTCCTGGCCGATACGACAAATCTTTCACAAGATGAGCCATCTACGAGGGATATATTATAATGTATAAGCGCTTGTGTAGTCACAAGTGTAATCTCCCTCTCTTATTTTCGCAATAAATATTATAGTAGATGTTAAGGTCGATATGGCATCAAAAATGTCACAGGGGTCAATCCTGAAAAACAGCGCTGCACGGAAATATGTATACCAGTGCACAAATACGCTGAGTGGCTAACCTGTTGGAAATGAACGTATACATTTTATTATTTTTATGTGTGGTTGTGTGTAATTTCATTTAGCTTTTTGTAATATTTTTCCGGCGAATAAATATTCTTTTCTTTCTTTCTTTCTCTCTCTCTCTTCCTTTACTCTTCCAAACCGATTTGACGGAAGACCGACACGACCTCACAACAATTCGGTTCATAGAATTTATTTTTATTAACACGCTTTTATTAGCTTGACCTGTATGTATGTATGTATGTAACTATGTATGTATGATGGTAATGGAATCTTGCGATACAATTTTGACCCACTTCTACACGTCCAAAACATTTGAAATTTTGCACATGTATCAAGGACCGGTGACAATACAATAATATGGTATCATCAAACTGATCTGATGCTGGGGCTCGAAGGTGGATGAGGGAACCCTTGGATTGCTACTAGTAAACACATCGAGTTTGGGCTCATTTGATTTGTTTTAAAGAGTTCTTTTCACTTTGACCACTAATGAAGACCTGATGATGGAACAGGAAGGTAGGTAACGGAACCCTGGAACGGCTACTAGTAAACACATCGAGTTTGGGTTCATTTAATTAGTTTTAAAGAGCTCTTTTCACATGAACCATTAATCAGGACCTGATGATGGAACTGGAAGCTGGGCGACGGAACCCTGGAATGGCTAAGAGTAAACACATCGAGTTTGAGCTCATTTAGTTCGTATTCAAAAGTTCTTTTCAATTTGACCATTACTGAGGGCCTGATGATGGAACAGGAAGGTGGGTGACGGAACCCTGGAACGGCTACTAGTAAACACATCGAGTTTGGGCTCATTTCATTTGTTTTAAAGAGTTCTTTTCACTTTGACCATTAATGAGAACCTGATGATAGAACAGGAAGGTGGGTGATGGAACCCTGGAATGGCTACTAGTAAACACATCGAGTTTGGGTTCATTTAATTAGTTTTAAAGAGCTCTTTTCACGTGAACCATTAATCAGGACCTGATGATGGAACTGGAAGCTGGGCGACGGAACCCTGGAATGGCTAAGAGTAAACACATCGAGTTTGAGCTCATTTAGTTCGTATTCAAAAGTTCTTTTCAATTTTACCATTACTGAGGGCCTGATGATGGAACAGGAAGGTGGGTGACGGAACCCTGGAACGGCTACTAGTAAACTCATCGAGTTTAAGCTCATTTGATTCGTATTAAAAAGTTCTATTTACTTGCCCAATAATCATGGTTGATGATGGAAATGAAAGGTGGTTGACGGAACCCTGGAATGATTACTAGTAAACCCATCGAGCTTGGACTCATTTGATTTGTATTAAGAAGTTATATTCACATTGCCTAATACGTGGACCTCTTGATGGACTCGGAAGGTTGGTAACGGAACCCTTGAATACTACTTGTGAAGCTATTGACTTTTAGCGTACTTTCGACTGTTTAAAGGGTAAATACGTAGTACTTTCTTAAACTCATTCAGATATCTACGCGTAATATCTAGTTTAGTAAAAATATGTTTTGCCACAACCTGCCTACGATTCAAGCTACGAACAAATCAATACTTGTGCTAATTTTATCCGTTGTTTAGGCGAAAATATCTAAGAATAAAAAGTATAAAATAAATTACTAGTTTAAAAAACTAAAAATACACGCTTTTATAAGGACTAAGTACTGCACTAAAAAGCAATAAATAAATTATCGAAACCGTTCTTTCTTTCTTTCTACCCCGTGCTTGTAATTTGTGAATTATATTTATGTGTATAAGCGTGGGGCGCCTTTTCTGAATAACAGCTTAACATTTCTGTCAAATTTCAAGAACGCTAAGTATTTGTATTCACATGGCAATAATTTGTAATCATTTACAGAGAAAAAGCGCCCCACGCTTTTTCACATAAATATAATTCACAAATTACAAGCACGGTGTAGAAAGAAAGAAAGAACGGTTTCGATAATTTATTTATTGCTTTTTAGTGCAGTACTTAGTCCTTATAAAAGCGTGTATTTTTAGTTTTTTAAACTAGTAATTTATTTTTTATTAAATTTGTATTGGGAGAATTCTCATTTCTTTAGTAAGTAAAATATTTAAACCTTAAACCATAAGGTTATTTATCGCTAACTTCGCGGCCTTAGTACAATAAAGCGAATCGGTATCTCTCGGATTATTGCGTGTACTGGCGGTAATAGAATTGTTTGTGTTCAACTAAACACTATCTGACGTAGTCCAACATCCGGGATATGTCCTGAAAAGGACAAGTATTGTTTTTACATAAAGGAGGTAAAGCAGTGAAGTATTTATGGTAACGTGAATAACTTATACTAATTAAGTTCATGAACGACAATTGGCTATTTGCATCCATCGGTTACCTGCGACGGGCACAATGTCGTCTGTCCACCTAGTGGGAGGCCTGCCAACGCTGCGTCTTCCGGTTCGTGGTCGCCACTCGAGAACCTTTCTTCCCCAGCGGTTATCGGTTCTTCGAGCGATGTGGCCTGCCCATTGCCACTTCAACTTGCAGATTCTGAGAGCTATGTCGGTAACCTTAGTTCTTCGGCGGATCTCCACATTTCGGATTCTGTCGCGCAAAGAAACTCCGAGCATAGCTGTCTCCATGGCTCGTTGTGTGACTCTGAACTTTTCTAAAAGGCCAGCCGTTAGAGACCACGTCTCAGTACCATATGTCATCACTGGCAACACACACTGGTTAAAAACCTTTGTCTTCAGGCACTGCGGTATTTTGGACGAGAAGATATCGCGTAGTTTCCCGAACGCTGCCCATCCGAGTTGGATTCTTCGGGCGACCTCTTTGTCGAAGTTGGACCGACCTAACTGGATAGTTTGTCCTAGGTATACGTAGTGGTCAATAACTTCGAGTGTATCGTTTCCAACAACTACCGGTACGGGTGCAACATGGACATTAGACATGATCTTCGTCTTGTCCATGTTCATTTTAAGACCCACCTGTTGGGAAACGCTACTGAGTTCGCTGAGCATCGTATTGAGGTTCTCCAGCGACTCTGCCATAATGACTATATCATCGGCAAAAAGAAGGTGAGTGTGTTACTAAATAAGTTACTATTTACTTTTATTCTTGGAAAACAAGTTTGGCTAGACCTGCAGACCTTGTCGGTTATGCAGGCCGGGGAGACGGCTTAGGGTGCGATTGCCACCTTCTGTGGGACAGTCATGTTCCAGAAGAAGGCCGCCGAGCGGGATCACAAACGCGCTGATCCAGCACGGCAACAAAGGTGCCGACCGCCCAACGTCTCACTCCTTAGCCTTGCGCCTGGGGCTCTTAATAACGGGCAACCTTCGAAGTCGCTGGATATTTGGAGTGTGGGTCCAAGACATCCATTGAGTACGGCGGCGACTCTGAGGAGGACGGCGGTGGGGCTGCTACCCCTGCACAGTGTTTTTTTTACCCCAAAAAAGTGACATCGTTATTTTATTCATGAAATCTACAGAGCTTTCCATTTTGAATGCTAGAGTAGAACACCCGGATATTAAATCGTCTTAGATTCTCCAAAAAAAATTGTTAAAGATTTTCTGACCTTGAGCTCGAAAATTGAAACAAAATGTATATAAAAATAACCGTACACAAATGATGGTTTAATTCGACAAGGGCTTATGAAGCAAATCTGGGCGCATATTAAACCGTCTTTATTTCAGTATAAAAGCAGATATTAACGATACTATCGGGATTTTTCATGTTTTTGGTTATGATTTTTTTCTGACTTTTCTAGGCTGAAGTAGAAACTCTATCCAAGACAGAAAGATGCCTTTAGCTAAGCCCAATAACGTATAAAAATACGACCTCCGAACATCGCGTAGGTTTTGAGAAATATATTTTTTTGTTCCGAGGTCAATCTTGGGCAATTAGGGTTGTCAAAAAGGTCATAGGTAAAAAAGGTGTCAAGTAACTTCGAAAATGGGGTAAGTAATATTCGATATAATTACAAAATCTTTGATATATCACTCAAACGACATACATCGTCGTCTATTTAGTCTAATATGCTAAAAACAAAATAATAATAACTTCTATCATAGTTAGTAACCTAAAGAGTAGATATACCAAGTAAGTGATTACCCTTGGCAAGATTACTCGACGGAGCACCACGAATCGGGGCTCCTATTTCTGGGTGGTCATAAAAAAAATTGCATGAAGGCTAAGGGCCTTTCTAAGGGACTAACTTGTTAATTTTTGAGCATGTAATGAATAAGTGCGGAATAATATTTATTTTTCAAATTACTTTGCTAATTTTAATCAAGCCGCCTGCCAAACGTGGAGATTATGGCAACCTCTTCCTTCTAAGGGAGAGACCTTTGTTCAGCAGTGGACATTTCGGCTGCTGATTATTGCTAACTTTGCACATTTAAGTATTTTTTTGAAATTAGGCTTTATTATTATACCAATAATGATGTTATCCTAATTTTATTAAACAAAAGGTGGCATTATTTTTTGGAAATTCATGAAAAAGTCGATGAAAATTTTCAACACTAGAATGTTCAGAATCATGTACTGGATCCCTGATATCAGTTTTCGGTACGATGTCCCTTACACCACAAAATATAGAGAGTACAGAAGGCAAGCTTCATACAACGGGCGCTCGAGTAACGCACACATAGACAGCGCTCACGGACACGAATTCTTGGTTTATCCCAGTCTAATGCGAACGCGGTTGCCATCCGCCTCAGACAAGCGTCGTACGCGTCTTGTGATATTTTTTGAGCAAAGATGGAGCATGAATGATATAATTCATGCATGCCTTTAGGCAGAGTATAGCTGTACTAATTAATCTACATTTAGTTTTTTGTCTCCTCAATACCTAACCCATATTCGCAATAAATTATTTGAATTGAATTGAATTATATTGTTACTAACATGTTATTATTATGATTATTATTTATTACTGATTGTTATTAATATTATAATTGTATGAATTATGGATCATTATCTGAAATAAATAGTATTATTATTATTAAATAAGATGGTTATTGCACCTGTTCAGTAAATGGATGTTTAAATTCTATTTTAAACGCGATGAATTGTCGTTTTTTAAGCTACGAGTTGTTTCACAGAGGTAAATAGGTATTTGCTTGTATTATAACTAGCTTGTATTTTTAACCCCCGACCAAAAGCGAGGGGTGTTACTAGTTTGATGTCTTCCGGACATCAAACTAGTAACACCCCTCGCTTCTGTCTGTCTATCTGTCGGTCTGTATGTCTGTCTGTGGATCTGATGATGGAGCAGGAGGATGGCCACGGGAACTCTGCACCAATAAACGTAGACCCACAGAATTTGGGTTCGTTGGGTAGGTCTCAACGAGTAGTTACTTGAAAAATGGTAATCAGGGTCTGATGATGAAGCAGGAAGGTAGTCACGTTATCTCTGCACCAATAAATGTAGATCCACCATGTTTAAGCTCGTTGGGTAGTTCTCGACGAGTAGTTGTTAGAAAAATGGTGATCAGGGTCTGATGATGGAGCAGGAAGGTGGTCACGGGAACTCTGCACCAATAAACGTAGACCCACGGAATTTGGGCCCGTTGGGTAGGTCTCGAAATACGAATGTCAATACGAAACGATAGTACAACACGTACACGTCTTAACAACGAGACGTCGAAAGTGTAATAAATTTGAAAGTCAAATCAAACTACTTTTACGGATTATATCGCGGTTTATTTTGATTTTACTATCCCGACGTTTTGAATGCTTTGCAGCATGAGGACATGGTCCTCCCGCGATATAATCCGTAAAAGTAGTTTGATTTGACTTTCAATGTGTAATATTCGCGTAAGTAAAAGACAACATTAAATTTGAAAGTGTTAAAAATTGAATTATTTTAGTAATTAACGGTTTTTATTTCCGTTCTTCCTGTTTTATTCTCACCAATCAATTAAACAACGAGGTGGATACGAGTGCCACTACCACGATAGTTTTTTCGCATAAGCCAGAGTTGACAACGTTAACCTAATAAATTTTTTTTCTTCTTCTTCTAACGCGACCGCCGAACGTAGGTATGAAAAGTGAGGTACATACATGACCTTGCCTTCTGTACTCTCTATATTTTGTGCTTACACCCCGTATATTTTAAACGATAGAACTAATGTTTTCGATTAGATAAACATTATATCCAAATAACATTATACGAAATAAGTTTTAGAATATATAAATGTGATTTATAAAGTAATTATATCAACAGTTGTTATATCTCATGTTTATTATATCTTGTGAACGTTATTGAAATGAAAAACAGACCAAAGAACTTTATATGAAGTGGGACGCAACCTTGAAAATGGAAGATCTTCTCGGGATGCAGTTTTTAGATTTTGCGCAAAACATTCGTAGATATGCAATCTGGTTGGTCCTTCTGCATTTTGCGGATACTTCTGATGGCTGGGAAGCACCAGCTGTGGCGCAGTCTACAGCTTCGTTTGCTACTTGTGGGTTGGCAACATGTGGGTTGGCACACTCATGCCCCCTAGCAGTAAGCTGACATCCCCCTGCAGTTTGGGTAAGCCCCTGCTGAGGCAAAGCAGTGCAATGGGTCTGTAACGGCTCCATGGTGCCTCATCCCCATTCTTCCGGACCATGTGCGCTGGGTTTTAGCAAAAGCCTATCGAGAGTGGACTGCTTCCCGCACCACACATAATCCGTCATTAGAAAATGTTACAGTCAAACGAAATTTATTACAATACAACCGAAATATTCATAAAATACCAAAAATACAACAACTACGCAGTAATCCACTTTATGCAGATTTATTTTGATTCATCTGTAGGTTGAATCTGGCTGTTGATGAAGATAATGATAATGGTGGTGTTGTATCGAAATAATATTTTTTTCAACACACTTGCTCGTAAAGTGAGCCTTATTACATCGTTTTGGGGCCATAAACCTAGCTATAAGACACGCGTGTGTAATTACGACATTACCGCACTAGTGCGTAATAGAATTATCCCTACAAAGTTAAATTAGTACCTTACTGCAAGTTTTATGCGAGTAAACAGATCATTCTTAATTTAACCGAAAACCACGTTTTAAAACCACGAAGAGAGAGAGAAACCACGATTTTCAGAGGCACAAACCGCCTCTGAAAATCCATATAGATTTTTGGAATAAATAAATGTTTTCGTCCTTAATTAAGTCAAATGAACTTTTATTTTTATCTAATTATTCATAATACATCATAATGTATATACGAACTATTAAAATATTAGCATTTTATCACTTAAAATTATAATTTGGAAGTGGGCGGTGTATGTTCACTCACCTTGAATTGGGCAAGTGAAAAAAAAACGCGCGCGCCAAATACCATAAGTACATATCAATCAATCATTTATTGTTCACAAATATGGGTATTATACAGATAATATACATTAAAAAGTTTCTCCATATTTTGCCAAGAAAGAAAACATGCAAACACTACAACATAGTTAAGGGAATCACAAAAATTGCATATAATTCACTGATCTGCTAAAAAATCGGACACTTTGTAGTACATTTATCTACTAAATATTTTTTTAATTTCTTTTTAAATAAGTTTAATTCAAGGTCTTTAATTTCTTTCAGAATCTTATTGTATATCTTAGGCGCCATGCAATAAAACTTTTATGTAAAAGAGCTATCCGAGACGATCTTAGACATAATGTGTTATTATTTCGTCTATTATAATTCCTATCGAAGATATCATTTTGTCGTGTAAATAATTTTTGATTCATTTTTACAAAAAACTGCTGTTTCAAATATATATAGAGAAGGTAAAGTTAAAATTTGGTATTTAATGAAGAATGGTTTACATGAGTCAGTACATTGTAGATTAAACATGGATTTAATGCACCTTTTTTGCATTTTGAAAATAATGTCCCTATTTGTTGAAAACCCTCAGAAAATTACACCAAATCTTAAAACAGAATATTTTTCATATTTTGTTTTTATCGTATTTGTCGCTGTGTACTTAGTAAGTTATTTTGATTTTTCCTCGCAACTGTGTTAAGAAACGTAGTATGAAACTCGTGAGCTCTGCTCATTCGCTTCGTTTCGTTTTATTATTATCTACCTAAGTTACCATTATCCTCTACGGAATGATTAAACATTATAATATTTTTCATATTCTCAATGGAAAGTATTAAGTGCAAAGGTCAATTGCAGTGGCAGCCCTAACGAGTTTTTTTTAAATTCATTTTCTCAAAACCTACGCGTTGTTTGAAGGTGGTATTTTTATGGGTTATTGGGCTTGGCTAAAGACATCTTTCTGTCCTAGACCGACCTTCTACTTCAGCCTAGAATAGTCAGAAAAAAATCATAACCAAAAACATGAAAAATCCCGATAGTATCGTTAATATCTGCTTATACACTGAAATAAAGACGGTTTAATATGCGCCCAGATTTGCTTCATAAGCCCTTGTCGAATTAAACCATCATTTGTGTACGGTTATTATTTTATATTTTTTTTTACAATTTTCAAGCACAAGGTCAAAAAATCTTTAAAAAAATATTTTAGACAATCTATGGCGAATTAATGTCCGGGTGTTCTACTCTAGCATTCAAAATGGAAAGCTCTGTAGATTTCTTGAATAAAATAACGATGTCACTTTTTTGGGGTAAAAAAAACACTGTGCCCTGTCCCCGTGAGCACCGGTACCCGTGGGACTACACTGCGTCCCCCGCCGCCGGCTCAGTTGAACCCCACAAAGTCCCACGGACCTGTTGAAGGTTTTCCGGCGAGAGAAAAAAGACCCGTAGACTTTTTTTCCGAATGCCCCAGGCGGAGGGTTATGTTTTTTATAGAGTATGTATGTAAGTATGTATGTATATATATATTATATGTACTAGCTGACCCACGCAGCTCCGCCTGCACTATTTTTACGTTAACTAAACTTTTAATAACAGACTTGCATCAAATACATAACCTCCTTTTTTATAGTCGGTTAAAAACTGAGACCCACTTTTTACTTGCTCTCCGAAGCACGGACCCGTTTAGTTCAAATGGCGTTAAACGGTCACCCATCTATTTAATGACCTTACCTAACGGTGCTTAACCCGATCGATTACAAAACCTTGATAACAACTCTCTACGAGTGTTCCCTTACTAATATTTATTATATTATAAAGAAAAATTGATAAAATCGGACCAATCGTATAACCAAGTACCCATTTTGACTTTAATCCCCTCTCCCAAAAGAACCGTGCTAGATTACGGGATAAAAAGTATCCTATGTCCTACCTCGTAGTAAGATCTCAAATCATGCCAAGTTTCATTTGAATCCATTCAGTAGTTTCGGCGTGATGCGCAGCCGTGATACAGACAGACAGACAGACAAAAATTAAAAAAAATACATTTTCGGCCTCAGTATCGGTTATAGAATGCCCTCCAAATATAATTTTCAAAATATCTTCGATGTACAGAATTGGATTTATAAGTATAGATAGATAGATTGTGGGATATTTCGTATACAATGAACATTTTTCATAACTTCTATTAGTCCGAAAGATCTGAAATTAAGAACATATTAATATGTTTATCCGTTGATACTAAAGAAAATCGTAACCTTCACCAGGGTCTGATGATGGAGCAGGAAGGTGGTCACAGGATTTCTACCCCAATAAACGTAGAACTACTGAATTTGGGCTAGTTGGGTAGGTCTCGGTGAGTAGTTGCTAGAAAAATGGTGATCAGGGTACCTGATGATGGAGCAGGAAGGTGGTCACAGGATTTCGGCACCCATAAACGTAGACCCACTGAGTTTGGGCTCTTTGGGTAGGTCTCGACGAGTAGCTGCTAGAAAAATGATGCTCATAGCCTGGTGATTGGAGCAAGCCGGAAGGTCGTAACAGGAACTCTGCTCCATTAAATGTGGACCCACCGAATTTTAGACGTATGGGGAGTGGGGGTTTTAAAAAAAAAATAATTTATACCTGTTAGTGATAAACTTTTATATCCAAATCAGATTAGTTGAATAAAGACTATTCAAGAGACTAAAAAGAATATTTTTTTTTTATAAAAATAAACCGACTGCAACAGACACTCTCTCTCTCCAACTTAAGAGCTGGGCTCTTGTCGGTGAAGCAATTTCCAATCTGATCTATTATATGCTTTCATTTTGACCTCCTGATACGACATTCCACCCACTTTTTCTGCTACTTGCTTCATAAAACTTCGTCTGGGTCTTCCTCTTCCCCTTTTCCCTTCTATTTTACCTTCCACTATCGTTTTAAAGAAGGTGTCGTGTCGTATCAAGTGGCCAATCATCTTTCCTCTCCTATTCTCAATAGATCTTAAAATTTCTCTTTCTTCATTGACCAGTTCTAAAACTTCCTCATTCGTCTTCCTTTCTGTCCAACTTATTCCCTCCATTCTTCTCCAACACCACATCTCGAATGCTTCCAACCTTTCTCTATCCTTCTGTGTAAGGGTCCAAAGACACAGTTGGTGCTAAATCAACACGAAACTTACACTAACACCAGCACCAACTTCAATAATATTTAAGTTATTTTTCTCTTTTTAGTGTGATGTCTGCTGGAGTCTGTTTTTTTTAACTGACTACAAAAAATGAGGAGGTTCACAATTCGTCTGTATAAATATATTTATTTCTATGTATGTTCGCGCATAACTCTGGCAATTATGAACCGATTTGGAATTGAATATTTGAGAAAATATTTTTTCCATCCATTCTTTAATCCGTTTTTTGGGTGCCATAAAAAAAATATTGTTTACGAATAAGTAGTTCCTGAAAAACAAGAATGGTGACTGCACACGAAACCTGCAGGAATGCCTATAAGATGACTTTATGTCGCTTTTTAAGCCTTTGACTGCTGTCCGGTCACATTACAATAGAAAAATCCACTGTGTGCCGGACACTTGGCGTTTAACGTGTTAAGGACAACAAGTAATAAGTTTTAAAAACTAAAACCCGACTACGGATAAAATCGCAGTCTAATAATGTGATATTATATAGCCTATAACCAGCGGACAATCAAGACGCTTCTAACGACACCCTACTTGTCAAATTATGTTATGTAGATTAGAAGATATGCGTGAACAGATGAACACACATACATACATACATACATTCTTGTTAAAATCATAACCCTCCCTCCGTTCCGTAGTCGGGTAAGAATGGTCATAACTCTAGCAAACGATGTCACAGTAAATGTAATATTGTAAAATTGTCGCCGCTCTGAAAGGGAAGGGCTAAAAGACTGGCGGCGCTTCCTTTTTTATGGCCAAGTTCTCTATTCTCTTTGGATGAGTCACTAAAACGTATGTCTCATGAGAGCAAGGCCTCACAAGGTTTCCACCGAAAAGAGTGTAAATATAATTGCTGTGTGTGTTATGATATTATTAAGGACCCCATGGTGCGACATACAACTAACGCTGCGAGGAAAAAAGTGACGCACCCATAGACTTACTAAAAATAAGTCTAGGTACGCACCATAAAAAAATCAGTTAGATTCGGATATAAAGTCATTTGTAAGTAGGTATGAGAATTTTCATAAACTGCTGGTTATAAAAGTCAGTGTAAGCCATTTACACAAATATTCTTTAAGCTAACATAATAAATCTAAATGAATCTTCGTACGAGTAATAAGAGTGAATTCTGGAAATATAATATACTCCTTTTATGTTTCTGCAAGAGATTCAAATAGTAAATGTATTCCATTTATATTTTGCAATTGAATACCATTAATTTACTTCACAAGCTTGAATTCGTGTGGTTATATTTTATTACTTTACTAAAAACATCATAAACAAGTAAGCGATTGAACGAAAAAGATATATGTATTTGATATATCAAATGACAAAATCTATAAAGCACTTTTGTAAAAGTGTACCTAAGACGATGAGAAAATTTCGAAATTATTGCATTTTATTAATACCTAGATATTTTATCGAGTGCACTTAGCACTTAGTAATACAGTAGTTTATTCGATATCAACTAGTAGCATAGTATAATGCTATGTAGGTATATACTTATCGTGGACGAACATCTATTGCCAAAACTAAAAGTTTTCAACACTTCATACGCATAGGTACAGTAAGAAGAGATTGGATTTTTAAAAGAGTACTATTCATTAGTTAAACTTTAACATTATCTCGGGTGCTTGCCATCTTGGTAGTATTTACAAAAATTAGCTTATTAACAACGCGAGGATAAAGACCGTACCTAATATAAGTTAAGTTAGAGTTATAGCTGTATACTGAGAGTGTTGCCAACAACAGCTAAATTCTACCGGCAACAAGATGACATAAATCATATTTATCGTACTTTTTTTTGCCACTAAGAAATAAATAAAAGTGGTCCTTTTTTGCGACAAAGCAGGCATCAGAAGGAAGAGTGTTCTCTCAGCTACCGAGCACTGCAAACTCTGTCTGTGTATTAATATCCGTGTGTGGATTGTCCCAAGATATTATTATTATTATTATAATACAGCCAACACCCACGCTGGCCAACCCGCACTTGGCCAGCGTGGTGGACTATGGCCTAAGCCCCCGCATCTTAAGGGGAGGCCCGTGCCCAGCAGTGGGACATAAACAAGGGCTGGTATTATTATTATTTATAATAATACAGGGATACACCATCACTCACTGACTTTGAATTCAGTTAATTGAAGTAATTCTTTAAAGTCACATAATTGACTTAGTTTTGTCCCACTGTTGGTCACGGGCCTCTCCGCATGATAAAGGGGTTTAAGCCATAGTCCACCACGTTAGACAAGTGTGGATTGGCGGATTTCACATGCCACTCGAAAGCTAGTTGGACTTTCTCAGACCTTTCCCTCACCAAAATCTAGTAACAATCGCACAAAGCCGATTCGCACATGATAAATTAAAGCGAGCCGGGATTCGAACCTTAGCACCTTGTTTCCATGGCAAGCGCTCGCCTGAGTTGTCATTGCTTCATCTTCTGCTGGTCAGGTACAAAATTCTCTAGTTAGGTACAAAAGGTCTGAAAAGATAAAAACACAAAATTATCAAAATGCTTTAAATCCAAATATTTGGCCATTCATCGAATATGTTAAGAAATGCTTAAAATGCCTTTCAACAACATCAGGATAAATTGTTTCTAATATACATTGCTTCGGCTTCATATGTCCCGGTCAATAAATAGTATTCCCGGTAAACGGAGACCACCAAACTATCGCCCCGGGAGCTATTCAAGGGAACTAGTTAGCAACCCGACTCTGCAACTTTCCCTAGTATTCTCATTAACCTACGTAGGTTAACAGGAAAAGTTATTAAGTATGTAATGCACGTGCATTACATACTTAATAACTTTTCCTGTTAACCCTAGATGCAAAAACGAAGGGGAGGCAGAAGTTTTGAGGCCTTTTAACTTGGGAAATTCCTTATGGACGTATGGACTACTACCAACTAAAACCCCACTGTGTCCTCATTCCACTATTTTGATTGGCCCCGGGAACGTACGAGCTATGCGACCTTGCCCTGTCGGGTGCCTGGTCGCGGAGGGTAGCGGGATCCGAAGCACGGTGCTCCGCTGACCGACCGCTGGTAGTAGGGGGCCCAAGTAGTGTGCCAGCCACACACGAAAGGCTGCCCCGCCAACTGCGAAAAATCCCGGGGTGGCTCCATCGTGCCGGTTGGCGACCGGGCGAGAGGACCCGATGGCGAGCCCTGGGGGGGTTCGGGCGTCCCCGCAGTCTCCAGATCAGGCCCCCATTGGCACGGCAACTCTGGTCGTGTTGTTGGGGTCACATCGCAGCGTCTCGCTCAACTGCTATCTTTCAACCTATTCACTCCAAGACCATTAAAATGAAAAAGAATCATAAAAAAAGCACGTTTACACAGCGGAAGCACGTCCTCTCGCTCAAAGTGCACCTCTGTAACATTCGAGGTTTGCACTCCAATATCGATGCTGTCCACTACCACCTCGAGACCGATAAGCCTCACTTGCTTTTCTTAACGGAGACGCAGATTAGATGTCCGTCGGATGCGGTGTACCTTGACTACCCTGGGTATACTTTAGAGCACAATTTCCACCAGCGCGCCGGAGGCTGTGTGTACGTCCGCAATGACATCTGCTGCCAGCGTCTCCGTCATCTTGAAGACCCCACTTTGTCTACGCTCTGGATGTTGGTAGACACTAGCATAGACAGAATTGTCTATGCCTGTGTCTACCGATCGCACAGTGGTGACCAGGAGACAACTCGGTTATTTCGCCAACTTAGTGAAGCCGCTGATATGGCCCTACTCCACTACCCTGATGCACAACTAGTCGCTCTGGGGGATTTTAATGCCTGCCACCAGGATTGGCTATTCCCATACCAGAGGACTGATCACGCTGGAAGAGAAGCGCGGAACTTTGCGCTGACGCTGGGCCTTTTCCAGCTAGTAAAACAAGCGACTAGGGTACCTGACGTAGTTGGCCATACAGCCAATTGCCTGGACCTTCTGCTGACAACTGATCCAGACAGGTACGAAGTTAAGGTTTCCTCCCCATTGGGAACTTCGGATCACTGTCTGGTGAAGTCTGTATCCTGCTATTCCCCCCCTGATTATGACTCCCGCGGGAAACGGCGAGTATGGCGATACAACTCAGCAGATTGGGACGAGATGCGGCATTTCTTTGCGTCTTATCCTTGGCAGCAGGTTTGCTTTTCTTCTGAAGATCCGTCGAGTTGTGCGGATGCTATAATCGATGTGGTGCGTCAAGCGATGGACTATTTCATCCCTCATGCTGATGTACCTATCGGTGGCAAAGCTCGCCCATGGTTCAACGCTGAATGTGCTCAAGCTGAAAAAAGCAAGCATTCGGCGTATCTTTCCTGGGCTGACGCTCGTGACTGCAAAACTCCGGACATAAGTGAAAAGAAGAAAGCCTTTAACCAAGCCGCTAGGTCTTGCAAAAAGGCACTGAAGAAAGCTCGTTTCGACCATATAAACCACATTGGCACAAAGCTCTCAGCCCAGCCATCAGGGAGTAGAGCTTTCTGGTCTCTAGCCAAGTCGGTCGAAACAAACTTTTGTCGGCCTTCACTACCTCCACTGGTAAAACCTGACAGGACTCTAGCTCATACGGCAAGAGAGAAGGCAGGACTATTTGCTTCTCTCTTTGCTCGTAATTCACGTCTAGACACTGGCAGTGCTACTCCACCTCAACTGCCTCAACGCGACACGTCAATGACTGAAGTTCGCATTAAGAACAAGGAGGTGTTGAGTGCACTGTGTCATCTAGACGTGAACAAAGCTAGTGGACCAGATGGTATACCAGCGATAGTACTCAAGGTATGTGCACCCGAGTTGTCTCCAGTGTTGACGCGATTGTACCGCCTCTCATTTAGGACTGGAATAGTGCCCAAATCCTGGAAGCTTGCCAACGTGCAGCCCGTGCCCAAAAAAGGCAGTCGTGCTGATCCAACTAACTATCGGCCGATTTCAATAACCTCCATACTCTGCAAGACTATGGAGCGTATATTGAACTCGCGCCTCATGGCATACCTAGAGCAAAATGATCTCCTCAGCGACCGACAGTACGGGTTTCGCCAAAATCGATCGACAGGGGACCTTCTAGTGTATGCCACGCATGTATGGGGCGAGGCCCTCGAGAAAAATGGGGAAGCGCTTGCTGTATCCCTGGATGTCTCGAAGGCCTTCGATAGAGTCTGGCACGCTGGCCTGATAAGCAAGCTTTCAGCGTACGGCTTATCCCCAGGTCTGATCGGCTGGATAAAGGACTTCCTGAGTGAACGGTCTCTCCGAGTTGTTATTGACGGCTGCTTTTGGGCGGGTAAGGGGCTAGAACATGCTTTGCTTGCTTCCTATGCTTGCTAAGTTTCTTTTTGTTTTGCTTACGAATGTGCTAGCTGCTTGCCTACTTTGCACAATATTCCCGTGTGCAATTTGGCGAACGGTCCTGGAGGAAGCGCAACAGTCGTGATTGATCTTCAGGGCAAGCCCGATGATCTAGCCTTCCCGAGGTTGCCGCCCGTTATTGGTTTGATTCCTTCAGAAACAAACGCAACAAAAAATCGTTGGGCGAACAACTCCTATACACCAGCCATCTCCCATCCTTCATCCCTACCTTATATATTAACTTTATGTTTGTGTATATATTATAGCAAGTACGTATATTTAAAATCCCGCTATGTATGTATATAGTTGTGTATGTAAGTATATTCGTATGGGAATATATATGTATGTGTACGACCATATTTACATATATGTATTTATTTATTTGCTTTCTGCGGCGTCATGAGGTCGGGCGTTGCGGTCCTGCCATCTCAACAGACCCGTAGATGGTAGGAAGTAGGAAGATCTCCCGCGTGTTTTTGCCGTGCGCGGGGACCCGTAATGGGGGGGAAGGGAGGCCTGGAGGTTGAGCTGCTCAGTGGGCCTGCGGTCGTTGTCTGCTGGCGGCAACACGCCTCTTCGGTCCTGGACTCCTCTAACACGGGCGGTTGCGACTGAGCCGGTCGCAATCAATCGGCTGTGGTCGGTCCTTCAGACCAACCGGCTAGTCCTCCTGGGTGATGGGGTCCGCAGTCAGCGATGTGAGCCAATGGCGCGGCGGTAGCGCACAGGTGAACGTTGTGTGGACTCGTGGACAACTTGCTCGGGAGGACTATATTTCACTGATAGCCCTGGTGCTGACAGAAGCATCCCCAAAGGTGCGGACTCCGTGGAGGGTGGGGAATCAGTGAAATGAAGATAGGAAAACATTCGCATGGATTCAAACATGAAACCGCGCACTGTCCCTAGGGATGACGGGAGTGGCCCTTCAAAGGGCCGCTCTATAAACATGCCGGCCGGCGGAGCTGCTGCGGGACCTGGTGTGTCGGAGGTACGAGGGACCAGAAATGGGACCGAAACTCTGACCCGAAGGGACCAAGGTGGCAAAACTGAGCCGGTACAAAAAGGTTTAGGACCTACTTCGGCCGGCAGAGCTGATACCGGAGGTGGCCCATCAGGGTCTGTATCCGGGACGGCGAAGCCGCTGGGTAGGGCTGAAACCAAAGAGGCGCATATGCGCAAAGCTGCACAGAAAGGTTTAGGACCTACTTCGGCCGGCAGAGCTGATACCGGAGGTGGCCCATCAGGGTCTGTATCCGGGACGGCAAAACCGCTGGGTAGGGCTGGAACCAACGAGCGCAAAAGAGAGTCCGGAGCCTCTAGGAAGAAGCGAAAGACACTCGTTAGGCAGGACGCGGGACCGGTGGAAACCCCACCTACGGAACCACGTCAACAAAAAAGGACGAGGGCGGAAGTCAGTGGTGATTCCACGGGCGTGGCCAGCGTACCAAAAAGGACCAAGGTCGGGTCCTTTAGGGACACGCTGGCGTGCGTCAAGATGGCAATCGTCGCTGACAACCACCCAGTCGACATGATCAAGTCGGAGCATGTCGAAGACATACGGGACCTGATTTGGAGGCGAGCTGTCGAATCTCCCGACCCAAAACCAGACATGATTCTGGGCAACCTCGCATCCGGGGCCTTTCATGTGGCCTGCATGGGTGAGCCTTCCGCCCTATGGCTTCGGTCACTGGGCGGACTTTCAGTAGGCAGCCTAAAACTAAGGGTGGTCGAGGCAAAAGATTTGCCAAGACCGGTAAAGATGGCATGGAGAAGGAGACCGTCGAAGTCTGCAAAGATTCCGGAGGAATTCTCCATGCTACAATGCATGAATAGGGGACTAGATACGACCGAGTGGAGGGTCGTTGGCCATGCGCTGGACGGTGGATTTGCCCGCAGCATTATCCTGATGGATAAGGCTTCGGCCGAATACATCAGACAGCATGACTACAGTCTGCGCACTGGGATAGACCAGAGCTACTTCAAGCTCCTGGACGATACGTCTGGGAAGGGTGTGGCTCCGGTGTGTCCCCCTGAGCAGACTGTAGACTCTGACCCGGCAGCCTCGACTTCAGCCGAGACTGCCATTGTAAGCGAAGCCCCTTCGAAGGATGATGGGGGGGGGCGGCCTGGACAGACCTGCGCCGGTGTTGGATGATCCGGCCTCATCACCTTTCTCGATGGGACGGATTGTCTAGCACAAGGCTTTGACGAGCTTGGGCTGCTCTCCTCTCCAGCCGGACTGGAGGGTGACGATCTCCCGATGGGAGAGGATGATATGGCTCGCTAGTAAGCGAGCTACAGCGCCCAATATTCAAGAACCAAAAATGGGCAACTTAAGGTGTGTACAAATTAACTTACACCATAGTAAGGCGGCAACGGCTGTTTTATGTCGTACGCTTAATATGAACAAATACGATGTCGCTCTCATACAGGAACCTTATCTGTATAAGGGTGACATCAAAGGTTTAAATGTTCGTGGAGGTCAACTTTTCTATAAATGCTCCACAAATGATATGAGGACTTGTGTGTACGCCAGAAATGGCATAATGGCAATGCCTCTTTATGACTTCTGTTCTAGGGACCTCACCACTGTGAGGATCAAAGGGGAAACAGGGGGGGGGGGCAGTAAAGACACTATTCTAGCCTCCGCCTACCTACCATATGAAAATGAAGACCCGGTATCTGCACTACTGCACAACTTGGTTAACAACTGCGCTCGTGACGACCTCATCATAGGATGCGACGCGAACGCCCACCATGTTGCCTGGGGCAGTACAAACAACAACAAGAGAGGGGAAGCACTTCTGGATTTTCTGGTAAGCTCACCCTTACAAATCTTAAATAAAGGAAATAGACCAACCTTTGTTAATAAATGCAGAGCGGAGGTCATTGATATAACGCTTGCATCTAACAGAGCGAGCAAAGCAATTAGCAACTGGCATGTGTCGGATGAGGTTAGTTTATCTGACCACAACTACATCTGCTTTAGATATGTAACTTCCAATAACTATGGTAAGATACGAAGGAGGAACCCAAGAAGAACTGATTGGAAATCTTTTAGGAGAGACCTTAAGGAACAACTTGGGGATCCTACAAAGCGACTGAACTCAACCATAGATATAGAGTTTGAGTCAGACAGAATTACCCAGGCAGTTAAGGACAGCTGGACCAAGAACTGCCCAGAGAAAGAGGCGGCAACGCATAAGGAACCGTGGTGGTCACCTGCCCTAGAAAATCTAAGGCAGGAGACCAGACGGGTTTTCAATTGGGCGAAGTCGAACAATGACTTCGCAGTTTATGCCAAGGCTCTTACGCACTACAGTAAGGAAGTGCGAAAGGCGAAGCGTAGATCATGGAGAGCTCACTGCAATAACATTAATAGTCTCCCGGAGGGTATGAGGCTTAGTAAAGCGCTGAGCTCTGCTAAGGTCAATCCACTTCATCTATTCGGAATGACCAAGGTAAGCTCACTGAAACTGGGAAGGAAACTCTAACGCATATGTTAAGAATGCACTTCCCGGATTCAGTAGAGATACAAGACGTGACTAGGAATGTCATCACTGTGGAAGAACAAAATGCGAGAACTTCCAAAGACGACTGGCGTACGGCAAAGAAAGTAGTTGACGCTGACAAGGTACGATGGGCAATTGATAGTTTCAGTCCGTATAAATCACCAGGACCTGACGATATATACCCCATCTTGCTACAGGAGGGAAAATGTATTCTTATACCTCACTTGTGCAGATTGTACAGGGCATGCCTAGCCTTTGGACATGTCCCATCAGCCTGGAGGCAGGCAAAAGTAATCTTCATTCCCAAACCAGGAAAGGAGAACTATGAAGATGCCAAATCCTATCGCCCTATCAGTCTTACTTCATTCTTCTTGAAGACTTTGGAGAAGATGATAGATAGGTATATAAGAGATGGCCCACTAAGGAGACGACCGCTCCATGACATGCAATGCGCGTACCAACCGGGTAAGTCCACGGATACGGCATTGCACTACGTGGTCAACCGAGCAGAACATGCATTGGAGACAAAAGAAATCTGTGCTGGAGCGTTTTTGGATATTGAGGGGGCGTTCGATCGAACAACCTTCGCTTCAATAAGAACTTCAGCACAAAATCATGGCATAGATGCGACAATTGTTAAATGGATCAGCACTATGCTACAGGAACGTGTCATTAAAACTAGTTTATTAGGTGATATGGTTACCGTAAAGGCAACTAAAGGATGTCCACAGGGAGGCGTACTATCCCCATTACTGTGGAGTCTAGTGGTGGATTCGTTGTTAGTGGAACTAAACAGTGGACCATTTCAAGCTGTAGGCTATGCAGATGATATAGTCATACAGGTGAATGGCAAATTTCCAAACGTAGTAACGGATTTGCTGCAGGGTGCTTTGGTTAGGGTGGAAAGATGGTGTAAAGACAATAACCTTTCCATAAATCCAAGCAAAACGGTTATAGTGCCGTTCACGAGGAAAAGACGATTAGAGGGCCTTAGAGACCCAGAAATGTACGGCACCAAACTAAAATGGGCTACGGAAGTAAAATATCTTGGGGTAACTCTCGATAGTAAACTAACGTGGCGTGGTCATGTTGAAAACATAACAAAAAAGGCCTTACGTGTCTTCAATATGTGCCGTTCTGCGTATGGCAAAACTTGGGGACTCAAACCAAAGGTAATGTATTGGTTATATACTACGATGGTGAGGCCTATTCTCACATATGGCAGCGCTGTATGGTGGCCTAGGACCAAACTAAGGATCTGCAAGGATTCTCTTAGGAAGGTACAAAGAGTAGTTTGCATGGCAATTACAGGTGCCTTCAAAACAACGCCTACACTGGCTCTTGAGTGGTTACTGGGACTAACCCCACTTCACACTTACATACAAATAGAGGCAAGAAAGTCGCTATACAGACTTGCAAAAGCAGGAGTTTGGAATCGTAACAAGCCCTGTACAAAACATACTTCATTGTATCCCGTGAAAGAACTGGATGATCTAATGGACATGCCCTGTGATAGGATAAATCCAGTGTACATGTTTAACAAGAGGTACCGAGTACATATACCATCCAGAGAAGAGTGGACGAGGGGACTCAAACCGGTTGGTGGAACTCACCTCATATGGTACACTGACGGTTCCAAAACGGAGTCAGGTACAGGGGCAGGGATTTATTCCAAGGACTGTAGTATCAGTCACAGCATGGGGCAATATGCATCGGTATTCCAAGCGGAAACCTATGCCATAATTGCCGGCATCAAAGAAATGCAAAGGAGAAATGTCAAGGGTAAAACCATTCGCATTCTCAGCGACAGTCAGGCAGCTCTGAAGGCTCTGAATTCCTTCAGAGTTGCTTCTAAACTGGTCAAAGAAGGTGTTACAGGCTTGAACAACCTGGGAAGATACAACAATGTCAGCCTTATCTGGGTACCTGGACATGAAGGCATCGAGGGCAATGAGAAGGCAGATAGATTAGCGAGGGCCGGCTCACAGAGACATTTGGTTGGCCCCGAACCATTTGTGGGGATTCCGTATGGAACATATCACCAAGCATTGTATGCACATGCTAGAAACGAACACATGAAGGAATGGAGGGCAGCGTCAGGCCTTAACCACTCCAAAGCGTTCTCTAGCGGAAGGGTGGACTGTGGGGTCAAATTATTAAACCTAAACAGATCACAAATAAGGCACCTGATGGGTGCACTTACGGGACATTTTGGTACCAACGAGCATCTACACAGAATGAGGCTAAGTACTAGTGACATTTGCAGATTCTGCGAAGATGAAAAAGAGTCAATGCGACACATATTGTGTGGCTGCGACGCTCTTGCGAGACGTAGGTTGCATCATCTGGGAGTGGTCTATCCTGCACCAAATGATTATGTACAGCTCCAAGCTGGCGCGATCGTTGCGTACCTGAGGGAGCTCTTCGATACGCCAGCAACAGAGTAAGGGCTAGGGCATGCACAATGGATCCAACTGGGTCGAAGTGCGTTCCGGGAATACCGGGCCCAAATTTATAGCCACCAAGAATAGAATAGAATAGACGGCTGCTCATCGGAGCCGATGATAACTAATGCCGGAGTTCCTCAGGGATCCGTTCTTTCCGCAACCCTCTTCCTGCTGCACATTAATGATCTGTTGATGATACCCGGTATCTATGGGTATGCAGATGACAGCACTGTTGTGGAAAGATATCTGCCGGGTACTCGGGCCGGTAAGGATATTATCCAGTCCGAAAGAGAGGCTATGGTAGAGCGTGCGAATCTCACACTTAAGGCAGTTTCCGAATGGGGCGATGCCAATCTTGTGAGATTTAATGCCACCAAAACACAAGCGTGTCTGTTCACCGCCAAAAGGAGTCCGTTTAACTTGGCTCCTACTTTTCAGAATGCATCCTTGGAATACACCGACCGCCTTCAGTTGTTGGGAGTTGAAGTCTCCTCAAACCTAAATTTTGGGCGGTTCATTGAGTCCAAAGCCAAAGTAGCTGCAAGAAAGCTGGGTGTCCTAGCTAAGGTCCGGCGGTACTTCACACCGGGACAGCTTCTGATCTTGTATAAAGCGCAAGTCCGGTCGTGTGTGGAGTACGGTAGTCATATATGGGCCGGTGCTGCAAAATGCCATCTAGCTGCTTTGGACTCTGTGGAGAGGCGTACTAAGAGGCTGATTGGTGATACTGGGTTAGTAGAAGCCAATCTACAAAGCATAGAGCACAGGCGCAAAGTAGCCAGCCTCTCGGTATTCTACAAGATGCATTTTGGAGAGTGTGCACAGGAACTGCATGACTTGATTCCACCATCCCCCTTCTATCATCGGACGTCGAGACGCACTGCGCATACACACCCTTATGTGGTGAAAGTGCCTTCAGTCCGGACTAAACGATTTGCCTCTTCGTTTATATTGAGGACATCTAAGGATTGGAACAGTTTGCCTGCGTCGGTTTTCCCGGCCGATTATAATGTGGGTGTCTTCAAGGCTAGAGTGAATAGGCTTTTATTAAGCTAGTGCGCCTTACCATCTTCGATTGCGTCGCCACTTTCCATCAGGTGGGTCTGCAGTCAAGCACTAGCTTATGTTCAATAAAAAAAAAAAAACGTACCTTGTACTCTTCCGAGTCTCGCCAGCGGATGCGGGTGTAAAAGGCCCACAGACTCAACCAGTGGGGTGCTGAGACACTTCGGCACACCATCCTCCGAACCTCCGCGAGGGCGATTTATCGCAGGGTGCAGGTAGTTGTTCCCCTGTTCCTGCTGCCTGCACTTCCTCACTTCCGTGGCATTAGGTCGACCTATCGCCCTCACAGAAAAAGGCCAGTGCCGACCACGACTGCTCGGTGCCCACTATGAATTGGATCATGGCTGAACAAGCCTTGAGTGTGTGCTGCGTCGTATCTTATATTGTAACAGTGACGTCACAAATAAAACTAAGCCAATCTACCTTGTTTACAACTTTGAAGCAAATGTGAAGAATAAAAAAACATTCCTCAGAATTGGTAATTGTGATAGGCAATTTCTTTTTATTTTACAGATTAGCATTTATAAACGATAAAGAACCCTAGTAAAACTACTACAAAGGTGTGTAAACATTGCTGTGTTCCGATGTGAAGGGCACTGTAGCTGGTGAAATTACCAATAGACTTAATTAATATCTAATGTCTCGGCAACGCGCAAATGATTCATCTGGTTTTGCTAGTATCTATAGGTATCTATAGACTGCGGTGACAGCTCACCATCACCTTTTTTTTTTTTTTTTTTTGACGCGTGGGAAATCTTCGTAAGATCCCCGGGAGCTGTGGGGCTCGACCGGGGTATGTGGGATTCTTACCCACTAAAACCCCCGCGGCTGTCGCATCGGCACATGAGAGGGGGAACCCCAGGGCTCTCCGGTGGGATCTGCACCAGGGGCCCCTCAGTGCCTTGCCTTTGAGCCCGCCGCCGGGGGGCGCATTGTAGCCCCCCGGGAACCAGTCACGGTGCTCACGGGGACGGGGGTCGCAACCCCGCCGCCGTCCTCCTCGGAGTCGCCGCCGTACTCAATGGACGCTCAAGGGGCCCACACCCCGAGCGTCCAGCGACTCCGAAGAGCTCACCATCACCTAGGCCACCTAGCCTTTTTTTTTTTTTGGGAATGATAGATGCTGTCGGCCGCAGATGGCCATTGCAGCTTCACCGGACAATAGGAGGCGAGCACTTAAAGCGCTCTAGCCTTAACGGCAGAAGTAGCGACGAGCCGAGGTGCCCTTGAACCTCAGGGCACGGCCTCGGCTTGGGCTGTCGCTTAAGAGAGGGCTGAGTTTACCACCGGTTCACAACGCGCCCCCACTGAGAAGAACCGGCAAGAAACTCAGTGGGGTGATGCACGTCGTCGAGGTCGCATACGTACGACCCTTCGGCCTCGCCGGCGAGACCGGTGTCTGATAGCTAGTGTAGCATACGGTTGTCGGGGAGGGTTCGGCGCATCCCGGTCCAATAGGACCGTCATGGGGTCAGGAGGGTCGAGCAGTACGTGCCGTGGTCTGCGGCGCGAGTCAGAAGGACTAGGGGCGTAATCGGCGGCGGCGCGGATTAAACTGTTCGCGTGACGGGACGCGGATTCAAAGTAGCGTTTTGACGCTTCTTTGAGGAACTTACGAAGGGGATCTAACTTGAAATCGGAATGCAGATCTACGTTCCGCATGTACCACGGGGCACCGACGGCACGTCGGAGGAAACGATTTTGGATAACCTGGAGGCTATCGATACGGGTGCGGGTGGCGTGCGCGAAAACTACACTCGCGTAAGTCATAATTGGGCGAATGCAAGCTTTGTATAATGTCAACTTATTTCTAAGTGACATTTTACTCCGCTTGCAGAGAAGGGGATACAGGCGACCTAATACGAAAGCCGCTCGATTGCGAACGGACCGAATGTGTGGGCCGAAAGTCATGGCGGAGTCCAAGGTGACTCTGAGGTACTTAACCTTCCTAGTCCAGGGGATAGGGCGATTGAATAGGGATATTGGGGCCAGTCGTCTGCTGGGCCGAAGGCTCCGCGCGGAGAACATATTGGCGGGTCCCCGGGAGAAGACCACTGCGGCACTCTTCTCCGTACGGAACCATTGACCCAGGGCGTCGACTACGGCTTGAGTAGCACGCGTCAAATAGGACATGTTCCTATGGGAATAATAGAGAGCGGTGTCATCCGCGTAAAGGGTGAGTTGGACTCTGTTCGAACGAGGAATGTCGTTCGTGAACAGGCTGAACAAGAGGGGAGAGAGCACGGAGCCCTGAGGGACTCCGGCCTGTATAGGATGGGGCGAAGAAAACGTACCTTCGACCCGGTATCGAAAGGTACGATTCGAGAGAAAGTCTCGTATGATGAGTACGAGCCTATCGGGGACTCCTAACTGGAAGAGCTTGTATATCAAGCCGTTGTGCCAGACCTTGTCGAAGGCCTTGGCAACATCGAAGAATAGGGCGCCTGTGTAGACGGGCTTGGGCTGGTTGAGCCCGGTGAGGATGTGCTCCGTGAGGCGGTTCACCTGGTGGACGCAAGAGTGTCTGGTTCGAAAGCCAAACTGCTCGTCAATAAGGATATTATTAGAGATGACAAAGTCTTTGAGTCTCGCTAGTAGCAAGCGCTCATAGAGTTTGCCGAGAGATTTTAGGAGACTGATAGGCCGGTAGCTCGCAGGGCTGCTGCGAGGCTTACCCGGCTTAGGGATACCTACTACATCCGCGTCTTTCCACTCGGCAGGAAAGACGCAGTGGGACATGGCTGCGTTGAAGATAGTCACTAAAAGACATATCAGATGGACAGGGAGAACCTTAAGGACGCGATTGGAGATGCCGTCGGAGCCCGGTGCTTTCTTTGGCTTAAGGCCTTTGATTAGGTCTTCCACTTCGGTCTGCGTGACCGGGGAGAGGGATTCGGTGGGAGGGAGTGAGGACCTGCGCTCTACTTCCCTATCCACAAGATCGAGGTGCGTTGGATCGGGGGGCATGGTAGCTACCGTGTCGGTTTTGAGGGATCTCGCGAGCCGCCAGGAAGCCTGGTGTGACGGCGAGATCTCCTCGAGAAACCCTCCCCATCGAGCCTCCCTGAGTTCCGCGATTGTAGCGTATCACCTCATTTCATTCCTCACATATCAACCTCCATTGTCATACCTCATCTTTTTTATAAATATTTGTATTTACTTTTAATTCAAATTATAAATTTAAATTTAGACAAGGAGCTGTCAAGTGGACAGAGGAAAATTAAACGTCAGTCTGAAAACAGGATCTGAAGTCGGAAAACGGGTCTGAAGTCGAGGGTCTGAAGTCTTGGATCGGAAGGCTTAGTCTGGAGCCTGGAGACGAGTGAAAGCCTATGGTCTACAGCCTAGAGTCGCAAGACCGGAGGCCGAGCTGAACCAGGTCTTGAGCCGGAATCGGCCATTATCTACGCCAGAGGCCACATATCTACGGGTGCTGCTGCTGTGGCGTGCTGACGCCCGCACCCCATTTTCATCGGCCAGCCTGCTGGTTGACTGTCGTGGCCGGTGCTAAACCTGCCGGCGTCCAACGGCCTGGCTGCGGTTGTGCCATCAAGGCACGCCGCCAGGCTTCCCTGCGCCCAGGAATCTTTGCAAGCAAGTTACGTGATCTTACGCTAATAAGTGTCCGCGTTCCCGACCCGGTGAAACGAACTGCGTAACTGTCGTTAGAGAACTGTAACGTTTTTATCTGTAATTATAGTTATATTGTAAGTCCTGAGTTCTCATTCTTTTATTGCTACTTCCCCCTTAGTTACTTACCTATCTTAGTAGCGGTCTCCGGGTTCTCTCTACCCTACTCTAAACCAACCGTTACGTGACACGATGCTGCGCTTCACGTCCCTCTGCAAAGCACGCATGCGGGCCCGGTTGGCATCGGTGGGGTAAGAGTCGTACGCACGAATAGCCGCGTTTTTAGCGCGGACTAATTCCTTAATGTTACCACCATGAGTTACATGGTGTAGGAGGAGTTAGTTAGTAGTACGGAGGATAGGCAGACAGGCGCAGAAAGCGACTTTCGGATTAAGCCAAGGTCCATAATGTAGTAGATAAATTAAGTAAGCTAAAATGTTAAAATAAGTAGGTAGATATTTAAGTTTTGTAGCCTAGTCGGCGAGCACAAGAAATAATACACTAAAAGAGGGCTACACAAATTTATTAAATAATAGAAACGAGAAGAAAGTTACGTTACAGGGGGAGGTCGATTACTAGTTAGCTTGTTCGCACGTATAACAAAAATAGCTGTAACTTAACTAGGGGTCGTTAGGGAACGCAACGGCGATTCCCGCGGTCTTCGGCGTCCTCCTTCTCCTTGGAGTGGCCAGGCACGCCACGGATGCGGAGTCTGGACTAAACCCGGTCGTCAGCAACACAGCCACGAACTTGTGGCCGGAAAAAATGCGAAGCCTTTCGCCCGAAGGGGGAACACTCTTGCCCGAAGGGAGAACTCTTCGCACGAAGGGAGAAACTTTTCACCCGAAGGAAGAAACCCTGGAACGCCACATAAGCGTTCCTGTAGACGCCGTTCCCTAACGCGACACCCTCCAAACCAGCTTTCAGTTGGTGGAGGCTGCCTCATTATGGAGACGTCTACAGGAATAAAAGGTACACCCTAACAATATAAAGTAAAACATGGGCCTAATAGTACCTAGTTCACATATGGAAGGATTACAATTAAAAAATCCTACAGCAGCGATTACATAATTTAAACAACTTACCAGTAATACTGGGTTTTCTGGTTGATATTCACTTTAATAATAGATTAGAATAGAAATAGAATTTTATAAATAGACTTTAGCAATTAAGAATTCCGTAGAACCCGCTGGCAGTATTGGACTAACACGATAATGAGGCGTGATGATCGTAGCTCAGCTGAGATGGCAATGGCTCGCTCAACTTCTGAGTCAAAAACGAAACCTCTCGAGTGGAGATGGCGTCGAACCGTCTAGAAGAGCCAGTACCTAATTCGGTGGCCGCCTACGATTGGTCGACACTTTTAGACTTCGGGTACTGAGCATTTATCGCATCGTCTCGCCCTCGGTAGACTCCGCCTATTTTAAATCAAATACCCTCTATTAAAAAGTGGTTCTTACCTAGGTATCTAAATTTTACCTATGGTTCTATCAATGAAAATAATAAGAATGCCTGATGCAGCTTTCATCGCCTATTACCAGAAATAACTAAAATAAGAACATAGTATTCCCCAATCGATGTAAACAGGTCGTATATTAATATAAACGCCTCGTCAAAAATTATTAGTAATAAGTAAGATTACTATGTGTTGCTATTACTACCATTATAGGCGTAATTCAACGTCCTGTTAAAACAGCTGTCTTTTACTTATTTATTAACGAAATGAGTTTAAAACAATGTAGCTATGCTACATATCCCCCTCGCTTACCAAGAGTTTTGTTCTATACTATCTAAGGAACAAAACTCCAGAAAAAAATTACTCTGATAGTTTACGGCAAACATACATCTCTTTCATTCATTCATCATTCATGGTAGCGGCAGCAATCTTATATAAAGCGATTCCTGTCGCCCGCAGTCGAAATAGAGATCAAAATCATATAGATTTTGAGCTCATACTAACAGTGCAATGGTGTTAAATATATAGATATATATTGGAGATAAGTATCAAGCTAATACTAATGATGAACATTGACCAAATATTTTCTTAATGTAAATAGATCAACGGTATAATGCCTCATTAAAAAAAAACTGCGTCGACACAGCGCGACCAGCAAACGGTGTATAAAAGACACCCAACAAGGTGTATAAAAACACCCCAAACACGGTGTATAAAAGACACCAAAACGAGTTTAAATACACATCGATTTAAAGCTCCCCCAAAATAAGACACCAAAACAACCAGTTGACTATACAAAAGAAAGAAAAAAATATTTAGTCAATATAGGATCTTAGTGAGAACTTCTTCATTGATATGAGTAACCCCTAAGAAAACCCCTAATAATAAAAAAATATATATATCCTATGGCCTAAGGCTTATTTGAGAAGTGGCCTAACCCCGCTTCCGTACTTTTAGTGTGGCACGAACACTCTGATAAAAAAAAATATATATGTCCCCATAGTATAAGTTTAGAGGAAACGAAAAGATAATGTTGGCTTATTTAGACAGTCATTCATCCGCTGTATATAGAAAAGACGTTACGATGGCTTATTTTTGTTTGGAGTCCGTAACCCCCGCTCCAGAAAAATAAAAAAAAATAGAATCAAGAGGAAGAAGAAATCATTAATACCTCGTAACAAAACTACAAAAAAAAAAATTTTTTTTATGAGAAATAATTATCCACACAAACATAAAAAAACCCCATAGCATTCACTCATTAGAGATGTAATGCTATATAAAATATTTAAAAAATTGTTTATGAGAAAACACTAACAGACATACATACAACAACCTAACGCCGTATTAAGTCCTGTCTGCTAATAAAAATAAAAAAATATAACAAAAAATGTTTGTGTGGAAAAAAAATAATAGACAGACATACATACACCGTAGTACCTGTCCTAAACTACATAAAGTCCATCACATATGTGAAGAATAAAAAAAAAAAATATTTATGAGAAAAAACTAACATGTGTACATACATGTACTTACCTACTATTAGTAACTTACTGTAAAACAGTATCTAAAATTAAATTTAGTGAGAAAAAAAAATTATGTACACTCGCAGTCAGAAACGGTGTATCACCTTAAGGCGATAATCACTCGCACGAACCGTCCCTACATACGAGCGAACTGCTAAGCGCACGTAAACAAAATAAAAAAAAAATTTTGATTGAAAATTGGTACCCCGTTCGTGACCGCGATAGTACCTGTCCTAAACTACGTGCGAAGTTGATAAGTGCACGTAACTATGTTTAAAAAAAAATCGTTTAAAGGTTTGGTACCCCGTTCGTGACCGCGATGGTACCAACCATAATTTAGTAAAAACCTAAATGCCAAAATTCCTCTTAAAAAAAAAATAAACACTACATTCTACTACGAACTACTAACGTTCGTACTAGCGTTACTACGTTTGTACCTACTATTGGTTGACCTAGTTTTCCAACGTAACCTCCTAATGGTTAACTCTGAGTGACTATTACTGCAACCGGAGTTAAGTATGACTGATAGCAGATAACAAAATATCAGTCAGAATGTAAGTAGTTCTGTGTCTTAGCCGCATTCCTGTATGGCTGAGGCGCGCTACGGCGACCGGCTCGATACATAATGGCGGTTATAGACGACTGTTTGCGCACTAATTTATACGTTTCCGAACGGGCAAGAGACAGTGGCGCTACTGCTGTCTGAAGGATAATAATCTGTCATGTTTTGGCTGTCAACGTCCATATACTTCAAAATCAAATACGTCACTTTTACACTTCAATTTTCGTTTTATATCGAGTCACGCACGCAAGATCAATTTTTGTATATAATTCAAGAATATAAGCGCATCAACGCAATTAAAATACAAAACGCATTTTTATTAGAAAATAAGTGAAGGATAACGCAGACGCCTTCACATTTTGGTCCTTCGAGCCGGATTCAAGAAGCAACGACCTATGGAGAAGAAGCGTTACGAATTTAAATACTAGAAAGCGTTAGATCGATATTCGCAAAGGAAAAATAAAAATAAAATATTCGTAAATATACGTTAAAAAAGCGCATTAAAACGATAATTGGAACCCATTAGCCGAAGCAGATATACGCAAGGCCTGGATTTGGACGGTGAACGGCGTATTTCTGATGATAAAGCGCAAGAAGGTACGGCCATCCACCCATCCTATTCCTAGACCATTCTACTACGTTTGTGTTAATGTTGTGTTTCTTAAAACATTTTCAGTAAGTCAACGCATATATTGTGGGTTACCCGTTCGATACTGCTATCAGCTGTACAGATTGTCGTCGCTAGCACCTGTATCTTCGTGCTGGTGTGTCAAACGTGAGTACTCCAACCTTTACAATGACTACCAAAATGGGCTTGTCCGACAATGCTCGTGATAAATCTCCTTATAGAGCCAGTGGCGATGAAATTATTCGTAATCTTATCAAAAAACGTACTATAGTCAAAGGCAGATTCACAAAATTTGCTAACTTTTTAAGTTCATTGTGTGCTCAAAAGGATTTACAAGATCAACAACTTGTAGATCTTAAGTTGCGTATGCAAGGTGTCACAAATTTCTATACCGAATTTAATAATATTCAGATTCAATTGGAGGAGGTTGTACCTGACGCAGATCTAGATGAACAACTCACGCAAAGAGAATCATTCGAGAACAGTTATTATGGTATACTAGCTCAAGCTGAATGTCTCTTCAAGAAATATGCCACGCCACATAATAATAATTCTCAAAAACATGAAAACAGCATTCATAATTCGGTCCAACTGCCTGTAATTTCACTGCCTACCTTTGAGGGTTCATATGAACACTGGCTCGAATTCCGCGATACCTTTTTATCATTAGTACACAATTCTAACAGAATAAGCAACATACAGAAATTCCACTACTTGAAATCATCACTAAAGGGAAGTGCAGCACTAGTTATTGACAGCCTAGAATTCTCAAGTAGTAATTATGATGTCGCATGGGAACTACTACTCAATAGGTATAACAATAACAGATTATTGATTCACAATCACGTCAAGTCGTTATTTAACTTGCATGTGCTTAATAAAGAATCACCTGAACTCATTCGTAAGCTTATCGACACTGTTTTAAAGAATTTACGCGCATTAAACATTCTCGGTGAGCCTACTGACTCCTGGGATACACTGGTGATTTATATTGTTGTGTCTAGGTTAGACCAAACTACCGAACGTGAGTGGGAACAACATAAAAGCACGTTATACGCTTCTACCGGCGATTCGGAAAACTCGAGAACACCTTTAAAAATTGACGACTTGCTTAATTTCCTCAGGGCTAGGGCTGATATGTTGGAAACATTGTTAGTGTCTCACAATAAACAGTACACAAACAAATCTAGTTACACGCACAATAACTCAAAAATACACTGCAATGTTTCCACCACTGAGCCACAAACCCGCGACAGTCGTATTAAGCGCTGCCTGGTATGTAATGCTAATCACCCGATATATTCATGCCAGGAATTCCTAGATTTTAATTTAGATTCTAAACTGTCGTTCCTAAAAAACAATAATTTATGCATCAATTGTTTACGATCGGGACATACTGCAGTTAACTGTAGGTTCGGACCGTGCCGATTATGCAATAAAAAACACAACACGCTAATCCATAATGCGAGTACGGGTGGGACGTGCCATCTATCACAGGTGACTGACGAGTGCAACCAAGCTACTGGAATGCATTTCTCAGGTCACCCCTCCGCGTCACACTCACTATGTTCGGACCATAACACGACAAATGAGCAAATCATTCACGTAAATAATGCACACATAGATAATATACAAAGCGCACAATTATCTAACTTGCAACCGGTTCTACTGTCAACCGCGCTAGTTGAGGTAGCCGATATTGATGGCAAATATCATTTAGCGCACGCCCTTCTTGATAACGGAAGCGAGCGATGCTTTATTTCCAGATCATTATGCGATTTACTTAATACACCAAAAATACAGTCCACTGCAGAAGTTCGAGGCGTTGGAAACTCAATTACACAATCTACAGAAATGTGTGAAATTGAGGTAAAATCACGCACCAACCCCGACTATTCAACGCGCATAAAATGTTTCGTTTTACCGAGCATTACGTCATCACTGCCAGCTGTTTCTAAACAATGCGCACGGGCTATAACTATACCCGATGAGATTCAGCTTGCCAACCCCTTCTACTTTAACTCACATAAACCTGATCTATTGATAGGTACAGATAAATTCTGGAGTTTACTGAAAAGCAAAAGAATTAGATTACCTAACGGACCCGTGTTGCAGGATACACATTTTGGCTGGATTGTTTCAGGTCCAGTCAATAAAGATTCAGTCAATAACAATAATCATAGTAATATTTCAAAAACAAGCGACACCCATCTGCCGGAGCCTTCGTCACGAATACATCGTCGAAATATTAACATTAGGCGAAAATGTTAGTGCAAAACTTTAGGCATTGGGTGGTTTTACTTCAAAAACAATTATTTTTAATTCGCAATTTAAGAACACGACACAAAAAATACTATAAAGGGTAATGTTAACAATTAAAATATTTTACATTGAATATATTTTAATATCTTATAATAAATAAAGCAAAATAAACAGAACCTTCCAAATTTTAATTTATTCTAAAATATTACGCATACATTTAGAAAGTTCTAATCATTTCGCATTTTTTTTAAAAGGAAATACATCCAATGGTGATTTCTTCAACGCATTGATTTTCAGTCTTATTTAATTTTATTTGCCACGCATCATTAACCAGTTGCTACAATATATGCCGCAGGCGCTTCCTACAAAGTTAGGAAATCATTTTAGCCTATGACTGCAGCGGTAGCAAAGGTAAAACGCTAAACCTTAGCTTGGGAAATTTATCTCAAGAAAATATCACTCATCTTTCCATTCATGCACTGTAGCATAGATCACGCAGAGCCAATGTTTATTTGAACCGCAAGGGCACAGGCACAGGACTTTATAACATTTAATTTTTTAGTTTTGCTACTTCAGTCAATTTGTACATATAGATCTCGTTAGTGACCTACCACCACACTCGCCAATTTATTGACACTGAAAAGATTTCTCGCTCGTCGTGGAAAACCTGCTGAGATCTTTTCAGACACTACCTTGTAGATACTTTGTGGGTCACACATAATATTAGTTCACATAGTTCCGTTCTAACTGAATACGCAACAGATTAAATATCAATTTAGTTAACATACCACCATATGAACCCATTTTGATAGTCTTTGGAAGGTGGGAGTAAATTCTAGTTATCACCATTTACTTAGATCAACTACTACTACATTTAAATTCATTGTCGTAATTATAAGGGTAATTTTTTAAAATGGTATAATATTTTTTTTACAAAACTTATACTGGGGGCACATACTAGTCAGTTATTATATTATTCTTTATCAGTATAAGAATGATAAAGAATAATATAATAACTGACTAGTATGTGCCCCCAGTATAAGTTTTGTAAAAAAAATATTATACCATTTTAAAAAATTACCCTTATAATTACGACAATGAATTTAAATGTCAAGTATTATATGCTATAAAATTCTAAAAAAAAAATGCTATAAAATATGCCAAAATTCAATACTATATATGTTACATGTACAAACTGTCATGTTAGAAAATATCAATCTATAAAAATTACTTGACATTATAATAGTACTAGGTCTGAGCTGATACCTGAGTTTGCACCTTACCCGATGTTTAAATAAACTAAAATTACAACTAACAACAACCATCTTTGGTATAGAGTGAAAAATAAAAAGTTACGTTAGGACTCGGCCTTAGGGCTTTGCCAATGAGAAAAAATAAATGAATTTTATCGGGTAGGAAAATAATTTTCTGCCAACGAGTTCGATATACGGATTAATACAAAAATGAGATATGCTGCAAAATACACAGAACATACATGAGAAATACACACGAAACAAATAATGGTCGTGGTTGGGTAAAACACACAGAAAAAAGATTCAATTGAATAAAATTTAGGCCAAAAATTTACTACGTAAAAAAAAATATCAAAAATTTGGAAAAGAAACAAAACACAGCGTAGGTGGTGAGCTGTGGTGTCACTAGGCCCCCTTCTAGTGACGCTAAATCTGCGGCAGAAGGCCTGCAGACCTAGTTTGTGAAAAACCTGTCACGGTATTTCCGTTAGTCGCCTTTTACGACACCCTAGGACGAGTAGGGGTGGACCGATTCTTCCCAGTAAGCCGGGTACCACACGGCGGTGGGGCAAAAGAAAATAAAAATCTCCAACCACGACACAAAAGAAAAAAAAAAAATGATGACAACCGCCACCAAGAGAAAAAAATGCGAACAAGCTAAAGTAAAAACCGCGTTGGCGCCAGTGTAGCCTAGTCGGCGAGCACAAGAAATAATACACTAAAAGAGGGCTACACAAATTTATTAAATAATAGAAACGAGAAGAAAGTTACGTTACAGGGGGAGGTCGATTACTAGTTAGCTTGTTCGCACGTATAACAAAAATAGCTGTAACTTAACTAGGGGTCGTAAGGGAACGCAACGGCGATTCCCGCGGTCTTCGGCGTCCTCCTTCTCCTTGGAGTGGCCAGGCACGCCACGGATGCGGAGTCTGGACTAGACCCGGTCGTCAGCAACACAGCCACGAACTTGTGGCCGGAAAAAATGCGAAGCCTTTCGCCCGAAGGGGGAACACTCTTGCCCGAAGGGAGAACTCTTCGCCCGAAGGGAGAAACTTTTCACCCGAAGGAAGAAACCCTGGAACGCCACATAAGCGTTCCTGTAGACGCCGTTCCCTAACGCGACACCCTCCAAACCAGCTTTCAGTTGGTGGAGGCTGCCTCATTATGGAGACGTCTACAGGAATAAAAGGTACACCCTAACAATATAAAGTAAAACATGGGCCTAATAGTACCTAGTTCACATATGGAAGGATTACAATTAAAAAATCCTACAGCAGCGATTACATAATTTAAACAACTTACCAGTAATACTGGGTTTTCTGGTTGATATTCACTTTAATAATAGATTAGAATAGAAATAGAATTTTATAAATAGACTTTAGCAATTAAGAATTCCGTAGAACCCGCTGGCAGTATTGGACTAACACGATAATGAGGCGTGATGATCGTAGCTCAGCTGAGATGGCAATGGCTCGCTCAACTTCTGAGTCAAAAACGAAACCTCTCGAGTGGAGATGGCGTCGAACCGTCTAGAAGAGCCAGTACCTAATTCGGTGGCCGCCTACGATTGGTCGACACTTTTAGACTTCGGGTACTGAGCATTTATCGCATCGTCTCGCCCTCGGTAGACTCCGCCTATTTTAAATCAAATACCCTCTATTAAAAAGTGGTTCTTACCTAGGTATCTAAATTTTACCTATGGTTCTATCAATGAAAATAATAAGAATGCCTGATGCAGCTTTCATCGCCTATTACCAGAAATAACTAAAATAAGAACATAGTATTCCCCAATCGATGTAAACAGGTCGTATATTAATATAAACGCCTCGTCAAAAATTATTAGTAATAAGTAAGATTACTATGTGTTGCTATTACTACCATTATAGGCGTAATTCAACGTCCTGTTAAAACAGCTGTCTTTTACTTATTTATTAACGAAATGAGTTTAAAACAATGTAGCTATGCTACAGTTTATATATATATATTTTAAATAGTTCTGTTTTTTTCCGGTTGATGATCTGTATTTTTCATCACTGTATTACAATCATAATATTTACTCATGATATTTAGTTCGATTTATATTCGTTTCAATTATGGCGTATAAATACAACTCGCTTTACTTTATTTTTATTTTTTTAATTTACCCTAGAATGATGTACGTGTTTTGATATCTGTGAGTCAATCGCCAAGGTTCAGTTGAAAACCAGCGTCAGGCTCCATAGTCTTACATATGCTGAACTTGAACCTGTTGCTGCAGTTATTGAACTCGTGATATTTAATCACACTGTATACTGTCTTTTTGTTGTTCTTTTCGGTTTGTTTTTTATTGTTTGATTCTGTAATACTGCAGCAATAAACGCTTTTTCTTTCTTTCTTTCTTTCTAATGTCATCGGGCAGTTTCAAGCGGACAGCGTAAAAGTTGTCCGCTTCAACCTGCCGGGAGGACTGGCTGATGGCCGATTTAAGATGATCGGTGAAAGCGCCGATCGCTTGGTCGGTGTCCTGAGGGGACGAGATTTGCGCCGGGAAGCGGGCAAGATTCGGAGAGATGGAGAACCTCTAAGGAGCGCAACCGGAGGGTCACACCCTTCAGGAGGGCCATGTCTAAGACATCGGGGCGGTGATTTATATTATTGGGATAATAGGTCGGGCGCATAGGTGCGATGACGTCAAAGTCGAGAACGTCGACCAAGGCGTCGAGGCACCTACCGTTGCCGGTGGTTACATTACAATTCCACCTGACATGCTTGCAGTTGTAGTCGTCGGCCAGAATGACCGCGCTGTCCAGGTCAAGGAGTGACTCGATATCACTCCTGAGGAGCCGCTTATCAGGTGGAAGATAGATAGAGGAGCCTTTTCGACGCCCCCGCCAGTAGGAATAGGCCACGTATCTGCTATCTTTTATATTTGGGTGCGCAAATTAAACATTAAAATAATATATAATAGCCCCTCAGATAATAACAAGTTGAAACAATAAATTATGTTTGTTCGTGTACGTGTTTAGCATAAAAAAATTTAAATTTGGAAACTCGGCATCTCATTTTATATTCAGAAATAATTTACACGAAATATTATATAAAAAAGTATATAAGTATTAGTATCAGTTGTCTGGTTTCCATAGTACAGGCTCTGCCTAGTTTGGGATCGGATGACCGTGGGTGGATTGTCCCAAGATATTATATTATTATATTATATTATGTAAGTATATAAATTTTATTTGTTTTTTTTTTATTTAAATGCCATCTCCTCCCGTTGGGTGTCCGTAGGCGACTAAGGGAAACAAAAAAGACGGATAGCAGCGTCTAGTGGGTTACCTATACTGCGATTCCCAAGATGCCTGCCAAGCGTGAGGACTATGGCGACCCCTCTCTTTTTAGGAGGCCTTTGTACAGCAGTGGGCGCCTTTCGGCTGCTGCTGATGATGATGACGATTTATTGAAGTCAGTTAAAAATGACATAAACCACAGATATTTTAAAAGCTTTTTTTTGTAAACCCGGACACCCAATAAAGTATATTTTGCTTGACTCGTTTATAGCACGGCCACCCTTCGGCCGTTAAGGAAACCAGAGTTTGGAAACCAGTTTCCTAAAAGGCTTTTTTATACCTCTACGTAACTGGTTTCCTATAAGTTTTTTTTATACCTCTACGTAACTGGTTTCCTATAAGTCTTTTTTACACTTCTACGTAGGTACCTAACTATGTAGTGTCCGAAAAGGTTTATAATTCTATGTCACTGAATAACTAATCTGTTACAGTAGCCAATTTACTAGATATTTTGATTAAGGAGACTAAAGTTGCTAATATTTTTAAAAATAACTGTAATAAAAGTAAATGCTACCAAGAAATAAATACTGGAAATATTAATGCAATAAAAGATTTGAAAAATGGACTAATAGCTGTGGGGTACTGTATTGAAATTATTTCACCATACGCATTTTTATTTTTATTTCTAAACTTAGAAAGTTCTTTTCATTTCATCTTAAGAAAAGTTTTTATGTTTTAAGTTATTGAATTGTGTGAACAAGCACTGAGCTTATATCAATGTTTGTATTGTTAACAATATACCTATATAATTATTATTTTTTAATATAGCGGTAACAGCTCAGTGGGCGAGCGCTTGCCTTGGAAGCAAGGTGCGCAGGTTCGAACCCCGGCTCGTACCTCTGATTTATTTAATGAATCATGTACGAATCGTCTTTGTGCGGTTGTCACTAGCTTTCGGTGAAGTAAAACATCGTGAGGAAACCTGCATGTCTGGGAAAACCTAACTAGCTCTCGAATGACGTGTGAAGTCCGCCAACCCGCACTTGGCTAGCGTGGTGGACTATGGCCTTAGCTCCCTCATCTTGTGGGGAGGCCCGTGCCCAACAGTGGGACATACACAAGGGCTGGTATTATTATTATGTTATAAATGTTATTATTAAATTCAAATATCTGAAAAAAAAATCACACATAAATGTACAAATACGGTTTACAAAAACCATTAATTAAATACAATACTCAATTCCAATAAAGATTTATCCCGAAACCCGGTTATTAGTTTCGTAGGTGGCTCAAACAACAATAGCATAGTACTTAGGAAACCAGTTACGTAGAGGTATAAAAAAAGTCTTATAAGAAACCAGTTACGTAGAGGTATAAAAAAAGCCTTTTAGGAAACTGGTTTCCAAACTCTGGTTTCCTTAACGGCCGAAGGGCACGGCCACGGTATAGTAAGGTGCATTAGACCTGAGTAGGCCTATGCCTTTCTTCGGAGTCGCTGGACGTTCGAGTTGTGGGTTCTAGGACGTCCATTGGGTACGGTGGCGACTCCGAGTAGGACGGCAGCGGGGTTGCGACTCCCGTCCCCATGAGTACCATGTCTAGTACCTGGGGGCTATAATACGCCCCCGGCGGCGGGCTTAAAGTCAAGGCACTGTGGGGTGGTGCTGTTCCCCCAGAGAAACCGGGGTCCCTCTCAAGTGCCGATGTGACAGCCGCGGGGGTTTTAGTGGATAAGAATCCCACATATCCCGGTCGAGCCGGTATTGAAGGTTTCCCCCGCGAATAAAAAGGCCTTTACTCATAACATTAATTTAAAGCCTGGACGAATCTATATAAGCGAGTGAACGCACCCGACACACTTTATTCTGTTATGAAATTATTTTAACACGGATGAAATTATCACCGCATTTCACCCGAATGAACTTGAACGCGTTCATGCAAAGACGATAAAAAGTTTGGTACTCGTATCAATAAAATCCCAATCTATACATATACACACATCAAAAGTGTCTAGGGATCAAGCATTTTTAAGCGGATTTCTTGAGATTGAGATGTGGCTTTGTAATAAATTTATGATTTTATAAATTTATATGGATCCTTTTTGGTGCATTTCATAATTTGAATCAGGAACTGTGAATCAAATTCGAGTAAAAGATGAAAATCAGCTGTCAATATTTTCCCTATAAAAACATACAACGCATTGAAGACATTATTAGTGCTACTGTTTCCCTACTACTGATTAAAACCAACGTTATTATGGAGCGGCGACGTCATTTAAGCAGGGAAGAAATGCTCAGAGCCGTGGGAATGATAGAAGCTGGTTCCCGGCAACGTACTGTGGCTTTAACTCTGAATACAAGTCAGAGTGTTATCAGTCGACTTTGGACACGTTACCGAAGCACTGGTACCGTGGCTGAGCGCCATGGAGGACGGTATCGCTGCACCACACGGAGACAAGACCGATATATTCAAATCTTAACTCGAAGAGCTCCAACAATAACTGCCATGATGTTAGCCGTGAGGCTTCATCACTCTTCAGGGAACTTAATTAGCGACCAAACAGTCAGAAACCGCTTGCATGAAGTGAACCTTCATTCCCGAAGACCGCTACGGGTACCACCTATAGCAATGCACAATCGTAGGATTCGATATCAATGGGCTCTTGAACACAGAAATTGGGCAGAAGAACAATGGCGTTTCGTGTGCTTTTCTGATGAGTCTCGTTTTGGTATGAGACCGGATACAAGACGTATACGACACTGGAGAACCCCTGGACGCCAACAGCGATTAAAATCCTGCCAGGAAGTCCATCCTTATAGTGGTGGAACCATCATGGTATGGGCGGGTATTTGGATCGGCGGAAGAACTGAGTTGATTTGGATCAGAGGCAACCTCAACGCTCAAATTTATGCTGAGACGATTGTATCAGACGTCATCGTTCCTCTACAAGTGCAAATCGGTTCCTTATTTCAGTTAATGCATGATAATGCACGACCGCACACCGCAAGAGTTGTAAGACAGACTCTCGCCGCAGCTAACATCAATGTCCTGCCCTGGCCTGCTCAGTCGCCAGACTTGAACCCGATTGAGCATGCATGGGATATGCTACAGAGAAGAGCTCTGCCGAATATGGAGGGTATCCAGTCGCAAGAAGACCTTTTTTTGTTGTTGCAACGAACATGGGCGGCCATTCCACAGCGTGATTTGGATGAACTCATTTTGAGTATGCCAAACCGATGTTCTTGTGTTGTTAGTGTTCGCGGTAGAAACACGGATTATTAATTGTTTAAGTTACCCAATAAAATTTTAAAGAAAACTGTTATTTCAGTCTTTTTTTCGAACTTTTGTGTTAGTGGTTCAAATGTCAAAAATCCCTTTATTAGGAAAATGGCAAATTTCTTTATTAATGCAAAGGTGACTTGGTTTATCGTTACTGTGACAAACGAAAACACTTTATTTGATGAATCCTTAAAGAAAATTTTAATTAATATCAATCAGGAGAAAAGTTATTGCAAAAATATATGTTGATCCCTAGACACTTTTGATGTGTGTATTTTAATCCGAAGGCCCAAGAAGAAGGGCATTGTTTTTCGACATTTGTTTGACCTGCTTTGTGAAACCTAAACGGTCCTAAAGATTTAAACATTAAGAAGGCATTAGATGCTACTTTCAAACAAAATACTAGATATTTCTGAAAAAGCAGATGTATTAATAAGTCTCTCTAATTTGTATTCACATTCTGCTGCTAAGAAATCGACAAGAAAATTCAAACGCGACAGGCTATAATGAACCTGATAATGAATAGGCCGCACAAACTTCAAAGCGAAATAATATATTGAAAAATATTCCCGTAATACTAGAAACAGTTTGTTATTTCGTATCTCGATAAAAACGGGCCAGACCTACATGTGTTTTCGTTAAGCCGATGATTGATTCATAGAAAAATATTAATTTAAAAAGCAGACATTCCGACTTTTAGAAATTAATTACTTTTAGAATTCTGATTCGAAAAAAAAGGATAATTCTATTTGATGCTGATAATATTAATATACTAGCCGACCCACGCAGCTCCGCCCGCGTTGTGTTTACGTTAACTAAACTATCAATAATATACATTCGCATAGAAAACAATACCTCCTTTTTTAAGTCGGTTAAAAACCTGGACCCACTTTGTACTTACCCTCCGAAGCACGGAAACGTTTAGTTCAAATGGCGTTAAACGGTCACCCATCTATTTAATGACCTTACCTAACGTTGCTTAACCTGATCGATTTCCAAATATTGTTAACAAATGTCCATGAGTGTTCCCTTACAAATATTTATTATAATTATAATGAAAAATTGTTAAAATCGGAGCAAGCGTATAACCAAGTACACATTTTGACTTTAGTCCCCTCTCCCAAGGGAACCGTGCCGAATGTCGGGATAAAAAGTATCCTATGTCCTACCTCGGAGTATTAACTCAAATCATGCCAAGTTTCGTTTCAATCCCTCCAGTAGTTTCAGCGTGATGCTCAGCCGAGATACAGACAGACAGACAGACAGACAAAAATAAAAAAAAATACCCTCCAAATAGAATGCCCTCCAAACATAATTTTCAAAATATCTTCAATGTACAGAATTGGACCTGTTACAGTTTTATTATAAGTATAGAAGATTAATATATCGCCCACTGAGCTAACAGCTTGCCTTGGAAACAAGGTGCGCAGGTTCGAACCCCGGCTCTCACCTCTGATTTCTTTAATTAATCATGTGCGAATCGTCTTTGTGCGATTGTTACTAGCTTTCGGTGAAGGAAAACATCGTGAGGAATGCTGCATGTCTGAGAAAGCCTATATGGCTTTGAGATTGACGTGTGAAGTCCGCCAACCCGCACTTGGCCAGCGTGGTGGACTACGGCCTAAGCCCCCTCATATCGAGGGGAGGCCCGGGCCCAGCAGTGGGACTTAAACCAGGGCTGGTGTTATTATATTAGAAGGGTCAGCTTCAAGCATCGGCTTTTCACTTCTTTCATTAAGTCCTAATTGAATTTAACCTTTGCTTTTAACATTGAAATGTAACTAATTTTACGGATTATATCGCGGTTTATTTTCAATAGAGAAGATGGCTGGGTGCTACCACCAGCTTGGGATCCCGTGATAAACATAGTCAAATCCAAAGACAAGCATTCCACTGCAAGACCTCAAGATACTGTAAGCTCTTTCTGCGTAGATCGGACTAACAATAATAATTAGAAGACCTGAGGGTACCCTAAGACAACTATGACATATGGACAGCTACTACCTCAGTCCGCCCGTGACCATGAATGCTGTAAAGTATTCGAAATGTCGGGAAATTAAAATCAAAAATAAACCGCGATATAATCCGTAAAATTAGTTTCATTCCAATGTGTAATATTCGCGTAAGAATCAGAAATCATTACTTTTCTTTTAATTTACTTAAAATAACAACAATTTTACAGTTTAGTTTCTCTAAAAAGTATATTTATATAGTTTTTAGTGGAACTCTCTTTTCTCTGTCGAAATGCTCTTGACACAGCGGTCGTGGACGATTATGTAGTCACTGCAGATGTCACGCGCCTCACATCATGCAATCCCTTTGCTTGCCGTCGTGCTGATCTACCACCATCTGTTAGAGCCGAATTATTGTAATATTATTAATTAATAATATGTTACTGTTTCATGTACCTATAATTATAAATCTTTATAAATTCCGTCACTAATATAATATCTACTCATTTCCATCTTTATGCAGACGATTTGCAACTCTATAGTCATTTCCAAAGTGCTGATGTTGACAATGCCGTAGCGGTCATGAATACCGTCTTGGATGACATAAATAATTGGTCCAAATCGTTTGAGCTCCAAATTAATCCCACAAAATCACAGGCCTTAATTATCGGTAGTAGGTACTTTAACTTTGGGTCTAACTTAAATCGACTTTCTCCAGTTGTTCTTGATGGCACTCCTATTGCCTTTACTGATAAGGCGAAGAATCTTGGAGTAATTTTGGATGCTAATTTGTCATGGGCACCTCACATTAATGAGATAAGTAGAAAGGTCCATTTCTCATTCCACTCGCTGAAATGTCTCCAAACTTTTCTGCCTATGGAAACTAGAATCACTCTTATGCAAGCCCTTATTCAGCCTATTTTAGACTACGCTGATAGTTGCTTCTTGGATGCCACAGAGGAGCTTTTAAATAAACTTGAGCGATTACAAAACCTGTGCATTCGTTTTATATTTTGTCTCAAAAAATACGATCATGTCTCTCAGTTTCGTAAGGACCTCAAGTGGCTCCCCATTTGTCTTCGCAGGAACACTCGTATACTTTGCCTTCTCTATAATATCCTTTATAATTCCTCATCCCCTTCCTATCTGCGGGAACGTTTCTCCTTTGTGAGATCTCCTGACTCTCCTTGCAGATCCCATCTCCTTACTAACCTTCTATTTCCTTCCCACAAAAAGGACTTTTATTCCTATTCCTTCACTGTGCATGCCGTCCGTTTATGGAATTCTATTCCGCCGGATATACGTCTGTCTGTAAATGTGACACAATTCAAAAGACGAGTTAAAGAGCACTATCTTTCTTTATCTTGACATTTTGTTATATATGTATAGTATTTATCTTTTTGAGTATATTAGTGTATATTCTATAGTAATAGTAATTTATTTTTTAGTATGTATTTGTGTTTATTATATTAAGTATTTATGTCCGTATGTACTTTATTTAAATAATGTATTTTAATCATTTTGCTACTTATTCTTATTTCATTTACACACTACGTCCCTTTTCTTTCTTCCAACTTTCCACTCGCAGGCCTGCTGGAAGAAATTTCTTTGGAAATAAGCTGTGCCTTTGTACTATTCTTTCCTGTATTTCCGTTTTCCTGTACTTTTATTGTGTGTACAAAAATTATAAAATAAAAAATAAATAAATAACTGTTCTTTAAAATGTGTGCAATAAAAAATTATCCATCTATCTATTATTATTGCGAGAAAAAGGAACAGGCCTATAAACTGATTATATCTGCGTCACTTTTATACGTAAATGTAAGATTTTTTTAACACTGCCATAATAACTGATGGTAGGGCCGTAAGCAGTATTATTATGATCTTATAATACGATGAAGAGACGTCAATATAGCACTATCACTTTCTATCGGTTAGATAAGATTACAATAACACTGCTATTAGATATAGTGGTAGGGCAAGAAGTCGCCCACCGTAGATTTATATTGGTCCATCGCTTTTCATATAATTACCCATGGGGTATCCGGGTAAGAATAGCAGCCACCCATCTCCTCTCCTAAGGTGTCCGTAAGAGGCGTCTAAGGGAAAACAATAAGACGGGCAGCAGCGTCTTTCTATTGGATTACCTACCACCTATACTGCGATCCCCAAGTCGCCTGCCAAGTGTGGGGACTATGGCAACCCCTCTCTTCTAAGGGAGGCTTTTGTTCAGCAGTTAACGTCATTCGGCCGCTAATGAGGACTTAATTTACTAAATAAAAATTAACGATGCCAATCCGTAGGTACCATTTATAAAAAAAATAGTAATTCTAAGAAGGAGCAACAGTTAACTATGTGGCGACTCGACACAAGATGACGCCACATGTGGTACAGCGACGCGAGGAAGAAGCGAATAGTACTACATACAACAAGACAGATAGCGCCACTGATTTCTGAATCGTGCAAGCGAAGTTTCTCCAACTCGGAGAATATATACAACATCCCGACAACAACTGTCGGGGGCTTCGGCCCTGACCGAGCGTCACACCTCGCTCGGTCGGAGGATCCTCCCTTTAGCACTGCATACCTCAACTCCTCACGGAGGACGACGCAGCAGCAGCTCCGACTCACTGGAACTGCATCCACTGGCACTGGCATAGCGACTGGAGCGCAAGGACCAGCTGGCATATGAAGACAGTTCATCGACTTCCAGTCTTCGGGGGGGGGGGGGGAGTGATGTGGCGACTCGACATAACCAGATGGCACCACATGTGGTATAACGCGATGAGAAGCGAGTAGTACCTCATACAACGCGATAGATGGCGCCACCTCCGAATCCTGAATCTCGCAAGCGAAGTTTCTCCAACTTGGAGAATATATACAACATCCCGACAACCACTGTCGGGGGCTTCGGCCCTGGCCGAGGATCACACCTCGCTCGGTCGGAGGGAGGTGCTAAAGGGAGGATCCCTTTAGCACCGCCGTTGCATCGCTAAAACTAGTTAGTTATGTTCTGAAATTTATGGACCACTTCATCCAGATATAAATCTGATCTGAGTCGTGGACAGATAATCAAAGTGACGTGGTTTAGACTGTGGTATCAATTGCAAGCGATATAATTATGGGCATTGATTTATTGCTAGGTGTAGGTATTGAAAAATACATACAATAGGTAAGTATGTGTAGTTTATAATATTTATGCAGGTAAGTTTTTTTAAAAGTAGAATCAATGCGTTGACTGCAAACGGGATGAATCAGAACGGCTAATGAACTTGGACTAGTTGGTAGTAGGCTAGTAGGTAGGTACAGATACAGACACAGCAGTGTCAGATATTGTAATCTAGCTTGAAAACTCTGACACCAGGTTGGCTACTAACCATAAGACATAATATATACAATATATACAGGGTGAATTTTTCAAGTGGGCTTGCATGGCCAAATCCGAAACTATAAGGAATAGCAAAAAATGCTCAAAGCTGCATCATTGGATTTTCGAACAATTAATATTCCTAACCAGGAATCGAACCCGATGATTTTGAAAAAAAAACCATCAGCCTATATTGTTGTATGATTATTTATTTTTCGCTACACGTTATAGTTTAGAATATGGTCATCCAAGCCCACTTGAAAAATTCACCCTGTTTACATACATACATACATTACATTTAATCATACCTACATACTTACATACTTTTATTTGTAAATACTATATTTATTTATCTACTTAAGTACCTCTTAAGTAGATCAACAACACCCACACGCAAGGTGGGAGGGAATCGGTCCTATTGGGTATTTGGTTTGGACTCCCTGCCCCGGACGACGGGTTTGTTGGTCTAATGACAGCCCATCGTTTATAAGAATTTAGAAGTACAAAATATAAACGATAGAAGTAAAGTGAATATACCGACAACATTTTAGCAGGACAAACGCGGAAAATTGATATTATTCCTACACAATTGCTGTGAACGCCCTCGACAATATAAAGGAAATAACTATACAACAAAACCTTCCGCTTTCTCCCGATGCTTGGCACAAAAGTTTTGTAATATCGGTTCTCGTAAATTTGTCCTTCATAGCTACACTCAAAGATAACACACATAACAGCCAACGAATGGGTCGTTAGGTTAATAGTTCCACCAATTCCCCGTAATAAAATAAATGTGGGTCAGCCATAAGAGGAGAGATTACGATTTGTTTTTGTCCTTGTACAGACAGTTTAAGGACAGGACAAGAGCAACTTTAATTAAGATTCCTTGTGCACCCGAGGACGACGACACGATGAAGTGCCTGCTAGATGCCGAGACTCTAGCGAGCGCCCGAAAGCGGAAAAACTCTGGCTAGGGACAAACTGAGTACCCAGAATCGCCTGCCACCGTAGAGGTTTTACTGGGTAAAACTTCCACATAACCTGACCTTCGCCTCTACAGAGACCAGGCACCTTTTGAAGTTTCCCCGACCGGCAAAATATGGTTCCTTGTGCAAGAAATTTCCCCAGTCAGTAGGTACCTCCGCAGTTTCAGTTATCCTGCCGCCAAGTAGCAATGTGTAAACTTTGCTGGGTTCTGGTTCCAGGCACTATAGCTGGTGAAATTACCGTGCTCAAAACACTTGATAGCTAATGTTAAAGGCATAGAGCTTATATAATTAGATTAAGATCTCGCAAAGCCAACACAGAGTTGATGAATAAAAGTATCTTCTGCAAGTCCATACAAATATATAACAAACTCCCCAAACATATAAAAATATATAAAATTGAACAATTTAAAAAGCAATTAAAAGATTTATTGATCCAAAATTGTTACCATAGAATAATAGACTTTTTGAACGACAGTTTAATTGTATAAATTTATAATAATGATAATATTCTTGTTAATTATTTTAATATGTTATAAGTAAGTTAATTATTTATTAGTATAGTAAATTGTAGATTTAAATAAACCAATGTTTGCATACCTAATAAGCTAGATCATAGAGGACATTATCATTTATAAAACACCCATGTTAGTAATAAGCATACCTATGGTCAGCAAATAAAGATGATTTGATTTGATTTGATAATAAGAATAGAGTACGCGTTTGTCTATGGACCCCTTAAGCAAAGCGTAGGCACATTTTCCTCTAAGAGGCAGGTGAATTGAACTATTTAAAGTTATATTATAATAGTTATATTGATATGTAAGTTATGGGTTTGATCTGTCACAAGCGCAAATGTCGATAAATACAGCTGACGAGTACCTATTGTCGTGTACCTGATATTTATCTATTTTGATTTTCTTACTCGTGGCTACATGTTCTTACTTGAATTAAGCAGTCTATAGTACTTGTACTGATTCATATTCTAATATTTAAGGTATCGCCACAAAATACTGAGAGTACAGAAGGCAAGCTCATGTATGTACCTCGCTTTTCATACCTACGCTCGGTCGCGCTAGGGTTATCAACTCTGGCTTATGCGAAAAAACTATCGTGATAGTGGAACTCATATCTAGTTTTTTGATTGATTGTTGAGAATAAAACAGGAAGAACGGAAGACGAGTGTTTGAAGCGGACGGCATTAGCACTCGCCCTAAACCGAGATATACCGAGATATCATGTCCGTGAGCGCTGTCTATGTGTGCGTTGCGCGAGCGCCCTTTGTATGAAGCTTGCCTTCTGTACTCTCAGTATTATGTGGTATCGAGTAGCAAAACCGTGCTTACCGCTTCAGGTGAAGGTCTTGCTTGTCGCGTTAATAAGTTAAATAAAAAAAGTGTAAGTACACATTATAAGTAGCGGTAACAGTTACCTAGTAGAAACATATTTTACATATTATATGTCTCAATTTTCTTGGTTCCTATGAAATTCTAAGAAAATAATATAAGTATTCTTAAGCAAAAAATTAAACTAAATTGTTCTGATTTGAATAATGTTATTTCGGATTTGTCTTTTGGCATTTCCCCTATTCGATCTCGAGTCTCTGATAATATCATTCACAAAATTGAAACAAAAGCAAATGATGGTGATTTTAAAGGCGCAGCACGGATGCTTTTTTCCAGCGATATTATTGCTCCAAATAATGCGGACACGCTTTCCGCATTGATGTCCAAACATCTCTCACCTTCAGTAGGTCTTCATTTCCCTGACGCACCCCCTTTAGATCAGCGGATTCTTATTTCGGATACTGTCGAAATTATGAACTGCATTTCTTCCTTTAAGAGTGGCTCTGCTGGCGGCCTTGATGGCCTTACCCCTCAACATCTCAAAGACCTTGTAAGTAACGCCGTCGGGGACGCTGGCAGGTCACTCCTTTCTAATTTAACCGCTCTGATTAATCTAATGTTGGCGGGCAAGGTGCCTCTAGAAATTACCGATGTTTTATATGGCGCTAATTTGTGCGCTCTATCCAAAAAAGACGGTGGCATTCGGCCTATAGTGATAGGCTCTACCATCCGCCGTATCGCTTCTAAAGTTTGCTGCCGTCGCATCCTCCCTACTGTATCCCAAATTTTTCAGCCTATACAGCTCGGATTTGGCTCAAAGGGTGGTTGTGAGGCAGCCGTCCATGCGGCACGCACCTTTTTACTGCAGAATGGAGGTGAGGTCTTGCTTAAGGTGGATGTCAAAAATGCTTTCAATTCTGTAGACAGAGCTGCTTTGTTGACACAAGTACAAAACAACATTCCAGAAATTTACCCATATGTCTTTCAATGTTATGGCCAACCATCCAAATTATTATATAATGAACATCCTATTTGTTCAGCTGTTGGATGTCAACAAGGTGACCCTCTTGGTCCCGCTATCTTTAGTTTGGCAATCCATCAGATCATATGTACTCTAAATTCCAAATTTAATGTCTGGTATCTGGATGATGGCACTTTGGGGGGTTCAGCTGATTCGGTCTATGATGACTTTGAAATTCTTATTAACGAGTTTCAAAAAATCGGTCTAGAATTTAACTTTTCAAAGTGTGAAATCTTTGTTTTGGACTCAGTGTCTGAGGCTCGAAAGAACCTCATTATTAACAAATTTAGTATTTTGGCATCTAATATTAAGGTACTGTCTAAGGAATCTCTGTACCTTCTCGGTGCCCCCGTTCTGGACGAAGCCATACCCAGTTTCGTAGATGAAAAAATTAAAAAATTCCATGATTCCTCTGATCGAAACTTCAAAATTAACTCACATTTAGCATTCTTCATTATTCGTTTTTGCCTTTTTGTGCCCAAATTCACTTATTTTCTTCGCTGTTCTCAACTATTTAAATTTAAAAGTCATTTAACAACCTTGGATGATTTAATTCGGTGTTGTTTAACAAAAATTTTAAACTGTCCTTTTGAAGAGGATCGGGTATGGACCCAGGCTACTTTACCGATTGGTTTAGGTGGTCTGGGCGTCCGCAAAATTTCCGATCTAGCACTCCCGGCATTTTTGTCTTCGGTATATAGTACGGAAACCCTCAGCAGGTCTATTATTGTCTTAGCCTTAGGATCTGTTGAGGTGACGTATTTGAGTGAGGCCAGAAATGCCTGGCTGTTGGCTTGCCCGGGTTCCGACCCTCCAATCTTAACTCACTCTCAGAGACAGTGGGATAAACCACTCTGTAATTCAATTTGGCATTCACTTTTAACATCCAGCGTTACCGATTTGAATCGTGCTCGTTTGCTAGCTGTCTCTGCGAAGGAGTCCGGTCACTGGCTGCAGGCTATGCCATCGTCTCATATTGGTACCTTATTGACCAATACCACACTTAGTCTTGCAGTTTGTTTGCGGGTGGGTGGCAGGACCAACCTTCCTCATCGTTGTCGCTGTGGGGAGTACGTAGATAAATATGGTCACCACGGGCTGTCTTGCTCGCGTAGCGCTGGCCGTATGTCACGCCATGCCGCCCTTAATGATATTATTCGCAGGGGGCTTGTCACTGCCGGTGTCCCTGCCGTACTGGAACCAGTCGGCATTACACGAGATGACGGCAAGAGGCCTGATGGTGTCACTTTAATACCATGGCAACATGGAAAGCCGCTGGTGTGGGATGCGACATGTGTCGACACACTTGCTGCGTCCCACACCCCGGCAACTTGCAGGGCGGCTGGAGGGGCTGCGGCGACCGCTAGTGTTGCAAAGCGACGCAAGTATGCAGCTCTAGGTTCGAGCTATATATTTGCGCCCTTTGCGGTGGAGACCATGGGGCCTTGGTCTCATGAGACGCACGCTTTGGTGAAAGAAATTTCTTCCAAACTTATCGAAGTCTCAGGAGACCGCCGGGCTGGTAGCTTTTTCTGCCAACGTATAAGCTTGGCCATACAAAGGGGTAATGCCGCCAGTCTTTTACGTACCCTTCCCTCCCAGTGCGGCGACAACTTCGAGGAAGTTTTTTACCTAGTTTAAGTGTACATGTTTGTAAATAAACTGTAAATATTTTGTTTCAATAAATGTAATAATGTAAGTATTCTTCATGTTCATTTTGGAAAAAATTGTAACATTAACAAAAGGAAAGGAAATTACCAAATAAATCTTCAAAAGCAATTCAGATCAGTTAGAATTGAACACACATGCTAACCGCTATCAAAAATCGCTTTGTGAATCTACCTTTGCTGGTATAATGGTATCCATAGTGGGTTTGATATAAAGATAAATTGATATTCGATTCACCTGTGAAGACATTTAGGTCTAAGCATCGATATAATTATATCGATGGGTCTAAGTCAGTGTGAAAAAAAACTAAATCTATGGTTACTACAGAAAATATTATTTTACAACTACAACTGAATAGACTAGATGACTAAAAATAATCTACATTATGTATTTAGTCCGTCCTTTAGATTATCAAAAAATATTGGACACGTATTTTTTCTTTTGCCATTTAAAAAACAAAGACGAAGATATAATGCGTTGAAATTCCGCGTGACGTCAGGCCGTATACAATTGTTACTGAGGCGTGACGTCACTAGCCCCCACTCCCGAACTTTGACGCTCTATATATTTGGCAATTACTATTAATTCATGAAATAAAAAAATACTTGCCCAATATTTTTTGATAATCTAACTGACAAACGAATTAGAATTAGATTTTTTTCGCCCAGTCATCATCCCCTTTGTAAAAATCGGTTTTTCTTGGAAAAATGTGGCATGGAATTAAGCGGACGTGCCTTAATATTAACTACAATTATTTAGAAAATTCTAAACTATGTATGTCTGGCACCACTACAAATAAAAGATTTGATTCATTTTGAGCAATATCAATAGCAATATTTTGAGTAACAATAGGTGTTGTCATCGATATAATATATAAACTAGATAAACATTCACGAACAAAATGACATCTAAAATGTGGTCGCGGTGGTTGCAAACTTATCTGTGCTGGTGGCGGAAACGTGAACTAACATTTATATTATGATAATTACGTGTAGTTTGACAGTTTCATATAGACAGTAGCGACACTCCTATCGGCAAAAATAAATTTGTCAGGATGTGGCTTGTAAAGAAATAGCGACACAAGGGCGCTATTTCTCGCTACCACTTTTTGAACCGTGACACCAAATCTAGTTTATATATTATATCGATGGGTGTTGTAAAAAACCTGGGCGTCTTATCGTAAAAAAAATTCTTCAGTGTGGTAGGTCGACGTTGTATTAAACTAGCAGACACGCGCAGCTTCTCCCGCGCATCTTCCAACAATTATCATTATATTTCAACAAAACATAAAACCTTGACAAAGTTATGTATTTAAACTTTCCTCATGAATCACCCTATACGTATATGGATTAAAACTGCATGAAAATTCGTTCTGTAGTTTTTAAGGTTATCGCTAACATACAGACAAACAGATGCGGCGGAGGACTTTGTTTTTTAATAATATATATAATATGTAGTGATGTAACACTATGTAAGTCTTGTGAAAAACATACCTAAATAAATTAAGGTTTAAAAATAACAAAATAAGGTTTAATTCCATAAAAAATGCTCGAAAAAGCCACGACTGGTTTCCAGATACTGATAAATGAAAGGGCTTTGGGACACCACGTTGTCATTTTGATCTAATACATTATACTCCAAGTCCTAACGATATCTCAGATTTGCGTGGATCGTTAAATATACAATGGGTGTCAATTTTCTTCTTTTGATATATATATTCTGAACCTATTTTTGAAAAGAAGCGATGCTGGAATTTTCCTTCTTAAGAATATCACAAGAGTATTTTGTGTGAGTATAAATATGATTTTCTTGTTACTATCAATGAAGTCAAAACATACAGAATATATTTCTAGTACTATGATTTAGTTCAGTAATAACATTTTTTTTAACTTTCCATACACCTACTACAAACAATACAAAGCTGAAGTGGTTATGGGCTGGACACGTATGAGGCCGTACCTATGGCCAACTAACATCATGAAATGGACATCACCTTTCACCAAAGTAGGGGCAGACCAAGGAAGAAGATGGTGGGATGAGTTAAGCATACGCGTTCAGGCAAACCTGTCAGGTATACGTACCTACCAACCAGCCAGCTTTAGACGGTTAAACCTATTCTCTAGTACTTGTACTGTACTCTAGTACTTGACCGGGTGCAGTTTGATAATGGAACACGAACGTCTAAAAGTATTAATATATACCTACTGATATTAGCTAAGTATTTATGAGTATTATTTTTTCAAAATGCAGTAGGTACTTATTTATTTTTTCTTAATTCTTCATTTCGGGGATATTATTTTAATAATATCCCCGAAATGTGACCCGAATAAACAGCACCGTATTTTCTGTTCAGTTCGCTTAAAATTAGACTATATTTAAACAATACCTGAAAGAAAAGGATCCAAATTACAGCTCAGAAAGCAGAGCGTGTCAGCGGCGAGGCAAAATCATTAAAACCGTAGGCGGCGTAAGTGCTTACTTTGGCTCTTCCTAATTGAGTTGTCCTTCGCTTCGAATGTATTTTAAGCGGCAGTTTCCTTTTTTTTGTATTCCTTTTGATGTTTGTCCAATAATTTAAAGGTGAGGATTGAATCTTTTAATTATAATAGGTATTCATATCTCAGGAATTTAGTAGGTAGGTAGGTGAGAAGCTCATAGCCAGCCAGTAGTAGTAGTCTCTGTTCAGTAAACGAATCGTGTGTGGTATGTATCTCTTTTTTCGCGGGGAAACTAAACCTCCCACGGCTGATGCATTGGCACATGAGAGGGCTCGGTGGGATCTGCACCTGGGGCCCCTCAGTGCCTTGCCTTTGAGCCCGCTACCGGGGGGCGCATTGTAACTCCCCGGGAACCGGGGACGGGGTCGCAACCCCGCCGCCGTCCTCCTCGGAGTCGCCTTACTCAATCGATGTCCTAGGGTTCACAGCCCGAAGTGTAGTATGGACCTAGTCATAATAAGACTGGAGCTGCAAAATGCCGTCTAGCAGCTTTGGACTCAGTCTATACAGTTCAATTAATTGGCACTATCTTTCTTTATCTTGACGTTTTGTTATACACACATCAAAAGTGTCTAGGGATCAAGCATTTTTAAGCGGATTTCTTGAGATTGAGATGTGGCTTTGTAATAAATTTATGATTTTATAAATTTATATGGATCCTTTTTGGTGCATTTCATAATTTGAATCAGGAACTGTGAATCAAATTCGAGTAAAAGATGAAAATCAGCTGTCAATATTTTCCCTATAAAAACATACAACGCATTGAAGACATTATTAGTGCTACTGTTTCCCTACTACTGATTAAAACCAACGTTATTATGGAGCGGCGACGTCATTTAAGCAGGGAAGAAATGCTCAGAGCCGTGACAATGATAGAAGCTGGTTCCCGGCAACGTACTGTGGCTTTAGCTCTGAATACAAGTCAGAGTGTTATCAGTCGACTTTGGACACGTTACCGAAGCACTGGTACCGTGGCTGAGCGCCATGGAGGACGGTATCGCTGCACCACACGGAGACAAGACCGATATATTCAAATCTTAACTCGAAGAGCACCAACAATAACTGCCATGATGTTAGCCGTGAGGCTTCATCACTCTTCAGGGAACTTAATTAGCGACCAAACAGTCAGAAACCGCTTGCATGAAGTGAACCTTCATTCCCGAAGACCGCTACGGGTACCACCTATAGCAATGCACAATCGTAGGATTCGATATCAATGGGCTCTTGAACACAGAAATTGGGCAGAAGAACAATGGCGTTTCGTGTGCTTTTCTGATGAGTCTCGTTTTGGTATGAGACCGGATACAAGACGTATACGACACTGGAGAACCCCTGGACGCCAACAGCGATTAAAATCCTGCCAGGAAGTCCATCCTTATAGTGGTGGAACCATCATGGTATGGGCGGGTATTTGGATCGGCGGAAGAACTGAGTTGATTTGGATCAGAGGCAACCTCAACGCTCAAATTTATGCTGAGACGATTGTATCAGACGTCATCGTTCCTCTACAAGTGCAAATCGGTCCCTTATTTCAGTTAATGCATGATAATGCACGACCGCACACCGCAAGAGTTGTAAGACAGACTCTCGCCGCAGCTAACATCAATGTCCTGCCCTGGCCTGCTCAGTCGCCAGACTTGAACCCGATTGAGCATGCATGGGATATGCTACAGAGAAGAGCTCTGCCGAATATGGAGGGTATCCAGTCGCAAGAAGACCTTTTTTTGTTGTTGCAACGAACATGGGCGGCCATTCCACAGCGTGATTTGGATGAACTCATTTTGAGTATGCCAAACCGATGTTCTTGTGTTGTTAGTGTTCGCGGTAGAAACACGGATTATTAATTGTTTAAGTTACCCAATAAAATTTTAAAGAAAACTGTTATTTCAGTCTTTTTTTCGAACTTTTGTGTTAGTGGTTCAAATGTCAAAAATCCCTTTATTAGGAAAATGGCAAATTTCTTTATTAATGCAAAGGTGACTTGGTTTATCGTTACTGTGACAAACGAAAACACTTTATTTGATGAATCCTTAAAGAAAATTTTAATTAATATCAATCAGGAGAAAAGTTATTGCAAAAATATATGTTGATCCCTAGACACTTTTGATGTGTGTATATGTATAGTATTTATCTTCTATATTATACTAGTGTATATTCTATGGTAATATAATAATTAGGATGTATTTATGAGTATATAAGTATGTCTGTGTATGTAGTTTATTTAGATACAAACTACGTCCAACTTTCCACTCGCAGGCTTGCTGGAAGAAATTTCTTTATAAATAATCTGTGCCTTTGTATAATTCTTTCCTATATTTCCGTTTTCCTTTAATGTTATAGTCTGTACCAAAATTATTAACAAATAATTAGTGATCCTGGGTTAGTCGAGCCCAATTTACAAAGCTTAGAGCACATACGCAGAAAAGTCAGCCTCCCAGCATCTTCGGCTCGGCTCATAACAAGTGTGCTTTACCGTCGATCGCGTCGTCGCTTTCCATCAGGTGGTACTGCAATCAAGCACTTCTTCTTCTTCTTATCGTGTCGATGGCAAATACTAAATCGTATTAGCCCAGTAAGCAGCTACATTTCGTGCGTTGTCTGTGGCATTCCAAAGATCTTCAAGAGTGCAGGTGTCAGGGCACGCAGGGCAAGAAAGCAAATGGGTCATAGATTGTGGGGCATATCCACATATGCATTGGTCATCGCCACTGAAGCCCCATCGGCAGAGATTTTCTTTGCAGCGGCCGACCTGTGTCCGAAGTCTGTTCAGGGACTTCCATGAAGGCCACTGCATGTCTGTCCCGGGAGGTAGCGCTTCAATCTGTGGGATGTAGTTGTCGGTGACGGGAAAAGTTTGTCTCCACAGACGAAGTTTAGCGTGCGTAATGTTTTCTGTGATCGGTTGCACAGTACCCAGAAAGCTCCTGCGGCTTTTAAGCCTGGGAGGGGCATAGGTACAGCCGGAAAAGGAATGCCTAGGATCAGACTCCTGCTTCGACTTCTCCATTGAGGAAGCTATCGCCCTACGGACGCAAGGTGGAGCAATTCCAGCTAGTGAATACAGTTTGCCCAGCGGGGTCGGTTTGAGACAGCCTGTAATTGTCCGACATGTTGTGTTAAGAACTGTATCCACTAGCTTTGAATGACACGAGCGATTCCACACTGGACTGGCATATTCGGCGGCGGAAAAACAAAGTGCCAGCCCTGTTGTTCGTAGAACGTCTGGTGAGGCTCCCCACTTGGCTCCCCACAATCAAGCACTGGTTGATATTGAGTAAAAAAACGCATAAATGTGATGTGTTTTAGAGCAATTAATTTTGAATAAAAAACTCATTCCTTTTTGTAATTCATGTAAATGTATCGTAATAATTGAATTTAAATTAAAACTGGTCAGTACATTGATCAATGTGGTTTTGTGGAGTGTTCTACATTAATTCCAGCCGTGGTCCGCATCAGCTATTTGAGCATTGAGTGCGACCAATTCTCATGCAGTAAACAGTATGCTAATGAGACTTAATGGGTTGAATATCAATCATTATAAAATCCAAAAGCAATATGAAGTGTTATGTTTGTCCCCCCCACCTCTCTGGTGGATTCTAGCTCCTAAAGGAATGTATTGTTTTCTATTTAAAAACCACTCGTAGCTGTTTTAAGAAAATCTATTAATACATATTTTTTAAAATCTTGGGACATCCCGTACACATCCCGTACACCTGGACACAAATATACAACATGTACTATGGTAAAACCACTAATACAAATGCATGATTTTTCTAAAACTAAACAAACAAAAGCGATAGCAACTTTTTTATAAATACTATGTACTTATTTAGATTATTCATGAATAAGATAGAGTAAGCGTAGGATAAAAGAAAACTTTTCACAGTAAGAGCCATATTACCACTGTTCTAGTTTTGTTTAGTCTTCTTTTGTCCTGCCCCGTTTGACGTAGCAGCAAACCCTTTGGTTATTAATAAGCAAAACTGCGTTTCAAATGAATTTGCAAATAATCACAAATTTATTTGCTCCTCAATAACCACATTATGCCTGCATTGTCAACTTGCGACACCAAAACAACTTTGTATTACACGTACCAAGAGACGGTATTACAAGAACGGCTTGTTCTTGTAATACCGTCTCTTGTAGAACTACTGTGAACAAAAAAAAATATATTTAATGAAGTCCAAGTAGTTCTGCATCCATGTAGAACTATACTATTTTTCATTCGAAGTTCCAATGTTTACTAACATTGGAATTGTCTATGAATTGACGAACTAACTAGTGATGTGGTATCGTGGACACTTAACGAATCATAATCGATCGTTACAGTTAACCGTTACTCGTAACGACGATTTGCGTAAAGCATCACCAACAAGTGGAAGTGGAAAAAGAGTCTAGTAAATATTTAATAAAATAAACATTAATAATAATCGCCCATTCAGACAAAAAGTCCCATTATTAAAATACATATCTATGTAAGAAAGTCGTGTTAGTTACACTATTGATAACTAAAGAACGGCTGAACCGATTTGGCTGAAAATTGGTGGGGAGGTAGCTTAGAACCAGGAGACAGACATAGGATATTTTTTATAAGGTTAAGCAACATAAGGCAAGGTCATTACATAGACTGACCATTTAATTACATTCTAAGCGTCTCCGTGCTTCAGAGGGCAAGTAAAAGATAGGCCCCGTTTTGTAACCGACTTCAAAAAGGGGGTTATGTATAAGACGAGTACCTATGTATCTAATACTATTAAAAATGTGTAATATGTATTACATAATAAGCCTATGCGGGCATCTAAAAACGTGAAAAGAGCGCGGGCTGTGCGGGACTGCTAGTATCAAAATATATATCCAAAACACATAGGTTCCGTAACTAAAAATCTAACAATAATGTGTTCATATAATAGACACATTGAAATGTTTTCCTACCGTCCAAAAATTATATTTTTGGTCATGTACATATTATGTACCTATTGTATAGTGGTTGAAAGGATTAGACGGCAATAAGAAAACAATGGGCAAACTCGGTTACAGGTAATTAACATTTGGTGTATTCGGAATCTCGGTGGTCATAAAACACGTGGGGCGGTATTATGATAAAATTTAGAATGTAGGTAGAAAAAAAACAATGTATGGGTCGACGATAGTATAACATCCAGTAGAGATGCTTTTTTAAGAGGACTCTCTTGTGGGCTGAAAATCCGCAGAAAGGTAAACGGTTAATTATAACCCATATTGGAAACGAAGACGGATTTGTTGACGGTAGGAAGGAGAATGGATATTACAAGCACAGAAAGCTGAAGGAGATTACCACGGTGAGATGGATGCTCACAGTTTTGAGAAGTGGTTTGAAAACAATTTGCTAAAAATTCCTTCTGGTTCAGTCATAGTATTGGACAACGCGCCCTATCATTCGCGTCAAATAGAGAAGGTTCCTAACATGAATTGGCGAAAGGAAACCATACAAAACTGGTTGCGCGATAAAGAAATTCAATTTAATAAGACGAATTTAATGAGACGGAAATTAAAGCGGAACTAGTCGCTAAAATAGATAAACAGAAATTAAAGAAAATGTACATTGACGAGTTAGCGGCATCAAAAAATATTACAGTTCTGCGCATTCCCACACACTGCGAGCTAAACCCAATAGAACTGATATGGGCACAAGTAAAGGGTTACGTGGGTAGAAATAATAAAACATTTAAAATGGAAGATGTTAAGGTAATGCTGAAAGATAGTTTGGCGCGGATAGGGGCGGAACAGTGGGCAAAATGTGACCCATGTTTTAAAAGAAGAAAAAATGAAGAGTCTAGATGAAATATTGGATAGGGCAACATACTCTGTGGTAGAACCGATTGTTATTAATGTGGGTAACTCCAATGATGACACATCAGAATATATATATAATATACAGTGATGAAGAAAATAAAGAAAATTAGTAAAATATTGTTTTTATTACATTACCTAGCTGACCCACGCAGCTTCACTGTCCTAATTTTTCATGAATACTGGTAGCACTGCGCTTATAGTGTTAGTATTATAAAATTATACAAAACAAAAATCTCGCGCCGTACACACATCCCTAAAAACTACATAACAAATATTATTGTTGCCATTTTTTTTATAATTACAATTCAATTTCTACTGAACTCATAATATTTTCACTCCCCGGTTGCTGCTCGGTATTGATAATTGTATAACGGTTATTGTTATAATAACGGTATCGATCGTACGCGTTTTTCATAACTTCACTAACGTTCCATATACAAATAGAGTTACGAAAAAAAACAATCACAACTCGTGTTGACGCCGTTACCTAGTTTGTGCATTTTTGGTAAATTTTGTTAGTTTTTCCTATATAATTCATAGTTAAATGCAGTGCGAGATGGACGTGATATAGTGCTAGATAAATTAAAATAAACTTCAGCTAAATCCTGCGGAAGGTTGTCGAGAAAACATGTGAAAATGGTTTTGTTTACATGATCTGTAACTTCTAATGACCAGAACTGTAGTTTGATTTTTATTTCCATGTAGAACAAAATGTAGAACTACTTGGAATAAGCCAACACGCCGTTCTTGCTATCGCGTTGCATACTTAATACATGCATGGCGTATTTATCGACCGCAAAATAAAGTTGTAATCACTTGCAAATTAATTTGAAACCGATTGGACGTCTGGGCATCACCATTACGTGGGATTATGGGTGGCTAATAATAAAACAATACATACTTAGTTACGATCGGGAATGTATTTATTGAAACTAAATATTTACAGTTTATTTACAAATATGTATTAAACTAGGTAAAAAACTTCCTGTAAGTTGTCGCCGCACTGGGAGGGAAGGGTACCTAAACGACTGGCGGCATTACCTCTTTGTATAGCCAAGCTTATACGTTGGCTGAAAAAGCTACCAGCCCGACGGTCTCCTGTGATACGATCTATTTTATTTTAAACTGTTTAGGTGCGATTTATTTTATTTGAAGTAATCCAGCATTTACATGACTACCTCTCCTAATTAATAGAACGAAGTGATGTGATGTGTGAATGAGGTGATTGCGATTACCAACCCTTTTGGGAATAAATTAAACTGGATTTTATTTGGGGCGTACAAATATACTTTGATTCGGTAAAAAGGTCGAGATTAGTAGATTTACTGGGACTCGGGGATAGCTCTAGGCTAGTAAATACTACGGTCAATAGAGTAACGAATTTACCACTAAATACAGTGGTATAAATTCAAGACAGTGTTTAGACAAGAGAAACATTTGATTGGTACCAAGCGGCACGCCTGCATATCGCCAGGTGCACCGAATTGTCGCTCGCCACTCGAGACAGAAGTCAAATACCTAATTACCTATTTCAGCTACAATACCCTGGATAATAGACACGTTTACTTACATCTTACTGCTTGAAGGCAGAATATTGATACTGCGATGGTACTTACATTTTTTTTGTAGGGAAGGAAACTTTCAAAAGGTACCAAATAACCCGGTATCCGCCCTTACGGAGACCGGGTTATCCGCTAAGCGCCAGGCCACGATTATTTCGCTACGAGCGAAGTCTAACGCCTTGTTCACGACTTGCCGCTGTGAGCGGCAGCTAAGCACGGGGCGGCGAGCGGTAATATCAAAAGTGTAAAAATGTTTGAGGCTCGCCACGAGACGCCGCTCATAGCGAAAACGCGCGCGGTTTTTTCTGAGCGAATTGCTACAGTGGCGCGCGGTGTGGAGAGCGGCAGGACCAAAAGTACAAGTGAATGAGTGCGACGCCACGAAACAGAGCGGCGTACTCAGCGGCGTTAGTAAAAACAAACATTTTTAGGCGATTTTGTGGCGGTAATGGATGCCGAGGCTTTTCTAAGAGAAATTTTAAATAGACCGCCTATAATATGGATGTCAAAATATCTCCAACAAAATATAAAAACGTTATAAAAAGTGTGTGGGAAGAAATTAAACTATGTTTTCCGGAATGTAGTGGTAAGTTTAATTTAAATTGATAAGACAAAAATATAGAAACTAGGTACAAAACTACTGGTATGTTTACGTAATGTAGTTAGATAGTTGACAAGTTTTTAAAGTAATATAATCAAAAGTTTTCACACTCATTCTTGTGTACTCATAAAACTTATCTGGATATTTTCTGTAATCTTCGTATAAGTCACGAAATTCGTCATTTAAATACCGATCTTTATTTAGTTAGTGCACTCCTTCTCTCACATTAAGAATATCTTGTTTTAAAAATGTACTGCTTTCTAAACAGAGAAGGGATAATTTTGATAAAATGTACTAAAATGTATGGAGCATTCCACAAACTGCCGCTCTCAGCGGCAACGCGGGCGAATTTCGCCGGCCGACCGGCGACGACGGCAGCGGTGCGGGGTGCTAAGGAAACAAATGTACGCACGAAAGAAAGATGCCACGAAACAGAGCGAATCGGACAGCAGCGTGCCTCGGTCGCCACCGCCAGTCGCAACTGAGTGAACGTGGCACCGCCGTTTCACTCGTCAAATCGCCGGTCACTCGTCCCATCGCCGGTCACTCGTCGCATCGCTGGTCGCTCGTCGCATCGCTGGTCGCTCGTCGCATCGCCGATCGCTTAGACCAAAGGTCATGACCTTGGTGTAAGCGCCGCCGGGCCGTAAAATTTCCCGGTGGCCTTCATGCTGTGGAAAGACTCTCGGCATTCCGTTCGCAGTTCGCCAGTCTCTCCAGACGCCATACGTTCGCTAGAACACGTTCCGGGAGGAGCAGAAGTGCACGCCCTCCCCCGGCACCCTCGCGGTGCTCGGGACGACTCAGGCCTACACCGCTTAATTGCCCGCCTCAGGTCGGTGATACCTACCTAGCCGGGCCAGCGTACACGGGTCAGTAAGTAATATCCTGTTGCTGATTGGATACGGATAGATGATAGTGATAATATAACGAATACACTCGTCTTCCTTTTTACATATATTTTGTGTATTTTAAATTAAAATGATTAAAATGCATATACGTAATTTTCCTACCAAACTTAAAATAAAAACGCTCCACTAGAATTTAAAAGAGGTGACCCTATTAATCTATATTCCAATTTAAGCCGTGTGTGCGGATTATGGGCATTATTCTTACCTCACATTATAGAAGATCCTTACGTAGCGAGCGATATTAATGAGTTAAAATAAAATCTAAAGGTAAGACAAATGTTATCCGAAGATTTATTTTTTCTTTTAGGTGCAACAGTGACTTGTGCAAATCCTACATTTTGTAAAGTCTAGAGGTACATGGATACCTACGAGAGAGAGATACCAATCAGGTGACAGGTATTCTGCTGCAAATCAGCAGTGTGTCAACATTGCTGTGTTTTGGCCTTACCACTACCAATACCAATACCTACCTACAATAACTTGCCTGGAAAACTTACTGCAATTGAAATAATAATAATATCTCAGGTGACGAAATGCAGCTCAATTGTATACCCTGTTTTTCTTAAAGAAAAGGCGTGATGTGACAAGATCAAAATCACAGGTCAGCCATCAACTATGTAATCATACATTTATTAGCCCGTTGAGCGACTTTGAATCGGTGGACTAGACGTACCGTGAGTGGCCACGTCTCGGCTCCGTATGCCATCAAGGGTAGGACGCACTGATTAAAGACTTTTGTCTTTAAACATTGTGGTACAATTTTACATAATATAATGCAAAAAATATAGAGTTTTATATGTGACCGAATTTGTTTGATATATTTTAATATCGTATTATATTTATATTAAATGTATGTACAGAGCGTTTAAAATACGTGTCCGATCCATGAGGTTATTATTTGGTGCATCAATACAATTAAATATAATAAATAATATATCTCATTTGTTGAATAATTATTTTTTCCTAGAAAAACCAATCGGATCTTGTATTTTTGGTACAAATTAGGTCAAAGCCCCCAAGGAGGCACTTACACCAAAACATTTTTACAAACTACCACCGGATCGTAAACGGCCGCTACTGATAAGATTAAATTTCTTTATTGGAAGATCTCGGATATCCTGTGGCAGTTTATTATAAAAGTAAAAGAAATATGAGATATTTAACAAATGAGTTACGTCATGAATTTGTATTGATATACTGAACAGGAACCTCACAGATCGGACACGTGTTTTTTAACAGTCTGTACATAAAAGTATGGCATTGAATTTGTATGTGTACAAAAAAAAGTAGAAAATGTTTTGCAACTGACACATGTTTCATAAAATACTACGTTTTTTTTTTTTGTTCGGATTGTACCACCCTTTTGTATTCTTCGGACGAAGTTAATGGACCGCCCAGCAGCCCGTTACCCAATTTACCTAAAGACATGCCTATCATACTTCACACGTATTGTATTACAGTAAAATAGACACTAGAATGACGTGTAACATTTTTCGAATAGAGTGCTAAATCCTTTGTAGTTTTTATTTTATGTCTTATATTTTGTTCTCGCTAGTTTTAAGTTTAGTAGTCTATATTAAAGTAAGAATTATGTAGGTACTTTCGAAGTTACTTAAGTGCTTTAATAACTTAGCGATTTAGTTACCTCCATAATATTTTAAAATAACTCTTCCATTTAACAGCAACAAGTGACGGCATTCACTAGCTCGTCCTCTATACCCGGTCTTAACAAAACTGCAATAGGTAACAATTATGAAATGAAATGGAAACTCTAGAAAATTCTAGAATTAACTTTTTTTTTCTTTTTTCAATTTTAGTAGTGGGGTTAGTCGGGATAAAGTAATCATTAGTTTTTCTTTAATAATTCACAATACTATAACGGTCAGCAGTGGTATTTAGTAAGCAGACGTGTTTAGGATTATAGAGTCCCTATCTCGTGTTTACTTAAATAATTAATCTAGATATGTACGAGTATGTATGAATAAATTATTATCAATATCGATTCGGCACAAACCAATCTCAAAAAACAATAAATATTAATTACTTACATGCAATTTCAATAACACAATTGGAAAAGTTAGCTACGTTTTTTATCAATAGCCACATATGTATAGGCGATTCAATATTTAGAGACATGTATCCACCGTTTTGCTGTGGACATACATTTCAGACAAAGGAGTTTACTTTATCATTTATAACTATAACGGGTGTAAGGGACATCGTACGGATTTTTTTTATAAGATGTCGTATAATGTCCATTACAACTTTACAGAAACCATTTATATGGAAAATGACAAATGACTGTCTTATTAATTTTCGAGCATGTAATGAATATATGCGGAATAATATTTATTTCTAAAATTACATTGCTAATTTTCTAAAATAATAATAGTTAATTGCCTTTTAATTAATTAATTACACGTTATTTATTATTTATAATTATTTAATTAAATAAATTTTCCACTAATAAGTAATTTATTGTTTTAAAATTAAAATGATGCTTTATTATAATACCAATAATGATGTTATACTAATTTTATTTACAAAAAGTGGATTATTTTTTTTGGAAATTCATGAATAAGCCGATGAAAAATTTCAACACTAGAGTGTTCAGAATCATATACTGGATCCCTGGTATCGGTTTTCGGTACGATGTCCCTTACACCCTGTATAATATGTGCTTACGTAGCAAAAAGGTGTAATAAACTCCAAATGTTAGCATTAATGATAGCCCTGCCGTTTTTCCCCTTCAGTGGAATGGAATTTTGGATAAATTTAAATTACATTATCTACTGCATGTTAATCAACATCATTATAAATACGTCCGAAATACGTCCATTGCTAAACAAAGGCTTCTTGGGTATCGCAGTATAGGTGGTAGGTAATCCAATAGAAAAGACGCTGCTGCCCGTCTTCTTGTTTTCCTTTAGTTGCCTTTTACTAAACCCAACGGGACGACGAGGGTGGATGCTATTCTTACCCAGGTACCCCACGGGTAAAGATATGGTAATAGTAAAGATTTAATATCCTTTAATAACAAAACTCTGAACAAATAACAAACAAAAGAAATATTATTTACAAAACTATTTTCTAACTGTCCCAATTCTGTAATCCGAAAAACAATATCCTATGTGTGTTTGTGAAACGTAAACATTTCTGGCACATAATAAGGTTTCAGAATTTCGGAACACAATGTAGGATGAATATAATTTAATTCTGAGTATTTATTGTTAGCTGGAAATAACAATATTTTCATTCTGTCCTTTGTAAATAATCGCACGTGTAAGTACACATGTCTACGCAGTTGCCTCATTATCACAACACAAGGAGAAGTGGTATCGAATCTAAAATGTCTGAAAATCAATCAATGAAATATTTGTTTGTACAAACAAGGTGGCAAGCAGGCAAACGGGCCGCCTGATGGTAAGCAGTCATCGCAGCCTATAGACGCTAGCAACACCTGAAGAATCTAACTAGCGCGAAAACTAGCGCATTGCCGACCCTCAAGACATTAGATAGGGATTACGACGGGCCTGTTGGTCTAGTGGTTAGACACCCTATCCGCTGATCAATAGGTCGTGGGTTCGATTCCCATTGTTTTATAACGGGTGTAAGGGACATCGTACCGAAAACCGATACCAGGGATCCAGAACACGATTCTGAACATCCTAGTGTTGAAATTTTTCATCGGCTTTTTCATGAATTTCCAAAAAAAAAATCACTTTTTTTAAATAATATTAGTATAACATCATTATTGGTATAATAATAAAGCCTAATTTTAATTTAAAAACAATTAATTAATTATTTGTGTTTTTATTTTATTTTTATTTATATATTTATTCTTTATTCACAAAAACAATGCATAGGCAATTAATTAATAGGCAATTAACTATTATTATTTTAGAAAATTAGCAATGTAATTTGAAAAATAAACATTCCGCATATATTCATTACATGCTCGAAAATTAACAAGTTAGTCATTTGTCATTTACCATATAAATGGTTACTGTAATGTTGTAACGGACATTATTTGACGTCTTATAAATTTTTTTTCGGTACGATGTCCCTTACACCCTGTATATATAAGTATGTATTTACAAAAAAAATGTATTTATGTATTAGTATCAGTAGTTGTCTGGTTTCCATAGTACAGGCTCTGCCTAGTTTGGGATCAGATGACCGTGTGTGGATTGTCCCAAGATATTATTATTATTATGTGTTGTGTGACGGTCATTTCACCAGCGGGGTGCCGGGTTAGAATTCCCCCATCTCCTCTCGTTGGGTGTTCGTAAGAGAGAACAGGAAGACGGGCAGCAGCGTCTTTCTTTTGGATTTATCTTCCACCTATACTGCGATCCTCAAGCCGCCAAGCGTGGGGATTATGGCAATCCCTCCCTTCTAAGGACCTCCCCCTTAGAAGGGATGCCTTTGTTCAGCAGTGGACGTCTATCGGCTGCTAATGATGAATAACGATGTATTTCACCAGCTACAGTGCCCTTCACACCGGAACACAGCAATATTTACACACTGCTGCTTGGCGGTAGAATATCTAACACTGCAGTGGTACCTACTTTCACCTACCACCTAGTACAAATAGGAACATATATTTCATACATTTTATGTAAAAGAACTAATTTAGTAAAAAAAATATTTTTTATAAAAATTGAACCGACTTCAATATCACTGAAAAGTATAAAATAATTTAAATATTATTGAAGTTGGTGTTAGCTTACCGGCTGTGTATATTTGGCACCAACATCAATAATATTTAAATTATTTAATACTTTTCAGTGATATTGAAGTCGAATCAATTTTTTTTTTACGTTTTTATTTTAAACTTTTTAGTGATGTTTTCATAAATACAGATTGAACCATCGAAGACCGTAAAATGATCACATTATCGTCTACATAGTTTTACATAATTCATGTTTCTTCAGATAAAAATATCCGGTCGTAATGAAATTTGCATGGAATTATCATAGTAGTTTACTCTCTTGAATAAAAAAAGAATCATCGAAATCGGTTCATATTTGGCAGAGTAATGTAATGGAGAACATCAGTTTTATGGTTTTTACCAGATAAATTCCTCCATATCTTTCATGGTCCTCCAGAAATTTCTCATCTGGTTGTGATAAAATTCATAGAGATTCATGACATTAGTTATTTCTATCGAATAAAAAAAGAATCATTGAAATTGGTATATATTTGCCAGAGTTATGACGATTTTTGTCCTTAAATAGCGACATAAAGTCATCTTATAGGCTTTTCTGCACCATTCTTGTTTTTTCAGGAACTACATATTTGTAAGCAACAATTTTTTTATGGGACCCAATCAACGGATTAAAGAATGATTAGAAGAAAGATTTTTTCAAATCGGTTCATAATTGCCAGACTTATGCGAGAACATACATAAAATAATATATATATATACAGACGAATTGAGAACCTCATCCTTTTTTGAAGTCTGTTAAAAAATAATATCCTCCTGGTCAATACGACCACAGCGGCCAATCTTTCACAAGATCAGCCATCTACGCGGGACTAGACACAAGTGCAGTCCCTCTCCCTTTATAATAATAATAATAAACAATTTATTTCAAATAACTAAGATTCATAATTTGTTATTATGCACTTACAATCTATGTTAGTAGGCAATATACAAAATAAATAACAATAAACTAGACATGGAGTGAGATCCAATGTCTCAACATTGGACAGTCGAACCTGTCTGCCCACACCTTTAGAAGACTGTTGGAACTGTTTCGGACACGGTGGAGCATCGAAGCAGCCCTTTTTCTAAGGATGGCATGAAAGCCATCCGTGCGTGCTTCGGCAAACATGCCTGATGCGCTACAGTATCTCGGCAGTCCCAACAGCATCCTAAACATATTATTATATTGAACACGAAGGGCACTGAGTGTTCCCTGAGTACAGTCGACCCATAGGCTGCACGTGTAAAATGTCTGGCAATAAGCTTTAAAAAGAGTGATTTTCATTTCCTTTATACCTTTCACAATCCGATGGGACGGATGAGCGAAACGACCTGAGGAGAGTATAGGCGCAGAACCGACTTTTTACATGCCCATCCGACGCATGGATCATCTTACTTTACAGACAATCAGGTGATGCTTTGTCCTAGCCAGTAAGGAACAACTACACAAAGTGGTTGCCCCCCGCGGGATTCGAACCCGCGACCACCGGTTTGAAAAGCAAGCGGTTTCCCACTGCACTATGGAGGCTACAAAAGGATTGATTTACAAAGAGACCGTCTGGGTACATACAAACGAAATAAAACCACAGTATAAAATATTCCGTCACAAAACAGTGTGTAAAAATTGCTAAGTTCCGATATAAAGGGCATTCTTGCTAGAGACCATGCTCAAGATAATAAAACTATTGTCTGGGATAACAAGTGGCATTTACGCAACTATTTATGGGCAGGCGTGACACTTACCATTAGGCGACGTCGCGCTTCTCTCGTCACTGAGTTGCGAATAAAAATAAAAACACTATTAACTGTTACTGGTGCTAACATAATTGTATAAGTCTTGTTTTATGACCGAGCTTTGACGTCATAAAACGTTACAACTAACGTACCGCTTACAACAACAAATAAATCTAGAGTTCATCAGGTCTACGGTGCATCAGGTTTAGGCTACGTCAGGTCTAGAGTGCGTCAGATCTAGAGTGCGTCAGGTCTAGAGTGCGTCTGATCTAGAGAGAGTCAGGTCTAGAGTGCGTCAGTTTTATAATGCATCAGATATAGAGTGCGACAGGTCCAGAGTGCGTCAGTACTAAATTGTGTCAGTTCTAGATTGCGTCAGGTCTAGAGTGCGTCAGATCTAGAGTGCGTCAGGTCTAGAGTGCGTCTGATCTAGAGAGAGTCAGGTCTAGAGTGCGTCAGTTTTATAATGCATCAGATATAGAGTGCGACAGGTCCAGAGTGCGTCAGTACTAAATTGTGCCAGTTCTAGATTGCGTCAGGTCTAGAGTGCGTCAGTACTAGACTGCGTCAGTACTAGAGTGCGTTAGGTCTAGAGATCGTAAGGCCTAAAATGCGTCAGGTCAGGAGTGCTTCAGATTTCATAATTAATACCTCGAGAATTGTAATTCCTACATTCAAATCACGTTCAGCTTTTTTATTATTTTCAAGTTTTCCAGTAGCGGTGTTATCGTGAAAGCTTCGTGTTATTTATAATTTATCTCCAGCCTCCAAAGAAGCAGACTGAATTAATTATTTTTATTCCTGCCACGCCAGTCACGTATACGGATTTACGAGTCTCAAGTTTTCGTGGTTCTAGTAAATGATAATTTTACGGCCTACTAAACTGACAGTGAACTAAATTACTACTTCAAAATTTAACTCAACATTATTCTTTAATAAATTAAATATTGCTTATATTATTTTAAGTACCTATCTGGTATGCGCGACTTCGGGTATAAATTAATTATGTGGTTTTTTTTATAATTCCTCGATGAAAAATGGATGTGTTAAAAAAATTGTTCTGCCTGTATATTTGCTAAACAAATGGATGGATTTAAATGTGATTTTATTTAATGATGTCTTTATCACAATCGTTCCTAATCATAGCTGTGATTTTCATGATATCATCATCATCATCATCATCACCAGCCGGAAGACGTCCACTGCTGAACAAAGGCCTCCCCCTTAGACCGCCACAATGAACGACAATTTGCTATTTGCATCCACCGGTTTCCTGCGACGCGAACAATGTCGTCGGTCCACCTAGTGGGAGGCCTGCCTACGCTGCGTCTTCCGGTTCGTGGTCGCCACTCGAGAACCTTTCTTCCCCAACGGTTATCGGTTCTTCGAGCGATGTGGCCGGCCCACTGATTTTCATGATATGGTAGGTACCTAATATTTGTAACGTGTCGTCCCAACGACTCATATAAAATATTCTCTTTTATGGCATTGTTACAATCTCCTGGGCCACTTAGCTGATTATTATTATAGGCAAAGGCTAAGGCTTCCCTTGTCTTTCTGTCAGAAATGACTGTGGCTCAGATGCTTTACGCCAAAGTAAGGAGCTTATTAGCAGTAACAGCTCAGTGGGCGAGCGCTTGCCTTGGAAACAAGGTGCGCAGGTTCGTGCCACGGCTCGCACCTCTGATTTCTTTAATTAACCATGTGCGAATCGTCTTTGTGCGATTGTTACTAGCTTTCGGTGAAGGAAAATCATCGTGAGAAAACCTGCATGTCTGAGAAAGCCTAACTTTAGCTTTCGAATGACGTGTGAAGTCCGCCAACCCGCACTTGGCCAGCGTGGTGGACTATAGCCCGTGCCCAATAGTGGGACAAAAACAAGGGCTGGTATTATTATTATTATTAGGAGCTTACTTTCCATTGATTCCATACGTCCAGACACAACGGGTACATTTTTGAGTATGGAACACTGGGAATATCCTGACACAAAGACCTACACTTTGCTCGGTTTGAAAATCGATTCTAGGACTTTGGAATCAGAAGGTGCTCACGCGCCAACGGAATCAACGAGGCAACCTAAAAAAAATTTTAAATAATAACAAACAATTTAAAAAAAAAACGACTTCAAAGTAAATTATCTAATAAACTATTTAAAAAAAAATAACAACCGACTTCAAAGTAAATTATCTAAAAAGCATAAAATAACGAAAATATATTGAAGTCGGTGCTAGCACATCATGTTAACTATGACTAGCACGAGCTGACAGCGACTTCAATATATTTTCGTTATTTTTATGCTTTTTAGATAATTTACTTTGAAGTCGGTTGTTATTTCTTTTAAAATAGTTTATTTTAAATTTTTTAGTGACTTTTATTTTAGCAAAATAGGTATCAGCACTATCACGCAACTCGAACGTCAACGTTACAGTAACTTACTGAAAACATAAAAAGTGTATATCTCTTAAACTACTGCACCGATTTTGATGAAACTTGTACTCTACCCTAAGTTGAAAAATACTCTAACTATTGCAAAAAGAATTTTTTAATCGGACTTGTAGTTTCTGAGAAATCCGCGGACAAACCTACATACATACATACACTCATAAAATTTGGTAAATTTGTTTAGAAGCCCACATAGACTAACATATATGAATATTCCGCATTTTTATTAATATTATATGCATACGCGTCGAACAGAGAACCTTCTTTTTGAAGCCGGTTAAAAAAGAAACATTTGACTAGGTGGGTAAGTTTCTTGTGCAAGGAACCGTCCAGGTAGGTACCACCGCAGTGTCAAATATCCTGCCGCCAACACAATAAACTTAATATCTAATGTCTTAAGGCTCGGCAACGCGCTAGTGATTCTTCTGGTATTGCTAGCGTCCATAGGCTGCGTTACTGCTTACCATCAGGCGGGTCGCACGCTTGCATGTCACACTGGTAGTAGGTATAAATATAAACTATTTAAAAAAAAATAAAAACCGACTTCAAAGTAAATTATCTAAAAAGCATAAAATAACGAAAATATTATTGAAGTTGGTGTTAGCGTACCTGCTGTGTATATTCTGCACCAACTTCAATAATATTTTCGTTATTTTATGCTTTTTAGATAATTTACTTTGAAGTCGGTTTTTATTTTTTTTTAAATAGTTTATTTAACACTTTTTAGTGACTTATTTTACCAAGATAGGTATCACGCAACTCGAACGTCTACATTACAGTAACTTACTGAAAATATAAAAAGTTTATATCTCTTAAACTACTGGACCGATTTTGATGAAATTTGTACTCTACCCTAAGTTGAAAGATACTCTAACTATTGCAAAAAGAATTTTCGAAATCGGACTTGTAGTTTCTGAGAAATCCGCGGACAAACCTACATACATACATACATACATACATACATACATACATACATACATACATACATACATACACTCGTGAAATTTGGTAAATTCGTTTAGAAGCCCACATAGACTAACATATATGAAAATTACGCATTTTTATTAATATTACATACATACGCGTCGAATACAGAACCTCCTTTTTTGAAGTCGGTTAAAAATCAAGTTTAGCTAGGTCTTATTTTAATTTTGGGACTCGTATCTTATAAGATTTAGTCAGAATGCCCATAAGACTTGAGGCTTAGACTTTATCCCTATCTAACGAAACCACCAAGCTGATTTCGGTCTTAGTTTAGCGGTTTATTGGAATTCAAGCAAAATAGCGGGCCTTTAGCGAAAAGCAATTTAGTTCCTAGGAGCTATTGCCAGCGCTTGGAAACCTATTTTGTGTATTAAATGAATAAAACATTTGCGATCGTGCATTTGAAAATAGTTACAATTTATTTGAGATTTAAAGGTGGTAATATGATTTTACCCGTTTTTAGGGTATTAAGGTTGAAAATTGAAATAGTATGTACATAATAAACCTCATTACAAATGAAAACAATACTCTTTATCTTTCTTTGCATTAGCAGCTGATATGGGTAGACAAAGCGAGACTATTATATTAAGTAGGGTATTATATTGAAGGGCTTTATTTCACGTACATACCCTCCAAACAAAGAAAAAAACCTCCCCTCCCCTTATTTCCAAAGTTTGTGGAGGGAAAAATTTGAACTAATCACAGGTAGGTTATCTAAATATTACAGGAAAAGTAAAACGAGTTTTCTAGAGAAATTAGAAATCATCAACAACATTGATAGTATACTTGAATAGATTTGCATCCAAAGTGGGCAAGAACAATCCCAGTTAGGCCAACTTAAAAAAAAAAAACTGCATTTATGCTATCCATTGGTACCACAAACAGAAACACAAACAGACTAAGGTTTTAAATGTATACTGTAAACAAAATATATTTTTGTAGTGAAATTCGTAATTCTTTTTTTTTGTTATCTTATTGCTAAACTTTTGGTTTAAATGACCAGTCGTAGTACAATATGTATAATGAATTTAAAATAACTAGCCAGTGGTTGCATTATTCTCCACACGAATGAGAGAGCTCAAATGATAGTTTTGTAGCCTTTCTTTTTAATTTATTGAATTTCTACTTTCTTGTTTGTTATTTTTTTAGAGAATTCTCTACTATACTATTTTTTATATAATTATTTATGTGAACTGAGATAAAGTGCTATTAGTGTCAAATTTGGGATTATTAATAGGCAAACTATTATAGGCGGTTTTAAGTCTCTCGCTTTAAAAGAAATGAAAAACTTTTTTCAAATGCTATAATTTCAGCAGAAACAAGGAGATAAAATTAAAACAAAGAATTTTAGAAAAGTAGGTATTACTTAATCTATGTAGGTCATCAAATAAAAGAACCGGTCAAGTGCGAGTCTGAAGGATTTTTATAAGAAATATTTTCTCGCAGATGAAGTTAGAAAGCACTCGGGAGAAAGTGAGATTCCCAAACCAATGCTAGACTATCGGTGGTAATCCCCTCAGTGCAGATTTTTCTGACATGGGGTATAGTATGAACCGCTTAACAACAAGTTCAACTGCGATTACACCAGCTTATAAAAATATTAGCTGTAATATTTTCCTACTTATCTACATTTTTTTCTTTTGTACCTAATTCATGTAGGGCCAATTTAATAGATAACATTTGAAATCTGTCAGTTTCTTTTGTCATTATTACAATATTTAATCTTATCTGAAAAAAATTAAGCAATTGTGCAGTTCTAACTTCGAAAAAATTAATAATATTTTATGCCCGTCGTTACAAGGTAACGTTGTTAAATTTTGATGAAGTGTCAAATATGACCTATTAAATTTGGCCCTATTTTAATTAAGAACGAGTGTACCTAATACCCGAGAATCTAATAATCAAGCACAAAATTCAAGAGCCAAATTTTAATTAACAAGAAACTTTCCATTTGTTTAAGCGTTTAGCCATGATGTAATTGACGAGTTTGCAAGCTCCATGTAACAAGAATAAAACGGTAACAAACATAAATATTAAAACCCTTACGCACTTGCGATCAATCATTTTGCAAACCAACTTACCAGATACATGATTACTAAACATTCTACGAAATATTTTGTGAATAATAGAGATACCTATTTTAAACGATAAGCCATAGCAGGAACGCTTGCTTATAAATACTTAATAGTACCCCATATAAGTAAGGCGTATTTAAGCATACGGCTTAAAAATTAGGCCTACATATAAGCATAAGGCATAAGTATAAGGCCCATATAAGCGTAAGGCATAAGCATAAGTCCCGCGTAAAAACATAAGGCATAAGCTATTTTAGCGATAAGCCACAGCAAGAACGCTTCCTTATAAGTGCAAGGTCCCTGTATAAGTAACGCGTATAAGCTAAGCATTTCTGCATATAAGCATAAGTATAAGGTATAAGCATAAGGCCCGCACATAAGCGTAAGGCATAAGCATAAGGCCCACGTATACGACAGAAGACGTCTCGCACCCTCGGTGAACCGTGATGGGTGAATTGAACAATAATCCCTAACCAAATTAATTAGATTTGCGAATTGTATTTTGTTTAAACAGTTAATGGAAAATTTCGGGCATTAGAGTGTCATCCATTTCTTTTTTTTTTTACTTGTATAATTATATAGACAGACATAAGCTCCATGTGGCGATGTGAAATTAATTAAATGTCTAGACAATATTATAATTAAACACTGGTGATTTATAGCATAAGTTATAAAACTTATAAATTTGTAATATCTTCGATGCATGACAAAGAACTCCTAATAAATGGATTATTTAAAGTAGTGTTTTACCAATCAGAACCTTCGCCTGGTGGTAAGCGGCACGCCGGCCTATGGACAGCTGCACTGCACTGTCCCTCGCCACCAAAAACATTAGCAGAATTTTTGCCACTAAGATAGTATCTTTTTTTACGTGTGGGAATCCTTCAAAATGTCCCCGGGAGCTGTGGGACTCGACTGGGGTACGAGGAATTCTTACCCCTCTTATGTGCCGTCGCATCGGCACATGAAAGGGGACACTCGGGCTCTCCGGTGGGATCTGCATCAGAAGACCCTCAGTGTCTTTGAACCCGCCGCTGGAGGGCGCATTGTAGGCCCCCGGGAACTAGGCACGGAGCTCACGGGGACGGGGGTCGCAATCCCGCCACCGTCCTCCTCGGTTTCGCCGCCATACTTAATGGAAGTCCTACGGCCGACACACCGAACGTCCAGCGACTCCGAAGGCTCCTTCTGAGACTTGATGGTATCACAGAAGAAGCTAATTAAGGTTGTACACACAGCGACACCTTAACCTAGACTGTTTGGACTTTTAAATACACACATCAAAAGTGTCTAGGGATCAAGCATTTTTAAGCGGATTTCTTGAGATTGAGATGTGGCTTTGTAATAAATTTATGATTTTATAAATTTATATGGATCCTTTTTGGTGCATTTCATAATTTGAATCAGGAACTGTGAATCAAATTCGAGTAAAAGATGAAAATCAGCTGTCAATATTTTCCCTATAAAAACATACAACGCATTGAAGACATTATTAGTGCTACTGTTTCCCTACTACTGATTAAAACCAACGTTATTATGGAGCGGCGACGTCATTTAAGCAGGGAAGAAATGCTCAGAGCCGTGGGAATGATAGAAGCTGGTTCCCGGCAACGTACTGTGGCTTTAGCTCTGAATACAAGTCAGAGTGTTATCAGTCGACTTTGGACACGTTACCGAAGCACTGGTACCGTGGCTGAGCGCCATGGAGGACGGTATCGCTGCACCACACGGAGACAAGACCGATATATTCAAATCTTAACTCGAAGAGCTCCAACAATAACTGCCATGATGTTAGCCGTGAGGCTTCATCACTCTTCAGGGAACTTAATTAGCGACCAAACAGTCAGAAACCGCTTGCATGAAGTGAACCTTCATTCCCGAAGACCGCTACGGGTACCACCTATAGCAATGCACAATCGTAGGATTCGATATCAATGGGCTCTTGAACACAGAAATTGGGCAGAAGAACAATGGCGTTTCGTGTGCTTTTCTGATGAGTCTCGTTTTGGTATGAGACCGGATACAAGACGTATACGACACTGGAGAACCCCTGGACGCCAACAGCGATTAAAATCCTGCCAGGAAGTCCATCCTTATAGTGGTGGAACCATCATGGTATGGGCGGGTATTTGGATCGGCGGAAGAACTGAGTTGATTTGGATCAGAGGCAACCTCAACGCTCAAATTTATGCTGAGACGATTGTATCAGACGTCATCGTTCCTCTACAAGTGCAAATCGGTCCCTTATTTCAGTTAATGCATGATAATGCACGACCGCACACCGCAAGAGTTGTAAGACAGACTCTCGCCGCAGCTAACATCAATGTCCTGCCCTGGCCTGCTCAGTCGCCAGACTTGAACCCGATTGAGCATGCATGGGATATGCTACAGAGAAGAGATCTGCCGAATATGGAGGGTATCCAGTCGCAAGAAGACCTTTTTTTGTTGTTGCAACGAACATGGGCGGCCATTCCACAGCGTGATTTGGATGAACTCATTTTGAGTATGCCAAACCGATGTTCTTGTGTTGTTAGTGTTCGCGGTAGAAACACGGATTATTACTTGTTTAAGTTACCCAATAAAATTTTAAAGAAAACTGTTATTTCAGTCTTTTTTTCGAACTTTTGTGTTAGTGGTTCAAATGTCAAAAATCCCTTTATTAGGAAAATGGCAAATTTCTTTATTAATGCAAAGGTGACTTGGTTTATCGTTACTGTGACAAACGAAAACACTTTATTTGATGAATCCTTAAAGAAAATTTTAATTAATATCAATCAGGAGAAAAGTTATTGCAAAAATATATGTTGATCCCTAGACACTTTTGATGTGTGTATTAGAAGTTGATCGCTGCAAATTATGCGAGAGTGTGGCACCACGCGGCACGTTGCCTGCGCCCGCTGGCCGCCGCATGCCCAGTCCCTTTCCAACAATTCTTTGTGTTATATGTGTAGTTATCATTATATAGGGTGTAGAATATGATGTGTAGCCATGTGTACCTATCCCATTCCTTTTTTATTGTTGTCTTACTCTACTTCATCATCAGCCGGAAGACGTCCACTGCTGAACAAAGGCCTCCCCCTTAGACCGCCACAATGAACCACAATTTGCTATTTGCATCCACCGGTTGCCTGCGACGCGAACAATGTCGTCGGTCGACCTAGTCGGTAGACCTAGACCTAGAGCCTGCCTACGCTGCGTCTTCCGATTCCTGGTCGCCACTCGAGAACCTTTCTTCCCCAACGGTTATCGGTTCTTCGAGCGATGTGGCCTGCCCGCTGCCACTTCAACGTATTCTACGAGCTATGTCGGTGACCTTGGTTTTTCGGCGAATCTCCTCATACCGGATTCTGTCGCGCAAAGAAACTCCGAGCATAGCTCTCTCCATAGCTCGTTGTGTGACTCTGAGCTTCTCCAAAAGGCCAGCTGTTAAAGACCACGTTTCAGTACCATAATATGTCATCACTGGCAACACACACTGGTTAAAAACCTTTGTCTTCAGGCACTGCGGAACTTCTGATGAGAAGATGTAGTTTCCCGAACGCTGCCCATCCAAGTTGGATTCTTCGGGCGACCTCTTTGTGACTACTCGACTTATGACTCTATAAATATCTCTTCAACTAAATCAAGAAGTCTGGGATGAATATTTGATTTTTATTAAACTTTTCTCGGTAACATAAAAATCAAAATAATCTTAATCTTCACTTAGCTGGAGTGGTGGTGGAACTTTTATACTTAGCACCTACTGCACTTAAAGGTATTTAAAATTTTACCTTGTTCCTTTTCTATTAATGCACGGTAGTTTAACAGGAAATTGAAGATGAAACCAAAGAAAAATCTCTTTTGTGGTTTTACTGTGCTTTTTATATTAATTTCAGATATAAATTCTAATGATGATTGCCAATCTGAGAAACAATATATCATAATTTTTTTAATACTTGCTTTAGTTTACTACAACAAAACAAACTCGCGTTTTTGTGAGAAATGATAAGAAAGAAACTTCTCTGGTCGAATATATGTATAATGTATATCAATTCATATCTGTTCGAATGATTGCCAATCTGAGAAACAATATTACGATGTGGTTTTTTTTTTTTAATACATGCTTTACTTTACTACGGCAAAACAAACTCGCGCTTTTGTGAGAAATGATAAGAAAGAAACTTCTCTGGTCGAATATCTATATTAATAAAAGAGCAGGGTGTTTTCTAGGAATCACGATACAGCAAAAACCATAAAACGTACAATCTTGATATTTGGAACCAACATTATTCAAATAGTCTAGGTGAACAATAAGAACGGATTTTTCGAAATTCCATACCCAAGTGGGTCAAATGGGCTCCCAAAGTTTGTATGAAAAAAAAAATTTTTTTCGTCACACGGACATGAAACTTTGTCAGTGTACTAAACAAAAGAAATAAAGAAACACGTGTATCACACTTTTTGAAAATCAACCCTTATCGGGATTTTAGCATCGTTTTTGAGTATGCAACGCGGAAAAAAAAATTCATACTGCATTGCTGAAACTTTGCGAATACATTAATCAAATTATAGTAATCCAAGTGCAAATAATAATTTTTTGAAAATCAACCTCTAAAGGGGTCCAATTGGGGTCCAAAAAATGTTTCTCGACCTACAGTCATAAGACTTAGTTTATATATTGCACACAAGAATCTAAGAAACTTAAATTCGGCATTTTTCGAAAAACTACCCCTAAGGTCATATAATGGGGTTTCAAATTTTGCACAAAGAAGGATTCCCATTTCATCATATGATGCAGCTAGAGTAACGAAACTCGGTAAATAAACTCAACATAACAATTGAAAAAACTAATTTTGAGCATTTTTGTAAAGTCAACCCCTAAGTGGGTCAAATGGGCTCCCAAAGTTAGTATGAAAAAAAAAAATATTTTCGTCACACGGAAACGAAACTTTGTTACAGTACTGAACAAAAGAAATAAAAAAACACGTATATTACAACTTTTTGAAAATTGACCCTTAATGGGGTTTTAACATGGTTTTTGAGTACACAATGTAAAAAAATACATACTTACTGCATTGATGAAACTTTGCGAATATATTTATCAAATTGTAGCAATCTATGTGTAAATAATCATGTGTTGAAAATCAAGTCCAAAATGGGTCCAATTGGGGTCCAAAAAATGTTTTTCGACCTACAGTCATAAGACTTAGTTTATATATTGTACACAAGAATCTAAGAAACATATTTCAGGCATTTTTCGAAAAACCACCCCTAAGGTCATATTAAGGGGTTGCAAAGTTTGCACAAAGAAGGATTTCCATTTCATGCTATGATGCAGCTAGAATAACGAAACTCAGTAAATAAACTCAACACAACAATTGAACAAACTAATTTTGAGCATTTTTTAAAAATCAACCCCTAAGTGGGTCAAATGGGCTCCCAAAGTTAGTATGGAATTTTTTTTTTTTCATCACAAGGATATGAAATTTTGTCAATGAACTAAGCCAAGGAAATTAAGAAACACATGTATCACAACTTTTTCAAATTCGACCCGTAAAGGGGTGTTAGCATGGTGTTTGAGTATGAAACGCGGAAAAAAATATCATACTGCATTGATGAAACTTTGTGAATACATTATCAAACTAAAGCAATGATTGTATAAATAATCATTTTTTGAAAATCAACTCTTAAAGGGGTCCAATGGGGATCCAAAAATGATTTTCGACCCACAGTCATAAGACTTAATTTATGTATTGCACACAAGAATCTAAGAAACCTATATCCGGCATTTTGCAAAAAACAACCCCTATGATCATTTAATGGGGTTGTAAAGTTTACACGTAGAACGATTTCCATTTAATGTTATAATAAAGCTAGAGTAACGAAACTCGGTACATAAACTCAATACAAAAATTGACTTAACAAATTTTCAGAATTTTTCGATAATCAACCCCTAAGTGCGTCAAATGGGGTCTCAAAGTTTGTATGGAAAACATTTTTCACCACACATTCACAAAATTTTGTCAACGTAATAAACAAAACAAATGAAGAAATACGTGTATCACAACTTTTTGAAAATCGACCCTTATAGGTGTTTTAGTATAGTTTTTAAGTCTGAACCACGGAAAAATATTATGCTGCATTGATGAAACTTTGCGAATACATTAATCAAACTAAAGCAATCCATGTGTAAATAGTTTTTGAAAATCAACTCCTAAAGGGGTCCAATCGGGGTCCAAAGAATCTAAGAAACCCATTTCCGGCATTTAACGAAAAATAACCCCTAAGGTCATGGGGTTATGGTAAGGTTATGGTAATGGGGTAGAAAAGTTTACACGTAAAACGATATCCATTGAATGTTATAATGCAGCTAAAGTAACGAAACTCGGTACATAGACTCAAAAAAACAATTTAACAAACTTATTTTCACCATTTTTCAAAAATCATCCCCTAAGTGGGCCAAATGGGGTATCAAAGTTACCATGGAAAAAACATATTCATCGCATGGACACGAAACTTTATCAGTGTACTGATAAAAAAACACGTGTATTACATTATTTTTTTAAATCAATCCTTGAAGGGGTTTTAGCATGGTTTTTGAGAATCAAGCGCGGAAAGAAAATCATGCTGCACTGATGAAACTTTGTGAATAAATTGAACAAGTTAAAGCAATTTAATTATTTTGAAAATCAACTCCTAAAAGGGTCTAATTGAGTCCAAAAAATATTTTTTTGTCCTACAGTCACAGGACTTATTTTATGCATTGCACACAATAATCTAAGAAACTTATTTCAGGCATTCTTCAAAAAACAATCCCTAAGGTCATTTTATGAGGTTGCAAAGTTTGCATGAAGAGGGTTTTTATTTTAGCTATAATGTTGCTACAGTCACAAAACTTATTAAATTGTTCATCACATGGACACAAAACTTAGTCATCAAAAGAAGTTGAGAAACACGTCTGACACATTTGTTTTGAAAATCAACCCTCGACGGGGTTTTAGCACGCTTTCTGAGTATGAATTCGAAAAAAATCATAATGCACTGATGACACTGTGGATGCATTTAAGAAATTAAAGAAGTTATTTTTTTTTTAATTTGATTCCCAAGACGGATATTTTTTTTTTTGTTGTCCAATTCCTGTTGTTTTACCCTACGGTCACAAGACTTATTTTATGTATTGCACATAAGAATCTAAGAAACCTGCATTCATCGAAAAATAAAACCCCTAAGATCAATTAATGGTTTCAAAGTTTGCATGCAGAAGGATTTCCATTTAAGTTATAATACAGCTACAGTCACGAAACTCGGTAAGTAAACTCAACACAACAATTTAACAAACTAATTTTCAGCATTTTTAACGAACTTCAAAAAAGGAGGAGGTTCTTAATTTGTCTGTACTTATTTTTTTTCTATGCGCATGACTCTGGCAATTATAAACCGATTTCAAAAAATCTTTCTGGTACGGATAGGCCACTCCACTAATTGTGTCCCATAAAAATAAAATATTACGAATAAGCAGTTCCTGAAAAAACTAAAAAAGGAGAAAAAACTGTAAGAATGCCTAAAAGATGATGTTTTTATCACTTTTTAAGGATGAAAATGGTCAAACTCTGGCAAATATTTACCAATTTCAATGATTCTTTTTTATGCGAAAGAAGGAACCACTGTAATGAATATGTATAAATTTTATCATAACTGGATAAGAATTTTCTGGAGAACCATGATTGATTTGGAGAAATTTATCTGGACAAAAAAAAGAATATATACAGACGAATTGAGAACCTCCTTCTTCTTTGAAGTCGGTTAAAAAACAGGAAACTGATTTTCTTCATTGCATTACTCTGACAAATATGAACCGATTTCGATGATTCTTTTTTTATTCAAGGGAGTAAACTACTGTAATGATTTCATGCAAATTTCTTTAGGACTGGATAAAGTGTTCTTGAAGTCGGTTCATTTTTTTTTTGTTGTGTCGTTTGCAATGTTTTATTTGAAAATCAACCCGTGGGACAAATAAGGTACCAAAGTTTGTATGTAAGAAAATATTTTTTCAAAGACACGAAACTTTGTCACTGTACTCATCAAAAAATTGAGAAACACGTCTAACACATTTATTTTGAAAATCACCCTTAACGGGGTTTTAGCACGGTTTTTGAGTATCAAACGCGAAAAAAAAATTCATGCTGCACCGATGACACTGCGGATACATTCGTCATATTGAAGCAATCCATGTCATTTTTATAATTTAACCCCTAAAAGCGTTCAATTGAATTCCAAAAAATATTTTATTCCTACAGCCACATGACATATTTTATGTACTGCATACAAGAATCCCTAAAGTTTGCGTGAAGAAAGATCTCCATTTTATGCTATATTGCAACTATGGTAACGAAACTCAGTGAATGAACTAAACAAAACTGTTGAATAAACTTATTTCCAGCATTTTTCGAAAATCAACCGCTAAGGGCATCTACCAATGGGGTTACCAAATGGTTTCCACAACACCCTCATGTGTTTTTAATGGAATTGCAAAATAAGTACTTACAGTATATTTTTAAATAAAGTAGTAAATGTTTAAGAAATTGGAGCTATGATAGCTTACGCAAAAATACATGCTACATACTTGATTTGATCACGGTTAATAAAAGTGTGAAAATATTGAAATCGATCGTCCGAAGATCGGACCAACAATAATAACTAAGAGGACCTCAGGGTACACCGGCATAATTGTGACATAAGGACGTTCAACATCTCAGTTCTCCCGTGACCATGGGTACTGCAAAGCATTCGAAACTTCGGGATAGGAAAAGCTAAAATAAACCGCGATTAAATCCATAAAAAGTAGTTTGATTTCAATGTGTAAAATTCGCGTAAGTAAAAGACAAAAAAAAAACCGCGTGGTGTCGTGGGACACCGGATAGGAACGAAGTTCCTTATTATAAAAATATTAATTTACAGTTCTATTCGAGGTATAAAAATAAAAAATAAATATATAATATAAAGAAAATAATTATTCGGGTATACATTTTTTGAAATGAAACTTCTTAGGTGACTTCCATAAATGTTATCACTTAACGTGTTACACGTTAAGCGTTAAGCGTTAAATTTGTTAACCTTATGAAAGCGCTCACGTGACGCAGTCATTCCGTCCTTAAAAAAAAACACACACACTGAACAAACCGGCACACCACACACACGCACACACACACACACACATGCACACACACATACACACATCCACACACACACATGTGATCGGATGGTTCCACATAAATAATAATAATCTTACGTTCCGGACGGTTTTTCCCGGTTAGGGTACCCCTCCGCATCGTCCCATAAGGAACTTCGTTCCAATAAGCTTATTACATATTTATTATGAAGCTGGCTTCAAAATACAGAAACGGTGAATGTTGTCCTTGAAAACTGGGAATGCACGACATCGAATAGATTGTCAATGCCTAAAGGATTAATGGAAATCCACAAATACATGGACGATAGATTGGTAAGTAACAATTTATTACGAACGTTTTAATTAACGCGAATGCTACACATTGAAATCAAACTATGATTTCAACGTGTAGCATTCGCGTAAATAAAAGACAACATTAAACGATATTTTAAAAAACCTCGATCCATAATTTAAAACACGTTTGAGTAACAAAGTAAACGCGGGCGAAGCCGCGGGCTACAGCTAGTATATGATATATACATTATATCACTTAGCGGGAAAAACAGTAAAGTTACTGTACAAAAAAGCGAAGTTACTGTTTATGATTGAATTAATATAACAAGTGCAGCTTCCAGAGGTCTACTCACTATTAGAGATATTTGAATTTTATTTTCTACTAGCTGACCCACGCAGCTCCGCTTGCGCTATTTTTACGTTAACTAAATTTTTAATAACAGACATTCGCTTCGAATACATAACCTCCTTTTTTATAGTCGGTTAAAAACTGGGACTCACTTTTTACTTGCTCTCCGAAGCAGGGACCCGTTTAGTTCAAATGGCGTTAAACGGTCATCCATCTATTTAATGACCTTACCTAACGTTGCTTAACCCGATCGATTACAAAATCTTGATAACAACTCTCTATGAGTGTTCCCTTACTAATATTTATTATATTATAAAGAAACATTGATAAAATCGGACCAAGGGTATAACCAAGTACCCATTTTGACTTTAATCCCCTCTCCCAAAAGAACCGTGCTAGATTACGGGATAAAAAGTATCCTATGTCCTACCTCGTAGTAAGATTTCAAATCATACCAAGTTTCATTTGAATCCATTCAATAGTTTCGGCGTGATGCTCAGCCGAGATACAGACAGACAGACAGACAGACAGACAGACAGACAGACAGACAGACAGACAAAAATTTAAAAAATTACATTTTCAGCCTCAGTATCGGTTATAGAATGCCCTCCAAATATAATTTTCAAAATATCTTCAATGTACAGAATTGGACCTGTTACAGTTTTATTATAAGTATAGAAGATAATGATTTCTGATATTTACGCGAATATTACACATTGAAATGAACTAATTTTACGGATTATATCGCGGTTTATTTTTGATTTTAATTTCCCCACGTTTCGAATACTTTACAGCATTCATGGTCACGGGCGGACTAAGGTAGTAGCTGTCCATACGTCATAGTTGTCTTCGGGTGCCCTCAGGTCTTCTAATTATTATTGTTAGTCCGATCTACGCAGAAAGAGCTTATAGTATCTTGAGGTCTTGCAGTGGAATGCTTGTCTTTGGATTTGACTATGTTTATCACGGGATCCCAAGCTGGTGGCAGCACCCAGCCATCTTCTCTATTGAAATTTGGATACTTTTTATTTTATATGATAAATTTAACCGGTTTCCATGATCATCAGCAGTCGAAAGACGTCAACTGCTGAACAAAGGCTCCTTAGAAGGGAGAAGTTGCCATAATCCCCAGGTTTGGCAGGCGTCTTGGGGATCGCAGTATAGGTGGTAGGTAGGTAGGTGGTAATCCAATAGAAAGACGCTGCTGCCCCTCTTCTTGTTTTACCTTAGTCGACTCTTACGACAACTAACGGGAGGAAATTGGTAGGTGCTATTCATACCCGATGGATCCCACCTGATGGAAAGCAGCGATGCGATTGATGATGGTAAATCACACTAGCCTATTAAAAGCCTATTCACTCTTGCCTGACACCTACATTTTTCGGATGGGAAAACCGACACACAATTATAAATGAGGAAGCAAATCGCTTAGTCCACAGTGATGGGAGATTCTCAACGTAATGGCGCGGTCCAACGACCTGTTCACCCGACAGGCCATGACAGACGTTGCAAGTGTTTCAACGCCTGGCGCGGCCCGTGCTAAGTGTGTGGGGGGAGGGGAGGGGGTGGCGCACACAGGCGGGCAGGCAAGGCACTGAGGGGCCCCTGGTGATCCTGATCCCACCGGAGAGCCCTGGGGTCCCAAAAAAGTGCTCGACAGGCGCACACGCGCCACGCCGCGTTTTTGAATTTACCGACTCCCGATGGATCGACAGGCCGCCACAGGCTTCAACGGATGCGATGGGTCACGGCCTGTCGGCCCGTCCTGGCGCGGTCTGGTCTGTTAAACATCAGGCCGTGGGACCCGGTCATAAGGGTGCGTCGCGTCGTCCGATCATAGAAGGAGGCTAATGGAATCAAATCATGTAATTAATACCTTTGAAATAAAAATACTTTTATGGATTGTATCGCGGTTTATTTTAGATTTTACTTTCCCGGCGTTTTGAATGCTTTACAACACCCATGGTCACCAACTTGCTGCCACACTGTGCCACATTGTTACTGCTAACGATAAACTACACCCAATTATCGTAAAGTGCATAAACAAATTAATTACAAGTCACCTTACACTGTTCTTCCTTCTTAAGACCTACTGTCTTAAGAACTAATTATAGTTTACTAGTTTTACCAGTTAAATAAAGTAAAAGCGACTGAAAGAGAACAACTTTAGATAAATTAAACACAACTCGGAAAAACGGAGAAACCTAATTAAAGTTGGATGGAGACCGTTTTTCTTTAAATGCAAGATGTCACACAGATGCGGACACTTCTTACTATCTTACAAAATCTGTATATCAAGAGCTTAATATTGTGAAAATATATACTATCGTCGCGCTTTTGTCTTTTACCTATCTACTTCTTCTATACTATACTATTCTATTCTATCTATATATTCCTTTCTTCTTCTATCTATTCTATATCTATCTTCTATACTTATAATAAATTTGTAAACGAATATGTTGGAAATAGCATGACGCAAAAACTACTAAACCAATATTCAATTGGAATCGTTTCAATTGGACAAGCCAAACAAAAGATATTACGCAAATTTTATTTTAGAACAAATTCAGTGTTGATATACTACATGGTATATAACTTGGTTTAATTTATTACGCTTAATTAATAGCTGTAAAAATGCCATTCCCGTAGGAAAATGGTCATTAAGTCCTCCCAGACTAAAAAATCTGTTACCGTCACGTGAGCGAAGCTGCGGGCAACAACTAGTTATACTCTAAAAATTTTAATATTATACAATTTAAGTAAGTAGAATAGTATATAATTTAAGAAAAGTGTTTTTTTATCTTTTAGGTATGGAACCCTAAAACGGATCTCTGCGTGTTGAATTCGTTCCCACGCAAGCCTCTTAAAAGACTGGATAAATAAAGCCCGTGACAGCAAAACATAACAATATTAATATAGCAAGACAAAATAAAAATTAGTCTAGTAGCCTACCAATTTTCATTGTTTTTTTGTTTAAATATACCGGAGAACGAAAACATTTATTCAAAGCATCGATTTATTATTTAAACTAGATTCGGTGTTCTGGTCCGAAAATTTGGACACAGAAATAGCGCCCTTGTGTGGCTATTTCTTTTCAAGCCAAAGGCTGACTAAATTATTTTTGCCGATAGGAGTGTCGCTCTATAAGAAGCTGTCAAACTAAGTTCACATTTCTGCCAACAGCACAGATAAGTTCGCGACCACATTTTAGATGTTATTTTGGTAGTGAATGTTTATCTAGTTTATGTATTATGTTGGTGATTCAAAGCTATATTGGTTCAAATATACTGAATTATGAGAACTTTTTAACCATATTTCGTCGAAACAATATGAAAAATTTCAAATAATGTCAAACAATTAGTTAATAGTGCCAAACAAAAGTGACTTTATTATTAATACTTAAGGCATCTAATACGCTTCGCAGATAAAAAGAAATACAAGATAAGTAAGACGTTAAACACCTTTGGGAAATAAGGTTTAGATTTACAAAATTTTCATTTCAGACTTGTAACTAAAGTTAATAAGCCTCGGGCTTAGCTTAAATGAGTTTAACAGTATCCTGTCTCTAGGTGATGGGTACAAAATAAATTTCCTTATAGTTAGTAGCCCCTAAGGTGGCATTTTCAAAATTTAACATAGAAGTTTTAAATAATAATAAAAACTTTATTACGTACTTACCTAATTTCAGATGCTTTAATTTTCTTATTAATTTAGATTTTTTTGTTAATCTATATTTTTTTTCTCTTTAATCTATAGTTATTGTTCAGGACGACTGTTCAGGACGACTATAATACGACGAAAGGACAAAATAGTGTTTGTGTTACAGAGTGTTGTGTTTTATAGTAATATACCCGACGGGCCCGTTGGTCTAGTGGTTAGTGACCCTGTCTGCTAACCAACAGGTCGTGGGTTCGATTCCCACCAAGTGTCTGGGTGTTTTATCTATATAAGTATGTATTTACAAAAAAAAAAAAAAGTATATAAGTATTAGTATCAGTTGTCTGGTTTCCATAGTACAGGCTCTGCCTAGTTTGGGATCAGATGACCGTGTGTGAATTGTCCCAGGATATTATTATTATTATTATACCTATAGTTAAGTTTTATAACTCTGCGATAGTTAAGAGCCTAGATTTAATTTCCTAATAAATTCTAATATAGTTTTGTGTATAAGCTCACTATCCCGAGGAGGGGTGAGCTGAATCACTTATAGATAGCCTAGCCTAGGTCTCATAGTACTTGCTATTTGTAATTAGCGTAGGGTAATAGCATGATAGAAGTACCCACATGCCCTAGATGTGCTAAGCACATATATGAACGGCAAATAGCTATTTGCAGCTAGGTCCCAAATCTAGGAACCAACTCAGGACCTAGATCTGGGTCCGCCTTGGTGGGTCTAAGTGCCTAAACAGCACTGCTGTACATATTTCCATAGTTATAGGCAAATGTTCTATCGCATATCATGTTTTCTAGGGTTTTTGCTATGACCTAGGCCCCTAGGTGGTCTAGATCATAGGTGTACAGATAGTACACATCACAGGCTACCTATCGGTACTATTTGTGGGCATGTGGATACTACGGGCAAGGCGCAGGGGAAGCGACAAGCAGCTAAGCATAGTCGTCGCGCCCCTACTTACAGCATTTATCGGCCTGTAGTTCCCTAACAGAAATAGATAGATAAACCCTATGTACACCGTTAGAAAGCTGCTTACACGCACTTTCTAACGGTATAGGTATCATGTATGTGTCTAGAATAGCCTAAGTAGAATAAGCGAAAATGTACAGTTTTCATAATAAAAATAAAACGTTAGTGGCTGCCTCGGTGGGGCTCTCGTTACAGTAAAGTTCCCTGCAAGGATAGTAAATGCGCATTCGGCGCCACTGTCGGTGAACAAGCAAGCGGTCGACGCGGGAACTAAAAGCAAGATATAATAGAAGAAAAGAATATTCAGTACGAAGAGCGCCACCGTCGGAGCCACTATCAAGCTTGCTATCAAATTGGGAGTTCTTATTTCACGGACACCTTGTAACCAACCTACATTGTAACCAACAGCGTCAACACTCTTCGGCGGGTTCATACCGTACCAGCGATAGCTACAGACACACAGGACGTCAGTGGCTCGTGCATTCGGGTCCGCCCGTCCTGCACAGTTATAATCTATACTTATAATAAAACTGTAACAGGTCCAATTCTGTACATTGAAGATATTTTGAAAATTATGTTTGGAGGGCATTCTATAACCGATACTGAAGCCAAAAAGTTAATTATTTCTATATCTCGGCATAATCTGTCTGTATCTCGGCTGAGCATCACGCCGAAACTACTGGATGGATTGAAACGAAACTTGGCATGATTTGAGTAAATACTCCGAGGTAGGACATAGGATACTTTTTATCCCGACATTCGGCACGGTTCCCTTGGGAGAGGGGACTAAAGTCAAAATGTGTACTTGATTATACGCTTGCTCCGATTTTAACAATTATTCATTATAATTATAATAAATATTTGTATGGGAATACTCATAGACAGTTGTTAACAATGTTTGGAAATCGATCAGGTTAAGCAACGTTAGGTAAGGTCAAGAAATAGATGGGTGACCGTTTAACGCCATTTGAACTAAACGTCTCCTTGCTTCGGAGGGCAAGTACAAAGTAGGTCCAAGTTTTTAACCGACTTTAAAAAAGGAGGTTTTGTATTCTATGCGAATGTATATTATTGAAAGTTTAGTTAACGTAAACACAGCGCGGGCGGAGCTGCGTGGGTCACCTAGTCAAAATATTTTATTACCTATTTTTATTATTTTATTATATTATTCAATTTACTCTATGCTTTTCACTATTAAAACTACACAGCGCAAACCTCAATGGGTTTATCTGCATGTAGACATTCGTCCAATGTGTGTTGAATGAAATAGATATCTAATGAACAAATTGGTCTTGTACACCCAGATAATAGCACTGGGAATTAATAATGTTATCAGGTAATTCATTCATAAGTTTAGGCAATACATAAGCCACTTCTCTTGTACCATATGTGTAGTTGTATTTAGGAAGCACAAATGTTTTAGGAAGTAGTCTTAGGTTACCTACTTTCAGTTTAATCGGTGCTTGACATTTAAATATTTTTAATTTTCTTTCAATTGCAGATTTAACATCATGGTCACAGGAGGACATGCCCGGTAAAATAATCCGTAAAATTATTTTCACTTCAACACATCGTTATTACAAAAAATAATTTTCAATCCCTATTTCTAATTGGTATTAGTAAGTATTATATTAGTACATAGTATTAAGTAGCTAGATGTTTTATTAATCAAATAATATATTAGATAAGACGGATACTTTGTTGTTTCATTTGAGTTCCATGAGGTGGAGGTGTTAACTTTATCCAACCACCTTACCAGACTAATTCCATCCAATCCATTAATCCTGACATAATAACCTCCTAACCTCAGTAACCCCTTTCTTTGCTCCTACAAAACCGCCATCTCCTCGGAGTTGGCGTCGTACTCGAAGAATACTCCGGTAGTCCTACTCCGATGAAAATGATGTAGTACTTAGACCAAAACAGACTGCGTGATATTCCGAGGCACAACCTTACTTAGATAATTGAGACATACTATACCTAAACACTGTTTTAAACTTTCAGGACGATTACAATAGATAGATAGATAGATAGAGAACTCTTTATTGCACATCAAAAAGTACAGGAAAACAAAGAAGTACAAAGAAAATATACAATGGTATACATTGGGCGGTCTTATCGCAGGTTGCGATTTCTTCCAGACAACCTTAGGATGGAAAGGAACGATCAAATAGCAAAAGAAGGTAGCCAATGGTGTACAGAAAACAAAATAAAATATAATGAGGAAAAGCTAAAAATCTACATGTAATATAAATAATAATATATAAGATAAATATTATATATACCTACATTGAAATAAAAAAAAATATATCTATATATTCGATATACATAAAACATAATATAACATAGTTTATCTATGGTGAGGAAATAAGTAATAATACTATAAAACATATTATGATAGTATAGAGGTGATATCGTGGTTGAAAAAAAATAGAAAATAAAAAAAAAGTCATGGCTAGGAGACCAAGAAATATTCCTTCAGGAGCCTTTTAAATGTAACTAAGGACTCGGCACGTCTAATAGTCAAAGGTAGACTATTCCACAGTAAAATAATATTTTGACTCACGGGTTTACGGCCATTAAGGACTCCCACACATAACTGCGATGCGATGCGATGCAGTGCCGCATCGCAGGAATTTGTATCGAAAATTCATTTGTTTCTCGCAGATATTTGCGATGCGATGCGAATTCGCAGTTATGTGTGGGAGCCCTAATTATTCTGGCAGTAAACCCGCGAGTCAAAATATTAAAGGGCTTACTTATCGTCTAACTAAAGCATACAGCTTGTCAAAAAAATATTTGATCCGTGAGGGCATTATTCCGTGTATCAATACAATTATATGTGATGTAACTCATTTGTTGATCTCATATAATTTTTAACGAGTGAAAACTCAGGCTTACGTTAAATAAACTATTAAATAAGGAATCCGTATCATTCTAAAAGTACGTAATAGTATTTATTTCAAGAAAATCTTATTTATTTTAATCAATGAACTGAAAACGCTTCATTAAGAGCGATTTACTACTGCCCGTGCCCTGGAGTACAGAGCCTGGGAAACGATAGGCAACCTTTTTATTTTTAATAAGTACTGTTTTATAAGTTTCAAGCTCCAAGTATATTTTTTCACTTTAAATTTTATAAAGAAAGTCTTCTAATTAAAAATTGTGGATACATTGTAAAGTACCTAGACTTTTTTACTTGTTTAGACTTTTTTTTTGCAATTTTTATTATCAGAAGTATAGAATATTCATAATGAGAAGCTAGTATTTATAATGCAGAATAAAGGCTACTTTTATTATAAAAAATATTGAGACTGGATGCTGTAATAGAATGTTTAATTTTGTTAAGTACATATATAATAAACACTCTTTAATTTTCTTCATCTCTCAACTTCTATGTATTCCCGATGATGAAAAATCAAATATGTCTTAAGTCATAAGCATCCAGTCTTTCTAGATAATTGTAAGGAAGAGGCAGATCATTGATTTTTAACGTGAGCAAAATCGCCCTCCGGTGGTCGAGGGAGCCTTCCAAATGGTGGTATCTAAAAGCAAATGGTGAGGCTTCTCAAAGAGATGGTTATGACCTATCTATTTTATCAGAGGTTTCCCAGGGGCTTAGGGTCTCTTATCTCCCAAAAGGGGTTGAAGTAATAGAAGTCGGGACCCAGTGAGATAGATGATAATCTCCTCCCAGTTAGTAGATATTTTGTGAAAGTAACCATCCAGCTACCTAGTAGGCTATTTTTAACCGACTTCAAAAAGGAGGAGGTTATCAATTCGTCTGTATATATATATGTGGGGCGTGATAAGTAAAATGTCTTGAAAGTATTGAATATTTCTTTATTCTTTTACAGCCAAAATTACAGCATAGTATTCCTGTTAAACGTCTTAGATAATTGACAACCACCGACATCCATCCGCGAGTTACCATACTAATCAAAATATAAAAAGTATTGATAGCAGGGAAAACTAAATAAATTCTAACAATAACCTCATTATAAATAACCTCATTATACCACACGGTCATCCTGCTTCTTCATCTGACCCAGATGAATCAGAATCATAGCTCGTCCATGGCTTCATAAGAGTGTAGTGTGTAAGTAGTGTTAACCGGACCATCTCCCTGACCAACTTTCTTCACTGCGTATCTGTCATTCCTCTTCTTCTGAAAAACTTCATAAGGTCCCAAAAAATTTGGATATAACTTACTGCCTTGGGTAAATTGCGTCCTTTTAATAGCTACCAGATCACCAACGTTATATTGATTAGCTTTCTTTCGTTTTTTATTATAAATTTTCCTATTCTCGTTCTGAATCTTTTGGACAGACTCTTCGGCTTTTGCTCTTAGTTCTGATCTACTTTCATTGTAATGTGCTATATTTTCTAGGTAATAACTGTGATATTTCTCTTCAGTTGGCGAGGTCTTTTTGCTCATAAAGTGAGTTGCGTGCATCTGGTTGTCTCCAGGATCTCTCTGAAGTAGTACAGCTCCAAATCCTCTTGCGCTTGCATCCGTGTGTAGCTTTGTCTCATAGTTGGAATTGTAGATGCGGAGTACCGGTGAACTACACAAAACCTTCTTCAACGTTATAAAGGCTTCTTCACATCTTTCGTCAAAACAAAATTCATTATTCTTTTTGAGCAAATCCGTAAGTGGCCTGGCGATCAATGCATAATTTTTAACAAATTTTCTAAAGTAACCCGTAAGTCCAAGAAATGATTGTAATGCTTTTACATCTTTAGGTATTTTAAATTTAGATACGGCTGCGATTTTCTCTTCTGATGGTTGAATTTTCTTTTCTTCAATGATATAACCTAGATATTCGATTTTCTTCTTCATGAAATGACATTTTTTCCAATTAAATTCTAACCCATATTCTTCACCTCTTTCTAACACTATCTTAAGTTTTGTCAGTCCTTCTGATTCATCTTTCAGTGGTAAAATTAGGTCATCAAGATACGCCAGAACAATGCCTTTAGATATAAGATCTTGAAAAATGTTATTAATAAATCTTTGAAATACTGAAGGTGCTGTGCAGAGTCCAAAGGGCATTTTCAAGAATTCATACTGTCCTCGAGGTGTTACGAATGAAGTGTACTTCTGGCTACCTTTATGGACATCCACGTGTAAAAATCCGTTTTTTAAATCGAGCGATATGAATAGTTTAGCTTCTTTCAATTGATCTATTTGGTCTTCTATTAACGGTAACGGAAACCTCTCTTTTATTATCTTCTTATTCAATCTTCTGTAGTCAATGCACAACCTATATTGACCATTTTTCTTCTTAGCTAGCACGACCTGGCTTGCGAAATCTGATTTACTAGGTTGGATAATCTTCTGTTGCGTCCATTCTTCTATTTGCTGGTCAACAATATTCTTTTCCAGGGGTGACAGTCGACGTGGACTTTGGTAAATTGGATTTTCATCGGTAAGTATGATTTTTAGTTCAACGTTACTTTTCTTCTTAGCTTCAGTAGGTTTGTAATCTTTAATCATCTTCTTTATATTTTCAGAAAACATTGTCTCTCCTATATCAAGATCGTCGTGTGGATTCTTCTCTTCTGTAAGCAATGTGAGGTGTGTAAGTTTTTCAACTGTTATGCCATCTGATGTAAAGTTGATACTAAGATCATGTAAGATTGGATTGCCGAGAATTAAGTTGACAGGTATGGCTTCATCTTTCACAACATGGAAAACGGTATCGATAAAACAGTCATCAATTTGCAATTTGGCAGCAAAACTTCCTTCTGTATTTATCTCCTTTTCTCCAATACCAGTCAGACATATTTTAGAATGGTTCTCGTATTTGGGTTTTTCTTCTTCAAATTCTGTTAATTTACTACTCTTTATCAGGTTCACATCACTTCCGGTATCTATCAATGCCATCATATCAACTCCATTAATCTTAATCTTCTTATAGGGAATCTTCCTTTCTGCTTTCTGAATGTGGATGTTTAGAGATTTCTTAAAGTGGGTTGGACATTCTGTTCCCTTGTGGCCATATTCGTTACAACGAAAACATTTAATGCCTTTTGTGCAAGCTGGTGCCATATGATCAGTGTCACCACAATTGTAGCATCTCTTCTTTACAAGTTTACGCCCAGTACTAAATGAGTTTGATGTCGTAGGATTGTTTTCATGGTTTTCACGAATACAAGACTTGCTGTCAATTCTTTTTCTTAACTGGCTGTACGATTCTAGCTTGGCACGAAACTCTTTTATATCCCTGGCACCATACAATATAGCTTTATTCGTTTCAGAGTCGCGAATGCCGTCAATCACATACTCCATGAGAGCTTCATCTTCTACAGAGGCATGTAAGGCCAATTCCTTCATATGCAAAAAGTATTGTTGAAATGTTTCGTCATTTTTCATTCTACGTGAGGCTAACTGCTTGTGGACTATGGCGCTATTTAGTTTTGGCCCAAATTCTTCTTTAAGGTTTTTCTTTAGAGTTTCCCAATCTGTTACACTGCCCAGCGATCGTAAAAAAAGCTTAGCGGTTCCGCCAAGTAATCTTTTTCCGTAAATAACTTTTTCAATCTTTGACCACTCCATAATACTGGCGGTATCCTCAAACTCTTGAATCCAGTTGGAAATCGGATATGTGTCATCGCCGGTAAAAGTAATCATGGATTTTTCTAAATCACTAAATGATATCTTCGGCCCAGATTTAGGCATCTCTTCGTCTTCCTTATCTTTTTTAGGAGGCATCTTTCGTCTTTATTACGCTTGTACTCAATATTTCTTCTTAAAAATTCTGCTTAATTCGTTAAAATATTGATTACGGCTGCTTCAAATCTTCATATCAATAAATAAATCTTAAAGAAATTCATTGAAATCGTATTTCATTACAAAATTATCATCACGTCACTTTCAACGGCCCGAAGCATTCGGTTTTTGTTTCGAATCTTTGGTGATATTTTCGAATGCAATCTTTGTTGTAATTCACTTCCAAAACAATGTAATCACATCCCGGCGAGCCCCCAAAAGTTGTGGGGCGTGATAAGTAAAATGTCTTGAAAGTATTGAATATTTCTTTATTCTTTTACAGCCAAAATTACAGCATAGTATTCCTGTTAAACGTCTTAGATAATTGACAACCACCGACATCCATCCGCGAGTTACCATACTAATCAAAATATAAAAAGTATTGATAGCAGGGAAAACTAAATAAATTCTAACAATAACCTCATTATAAATAACCTCATTATACTACATATATATATATTTGTTCACTTAGTTGTACGTACGAGATTAGAATGGCTCTCAAACAGCTTAAAAACAACAAGGCGCCGCGTGAAGACGGAATCACAACAGAACTTCTAAAAGCGGGTGGAAAACCGGTACTTTTAGTCCTCCAGAAGTCCTCCGTCTTACCTGAGGGTACTATGCCAGAAGCATGGTACAGGAGTGTGTATCGAGTTGTAAGTATAGGTTTTAATAATCCGCAACAGACTACATTTACATGGTTCATTATTCACGCAAGAAGGGATAAACCGTTTGTCGATAGAAGACGAAATATGTGACATTTTAGGACAAAATCAATCGCAAAAAGCCGCAGGCAATAAATTATAATATGTCTACCGACCAATAAAAATACAAGATGACTTTCTTTGACAATGTACATGGAAAATATTGTATCTATTTTATACCTAGGCAAAATACCCTGAGGCTATTTCGAAATTGCCTAACTATTTTTAGATCCCGAAATTATTCGTTGAATATATGTACCTGTATGTTTTTATAATAAATTACATTACATAGAAGATGCAATAATAAATGCTATCATTGTTATCATATTTTACTCATTAAAAAAAACTTTTTTAAAAGTTATTTACATTTATGATAAGATTGATAAGTATAATTTACATTTAAAAATGAAAAAAATATCATTATATTACAGGCCTGTTGGTCTAGTGGTTAGATACCCTGGCTGCTACCCAATAGATCGTGGGTTCGATTTCCACCATGTGTCTGGGTGTTTTATCTATGAGTTGTCTGGTTTCGATAGTTTAGGTTCTGCCTAGTGTGGGATCAGATGACCGTGTGTGGATTGTCCCAGATTATTATATAAAAAAATAAAAAGTGTGGTCCGATGGTTCATCTTATAATCCCTCCCTTCCCTTCCCTTGCTCCTAGGCTGGTGGCAAGGTCCTGTTCGCAACAGACGACTTCTTTGCAAATTGCGAGGATATGCTATCTGACTCCGAGCCTATTTTCCTCGGATATAATTATAACTTTTTGTTTTATTTTCTCGGGCTTTTACACCTGGACTTTTAAAAGTCTTGCGTGGGGACGAATTCAACACGTAGAGGCCTGTTGCAAGGAATTAATGACATGGAACACACCTGTCAGGATCAACTTTTGGAAATAAGATATACTTAAACACCAGTTGACTCTGGCAGGTGTAGGGACTATTGTAAGTATCTGGAATAATTTCTAATTTTTTTTGAGTGACCATTTTGTGGACTTGACACTGGACTATTGCAAAAGGCCGGGGTCAATTACCATAATTAGTATACTAATTATATTTTAGCAAGTGGTGACTTGCCACCCCACTAGATGGGCTCTCCATATATCCGTCAGAAGACGACGGAGTGCAATAACCGCAGTTACTCGTGGCGTTATACCCTTTAACACCTCCTCCCCTGAAGAATATATGTGCTCTAACTGCTCCTCTCTGGACGGCCAATAAAGGCAAGCCAGAGCTGAGAGTTCTGCGGGCCCCCTTCGGTTTCCACTCGGCTGCCGAAGACACGCTGAGGTGGGGGCCCTGACCGACTCTCTGGAGAACTCGGGTCCGTGGTGCCGTTACGCACCAACAGCTCGCCAAAAGCTGCCCTGTGGGCTTCATCACCAGCTGGAAGACGTCCACTGCTGAACATAGGCCTCCCCCTTCGAACGCCACAATGACCGACAATTGGCTATTTGCATCCACCGGTTACCTGCGACGCGCACAATGTCGTCTTTCCACCTAGTGGGAGGCTTATCGCTGCGTCTTCCGGTTCGTGGTTATCACTCGAGAACTTTTCTTCCCCAGCGATTATCGGTTCGCCGAGCAATGTGGCCTGCCCATTGCCACTTCAACTTGCAGATTTTAAGAGCTATGTCGGTGACCTTGGTTCTTCGGCGAATCTCCTCCTTCCGGATTCTGTCGCGCAAAGAAACTCCGAGCATAGCTCTCTCCATAGCTCGTTGTGTGACTCTGAGTTTATCCAAAAGACCAACAGTTAGGGACCACGTCTCAGTACCATATAGCACCTTTGCTTATTATAACTTACCTCGTTAAAAATTTTCATTTGATATTCATAATGATGATTCTGGAAGTAAAAAAAAAAGTGGCAACTGACAGCTGCCATTTTTTTGTTATATACTATATATACCTACTTACCTAGCGTATCTTATTAACACAACTAACGCCCGGTTTCCGAAAGGATGATCAACGCAAAAATCAACTAACAAGATGTTAAATCTCCTGTCAAGCGTATTTTGGGTTGCAGAAAGCATGATCAACTATTTTAATTTGAACATCCTGTCAGTTGACACGGCTGTTAAATTTTGCTTCAGAAAGTTCATGTCAAAGCCAGTTTGGGTTTCTGAAAGGCTAATTAAGCCATGATCATAGATTATTCTCTTGTCAAATACAATGTCAACTAATCGGTGTGTAGGTCCTGGGGGACTTCTTGAGGGAATAATTTAAATAAAAACTCAGGTTCGTTGGATGTCTTCGATACTGTGTATTACCGGCTCGCAAGTTAAAGTGCAAGTAACAATATTATAAGTAATTTATTCTAACGCCTTAATTACGTGCTAATTACAAAGTGCTATAAGAATATAGCAAGGCGCTACGGTTCCATGGGAATCCTTCTATTCATCAGCTATCTTTGGACTGATGCTGTGGAGTTCCAACATGCCCCCGGGTGTTGAAATACTACGATTTCAACAAGAATCTGAAGACACCGGCAGTGGGCAAATCCTATTGAAGGCTCGTCTAATTATTCCTGCTGATGTCCGAATATCTGCAACTCGAACAACTCCATCGGCACCAGGGTAGACGGCGACCACTCTTCCTAGTCTCCATTTAAGCGGCGGAAGATTGTCCTCCTTTACCACAACTAAGGTGTTCAGCTTCAAACCATCCTTGCAAGAGCGCCACTTCGTTCTCTGCTGTAATTCGGCTACATACTCCTTGCTCCATCGGGCCCAGAAGTGTTGGCGGAGCTGCTCAATACGTTGAAAACGATTTAAATGGGTGATGGAGTACTCCTGGAGATTATGCTGTGGCAGTGAAGTAATGGGTCGTCCAATTAAAAAATGCCCTGGTGTCAGCGGCGTGCAGTCGGCAGGATCAGAAGACAGCGGCGTCAATGGGCGAGAGTTTAATATACCTTCAATCTGTATTATTGTAGTGTTAAGATGCTCATAAGTAAGGTTACAATTACCCAGCACACGCTGTAGATGATATTTTGTCGACTTAACACCCGCCTCCCAGAGTCCACCGAAATGAGGAGTATATGCGGGAATAAAATGGAATTTAATCCCATCATTAGCAACAGTTGCAGCTAAAGAATCCGAATTAGATTTTAAAAATTTAGAAATATCATTGTACGCACCAACAAATGAAGTACCGTTGTCGGAATATAAATTAATAGGTTTTCCTCTTCTTGAAATAAATCTGTTCAATGCCAATAAATACGAATTACTCGTTAAATCCCCTACCAGTTCCAAGTGTATAGCTTTGGTGGTGAAACAAATAAAAATAGCAACATACACCTTAACCAACCTACATCCACGACCTTGGCGACTAGCAGACATAATGGGGCCGGCGTAATCAACACCAGTACTTTCAAAAGGGTACCCACCAGGGAGAAGACGCTGCTGTGGTAAGTTTCCCATCAACGGCGTAATCACTCTACCCTTGAGTCGTTGACAACGTACACATTTATGGTAGCAGGTCTTCGCTAAATTACGGCCACCTATTGGCCAATACGATTCCCTAATGGAAGCTAGTAATAGCTGCGGGCCAGCATGCATCAATCTTTTATGTTCAAAATCAAATAATAACTTTGTAAATTCGTGAGCGGACTGTAGTAAAATAGGGTGCTTTTTATTATGAGAAAAATTTGAATTATCGAGACGTCCTCCTACACGCATTATGTTATTTTCATCAAGATATACATTAAACTTTAGGAGGGCGCTCTTCCGAGGAATACTTTGTTTTTCAATAAGCATTCTATACTCGGGAAAGGATTCTTTTTGTGAGTTAATAATGATAACATTTAAAGCGTATTGTAGTTCATCTTGTGATAAATATTTGCTGATGGATTCTTTCCTACAAGATTTTAAAAATCGTAGCATATAAGCCACCGAACGTACAAGGCGTAAATAATTAGAAAAACGTTTAAATTCTATAAACGTATTATTTTTATTTTGGTCGAGAACAGCGCAAAGTGATACTTGAGATCGAGTTTCGGGCAAATTGTCTAACTCTAAAGGTTTAAGATGGGAAGGCCAAAGAGACGGATCATGCTTCAGAAAATCGGGACCACTCCACCATAAATCCAAACCTTGCAGATTACTTATATCCACACCACGAGATATAAGGTCTGCTGGATTTTGGTCGGTAGGTACGTGTCGCCAGGTGCAATTACCAGCCTTATCTAAAATCTCAGCTACGCGATTGCGTACAAACGGCTGAAGTTTTGAAGGCAACATTTGCAACCATCCCAACACAATAGTCGAGTCGGTCCAGTAGAAAACATGATTGACATGTAGTCGAAGGGATTTTATAACCTTTTCACACATTCGAGCGCCCACTACGGCACCGCACAACTCCAATCTTGGAATTGTGGTGGGTTTAATTGGTGCCACTCGACTCTTTGCCATTAGCAAACGAACCATTATCTCCCCCTTATCATTAACGCTACGCACATAGACGCACGCACCATACGCGCGTTCTGAGGAATCTGTGAAAATATGAAGCTCTAGCGTCTTGTACGAATCGCAAACTACTATTCGTGGAATACGTAAATTATTTAAAAGAGGTAGGTTTTGGACAATACCTTTCCAGATGCCTTGAAGCTCCGGGTTTAAGGGTTCATCCCATGATAGTTTATCAAGCCACATTCTTTGTAACAACATTTTCATGGTAACAACAGCAGGAGATAGAAGTCCCAGGGGGTCAAAAATGCGTGCAATTGCCGAGAGTAAGTCACGCTTTGTGTTACCTTTAAAGGACATTGAACCTATTATAAACCCTAGTTCATCTGAGTTCGCAAACCAGTCAAGACCTAACAGCTTGTTGGGCTCATTAGATCCCATATTTAAGTCTAACGATGAATCAGTCCCATCAGATACCAACTGAGGTGCGTTAGATTTCCACTTTCTTAGTGGCAAACAAGCTGATGCCAGCGCATTGGTGACTTCTGTGCGAATGAACCTAACTTCATCTAAGTCATCCCCTCCTGTTAACAAATCGTCAACATAAAAATCATGTGTGATGATATCAGCAATCCCATCCTTACATTCGAGGCCTATTTGTTTCAAACAACGCGTCGCAAGAAATGGTGCACTAGCGGTACCGTAAGTGACGGTGTTTAATGTATAAACCTTGACAGGATCGTTAGGCTTGCTACGCCATAGTACCTGTTGCAAGTGCCTATCAGATGGATGGACAACTATTTGTCTATACATCTTCTCGACGTCTGCGGACAATACATATTTATGCTGTCGGAATCGAAGTAGTATAGACAACAAATCGTCCTGAACGGTAGGACCAACCATCTGGATATCATTTAAGGATATACCTGAAGACGTAGGGCAGCTCGCGTTATAGACTACGCGAAGCTTAGTTGTGATATTATTCTCCCGTAACACACCATGATGCGGGATGAAACAATTATTAGAATTTAATTTGACTTCTTTATTCTCCGTCATGTGGTTAAGCATCTCGTACTCAGACATGAAGTCGTGATATAATTTACTAAAATCAGGGTTACTTTTCAGCCTACGTTCTAGAGAGTATAAACATTGTGAAGCCCTATTAAATGATTCTCCTAGAACAGAAGGGTATTGTTTAAGAGGAATACGAACACAAAAGCGACCGTCTGGCAAACGTGTCGTATTTTTAACGAAATGTTGTTCGCACAACTTTTCCTCTGGCATATAGCTAGAAGATTGTGAGTTAATTTCCTCTAAACGCCAAAAATTTGTCAGATCCGATCTGATCCTTTCTAAACTATCGTCAGAAGGTGAGTTAATTTGAGCGAAATTACATCTTAGATCGGTTGGCAAGTATCTATTATAATTAACACTAATAGGACCGGAGATTATCCATCCTAACTTAGTTTCGAATAAAACTGGCATTCCATGACCTAACCTTATTTGCTGCGATCCTAACAAATTCCAGAACAAATCAGCCCCGATGAGGATTTCTGGCTCAGCAGACTCAAAAAAGGTACAGTCGGCTAACTGGATGTTAGAGGGAATTTTAAGTCCAGAAATATCGAGTCTTTGACATGGCACAGCGTTAGTAATAAATGGCAAAACAAAACAAAATAATTTAGCACTGTAGCTATTATTGAGTGATGTCATATTGACTTGACATGTTTTGCCTACGCTGCAGCTCACATTGTTTATCCCAAGTAATGATTCATTAACCTGAGTAGTCGATAAGTTCAACCTTTTACATAATTTTTCAGTCATGAGACAGGATGTGCTTCCGCAATCCAATATTGCACGCACTACGACTTCACGATTATCACGATCATACAACTTAACTAAAGCGGTTGACAATAAAACGCTGCACTGCTTGACAGCGCTGTGAGGCGCTGCAATATTGGCAGATAACGCGACATTGTTTGTATCGCAGGACGCGGACGGCGAACACTGTGGCGGAGACGAGTGATCAGCCGATGTGTTGCTAAACGATTTTTCATTATGTGTATTTGCAACACTCCTAGACTCCGCCGACACATGTATTAATGTATTATGCCGACGCTTACATAACTTGCAACCCGGTTTTTTGCAATGGTTGGCATAATGACCCGTACGGAAACAGTTATAACACACCTTATAGCCTGGCAATAATTTAAGACGCGCTTCATTAGTTAATGCAAGAAACTGTGGACAATTATTTAAAGTATGGTCACCTTTACACTTAGGGCAAACCTTAAAAGATGATTCAGTACTAGAATTATTAGGAATTTGTGTTGTGATCATAGTCTTTAACCTTGGATTAGACTTGGTTAGGGTGTGGGGGTGGTTATTACGGGATAACTCCATGGTTTCAATTAAATCGGCATGGCTGCGAATTACTCTAATAAATGCATCAAAAGTTATCTCGCTATCCTCTTTTACACTACCTTTGAACTCCTCCCACTCTCGATATGTTTTCTGATCTAGTTTACGAGTGATAAGGTAGATCAACAACGTATCCCATTTTTTAACAGGTTCACCTAACGACTCAAGGGCGCGTAAGTTCTTATTTATCTGATCGATTAAACCTTTCAAAGCAATAGAAGACTCCCTATTAATAGCTTCGATGTTAAATAAGGCCGATACATGATTCTGAATCAGTAACCGCTTGTTGTCAAATCGATCACATAATACCTTCCACGCTACAGCATAATTGCTAGATGAGAATTCGATTGACGTAATAACCACAGCAGCAGCTCCCTCCAGGGAGGCACGCAGGTAATGAAATTTATTAATTTCATCTATTTTATCATTAGAATGAATGAGGCTGAAAAAGGTGTCACGAAACTCCAACCAATTGCTATAGGAACCAGAAAATTTTGGTAATTGTATGGTAGGTAATTTAACAGGTTTATAATTACTGGCATGAGTACATTTATCACTTTTTTCAGATTGATTATCTTTATTGTATTTTATTAATATATTTTGTGACCTAGACAAAGCTTTGTAATATAAAGTCTCAAATTCAGTACGTTCAGATAACTGTGTTTTAATATCATCAGCAATGCATTCCAACCGCAACTGTACCTCATCATATTGCTCGTACAACGATTCAATTTTGCCCATCCGTAGCTGTAATTCCGTGATGTCACAGCTGCTTAATGTTTTATCACCCAGTCCGTCAAGATAGTTTGTAAATACAGTTAAACGACCCTTGAAGCTTCCTCGCTTTTTTACTAACTCCTTTTCCTCGGACATACTGGAAGTCGGGTGTTGTCGGCCTGGAATTTATATAAAACAAATTGTGTACAGACAGATAATTAAAATAAAAGACAATGGTACCTACCTATTTCATACGGGTTTGTACTGCTGATTGAGATAATAGTAAGTAACAATGTAATAACTTTGCAACAACAGCTAATGTAAATAATATGTACCTACTGTATATAATGTAAATATAAAATTACTTTTTGAAATTTAATAAAATAATTTGATACGAAATAAGTTTTTCATTGCCAGAATTTACCTACAATTACTAACTAGTACCTAGTTAACATGAAGTGCATACATATACCATTTAATAGCAAAGATACAGACAAAAATAATGCGGCTAAATGGTTAAAACACAACGATAAATTGTATTCATATTAAAATATCTATCGAAGACACAAGTACGGAATGTATTACACCTACCTACGCATCACAAGTATAAAATTAATGATTCAGCAGTTTTGCTTTATAGCACAATAGAATTAAAATATGTAGAACTTAATGCCTACTATACTGTCCTTAAAGTATGGTTTTAATCCTTACTGCTGATAATTAACACGTAGATATAACACGGCACAATAAAACAACACAACCTTGAGTGACCTCCAAGTCCGGCAGGACGATATTATTTCCAATAATCCAATTAATTCTCCAATTATATAAACTTTTCTTCATCCGGCTTGACAATGGACCATGTGTAGGTCCTGGGGGACTTCTTGAGGGAATAATTTAAATAAAAACTCAGGTTCGTTGGATGTCTTCGATACTGTGTATTACCGGCTCGCAAGTTAAAGTGCAAGTAACAATATTATAAGTAATTTATTCTAACGCCTTAATTACGTGCTAATTACAAAGTGCTATAAGAATATAGCAAGGCGCTACGGTTCCATGGGAATCCTTCTATTCATCAGCTATCTTTGGACTGATGCTGTGGAGTTCCAACAATCGGTGTTGGTCGACCAATTAAGTATTGAATTATACTATTTGTTTTGGATAATCTACTAGTTTATGACAGATTACGTAATTATTAGGTATAAAAAGTCCTTTGCAACAAAAATACCAAGATTGTATTAACAATTGCTACTTTTGAAATTTACGATAGTGAAATGCGCACTCCAGATCCGCGCGGGATGAAGGCCCACGAAATAAGAGTGTGGAGCCGCTTGACAATCAAAAATATTTTCTCTATGGGGTACCACTGGTGCTTTTCCTTCGAATCTTGACACATGGTGAAGGACAAAAAATACTCTGTTTCTTTCTATCACATGTAACCTATATAAATTCATTCTTTTCTTGTGCGAATGAGAAAGAAAGTGACCATCCCTCCTGTAGATCCTCCATCTATGGTTACAGATTATAATATCTTTGAATTGAATGAGCTATTGAATGAAATATTGAACTAAATAGGAAATGTAGCCATACTTAAATAATATTCTTCATGTCAAATTAAAATGATCATAGATTAGTAAATTTTTCTCTAATTAACGTTTCAGAAACCCGAATTGATTTGAACAAGCTGTCAAGTTAACAGTCATGTTAGTTGAATATCCATTTGAATAGCCTTTCAGAAACCGGGCGTAAACGTATCTAAGGTTATACAGAAGTATAACTCAAAATCCATTTAACTGACTCTTGAAAATCATACCCTTATTATGGCAGTTGAGCAAAAATAAAAGTACTTAGGTGGTACTGTTTTAACAACTTCTACTTCAGCAAACTAATTGCGTGAACTAAACTAAATTGTGTTTAAAACTTTGATCTATCTCACCAAAGATTTACCGGCGACCAAACTTCGAAACAATGGCGACGAAATGGCCTTTCAGTTTGGATAGTTTGCAATCCAATCAGTTACTACTATTCTGCTAGCCTTTTCGCTTTTAATTGGTAAAGTAACTAAGGTTTGTACGTGGCCAGCTAGTGGTCTGTTGATAGAGTTTGTTGAGGTTCTATTGTAGCGAATCTATGAAATATAAATCAAATCATTTTGGGCCTATATATCTTGGTCTAAGGGGCCTTGGTCTCATGAGACGCACGGTTTGGTGAAAGAAATTTCATCCAAACTGATCGAGGTCTCAGGGGACCGTCCTTATGGTAGCTTTTTTTTGCATACAGAGAGGTAACGCCACTAGTCTTTTAGGTACCCTTCTCTCCCAGTAGGGCGACAGCTTGGAAGAAGTTTTTTACTTAGGTAGTTTAAAACGATGAAACCCTATTCAATAATATACCAAAGTACTTAGGACCCAACCACCATCAATAATAGCAAGTATTATTATAATATTGTTGTGATGTTGTCTTTTGTGTCCGGTAATTTCACCAGCTACAGTGGCCTTCACGCCGGAACACAGCAATGGTTACACACTGCTGCTTGGCGGCAGAATATCTGACACTGCGGTGGTACCTACCTGGACGGTTCCTTGCACAAGGAACCTACCACTTAGTGAAGTGTCAGCAAATAAAGATGATTACTTTATTTACATAATAACGAAATATTTACAGTTTATTTATAAATTTACTTAATGGTTTTAACAGTAAAAATTAAGCGTTACCCTGTCGTATCTTGTACAAGATAATCTTAGTTTTCTACTTAAGATAAAGATGAAATAAAATAAAATAAATACATAAACTCTTACCTAAATATTTATTATGGTTAGGTGGGTCCAACTTCGACAAAGAGGTCGCCCGACGAATCCAACTCGGATGGGCAGACATCTTCTCATCTGAAATTCCGCAGTGCCTGAAGACAAAGGTTTTTAACCAGTGTGTGTTTCCAGTGATGACATATGGTACTGAGACGTGGTCTCTGACAGCTGGCCTTTTAGAGAAGCTCAGAGTCACACAACGAGCTATGGAGAGAGCTATGCTCGGAGTTTCTTAGCGCGACAGAATCCGCAATGAGGAGATTCGCTGAAGAACCAACATCACCAACATAGCTCTCAGAATATGCAAGTTCAAGTGACAATGGGCAGGCCAAATCGCTCGAAGAACCGATAACCGCTGGGGAATAAAGGTTCTCGAGTGGTGACCACCAACCGGAAGACGCAGCGTAGGTAGGCCTCCCACTAGTTGGACAGACTACATTGTGCGCGTCGCAGGGAACCAGTCGATGCAAATAGCCAATTGTCGTTCATCGTGGCGTTCCAAGGGGGAGGCCTACGTTCAGCAGTGGACTTCTTCCGGCTGGTGATGATGATGTTCAAAATGAAATATATTTCACTCTTTGAAAATATTTTAAATCCTTGATACAAAGACTTACTAAAAAATGTAATATCTGTGGCTTGTTACAAAAAAACATATGACCATATATTACATAGTTGGTTGAACATTCTGCTTTTGAAAACAATTATTTTGGCTTGAATTCCAATCACAAATCGTGTCAACACTTGTATAAAATCCACAGAATATAAATCAAATTCCATCAGTAACAAAATAGCATTTTGAAGTTTAAATTTCAGGAGGTCACGAAGACTTGAGACGAGTGCGGGTGCTTGAATAGCTCGAGATAGAAGGAGCAATTTGCTCGAATTTGCAAATGCTCCGGTTAAACCGCCTTCAACATTCTTCGTTTAATCATCTATTTCATCTGTCTGTGACAAGCTTCTCTATAGAACTCACATTTCCATTTTTAAAAATTGCTCGAAAGAATTAATAACGAGCGCAGATAAAAAAAAACTTTGTTAAATACAATCAAATTATTATTCTTTATTTATTGTAGTGATTATTTTTTCAATGTTGTTTGCCAGGATATTTTGTTTTTTTTTTCGTCGCGAAACAAGGCAATGAAATGTTTTCAACAAGAATACAAATTAGGTACCGAAGTATTTGTGCTATTTAGGTTCTTCGAGTTTATCATAGGAATAATAAAAGTAAGTAATCCGACTATCAGCTTTTGTGGAATACTTCATTTAGGCGTGGATTTAAGCCCGTTATTTTTCCAGCAGCCAATAAAATAAGTACCTGCTTGAAATGAAATACAACGCAGTACTTTATTATTAAAAATAAATGAAATGATTTTAATAACAAGTAGGTTAACACGAAATTTTATTGAATCATAAAAATACAATTTTTTTCGAAATATTTTTGACGAGGATACCCCAATATTATTTTACTCACAATTATTATTCCTCCGAAATAAATATTGTAAAGCTGAATCGCTTTTTCCGAATAATTAGAAGAAGAAGAAGAAGAAGTACATTTATTCGGCGGACAACGACACACACAAAAATATACAAAATAAAAACTTACAAACTTACTACATAAAACAAAAAAACTTAACTAAAAAACATAAGAGATAAATGTGGCAACTGTGCGTCCCGCTTCCGCCAAACGAGGCTGGCAACTCAGCGATATGCTGCACCGGAAATCCAGATTCCCGGCGCAGCGCTGTTTTTCAGTGTCAACCATTGCCGTATCACTTATTAAATTAATACATTTAAAATAATACGAACAAAAACAAGAAAAACAACAATAGGATAAAAAGTATGTTGCATATTTTACCTTACAAATGTACAAATGTGAAATTACAAATGTACTTAGAAATCAGGACTTCTTATTTGCTGTTGTATTTATTAAGTAGTTACTAATTGTGTCATACATAGCTGTAAGTCTTCCATAGAAGTAGATCAGCATAAGCAGCTGAAAGACGTCGGCTGCTGAAGGGCTCTCCCACGCCTCACGTCTTGGGGATAGCAGTTGTGGTATAAGTAATCCAATAGAAGGACGTTACTGCCCGTATTCTTGTTTTCACTTAGTCGCCTCTTACCATCGATATAACATATAACCTAGATAAACATTCACTAGCCGTGGTCGCGGGGGTCGCGGACCTATCTAAGCTGGTGGTGGAAATGTGAACTAACGGTTTTATTATGATAATGACGAGTAGTTTGACAGTTTCATATAGACGCTAGCGACAATAGTATCGGCAAACATAATTTTGTCAGCCAGTGGCTTTGACTCGTCCATAAAAGTTTTATACAAATTTATTCAGTTAAATAATATTAGGAGAATAAGACCAATTTTACCCATGTTGTTACTATCGAGCATTTGCACTTAGACTTTTTCTTGTTTTCTCAACGGCTAGTATTCTTTTTTGCAAAATTATATACTATGCGTTTCAACTAAGGATGTGGCCGCCATGATGATCGCGACTGCGGAACTTCACTCGTTTTTTATGATTTTTGTACCGCCAGCAGAGTAAACACAAAATCAAAAATTTGCGCCGGTTTTGATTATTTATTGTAATGTTTTATTTTGCTATCTATTTTTGTTAAAACATCATTTTTAGTAACTATATATTTATAATGGCAAGATGGCGGCCACATTCTTCGTTGAAACGCATAGTATAATTTTTTCACCGTAAAAGTGTCATTGCCGCACGCATTAAATCATTCATCACTACCCTGTGGATAATCACTCTGTTATTGGCAAAATCATCGACTATAATCGATGGAGGCTTTTTTTTTCTTAAAAAGTGAAGCGAAGTGAAGTGAACAGATACAAGGGCGCTATTTCTGTGTGACACTTTTCGGACCGTAACAGATAATAAATCGATGCCTTCCGGCACCCAACGGGGGGGGGGGGAGATAGTTGGGTGCTCTTACCCGGACACCCCACGGGAGTAAATAAGTAGATAAAATAATTAAATAGGCATTCTATCGTTTACATAGTAGTAAGCTTTCTCAATTTTGTATTGCAAAGGCTATTTATTGCAACTTTTAAAAACAGTACTAGCTCCATGAATGAAATAATAGACTTGAGCTACTCACACCAGTGTTGCTCTCTGTCGTCCTTATGACGATTATTTGGGGTGCCCATCTAGTGGGTCTTAAAATCTACAAGTTGAAGTGGCAATGGGCGGGCCACATCGCTCGGAGAACCGATAACCGTTGGGGAAGAAAGGTTCTCGAGTGGCGACCACGAACCGGAAGACGCAGCGTAGGTAGGCCTACCACTAAGTGGACAGACAACATTGTGCGCGTCGCAGGTAACCGGTGGATGCAAATAGCCAATTGTCGTTCATTGTGGCGTTTGAAGCGGGATGCTTATGTTCAGCAGTGGACGTCTTATGGCTGGTGATGATGATGATCTAGTGGGTGGATAGTCAATACTTAATATCAAATATAAGTCAGTATGGCAAGTGACCCCGGCCTTTTGCAATAGCCCAGCTTCCAGTACACCAACTGTAAAACATAGACTTATAAGCCCCTGCCAAGCGTGGGGATTATGGCAACCTCTCCCTTTTCAGGGGTTTGTAGGTAGACTAGACTTATTATAGACTTATAATATTTCCACGTACTTTTGAAAATTTTTGCCGCAGCAGCCTAGCAATTGCTGGGCTGCTGCGGCAGGTTTAAAAACTTTGGAACTTTGGAAATATTAATATTATACCCGGGATCAACTGATCCCGGGAGGTGCTTTACACACCATTTAATGATCAAGAAGGCCTGCCTCTATGTTTATATTCAAAATAAACTCACGTAATTAATCTTTTTATCGTATCAACACGAGATTATTCCAAGCCAGTCTAAGGTGCGTCATTTGTGCAGACACTTTCGGCCCATTCCGTATACCTAAATGATTTTCTTATACATATTCATTCTGGCTCCTGAATCTCTTTGATGATTTAAAGATTCCATTAATTGAGTTGACAAAATTTACTTTCACAAGTTAATCCTGAGGCATAGTATGGAATATTCAATGCTTCACATATTGTGCGGATGCGACGCTCTTGCAAGACGTAGGTCGAGTCATCTCATCTGGGAATACAACAGCTTCAATATGGCGCAATCCTGGTGTACCCTGTTCAAAACGTAAGCAATGGGGATGCACAATGGATCCAACTGGGTCGTAGTGCGTTTCGGTGGTTATCAGGCAATAGCCAGTCATAGCCACCAGCGATTCAATAGAAATTGAATAGATAATCCAAACTAAACAAGTTAATAATAATATTCAAAGCCTACAAAATGTTTAATAGCAATAAATATGCCATATAGATAATGTTGCTTGAAATTTCAACAAGAATGAAATTGGAATTCCTTGTAAGTCCAGTAGCTTACATTTACCTACTAAATCATTACTTATTTATTTCCTAAGCGCGTTTAATTTTAGTTTTTGTGATCTCTTCAAAGAGCTTCATTAAGAATTCCTTGTCTATAGCTGCTTTTACAAAAATCTGAGTCAATTGGAATCGAAGGTTAATTAAGCTCTGTGTTACTGTGCTGGTGCTTGAGACATCAAAGATACATTTTCCTTATGTTATTATTATATTACTTAATTTTGTACTAAGTATATATATTGGTGTACTTATTGGTTTTATTTATATTTGTTTATAGTGAAAATATGCATAGATATCTTATGTATGTTTATAATATTGTGTGCTAACTATTTGCGTAGTAATAATTGTATAATAATTGTGTATTTTTTTTCTGTGTGCACTGTCTACTATTCTCTTCTATTCTTCTCTCGCAGTTCTGCTGGAAGAAATTTCTATAGAAATGAGCAGCACCTTTGTACATGACAGTCCTATTAATTTCATTAACATCTGTAGTCCTATGTATACATACAGTTTATGTAAAATGTGTATGTGTGTGTGTGTATACATACAGTGTATGTGTTAAATAAATAAGTCAGTTCGTTTCTATCCATGGTTGTATCATTCATCAGACATTACTCGCATCTCAGGCAAGCAATAGTTTATGTTACACGTCACCCAAAAGGTTTAGGTAAGTAATAAGTTTTTAGAGCCAAGGAATTTCAACTGATACCTAACTATACTACGTGACCATCGTGTCTATTACCGAGCTGGACGGGTCTTACAAGAAGTCTACCACGGACTACCACCTATAAAGTATCTGGGCTTCTTTATCAGGCACTCTTATCACAAATTGTACCTCCGTTAAATAGCTAAACGCAATGAATTTCATTAAACAACGCGATGTTTTATTAAAAAGTGAGGGCTTGTCTCTATTTGAGATCACATAACTTTTAAAAGCAAAAACGTTTCGACGTTAGGTAATATTTTCAAAGAGATTTTAAAGTATCATAAAAATGTAACGTGAATTAGTTTTTAACAGCAAAGTTTAGAAATATGTACTTGACACCGATACCATACCTACTACAGTAGAGTTCGCGCATATATTATGATTAAGTAGAAATAATGCTAGTTGATCATGTTTATTTAAATCATTGATTTCAATCATTAACAATTCTAAAATAAATAAATACATATTACTAATTAATATAAATAGCGTATCTTAAATTTGAACAGGAAGAGTTGAATCAAAACTTAGTTGTTAAACTGCAGTTCTTCCAATGTTGACTCTATTTCGTTACAGTAAAAGACTGCTTTCTTAAAATGGAAACACGGTAGCGCTACCAAGTGGGGGGGAAGGAGGCTTTGCGCTCGCGCAGCCAGCCAGTGTGACGCGAGCGGCGGCCCGTCGTACCCGGAACAGTTTTAACGATTAGCGATTATCGCCGAATCGATACAGAACTGCTTTCGTCTAGTGAAAGTGCCAGAATGTTGTGAAATCCACGTGCTGGTGATCAAGTGTACGAATCGAAATTGTATCGAGTGAAAATCGGTAACTAAGTTCTAATCGTGCAGTGATTGGACGCATTGGATGACGCTACGGTAGGTCAAGTGGTTCCGTATACCTTTTTATGCGAATTCTCCCGGAGAAAACGTCTGTCACTTGTCGCTTTTCTCGTTAATTCGATGTGTCGTACTTGAGACATGTTGAAACTGGAAGATAGTTCTGATCGTTTTATTCGCGGAATGAACAACTTTGTTAAGCGCTGTGGACATGCTAATTTAATCTGTCCGTGAATGTATTACGGTTTCGTTTTCTTTGTTCAAATATTGGCTTGATGTTTGTTTTGTTATAGTACAAGCAATTATATTTTGATTTCTTTGGACGATTTACCTGCCATCGATAAAATGAAGTTCGCGTTAGTTTTCTGTCATATAAGGGCCTAATTTTCTATCAATTAATTGAAGTATAAAACTGAATATTTAAGTGTATAGTACTTCGATCATGTCTAAGTAATATTAGATAGTCTTTGAGTATAAATGAAGTCGGTTAATAATTACACACCATTAATTTCTTTAAAAGGGCCTCTATGTGTTGGGTCCGTCCCCACGCAAGCCTCTAAAAAGGACTTACTACTTCTGGGACAATCCACACACGGCCATCTGATCCCAAACTAGGCAGACCCTATACTATGGTATCTAGAAAACTGATATAAGTACTAATACTTATATACTTTTTTTTTAAATACATTATTAAACAGATAACTCAAACACTTGGTATATGAATATAGCCACGACCTATTGAGTATTAGCGACGTGTGTCTAACCACTAGACCAGCAACCTCGTGATAAATGATTTAAATAAACATTTTCCACACACCGCAAGATAGGTAATAGGAAATTGATGTTCAAAATAATTTTGATTAGTAATTCTTGGTTCACATTCCAAAAAGCTAGTTGGTAATGAGTTTATTCAAATTTCGGCCCACACGATCATTAGTTCTCGCTGCTTCTTATCGAGTGTACACTGTAAATAGCTAGAAGTAATCAGTGAGCCTGTTATTACTTAACAGCTCACTGGAAGTAATTCAACTATTCTAGTCATTCACTGCATCGGTGGATTCCTTAATTGCGTCAAGAACAGTTAACGAGTTAAGGTCCCTATTTAGGGCTCCCTAACTCCCTTACTACTGGGCAGTGTTTAGGGCGCTAGGGAGGTTCCTAGAAACTGCTATAGAAAATGCATTTTTTTTTGCCATTATAGCTGGCGTGCAATGCTTGTGACGGTCACTTTATAAATGAGCATATAACTGAGTTAGGGCCAAATTGACCGCCTAGTGTAATAAGCGGCTCCCTAGTCAGGGGCCATGCTTACCCTTGCCACAGGCCTCTGAATACAGTGTAGTGTTATACACCTTTTTGGAAAGTTGAACAGTGTTCGAAAGTCAAAGGGGCTCCACGAAGACGACGAGGAAGAGATGAGGTACAATCTGAGCTTAGCCACTGGCGCGTGAAGGCCACCGAAGTGGTTTAAGTATGGTGAAAATCCCGGCTTCTTACTCGGATATTTCCTCGTCAAGACAAACAGTATCAGGAAAATCTTAAAGGAGTTTTCTATCATGACATATCTGTAGGCGGTTACAGCATACTACGGTGCGTACTCTCGCGGTCACGAACGGTGTACCACCTTTAGGACGACAATCGCTTGCACGAGCCGGCCCAAAATACGTGCGGGCGGAGTAAGCGCACGTAATGTTCAAACGATTTTGATTGAAAAAATGGTACACCGTTCATGTCCGCGATAGTACCTATTTAATTACCTGCAATTTTATTATGTAGCGCTTGTGGCACTGCTTCTTAATTGTGCAAACTGTAGGTCACGGGTTCACATCCCGCGCGGAGCAACAACTTTGTGTAATGTTTCTTAATGGCATGGACAATGCAGGCTGGTCACCAGATTGACTGGAAAATAAGAGGATCAATGCGTCTATGTCATATATATTTAACGGTTACTGTTGCACACTTTAACAGTCGTGCGACGCGATTTTATCGTGCAATGAAACCGCATTCTGTCGCATCGCATGATCGCACCACCTTCAATAGGACATTCATTTGTTACGAGTATGATTGAACGCAAGGTCGCACGATCATTCGTCGGACGCAACGCATCATCGCACCAGCGATGGTAATAGGACAGCGCCTCAGTGTTAATTATCCGGATCTACAGTGTTGCGTGGTGTGGCAAGGTTATAAAGCTTGTCTCATCGAATTCTGTGTCAGTGTTCTGACCTAAATATTATCCTCTTATCTATGGTTCCGACATCCTCCGACGGAGTCGTGTCTACCTGAATAACAATTGAGCTAGTCGCCTTGCCCTTTAAGTTGAAGACTCAGAAATCTATAGAACAGGCCTAAAATAACTTGCAATCTTGACAAATCGGTGTGGAGTATGACATAGTTTTCAGCATTGAAACGTCATTTCTCCATACAAAAATGTGAAATTCTATGTCATAGTGACGTCATACTCAGACAAGTGTGTGTGTATGTGCCTGCAGGAGATGTTTTTAGATTTCATGAAGATTTGGGGGCCTCTTGCAATCAATAGTAAACTTAATTTACAAAAAGGGTTAACAAGGGTAAATTTTATTGAACTCTTATAAAAAGTTATTTTCAATATAATTTGCTATAGTCAACGAATTATTTATTCCCAGGATAATGCTTATAAGATTCAAGTCAAATTAGTTTTACGTGTAAGGGGCAAATAGGTCGATAATGTCGAAATTTGGGGTCTAACTGTGCGCAGTCAAATACTTTTAACTAAGGACTAGACCAGCCTGAATTGGTAAAATTTTCATCAAAATCTTGTTACAAGCGTAATAAGTCAGTAAACGCGTATATGACAAATAATTATTTCGTAGAATATATGGCAAAAGTAGGGCCAATATAAAAGATCACATTTGTCACTTCACCAAAATTTAACAACGTAACCTTGTAACGGCGGGCATAAAATATTACTTTTTTTTTCGAAATTAGAACTACACAATTGCTTTACTTTTTAACCGACTTCAAAAAGGAGGAGGTTCTCAATTCGTCTGTATATATATATATATATTATGTATGTTCGCGCATAACTCTGTCAATTATGAACCGATTTGAAAAAATCTTTCTTCCATCCATTCTTCAATCCATTGATTGGGTCCCATAAAAAAATTATTGCGTAGTAATAAGTAGTTCCTGAAAAACAAGAATGGTGACTGCGCACTGAGAGCTGCAGGAAAGCCTATATCGATGACGTTATGTCGCTTTTTAAGGACAAAAATGGTCATAACTCTGGCAAATATTTACCAATTTCAATGATTCTTTTTTTAATCGAAAGAAGAAACCACTTTATTAAATCTGTATGAATTTTATTACAACCGGATAAGAACTTCCTGGAGGAACATGAACGATGTGGAGGAATTTATCTGGTAAAAACCATAAAACTGATGTTCTCCATTACATTGCTCTGATAATTATGAACCGATTGCGATGATTCTTTTTTTATTCGAGAGAGTAAACTACTATGATGATTCCATGCAAATTTCATTACGACCGGATAAATAGGTTCTGAGTTTCTGAAGAAACATGAATTATGTAAAACTATGTAGACGATAATGTGATCATAACCTATCTAGATAATTTTACGGTTTTCGATGGTTCAATCTTTATATATGAAAATATCACTAAAAAGTTTAAAATAAAATCTTTTTAAAAAAAATTGTACCGACTTCAATATCACTGAAAAGTATAAAATAATTTAAATATTATTGAAGTTGGTGCCAAATATACACAGCCGGTAAGCTAACACCAACTTCAATAATATTTAAATTATTTTATACTTTTCAGTGATATTGAAGTCGGTTCAATTTTTTTTAAAAAGATTTTATTTCAATCACGATTACATATTTACAAAAGAAACAGACCCAACAAACAAACTGACAGATGTCAAATGTGATCTATTAAATTCGTCACTCATTCATTCGTCAGTCATTGAATGAATGTCATGGAATGTGATTGAATGAGAATACTGTTTATTTTCATATACATATAAGTATTTTCTATACTAATGTATGTATAGAAAAAAAAAATCTTGAGAAGAATTTATTTTTTTATTCTAAAAAGTTCCAATTTCTATGGTCTATATTTAATCTTTGTCTAAAATAATCAGACTACATTTCTAACAAACGTTAATCGCAGTTGGCAATAAATTGTAACGCATCTGTTGTTCTTAATACACAGAGAATTCATGTACTTATAAAAGAATTTAATTAAAAGACAGCTTTTGTTAGATTGATTAATGTTTAATTAATTAAACCTTTTGACAAAGAATACTTTATAATATTTCATACAGTATTGTTACGGAGTCCGTGGTTCAAAAGAAATAAGAATTTAAACCAGATGATATTAAAAAGTGTCTTGTAGGTGGTAGGTTTCTTGTGAAAGAAACCGTCCAGTCAGGTACCCTACGGTGGTACGGTGGTTCAGATATTCTACTGCCTAGCAGTAGTGTGTAAACATCGCTGTTGTACGGTGTAAAGGGCACTGCAGCTGGTGAAAAAACCGGACACACGAGACTTTTTTTTCTCTCTTTATTTAATTAAAGAGGTTTTTCGCTATGTGTCACTCTGTGAGGTTACAAAAAAGCTACGAGTATAACATAAAAATAAACACATACATAAATGGTCAAATATGTTTTGCCAATGTTTAATCCAAACCTGACCATTATAGCACCATTTTGGCCAAAAGTCAAAATATTTTTATTATGTATAGGCCCCACGGAGGCACTTACACAAAAATCATTTTTCAAACTACCACCGAATCATAACGCGGCCGCTGCGGCTTCTTTGGACATCGGCATTGATAAGTATGTATTAATGAAGTGGAACTGCCATGAAACACAAGCCGTCTAGGGTCCTCGTTTTGGGCACATTCCATCAAAATGGACACAAAAGACCTAATATCTTTAAGGTGGGCAACGCGCGAGTGATTCTTCTGGTTTTGTTAGCGTCTATAGTAGGCTGCGGTGACTGCTTACCATCAGGCGGGCCGCACGCTTGCTTGCCACTTGGTAGTACTTACATAAAAAAGCAGAAGAAGAGAACCATATGAGTTTTATATTTCATGTCCGAATCTTGATTAAGTTTTTGACAGTCAGAACTGGTTTCATTTAAAACGAAAAGAACGCATTTCCTTGTCCGTGAAGGTTAAGTCCGCGTAGAGGGGCTCAGTAAGTAAAAGTTTATCTTATTGAAGGTGAAAAACATTAAATATAAATTATAAAAGTACTAAAATCCCGACTGCGAAAAAACAAAATGGTCTTCTACTACAAAATATAGTTACTACATTAAAAATACATAAAATGTATACCTACACATGCAAATATTATAATCCGACTTGGCTCATTAAGACTTTGATGTTTTTGGAAGCTGAAGGCCACCATTTTTAGGGTTCCATATCTAAAAGGTAAAAAAGGAACCCACCCTTATGGTCTGACTTCGTCTGTCTGTCTGTCTGTCACACCTATATATTTCAGAAGCCCATGATGTTATCGATTTGAAACTTGGAAAAGTTTTAGATCTTACTTACTAAACCTCATCGCAAATGAAAAAAATATTTTTTACTTTTTTTATAATGGGGGTCGAACTGGGTCATCAATTTTTTTTTTAATTTAGCCGTTGTTTTCAGAAATCAAAACCCATAGAGTCGTTAAGGCTGTAGGCTATGCCAACGAAATTTTCATTCATACATTACCTGCCTACTATTGAAAAACCTATCCCTCCTGGGGTAGGTTTTTCCAAGTATTGACAGAGTGGTTCTGGTTCAAGCTGCCTTTAACTTTCTAACTTGGCTTTCTAGTGACTGCTTTGGCTGTTGCCATTTAGACGAAACTGACTTTTTAGGTGCCCTCAGAAGCATAGAGACGCTCAATTCAAATATAGTCACCCATCCATGAACTGGCCTTGCTTGACGTTGTTTAACCAGCTATCGTATACCGAGCAGTTATTACAATAACCACCCCAACATGGCAGTGTTATTCATGTGCAACGAGGTATTTCTTAGTACGGCTACAGTTTAAAAGATAAGCCAAGATATAATATATTTCAAACAATTTCGTGCTATTAGCACCAGGAGAGCAGTGCCATTTAGTGGTGGAATTTTAAATTAGGCTAGATTTACTTTGGTTTTTACTTTACTTCTCGTCACGTTACTAAGTTATATTAAAAATGTATCGCTCGTCGCCTTTAATAAAAAAAAAACATAGTCTTCACCGAGGAAAATCTTTTTCGAGGAGCTTTTGGGAGCGCCGTAAATTATTAAACCGCCAATTTGCGGCAATACAACCTTGAGATATCAAAGCGGCTTGTAATCTAAGTATGTTACAGCGTCGTAATCAGCTTTTAATGGATGTGTTAAAGATAAAAAGAATATGTTGCCACGTTATTAAATTATAGCCCAGCAACCTACGCACCCCACTTTCTTGCTATAATTTTATTTGGAATAAAAATGAATTCGAACTTGTTTTGTTAGATAATTTAGAAGTGATATCTGGAGTTATATATTACTAGGATATTCTAATGACTGTGTGAGTGTGTGTGTGTGTGTTTGTATTGTTGTTTATGTGTACGTGTGCGTGTCTAATATTATCGTTTAAAGCTCAATATGCGTATAAAAGCGATGTTGTACTAACGGTACGGTTAGCATACCACCGCACTTACAAACGTCAATTAAATTTAATGATCATTATCCCGTCCATGAAATCGGATCCTTTCTTCACTCGTTGCAAATCAATACTTTATTTTCTGGTACTTTGTAGAGACGTCCATAACGTTATGCATTTTTGATATTTTGGAATGGTTAGGGAATAATTTTGCCCGAATTGCTTTCATTATCAGTATAAAAGTACAATCATTTATGTGGTAAAATACAATATTCATTTATTGCGCTATCGTGCACAAATATGACAATTTATATTACAATAAAAATCTTGCGGTCTTACGGTCACGTGTCCTGACGCGAATTTAATTTTTTTTTCCCCATCACAAAAAAGTGCACAGCGCCGCTAAAGAAGTACCTATATGAACTAATTATAAAAGTCAGTTACGAAGTAGTTTTTATATAGATGCATAGATGGCAGTGTACTCACTTCTGCTGAGATGCTTCTTACGAATTTTCGATCAGGTCTTACGGTGGTTGCAAGTGGGGTAAATTGCGTTTGATTGTAAATCTTTCTTTTTGAACCCAAATTATAGAGGAGTGCTATTATAAGTTTGAATATAGCCGTATAGCCTTATCATCATCAGCAGCCAAAAGACGTCTACTGTTGAACAAATGCCTCCCTTTTACTAGGGAGGGGGTGCCATAATACTTGCGCTTGGCAGTATAGGTGGTAGGTAATCCAATAGAAAGACGCTGCTGCCCGTCTTCTTGTTTTCCCTTAGTCGCCTCTTAAGGACACCTAACGGGAAGAGATGGGTGGTTGCTGTTCTTACCCAGACACCCCACGGATTACCTAGTGGTCCTATACCTAGTCTATCAGTGACCTCGGAGGTTCCATACGAATTTGAACGCACAGTTTGTATTTTACCAACTTCTTACAACTTAACTTATACTTATAGTTTATAATGTTAATTCCAACCATTCCGATTAATCCACTTTTATAAACCCTTTTTATATAAGTGGATTTATCGGAATGGTTTCCGTTCCGATAAGTAACGGTTACACAGTTTTTTTTTTTTACACTTGGTTAGTGTGAAACCATAATAACTACAATATAATTTTGGCTCTTGTATCGGCCAAGACGCCTACCAAGGGGATTAAGGCTAAAAAAATTTAAATTGCACAACAAACCAACTAAGGCTACAAAAATTAAATTGCAAAAATCATATTATTAATGTTCTGGGAAGATCAATTTAAAAATAATAATAATAGTCATCTCACAAAGTAAAATCAAACCAGTTATAGTCTGCACTATGGAAAGTTGATAACTGATACATAGTGTATGAGTTTGACCAAAAATAAAAAGTAGGACCAACTGAGTGTCAAATTTCAAATATTCTACATTGTCCCACCAGTGGATCTACTTAGTAAGTTAGAGTGGTAGAATTTGAAGATAATTTTGTTGGTGCTTGTTCCGAGTCATCATCATCATCATCATTAACAGCTGAAATACGTCCACTCCTGCAAAAAGGCCTGTTCCTTAAATCCCCACGCTGGGCAGGCTCCTTGGGGATCGCAGTATGTATAGGTAAGTAATCCAATAGAAATTCACTGCTGCCCATCTTCTTCTGTTCCCTCAGTCGCCTCTTACGGACACCCAACGGGAGGAGATAGGAGGGTGCTATTCTGAAAATAAAAAATATTATTGGACAGGTCCAATAATACTCAGGTCGACGGGCTACCAACTTTTGTCACCAAAACTATATAACCGGATATTATGCAGTATCGGGCTCAGAGTAATTAGAATGGAGCTAGTATCGCGTCGATTCCCCGAACAAATTTTTCGTGGCACTTTTGCGGGGTGCGGGAGGCGAAGTAAACACACACAGATACAATTTCACGCACTATAAAAACTCGCAACACATTCAAAAAGATACGCACACAAATAAAGAATGACCTGAATATATGAACAAAATTTGGCAGAGGGGTTAGCGCATCATGATCTCTCCAGTGGTATCTCCTCTAAGGTATCGGGTGATCAGGTAAGTTAGTAACTTGACCCTCTACCCACCCGCCAGAACGACATGGATCACTAATTAAATGATTCTAGTTCACCGACACTCGAGTAAAAAGGCAAAACTGTTTTATGTCCCAATAAATATTGTTTCCGACAATTGGACCGTTACTTTGTTTCGAATGCTTGATTATTATAATATACTGGCTAGCAGCAAATACGTACTCAACGTAAATGCATACTTGTGAATAAATTCTAAAGTGATATGGTATAAAGGCATGACTAATAGCGGTTACCGCTACGAATTGGTATTAAAAAAGGTCTAGTGTGTGGGAGGACGAAACAAATGTGACTATCATGTTGAAAGGTGCCTTTGACAATCAATCTGTGTGGGTTGATGATGAAGTATATCTATATTATTATTAGCAGTAAGTTGTCCAACAAATTAGATTTTTATTTTTCTTAACCTGATGATCAGGTAGAATTGCTGGTAGAGAGTTAAGGAGATACAGTTTAGAATCCTCATTTGGAAGGGTTATTACTTAAAACTTTAATAGCTGACTTTTTAGAGAAGCTCAGAGTCACTCACACAACGAGTTATGGAGAGAGCTATATGCTTAGAGTTTCTTTGCGTGACAGAATCAATAAGGAAATACTTACGCCAAAGAACTAAAGTTACATCGGCCACTTCGCTCGAAGAACTGATAACCGATGGGGAAGGAAGGTTTTCTAGTGGTGACTACGAAACGAAAGACGCAACGTAGGCAGGCCTCCTACTAGGATTGATGACATTGGCAACCAAACAGCCAATTATCGTTCACTGTAGCATGGCCTATATTCGGCAGTAGTCTTCTAGCTAATGATGATAATAATAATTCCAATAAAGTATTCTTTATTATACTACACACATGTAACAACACTAAAAGCGAAGATACAGTTTAGAAAAGAAAAATTTCAGTGTGAAAATTTAAGGCGGTCTTGACGCTTAAAGCTTCTTCCAGACAACCTTGGGGTACAGGACAGTATATGGGAGGGCCGGTGTAATTACGTCTTCAAACTTCTAACAATTCTCGTTCTGTTGGATTTTAGCAGTGCATTTAATTCTGTCGACTTTGATATCCTTTTAAAAATCCTATCATCACTCAACGTCACTTCCTCTGTTATTACATGGTTTGATTCGTATCTTCGGGGACGGTCGCAGTCTGTTCGCGCTGGTGAGGCTACTTCTGGCTGGTGTGACCTTACTGCGGGTGTTCCGCAAGGTGGCGTGCTCTCTCCTCTTCTGTTTTCTGTTTTTATTAACACTGTCACGACCGTAATATCTTCCAACTTCCATCTCTATGCAGACGACTTGCAGTTGTACCGTCATTTTAAAGTTGAGGATGTAGGGGAATGTATAAATGCCATCAATAGTGATCTTAAGAACATTAGCGATTGGGCGAAAACCTTTGGTTTAGTTGTTAACCCAAAGAAATCACAAGCGATCATTATTGGTGGTAGGTATATGTATAATCTGTTAATTTCTAGTCCTATTCCCCCAGTCATGTACGAGACGGTAATTATTGAATATGCCAAAAGTATTAAAAATCTAGGGGTACATTTCAATTGCACCCTGTCTTGGGACGTTCACATCGCAGAGGTAAGTAGAAGAGTTTTTGGTACTTTCCACTCTCTTAAGCGGCTCCAAACCTTTCTTCCTTTCGAGACTAAAGTTACTCTTGCTGTGTCCTTACTTCTACCACTTCTTGATTACGCCGATGTTTGCTTTCTAGATGCCACAGAGGAACTATTGGACAAGCTCGAACGCCTACAAAACTTAGGCATACGTTTTATTTACGGACTTAGGAAGTATGACCATGTCTCACAATTTAGATCAAAACTTAAGTGGTTACCTATTAGACATCGGTGTAATCTACACATTCTGTGTTTACTATATAATATCTTGTACAATCCTAATTCTCCTGACTATCTGCGTGAACGCTTTGAGTATCTAGTTCCTGTTAATGTACCTACTCGCTCTTCCAAGTCTCTTCTTCTAAAAACTCCTAGGCACTCATCAAGTCGATATGACGGCTCCTTTACGGTCCGAGCTGTTAAACTCTGGAATAGCCTTCCCCTTTCTACACGTAAAAGCCCTTCTCTGCCCATTTTTAAAAACAGAACAAAAGAATATTTCCTTTCAATGTGATTTATACAATAAAATCAAATGTAGGGTGGTGTGGTAGCCAATGAACCAGGAGTACCCTATGAAAATAGTAGGTACAGACCAAACGCGACGTTGCCAGATTCTACAATTTGACGCGTTCGAACCGTTTCGCCGATCAAAGCTTTCCTACTTAGTCGACGGCCGTTTGTTGTAAGGAGTGGCCACGTTAGACTCGTCATTCTGTTTTCGGCTACAAAAACGACGAAAAAAATGTGAGTTAATTTTTCTTACTAACTTTTCTTTTGTGGTTATTTTATGTCATTCATGGTTTTAATTCGGTGATGATGTTCTTATGCTTGTTTGCCAATATAATTTGTGAGCATAGTGTATTTCTATCAAAAGTAATCTAACCTCAAATTTTAGGAGAGGCGGGTGGTTTTCAATGAACCATTTGATCGAAGTAGTCAATGAACCATGGTTCATTGAGTACTGCTTGTAGTATTGTTCTGAGGAGTACTGCATCTGGTTCACTCTGTACTAGACTTTTCAGGTACCTAATAGCTTTCTTAAATTGTTATAAAAAACATTGGTAGGTATGTTATTATTTTCAGTATGGGGCGAAACACAGAAGGCAGAGTTTCGAAAAAAAGGAGCTCACACTCCAGACGAAGTAAAAAACGGTTGACCTTCATCTTAAGGGACTGAGCCTCCGAAAAGCCGCAAAACAGGCAAATTTACCTTATTACCAAATTTACCTTATCTACGCTACGTCGCTACGTTTTGAAATATAAGCCTAATAAAGCCTAAAAACATGATTTTTTGTTTTATTTGGTATAAATGTAAGCATAAATTAGATATATTCAGGACAATGATTCATTGTGTACTACATGGTTCATTGGCTACAATCCCCCCGGTTCATTCTATACCAGTGGGTGTACGCATTGAACCATTTACCATTATTTTTAAAAAACCTCCGTAGCGCGATCGTATTAAATATAGACCAAATTGAAGTATTCTTAATGAAAGTTAATTAATTTACCTAGGCCCCAGACTAAAAATATTTCTACAACCTCTCATAGAAATAGTTTTTTTTTTTTTTTTTTTTTTTTTTTTTTTTTTTTTTTTTTTTTTTTTTTGTATGAGTAGTGCTGTTGGCCGCAGATGGCCATTACAGCTTCACCGGACAAGAGGGGCGAGCGCTTTGAGCGCTCCAGCCCGGAAAGATAGGTAGCGACTAGCTCAAGGGCACCTCAGGGAGGCACGGCCTCGGCTTGGGCTGCCGCTTAGAGAGTGTGTGAGTTTACCACCGGTTCACAACGCGCCCCCGCTGAGAAGAACCGGCAAGAAACTCAGCGAGGGGATGCATGTCGAGGTCGCATGTGTACGATCCTTCGGCCTCGCCGGCGAGACCGGTGTCTGTGTGTAGGTGTGTGTACGACTCGTGACGTCGTTGTCGGTGTAGGTGTTGGTGTTGTGTCAAGGTCCAGGAGGACGGACATCGGGTCGGGTGGGTCGAGCAGTACATGCCGCGGACGGCGGCGATGTACGGTAGGTCGACGATCTGAGGGACCAATAGAAATAGTGATACAGCTCTTAAAACTTTTGGTGGTTCATTGGCTACCACATCACCCTATGTATGTATTATTATAAAATATGTATTATTTATCTATCCTTATATATATTTTTGTATTTATTATGTATATTTGATATCATAATATATTAGTTTATGTTTTAACGTGTATATATGTATTGATATACCTATGTGTGTTATTTATTTGTCTATATGTATGTTTATTTTAATGTAACTTAACTTACATCTGTAGGTACACTTGGTTTTACCCGATAACATTTTGTCTCTATGCCCGGGTTTGCTGGAAGAGAACTCACGTTTTTGAGTTAAGCTCGCCCTTTGTGATACCTTTGTCTCTTGTTAAGTGTTTTTGTACTGTTTCCTGTTTTAAGTGTACCCAATAAAGTATAATAATAAAAAGCGAAGATACAGTTTAGAAAAGAAAAATTTCAGTGTGAAAATTTAAGGCGGTCTTGACGCTTAAAGCTTCTTCCAGACAACCTTGGGGTACAGGACAGTATATGGGAGGGCCGGTGTAATTACGTACAAAACTTTACGTTAAGTACCTGACCCGATGACTCACTATACACCACGTTTAAACGGATGTGTGAGTTGTCGTATAAACATTTCTCACGGTTCCATGGAATGTCGTAAAAACTGTACGGAGTTTCACATAATTTTACTATTAATTGTTAATTGCATGCATCGCTGCTCTACAATTTAATACTACTTGCTACGGTTTTATGGTAAAATCTAACCGAGGGTATGCAGCAGTGAAATTTAAATTTTAATCATGGATAGAGCTTATCGTCTTTGTGCGATTGTTACTAGCTTTCGGTGAATCAAAATATCGTGAGGAATCCTGCATGTCTGAGAAAACCTTAATTTCAAATGACGTGTATAGTCCGCCAAGCTGCACTTGGCCAGCGGTGGACTATGGCCGAGGAACCTTTATTTTGAGGAGAGGCCCGTGCCGAACAGTGGGGCAAAACAAGGGCTGGCATTAGTATAATTATAAAGTGCTCAGACTTTAAGAATAAGTACAGTCGGGCGCACAAGATGTACTTGAAACAGAAGCCACCTTTTATATTCTCGCGGGGAAACCTTCGATAGGATCCCGGGAACTGTGGATGTCAGTCGGGGTATGTGACTGTCGCATCGGCACATGAAACGGAAGACCTGATGGCTTAGACAAGATACAATCACTTCATAGCGATTCTATTTCTTCATTCGCTAACGGTGTAAATTTGTGGACTGATGATTCTTACAGGTGGACTGAATCTAGTTGGTGCACCTGTAACAATCTTTTGTTTTGAGGTTATATCAACCTGTGCGACTTTTACCGTGTCTACCGCTTTGCAAAGAAGGGAAGTGGAAATTATATTTTTCTAACTCCTCTTATATACTTTTCTAATTAAATTTGTCGCGGGATCCAAGACAATTTAGCGTTTCCTCGGGAGGGTCAAACCTCGATGTCTTCACTGGTGACCACTCTTGATTCTGGCTGACAGGAGTCACAGTGGTGTGAATGAGTGGTTAGATAAGCCCCATAAAAAATAACGATGTAAATTCCCTATAATAAAATTTGTCATGTGATTTTTCTATGTCTTATGCCTTTTTCATACATTTATCTGTAGAATGTTACATTGTCTAGAGAGTCAGGGCTGTCCGGTAGGACCTTTTTTTTTTTTTTTTTGACGCGGGGGAAGTCTTCGAAAGATCCCCGGGAGCTGTGGGGCTCAACCGGGGTATGTGGGATTCTTACCCACTAAAACCCCCGCGGCTGTCGCTTCGGCACATGAGAGGGGGGACTCCAGGGCTCTACGGTGGGATCTGCACCAGGGGCCCCTCAGTGTCTTGCCTTTGAGCCCGCCACCGGGGGGCGCATCGTAGCCCCCCGGGAACCTGTCACGGTGCTCACGGGGACGGGGGTCGCAACCCCGCTGCCGTCCTCCTCGGAGTCACCGCCGTACTCAATGGACGCTCAAGGGGCCCACACCCCGAGCGTCCAGCGACTCCGAAGGATCCGGTGGGATCTGCACCAAGTACCCCTCAGTGCCTTGTATTTAATCCTACCGCTGCCCCGGAGTTTTAGTGGGTAAGAATCCCACACGCCCCGAATGAGTTCCGCTAGGTCCCGGGGATCTATTGACAGATTCCCCCACAGGAACAACAAGATGGTTTGACTTTTATCATATTTCTAACAATAAATATGGTATGCCCATTGTTGCAACAATATACGTGGGAGTACAATGATCAATGAAAGTTAATAAACTAATATTCACATGTTCAAAGCTAAACAGTTCTTTAATATAGCGCACGCTATTCCACAATTCATTGATGAAACTGTGCCCTTTGTAGATAGTAGATAGGTACGTGGTAGTTCATTTCGTTATTAACTTCACTGGGGAGGATAAAGTCGTCTATAATCTCGCATATTATAGTGTATGTATGTACTAGGTGGAATTTTATTTATGGCGGTGACTGAGATTGCGCCCAGTCACCTACCCCATCGCTCCAGGAGAGCCCTGCGTGGACTCCGAAGTGGCGGATCCTGGTCTGCCCGATGGGATTCGCTTGCGTGGCGTAAAGGGCTATAGCTTTTTTCTGTGACACAGTTATGTCCAAGAACAAGGCCGCGGAGCGGGATGAAAGGGAGCCGATCCCGCTCGGCGGAGTCATCAGCGTCGGGATAGCGGTGCTGATCGCTCTGGCCCTCAGACCCCATCGTTGCCCAATATAAATATAACGAGGCAACTCGTGGGTTGCGGCCGCGGCCCTACGTCGGCATGAAATAAATGGATAAATATAGTATAGTAACAAATATTCATATTAAAATTTGTGTAATCAATTCCTTTCTCGATACTAAACATACTAGTTTCAGATTTTGCATTAATTCCATTAACACGTTTCATTTGTATTGACTTATGTAACGGAAAAAAAAAGAATGTCAACTGTTTTTTTACAAACTGGGGTTTTTTGACCAACTTATTCGTACAACTGCTTTGATTTCTAATTTTAAATAGCTAAGAACCGCTGCAATATTTATCGGTGTGCGAAAACCGTATCAAAATGACCAGTTTTCTAGAACACAGTCGGCATTATTATATCGATGCGAGTGTTACCTCACTTAGAATATTCACACAAATCCTACGTTTCAATTCGCTTAGTAGAAAACATTTAGACCATTTTGTGTTTGCGCTAAATCGCTTAATGGACTAAACGCGAGTTCATTTTACACGCTGCTGCCATTTTGGCTTTTATTATACACGGAAATAAAGTTACACGCTTTTTACATAAAAGCTTTGAAATCCTATTTCATGCACCAATTATTATATGGCACTTCCACACTCATTGTCTTTACCATATCAAGTTTAAATATGTCGCTAAAAATTTAGGTCTTAAATCATATTTATTAGGTTACTGCACTTTACTTGAACGGCTCTTGCACAAGAAGTGGACGGTCCATATGAACCGAGGTACCAGCAGGGCTATTACGTATCTTTAGCCACCCACGTGACTATCAAGCTTCAGTTGTCCACCGAACTTTGACGTCAACTGAAAGCGTTTTAGTATCGGTATTTATTGGTCACTCAAGTTACGCAATACCCAAATGAATCATTTGACAATTATGTGATGATCACTTACCATAGTGATCATCACTTTAGTAAATACTACTGGGCTCAGGAAATTAGTAAATTTTATGTCTTGGGTGATGAACAGCAGACAGTTCAGCTGTCTATAGACAGTGCCGTTTATACTATGGCGAACGTCTTGCTTGTCTGGTCATTATTTTGAATTCAAATAAAAAAGAAACACAAAATGGCCGCTCACGTTTTTTTTAATTTATTTAGCAAGTGACTGAGGCGAATTAAATAAGGCGTTGGTAGGTATTATAATGGCGTTTGTCTGTAGCCTGACCTCGCCAAAGGAATAGACATAACATACATATGTGTACATAATGGGCTGAGCTTCCTTCTGCTCTGGGACCGACTCTCCTAGATGGGACAGTAAGGGACTGGGCAAAAACATTATCGACTTGTGTTTTTTTATTAGTAATATGAAAACTTGACACTACTCCGGTCATGTCAGGTCAATTCCAGTGAAACTTTCCATATCCACTTAAATGTAAATTGAATATGCAAGTACCAAGTACCATATGAGCAAGTACCATATACTGCTGTAGGTATTATTTAATAAACCTACAGCAGTAGGTAATAATGATACGATAGGATGATAGGATGGTATGATAGGATATGATGATGAAGTCATGGGATACTCATCCCAACTTGTTGTGATATAGTATACGGGTATACGACCCCGCCTTCTCTAGCTATTACTGTCCCATTCCTCGTCCTCCTGGGCGGTAATATCCTACTTTTCCTATTTCCCGCTCTAATTTGCCAATCTTCCTTTTCACAACACCTATCCTTCCCTTTCCCTCCTTATTCGTGAGAACGCAATGGTCAATCATATAAATAATTTAATTAACCAAAATGGCGGCGATGTGGTTCGCCACCCATCACGTCTCGTTTCTCACGGAGGCGAAAAGCGGCCCTTGGGCTCTGTCTACCCCTACGGGAAAAAGGCGTGATTTTATGTATGTATGTATGTAATAATGACGTCAAAATTCTGTTTACGAAAATGTTATTATGTCTGATAGTTCGATATCTTTCGGTACCTACTATATTGCCCGTAAAACCCTCATATCCCCAACGAATGTCAAAGAGGATAGAAGAGTCTAATGTTCAATTAATTACCTAAACTTGCTGGAACCAAAAACTTAAATAATTACCTAACGTATAAATTTAAACCATAGACGTACTAGTACGTACCTATATGATTTAAACAAAGAAAAGTTTAAAATTGGAATCTGTCATTTTACTTTAAGTAAAAATTTTTTGCACACTCCTTACATAAATGGTGGATTAGTTTTTTAATAAATTTTAAAAAGTTATCGGTGGGGTTTAATTAAATGGATAACTTTAAAGTCATCGTAAGCTACTTTATAAGCACACAGCGTAGTTTTTAAAAGTATTAAAAATTCATTGCCATTAGAATAACATGACATTTTTTAATCAATAGTTTTTTTTTATCATTCCCTACCTCCATTAATTATTGCAGGGCCGTGCAGTGTTTTGCTTGGTATTGAATTTAATTATATTTATCACAGGATCCCAAGCCGGTGGTAACACCCAACCATCTTCTCTTGAAATTTGGATGTTTTTTGATTGCAATAGCTTCACGAATAAAGTGTAAGTTATAAAAGTAAAAAAAGCCCGACTGACCGACGAACAAACAAAATGAACTTAAATTTCATTATAGGTACATACATACATGATACATATACACATTTATATATACTTAAACTCTTCTCGTTAAGAACTTTCATTTGATACACATATTGATATATTTGGAAATAATAAAAATACAAAATGGCAATTGACGGCCACCATATTAACTTTTATGAAAAATTATATAGCCGATGTCACTCCCACAACTGAGACGAATCTAAACACATATTATAAGGTCCCAAGGTTGCCTGGAAGAAATTGCGGATAGCGATAAGGCCGCCCTTTGTACAAATTTCTTCAAGTCCTTTTAATTTTATTTTTATGTGTGTACAATAAAGAGTATAAATAAATAATAAATATAAGTCAAAATCCATCAAGCCGTCTAGGCTGTAGGCCGTGCCAAAGAAATAGACATATATACATACTTACATGATTACATACATTATTACATACATACATACACTCGTAAAACATAAGCCTCCTTCTAGGGCAGTCGGGAAAAAAGGACATAATCAAAATGGCTGAAAAGCAAAAAACCTAAACCTAATAGTATCAAATCTTTAAAAAAAAAAAATTGAACCGACTTCAATTAGGAGTGTTCGTTATATTATATAACTGATATAATAATCCACTATTTATAAATAATCAAATCGCTTATTATTTGATATCTTAGGCAAGCGTTATTTAAATTACATAGGTATTGCACGCACGCCGCATGACCACAGCCGCCTGCCACGACGCGGCGAGGGCGACGATACTAACGAAATATCGTAAAAACTATTTTATTCATTTCATTACTGGACACTGATTCAAATATAGTTCTTAAGTAATTGTCTTAGAGTATTAATTGGCACGTGACTCGTCATCGTGGGCCACGACTCAAGGACCAAGGTCAATTTCACTTTGCCGTATAATATTTTGTCACGAGTTGCATGCCAAATAATACTTTAATACAACTGCTTAAGAACTATATTTAAATCAGTGTCCAGTAATATCTAACGTTTGCACGTTAGATGATTTTTTATTTATCTTATTTGTTCGTATCATAATTATAATAACGTTCGTTAGTTTATTTTCGTTTCGTTGAATCAATCAGTGCGGCTTACTGGCTTGACCTTGTATGACGTATTTATTTACGTACGCGATTATCGTCTGTCGTGTTTGTAAGCGATTCCGATTTGTGTTTTTTTTTCAAATAAAGCATCGTGTTGGTTTGTTTACTGTATTAAAACTGTAAATTAAAGTTAGTTTTAGTTAAGTGTTTATAATATAAATAATAATAGGTTAGGCAATTTTTGTAAAAAGTTTTTTGTAGTTATAGTTAGAAGTGGGGCTAGAATATAATATTCCTTACTAAAAAAAATACTGCCCGCTAATCGCTCGAATAGCAGCCGCAGCTCGAACATGTTGTTATAATTAAGTCCACATAGCTATTAAAAAACGTTTAACGAACGGCGCGACGATAATCCAAACGCGACGTTAGGAAGCTAACTGATATATTAAAGCGTAAAAAATAACATGCGTTTTATAAGTAGCATATCGTTATAACGCGTTTTTAATATATAGCCGTTGCGAACACTCCTGACTTCAATATCACTGAAAAGTATAAAATAATTTAAATATTATAGAAGTTGGTGTTAGCGTATCTGCTGTGTTTATTTGGCACCAACTTCAATAATATTTAAATTATTTTATACTTTTCAGTGATATTGAAGTCGGTTCAATTTTTTTTTAAGGTTTTATTTTCAACTTTTTAATGATATTTCATACATAAAGACGGACGAACCATCGAAGACGGTAAAATGATCTAGGTAGGATATAATCACATTACATTATCGTCTACATAGTTTTATATAGGTATTATTTAATGTTTCTTCAGAAAAAAATATCCGGTCGTAAAGAAATTTGCATGGAATCATCATAGTAGTTTACTCTCTCGAATATAAAAATAATTTCCCCACATCGTTCATGTTCCTCCAGAAAGTTCTTATCCGGTTGTGATAAAATTCATACACATTCATTACAGTGGTTTTTGCTTTCGAATAAAAAAAGAATCATTGAAATTGATAAATTTTTGCCAGAGTTATGATCATTTTTGTCCTTAAAAAGCGACATAAATTCATCTTATAGGCATTCCTAATTTCTAAGTTAGAAGGCCTTGGAATCAGGGGTACTCAACTAAAACTATTTCGTAGTTACTTAACTGATCGAACTCAGCGCGTAAAGATTGGTGAGCATATGAGCAGCGATCTTCCCATAGACCACGGAGTCCCCCAAGGCAGCATCCTCGGCCCTACGCTCTTCTTGTTGTACATTAATGAGATGTGCAAACTAAATCTTATGGACGGTAAATTACTGGCATTCGCGGATGATACGGCTCTTATTTTTACGGGAGGAACATGGGAACAAGCCTTTAACGCTGCTCAATCGGGTTTCAATGAAATAGCTGGGTGGTTATCAGCTAACTAACTATCACTAAACGTCGAAAAAACAAAGTACCTTATGTTTAGCATTAAAAAACCAAAGGTTGTAGATAGCTCTAATTATTGTATTACCGCTCATGAGCATACATATGATATGCCGTCTAGTTGTAGCTGCCCAAAATTAGACAGAGTAACAAATATAAAATATCTTGGTGTGATCCTAGATGATAGATTAAGTTTTATACCGCATATCGACCAGATGACAGGTAGAATCCGCAAACTAATATATGTTTTTAAGCATTTGCGAAAACTGGCAGACCCAAACATTGTTAAAATGGTATACTATGCTTTGTGCCAATCCCTATTAGAATATTGCATCTTATCATGGGGTGGTGCATGCAAAACTAATTTAATCAAACTCGAACGTGCACAAAGAGCGGTGCTAAAAGTCTGTACTTTTAAACCCTTTCGTTATCCTACTAAAGAACTTTATGAATTTTGTCAAGTTTTAACGGTTCGTCAACTTTTTATACTCAAAGTAGTCCTAAGACAACACGCGAAAAATTCGCAATCAGGTCTTCCGTACTCATCTATTCGTCAACAGACTCGTAGACTCAAATTACCGCTTAGTAATTCTAAAACAGTCTTTAGTAAGCGATTCTTTTACTTTCTCGGGTGTTATATCTATAACCTGACTTGTAACAAAATGCACATTGACGATAAAAATAAATATGAATGTAAAAAAATTGTGACAAATTGGCTCCTAACACTATCCTATGAACAAACTGAGAAGCTTCTTCATCCAGTGATATAATGTTCACGCATGTATTCTTTTCTCTGATCATAAATCATTAGATTGCGTAATTATTGTGATGCGAAGTATATTGTATCAACCAAGTAATATGATTATGTGTTTAAATGATAGTATATGGTAGTACTGCATTATATTTTGTAATAGTATCTGTATCATGATGGAAGGAAACTGGTACTTATAGCTCAGGGTATCCTATTAGTGCTCTTTAATTGATATTGTCTGTATCATATACTTATGTACCTACCATAATGTAGTATTATTTTGAAATAAATAAATTTTATTATTATTTATTATTATTCCTGCAGGTTTCCTGCTCAGTCATCATTATTGTTTTTTCAGGAACTACTTATTCGGAAGCAATATTTTTTTATGGGACCCAACTAACGGATTAAAGAATAAAAGGAAGAAAGATTTTTTCAAATCTGTTCATAATTGCCAGAGTTATGCGCGAACATACATAGAAAAAAACATAGGATACAGACGAATTGAGAACCTCCTCCTTTTTTTGAAGTCGGTTAAAAATAACCTACATGTCAGTAGTCCCTTCAGCACCTTCGCGGAGCTCGCGACGACGCAGGGCCTACACCGCGTTGTCACCCATACCATACCATACCCATACTTACCTAGGATTTAGGACGTTCAACACCTCAGGCTTCAGTGCGTGACTATGGATGCAAAGTATTCAGAACGACCGTAAAAGTAAACGTAAAAAAACCGCGATATAATATTCCATAAAAGTAGTTTCATTTTAATATTTATAAGTTTTAAAACACTTAATCACAGGCTTGATGTTTAAAAAATTAAGTGCGGTAACTGCCCAGTTAAGGCCTTGAATAGAGGAATTTATAAAAAATAACGGTCAAGTGCGAGTTGGACTCACGCACCGCGGCGAGGGTTTCATATCTTCTTTGGACCTATTAAAGTTAATTTGCTGTTTGTCTTTAACCTCAGATAGCAAAAAAAAAACAATCCGCAAAACTAAGTTGTTTGTCGAGGTTTTTTTAGGATTACTAAAAAAGAACGAATGTACTATTTAGAAAGATCCTGTAAAATATAGATAGACATGTAATATCCACAATTATTTCTGATTTATCCCTCTACAAATAAGGGGGGGAAAGGTATTATTTTGTCATTTTTATTATAAGCCAAAAACTACGTGAAATAAATCAAAATAAAAATCTGTTTTGAAATATGCAAATAAAACCCTTTCATATGATACCCCACTCGATATACTTGACTCTCTTTGAAATTTGAATTACTTACCCATTTCGACCCCCATTAAAAAAAAAAATTCTTTCATTTACGATAGAATAAGAATAAGAATATTTATATTACGATGAGGTTGGATCAGTAAGATCTAAACTATTCCAAGTTTCAAATAGTTTCAAATTGATAAGAGTCAGTGGTTTCTGAAATATGTAGCTGTAACAGACAGACAGACGAAGTCTCACCCTATTATTTTACCTTTTAGGTATGGAACCCTAAAAAAAAAAAAAATATTCACAGAGGTCAGTAAATATAATCGATACCCAACTTGATATCAAAGTTCATTCAATTCGCCTGAGGCATTGGGAGGTATCTGCAACTGAGGTCAAACTACACCGAACAATATACAGTTTGTTCAATAACTTCCGCATAACATGGACATGTGTGTTAACATGTCGTTCAAACACTTTAGCAAATAGGTATATAGCCACAGCGAAGGACTAGAATTCCTTTATTTGAGCCACTTAGCCTGAGAAAAGTAAACTGGGATAAGTGACTCACTGTGTTTGGGGCGGCGGGGTTGCGTATTTTAGTTTTTTGCTGGAGAAACCTTCAAAACGTCCCCGGGAGCTGTGGGGTCAACCGGGGTATGTGGGATTCTTACCCACTAAAACCCCCGCGGCTGGCACATCAGCACATGAGAGGGGATATCCGGGCTTTCTGGTTGGATCTGCACCAGGACCCCTCAGTGCCAGCCTTTGAGCCCGCCGCCGAGGGGCGCCTTGTAGCCCCAGGGGAACCAGTCACAGTGCTCACAGGGACGGGCGTCATCGTTGCGTACCTAAAGGCAGTTTTCGACACGCCAGCAACAGACTAAGGTAGTCCTTACAATCCTCTCGCTGATCCGCGCCGGCGCAGGAGACCCGGGCGCAGGAGGCGGGCCAACGCAGACCTAATGCCCCCGTAGCGGGGAAGTGCGGGCAGCAGAAACGGGTGGACTGCTGCCTGCGCACAGCGAGCGATCTCCCCCGCGTAGGAAGGCGTGCCGAAGTATCCCGGCACGCCACCAGTAGGAGGAGTCCGCGGGCTTTATACACCCGCGGACGTGTCTGTGGGCATTATACACCCACAGACAAAGAAGAGTCCGCCGTAAGGCAGACGGCCGCTGGCGGGAACCGGATGAGTATAAAATACGTTCCCGGGGCCCGCCAAAGGGATAAGGACACCGTGGGGTTTTAGTCGGTAAGTACCCGCGCTGCTACCACCCGTGGCAGCGCGGGTATCCATGAGGATTTCCCCACGAAAAAAAAAAGGTAGTCCTTACAATGGATCCGACTGGGTCAAAGTACGTTCCAGTGGTTACCGGGCCCGATTTTAAAGCCTTATAGTTGGTACTATAGAATATTTATAGAACTAAGTTGCTTGAAAAATACACTTCAGTAACTTATTTATACAGCACATTAGAAGTTGTAACTTCTATTTAGCCTAGCCTTAAAATACTAAGCGTGACTTTGAAATACTTTGGATCGACACGACACGACTTTGAAATAGAGCAAAATATTTTACTTTTTCATTTGCTATTCGTCGGGGGTTACTGGGGGTAACGTTCTTTCTAGAACCGTTTGGATATTTAGATTCCCTCACGATGTTTTCTTAGGATTTCGTCGAGCCAAATTCCGTTATGGTTCGGTGAAAATCAGGTATTTGCTAACAGGATTACTATTTGTGCTAGTCCGTGCTAAAAAGTTGGTTTTAACACAATTCCGTTCCGTTCAACTTTCAAAAATTCTTTTGCACATAGTAAAATTTAGACAAAGAACAGGCCTGTATAAATATTTATAGTTTATCAATAGAATTTGCAACCGTACAAAGCTAATCGTACGACCAAAATTCTATTTTCGTACACAAAAAACGACCTTGACGGTGCAGAGAAAGAAACCGCTATATTAAATTGACACCCGATATAATAGACTACAAACTCGATCGAGCTACTTTTTCATTTGGTTACGTAAAGAGATCCGTGAAGCTAAGATGCATCCGGGTAAAAAAGCACTCGATTTCATAATCGAGGCGAGTGGCAAATGGCAAGTTGCGTATGGAGTACTAAGAATGGTTGCGGATGTGGTGCGGAATATTAAACATTAACCGGCGACGGGCTAGAGGCAGGTATCGTAACACTTTAAGTTAGTGTTTGGTGTCTACCATATTTGGTATTGTAGCAAGCAACTACTTAATAATATACGCAAGCAAACAGTTCCAGTCCTTAGCTGTCCGTAGTCCGTCTGATAGAACGCCCGTCGGATTTGCACTTGACCAAAATATAATATGACGTTAAGTTCGGATGAGTTCTAGAATGTGCGAATGTGTGTGTTCTTAACTTGAATACACTCATAAATTACTGGAAATACGGTGTATGGAAGATAAATTCACAGCTTTGTCATGTATGAGGGAAAAGGAAGCAAAACACTTATTCCAGGAATTTGGAATGTCGTGTTTGTTATATTTTCCGCACTTAAGTAAGAACGAACGTCTCATAAGAATAACAATAATATACTTAAATGGACGATATAATTTTATCAGTAGCACGCGACACGTGACTAAATATTACGTGACAGCCTTATTTTTATCGTGTTTTTATCTACCTATTCATTCGTAAAGACATATCGGTTCATAACTTTTGTAGCTTCATATTTTTTATATCACGCACGTCTAGACGGATATTGAAACTCTATAAGAGAAAGTTTGTGTGTAACGTTCTTTAGTCGCTAATACACTTACGTTTTCTTTTTTTTATTGTTTTTTTAATTGTGCTTGCTAATAACAACATTATCACTTCAATATTGCTTTATACTAGTCACCATTCATCACCATTAGCAGCCAACAGACATCCACTTCTGAACAAAGGCCTCCCCTTTAGAAGGGAGGGGTAATACCCACGGTTGGCAGGTGTCTTGGGGATCGCAGTATATGTGGTAAGTAATCCAATAGAAAGACGCTGCTGCCCGTCTTCTTGTTTTCCCTTAGTCGCCTCTTACGACACCCAGCAGGAAAAGATGGGAGAGTTGTATTCTAAACCGGAGCAGATAGTGGTACCAGAAAGTTTTATAATTTAAATACAATTAATTAAATTTTTATCTACCTCATTAGTTTTGAGCCCCCCCTTGGAGCCCGTTGGCTCAAATCGGAATCAAAAAAAAACGCGAAAAAAAATGTACGCTGGGGCCCGTTGGCTCGTATTTGCATCAACGGGCGTTAACGGAATATAAACTTTGATGTAAAAAATTTAAGTTAGTTATTGCATGGCAACTGTATTTCAAACAGTTCTTTAGTACATTATCTGTAGAATAGAAGCTTCATTCATTCGTTGAGTGAATTGTTTATGTCATAAATTCAGTCTGTAACGTGACGCTCGCGCGGGTCGGGCGTGTTGTTGTGATGGTGACGTGCGGTGATTTATGTTATTGTGTTGTGAATTTATGTGTATTTAATGGGTAAGTGTTAGTAAATAATTAGTTTATATCTATTTTTACAGCTGTTTAGATGTTAGGTACCGCGAATTCTATCATATAAACATCTTTTTTGAGATCGGAAAAAAGGGTGTAACCTCTCGTGGTTTAGACTATGGCGTTGCGAATATATACGTATATTTCATATAAATTGGCTTTAAATCAATGTATATACATCATAAATACATCATAATTACATATTGAATCGATAATAACGACATTATATAGAAAAAAAGTAATAATAACCCATAAAAAAATCGTTACAAATTGTACTCCCGTGACGTCACCACTCCCGTGAATCACGCGAGGACATAAAATTGTTGATTTTTACAGATTTTTATTCGAAACTAGTATAATTAGGAGTTTTAGTGCATAGTTTAGTTCTTTCTTAGTGTGGGGGTTGATATTCCACCCTCAAAATCAAACCCAGAAAAAGAAAAATCGACCTTGACCAAAACCCATCTAAAAACCCATCTATTTTTGACTTTCCCTTTGAAAAACTATATTTATATCTCACAAAAACGTATATATGTGTCATCTATTGAATAGTTAATACATTTCTCATCAAAACTACATTTACAGAATGCAAATCGGTTGAGTGGTTAGGTTTTTATAACGCTCGTAATGACAAGTGGGCTCGCCCGGACCAAAAAAACCGAAAAATAAACATACATAGGCGGTGCAAAAATGTATGTACTTAATTTTTGGCGAGCTACAAGGGGTTAATGTAACCAGCCTCGTTTTTCAACATTTTGCCTTCTAGTAGTACGTTGGTAGTTCTTTTTTTTAATTCAATATAAGCCAGTGCTTGACCACAGTCCCACCTGATGGAAAGCGGTGACGCAGTCGAGGATGGTAAAGCACACTAGCTTATTAATAGCCTATTCACTCTAGTCTTGAAGACATCTACATTATAATCGGGTGGGAAAACCGACGCAGGCAAACTATTCCAGTCCTTGGCTGTCCTTATTATAAATGAAGAAGCAAATCGCTTAGTCCGGACGTTTACCACATATGGGTGCGTATGCGCTGTGCGTCTCAGCACCTAAAATTCATTTTCTATGTTGTTAGTTCTACTAATTGGGAAAATTACTAAGCCTATTGAAACTGAGAAAACTACCGTAGGCTGGGTAATGACGATCGTCTAAAGCACTTGAACAAATATCGGTAGTGCCTAACTGTTGCGTTGTTTTTTTCATCATCATTAGCAGCCGATAAATGTCCACTGCTGGACAAAGGCCTCCCCCTTAGAAGGGAGGGGGAGGGGTTGCCATAATCCCCACGCTTGGCAGGCTGCTGGGGATCGCAGTATAGGTGGAAGATAAATCCAAAAGAAAGACGCTGCTGGTAGTCTTCCTGTTCTCGCTTAGTCGCCCCTTACGACACCCAACGAGAGGAGATGGGGGATGCAATTCTAACCCAGCACCCCAAGGGTTATTTTATTACCCTTGTTAAAATTAAAAAGTACGCAATACCATAATTCAGATATTCCATTTTTTTTTTTAAAGAAGCGTCTTCAATAACACTGAAATGTATAAAATAATTTAAATATTATAGAAGTTGGTGTTAGCGTACCTGCTGTGTATATTTGGCACCAACTTCAATAATATTTAAATTATTTGCGGTAACAGCTCAGTGGGCGAGCGCTTGCCTTGGAAACAAGGTTCGCAGGTTCGAACCCCGGCTCGCACCTCTGATTTCTTCAATAAATCATGTGCGAATCGTCTTTGTGCGATTGTTACTAGCTTTCGGTGAAGGAAAACATCGTGATGAAACCTGCATGTCTGAGAAAGCCTAACTAGCTCTCGAATGACGTGTGAAGTCCGCCAAGCCACACTTGGCCAGCGTGGTGGACTATGGCCTAAGCCCCCTCATCTTGAGGGGAGGCCCGTGCCCAGCAGTGCCCAGCAGTGGGACATTCAGTGTTATTGAAGTCGGTTAATTTTTTTTTAAACAAGTATTTATACTTTTTAGTGATATTTTCATACATAAAGATTGAACCATCGAAGACGGTAAATTGATCTAGGTAGGTTATGATTACATTATTGTCTACATAATTTTACATAATTCATGTTTTTTCAGAAACAATTTATCCGGTCGTAATGAAATTTGCATGTAATCATCGTAGTAGTTTACTTTCTCGAATAAAAAAAGAATCATCGAAATCGGTTCATATGTCCGAGTAATGTAATGGAGAACGTCAGTTTTATGGTTTTTACCAGATAAATTGCTCCACATCGTTCACGGTCCTCCAGGAAGTTCTTATCCGCTTTTAATATAATTCATACAGATTCATTACAGTGGTTCCTTCTTTCGAATAAAAAAAGAATCATTAAAATTGGTGAATATTTGCCAGAGTTATGACCATTTTTGTCCTTAAAAACCGACATAATGTCATCTTTTAAGCCTTCCTGCAGGTTTCCTGCGCAGTCGCCATTCTTGTTTTTTCAGGAACTACTTATTCGTTAGCAATAATTTTTTTATGGGACCGAATCAATGGATTGAAGAATGGATGGAAGAAAGATTTTTTCAAATCGGTTCATAATTACCAGAGTTATGCGCGAATATACATAAAAAATATATCTATATAGACGAACCTAATAATTACGACCTTTTTTGAAGTCGGTTCAAAATGTTCATTCGTCGTCCGGTAGACGTCTACTGCTGTACGTAGGCCTCCTTAAAATGCCACAATTGTCTGCGACTTGCACAATGTCGTCATTCCACCTGGAACGCCTCTCTATGCTGCATCTTCCGTTTCGTGATCACCACTCGAGAACCTTTCTATCCTTACCTTAATCAGTTCTTCGCCCGATGAAACTAAAACATGTTTTTTTATATATATTTTATAATAAATTGCTCTAACTGGTACGACAATGAGCTGACAAATGATAAACGAATATTGACATACGCACAAAGGACATTAGGTACTTACCGGTCCCTTAATATTTGAAAAGTCCGATTTGCATAACGTATTTAACTTTTTCTTAATTTCTGCTCAAATTATAAGAGCCATTTCCCGTACAATATTTTTGACATAAGAGATCACTTATTTAGTCGCGTTTAAACGCGTTAGTTGAGGTTTAAACTTAACAAAAATGGACGACTTTAAAACCTCCCTCAGTCTCCTTGTGAGTTTTAAGAGAAATCTAAGTACCTATCTGAATCCGTAAACTACAGAAAGTTACTTTGATAGCACTACATAAATCTTAAGTAGGTACTTAATAATTTCGAATAAAGTCGCTTTAGACTTCGAAACTGTTTTATTTATTATGTAGGCACTTGGTTCCCAAATGTATCTTTACAGTATTGCAATTGAGAAATATTTTCGAAAATTACTCTCTACGTCTTTAAATAGTACAAAACAAAGTCGTATCGTGAAACAAACATGTTTTTTACAATCTGTATACAAAGAATGCATAATAAATATTAAATTAAATAGAGGAGGAAATGTTTTGTCGTCTATGTCATGTAACACATTATTTTACTTTTGGTCTCCTTTTAAGGTAAAAAATGGTTTATCATCAAGCTACGACTGTGATGTATGTTAACATTTCCCCTCAGCATTATAATATGTATGTATACATGATCGATGAATTTGGGACCCGGTTATAATAATGTTTGAGTAGAATTATGCCACGGTCTCTGAAATCCAAAATCTCTATGCATATTTTGTTATTAGCTACTGCTAATGTATTTCTCTATAAAGTTAATTTGAAACATGTATTTTTTGTTTAAATACCTATAAAAATTATGCAAGCACGAGTACCTACACGAACATTCTTTTTTTCCCGGGCGGATCAGTTTTAGTAATTTAAAAGACCAGGGGAGCTAAAATGGCCATATTAAGCAATTTACCTAAAAGCGATTCATGTTTTTAATTTCAAGCATATCCTTAAAAATTCTACCTGTTTTTGTAAAATGGTCACACATTTTAGATGATGATATGAGCACTAATTAGCAGACTGATATTTGTAGTTAATGCCGCCGTACAAAGTAAAATTACACCGTAACTTATTCATTCACCGAAAGTGACCTTTTTAGGTAAATTCATGGTCACTAGCCATACGTAAATTGTTGTTCACATAAAATTTATAGTACCTAATATCGGGTTTAAGCTCTTACAATTCCACAAAAAAAAGAACAGTGATCATTCTGCTAAAAGCACTACAGGTGTTAGAACGTCTGTGACGTCTGATAATATCGAGAAATGAAAGTATCTAATAAGTAGGTAGTACAAATAAAACTTTAAAACCATTTTTATATGGCCGACAAATCGTGTTTTACTGATAAGACTACTAAACCAGTGGATCTAATAATGGGTTCACACAGGTTGATTTTACTTCATCAAATGCTAAATCGCTGAACAAATCAACAAAAGTTCGCCATTTTTCAACTTCAGTTCAACTCGTTGTTGAGAGCAATTAGACCTGCCTGAACTACGTTCACAGTCATTTCGAATACATCTACAATTTGAACGAGCTCGTTTTGTTGTAGTATTGAATGAGTTTTAATGGAATCATTTATTTTTTCTTAATCTTATTCGACTCGCGAGAACCTGCTTTAAGTGACAAAACTGATCAAGTGCGAGCTGGACTGCGCACTGAGGGTGCCGTGGCTTCATTGGATGTAAAAGTAAGGTTGTTTCAGATACAAAAAAGAACAAACCACAAATCTAAGTTTGTTTGTCGAAGTTTTACTATGATTTCTAAAAAAACTGCACCTACTACATAGAAACATAATTTTATGTTTCCTGTAGGTACATTTAACATAAATATTTATTTATTTTTTCACTCCACATAACTACTTCGGAGATAAAGGAGGAACGGTATTTTTTGACATTTTAATTATAAACCAAAACTTTGTGTCATTAACGAAAATTTGCAAATAAAGCCCTTTCATCCTCACTTTATATAGTTGTCTTCATTTGAACTTTTGACGCACGACTATTGAAATTTTTTTTTTGTTTGTGATGGAATATACTCTCTATTCCAAATTCCAAATCGATGGCATTAAGTAGTTGCTGAAATATATGTGACAGACTAAGTCGCGCCTTCTTTGCCTTTTAGGTACTGAACCCTAAAAAGGTCTAACATTCATTAACTTTTGCTGTAACAAAACAAAATAATAATAATCTAACCCAGTTTCCTATTTCGCAACGAGTCACGAAATCGTGACCTCAGATAAATCAGAGAAGTTACTTGGGTGCTGGGACGTGATGATCCCAATTTATTACTAAGCAACTGCTGTTCACGACTTACTGACGCACCCGTTGGTCTCGTGGTTAGATAACTTGTCTGCCGGCCGCGGGTTCGATTCCCACTCAAAACAAAGATTCGTGTGCGTGATCATGGCTGTTTAAGGCGTTACCTTATTATAAGTACGTTATGTATTTACCTACAAAAAATATATTTATGTATTTGCATGTAATATCAGGATATTTATTTTTGTACATACTCTCTAGTGACTAAAAGCTGCTAAAATTGTTTTAAATAAGAAAATGTTATAATATTCCACTGACACTAATATTAAAAAGGTTCGACATTTTACTCGATATACCTAAGTGGTGATTCAGCCGTAGTTGGTAGAGCATTATTTTTTGATTCAGCCGTAGTTGGTAGAGCATTTTTTTTTATTCAGCCGTAGTTGGTAGAGCATTATTTTTTGATTCAGCCGTAGTTGGTAGAGCATTCTTTTTTTATTCAGCCGTAGTTGGTAGAGCATTATTTTTTGATTCAGCCGTAGTTGGTAGAGCATTATTTTTTTATTCAGCTGTAGTTGGTAGAGCATTCTTTTTTTATTCAGCCGTAGTTGGTAGAGCATTATTTTTTTAACAAGACGAGTATGTACAGAGCGCTTTTGTAAGAGAGCAGGAGAGTAACTAATAACGGGCTCCAGATGTATCCGATTACGGTGGCCAATACTTTTTTAACACGATAATCCAACTATATAGCTGGTATAACGTATGAGATATTAAAGTACGCATTCCGATTTCAAGTTAGATCCCCTTCGTAAGTTCCTCAAAGAAGCGTCGAAACGCTACTTTGAATCCGCGTCCCGTCACGCGAACAGTTTAATCCGCGCCGCCGCCGATTACGCCCCTAGTCCTTCTGACTCGCGCCGCAGACCACGGCACGTACTGCTCGACCCTCCTGACCCCATGACGGTCCTATTGGACCGGGATACGCCGAACCCTCCCCGACAACCGTATGCTACACTAGCTATCAGACACCGGTCTCGCCGGCGAGGCCGAAGGGTCGTACGTATGCGACCTCAACGACGTGCATCACCCCACTGAGTTTCTTGCCGGTTTCTTCTCAGTGGGGGCGCGTTGTGAACCGGTGGTAAACTCAGCCCTCTCTTAAGCGACAGCCAAAGCCGAGGCCGTGCCTCCCTGAGGTGCCCTTGAGCTCGTCGCTACTTCTGCCGTTAAGGCTAGAGCGCTTTAAGCGCTCGCCTCCTATTGTCCGGTGAAGCTGTATTGGCCATCTGCGGCCAACAGCGTCTATCATTTCCAAAAAAAAAAAAAAATTAAGTTCGCAAATGCGCACAGGTGCATTATCTCTCCCTCTACTCTCAAAAACCGATTAGACGAAAGACCGATACGACCGGGAAGAGATCAGGCACAGGACCGACTTTTACATGCCCATCCGACGCATGGATCGTCTCACTTTACAGACAATCAGGTATTCGACCTGTATTCCTAGACACTAAAGAAAAACTTGTTGTTGCTCCTCACGGGGTTTGAAGTTGAGAATCATTTTTTCGAGGCAAGCGGTTTCTCGCTCCGTCACGGAGTCAACTAGGGTTACTGTTGTGCCGTCTGCAAAAGGGTCGATCAATCCCTCAGACATCAGCCCAGCAACGCCTCAGTACTAACTAGGGTTGGGGGTTGAGCAACCAAAATGTTTTATCGGCAGTTTTTCGTTGTCAACGAATAAACTTGTTTACAGTCCACCGATAAACGAGCTAACCATTAGACTATTTACTCAATGTAATACTAAACTTTTCATCAACGGTATAAACTAGTCTAAACTTTAGACTGTTTTATAAACTGGTTTATCATTGACGATAAACAGTCTCGTTTCGTCGACGGTAAATGCGTCGACGACCCTTTTACTAGTACAGTACTGACTATATTAAGCTTAAGCTTGAGATAGTCTAAAAATAATTTTCACCCCCCATATCAAAACTAAAGTGCTTCAATAACATCTTTTAGGAGATTACGCTCACTCAATTAGCACAAAAACGAAATAAATACTAGCTAGTAGTAGTTGCTAATTTGAAAGACGATAATTTACTCTTAAAATTGCTATGACCTGCAATAAACCGAGACACGCAGTGGTCCACCTCGACCTTTGTGTTTGCGAGGCGCTCACGGACACTTGAAACGAATAAATAAATAAAATTGAAATGTATGAGGTCTGAAATTCCCGTCGGTGTAAGTTTAACAACAGTCTGTAGAGTTTTTTTACCCTATAATCATCCAGGTGTACCCGAAATTTAAGTTATTGGTGTAATTACAAACTCTAGGATACGGTATGTCGAATATAAATAATTTATGTGAGACGCTAACGAACTGAATCGTTAAGGTTTAAGTTGAATGTCCGATTTACATCTATACTTTTACGATTGGAATACCAATGAGATTTTTTATAGTCAATAAACACCAGTTGGGACTGGTGTCAAAACAGCCATGTTTTCGTATACCTTTGTTGTGCAGTGGAGGAGAATAATACTATAGCTAAGGGGTCGTCCATTAATCACGTGATGTTTTTTAGCAACTTTTTAACCCCTCCTGGTGATATGTGGTGAGGTTTTAAACTACACCCCCCCCGCCCCGAACCAAAATCACGTGTATTTTTTTTGTACAAACTACACACATCAAAAGTGTCTAGGGATCAAGCATTTTTGGGCAAAAAAATGGGCAGAAGAACAATGGCGTTTCGTGTGCTTTTCTGATGAGTCTCGTTTTGGTATGAGACCGGATACAAGACGTATACGACACTGGAGAACCCCTGGACGCCAACAGCGATTAAAATCCTGCCAGGAAGTCCATCCTTATAGTGGTGGAACCATCATGGTATGGGCGGGTATTTGGATCGGCGGAAGAACTGAGTTGATTTGGATCAGAGGCAACCTCAACGCTCAAATTTATGCTGAGACGATTGTATCAGACGTCATCGTTCCTCTACAAGTGCAAATCGGTCCCTTATTTCAGTTAATGCATGATAATGCACGACCGCACACCGCAAGAGTTGTAAGACAGACTCTCGCCGCAGCTAACATCAATGTCCTGCCCTGGCCTGCTCAGTCGCCAGACTTGAACCCGATTGAGCATGCATGGGATATGCTACAGAGAAGAGCTCTGCCGAATATGGAGGGTATCCAGTCGCAAGAAGACCTTTTTTTGTTGTTGCAACGAACATGGGCGGCCATTCCACAGCGTGATTTGGATGAACTCATTTTGAGTATGCCAAACCGATGTTCTTGTGTTGTTAGTGTTCGCGGTAGAAACACGGATTATTAATTGTTTAAGTTACCCAATAAAATTTTAAAGAAAACTGTTATTTCAGTCTTTTTTTCAAACTTTTGTGTTAGTGGTTCAAATGTCAAAAATCCCTTTATTAGGAAAATGGCAAATTTCTTTATTAATGCAAAGGTGACTTGGTTTATCGTTACTGTGACAAACGAAAACACTTTATTTGATGAATCCTTAAAGAAAATTTTAATTAATATCAATCAGGAGAAAAGTTATTGCAAAAATATATGTTGATCCCTAGACACTTTTGATGTGTGTATATCGAAATTTTCGGAATATTATCTTTAAATAGTAATAGGTAACTGATTAAATGTTGAAGGGGAAGTCGTTGCTGGCAACGGTGAGTCAAGGCCATGTGCCGCTGTTTGGTTTAGAAATCGTGCATTCAACGAAAAATAAATACACGTGATGTCTCATTATACCCCTCCCCCGTCCTGGTGATATTTCGTGATTTTTTTCGGAACCCCTCCCCCCTTTCGAGCCTCACGTGATTAATGGACGACCCCTAAGACTCAAAACACTGTATAACTCATGTTTCGGTTAAAGACCGGCAATGAAATAGCGGGTTGGTTTAGTAGATAAAATTTCAAAAATTACCTTTTTTTCGAGGTTGAAACCTCGGCTCAACCGGGGTATGTGGGATCTTACCCACTAAAACCCTTGCGGCTATCGCATCGGCATATGAGTGGGGCAACCTGGGCCCTCTGGTGGGATCTGCGCCAGGAGCCCTTTAGCTTGCCTTTGAACCCGCCGCCGGGGGACGCATTGTTGTCCCCCGGGTACCGTCACGGTGCTCACAGGGACGGGGTCGCCGTCCTCCTCGGAGTCACCACCATACTCGGTGGCCGCCTAGGGCCCACACTCCAAGCGTCCAGCGACTCCTAAAGTTGCAAAAATGACCTGGCCCAAGATACTGATCGCATCTGGCTCTTATTTTTCGGCAGTTGTGTCACTTATCATACGAGCGCACGTCCTGCTTCTCTCGTCACTAATTCCGACAAAATGTTGTTTTCATAATTGGCTTAGGTGTAGTGGCTTGCCCCTTGAGCGTCCATTGAGTACGGCGGCGACTCCGAGGAGGACGGCGGCGGGGTTGCGACCCCCGTCCCCGTGAGCACCGTGACAGGTTCCCGGGGGGCTACAATGCGCCCCCCGGCGGCGGGCTCAAAGGCAAGGCACTGAGGGGCCCCTGGTGCAGATCCCACCGGAGAGCCCTGGGGTTCCCCCTTTCATGTGCCGATGCGACAGCCGCGGGGGTTTTAGTGGATAAGAATCCCACATACCCCGGTCGAGCCCCACAGCTCCCGGGGATCTTTCGAAGATTTCCTCCGCGTCAAAAAAAAATAATAAAAAAGGTGTAGTGGCTTGTGACGAGATTGCCTCACGATAATATTATTGGTAGAGATAAGAAAGAAAGGAATATTATTTACTATTAATTATTTATTTACTTACACAGTAGTGATATAAGTACTATCTTTGGCATTGATTAGTAGGTACTGTGGGTTACAACACCCTTTCGTGTTAGAATCAAGAATACAATAGTGGTACAATTAGGGTCACCTGCGCAAGTCGCAAATAACTCAACTAAGACAAGCAATGCATAATTTAGAAATAAGAAGTAGATAATAAATACAGCAAACCTAATATCTACAAGTTTACATCTATACTTATAATAAAACTGTAACAGGTCCAATTCTGTACATTGAAGATATTTTGAAAATTATATTTGGAGGGCATTCTATAACCGATACTGAGGCCGAAAATGTATTTTTTTTTAATTTTTGTCTGTCTGTCTGTCTTTCTGTCTGTCTGTCTGTCCGTCTGTCTGTATCACGGCTGCGCATCACGCCGAAACTACTGAATGGATTCAAATGAAACTTGGCATGATTTGAGATCTTACTACGAGGTAGGACATAGGATACTTTTTATCCCGTAATCTAGCACGGTTCTTTTGGGAGAGGGGATTAAAATCAAAATGGGTACTTGGTTATACGCTTGGTCCGATTTTATCAATTTTTCTTCATAATTATAATAAATATTAGTAAGGGAACACTTATAGAGAGTTGTTATCAAGGTTTTGTAATCGATCGGGTTAAGCAACGTTAGGTAAGGTCATTAAATAGATGGGTGACCCTTTAACGCCTTTTGAACTAAACGGGTCCGTGCTTCGGAGAGCAAATAAAAAGCGGGTCCCAGTTTTTAACCGACTATAATAAAGGAGGTTATGTATTCGATGCGAATGTCTGTTATTAAAAGTTTAGTTAACGTAAAAATAACGCACGCGGAGCTGCGTGGGTCAGCTAGTTATTTATATAACTGTGGCAAGTGCAGAATAATAATATACAATTAACATGATCATGGCTGATCACATTGTACAGACACAACGCCCACGTTGACGTTAATTACTCATCACAAAACTATAATTTTAACCACAATATAAAAGTATTTTCTGACGAATAGGCCATTTTATACGAGACTAGTAATTACATATTAAGGAAAATATAGTATGTACTTCGGTACTTTGTAATTTTATTGAGTTAAGTATAATATAAATAAATTTTCGCAATGCCGAGTTGTTGCTTCATAATTAGCTCTGGTCAAGGGAATGTAAATGGAGTAATTATCTTTAATTATTTTTTTCATGTTTCAGCAGTATTTTTATAAGAATTAAATTTGGGCCAAAATACTTCTCGGCAAATTCACTATCGCACTGAAGCTGAAGACAATAGTCCTCAATTAGTTTTTCTGACCTGTTGAACCTCCTGAAACGTGGGCGAGCGTAGGTCATCCTTAGGTTAGGTGGAGCGACGACCCCATTAGATTCACCGGACGTTGGGGTGTGGACATTGAGGTCGCCTAAAGTATGGCGGCAGTTTCAAGGAGGACGGCAGCGGGGCCGCTAACCCCGGTGAGCACCGTGAGGGTGGGTGGGTGGGCGACGCGTTGTAGTATTTTCCAAACAATTCAATAAAATGACAATTTTTGCTCTTTGAGTATTTTTTTCTATACAATGTACTACAACAAAAGTGACAATAAGATTTTTATTGCATCCCATTTAGTTCTTATCTCTCAATTAGTAACAAAGCATTACTTATTTATCAAAATGCATCAAAATTAATCCAACTAGATTAAGTCGTCAAAATTCTTCATCCAATAGAGTATAATCGGAACCAGTTTTGTTTTCTTAACGATGTCTGAGTGATGGATAGTCGATGCGCGTGAACACGTGCTTGGTCACTGACATGGATCTAACGGTAGCATCATGCCTCCACACATCACCGCTGCCAACCATTTTTGGTAAAGGTTTTCCCTTTAAAAGTTGTCTGCCCTTTAGTTGCCCTACGTCTATAAATGGTTGATTTAGTACCTAGTGTTTTTTTATAACACTAATATTCAGGGCACTATCTGGCCCCAAGCTAGAGAGAGACTGTACTACTAATCAGACAACTGATATTATTACTACTCCTATATACTTTTTTGTAATACATACATACTTAAATAAATAATACCCAGACACTTGGTGGGAATCGGAACCACGACCTATTAGACCAATAACCTATTAAACAAATAGGTTACGATATTCACGAAATTGTCTGGTTAAAGATACTAATGAGACTCCCGAGGATTTGTAGTTGTAAACAAGGTAATTCATTGTTAAACTAGAATACCCTGTAGAGTTTGGCCCAACTTATTGGCTGTAACCTAAACCACAGAAATCTAAATAACAAGGCCGAAACGCTAGTGTCGAGGTGTACGTAACTACGTAACTCCATGAGTCTGAATGATTCAAATGATGTAGAATGACCATAGTTTTAAGATTTTTCACTTAACTGACACCGACGGGCCCTTAGTATAAGAATACGTAGCATTGAATGCATGTGATTGGCTAACGTCAGCATCTTCGCCAATCACAGCACCGCCATTCAATGCTAATTTTCCAGCAAATGTTCCGTCGAACGTTGTTTAAGAATATGGGTGTGAATTTGTAAGCTGGAACTTTAAACCTTGATATAATTTAGCTGTGACGTCTCTTATGTACTTACGTAGTACATCCTCAATAGTGTAAGAAATATTTGTAATCTTGTCACAACAAGAAGCAGGAAGTTCGTCTGAGAAAAAACAACACGTCTGTAAAGTTGCGTTGCACTATCGCTCGTCAAGTTGTTAAATCTCTTGGATCCAAAAAAATCTGAAATAAGGTGCTCAATTGGTGATGAAATATCAAGCAAGGTCAGTCCATAGATTGGTGACCATTTAGTGGAATTTAAACTGAGTACCTCCGTGCTTCAGAAACACGTTAAAAGTCGGTGCCGGATGTTGTCAGCAGTCGTTAAGCCATGTTAGGGGCCTATGAGAAGCTTAAACAACTCTGAAACAGGTTGACCTCTAACCATACGTCAGAAGAAGAAGAAGTTATTTCTGCAGCTACAGTACACTTCAATCCGGATCGCATCAGTGCTTATACATTGCTGCTTTGCGTGCGTCGGAATATTTTAAAGTACACAGTGTGCTTACGCACAAGAAGCATTGAAAATTTAAAAAAAAACCGAAGTTAACGATATTAATAAAGCCTTATAATGTATCCATAAAAAACAATTAGGTAGGTTATTTGCATCTTACGTATCCCTTATTTGATTTTTAAAGTAACGCTATAGCGCTACTGAGCCTTCCGGCAACATTTTTTAGTTATTTATAACAGAAAACCCCGTTTATTAAAGATGTCCCGCCCGATTCAATCTCCGCTGACGTTGATAAAATGAAACGGGTTGATACATTTATAAATTCGTAACTTATTCCATAAATAGGCGGTTCAAAACTCTTAGGAATTGATTTATTGGGCATCTCGAGTGAATAAGAAACTTGAAAATGTATTTTAACAATATAATATCTATCGTCACAGTTATTTACGTTACATAGGCTCCTCCAAGGGTCCTATATTTGGTCCTCAATAACTTATAATGATACTGACAGCTTTCTTTTATAGTAGTTGGCATTTACCATATTTACGCGGCATATCACGAGGTACGACGTGTACTTAGCATTGACGTTGAATGGCAGAATTCAGAAATATCACTTAAATATATAAATAAGGTCACCTCAATTAAGACCTTCTGTATCGACCCTTTTATTTCTGATTGTCATTGTAAATCATTTTACAAGTACTATTGCATGACTCATGAATACAGAAATGTCAGTTAAGTATATAATTAACGCCATCAAATAAGACCTTCTGTATCGAACCGTTCATTTTATAAAAGCTTCTGCCCGCAATCAAGTTGTTGATAGTTATTTGATTATTGTATCAAAACGTCAACTATCTGGCATTTCTAATTCTGAAAATAGTTTGTGTTTAGTTTTGATTTAATGGACAGGTAAACTAGTCGGAGACCTACTTAGTATGCCGCGAGGTGCCGATTTGAACCCTACCTCAGCCTTGACGGTAACAATTTGATTTGAGTGAATCACATGTGCTAAATGCCAACCTAATCACTCACATCTCTCCTGTCTAGAAGGACAGGAGACCCTATCCCAGAAGTGAGACGGGTAACATTATTTTTTCAATTAAGTTAGTAACGAGATATTAGCCTCATGAAAAGCGATACAATGGTAATTTTACCAGCTGCATTGCCTTTCAACTCGGAACACAACAATATTTACTCATAGCTACTTGGCGGCTGAATATATGCTTAATTGAATTATTTCTCTTTTAGCAAATATAAACCTCAGTCTTATTCGTTTGCCCGCTTTCCCAGGTATTTTCTACTTTTGTTAAAAAGGCTACCGAGCCAACATCGGCTATTACCTCCGAAGTAGGCGAGTGTAATTCTTCTGATATATTAAAATTATTTAAAAGGCAAAATTAATAGCTTGCACAATCACTTCTTCTCCCTATACTAGATTATGCTGACGTTTGTTATCTGGACGTGACAGAGGATCAATTGAATAAGCTAGAGCGATTGCAAAATTTGTCCATTAGGTTTATATTTGGCTTGCGTAAATTTGACCATATTTCCCAATTCCGTGCAAAACTCAAATGGTTACCCATTCGTCTCCGACGAAATCTTCACATTTTATCTCTTCTCTATAATATATTGTTTAACCCCTCCACCCCCTCTTATCTTAGGGAACGTTTCGATTATTTGTCGAATTCTAGCACCTATAGTCTTAGGTCCTCGGAAAACCTTTGTCTTACGATGCCCTTACATAGCAGTTCCTTCTATGACAAATCCTTCACGGTGCAGGCGGTTCGCCTGTGGAATTCCTTGCCCGTTTCTATAAGGCGTGCTTCGTCACTGCCAATTTTCAAAGATCTAGTGAAGAAGTTTTATTTGGCGGAATAAGTTAATCGGTATTTGTGTAATTTTCTTGTTATATTAATACGTACTGATTTATGTATGTTTATAATAGTATTATTTGATGTATGTTTATATATTATACTCATATGAATATATATTATAGTTTACAACATATGTGTTTTTATGTGTCTTTGTGTTAATGTTACCTATTCATGTCGAGTGCGCGCACCCTCTGCTCTTTGTAACTTCTTTATTTTCCTCTCCATCCAAAGGTTGCCTGGAAGAGATCGCTTTTAGCGATAAGGCCGCCCATTGTTGCATTTTTTATTAATTTGTGTCTTATTCTTTTTGTATCTGTTTGTTTGTGCGCAATAAAGAATTGTCTATCTATCTATCTATCTAATAGATTTAGCTATTAAACAATTAAATAACTATTAGATTGATACGAGTCGTATAGTATAGATTCTGGTTAATTACAACATAATAATACCATTAAATATATACCATTGATAAACCCGGATACTGATACGCTTGATAAAACTTACGAATGCAGTAATTTGGTAAATTAAGCAATAGCTATGTCTTAACATTGACGTCGATGGTAATCGAATTTGTGTTTTCCCCAAGACAACAACTTGTTAATTCATGAACCAAAACATATGCAAGGTGGTTGAATCAACACCTTAAGGCTTTGTCAATACAACCTTAATTTAATTAGCCAACGCCGATGTCTCTATAGTTGATGCTGACTGGGGGGCTTGATGTCACTGCCTTGAACTGTGCGTAAGTCGAGTCCAGTCAGCCGCGAGATACAGTGCGCGCGCGCCGTACCACCGCCGTCTTGAAAATTTTAAACAAAATTATCAACGTTTTAGTGATTTTTAAAGTCTCTTCTATTAGTGTTTTGAGTGATTAATAACCTGATGAAACTGAAGATCAAAGTGATAGTGTCAAATATGTGAACGAAGAAATATTACGAAGGGTGATACGTAAAGTTGTGTTTGATAAAGGTAATACGATTAGTAACGATTTGGATGTTTAATGACATATAGATGCTCTAAGTGAATATATTGATGCGATCTATTAACTTTCTAGCTTGATTAATGAATTGCCTAATGACGTAGCAATGTTCCTCGATGTACACTTTCTCTACAACGCGTTGTCAACGTTGCGTCATGGCTTTCACAATATCTAACCATTTTACATTTTTTTGGCAGTGTCATTATGATGAAATATTCTTCTAAATATTTTTCACGGTTGTATTCCCGAAGGGGAAAGCGCAAGTGTACATTGTACATTTAGGTTTCATAGAGATACTTAAGTGCGACGGTCTCGTTACAGAAGACATATTTCTTTTTGCGCCTCAAACAGTTGATGAATATTAAAATTCCGAAAGTAATGATGTAGTGTGCAGGTGCTGTATAGTTTTAATATTGAGAAAAATTCTGACCAAAAGTAATTATAAATGTAAATTGTTTTGACGATGGCAAACCTCAAATAAAACTTTTTATGACCTAGAGCTAAAACCAAAGATTTGCAGCCATCGTTGTGTGTAACTATGATCAAGACTATTATCCCAACAATATCCATTATTAAAAACTCATGGCTTAAACTTATAAAACAATTCTAACAATCGATAGTAATAAATCTATAGCTATAAACAAAATTATGGTCTGATAGTAGTGAGTATCTATACATATTATAAAACAAAGTCGCTCTAGCTGTCTGTCTGTCCCTATGTATGCTTAAATCTTTTAAACTACGCAACGGATTTTGATGCGGTTTTTATTAATAGATAGAGTGTTTCTTAAGGAAGGTTTATATGTATAATACATGCATAATATAGTAGAGAAACACTGATAATTTTTGAGGTTTCTAATGTGATGTCGTAAATAAGCACATTTTTTTGCGCTTACATTGCAAACGCTGGCTGAACCCTACGAGATAGATCAAAATAATGTACTACAGTATTGTACATATCAACAAGGTCTACAAAAAAGTTCGCGATGGTATATGTTTATCTCTTAGAGATAACCCACAATAACCATTTTTTAGCCTTTACTTTTTATGACAAATAATTAACTATTAATAAATTGTTGTTAGCATGAATTTGTCCCTTCTTCAATATAACATAAACTTCACTAATATATACACCAATGACAAAAAAGCTGTGAATGTTGTTCATACCGCTAGGTTAAGGTTAAGCAACATAAGGCTAGGTCATTAAATATATGGGTGAATCGATTTGTATGAAATTTTGTGTACATATCGGGTAGGTCTGAGAATAAAATCGTAAAGTATATTTCATGCCGCTAGGTTTAGCAACGTCAGCCAAGGTCATTACATAGATAGGTGACGGGCGGCGGCGACTCCGAGGAGGACGGTGACGGGGTTGCAAGCCCCGTCCCTGTGATCATGGTGCCAGGTTCCTATACTGCGCACTGAGGAGTATTTGGTGCATATCCCACTGGAGGGCCCAGGTCTCCCCTCATATATGGCGATGCGACAGCCGCAGGGGTTTAAGTGGGTAAGAATCCCAGATACCAGATACCATGATTAACGAGGATATTTAGAACGAGAGGAGGGTGCAAGAGAGGAAAGAGAGGGAGAGGGGATTCGAGGCGAGAGTGATAGGGTGAGGGATAGGGGGATTAAGGTAGAACAAGGGGAGAGTGAGGGGGAGCAAGGTGGTAGAAGAGAGAGGGGGACGGGGTTCAGAGAGGGGACAACGGGGAGAGGAAGAGGGGGACTGTGACGGGGACCGAAGCGGGAAAGGGGAAAGAGAAAAGAGAGAATTAGAATTAGATTTTTCTAATAAGTGAGAGAGAGATGGAGAGAGAAATAAATCAAGGGAGGGGGGAGAAAAGGGGAGCAAATTGTAATAAAAGCGCGGGCGGAGCTGCGCGGGTCAGCTAGTAAACTATATAAAAACACTCGTTACAAGATTAGAATCGATGATTTGTTGGAACTAATTAACATATTATAACACTCCTTCACATCTCATTTCATGCATTATACAATGGGATCCGGAATGTATAACTACAATAATAACGACTAAAGAGTTTTTTGCTCTTAGCATAATAACTTGATATCAGTTATTATCTCGTTGAATGGGCTCCATTTTAATCATTTGTTTATGTATGTAACCGCTACGTAATGATGGTGTATTGTGATGAATATTATGCGTATTTAATTAATATTGTTTGAACAACTTCTTAATAGTAAAATATTTTACTATATAATGATTGAGGAATACCTACTGTATGTAAGGTGATATATTTACCAATCAACTTCAACATATGGTTTAACACATGACTTCGAGGCCTCAATCACAAAAATTACCAGTTTTACAGAATTAAGTATACGTTCATGCTATTTTCCAGAATAATTTAGTAGGAATCACCGCAGATTCCTAAATGCACTTTTTGCCAGTTAACTACCATAAATTAGGTGAAGAGTCCATCCCTGTGAGCACCGTGTCTGGTTCCCGGGGGGCTACAATGCGCCCCCCGGCGGCGGGCTCAAAGGCAAGGCACTGAGGGGCCCCTGGTGCAGATCCCACCGGAGAGCCCTGGGGTCCCCCCTCAGGTGCCGATGTGACAGCCGCGGGGGTTTTAGTGGGTAAGAATCCCACATAACCCGGTCGAGCCCCACAGCTCCCGGGGATCTTTGGAAGATTTCCCCCGCGTCATAAAAAAAATAAAAAAATAAATAAAAAAAAGGTGAAGAGTCTAATTGTGATCGTAAGAGGAACTAACTTCTTAACTCAACTTAGTGTTCAGAATTTTCTGATAAAAATTAGACTTAGTCTATCCGATGTAAGGATCAAAACTGGAGTACAGAATTACAGCAACCGTACCTATAAAGTCCCTACTCAATACCCGAGAAACAATGTGAGGATGAAAATCTACACCATATTTTAGAATTTTACGTGAAAGAGCCCTTACATGTAAATGTTCTTTCACGTAAAATTACATGTATGTAAAATATTCATATTCTTGTTTATTGCTGCTAAATTATAAGTAAGCCACAGTCAGCACATTTTATTTAATAATTAATGTAAATTTTGACTTAATTTATTAAAATTATTTTGTGCACACTGGTATCAACAAAAAGAGAAACGTCTTCATTTTTCATTCCCTACCTTTATTCTTTGTTTATTAAAGATAATTAATAATTAACTGTCTATAATAGGTACAGCTAACATAATTTATTACTTCATAGTCAACAGTTTTGCTATACTCATCAGCCATCTCTTTACAGTTGTTTTTTTTTTATTATTTCTGTTTTAATTTCAAAGACATCGATGGACTAAAGCAATTTATCCTAAAAATATGCGTGACTTTTGTTATGTTTTTGTACTATTCGAAACTTGCGCCATAATTATTAAACTTTATTTTTATTACCCTGCATATTTAATTTCTTAATGTAAATACTTTTGTAACTATTATTATAATACTTACGCGACAGATTTTCTATTGTATGATTTCTTTATTTATTTGACACTGCCAGTATTTTTTTAAATAACTTATCATTTGAATCTCTTACTTTATTGAAACTAAATATTTACAGTTTATTTACAAATATCTATACTTAAACTAGATACTAACTACTCCAAGTTGTCGCCGCACTGGGAGGGAAGGGTACCTAGAAGACTGGCGGCATTACCTCTTTATGGTATGGCTAAGCTCATTTCGTGATATATTTTACCGGCTTAATGTGTTAAATATGATTACGAGTACTTCGATACTTAATCCGTTAGATATTTTATTTCGATATTTAACTTTCGCGTAAATGTCAGAAATAATTACGAGAAGTTGTACAGAGTTTCTTAGACAGTTATGACTGCACTCTAACAAGTATGTGTTATATGGCGTGATAGTTGCTGTATGATTAAGCAAATTAGATTACACCGTGCCAAAATAAGCTTTTCTTTATAATAATAATCTCCTACAGGATATCTGAGATGTACTGATAAACTTTAAAGCTTGAAAGAAAGTGGTGGTATTTGGCTGCTATTTTCTAAAGCTAAAGGCCGAACATGTTAGTTAAGGGTAGTGGAAATAATCCCAAATCAGGCAGTTTCGATTTTGAACGGGCGTTCCATCTAATGGGCTTCTGATCTCTCTGGTATTGTTTCTCTAATTCTAAAAATAATTTCAATAAAATTTTAAATGAAGAATCGTAATTCAAATACAAACCCACTTTCTCCATACGAGTAAACTCAACCACAAATATCATTCAAACATTTTTTTTAAATAAAATAAACCAATTTGAATGCCATTCCGTGTTTCCACAAACAATACGTTCCACATACTTCGGCCGCACATCTTCGGAATTCAAATTGGAATCATGCAATTTGTAGCACAGATATGAGATCGGTAACTAGGCAACTTGTAAATGCATCGCGTTCAACGGAACAATGAGTGAAATAAACAGCTATCTCCCCAGTTGGAAACTGAACGTGGTCCACTTGACCAGCGTTGTGGACCGTGTCGTCCATAGTGTCCGCGGCGCTTTCACCGCAATTGACGGATCAGAACATAGCACACACGTAGAATGTAGGGTTAATTACTTGTTCGCGACAACGATATGTGGACTTTCTAGTACTAGCACCTAATGTATTGTGACATGGTGTTTAAAGGCTGAATAAGCCTGCAACATGGCATAGCTGGCTAGATTATTTTTCACTAGACAACCGGAGTTCTTTGTCATACTATTAGTATAACAATCATCATAATCAGTCTACATCAGTCCACTACTGGATATATATCTCCCAAAGGCACCCCAAGATACGTTACAGCTACATTTTGCGGTAAGTAGTAAGTCGTCTCCACTTCAGAACCAGTCTAGCACAATGATCATCGGTTCTATTTTATTTATTTATTTATAAATTTATGTACACACAAACATGGTTAGAGAAGTATTAGGAGAATACAGGTACAAAGGCAGAGCTTATTTCTATAGAAATCTCTTCCAGCACGCCCAGGAGAGAAACAGTGAAAGAAAGAGATAGGGCGCAGTGTGTATAAAAATACATATTTAAATAATACGATGAAAAAATAAAATAGAGCTACAATCAAAATAATAAATACATAATTAAATAAAAATAAATACCTATGTATACATATATATATTATATATATAAATAACTAAATATATACCAATAATATAAACAAATATGAAAGCATTGTATTTATAGGAAAATAGAGACTACAAAACAGAGGAAAGATAGTGCTCTTTAACGCGATTCTTAAATATGGATAAAGATTGACAGCCACGTATATCATGAGGCAAAGAGTTCCACAGTCTAACTGCATCCACGGTGAAGGAGTTAGAGTAGAAGCCAGTGCGATGCTGAGGAACTTTTAAAAGGGTACGAAGATGGGATCTACAAAGAACGTCAGGTGAATAAGCAAAGGAGAAACGTTCTTGTAGATAGGAAGGGGATTTGGGATTATGTAAAATATTGAAGAGAAGACAAAGTATGCGAGTGTTCCTGCGAAGACGAATTGGGAGCCACTTGAGCTTCTTGCGAAATTGAGAGACGTGATCATACTTTTTGAGACCGAATATAAAACGTATACATAGATTTTGCAAACGCTCAAGCTTGTTTAGGAGCTCCTCTGTGGCATCCAAATAACAGGCATCAGCGTAGTCGATAATGGGTTGAATTAGGGCTTGGGCAAGAGTAATTTTAGTATCTAAGCGCAGGAACTTTTGAAGATGTTTTAAAGAGTGAAAGGAAAAGTGGACCGTTTTGCTAACTTCCGATACATGAGATGACCAGGAAAGATGAGAGTCGAAAATAACACCGAGATTTTTAGCAGTTTCTGTAAAAGCAATGTGTGAGCCATTAAGTAACAAAGGGGGAAGGGCTGATAAAGCAATGCCCCTCCGTAACTGTCGGCTACCAATTATCATGGCCTGGGATTTGCTAGGGTTGATTGTGAGGCCAAACGCTTTAGCCCAACGACTAACACACTCAAGATCACGGTTCATGGCGTTGATAGCCTGAACAGCGTCGTCTTTAGAGAAATGACAGTAAAGTTGCAAATCGTCTGCGTAGAGATGGAAATTGGAAGAAATTACCTGGGTAACAGAGTTAATAAAAATAGAAAAAAGCAAAGGAGAGAGAACACCACCCTGGGGGACACCAGCGCTGAGGTCACACCAATCAGAGAAAGACTCTTCATGCCGGACACACTGCGAACGTCCCTGAAGATATGAGTAGAACCATGCAATAGCAGAAGGAGAAATATTAGCAGATTTAAGGACACCTAGAAGAATGTCAAAATCCACGGAGTTAAAAGCGCTGCTAAAGTCGAGGAGTACAAGGATAGTTAAGGACTTGTTCTCCTCAGCCCACCTGATATCGTCAGAAACTTTTATAAGGGCAGTCACTGTGCTATGACCTGCACGAAACCCGGATTGAAAGGGGCTGAGGAGATCGTTACTAAGAAGGTAGTTAGAGAGTTGACTATGAACAATGTGCTCAAGAACTTTAGATAGGTATGGAAGTATAGAAATAACTCGTCGGAACTCAGAGAATGAAGTAGGGTTGGGAACTTTGGGCAAAGGAATAATGAGCGCTTGCTTCCAAGATGAGGGAAAGGAGCTAGAGTTAAGAGAGTTGTTAAAGATATGGGTCAGAATTGGAAGTAATGAGGGAAGAATGGGAACGATCATTCTTGAGTACAGATTGTCAAGACCGGTAGACGTAGAAGAAATAGAAAGGATAGATTTTTCACACTCTTTCTCGGAAATAGGAGTAAGGTAGAAAGTAGGGCATTGAGCAGGCGGTAAGCTCTCGAGGTGAAGTAAAGTATTAGCCCTAACAATAGGGTCTAAAGTGACAGGTGGGTGAGCAAAATGTTTATTTAACTCATTAGCATCAAAACCACTACAAGAAACATGTGGTGATTTGTCGATACCCACGGACTTTAAAAATCTCCAAGCATCAGATGAGTTAGAATTTTTAAGTGTATTTTGGAAGTGACGCCTTTTTGCATCTCGACACAAACGATTGCAACGGTTACGCAAAGTTTTGAATCTATCCAGGTTCGCTTCTGTTGGATTGCGCTTATATCTTCTTTTAGCTTTGTCCCTTAGACCCTTAAGCTTCTTTATTTCTGTAGTAAGCCATGGTGCTGGATTATGTTTTACTTTGACTCGGCGTAGAGGGGCATGACGATCATACAAACTAATAATTGTGTCAGAGAACAGTTTAACCTTTTCATTAATGTCATCACTCTCAAATAAGTTAGACCAGTTGATATCGTTAATGTCTTGCTGCACTAATGTTAAATTTATGTCTTTAAAATTAATATTTAAAATCTATGGCAAATATGAACAGCCCACTGCTACTTCTTGCTAATCCTTTGAGCTTTGCACGTAACATTCGCTTGCAGAAGATATATTAGTATATGATTATTATTTTTTTCTTAGTCCTATTCCTTAATTGCAATCCCAATGATGCAGCACTGCCTGGCACAATAACTTATAAATAAAATCAGGAAAATGAGCATTTAAGTCACAGTTACCGCTGCCCCGGTAGCAAATAAATTGTTTTCTTTTTCAATAAGCGATCCCTCAGTGCTCAGTATAGTGGACATCCATGGACATCCTTTCTCCAACCAACAGTGCTTCCGTTGTACTTTGCTTCACTTGAGCTAGCCTCCGTGGCGCAGCGGGAAATCACTCGTTTGCCAAACCGGAGGTCGCGGGTTTAAATTCTGCAGGCTGCAAAATTTACGCCCATCACCAGATCCATGCATCGGACGAGGATGTAAGACTTCGGTTCTGCACCTGACCTCTTTCCAGTCGTGTAGGCCTTCCGTCCGATTGGATTGTTAGCTTAAATGTTGAGAGAGTACACCTGCGCAAGCACTTATGATTTATAATAATCGCCTGCGTATTTGGCTAATCGCGTTAAAAAAATATTGACCGCCATGAGCGGAGTAACTTGGTGAACATACCTCCGTAGAATTTCAAGGTGTTATATTTGACTAAGTGCTTAGAATTCAATACTAAAATGGACTAGAAGTATGATGAAGATATTACCCGTGGGGTGTCTGGATAATAATAATAATATCCTGGTACAATCGACACACGGTCATCTAATCCCAAACTAGGCAGTGCCTGTACTATGGAAAGCAGACAACTTATACTAATACTTGATACTTTTTTTGTAAATGCATACTTATATTGTTATATTACACAGCTGTTACGCTGTTGCGTAACAGCTCTGTGGGCGAGCGCTTGCCTTGGAAACAAGGGGCTGCACAGGGTCGAACCCCGGCTCGCACCTCTGATTACTTTAATTAATCATGTGCGAAGAATCGTCTTTGGGCCATTGTTTCTAGCTTTCGGTGAAGGAAAACATCGTCAGGAAACCTGCATGTCTGAGAAAGCCTAACTAGCTTTCGAATGACGTGTGAAGTCCGCCAACCCGCACTTGGCCAGCGTGGTGGACTTTGGCCTAAGCCCCCTCATGTTGAGGGGAGGCTCGTGCCCAATAGTGGGACATAAACAAGGGCTGGTATTATGATTGCTTACTTATATAGATAAAACACCCAGACAAGGTCCTACCTTATTTCTTATATATATTGACGACCTATCTAAATTAAAGATACATAATGCAGACATCGTTTCATTCGCAGATGACACGGTCATTACTTTAACAGGGATTGATTGGAAAGATGTTAATAAAAACGCTGATGAAGGTTTCAAATACATAACCAAATGGCTTGATAACAATTTATTGACACTCAATGAAACAAAAACAAAAATAATCACATATTATATAAAAACAAATCATAAGCCACCACCGGATAGTATAAATGTGAGAGTCCATTCTTGTGACGTTGTACAAAATTGTAATTGTCGTAGCCTTTCTGTTACAACTTCAGTTAAATATTTGGGTATTGCAATCGATGAACAACTAAATTGGAATAAACAAATTTCTGGACTTTCTGGTCGCATTAGGAAGCTGATTTACGTTTTTAGAAATTCAAGGTACCTATGTGATAATAAGCTATTAAGAACGACTTACTTTGCATAATGCCAATCAATTATTTCATACGGTATAATCATTTGGGGCGGATGTGCAAAAACATATTTAATAAAAATTTAAAGAGCACAGCGTGCCATTCTTAAAACTATATCATTTAAAAATTATAGATTCCCTACCGATGAATTATACCGATTAAGCTCTGTTCTAAATGTCCGTCAGTTGTACATAGAAAAATTCATATGTAAACAACAAAAAAATGAACCAGACTTTTCTAACTCGATTAGAAGAGCTGACGAAGTTTATAAAAACCACGGTGTAGGACAAAATTTGCTAAGCGATTTCTTTTATTTCTCGGTCCTTTTCTTTATAACAAGCTTAACAAGATTTTGAGTATTAGAAAATTAAAGTCACACTTTTGTAAAAAGTCTCTACATAAACATCTGCTATCATTAGATTATAGAAGTACCGAAAATCTTTTTGAGATTTGTGCTTGAAACTGCGCAGTAGCTAGCTTACACACAGCACATACACACACATGTACATACTTAAACTCACACACACTCGTACACACTCTCCATGCACACAAACACGTACTTACGTAAACACACACACACACAGCTTAACATAATTTCTAGTATAAGTTTTAATTACTACTCTCTGCATGTGTTAAAAGAAGCCTAAAAATGTCAAAAAATAAGTATATTGTATTTTCGTATAAACACGCGTCACTAATAGTGACCAAGAGTCACTATTGTAAGGAATAATACCCTACTGTAACACAGTTCTTACTAGTACGGGGGGGTATTATGATTTGCTACTGCGGCCACATATAAGATATGCACTTTAATTTTGTGAACTAGAATAAGGCATACCTTACATTGTTTTATGAAATAAATGAAATATAGTGGAAATCGAACCCACGACCTATCGGGTATCGGCCAGGGTGTTTAACCACTTGTTCAGCAGTGGACGTCTTTTAGAGGCTGTTGATGACTAGAAGAATATACAAACGTATCTACTTACATATGTATTAGTGGTCTTTTACGTAGAGTGAGCAAAAAAACTAAATTGCTGATAAAATTTAAAGCTTGAAAGAAGGTGGCGGTATTTGGCTGCGATTTTCTAAAGCTGGGGTTGAGGAGGCCGGAGAGATTGGTCGAAGGTACTGGGAAATAATCCCCGAGTAAGGCTGCCTGTCCACCGGAGCGGAGCGTGGCAGTGGAGCGGATAAACGGAGAAATATCTATATCTATACTTATAATAAAACTGTAACAGGTCCAATTCTGTACATTGAAGATATTTTGAAAATTATATTTGGAGGGCATTCTATAACCGATACTGAGGCCGAAAATGTATTTTTTTCAATTTTTGTCTGTCTGTCTGTCTGTCTGTCTGTATCACGGCTGAGCATCACGCCGAAACTACTGAATGGATTCAAATGAAACTTGGCATGATTTGAGATCTTACTACGAGGTAGGACATAGGATACTTTTTATCCCGTAATCTAGCACGGTTCTTTTGGGAGAGGGGATTAAAGTCAAAACGGGTACTTGGTTATACGCTTGGTCCTATTTTATCAATTTTTCTTTATAATATAATAAATATTAGTAAGGGAACACTCATAGAGAGTTGTTATCAAGGTTTTGTAATCGATCGGGTTAAGCAACGTTAGGTAAGGTCATTAAATAGATGGGTGACCGTTTAACGCCATTGGAACTAAACAGGTCCATGCTTCGGAGAGCAAGTAAAAAGTGGGTCCCAGTTTTTAACCGACTATAAAAAAGGAGGTTATGTATTCGATGCGAATGTCTGTAATTCAAAGTTTAGTTAACGTAAAAATAGCGCAGGCGGAGCTGCGTGGGTCAGCTAGTTAACCAATAAGATTGCACTAAGGTTTTGGAGCGGAGTTTTTGTGTAATCTTATTGGTTAATATTTCTCCGTTTCTCCGCTCCACTGCCTCGCTCCGCTCCGGTGGACAGGCAGCCTAACGGGCGTTCCATCTAATAGGTTCCATCTGACTGATTGTTTCTCTAATTAGAAAAATATACAAACGTATCTACATACATATTGGTTGTCTTTTATTTACACAAAAACTACACATTGTAATAAAATTACTCTTACGGAATATATCGCGGTGTATCTTCGGTTTTACTTTCCCGACGTTTGGAATGCTTTACAGCACCCTTGGTCACGGGCGGGGGTAAGAGTAATTTTATTACAATACATACATATTTGGTAAAACAGCGGTGCAATATTGTCTCTTATGATGTACCAGACAGAACGCCTGGTAATAATAGGGTGTACCAACAATGTTGGCAAACAACTACCCTTTGTTTCACTAAGTTATAATGGGTCTCAGAGAAGTGGTTGGAACTCGGCCAAAAGCCGCAGGATAGACGTAAGACCACTATAACATCGTTATATAACCTATATTATAGACATATGGCAAAGAATATTTTGGAGTTTTGGATTCATAATCTATAAGAGTTTGTTGCAATCTCTATACAGCTATCATAATCAGCAGCCGAAACACGTCTACTGCTGATCAAAAGGCCTCCCCCTTAGAAGGGAGGGGTTGCCATAATCCCTATGCTCGTCAGGCGTCCTGGAGATCGCAGTGTAGTCTGCGATCTGATCTGCCATACCATTTTCACCACATATTATTGTATATTTGTGCTAATGTTTTTTGCAGACTAAATATAAAAACATAATCGTCATCCTTCACTAGCAATCAAGTAGCAGGAGACTATAATTTGCACTAGTGACGTCATCACCTCTCGTTGCTTGTGTGAATAATTGATTAGATATTAAGTCTTTGTGTCCGGTAATATCACCAGCTAAAGTGCCTTTCACGCCGGAACACAGCACTGTTTACACACCGCTGGCTGTTTGGCCAATTATTGCTTGTTAGCATGTTCTACCAACTCCATGAAAAACCTTAGTTTTGTGCTCAGAATCAATAATATCAGTCAATGCTGTACAATATAACATTATAATAGATCCAACCGTTTATTTTCTTTTTGACAGCACCAATAGAACGTAACTGCGTCATGTTACGCAAAAGTTCACTTTTAAAAGTTCTCTTAAAGTGAAGTTCACTTAGTTCAGTTAACTTTTGCGTAACATGACGCAGTTACGTTCTATTGGTGCTGGCAAAAAGAAAATAAACGGTTGGACGCTCTATAATTATATTGGACGATCTTTGGGAAGCCCATCTAGTGGGTGGCTAGTCACCACTTGCCACAAAATAATTATAAATATAATTATGACAAGTAACCCCGGCCTTCTGCAGTAGCCCATGTCCCAGTAGTTTAACCCTATAAATCTAGAACTGCTTTCACTTACGTACCTACAATGGTCCCTACCACCTGCCGAGGTCAACTGCAGTTGTTTCATCATTTTGGCAGTTGGTCCTTGGTTTACTACACCATTTACTTCTTAACTCTACGTATTGAATCCTTCCCCACGCAAGCTTCTCAAAAGACCGGGTTATACCGTGCAAAAAATCACCATGAAAATAATTACAGTCGATAGAAATCAAACAATTTCGAGCTCTCTCTCTCTGTCAGCTTACTGGTCAAAACAATTAAAGCTATGAGTTTATTTGCAAAAACAGGATTGTTCATTACAAATATAACTAAAATATATTTGCAATTAATAGTTACTAACATAAATATAAATTTATAGTTGAAAAATATATTTTAAGTAAATAAAACCCATTGATTTCTACGCACTTTCTAATGAATTTCGAGCTTGAATTGATATATTAAAAACATATAGAACATTAACCTTTCAAACACATATTAAATAAATGAATCCAACTCCAATTTGACTTCTACGTACTCTTGGTAATTAATTTCTACAGTCATTTGAATATCATTATTATTTTGATAATTTTACTTACCAAGTTGCAAACATACGGACTGACAGTTATTGGCTTATAATCACAATGTTAATTAATTATTTTTTTATTTAAACTCTAGCGGACAAGATACACAAATGTTATAAAAGCACAAAAAACTTACTGCGCGCAAAAGTGAGTAAGTATAGGTATTTTCTTCGCAAAAAGGTTTGTATAAAAAATCTACTCATACATGTTAATTTAACTTGTTATACAATATAGTAAGTATATCTTTGACCACTTAATACCATAAATGTTGATGATGGTATAGCTTCTCTATATATGTGTTTATGGATTAGATTTTTTAACCAGTGCATAATTTTTTATATTCAATATATTCTTTAATGAAATTTGAATTAAATTGTGTTTTGTTTTTATTTAGCATTTTACACATTAATAAAAATTCCGTAAGACAACTTATTTTTATAGCAGACCGAATGGTCACACGTTGGTTGGTAAACCAAGAAATAATTGAAAAAAAAAGAGTTTCTTGAAAATGTTTTACACGAATTACCTATACACAGCCATCAAAACAGGGGGTCAGAGGAATCGAACCCGCGACCACTAAGACAACTTTGGGAGTAATTGTTTTGTGTGATAGACAATATTGTTAATCTTTCGTAGACATTCATCTTAACTACCTTCAAATATACCTTCTCTCACAGGAATCCCTATGAAAAGAGACTTACTAAATTTAAAATGACTACTCTCCGTGAACGCAGGCGTCTCCATGGTCAATGTTTCTTCCATAAGCTCCTAAACGGTCAGATTAATTGTCCTCAAATACTGCAGGATATAAGGTAAATCGCGTTAATTCCCGATAAAAATAAAGTTTAACTGCAGAATATAGTTTTAAAAGTACCTCGTCTTTATCCCCGTAGTAATATTAAACAGCTTTTTTACACTCCGTTTATAAAAACTAACCTGGGCTTACAATCTCCTTTAACGAGAATAATCAATGATTATCACTCTCTAACAATACGTATACCTGACCTCGATATATTTAATGACAGTCTTTATATATTAAAAAAAAAACTTCAAACCATTTCTGATCTGATCTCTGACTTTAATCAATTCTCCTATCATTCAATTCTCCTATCATTTGTTCAATTACATTGACTTCGCTTTTACTTGACGTCCAACTACCTAACATTTTAATAGAATTCATACATACTTTTATTAAATTTAATTTATTTAATTTAATCTAATCAATTATTTAATTCTTATTATGATAACATAATCATGATACCTCATTTATATTTAATGTTTAGTTTTTAATTTTAGTATATATATTTTTTTGTAAATCACTGCTAATGTATATAACTTGTTCTGCGAATTTGATGTACGCCAAAATTGTCATATGCATCAGATACTTTTTTTTTCTAATAATAGTTGTAATGTAATTTACTGTACATGATGTGGCTGTGCTCAATAAATAAAATAAATACCTTTACCAGGTCAATGGCAATAGTGTCATTATGTTTCGCAACACACAAACCATGAGTCACAATCACAAATTGGCACTGAACGACGTGCAAATGTTATTCTAATGGAATTTCTGGAAATACCAAATTCAACATGTTTATTTATGAGCATCGATTTCTGCCGTAATCTATACTTATAATAAAACTGTAACAGGTCCAATTCTGTACATTGAAGATATTTTGAAAATTATATTTGGAGGGCATTCTATAACCGATACTGAAGCCGAAAATGTAATTTTTTTAATTTTTGTCTGTCTGTCAGTCTGTCTTTCTGTCTGTCTGTCTGTCTGTCTGTCTGTATCACGGCTGAGCATCACGCCGAAACTACTGAATGGATTCAAATTAAACTTGGCATGATTTGAGATCTTACTACGAGGTAGGACATAGGATACTTTTTATCCCATAATCTAGCACGGTTCTTTTGGGAGAAGGGATTAAAGTCAAAATGGGTACTTGGTTATACGCTTGGTCCGATTTTATCAATTTTTCTTTATAATATAATAAATATTAGTAAGGGAACACTCATAGAGAGTTGTTATCAAGGTTTTTTAATCGATCGGGTTAAGCAACGTTAGGTAAGGTCATTAAATAGATGGGTGACCGTTTAACGCCATTTGAACTAAACGGGTCCGTGCTTCGGAGAGCAAGTAAAAAGTGGGTCCCAGTTTTTAACCGACTATAAAAAAGGCGGTTATGTATTCGATGCGAATGTCTGATATTAAAAGTTTAGTAAACGTAAAAATAGCGCAGGCGGAGCTGCGTGGGTCAGCTAGTAAATAAATATAAATGTAAATAACGCCATAAAAATACCACTCTTGCTATCGTATTAAAATATCGTTGTCTTACCATAAATTTGAATTGGGGGCGGTCCCAGTAACACACATAATGTATGTAGGTATCATAATGTTATTATAGCTTGGAAAACGTAGCTTTTTTATTATGGTTGTAATTTTAATTAACATCAGTTACGGGGCCTGTTTGTCCTTTGGAGTCGTGAGATGTGGGCTCAAGATGTTCATCGACTATAGCGGTGACTCCGAGGAGGAAGGTGGCAGGGTTGTGACTACAATGCGCTCCCCGGCGGTCTGCGGTCTCAAAGGCCCTGAGGGACACCTGGTGAAAATCCCACCAGAGAATCCAGATTCCCCTCTCGTGTGCCGATACGACAGCCGCGGGAGTTTTAGTAGCTAATAATCCCACATACCCCGATAGATCCCCACAGGACCCGGGAATCTATTGATGCTTTCCTAGCGTCAGTAACAAAGGAGGCCTTTTGCTATGAATTCGATCCCATGGCAACATGGAATGCCTTTGGTGTGGGTTGCGACATGTGTCGATGCACTCTTGCTACGTCCCACACTCTGGCAGCTCAGCTTGGCTGCGCCAGCCTCCAGTGCTGCAAAGCGGCGCAACTATGCAGCCTTAGGTCCCGCCTGTGTAGATATTTACGACCTTTGCGGTGAAGACAACAGAGCCTTGGTCTCAGGACACGTAGGTAGAGTTCGATGTCTCAGGAGACCGACTCTGGCTGGTAACTTTTTCTGCCAGCGTAAAAGTTTACCCATTCAAAGAGGAAATGCCACCAGTCTTTTATGCACCATTCCCTCCAAGTGCGGCGACTACTTCGAGGAAGTTTTTACTTGTTGTTGTATGTAGCGTCGCGGTCACAAACGGTGTATCACCTTTAGGACGATAATCACTTGCACGAGCTGGCCTAAAATACGTGCGGACGAGGTAAGCGCACGTAACGTCATTCAAACTACTTTGATTGAAAACTGGTACACCCTTCGTGTCCGCGATAGTACATGAACTTTAAATGTTATAAGAAGACCGAACAAGGCTAAGCGTTTTTCCAGATCTGAGATAGTTTAACAATAAAAAAGGTGGCTATACATTGTGCTGTATCAATTATTTTAGTTAGGATTTCATTACCAAAACGTCGTTCTTGTACTACTTTTTATTTTTGTCAGTAATAAATAATCCGATTAACGATTCACCACATGACTAAACATTTCCAAGAATCACTAGGTATCAAGCTGTAGGTAAATCGGTAGAAATACTTTGTCAATGTCTACTTAAACCAAGAACCGTCTCTATAATACCGCCTTATAATAAAATAGTATTTTAGATAAAAAATAAAACAGTCTTTTAGTTAAAACAAATGGTAACACTTTTAGGGTGACTTCAAATTTGCAACGCGGTAGTACCTCGGCTGCAGCGCTGCATAATGTACTTCACGTCACAACCAAACTATCATCATCATCATCATTATCAGCCTACATCAGTCCACTGCTGGACATAGGCTTCCCCCAATACACGCCATTGAGCCCGGTCTTCGGCTCTCCTCATCCAGTCTACCAAACCAACCAAACCAAACTATACTTTCTCTAATTTTCTAGTGCTTTATATTCTGTAATTTAGAGAAAATTTAAAAAATACTAGCTTTTAATATAATGATAATAATACCAGCCCTTTTTTATGTGCCGCTGTTGAGCAAGGGCCTCCCTTCAATATGTAGCGCTTAGGCCATAGTCCACCACGCTGGCCAAGTGCGGTGTGGCGGACTTCACACGTCATTCGAAAGCTAGTTAGGCTTTCACAGACATGCAGATTTCCTCTCGATGTTTTCGTACACCGAAAGCTAGTAACAATCGCACAATGACGATTCGCACAGAAATCAAACCTGCGAGCCAGGGATCGAACCTCCAAGGCAACCTCGCTGAGCTGTTACTGCTATTAGTGTAAAGTAACCAAACTACAATATTACTTTAAACATTAACAAGTTGTCTCGTTGTTCCAGATACAGGTGTCGTGATCGTGACAACATCGTAAAGTGAACATAAATGCTGTGAAGTGATGATACAGTGTAGTGCAACGCCGTCACAAATGAAGCGGCGCAAACATTGGCCCGTTCCTAACGTATCGGCGGTGCAGTGAACGTTTGTACAATGTTGGCGGCCAATGTTTGGATATTTATCGCAGGATGGATTTCAGTTGGTATGTATCATTTTGGTTGCTTATACATGCATTGCAAAACGAACTTTATTTCAACGAGATGACTATACATTTTCCAACGACCTAACGTTTTAAATTTGTAAAGTTTTTACTAATTGCTCTAGAGATTGACTGCAGTCCCATATGATAGAAAACGGTGACGCAATCGAGGGCGGTGAAGCACAATAGCTTATTAAAGCCTTCAATCTAGCCTTGATAACATCCACAATATAATCGGGTGAGAAAACCGACATAGGCAAACTGCTAGTCCTTAGCTGTCCTTATTATAAATGAAAAAACAAATCGCTTAGACCGGACTAAAGGCACGTTCATTACGTAATGTATGCATGTACTCGCCGTGCGTCTCGTCGTCCGATGATATATAGGGGATGGTTGGATCCAGTCATGTAATTTAGGTCAGGTTATAATCAGGTTGTAAGGGGTCGTCCATTAATCACGTGAGGCTCGAAAGGGGGGGAGGGGTTCCAAAAAATCACCTAATATCACCAGGAGGGGGGAGGGGGTATAATGAGACATCACGTGGATTTATTTTTCGTTGACTGCACGATTTCTAAACCAAACAGCGGCACGTGGCCTTGACTCATCGTTGCTGGCAACGACTTCCCCTTCAACATTTAATCAGTTAAGTACCTGTATTTAAAGATAATATTCCGAAAATTTCAATATGAACTATATTGAAATTTTCTACAAAAAAATACACGTGATTTTGGATATGTAGTTTAAAAACCTCACCACATATCACCAGGAGGGGGGGAGGGGTTAAAAAGTTGTTAAAAAACATCACGTAATTAATGGACTACCCCTAAGGTAGTCTTAGTACAGTCTTGGTAGAGTTAGCTGGAGCGTTGATAGAGACAAGACCGCGATGTATGTCGTCCTATACAAACTTGACATGTCGGGAGCTTTAGTTTCGTGCTACTTGCGTTGAGGTATTATATCCGGCGTATAATGTCACTTTCCAAAATGTCGCTATCGCAAAATGTCACAATCTACGTCTTCTGCGTTGTATTCTAGAGGGAGCACCTCGACTAAATGATTTCAAGCGGGCTTTTGAGGTCAAGTGTAAATAGCTCAATATCTCTTTACTTTATTGCGAGCAACAACGAGGGGACGAAGGGTGCACGTCCTGTTTATTCTTTTCACTGCTTTTCAAAAACTGATAACTACATACGTTTCAAGGAACAAAGCCAACCAACTTTTACTGAACGACGAAGAGGTAAGTAAAACAAAGAGAAAGTAGAATCGTTTTACAATTCTGAGTGATAGTCGAAATCATACTTTAAAAAAATTAACGCTTAGGTAGGTACTGCCGCACTCAGATCCTTTGACGAGTCACTTAGGGCCGGTGCACCTATGAAGCGCAGCGTGGCCGTGACAGTGTCAATCTAGTATCGACATTGTCCTCATTAAAATAATATCCAAAATCAATTAATAATAAAATTTTGGATATTATTTCAATAAGGACAATGTACCGTCGATAATAGATTGACAGTGAAAAATGCGCTGAGCTGCGCTCCGTCATATGTGCGCCGGCCCTGGAGTGCGCCCGTTAACATCGTATCAAAAAATATTCTTCTAGATCACATTGTACAAAGACTTACTCAAGCCTAAATAAATACATAAAGAACGGATGGACAAAGCCTTTATAAGAAATACAATGCCGACATCTCTCTTAAGGATCACATTAATAGCCGACGGCAGCGATTTATGAGATTATTGGCCGACGGGCATACGATACTAAAGGACAAATTAATTTGCGTATAATAGAAAGAATTTCTAACAACACTTACTGCAGATAATATCGGCTCATTTGAATTGTAAAACCACCACACAATGCGATTCGAATAGCAGATGCGTGACTTTGTAATTTGCACGTGTAATATATTATGAAGACGAGGGAATGCCATCACGAAATTTATACGTGCACTATTATAGTGCACGCATAAATACGCACGTGCGTGTTATAGGCTTTATAGCCTATGCACAAAGTTCGAAGTTGATCTTTAATGTTTAGGATTCCGTTAGGATCCTAAAAGGTCTGGTCATGGTATGACTTTGCCTGTCTTTCACACCAACTAATAATACTTTCGATTTAAATATTGCTTAACCAACCTAATTGCAAATAAAATAACATTTTATTTTCTTTTTATTGGGGGCCATAATGTATCATAAATAAACTTCTGTGAGGTATATACTTTGCCAGTTGGATCAGTCAAATGTTTGAAATAATACGGTAAATGCCTAAGCCATTCAGTCCGCCTTTTACTTTATGTGCTTATAGTTAAATAAATGAATAAATGCTAACGCGGCCCAGCCAGACTTCACGCTAATAGGATACCAGAACTTACCTATACAAACAAGACTATACGTAGAAGAATGCGGTATCCGCAAAAACGGGTCCTCTAAAAGTTTATGCGAATACATAATGTAGATGCGTCATCTGTGAGGATGACGTATGCTCCACACTAAACCGTTTTATTTTTTGACATGACTGATATACCAGTAAATATGACCTTTCCGCACACCTTAGAGTATCTTTGAGTAGCATTAAAATTCACAGTTTTCTATGCAGAGCGCACATAGAGGTAGAGGAGGGGCATATAATAATAATAATAATATCTTGGGACAATCCACACACGGTCATCCGATCCCAAACTAGGCAGAGCCTGTACTATGGAAACCAGACAACTGATACTAATACTTATATACTTTTTTTTGTAAATACATACTTAAACAGATATGCCCCAAAGTCGCCGCATACATTGCTTAATACTTCAGTAACCCAAGTACTCTCCGAGAGATTGTCAGCGGCATCAAGCGCTTGCTAGCCTTGCTCGAAGAGTTAGGGTGGATCGTATAAATTCCCTTCGGAGTCGCTGGACGCTCGGGGTGTGGGCCCCTTGAGCGTCCATTGAGTACGGCGGCGACTCCGAGGAGGACGGCGGCGGGGTTGCGACCCCCGTCCCCGTGAGCACCGTGACAGGTTCCCGGGGGGCTACAATGCGCCCCCCGGCGGCGGGCTCAAAGGCAAGGCACTGAGGGGCCCCTGGTGCAGATCCCACCGGAGAGCCCTGGGGTCTCCCCTCTCATGTGCCGATGCGACAGCCGCGGGGGTTTTAGTGGGTGAGAATCCCACATACCCCGGTCGAGCCCCACAGCTCCCGGGGATCTTTCGAAGATTTACCCGCGTCAAAAAAAAAAAAAAGAGGATCGTATAAATTCATTTTCACCCGCACGCAAAATAATAATATGCACTTTGACGTGGAGTTGCGGAACCAGCCCGTTATACCAATTGCAGATGGGCCTGTAGCCATCGAATTATAATGCGTTTAGATACCCAAGGACCGACGGTGTAGTGGTCCAGTGATTAAATACTATGGACACTACTTAATACTTCGTGGGTTCGTTTCCCACCCAGGACAAACATTTGTACGCATGAATATGTCTGCTTTGTGTCTGGATGTCTGTATGTATTTAAAAAAACAAGTTTTATCAGTTTTATGGTGACCAAAGTACTACAGGCTTTGCCTCGTCCCATCAAGTGAACTTCTGGCTTGTCTCATCACTTGGTTGAATAAAATAAACTATTTGATAAAGATAAATATTTGATGTACTCTCGCGGTCACGAACGGTGCACCACCTTTAGGACGACAATCGCTTGCGCGAGCCGGCCCGAAATTCATGCGGGCGAGCTACGCGCACATAATGTTGTTCAAAATATTTTGATTGAAAACTGGTACACCGTTCCTGTCCGCGATAGTACAAGTGACTAACCCCAGCTAGTCACAGAGTGTTTTATTAATTTCATATAGAGCAGCATCAAATGCTACCCATTTACAACCCTAAATGTAATAAAAGTTTCATATGTTCTGACTATCTCTAGAGCCGTTAGATGTTAAGATTCTCTTAAAATATATATCATCATCAGAGTTATAATTAAAACCTAGAAGTACAAAACCATATTGGAATACAGACAGGCACGCGCCACCCGGGTGAATAATTTTATCCCATGTAAGGAGTCGCCTACATATTTTATCGGTAATCTTCAGCTTTATCTCGTGAAAATTCAGTCCATTGGGCGTTTTTACGTCCTTCGAGAAGGATATGTAAATGTGTAAAAGATCAAGCATTCACACAATATTAGTTATTTGCAAGACTAGGTATTCATGTGCGAAAAATGCTTTCAAGAGAATGGCAATGGTTACTAAAGCAATCTTGTGTAGATACACGTTTTCCCTGTCAATATGAAGTCTAGTGTCTGCTTACATGACCGAACCATACTATGACCTGACCAAGCTATGAACATATGTATTATCAGGCAAAAAAATGTTCTTTGTATGAAACTGTAAGATGCAACGCTCAGTAGACCGTCGCGTATCCGGCCGTGTCATGCACATTCCTGTCAAAATTAAAAACAAGTAGTGCCTTTTGCATGTTTATTAATGTTCATGTAAATATTACAGGAATAATATTACTAGGTATAATATTTTACTAGGTGGTAGGTTCTTGTGCAAGGAGGTACCACCGCAGTAATAATAATATAATATCTTGGGACAATCCACACACGGTCATCCAATCCCAAACTAGGCAGAGCCTGTATTATGGAAACCAGACAACTGATACTAATACTTATATACTTTTTTTTTGTAAATACATACTTAAATAGATAAACTACACCTGGGTGTAGCCGCCAAGTGTCTGGACACTTGGCGGGAATCGAACCCACGACCCATCGGTTAGCTGGCTGGGTGTCTGACCACTAGACCAACGGGCCCGTCAGTGTCTGATATATTGCCGCCAAGCAGCAGTGTGTAAACATTGCTGTGTTCCGGTGTGAAGAGCACTGCGCTAGTGATTCTTCTGGTATTGCTAGCGTCTATTAGATAGGCTGCGGTGACTGCTTACCGTCAGGCGGGCCACATGCTTTCCAATTTGGTTGTATAAAAACACAAAGAAAATACAACGATGTTTCTAAGTAGCACAGTTTTTATAAAAATAAAGAATCCAAAAACATTGAAACACTTAGTTTTGCGGTTTGGTCTTTTTGCTCCTTGCGGTGTAATTTAAATGATGTAGTAGGCATTTGTATGTGTCTGAAAATGGTACGAATCCTCGGTGCACGAGTCCAACTCACATTTGACTGGTTATAATTGTTAGGCGTCCTTACTTTAGTAGTATAATTTTTCTTTTGTTTCTCTCGTTAGGTTTAAGCTCCTTTCAACAAATAATATAACATTACATAATAGATTTTTAAATTGTTGATGGATTCCAATATTATGTCATACTAATCTTTATGACCGCTTTGAAGTGTATTTCGAATAATGTACATATTGTAAAGGAATAAGGTATGGTATATATAATATCTCTACTACAATAAGCGTTTAGGGCAATCATAAAGTTCGGCACGATCTTGTCAATAAACTTGGGACAGTTACTATACCTACTAAAACTTTGATCACTCAGGCTTCCGTGTTTCATGTGGGAATATAAGTTGACACTGTGCCAAATTAGAAGCTTTTGAAGGAAGGGGTTGGCATAATCCCCATGATTGGCAGGTGTCTCGGGATCATACTCGTAGTATAGGTGGTAGATAATCCAATAGAAAGACGTTGCTTTCGGTCTTCTTTTTTTCCGTTAGTCGCCTTCTAGGACACCCAACAGGAGAAGATGGGTAAAAATGCTGTTTTGGCACCTGTGTCGATATAACTTAAAAAGTTACTTAGTGTATCGCTCTCCTTGAGATATTGTTAGCGCAAGTATAGATTAGTTAGAGTTAAAAGCTACACCTACGATACCTATTAGCTCCATAACCTTCGAAGGTCGTTTCACAATCTATTTGAAGAGAGCTCGATACTTGGATGATATCATTCATGTATCGAGCTCTCAACCTACCTAAGATGATATCAACCTTTTTTTTTTTTTTTGTTGTCGAGGAGGAAACCTTCATAAGGTACCCGGTCTCCGAGGGGGCGGAGGCCAAGTTATGTGGGGTTTTTACCCACCAAAACCTCCCCGGTGGCCTTCATCGACGCTTATAGAGAGACTCTGGGCACTCCGTTCGGACCTTCGCCAAAGTCTCTCCAGCGCCAGACGCTCGCCAGAGCACGCCCCGAGGGGAAGCTGAGATGCACGCTCCCCCCGGCACCCTCGCGGTGCTCACGACGACGCAGGGCCTACACCGCGTAGTCGCCCGCCTCGGGGCCGCATTTAGTAGGGACGCACAGAGCCCCCACCCTATGCGTCCGCGACCCACGAGCCCCCTTTAAGGCAGGGGATACCTCGTCACATTTATATTAGGCCCCTGACGATGGGGCCGGAGTGCCGGAGCGTAAGATGATATCAACCTACCTAAGATTAAACTCTCTACCTTGTTACTAGGACCTGGGTAAAGTTATATAGACTTCTGGAAATAAATTGTTATTATTTTAAGTACAGTATTACATGTAGAAATGTGTGGATGTATCCAGAAATATAGATGTTCTATTTCGGTTTAAATAAAAGTATTCGATAAGGAGATTCAGCCTTTAATCGCCATTACAGACAGAGTAGGTATAGATATATAGAGATTACCACAGACTACAGTACAATAAAATGGTGCGTTCACTTCCTAGTAGCCAAATGATTCATTCCTAACATTACAGATTAAATAAATTAAGTCATGCATAGGCGGAGAGAACGCATGAAAACATAGGTATTGTCTTGTCAGGCTATATAGCCATACTTCTGCCACACTTAGTACATAGCTGACGGACCCGTTGGTCTAGTGGTCAGACACCCTGCCTGCTAACCGATGGGTCGTGGGTTCGATTCCCGCCAAGTGTCTGGGTGTTGTTTATCTATTTAAGTATGTATTTACAAAAAAAAGTATGTAAGTATTAGTATCAGTTGTCTGGTTTCCATAATACAGGCTCTGCCTAGTTTGGGATTGGATGACCGTGTGTGGATTGTCCCAAGATATTATTATTATTATAGCTATACTTTAGTACATTATACCTCAATGGCTCGTGCCTATGTTTTGTTTTAATTAGTATCTGCTTCGTAGCGAAGCGGGCAGGAGCTAGTGATGGGTCGTCGACGTATTTACCGTCCACGATAAACTGGTTTATGAAACAGTCTAAAGTTTAGACTAGTTTATACTCTTGTCAAAAAGTAGTGTGTAGTCGTCGAATACGGTGAACGTCAATACGTTCACCGTATTCGACGACTACACACTACTTTTTGACAAGAGTATAAACTAGTCTAAACTTTAGACTGTTTCATAAACCAGTTTATCGTGGACGGTAAATACGTCGACGACCCGATGCAATCATCGAGTTGTACTCGATGCAATCATCGAGTTCAACTATAAACTAGTCTATCATTAGACTAGTTTATCGATGGAACAAAAAACGGTCGAAAAAGAACAGTTTTTTCGTTCAATGCTCAACCTTAGAAGGAGCCCGTTTAAGCAATCGCGGTTTAAAATTAAGTAGGGAGAGACGGCTGGTCACCGAAGATTTCCGCATAAATGTCAATACAATAATGCCTAAAATTGGCATAAGAGTCCTATATTTAAAAAACTTCAGTTTAATAAAAAAATATATTATTACTTAGATCAGGTGACGAGTCGGCCACGGCAATAATTTAATGAAAGCAGTTTAATTAATTGTGAAATAAACTAATTTACATAAAAAAATAAACTTAACTTCAATTTCAACTAGATGTTGGAAACTATTATCTTGGCATTACTTCAAGTGATCCTAAGCAGTGTTATCTTAAATTATATATTTTTTAAATACATTTTTGTTCGAAAGGTCATCCTAATAAGAATTCCTTTTCAGTTAAGTTCTAATATAACAAGGACCCTTCTTTTAACGATCTAATAAATTCCTTACGTCAGACCTACACACCGAATGCTGAGAGGCACTGGGCCCAATAATCACAGACCTTCTTGGAATAGACGCATTATTAAATTTTACAAAAGATTTTTGTATTAGAAGTAAGTTAATGATATAACAAGTATAAATTGTAAAAGCACAAAAATACAAAATGGCCAATGACGGCTGTCATTTTTTTTTTAAATTATTATAGCCTGTGTTACTCCCACACCCAAGACTAAATTCATCATCATCATCACCAACCAACCGGAAGACGTCCACTGCTGAACATAGGCCTCCCCCTTGGAACGCCACAATGAACGACAATTGTCGATTTGCATCCACCGGTTACCTGCGACGCGCACAATGTCATCTGTCCACCTAGTGGGAGGCCTACCTACGCTGCGTCATCCGGTTCGTGGTCGCCACTCGAGAACTTTTCTTCCCCAACGGTTATCGGTTCTTTGAGCGATGTGGCCTGCCCATTGCCACTTCAACTTGCAGATTCTGAGAGCTATGTCAGTGACGTTGGTTCTTCGGCGAATCTCCTCATTGCGGATTCTGTCGCACAAAGAAACTCCGAGCATAGCTCTCTCTATAACTCGTTGTGTGACTCTGAGCTTCTCTAAAAGTCCAGTTGTTAAAGACCACGAAATTAACGGACGCCATTTATATATTATTTTTTTTGGAAAAAGAAAATAGCCTAGTCACTCCCAGAACTGAGACGAATCTAACGACATAGGTATTAAAAGTCAAAATCTATTGAGTCGTTTAGGCTGTAGACTGTGCCAAAGAAATAGACATAATATACATACTCTCGAAAAAAATAGCCCTCCTCTTGCGGCATTCGGGCAAAAAATAGGCAAAAATTCAAACAGTTTCAAAATAAATTAAAAATTTGAAAACATAGTGTCGAAATGATAGAAAACATTTTTGGGGCGGAAATAAATAAATTGATAGGAAATAGGTAATGTTTTTTTAACATTCGAAGGAAACCGAAGGGAGATATTCTAATTCTACATAATGTTTATGTTTGTTTTTTGTTTATGTTTATTTGTTTTGTTTGTTTTGTTTTTATGTGTGTGTTTTATGTTTTGTTTTTGTGTGTTGTTTATTAAATGCCTATTTGTGGCATCTTAGCTTCTAAACCAATGGCGAATTTGAATGCAGGTCTTTAAAGATGGTTGTCACTAGTTGCTAGCTATGTTTACAGAAATTCTGTTCAACCATTTATAACATAGGTATATGTATTCTTTTTTTCCTTATAGTGTGAAGGATTCATTTTACTAAACGAATAGTTTATTACTAAATTTAACGTACGTTATTTTATATTAGTGTTAGTGTAGCGTTTTTTCTTTTATAAGATAGGTATTATGCAAATTTCCGCTAAGTGGCCCGTAAACAACTTTTACAGGTACCTATGTATACTGTTTGTTCTAATTTATTATAGCAACATTACTTTTTATTACCCAAACCGAGGTAGATCTTTATAACCAAGATTGGTCCAAGATTGTTTTATCTATTCCAAGTAATGATATTTCTAGTAAGAAATAAAAAAACCTTTATTGAAAATATATGTGTTATGTTTTATGCGGTAACAGCTCAGTGGGCGAGCGTTTGCCTTGGAAACAAGGTGTGCAGGTTCAAACCCCGGCTCGCACCTCTGATTTCTTTAATTAATCATGTGCGAATCATCTTTGTGCGATTGTTACTAGCTCTCGGTGAAAGAAAACATCGTGAGGAAACCTGCATGTCTGAGAAAGCCTAACTAGCTTTCGAATGACGTGCGAAGTCCGCTAACCCGCACTTGGCCAGCGTGGTGGACTATGGCCTAAGCCCACTCATCTTGAGGGGAGGCCCGTGCCCAAGAGTGGGACATAAACAAGGGCTGGCATTATGTTTTTAGGGTGCCATACCTAAAAGGTAAAAAAGGAACCCTTGCAAGTGCGCCAGTCTGCCTATCTGTCACACCTGTAACTCCAGGAACCACTGACGCTAACCACATTGCAAATGAAATAAATATTGTTTTCTTTCTTCTTCTTTCATATGAAAGGGCTTCATTTGTGCAAATTTTTATTTTGGTTTATGTCGCGTAGTTTTTGTGTTAAAAACAAAAATGTCAAAAAAATACCGTTAACCACCAAACCCCCTGTTCTGAGATAGGGTATCTCAGAAGTTTGTTTAGAAAAATCAGAAATAATTATAGGATAATAAATGTTTATCTATTTTGTACAGGGAAATAAAATAAATATCATTTTATGTAGTACCTACACTTTTTTAGAAATCTTAAAAAAAAAACTCATCAAACAAAATATTTTGTTTTGCGGTTTGGTATTTTTACGGTTACTATCTGAGGTGTTAGAGTATATAGTATAGTATTATAATTTTAATACGTCCAAAGATGGTATGGAGCCCATGATGCGATTCAACTTGCACTTCACTGGTTTTTATTTCTATCTGAGGTGTTAAACGACGTAAAATAACTAAAGAAGGCATGAAACCCTCGGTGCGCTAGTCCGACTCGCACTTGACCAGTATTTTATTTTTATTTAAGCAAGACATTCGCCTAATGGTAATGGTAAGCGACACTGCTGCCTATAGATAGCTACATTCACTCAAACCATTAATTATTTAGTGTCTTGTGACCAGTACTTTTATTACTTTAGTGATTATTCAAATAAAATTACTCACATACAAATAATATAATTTATTTATTACTTAGAAAATCACTGGTATACCACCAGTGATTTTCTAAGTTTACTGGCTAATCATTCTTTGATAGAAAGAACCCTTAGAGCATTAGATGTTCTTAGAGAGTACCAGGATATAATAACACGGGAACACGTCTAGGCGCGCTGTCCCGTAGGTATGTGGTACACAAACTCGTATCCCGACACACACATGTAAACACACACAACACGGAGAATAATTATTCCTGTACCTGTTTCTTTCTAACGCATAACAAGTGCAATGTAAGAGCGAGACAGTACACCCACACGTGCGTTCATGGGTATGTGTTACCTTCAGGGATCGTATTGTATACGTAGGTTATTTAAGGTTATAATTAGAATTAATATGACGTATCTTTCTATACAATAATGTATTATAAATACGTACTTAATGTGTGACCAAAAGTATTTTTTTTGGTTCGGTGATGGGAATAAGTAATTACCATAGAACGAATGAATGATTTAATTACTTCTTAGTACGCACCTAGTTTCAAATTATTATTTTTTTGCTTTCGCTAGATAAGCGACACGGTGCAGTTTTGCCTACTTTTTTAAGGTCTTAACCTATCATCTTTAGCCGGAAGTCATCCATAGCTGATGAAGGCCACCCCTAAAAGGCCCTTGGAGATCTCAATTTAGTTAGGGGATGGGTTATATTATGTAAATAATTTGACACTGCAACCCGTCTTCTTATTTTTCCCTGTTTCGGCTCACCCAATGCGGCAATCGTTGTCACGTAACGTATGGTTTAGTGGTCAGGCAGAGAGAACCCGGAGACCGCTACTAAGACAGGTAGGTACCTAAGGGGGAAGTAGCAATAAAAGAATGGGAACTCAGGACTTACAATAACACTATAATCACAGATAATACGTTTACAGTTCTCTAAAGATAGGTACGCAGTTCGTTTCACCGGGTCGGGAACGCGGACACTTATTAGCGTAAGATCACGTAACTTGCTTGCAAAGATTCCTGGGCGCAGGAAAGCCTGGCGGCGTGCCTAGATGGCACAGCCGCAGCCAGGCCGTTAGACGCCGGCAGGTTCAGCACCGGCCTCAGTAAAGTCAGCCAGCAGGCTGGCCGATGAAAATGGGGTGCAGCAGCACCCGTAGATACGTGGCCTCTGGCGTAGATAATGGCCGATTCCGGCTCAAGACCTGGTTCAGCTCAGCCTCCGGTCTTGCGACTTCAGAGTCTCGACCCTCGACTCTAGGCTGTAGACCTCAGACCCAAGACTCTCCACTCTCCACACTCGTCTCCAGACCCCAGACTCCAGACTCACCTTAATTTCTCCTCTCTGCCACTTGACAGCTCCTTGTCTAAATTTAAATTTTTAAAATTAATTAAAAATAAATACAAATATTTAAAAAATGATGAGGTATGACAATGGAGGTTGATATATTATGAGGAATGAAATGAGTATGCTACATAGTACACCCAAAATAAGATGTTTGGGTACTATTCTTACCCAGGCACTCAAATTTAAGTTTGCATCATTTGTTTCACAAATAAAAATGAAACCCTTGGTCACGCCATAACCGGAGGGGTTATATATCTTAATAATAATAACCGCGCGCCAGTGAAGGGGTTATCTTGAGAAAAACATTACCGTTTTCATCCATCTTTTTTTAAGTTTTTTAATATTAGAAGGTTATTAATAATAATAACCCTAATGGTCCCTAACTGTTGGCCTTTTGGATAAGCTCAGAGTCACACAACGTGCTATGGAGAGAGCTATGCTCGGAGTTTCTTTGCGCGACAGAATCCGAAATGAGGAGATTCGCCGAAGAACCAAGGTCACCGACATAGCTCTTAAAATCTGCAAGTTGAAGTGGCAATGGGCAGGCCACATCGCTCGGCGAACCGATAACCGCTGGGGAAGAAAGGTTCTCGAGTGGCGACCACGAACCGGAAGACGCAGCGTAGGTAGGCCTCCCACTAGGTGGACAGACGACATTGTGCGCGTCGCAGGTAACCGGTGGATGCAAATAGCCAATTGTCGGTCATTGTGGCGTTCGAAGGGGGAGGCCTATGTTCAGCAGTGGACGTCTTCAGGCTGGTGATGATGATGATGAATAATAATAACACCAGCCCTTGTTTATGTCCCACTGTTGGGGCTGCCACATGATGAACGGGCTTAGGCCGTAGTAGTAGATGGTTCTTACGGAAAGAAAATTACGCCGGCGGAGCTGCACGGGAGATAAAAAACCTTCCTCGAGAAAATCTTGAAATGATTGTAAAAATCTCATCAAAATCTATTGTAGGGTAAAAGTGGGATAGTTGCCACACTTTTTGAAATTACTTTATATCTCTGTTATAAAAGCAAAATTCTTTACTTGTAATACGGGTAGGTACTTTGGTTTATTATCTTCAAACTTATGAAAGGAAAAACCATTATCTTTGATATTTCCAGAGTATTGGCGATTTTTGCGGACCTCTAAATTTTGGGGCATCTATCCCATATAGGGGATAATTGCCTTATCTATGTAAATTACGTTTATAGATGCCCCGCTGAAAAAAGAGGCCATCTATCCCGCAAAAACTTTGATTTCACCTTGCCTTTCCATGAAATTGTACAGAGACATGCAACACAGTCAACTTAGTGGTAGTTGTAGAGTCTTTCGAAAGATAAATAAAATAACATGTGGTCATCCGCCAAACTAGAGAAATTACAATCGAGGCAACTATACCACTGGGGCAACTATCCCACTTTTCCCCTATAACTAGACTACTATTGTAGAAAAAGTAAACGAACAAATAGTTATACGAAGAACGACTTACTATGTTGGGATTTAATCAAATATTTTTACTAAATTACAATTTTGCTATCGTTTTATTACAAAAGATATTCATAGCGTAGCAAAGGATTGTTATTTTACTTACACCAAAATAACATTTATATATTCCAATTCCAGATACAGTCGCAAGGCCATTACAAAGCCTCCGCTTAATAGGAAACTGTATAAAGTTGTTCAGAACGGCACTTTTACTGATGTATTTATTGACTTGTAAGCACTTCGCAGAAGTAAAAAGTTAAAGAAAAGCAATCTGTAACTCGTAAATCCACCAGCAACGAATCACTCAATCGTCAGTGCTTGTAATTCAATCTTTTTCTTCTTTTGAGGTCCAGTGATCCAATCAATCAATCTAAACAGTATTTACAAAGAAGTTATTTCTTTCCATATTTGACGCTATAGAAAGATCGGTCAATCGGCAAAATTTTCGAGACTCGGCTTACAAAGGCCTCCTCAGAAAGGAGGGATCGTAGTATAGTCGGTAGGTCTCCAAAAGAAAAACGCTGCTACCCGTATTTTTGTTTTCCCGTGGTAATCAAATAGAAAGACTCTAATGATTTCTGATACTTACGCGAATATTACACATTGAAATGAAACTAATTTTACGGATTATATCGCGGTTTATTTTTGATTTAAATTTCCCGACGTTTCGAATACTTTACAGCATTCATGGTCACGGGCGGACTGAGGTGGTAGCTGTCCATATGTCATAGTTGTCTTAGGGTACCCTCAGGTCTTCTAATTATTATTGTTAGTCCGATCTACGCAGAAAGAGCTTACAGTATAATAGTAGTATAATTAGAAGACCTGAGGGTACCCTAAGACAACTATGACATATGGACAGCTACCACCTCAGTCCGCCCGTGACCATGAATGCTGTAAAGTATTCGAAACGTCGGGAAATTAAAATCAAAAATAAACCGCGATATAATCCGTAAAATTAGTTTCATTTCAATAGAAAGACTCTGCTACTAGTCTTTTTATTTTCTCTTAGTCGCCTCCTACGATATCCAGCGGTAGGAAAGGGCGTGATTCTTATCCGGACACCCCACGGGCTATAGAATTCAGCTCACATTGGAACAATAACGGTAGATAGGTGATTATATATTAAATTTGCGCGGTCCAACCCCGGTCCAATCAAGCGATATATGGTGGACATCAATCGATATCAGTAAGACAAATGAAGCCCGTTTTCGGAGAGCACTACGTGACACTATTAAAGGCCACAGCACACCAAATGCGTAGACGTAAGCGCGACTAGCTTGTGCATGTATTATGTTGTTTGTAATGTCTGAAACTTTATAAGACACACATACTTCACGCTCACCGCTTGTGTGACCGTATACCTAGCCCGGTGTGTCAAGGGAGGGGGCACGACGACGTCACTACGACGTTGTGAGTTTGGTGTGCCATGGCCTTAATACTGTTTTCCCCTAAGGCTCTCGAAGTTCATAACCCGAGTAGTCATCCAGTATCACTTTTAAATATAGTAGTATTTTATCTGCCACTCAAAGTCAAAGTCAAAATATCTTTATGTATAGGTCCCACGGAGACAATTACACAAAAATCATTTTTACAAACTACTACCGGATCGTAACGCGTCCGCTACTGAGAAGATCCGGCAAGAAACTTGTCTTTTTCTGTCATATTTTTTTTAAAAACAGTTTTACATAAGTCAGCCTTAAAATTCTAAGCAGTTCAAGCCCACGCAGCTTTATCCTCCAGGTAATCCGACTGTTTCTTCTTGTCGTTTATTATAACTAGGTGGCTATGCCTTTGGAATACTTACACCTTTGATTATATATACGTCTAGATAGCGTGTTCGATGTTCAAACACTTGACAATATCAAGTACACCAAAACATCAAATTGGTCGACTTGGTTGTTTAGTGTCACTTGAACTGTACCGATGGTTTGTGCTCGCAAAAAAAAAAACATTATGCCGAATTGTGTAATCAAATCGTGAAAATATTAACTAAGTAAAATTAATAAAGATCCTAACTTAATTTTCCATTCATAAGTCTTAAGATTCTGTGAGGGATTATTATAAAAACTCGATTGTTTTTTACGACAATTTGTACATTGTCCGACTAGACTGGTGTGGCTAGGTAATAATGGGGGAATATATCTTAAGTCTGGGGTAATTTTTCTTTTGACAAAAATGAATTCAATGAAACTTAATACGTAGTTAGTGACCAAAACATGAAATAAATCAATTATAATATATTTTTTTTTTTGATAAATTAATTACGTTTATATAGGTAAGTACTTACAAGTATTTTTTCTTCCTGGTCATGAGGCAAATAAGACGTTCACCTGATGGTAAGGGACACGCCATTTAATTTAATTTAATTTCAATTCAATTCTTTTCAAATAAAATAAAATAAAAAAATAAAAATAAAATGAAATGAAATGAAATGAAATGAAATGAAATGAAATGAAATGAAATGAAATGAAATGAAATGAAATGAAATGAAATTAAATTAAATTAAATGAAATGAAATGAAATGAAATGAAATGAAATGAAATGAAATAATATATTTTATTCTATTCTATTCTATTCTATTCTATTCTATTCTATTCTATTCTATTCTATTCTATTCCATTCCATTCCATTCCATTCCATTCCATTCCATTCCATTCCATTCCATTCCATTCCATTCCATTCCATTCCATTCCATTCCATTCCATTCCATTCCATTCCATTCCATTCAATTCAATTCCATTCCATTCCATTCCATTCCATTCCATTCCATTCCATTCCATTCCATTCCATTCCATTCCATTCCATTCCATTCCATTCCATTCCATTCCATTCCATTCCATTCCATTCCATTCCATTCCATTCCATTCCATTCCATTCCATTCCATTCCATTCCATTCCATTCCATTCCATTCCATTCCATTCCATTCCATTCCATTCCATTCCATTCCATTCCATTCCATTCCATTCCATTCCATTCCATTCCATTCCATTCCATTCCATTCCATTCCATTCCATTCCATTCCATTCCATTCCATTCCATTCCATTCCATTCCATTCCATTCCATTCCATTCCATTCCATTCCATTCCATTCCATTCCATTCCATTCCATTCCATTCCATTCCATTCCATTCCATTCCATTCCATTCCATTCCATTCCATTCCATTCCATTCCATTCCATTCCATTCCATTCCATTCCATTCCATTCCATTCTATTCTATTCTATTCTATTCTATTTTATTTTATTTCGATAATGGCTATTTATGGGAAAAATATTTATAACTGGAGATCCCCAAACACGCACACAACCACAGATGACGCGAGTGTACAACGAGGCCTGCACGCACACATGAATAATGAGGTTGTTATGCTTATTAACGTAACGTTACAAGACTAATAGGTATCTAGACGTATATATAATCAAAGACTTACACGAGTAAACAAGACTGTTTCGTCTTTAAAGAAATTTTTGGTGTTTAATGGCCTCTCTTCTTGTCGGTGGTTATAATAAAATAATAATATATTCTGGGACAATCCACTCCCGGTCAACTGATCCCAAACTAGACAGAGCCTGTACTATGGAAATCAGACCACTAATACTTACATTTTTTTTTGTAAATACTTACTTATCATCCAGACACTCGGTGGGAATCGAACCCACGGCCTATCAGGTAGCAGCCAGGGTGTCTAACCGCTAGAGCAACAGGCCCGCCAAAGGTTAAGGTTACGGCGATGAATGATTTACGTTATATGTTCGATCACTGTTTGTTCTCAGTAAAGAGGACTATGAAATACTATAACATATTTACTCTGTCGGTTTGCTTTAAATATTTTTTATGTTAATATTCTGTCTTCCTCCAGATTCTAATGCCTACTGCATTAGAATCTGGAGGAAGGAGGCAAAGTAACACAGAATTTTTGGTTGCGAAGGCAACACTGCGGTGAAAGAATTTATTTGTTGTCTGCTTTGTTATTTCATAGTGCATTTAAGTTTTGATCAAAATCCAGTGGACAGCGTTATGTTTTTTTTATTAAATTAGTTTTTTGTTTATCTTCATGGGTAGTTTTTGGGTCACGGAAATTGTAACTTTTCAATATATCAACGCCTAAAACTAACTACTTCCAGAGCTACGTTGGTTACTTTAGTTCTACACGGATTTCCTCGTTTGGATATTGTGGCGCAGAGAGACTGCGGTTCATAGTTTTAATATGAGATGTATACCTATTAAATTAAAAATCACTATTATTAACAATAACAGGAGTAATACATAAAAACTTAAATATTTTTATCTACAAATATCAGGTAAAGTGTTGTTTCTGTGTGTTAACACGTCCGGTAAAACATGTCAATGTAGGTGGCCTATTGAACAACACACACTAGTGTTACCAAGTCTTTATTAACACTATGAAGACATCTTGTCCTAGCTTGGCGTACCTTTACTTTTCGCTTTTTACAGTCACCCAAGTCGCAGTCTTAAATTATAATGGATAAAGTTGAAATTTAGTTTGTAGATATTCAATTTACCTCTAGTGCATTTCTGCTAGCCTGGTACTCTTTAACGCACACACGTCGTCTCCCCGCAATTCTCAATCCAATATATCAAGGTCGTGTAGACTCACATGCAGCTGCCGTTGGTCTCTTTCATGCTTACAGTAAGTATACAGGTGCGACAAGGTAAAAGCATGTTGTTATGGGACTGTGACGACGTCTAGACGATGCGGACAACTTTTGCGGTCACTGTGCTTTCCTCGGAAATTCTTTAAATATCTTCGTTTATTGAATTGAAACTCAATAAGCCACTTTGTCTTATATTATATCTTTCATTTTATCTATTCGTTTATAAATAATACCTTTTTATGAATCAGATTTGTTTTAAATGTGATTGATTTTCAAGAATTATTTTGAAACTCGTACGTTACGAAAGCACCATTCATCAATACGAAATTTTTTAAATATTTTTGTAACGTGTGTAAAATGTGAAACGGACTAACAATGGTGTCCAATAAAAAATATCGCCCAGGAAAGCACGATTGCGCCATTTGTCGCTATAAAATTTTCACAAACGTAGCTTACTTCCTGTCATTTTGTTTTATCTTCGTCATTCAATAAGGTTTTATTTTTATTTTGAAGCTTACCCAATTGCAACAAACTCTAGCTACACTTTCTCTTGTTTTATTTTGCCATCGTTTTTTATTTTTGTTGTCTGCTGTTTACATTGTATTACAAGTCTATTGCCTGCAATTTTTTTTTTAATATTTTTCTTGATTGTATAGTATGATGATACTACCTGGACTTTCTAATCATTAAAATATTTATGATCGAAATTCCACAAATATATCATAATATTTTTCAAATAGTATTGGCTTAGTCAGTATAATTTAGTGTGCCTTCTAGTACCTATGTGTTTGTTTATTATTATTAGATAAGGATTTCCCGTTGACTTCTTTTCAAAAACCTTCCGATATCTCAAATTGTATCTCCATATTCTACTCTTATTGTCTCTTCTTCGATGACTATCAAATAGAATCAAAATTTTGATAATTTTCTATCCAAGGATGGACTTTGAGTTTCATAGAATAGAATACCCTTTATTTGCACACCAAAGTAAAACATACAGAAAACTTAGAAAATAACTTAGATTAGGTACAAATGGCGGTCTTATCGCTAATAGCGATTTCCAGACAACCAAACACACCCACGTAATACACGTGATCATCCACGTGATGTACCTAACTAACAACCTATTCTCACTTCAGCTTTAATCGTTTTTTGCTAGCTTTGAGAATAACAAAGCAGTTTATATAGTCAAAGCAGCTTGTACTGTGTAAGCTAGACAACATTATGATATTTGAGCTCATTTAGAATATGGTGTCATACGTATACCGTTGGTGCTATTTCGGTTCCTTCATCCGTCGCGTAATCGCCTTTTGTAGAATAATACGTAAATTAATGACGCTGGGGTCTTTGTTATTTTGTTCAACTCGTTTATTATAAATACTAAACATAGGTACTAAATATAACATAATAATAATAATACTAATTTGTTAAGAAGTTACCCGAGTATATTTTACCTCTTTTTAGAAAATTTGGTTTGTTCTAGATTTTTTATGCTAGTGCTAAACCGCAATTCCACCATTAATGGAAAGCAGCGATATAGTCGGGGTGGATAAAGTGTATGTAGGGGAAAGTGGTCACCCTTCGTACACTTTTTACATATTATTATTTTACTCTTTGATCAACTGTCAAAATTACCTAGTTTATGCACCTTCGTGTAACAAATATATCATAGTTAGTTACTAAAAACTTTGAAACTATTATGTCAGACGATTAAAGGGTTATAGCCATTTTTCTACGATAAGATATTTGTACGAACGCACCCCACAGGTGGGGTACTTCCATACAGCGAGTGGGGTACTTTCATACACCATGGGGTAGATTGACACAGGGTAATTAAAAAAAAGCCGATTAAACTCGATAACTTTATTAGATCACAAAGAATAATGTTTTTATCATAAAACTAACTTAATAATGTTTAACTTGACTTATAATTAATCAATTGTTCTTCCGTAAAAAAACGAAGAATAAAATATTTTACTTTTTGATAATTCTAAAATTTACTATCAGTCTGTAACAGATCTATAATCAATATGTGTGAGATCTTTGTAATAAATATTTGACAATTGAAACTTAAAGTAGGTATAATAAACATTTGGTTGTAACTTTAGAACTTATTGCACATTAAAATTAACTGCAAAAGTAAAAAGTCTAGCCATTCTAGGTGTAGAATTTGCTCGTGGCGGAGGATCAGGGAGGATCATGGTGATGCCACCAAAATAGAAAGTATGTATATCTTCTACACCAGGGTAATAGAATCGCCATGATGATCCCGGTTTCTTCCGAAGATAAGATACTTTCAGCTCTTCGGTTTGCGTACCTTTTTTTATATTTCCACACCATGATTCTGCAAGCAAATATTTTATAAAAGATTTACATAATAAAACTAAGCAGCTGAGCTAAATTAAAGGTTTCCGATCGATATACATAAAAAGTTCCCTAATTATAATATGTTTAAAATAATTTTTGACGTACCTACTGTATACATTTCATAATGAAATAAAATTTGATGTACTGGCGGTAAATAAGATATTAAGGGGGGAGCATTGGTATACGTACGAATGTGCCCCCTGCAGTACTGTCCGAATGTGCCCCAAACCTTACTCTAAAATTAAAATTACAATTTCATATAAATTCTAATTTAGTATGAGAAATATTACAATTAAAGCTCAAAATAAACAACAATAACATTAATTAATCATCACTATTTAGTCAAAAACATAAAAATTCTTCCTACAATTACAAACTAAACTTTAGTAAGTAAAATTACTCACCTCGCGTGGAAACACTTAACGTCTTATCAGCTCATATAGCGTGGCGCGACTGCCCCGAAGTTCCGTTAGTAACATGGTGGTCGGTATGTCTATGCACACAAGCAAAGGCGTGTTTGTGTGCCGTTTAGTTTTTCTTCTAGACTTACTGTACGAATGTGCCCCGCGTACGAAGGGTGACCACTTTCCCCTACTAGCCTTGAAAACAGACAAGTTATAAAAACGGAAAGCCTGATTTTAACCAAACTATTGGTTTTGAAAAATGTAAATATTTTAAACCTATGTATATTGATTGATAATAATTAATACGATATTTCAGCATTAGTTCTTATCCATCCGTATAATAATACTTATAAATTTAGAAGTTGGAATACTTTACAAAAAATCGAAATCGAAAATTACTTTTCACTATTGTGAAAAAGTAATTCTCGATTAGGAAATAATGCTGAAGAAAAGGCAGCAAAACCCAAAAGGGCGTGAGTTAGTACGTAAAGTAGTCAAACTTTACGAAAATTAAGTTCTCTTTAAGTGGTTATTAAAGGAGAGATGGTGTTGTGTATTAGTGTCTTTAACAGAAACGTCTCGTGATAAGTAATGGCTCATACCAAGGACTTACAGAGAATTAAAGAGAACCATTGTTGATTACTTAGAAAAATTAATGACATTTAAAAAACCGTAGATTTATAAAATCTTAAATCTAAGGTGATTCAACTCAAAAAGCAATACCCAATCTTGGAGGAGGATAGAATGATTCACAAAAACAGGTTTCAAGAAACATTTTGCATGCTTTGTTCCATTAAGAATCGATGGTTTGTAGACTTTGAAACAATAATTATTGAAGATGCTTTGTTTTTATTTCCGTCTAGTCGTCTTTGAAATCGTACGTTTGAAAAAAGTTTGGAAACGTTCCATCGATTATTTTACTTGCTCTGAACATAATAAGATTTTCCTATATCTTTTGTATAAATGATATTCTCCGCTACTTAATAAATAAGGTTGAAAATCCATTATTACTTTTATGGAAAACAAGCGTTTCTTGAAGTTACTTTTTATATTATGAGTTTGAAGTAAGATCACAATGTCATTATGGACTATCTTTATATATTGTTAGATGGATCGTCTGCGTGCATGACTTGACGTCCTTCAGAAAAAATCAAGTTCATTATGATTAGTTAATTCTTCCCAATCATAAATAGGTTTATGTAATTTATATACTTTTGGATTGTATATTTTACTAAGCTTCATTTTATCAGTAATATCGTCATTTGTTTGTTTAACCTTATAAATGCCTATATAAGTTACTTTAAAACTAAAAGAAGACTTAAGTCATTTTATAGCAGTAGCCGTTAACATGAAATTCCTCATTTTAAAATAAAACGATCACGTTACACCATAAAACCCAAACTTGGATTTGTTTGCAAAACAATTTTACGAGTCCACTTGATTCCGAGCAAGTTTGTGTATCTCACTCTCGTTCGCAACGTTAGAAAGGGACGGAGGATGCAATTTAAACAAACACATGCCGGGTGAAAGCTGAGAACGCGACCTCACACTTTCACTGAAAGATAACCTTGGATTATGAAACACGTAATGTGTTGTCATGTTGCTTATTCAATTCTCGTCTTTCATAATAAAAGAAACAATTTTCCTTAAACCAATGCAAATGTTTTCTGAAGAGAGACCCGAGATTTGCTATTGAAATTCCTCTGTTTTGAAGAGACGCGGAATCGTGGCGATATGCGGCTTCTAAGGAAAAGAGACATCAATAAGCATGGAATTTCCTTCAAGGGTGGCAAATTTTAATCTATCTACATTTCTCCCGGCTTTGAAACTTGATTTGACTATCGAGTAAAAACGAATCTCAACGCAGAACTGTGTGATCAAAGCGTTTTTGAAGTGGAAATCTCATACGCACGGCGTATTTTATACTTATGTAACACAAAGATAAGCAAAAGTAATTGTAGATAAGTAAAAAAATAATACCAGTTTTTTGGTGATTGTATTATGATAGAACAATACCTACTTACATGTTTTTAAATACAAATAACTTGTTAGAGGAAGCTTTACAATTCTTTTCTTGGTGGCTATAAATCGGGCCCGGTAACCACCGGAACGCACTTCGACAAAGTTGGATTCATTGTGCATGCCCTAGCCCTTACTCTGTTTCTGGCATGTCGAAGAGTTCCCTCAGGTACGCAACGATTGCGCCAGCTTGGAGCTGTGCATAATCATCTGGTGTAGGATAAGCTACTCCCGTTAATTATTTTGTAATTTTTTTTTACTGACTAAATAAAATAATATTTAAATTGGTTGCACTATTTGCACTGTCTCAAAAACAGGGTTAAACAAACAAACAAAGAAAACAACGGATTGATTTTTACAGCTGATTAAATTGATTGCTGTTTATAACAAACTGAATATGTCTGTTAATATGATAGGAAAAAAGAACTAAAAAATAGTAGAAAAAACGTTATTTAGAAGAATCTTTAGATTGTACGCTTAGTATTTTTATATTAATAATTATATTGCAAAAAAATTACATTTACATTACGAAACCACAGACAATTTTTAAATGCACTGTCCTTCAGTAACAACAAAGAAGCCCACATGTTCAAGCAGTGTTTATTGAATTTTGTGGACAATTATCTTGAAATGTCTAAAATTTCAAATTTGTAGAGGACTCAACTTAAGATGTTACCATTCCAGAGTCAACAACAAACAATGTGGTCTGATTGTCAACTTCACAGGCCATTGAATTTCAGTGGGGTATTTTAATGGAATCATTATTGACTCCAATTTGTGGTTTGTGTTGAAATACTATATGTATCAATTCTGTTTCATGAATAATTATGTTAATGAATCCATTGTGTATAAAATAAATAAAAACTATTCTACGTTAGTTATAAAATATAGATAGACTCAAAACCTAATTTAGTGGTTGCTCCAAAGCATAGACCTCACCTAAAATTCTCCGCTCACTTTTAGCTTTAGCTTATGGCATTCAGTCGGGTCAGCATTTCTTCCTTTGTCTCCCTTACTATCCTTTAGCAACCAATGGAACCCATTCATTATCTTTCCATCTATTATTTTCTAATCTACAGGTGTATTATGTTAGGTATCGATAAAAGTTATGTATCAACTTTGCCTAACTAATCAATTTAAAATTATAAGTATCGCAAATTACCATACCTACGTACTTAGTTTCAGAGACATTGTTGTGCAAATCGATATTGTTACTGGTTATTTAGTTATTCTTAATGCATATAGTGTCAATTGTGATCATTTTTACGGTCATTCAATTAGCAAAAAAAAACCTCCCAGAACAGGTCAAAATGTATGTATATAAGTTAGGTTCATTATGTGTGATTTAACACAATAATATAGAAGATGTATATTATTGTGTTAAATCACACATAATGAACCTAACTTATAACACCTTCGTAGGTGTCGACCATCAAGGTGAGAGCCCACAATAAACTATTCTACTTGACATTCCTGACACCGATCTGGTGCATCAATAACCGACCTTACCTGACAGGAAAACAGGGCATTGATGTCAACAAGGCCATAACGACATCAGCATAAATCATATCACGGTAGACAAAAAGTATTATATATTACTTTTATAATTTTGCTGGGTGTAGTGGCAGGTCGTTTTGCAGGAGGTCTGTGCTATCACGGGGTCTATATATTTCGTCGCGAAGTAGCAGTGTGTAAACATTGGCATGTTCCAGACTCAAGAGACTTAACGCCTAATGTCCCGAGTAGCAGTGCAATGCATATGCCTATGGGCTCACGAACCATTTGAGACTTATTGTTTTCGCGGAAGAAGCCTTCAATAGATCCAACCGAGGTATGTGGGATTCTTACCCTCTTAAAATTCTTGCGGCTGTCACATCAGCACATGTGAAAGGAACCTGAGTTCTTCGGTGAGATCAGCATCAGGTTTCCCTCAGTGCCTTGCACTTGATAATCTCGACGGGGCACGCATTATAGCTTCCGGTTCTCACGGGAATGGGGGCCACAGCCTCAAGCGCCCCACGTCCTCTTCGGAGTAGCCGACGTCTACACTCCAACCGCTCAGCAACTCAAAAGGGTCGCAAAGAGCTATTCGTTACCTGACTAAGTTAAATAAAAAATATTCCTAATTGACTAAAGCGCGCTTTTCGATTTATATGGATTTACAAAGCAGTGCGCTGCTATCGCACTGCAGCCGGGCTGCAATTTTAAATTCACTCTAAATGCTGATGTAGTCATTAATAACTTTAAGACCCTGGGAAAGGCAAATAGTTGCGCTGACAACAAAAATTACAAAACTGAGGTATTCCTCGGCCGTCAGTATGGGTCTTACAGTGCCGCATAGAGCAACTGAAATGATCTGCTCATACTGTGGGAGTCTTTACGTAGTTTTAGTTACAGCTACAGTCTTTCTATAGAGTTACACTGTAGGTACAGAAGGTAAATTTGTTCCAAGAGTGTATTGATCTCACACTTTCCTATTTCGAATTTGTAACTGCATCATCGTTAATCATCAGGTGGAATCGCCATCAAGCAGTAGTTTAAATGTTAGCTCATCTTCCGCACTTACAGATGTCAATTAGAGTTAATAATCATTATTCCAGTTTTTGAAATCGGGGTATTTCGGCACTCGCAGGCCAATGAATAATTTATACTCTGTTATCGTTAGAGAGTTAGAGATATCGATAAGGTCCAACAGTCGAAATAGGTTACAAAAATGGCTAAATTAAATGGCATTTGTAAGTGCAGCAGTTAATGTTAGAACTATAAAAAAAATTACGTTTGAATATTTGAAATAGGAAATTACAATTGCAGTGTCGTGTGGATCCAGTGAACTAGTATTTGAATCAAGAGTTATAGTAGTATACTAAACTACTGTCACTCAAAGAGCTCATTTAAAATTCATTGAGTTCGCTGGATAACTTTTGCTTATTCTTTAGAAGGGTTTTGGAAAAGGCTTATCATAGTTGAATTACTTTTATGATGAGTTTTGAGATAACTAAATCCCTTGAGATTCGTATCGGCTCTAAAACTTCAATAGTGGCTCATACCATCAAAAGTGTTCTAATAGGTTGGAATACATAATATTCACATTTATAAATAACTCCATCCTCATACACCAAGTTAGACCGAGACGCTCATCATCATCATCATCATCACCAGCCGGAAGACGTCCACTGCTGAACAAAGGCCTCCCCCTTAGACCGCCACAATGAACGACAATTTGCTATTTGCATCCACCGGTTGCCTGCAACGCGAACAATGTCGTCGGTCCACCTAGTGGGAGGCCTGCCTACGCTGCGTCTTCCGGTACGTGGTCGCCACTCGAGAACCTTTCTTCCCCAACGGTTATCGGTTCTTCGAGCGATGTGGCCTGCCCACTGCCACTTCAACTTGCATATTCTACGAGCTATGTTGGTAACCTTGGTTCTTCGGCGAATCTCCTCATTCCGGATTATGTCGGAGACGCTCATAGCCAGTTGTAACCACTGCTCGGTAAACGATCAGTTGGGTAAGCATCATTAGGCAAGGTCAGTCCTTAGATGGGGGTGACCGTTTAGTGGCATTTGAACTGAGCGTCTCCGTGCTTCGGAGGGCACGTTAAAAGTTGGTCCCGGCTGTTGTCATCTAGACAGCAGTCGTTAAGCTGAGTCAGAGGCCTAAGGGCAGCCTGAAAACTCTGACAATAGGTTGGCCACTAACCATACGACGAAAAAAAAAGTATAACAACATAACGTAAGTTGTCAGGACTAAACATAAATGGTACTTAGCTTAAAATTTAGTAAGCTTCTTTCTCAGGTCTCCACCTAATCTTGTTTAATCTACTTTTTAGGATGTTCAACGAAAATTATCTAATTTTATAACGTTATTATTACTAGTATCCAGGTAACCCAATCCAATGCTGTAGTAAAAAATCGAACTGACTCGTAAATAAGGCAACACATCGTAAGAAACAAATGATTTATATGTTATTTAATTTATTATGTACCTATAAGCATTTAACGAACGCATCCAACGCGTTAAATAAATTATTTTATTGATGCAAAAGAATATGTCTAAAATCTACCACGTACTTTAGCTGTATAACGCTATCTTTGAAACGGCTTCATTTGCTCATTTCAAAACAGATTGTTTTATTTTCTTTCTTCTCTTTTTTTATTTTATGTTACGTTGTTTTCCAGTTACAATAAAAAATATAAAAAATACACCGTTCCCAACCCACCTATCAGAATTTTATGGAGATAAAATAATTACAGGTTTTACAATGTGTATCTACAAGAAAGTATCTGAAAGTTTCTAAGTAGCATAGTTTAAAAAACGTCGACCAAAAAACTTAGTTATGCGGTTAGGTCTTTTTATTACCTGACGTTAGTGTTATATGAATAGCAAACTAACTTTTAGACGTCCAAAAAAGGTACGGAAGCCTCGTTGCGCGAGTCCGGCTCAAACTTGACCGTTTTCTTTTTGTTTGACAAAATTGACCTCGATACAAAAATAAACTTCAGACAGCGAAGGAAACGGATTGCGTGGGGTTTGACGTTAATCCTTAAACATTCCTCCCACGAACACACCCCACACCCCATGGTTATTTATCTATGGAAATAAGTCTTGTTGACATTTGTATAAATTTCAGATATATCTTCGGACAAAATTCATTAATAGCTTAAGAACTACAATAGGTTGATTGAAATAACCACTTAACTAATCGACGTGTGTTTTGCTATAATTGATAGAGTCGTAAAGTTTATAAAGTAAAGTCGTAAAGTCTTAAACACTAATAAGTATTATGTTTCACAGTTCGGTCCTTAGCAACTTATAATGTTTACTTATTGTAGTTATGCGTCCTTACTACTAGCCTTGCACGGAATGATTTAAAGTTTTTTTTTTTTTCATTTTTTTTTTTTTCGGGTACTTTAATATTTTGTCACCTCACCGCCTCATATAAGACGGCCCACCCGCAGTGTGTCTTCAATGTTTGTTTCCGTGCTCAAGCCTTCGCACGTCTCCAATCTAAAGCTCCAAGTGTATTTAGTATTAAATAAAAATAATTAAATTAGTATTAAAGAAAAAGTGAAAGTCAAGAACCGGACAACTGAGAGGTGACGCCGCGACGTCGGGACAACGGAGAGGTGCCGCCGCGGTGGTGACGTCGGACGACTCTTCGTCTTCGGGAAATGGATCGTCGTGCACTATTTAAATTGTGTTCGTACGAATCGAGCTTCCATACAGGGTCGTCTCACACGTACATAAAGAACACATTTACGGTTAACAGCGATACCCCACCAGCGGGTAGTTGTCGCCCCACCAGCGGGTTTGACTTTTTCGCTGTGTTCAGACGATGCGAGCTTCCAATACAACCGGGGTCGTCTCTGTCGTAGTGTTGAACACGTTAACCGTATAGTGCGTTACACAAAAGCGATGCACACTCCTGTAGTTGTTGTTTTCGCTGTGTTCATACGATGCGAGCTTCCAATACAATCGGGGTCGTCTCTGTCGTAGATAATGAACACGTCAGCTCTGCAGATGTGAGTATATATGTGAGTATTTACGGTTCATGCGATGCACACACCCAACATCGGGTAGCTGTTGCTTGCGCTGTGTTCATACGATGCGAGCTTCCAATACAATCTGGGTCGTCTCTGTCGTAAGATAATGAACAACTTTACAGTCATTGTGCAATACACAATGTTCATGTTAGGTCTTGCTGCTGGTATGTCAGTATGACATGTTTCTTTACGGTGCGTGTTTCCACACCGTGTCGTCTCATTTGTACAAACAATGTACATCATCATCATCATCACCAGCCGGAAGACGTCCACTGCTGAATATAGGCCTCCCCCTTACAATGTACATATGTACAGATAAACGCGATACGCATTCCTTATTGCGGGTAATTGTTGCAAACACTATTATGAAATGCATGCCGCCAACACATCTGGGAACATATAATCCGATCATAATCATCAGCCAGACAAAATCCACTGTTGAATATACGAAGACGTCCATCTTGGAACGTCACAATTAACTGTAATTTGCTACTACCATCCACCAGTTGCCTGGGATTCGTACAATATCGTCAGATATAATTCGATCTGTAGGTACTCCTAATTATCGGAATACGTCGTGCGCCACTGGACGAGATGAGTAAATAATTAAGAAGTTATAATAACAATACACTAATACCGGACCCGACCGACCGATTAATACCGACTAATGCCGGAGTTCCTCAGGGGTCCGTTCTCTCCGCAACTCTCTTCCTGCTGCATATTAACGATCTGCTGTTGCCCGGTATCTATGGGTATGCAGATGACAGCACTATTGTGGAGAGATATATGCCGAGTGCTCGGGCCAGTAAGGATGTTATCCAGTCTGAAAGAGTAGCCATGGTGGAGCGCGTGAATCTCACACTTCAGGCAGTCTCCGAACGGGGTGATGCCAATCTTGTGAGATTCAATGCCACCAAAACTCAAGCGTGTCTATTCACCGCGAAAAGGAGTCCGTTCACCTTGGCTCCTACTTTTCAGAATGTATCCTTGGAATACACGGACCGCCTTCAGTTGTTGGGAGTTGAAATTTCCTCAAACCTCAACTTTGGGCGGTTCATTGAGTCCAAAGCCAAGGTAGCTGCAAGGAAGCTAGGTGTCCTTTCAAAGGTCCGCCGGTACTTCACACCGGAGCAACTTTTGATGCTATATAAAGCACAAGTCCGGTCGTGTGTGGAGTACTGTAGTCACATATGGGCTGGTGCTGCTAAATGTCATCTTGCAGCTTTGGACTCAGTGGAGAGGCGTGCGACTGCAGTCAAGCACTAGCTTATAAGTGTTAAAAAAAAAAAAAAAAAACTAATATTTTTTCACAGTAGAATTAATAAGACTTCAAAACTTCGTAGTTCGTACTGCAAAGTGGTATCTAGCAGATCCGAGGCGGACTGGCCGCGGCGGGCTTTACCACAGGCTCGACGAGATCCTGGCCGGCCTACAGCCGGAGCATCCGTGAGCACCACCGTGGAGCTGCAGTAAGTAGCCTCTGAACTTATGGGACAGTACGCCGCGCCGCCGGCCGCCGGCCGCCTCCTACACTTATTATAAATACTTAGTTGAAAATAACTATTGATAAATCTGATCTAGAGAACAAAACAATCGTCATATTATTAATTCGTCGTTAATTTAGCTAAATGTATGACCTTGATGACTATATTTATGGTTTAACTTTATGAACAATATAGTTGCAATATTTGAATACTTATGACAAAATTGAGGACGAATTTTTTGTCCTACATAATTCTAGTTTCTAAATTTAATGGTCATAAAATATTGAATACTACATTAACTGTAGTAAATTCATAAAGTTCGATTTTTCCAAAAATAAATAATAATAATGAAGTAAAAGTATATACAGGGTGTTTCAAAAACCCTGTCCAAACACAGTTAGTCTTATTGTATTATCTTAACACGATCATTTTTACGTGATATTTTTTTAACTAAGGCATATATATATATATAAACCTATAAACAGCGTTTAAAAAAAAAAAACAAACAAAAAAAAAAAAAATTGAACTCTGTTCGAGCTTATCACTGTGTCATAATACAATTATATATTTATATAATCCACACAGTTAAAAAAAAAAAAAAAAAAAAACTTCCTGGCTGATCTTTGATGTTATTATTCAGAATCCATACGATTATATTCTTGTAATTTTTTGTTGGATATTTCATTTGGATCTTTCCTGATATATTTTATCTACCAGCGTTGTGAATATTCCTCTTATAAGTTTGATGTGCCTTTTAATGTGTAATAAACCATAAACAAGCTGTCTTGAGTAACTTATATGCTTTGTCTACAATAAAAACAAAACTATCTAGTTTACGCCCTCTATTCAATGTATTTTGCTTCTTAAGATTTTTGAGATTGACAATGACCATATCAGTATTTTTTACTACCTATTAATTTTAGTTGTTACTATATTTTTGGAGATAGGAACTATTCTTGAACTCAAATATATTAATCGTGTTTACTAGTACTTACTATTACCATCCCTTGGTAATAATAATAAAAATAATAAAAAAAAAACTGTTAGGTAATTTTCATTGTTTTTTTTTATGCCCTGGTTGCGGGTTCGATTCACATGCAAAACAGATTTGTCTGTGGTTAAATGTCCTCAGCGTTATTTGTCTATACAAAATATAAAAACATACCTTGGCGTATTTGTTTGTATAAGGTCCAGATATGAGTATCTTACCTCTGATTTTAACCGTGATTAATAAACCAAACGGAAGGTCTAAGGTTTTCTTTGATAAGTCTGTTCTAAACGCTATACATAATTATTTGCTTCATATATTTATATGAACACCAAACAATTATTTAGATATTTGTATTTTCCATATTTGTAATATGGAGACTTTAAGTGTTTTCCCTATATTTTTAAAACTACTGCAAAAAAAAAAAAGATTATAATAAAGAACTTAAATCCTTTTTGTAACAGTAATCGAGAACAATGACTAGATACATTTAAAATTACGTACGGTAATGACTGCATTAATTAAAGACTGTGACTGTTGTGTATATACCTACCTACCTTTATAGCACCTAAATGTACTAAATAAATAGCGATCACGACCATGATCTGCTTACAATCTTCTTTAAGTTATTAGCGCCTCCTGTACGGGCGGTATAGTTAGTATGAAATAATGAACTTTAAGTTCGATGTATGACTGTTGTAATATCCTTTTTAAGAGATAAAGTAACGGTCATAGACATTACAATCAGCTGACAGCTGATAGATACATATGAGGGTAGGTGACACAATAAATAACATTTGGAGGGTATATCTCCTCATCTACCCTCAACTTATAAAATGTGCAACAACCTACAAAAAAAAAAAGGAATAACTTTCAAAGTACAATTAATTAATCATAAAGATAAATTTTACTGTTATGAATGAAATACAAGTTTGTTCATGAATTACAAATTATTGCGTACCTATTGTCAAGGTGATATGTTCAGTAATGTTTTCTGTTGTGCACCGTGTTAATTAAATAATTAATTTAAGGTTTTTCTAACTATTCTATGTGGCCTGTGTGGCCTTTAGGAACATTTACGTTCACAAACTGATATTTTACTTACATTATTGATATATATATTTTATACATATATATATTTTTCGGTTATTGATTATACAAAATAATTACGAAAATAGACTTCAATTTCAGTCATTGTCTAATGGTGAGGTTATGCATATTTCCTTTGAAATATGTTTTATAAAGTGCATTTGCGCGTTTTTACAAGACAATGATTTATTGCCACTGTTGACAGGTTTTGAGGAGAGATTTTTCTCGATACGACTTATCTATTCTTAGGTGCTTAACCCTAATGTATAATTTTGCTTGCGGTTCCTCTGCAGTATTAATATTACGATAGGTCATTGAAGATAATCTACCATCCTCGACTGCGTCACCACTTTCCATCGGGTGGGACTGTGGTCAAACACTAGCTTATATTGAATAAAAAAAAAAAACTAAAAAAAAAAAACTTCTTTATTACGGACTTAATAAGTACTAAGTATGGATTTTACTGTTGGCTAAGTGTAATATTGTATTATTAGTGTTATAAAAGTCGTAAGGAGTTAGACTCTCTCTTTTGATATTTAAAACAAAAAGGAAAACCTAGTGCCTAATATTATGTGATGCTTTTACAGAGATTACAGAGATAAATGAATTTGGATTTTTAGGGCATAACTTGTATTACCTATTCCCCCAAATCATAATAGCTAACTATTCACATTTTATAGAACTAGACTCTAAACATCCTACAATAAGTAAACATTATAAGTTGCTAAGGACCGAACTGTGAAACATAATTAAGGATCAAACGAACTTACCCTTACGTGAAGTTCGATCATAATTATGTGAACAGTTCGGTCCTTAGCAACTTATATACTCCCCTCCCTTTTACACATCACCCGACCCAAGGATAAAATGTGAAACGTTTTTCCTACTCTAAACATAATGAAGACACACTGCGGGTGGGCCGTCTTATATGAGGCGGTGAGGTGACAAAATATTAAAATACCCGAAAAAAAAAAAAAGAAAAAAAAAAAAACTTTAAATCATTCCGTGCAAGGCTAGTAGTAAGGACGCATAACTACAATAAGTAAACATTATAAGTTGCTAAGGACCGAACTGTTCACATAATTATGATCGAACTTCACGTAAGGGTAAGTTCGTTTGATCCTTAATTATATTGCTTAATTATCGTCTACTTTTCGTCATGAATTTCTTCAATGCCGATTGAAGGAAGTAAGTGCATATAAGATTCTTTCACGCCTCTTTTTGCCATCTGTAGGCGACGCACCATAAACTTATTTTACACCGTATAGTTATAGATAGATATAGTAGATACATGTATGCACATTCGTTTGTAGAAACTTGTTTTTATGAATAAACGCCAGAGGGTGCTCGAGGAGCGGCAGTTGCGTAGACGATACCGCACATGCACCACGCTGCGCTCGAGTGCTCTCGGCTAACCTTATTCGCGATCTTGTTATTTCTCCTCATTCTATCGCCTACAATTAGGCTGATCCTTCGAACCAAATCCAACCAGTACTATGTTTAACACGCCACCACCCGGTAGAATCGTAGAAAGAAAAGTTCGCGACAAAATCAATGAGCGGTTAGAAAGCGCAACCGAACATGTGCTCGGAGATACCGCTGGTATCGATAAAAATAACGCGCTCGAAAGCAAGGTGAAAAGTATTTGTGCAGACGGAATGAGTAGTGGTGCCCTTGTGTACAAATCAGTGAAAAACGAGTCTGTTGCTATGTCGGCAAAGTCTACGTCGTCATCAAAACTACGGCGCAAGCAGCTCGAACTGGAAGCTGCCGAAGCCAAAGCAAAGATTCAGATGGACCTCATCCAAAAGAAACTGGAAGTAGAATTAGCTTTGGCTACATCGGAATGTCACGATAACGGCACCCGTGCATCACAAGGTCACTCAAGGGCGAGCGAGTCGAATGACAATGTGGATAAACGTTCTAATATTTACGACTGGATGGAACGCAGTAATGTGCAGCCGGCGACGGCAACAACAAAGTCGGAGGCAGCGCGGGCACCTAGTGTTGATAACGCTTGCGCGCAACCGGCACCGGCCCAGGGGCCAGCCGTCGACAGCATCCTCCAGCTAGCTCACACATTGAAGCACATGATGGTCACGTCCTCCACCAAGGATGAGGAACGTTTGCTTACCCGATTATCTACACCTCGAGAATTACCAATGTTCAGTGGAGACTGCATCGACTGGTTGCATTTTAGAAGTGCATATGAAGAATCTACCAGTGTCTGCCGTTTCACTGATTCTGAAAACTTGTGGAGACTGCGCAAAGCCCTCAAAGGTGAAGCTAAGGAGGCGGTAATGGACCTGCTCATCGGTAACACGTCACCGGCTATAATTATGGAAGCACTCGGACTGAGGTTTGGTCATTCTGATTTAATTATTCAACATTTGACATCACAAATGAGAAAGCTTCCTCCACTGTCTAATAATTACCAGCATGATTTGATTACTTTCTCAATGAAAATAAATAATTGTGTCGCAACCCTATACACATTAGAACAACACGATTATTTACGCAGTCCCGAGTTGTCAGCTGCTGTAATATCCAAGCTACCGAGTATATTGCTGAGTAAATGGACTGACTACGCTTATAGCAAACTAGCATCTAATACGCCTAAGCTTCAATTATTGGCTGCCTTCCTGAAGCGTGAAGCTGAAATGCTTTCTGTCGTCGGTATGTCTTATCCACGGGAGCCTAAGAGGCCGGAACCTTTTCCTATAAAGCGGAACAAGGAGGAATACCGCCCTAACGCCCGACCTGTATTTACCACACAAGCTAAAACTGACACTCACTTATGTACATATTGTAGAAAATCGGCTCATATGCTATCTGAATGCCGTGTATTTAAAAGGGCATTGCGGAAAGATCGCTGGAGACATGCGAAGTCGAAAGGCTTATGTTATGTTTGTTTACTTGAAAATAAACACAATCGAGATGAATGTCCAGCCCCCCTGTGCGATATCGACGGCTGTGGACTCGCTCATCATCGCCTACTTCACTATAGAAAGCCAAATGTATCGTTCACGCCATCAGCAGCCGCGGCGCTGCGAGAAGAAGACACCTTGCAATCGCCAGACAGCGAGTGGACTGCGTCGCGCGACGAGACGGTGGCGCACATCGCGACGCTTGGCGGCGGCTGTCCAGACGCAGCCGCATCCATCGCAGCCGCCACCAGCGCGGCGCCGCCGCCGCCACCGCCCGCCGCTGGTAGTGATGTGTTACTCAAAGTCGTCAAAGTGCGTCTCAGTGGCCCGAAAGGTATCGTGAGTACTTATGCTTTATTAGACGATGGTGCTACTATTTCTATGATCGATAAAGGTTTAGTTCACGAGCTAGGCCTTACGAATGTTCAGTCTAGTCCTATAAAATTTATTGATGCGTTTGGTATAGAAGTTTTTCAATCCGCTGCTCCTAAAATTTGTACTAAGATTAGTGGTTTTTATGAGAGTAAACAATTTGATGTAAACTTACGGCAGGTTGATCAATTACAATTACCTAAACAAGATTTTTCTATTGTAAACAACATTGAATGTAAACATTTACTGCATATAAAAGATTTTGTATGTAAACAATGTGTGGTGCCTCGCCTATTGATCGGCGAAGATAATTATTTTTTAATCGCGCCGTTAGAAATTTTGCATGGCAAGAAACAGGAGCCGTATGCTACGAGATGCCGATTAGGGTGGACCATTCATGGTTGCTATGGTCTCACTCACTCTTCCGTGAACGGTCACACTTTTCATCTCGCTCACACTGAGACATGCTCTCGGCCAGCTGACTACGACGAACTTAATGAACTTATTAAAACATCGTTCGAACTAGATGCCATTGGAGTTTCCACCTTAAAACGCGAAAATACGGCACATGCAAGAGCTGTGCGTATACTTGATGATACTGCGCGTCAGATCGGCAACCAATGGGAGGTAGGCTTGCCCTTTGTGAAGGATGAGTTTTCGATGCCGGACACTTATAATTACGCACGGTCTAGGTTATTAGGTACCTTTAGAAAATTTCAGGCAGACCATAGTTATGCTGATATCATAGATATCGCCAGGAAATGGAAAAGCTTTTCAGCCACGGCTATGCTCGGGTACTAGAGGACAATGAGCCGGAGCCTGGTCACGTGTGGTACTTGTCACATTTTGGAGTCCAGAACCCGAACAAACCTGATAAGCTGAGGTTAGTGTTTGACTGCGCAGGAAAGGTAAACGGAGTTTGCCTTAATGATTATTTACTTACGGGCCCTGATTTGTATAATTCCTTATTAGGAATTATGTTGCGATTCCGTGAGCGTAAAATAGTAATCATTGCAGACATTAAAGATTTTTTTGTACAAATTAAAATCCGACCAGAAGACCAACACGTCTTTCGATTTCTATGGAGGGACAAATCAGACGCGCCCATTAAGATTTGTGTTATGCAAAGTCTATTATTTGGAGCCACCTGTTCGCCTTTCATTGCACAGTATATTAAAAATAAAAACGCCTTTAAATATCAAGATTTATATCCCAAAGCGGTTGATGTAATTATCAATAGCCATTATATGGATGACTGCCTACATTCGTGTGATACGGATAGCCAGGCAATTAAGCTAGTTCAAGAGATAACATCCATTCATAAAGCAGGCGGATTTGAAATAACGCGTTGGTCGAGTAATAGCAAGGCATTATTGACATCTATCCCTTCCCCAGCGCTCGCGCCGACTGCAGTCGAGTTCAAACACGGAGCTACGAACACTACTGAGCGCACTCTAGGGTTGATGTGGCATCCAAACGATGATACCTTTAGTTTCAAAATTAATTTTGACCGCATTTCGCCTGGTATTTTGAATGGCTCGGAACCACCCACAAAGGCACAAATGCTAAGTATAATTATGTCTGTATATGATTTGCATGGTTTTCTTTCTCCTTTTATCATTAAAGGCAAAATCATTTTTCAAAATGTCCATCGCAGTGGAGTTGAATGGAATCACCACATCCAACCTGAGGAATACGCTCTGTGGCAGAGTTGGCTTAATGATTTAAAATGTTTACACTCGCTTCGCATTCCGCGACACTATTGCGATGCACACGAATGGGTCATATGTTATTCGGGCGCGAACTTAATGACAAAAGATTTAGGTAATTTAGATATAACTGATACCCAAATGCACATTTTCTGCGACGCTTCTATGAAGGCTTACGCGGCTGTTATTTATTGGCGATTAACACGATCTGACGGTTGTGTACTTATTTGTTTTGTTGCCAGTAAAAGTAGGGTTAGTCCGCTACGTCCATTGTCCGTGCCACGACTCGAACTGCAAGGTGCACTGTTAGCAGCGAGACTCGCAACCGCTGTACAGCGCGAACATAAACATATCCAGCCCTCTAAACGTTACTTTTGGACTGATTCCACTACCGTTTTACAGTGGATAAGAAGTGACCCTCGCAATTATAAGCCCTATGTAGCTCACCGCCTGGGTGAGATAGATGAACTTACCAAGTCATGCGAGTGGCGTCACGTACCCACCGGTGCGAACGCAGCGGACATAGCCACGCGCGAGGACGCTCCCCCGCTTGTTTACCCTAGTGATTGGTTTCGAGGACCGTCTTTCTTGGGTTACGCAGAAGACCAGTGGCCCAAAGACCTCAAACGTATTCAACCACTAGAGGAAACAATGTGTGAGGTTCGACCGGTCTATGTTGTTGTCGAAAACAACTCAGAATTATTTTTGCCAAATGAAAATAATATCTCGAGTTGGATAACACTTGTACGCGCCACAGCGAGAGTTTTGCTGTTCATTAGAAGATGTCAGCGCAAGGAATGCAAACTAGACATTCTTCTAATGAAGGAGGCAGAGGACCTACTGATGAAAAAATGTCAACACGACAGTTTCAGCACAGAACTGCCTTGTTTAAAACAAAATAAACCACTATTGTCAAACAGCCGTTTACTACAGCTGTCACCGTATTTGGATGAGTCTGGCATCTTACGTGTGAGCGGTCGTATTGACAAGGTTGCGGGCGTCGAGTATAATACTCGTCGGCCGGCCGTGTTGGACGGCCACCATAGAATCACGCGCTTGTTGGTGGAGCATTACCATAGGCAGGCGTTGCATGGCGCTAATGAGCTAGTCGTAAATAATTTACGGCAGCAGTATTGGATAATAAAGCTCAGGCCAACCGTTCGCACTGTTGCGGCGCACTGTTTATTTTGTCGTTACAGACGCGCTGCACCACAACCACAACGCATGGCTGACTTACCAGCAGCCAGGCTGCAGCACAACAGGCGACCTTTTACTTATTGTGGGGTGGACTTTTTCGGACCCCTCCCAGTGACCATCGGACGAAGAAAATTAAAACGGTATGGTATGCTCTTCACATGCCTGACCGTTCGAGCGATCCACATTGAGGTAACCGAGGACCTCACGGCTGATTCCACGATAATGGCCCTGCGGCGCATGGCAGCTCGTCGTGGCATGCCTCAAGTTATCATCTCAGATAACGGTACTAATTTGAGAGGCGCCGACGCAGAACTAAAAAAGAGCATAGCCGACCTTGACAAGGAGGCAGTCCGCGACGGTGGTGCGGTCCGTGGCGTCGAGTGGCGATTTATTCCACCAGGCGCACCTGAGATGGGAGGATCGTGGGAGAGGATGATTCGCACAGTTAAGTCCTCACTCAAAGTAATCCTTAAGGAACGCGCGCCCCATCCCGATACTCTACTCACCCTGTTAGCTGAGGTGGAGGCTCTGGTTAATAGCCGTCCTATAACTCACGTCTCCAATGACCCTAACTACCCGGAAGCCCTGACGCCTAATCATTTTTTGATCGGTGCCCCTTCTTCAGGACCGCATTTCGGCAAGTACGATGAGTCTGATCTGTGGCTTAGAAAACGTTGGCGTGTAGCGCAGAGGCTTGCAGATATGTTCTGGAGTCGTTGGGTAAAGGAATATCTCCCGACTTTGCTTCCACGGCAGAAATGGAACCGCGAAGTAAGGTCATTGCAGATAGGTGATTACGTCATTCTTGTCGATCCTAACCTGGAGCGCAGCTGCTGGCGTCATGGAGTAGTGAGTGCGACCCATGCAGGCCAAGACGGACGTGTCCGTATTGTTGACGTGCGCACAAGCACGGGCGTACTGCGGCGGCCGGTCACGCGCGTCGCTCTGTTGTCACCTATAGAGAGTAGTGCTGTCTAGTTAGCACTAAGGAGGCAGGATGTAGGCGACGCACCATAAACTTATTTTACACCGTATAGTTATAGATAGATATAGTAGATACATGTATGCACATTCGTTTGTAGAAACTTGTTTTTATGAATAAACGCCAGAGGGTGCTCGAGGAGCGGCAGTTGCGTAGACGACACCGCACATGCACCACGCTGCGCTCGAGTGCTCTCGGCTAACCTTATTCGCGATCTTGTTATTTCTCCTCATTCTATCGCCTACACCATCTTTAATATAAATGAAAACTTTTGCTAACCAATATCGGAGACGCCTCATATTATAATTTGTATCCGACAGATCATTTTGTATTCAGAATCTAAATACATCTAAATACAACATTACAAGTTCGTATAGTGTAATCATGAAAGTAAATCATATGGAATCTCTAGGAGGTTCTTCATCAATCGGTTCTCTTAGTATTTACGATATGATCTGTGAATACTTATGAACAAGAAATATGTGAACAAAATCCCAAAATCCAAGTCCCAGTGACTTGGATTCTGTTTACGGTAATAATATAGACGAGTAACTAAAATATTGAACTGGATCCTAATAATAATTCTCGTTATCATACAGAAAAACCAATCCAATAATAATAATAATAATATTCTGGGACAATCCACACACGGTCATCTGATCCCAAACTAGGCACAGCCTGTACTATGGAAACCAGACAACTGATTCTAATACTTATATACTTTTTTTTTGTAAATACATACTTATATAGATAAAACACCCAGACACTTGGTGGGAATCGAACCCACGACCTATTGGTCAGCGGATAAGGTGTCTAACCACTAGACCAACAGGCCCGCCAAATCCAATCCGATATTCTTTTCAATTAAATTGGCTAATTAATGAAGAGATCACAAACGATCACGATAATGAAATACAGTTTCTGCACTCTTCGTTTACTCTTATAGTCCGATAACACGCAAAATGTACAAACAGACAACTTAATAAAAATCAAATGCTTTGTATCCATGGATAATTTTCTGATAATAGCTGGTGGTAGATTTAACGTTGACAAATAACCATACAGGTTTGTGCGTGCCATTTTACCCACAATCAATTCTGCACTCTCCGGATCGTGAGTATTTGCGAGTCAAATATTGTGTTACGTAAACATCGGTGTAAAATTCGATGCGTGTAAACAACCAGATGATTAACCTATTTCTTTCATTTATTCTTATATTGTGCGCTAAACCTCGTTGTGTTGATTGCTATGTTTAGATATTTATTCGTTTATAAGAAATTTTCTTTTATAGTAAAATTTTTTACCTTAACTTTTTAAACTGCACCCGACTTTAGATGGATTCTTCCGATTTAAATACTTTAAATTAGAAAGGTACAAAACTACTGAACATACTACAACTGAAGAACATTCTAGTCACCGTTGGGATTCGTTTCAAATAGCGAACTATTCACATCTAAGTTTAAATTACGGAACTTTATCTGGACTAAGGCGCAAGCCTTGAGCAAATTCCTTGATTTATACTAGTAACTAGATACTATTTGTATTTAAAATAGCGGACTTTAGGGCAAGTTAATAGACATAGATTATTCAAATAACGAAATTACTAACTAAAAATCTCGGAAATTAAAAAAAGGACATAAGATTATTGCATAAACTACCTCATTAAAGCATAGTTGTAGTTTAAATTTCCTAGCCTATCTGTAAACAGGTTGATCTCAATAACATATTGTCTAAGAATTTCTCAATATTCAACAGGGTATCAACTTAAACTATTACTCCCAAATCTTAAACCAGCCCTTTTCTTGTTACAGTATCATCATTCGGGCAGGGTGGTGTACCCAGTTTCCTCCCCTCTATCATGCATGTGGAGAGGAACTGGTACGTGACTTCATCGGATCCAATCGGAGCCTTCGTCACCCGGGTGTACCGGGAGAACCAGGGGAACGAGCCGGTCACGTTTGGGTTGGAGACCACGGGCCCGCCGGCACCGTTTGCCATCGACCCTCGGACTGGAGTCGTCACTGTAAATGATACGTTGGCTGATAAGGTAAGGCTAATGTGCACAAAATATACCTATACCATCGCTGTGCATAACTTTGAAGCAAATGACAATGACAATCATAATAATGTTAGAACTTTATTTCTTGCATGTAGTTTTCATATTTTGTTTGCCTGATAGTGTTGGGATACCAAACATTCATTCTCACGCGAAAATGGGGTATTTTTGCGATATGTCCATATCGAAAGCATCGTTTACAGAAAAGCGAAAACTAAGATGTAATCGGTTAATCATTCTCTGAGATAATTAAATGAAATCATAATGATGGCTCTGCTAGGTTGATTTAAAAATGCAATTAGTATACATCTCAAAGTAAAGGGGGGATTTTCTGCTAAAGTTAAGTGCTAAAGTTGAGTAGCTCAAAGGTACGCGTCCATTGCCGTGAGTGTGGTGCGTCCAACGCGGGCCAATGAATGCTTACTTTTATGTGATATCTATAACTATACTTTTCTATTAATTAAAACACTTACTGATAAGATAAAATGAGATGGGTAACCATCTACTTTTTTCTTAGTCTGGTCTTTGTTGAACGGTCAATGTTTTAAAAGCTACCACTGGATTACAACGCAGCCTCAACTGAGAAGATCCAGCAAGAAAATCAGCGGGCTTGTCATTTTTAAACAGTGTTTGTCTTGTTACAACTAGATCAGCATTAGCGACAGTGTGTCCTGCTGTTCAAAAGATCAATGAAATAAAAAATATGACGAAAATACAACAAACTAAAAGACAAAAGGATAGTAGTTGGACCAGTCCCCCAAGCACCACCCGCCGCACACATTCGAGCAGCAGCCATCACTCGCCTCAATCATATTGAAGGGAAGGGGGTGACCCGCCAGACGAAGCCGCCACAAGCAAAGACTTTTCGATGGCGAACATGACCGATCCACAATCACAGTGGCTCACGTTTAACATTTAACTTCTGCTGTTTAGCTGTGCATCGTCAGGCAAGACACAAAGCACTTTAACATACAACTTTTATCACAAGTCGTCTGAGTTAAATACACATCAAGAAGATTAATTCACAAGCTCAAGTGAATAGCAGAACGTAAATAAAGCTTCCGCCAACTTATATTAGTTACAAAATTATGAAAATTTTATCTTTGTTTTCCAGGAAAACCGTTCATTCTCGTTATGGGTGACAGCAAATGATGGCTCTATCCCACAGCGGACTGAAGTCTACGCCACAATAATGGACAGATCCGGCCAAAGACCCAAATTACCTCACCCCCCGCCACTCACATTTCCGTCCTACCAAAATAGACCTCAGCAACAAAAACCATTGAGAACTACGCAAAGCACCACCAAAGCAATACAAGAATACTTCGATACAACTGTACCTGAACCAACCACAACAATAACAACTCTAAATCCACCGATAGTATCAGAAGTAGACCCAAAACCTAGCAATGTTCAGGATGATAAAAATAAAACTACTGGTCCTTCAGAAGTGAACCCCACAAGTAGTGAAGTATCTTTAACTGTGATACCACTGGTAGCAATAGCTGGACTCATTGTGATTGTAGCGGCTGTGATACTGTTTGTTTGTAAAAAGAATAACACGCAAAAAAAGGATAGCAAAAAAGATGACATGGTGAGTTCAATAGAATTTACTTTACACTAAATAATCACAGTTTAACTTTATTAATTAACAGGCTTTAAAGATGTCTGAATAGAGCTAATTAATAACACAATTTATTGTCTTACAATGTAACTTTAAACTAGTTACATGAGCAAAATTTAACCAAAACAAGTTTTAACATAGAGTCGCTTAAATCTGAGTGCCGAAGTCATTAAAATTGAATTGTTGAACATTTGCGTGAAAACATAAATACATTAATTCAACTACGTTGAGGTACCTTATTAATATTCTTACAATGTATTTATTAATAAGCTAAAGCAATAGAAATTGGTTAAGGGTTCTTATATGATTTCTAGACTTGAACAAAGGAAAATATATATACAACAAATTCTTAATATGCCCTGCGATTATTATTTATTGAACCATAAAGCTGATATTTTCCAGTTCATTATCCTCTGCATATTCATCATTCATATATTTCATTGCTTTTCATGTCCATTTATCATTTCATCGTATACCGATATCTTTCAAGTAATCCATTGTTTGCAGAGCAAAGACTCAAGTGGTATCGTTCTTCAAGACGCGTCTTTCAACGTGTGGGACCGCCCGAGAGCATACTCCAATAGATATGAATCCTGGGACAACGGTCACTTGCAGGTCAGTCTGGACCTTTGTTTCATGGTTCCCTGATTCTTTTGAATTCAGACTTCTAGCGTCAATTTCACTTTCATTTCCATTTTTTTTACTTGAATACTTTTGTTTATGAAAATACCTATCACATAATTTTCGTAAAGACTTATTTCAATTATATTGCGGGCAGGCCTTATGCCGAGCAAGACTTCAATCTTTTTGATAATTAGATGCAAAAACAATTTTTTGAAACTATTACGCGATGGCTTAGTTTAGAACCAAAATAATATAGTGCTTTAACAATTTATGTAATTTTTAATTTAAAAAGCTTCAATTATATGGTATTATACTACATACACCAACGCTTATCAATTTTAGTTATCTGAAGAAACTTCAATATCCAAGGAAGATGAACCGCCGGATAAATGGGAATTCCCTCGACATAAGTTAAGAATATTCAACATTGTTGGAGAGGGCGCATTCGGTCAGGTGTGGAGAGCGCAAGCCATCGACATCGCTGGTGAGTATCCTTGGATATTGGAAGACTAAGAGTTGTACCCAAGGTCCGTAACTCAATGTGTAATGTCAATACATCGTCGATTTATTATTATTATTATTAATAGGTAGTAAACTAGTTTACGACAAAAACAGTCGAAAAAAAACAGTTCGTTCATTTAACGCCAACCCCTAGTGTAAAGAGGTATCCGGTCAAATTACCGGTCTCAAGTGACTAAATAACTAACATGTCTCGGGTGAAAGTGGCTATGCTGTACCGTTTCCCACAGATGTCTCGCTTACCATCAGGCATACGTCTTGGGTACACTGTGGTTTGTAGGGCATCGTGTTGATAAAACAAAGACATTTCACATCCACTTTACTTTACAAAACAAAGAATCTCTACCACGACATGAAAAATCGCGTATTATTTGTGTTGACATGAAAAGAAGAATACAAAGAAAATGACATATTTTAATATCATAAAAGTCTGTACGAACTAGACCCTTGAAATTCCCAAAAGTACCCAAAAGTTGGGGATAACTAGTTAAATTGTATTTGAGATTCGTTGCTTTGAAACACAATAAAAATAAACATTTTCTCAGTACTCGGAAATATACTGAAGTACATTATATCAAAGTATATAGAACCCAAATACACTTAGAAGTTTCATTTTTCCGAAAAATATTTGTTCAGATAATTAAGTGTAATAAAAATAAACACAACTACTGTACTGAATAGCGAGAGAGCTAATAATAAATATTGAGTTAATTAAAAGGAAATGGAACATAAATATCTGATCAGAATTGGAGCAGTATACAATGTAAACACATCCACAAATTGTATTTAACAGACATAAAAAAGGTGGAGGTTCTCAATGCATCTGTATTTAATAGAACTATGACAACAAAGAAAACCAAGGGAAGAGAGTGACTGATTACTAAGAAAGATGTAGTTTGAATAAGTCGGTTTTTTTTTGGTACGTATTACCCGGGGAAAAGTGCAATTCCCATTATGTATTAACTCAGACTACGCCCTTGTTAGTAATCAATCACTTTTTTCCCTCGGTGAATAATGTACTCTACTATCACATAATATATTATGTAATTGTACAGCTAAAAGTTAGATTGTAGATCCAGATCAGATTTATTGTGGCAGTCATTCTGATAAGTTTATCAGTAAGGTAAATCATTTGTGAATGTTTTTGATAAGAACTGTTAATATAACGATTATGAAATAAAATAACTTTAAAATTACCGATTCAAATCAAAATATTATGCAGCTGTTTTTCAATCCCTAGATAAATAACACTGAAAAGTAACAAACTTTTCTTTGTATTCAAGTTCTTCGTACTCGGTCTGACTTCATGTTCAGCGAGTTTATTATTACGACAACTACTAGGAACCATATTGATTGGAACAACAAGCCGTTCTCCATAATTAAAAAGTTTTTAAAGATCATGTTGCCATATTTTACGTAGAAGCACCACTCAACAAACTTTATTTTTTTGTATTAGCTATCGAATTCCTCTAGCATTGTTCTAGCTTTAATTAAGGGGGTAAGGACGGTGAATTCACAAAGGATAATTTTAACGAGTTATTTATCTCGATTATTAAACGTAACCGCGATTGAGTTACCATTAATTAAGTTATTTCAGTTCGATGTAAAGTAAATTTCATTACACTGAACAGGTCAATGTACAGAAAGCAATCACAATTTCCAGTAATCGTTCTTAATTGCTATTTTATTGTTCAGTTACATCATGTATTTGTTTATTTATTACAAGGTTGCATTGGAAAAAAGACAGTATTCCAATGAAGTTAAAAACTATTTCTTTGTCTTCTTCATCGTTTAGTATTTTATTTTATTGCATTAAGTCAAAGTTAGTTAAATAAAATCCCGTGGCGTATCTGGTTAGCTAGATACAGTTCTTTCTGAATGAACGGTCTTTAAAAGTTGTTGTCGACGGTGTCTCATCAGAGCTACTGAAGGCCTGCAAGTAAGTTCGAGCCTTCCTAGAAATTCTTTACATTTTAGCACGTCAACTGTAAATACAGTCCATTCGATTTTTCATTTTTTTGACCCGCATTTATATTTAGCGCGATAATTTTTTGAATAGCAAGGTCTCTCAAGGGTTCATTTTTTTCTGCAACACTTTTCTTGTTGCATACCAAAGAATTGTTTATGCTCGGTGTCTATGGGTATGCAGACGACAGCACTGTTGTGGATCTATCCAGTGCTCAGACTAGTGGATGTTATCCAATCTGAAAGAAAGAGTAATCTTTAGGATCGGCAACGCGTTAGTGATCTTTCTGGTGTTCCTAGCGTTTATAGGCTGCGGTGACTGCTTACCATCAGGCGCGCCAAATGTTTGTTTTCTACCTTGGTTGTATAAAAAAACAAAGACAATGGTAAAGCATGCGAGTCTTACTCTTCTGGTAGTCCCCGCATGAGGCGAAGGCGAGAGATGAGATGATTGTGAGATTCAACACTGCCAAAACACTGTATGTCTGTTTACCATTAAAATGGGACCGTACACTTTGGCTCTTACTTTTTAGAATATACCCTTGCAATACACCGAGAGGCTTCAGTTGTTGGGGGTAATTTTTTTCTAATCTTTAGTATGGGTGGTTCATTGAGTCCAAAGCCAAGGCAGCTAGATGTTTTTGCGAAGTTCCGCCGGTACTTCATGTTCTTTCCACCATTCCGCGCGGTCACGATTTACGTGATAGTATGTAAATAGTTTGGTATCTTTTTAATACAAATGATAAATGTACATATCTATTACTATTTGTAAATAAAATAAATAATTAATTTCATACAATAGTTACATCTAGACTTAAAAAAGTATAAAATAATTTAAATATTATTGAAGTTGATGTTGACGTACCTACTGTGTATATTAATTTAGCACCAACTTCAATAATATTTAAATTATTTTATACTTTTTAGTGTTACTGAAGTCGGTTAAATATTATTTTATTCTTTTTAGTGATATATTCATACATAAAGATTGAACCATCGAAGACGGTAAATTTATCTAGGTAGGTTATGACCACATAGTCATCTACATAATTTTTTACATTATTCATGTTTCTTAAGGAACAAATTATCCGATCGTAATTAAATTTGCATGGAATCAATCTAAGAAAGAATCATCGAAATCGGTTCATATTTGTCAGAGATAATGTAATAGAAGAGAACATAAATAATATGGTTTTTACCATATAAATTCCTCCGCATCAGTTATCCAGTTGTGCTAAAATTTATACAGATTCATTACAGAAGTTCCTTCTTTCGAATAAAAAAGAATCATTAAAATTGGTAAATATTATCCAGAGTTATGACCATTTTTGTCCTTAAAAAGCGATAAAAACATCGTCTTCATTATTCCTACAATTTTTTCTGAGTCGCTATTCTTGTTTTATTCAGGAACTACTTATACGTAATATTTTTTTATGGGACCCAATCAGTGGAGCCGCCTATCCGTACAAGAAAGAATTTTTCAAATCGGTTCATAATTGCCAGAGTTATGCGCGATCATACTCGTACATAGAAAAAAAAATATACAGACGAATTGAGAACCTCCCTCCTTTTTTGAAGTTGGTTAATAATTATATTGGTATATTTATGGATAGTTGCCGTAATCCGCGTAGTAGCGTGAAGTGAAGCACCCACACAAACCAACTCAATAAATGTATTTTATTTCATTAGATAGAACATCACTTTTACGACTTTCGTAATATTGTTCAATTAGGTTTGTAAGCGAAATTGCTGCGGGCTTGTTTGTTAAATACCAGCCATTTATTACACATGCGATTACACTAACGGGTTGTGTAAAACTAAAGGTAAAACTTTGTGTATATTAATACCAGCTTAGTGTTTATACACAAATAATGTTCTCTATTTTATCTGAATAATAAATTTAATGAGGTACTTAGGATTGTGTAGTACCCGGTAAGCAAGAACTTACTTAAGAGTACGACTATACGTTACCGGGGCCCGTCATATAAAGTGGGATGAGCACACTGTGGGATTTTAGTCATAGTAGTAATAGCCCGACATAACACACACTGCTACCCCACTCGTGGCGGTGCTGGTATCCATGAGGATTTCCCCACGTAAAAAAGGCGTCACGACCAGTGGACCGAGCTGAAAAGTATGTGTGTGGTATAGTAACTAAATAGTTCCCATATGAGATACAACACTACAGGTAACTAAATAGTTACCTGTAGTGTTGTATCTCATATGGGTTTAAGAAAGCCACGCTGTTAAATACCAGGCTCCTCGGCTCTAGTAGAATTAACAAGTATGTATAAGTCCTATTTTAGGGGTTTTATAAATTGACCTGTGTGATGTTTTACTGGAGACAATATGCTTTATAGGCGGGTGGTCTGTTTAACTCTTCCTCTCTAGTTTACTTCAATTTTACTAATTAAAATTGTTGCGGGTCTCCAGAAAATTTAGCGTTTCCCGACGACTTTCTTCCTCTGGAAAAGATATACTTTCAGAGGTCCTTGGCCCTGAATTGTTAATAAGCTAGTGTGTTTTTTATTCACGACTAAATCATCACTTACCATTAGGTGCGACTTTGATACTTGGTGTGGTACTTGCCTTTTTTATATTCTCGCGGGCGTCAGTCAGTCAGTTCCCGTGACCTGTCCTCTAAAACCTCCGCGGCTCTCGCATTGGCACATGAGAGATTCCTCTCTCATGTGCCAATGCGAGAGCCGCGCCCAAGTTTCCACATGGGCTCAATAATCCAGTGGGGTGGGATCTGCACCGAGTTTCTCAGTGCCTTGTCTTTGAACCCGACTCCAGAAGGCGCATTGTAGCCCAACGCCCACGGTGCGGTGCTCACAGGTACGGACACCAAACCCGCCGCCGTCCTCGTTTGGAGTCGCCGCCGTACTCAATGGACATTTAGGGCATGCACCATACTTGCCTTGCCAGTACTTAATATCGTAGGAAAAAAGTCGACGAAATAAAATACAACTAGGTGAAGGTTTATCTCTGTTAAAGAATAAGAATACATTACGTACTTACGTAGTATATTTATTTGACAAAAATTTAATGTGTGCTGGGAATAATTATTATAGGTTACTGATAGAAGCTTCAATAAAATTGCTAAATGTTTTCTAAACTTCACAGGCAAGAAAGGCGAACAAACTGTGGCTGTGAAAACGCTAAAAGAAAACGCGTCAGAAAAAGAGAAAATAGATTTACTGCAAGAGTTGCTGGTCATGAAGAATTTGGGGACACATCCGAACGTTGTACAGCTCATTGGTTGCTGTACTGAAAAGGTAAACAGGATATGATATAAGAATCATTTAGTTTAGAAATTATAGATATAAGGGTGTAGATAACAAAGGATCGACATAGCAAACAGAAACACTACAATATTATAGAACATTGAAAATAAATTAAAGGATTGCAAGTGCAGGCGTACCAGTATAAATCATAATAACGCGGTCGCCAGAAGTTTTATCATAATAATCAGTTCAAGCAAAACCATAAGTCTTATGCAATTTAAATTACCTAATATCGGTACCTGACGCCGATAACAAGTAAAACGTAGCTGGGATGGGCTTATAGGATAACATAGATACTCTGGGATTAACCAAATATTATTTGCAATGCAAAAGTGATGTTTCTACTTCATTAGCCAAATATTTTCATCAAATACTAGGTCTAGTCCTCTTTTAGTTGTCTCTATTTCACTCTGTTTTGGACAGTAAGTGTCCATTTTCAGCCCACCATCTTCCCTATGTCGTCATTATATTGCATTTGTGGCCATTATTTTGGTCTTTGGAGGATGATTGTCACATTCGTGCGGGGAAACCAAAGGAACTATAAAGACAATAAAGACAGAACTTTTTTAAGTTATGCAATATGTTGTTGTATCCTAGGAGCCCACCCTAGTCATCATGGAGTTCGTGAGTCTGGGGAAGCTTCAGCAGTTCCTCCGAGATTCGAGGGCTGAGCGGCACTACGGGAACACACACGGCGGTAGTCAGTTCCTGACCTCACAGGATCTTACGAAGTTTGCCTTCCAAGTCGCCAGAGGCATGGAGTTTCTTAGTTTACAAGGGGTAAGTTTTGAAATAAGTACTTAATGTATAAGATCAAACAAATTGCGAGCAAAATTCGCAAAAAATGAGAACATAAAATTGAGAGAAATATGGTCACTAAAGAATACTGGTACTGCTGAATAACATCTCTTGTGAAAATGATTTTATACAAATTATACGTTTTTATAGATTAATTGTTAAAAAGAGGCAGAAGACAGTAAGTAGGGTTTATACATACATAAACTATATAAACACAACACATACAAACACACAAATCACATGATCGTAAATTATCTCCATAAGACACCCTACACCACCCCACCACCACCCACCCACCTAGACACCTGTCCGCTAACCGATGGGTCGTGGGTTCGATTCCCACCAAGTTTCTGGGTGTTATTTATCTATTTAAGTATGTAATTACAAAAAAAAATGTATATAAGTATTAGTATCAGTTGTCTGGTTTCCATAGTACAGGCTCTGCCTAGTTTGGGATCAGATGACCGTGTGTGGCTTGTCCCAAGATATTATTATTATTTTATTATTATAAGACAACAATATTTTATTTTGTTTAGCTGTCTGCACTGCTCTGAACTGAATTTGAATCACAGTCTAGCCTGCACCATTAAATTTCATTGTTGTGTATTTGTAGTGTTTTAATGCATATAATAAATAGAGGGTTTATCCTCACTCAACAAACCATCGTCGTTTGTACTAAAAACAAAATAAAAAAGAAATATTAACTTTCCACTACATGTATTATTTGAAGTGCCTCTGGATTTTAGTTGAAAATACAACTTCAAGTATAAATTAAAATAAAATTTTGTATCCATTATTTTATTTGCTGTAGCTTCGCTGCAAAACCATTATGCATGTATTTATTATTTTGCAGTGTTATTCTTGCGAACATTTACGTAAATATATTTTTACGTGCGGGTGGGTAATTAAATGCCGATTAACGTAAAAGAAGATTTTTATTCCACGTACACTCACACTGTATACACACAAGGCACAGTAGTCCGAGTCGCACAGTACTTCACAATAGTCCAAAGTCGTCGCAAGGGTCGCTGGTATAATTCTCTTCGATCGCTTCCTTAAGATGTTTCCGCTGTCGCTTGTAAACACAAACTGTCTGGGCGCCTCTATGCGTCGGCTTATATACCTAAATTAACAGAGGGGTGGAAATCTCTCGAATGTACTCGTAAGTAGGTACCTATTCTATCGTTTTCGCGAAATACAATAGCGGCGCGACCTTCGAGAATAAACTAACAATATGCAGGGGCAGTGAACCGAGCGCGAGCGCGTAGGTAGGTACGTAAGTACTTGCCGAATTGGAGGGAACTACTTTCTATTAAGTATTTGAGATCTTTCGGTACGATTCGATATTAGACCTATAGACTAACAATGCGTCTTGAGATCATTGCAATTAAATAATAATTAACCGAGTAATTAACACTTTTGTGTCGCGGTCGTAACAATATGTACTATCGCGGACACGAACGGTGTACCTATCAGTTTTCAATCAAAATCGTTTGAACGATGTTACGTGCGCTTACCCCGCCCGCATGTATTTTGTGCCGGCACGTGCAAGCGATTGTCTTCCTAAACGTGATACACTACTTATGACCGCGAGAGTACATTGTACAATATGCCCGTTGGGTGTCCGGGTAAGAAACACCCAACGATTACCTCCTGTCGTGTGTCGTAAGCGACGAAGGGAAAACAAGAAGACTGACAGCAGCGTCTTTCTATTGAATTAACTACTACCAATGAGATTGGGCAACCCCTCCCAACTAAGGAATCAAAGAAAGGGTTTTTTTTGCAACCTGGTGTCAGAGATTTCAAGTTGCCCTTAGGCCTCTGACTTAGCTTAACGACTCCTGTCTAGATGCAATAGCCGGGACCAACTTTTAACGTGCTCTCCGAAGCATGGAGACGCCCAGTTCAAATGCCAATAAACGGTCACCCATCTAAGGACTGACCTTGCCTAACATTGCTTACCCAACTAATCGTTTACCGAATAGTGTATACCTATTTTGACTGATGATGACGATGATAATTCCTAACTAGCGAAATTGTCAACCTACCGAAACTTTCTAATAAGTAAACTGGTGAATTAGTGAAATTGACGAGTAAGGAAACTGACCAGTGGTACGCTAACTCTGTATCATTCATATATGATTCTAGTTTCATATTAATATAAATAAAGTGAAATAAAGCTGCCAATTTTGCGCCCTGTATAAAAGTGTAAAGTCATTAAGTTTGCTTCATTATAAAGTAATGTCACTTCGAGAGTGCTTCATTGCGAATTCAAATTAAACTTTGAACCATCATAGGCCTCGGAATATGATGAGTACAGGGAATAATTCAGCGAAAAACTTCAGTCAATAACTTTCATTCTAAATGTGACGAAATAAATTTGTTTGAAATAGGCTATTTTATCATAGTTATTTTTTTATTTCATTTACTTCTTTGCATAGTATATCGATGCTTCTTTGCGTTAAAAATATAAAATAGGGTGTTTTGAAGTGAAAACTTCTTTAGCATCGCGGCATCGTTGTGATTTGAAAGTCGATGAAACGAATAAGCGACAGTATTTTTTTTTAAGGTGACAGTATCTTTTTTTTAAGGTGACAGTATTTTATTTTATTTTTCACTTCTACCACGTGTGAATTGCACACATATTTTTTTTATTTATTATCCGTGTTTATAGTTAGTTTCAAACGAAGGAAACAATCAGGCTTAGTATTTATAACGGGTGTAAGGGACGTCGTACCGAAAACCGATACCAGGGATTCTGAACATCCTAGTGTTAATTTGTGTTTTTATTTTATTTTTATTTATTTATTTATTCTTTATTCACAAAAACAGTGCATAGGCAATTAATTAATAGGCAATTAACTATTATTATTTTAGAAAATTAGCAATGTAATTTAAAAATAAACATTATTCCGCATATATTCATTACATGCTCAAAAATTAATAAGTTAGTCATTTGTCATTTACCATATAAATGGTTACTGTAATGTTATTTGACGTCTTATAAATTTTTTTTCGGTACGATGTCCCTTACACCCTGTATGATGTCCGACGTATACAGTTTCTATATATACATATTTGAACTTCTATACTTAATAGATTTTTATAAATCTAAGTATATAATTGTTTATTCACTTTGGATATACACACATCAAAAGTGTCTAGGGATCAACATATATTTTTGCAATAACTTTTCTCCTGATTGATATTAATTAAAATTTTCTTTAAGGATTCATCAAATAAAGTGTTTTCGTTTGTCACAGTAACGATAAACCAAGTCACCTTTGCATTAATAAAGAAATTTGCCATTTTCCTAATAAAGGGATTTTTGACATTTGAACCACTAACACAAAAGTTCGAAAAAAAGACTGAAATAACAGTTTTCTTTAAAATTTTATTGGGTAACTTAAACAATTAATAATCCGTGTTTCTACCGCGAACACTAACAACACAAGAACATCGGTTTGGCATACTCAAAATGAGTTCATCCAAATCACGCTGTGGAATGGCCGCCCATGTTCGTTGCAACAACAAAAAAAGGTCTTCTTGCGACTGGATACCCTCCATATTCGGCAGAGCTCTTCTCTGTAGCATATCCCATGCATGCTCAATCGGGTTCAAGTCTGGCGACTGAGCAGGCCAGGGCAGGACATTGATGTTAGCTGCGGCGAGAGTCTGTCTTACAACTCTTGCGGTGTGCGGTCGTGCTTTATCATGCATTAACTGAAATAAGGGACCGATTTGCACTTGTAGAGGAACGATGACGTCTGATACAATCGTCTCAGCATAAATTTGAGCGTTGAGGTTGCCTCTGATCCAAATCAACTCAGTTCTTCCGCCGATCCAAATACCCGCCCATACCATGATGGTTCCACCACTATAAGGATGGACTTCCTGGCAGGATTTTAATCGCTGTTGGCGTCCAGGGGTTCTCCAGTGTCGTATACGTCTTGTATCCGGTCTCATACCAAAACGAGACTCATCAGAAAAGCACACGAAACGCCATTGTTCTTCTGCCCAATTTCTGTGTTCAAGAGCCCATTGATATCGAATCCTACGATTGTGCATTGCTATAGGTGGTACCCGTAGCGGTCTTCGGGAATGAAGGTTCACTTCATGCAAGCGGTTTCTGACTGTTTGGTCGCTAATTAAGTTCCCTGAAGAGTGATGAAGCCTCACGGCTAACATCATGGCAGTTATTGTTGGAGCTCTTCGAGTTAAGATTTGAATATATCGGTCTTGTCTCCGTGTGGTGCAGCGATACCGTCCTCCATGGCGCTCAGCCACGGTACCAGTGCTTCGGTAACGTGTCCAAAGTCGACTGATAACACTCTGACTTGTATTCAGAGCTAAAGCCACAGTACGTTGCCGGGAACCAGCTTCTATCATTCCCACGGCTCTGAGCATTTCTTCCCTGCTTAAATGACGTCGCCGCTCCATAATAACGTTGGTTTTAATCAGTAGTAGGGAAACAGTAGCACTAATAATGTCTTCAATGCGTTGTATGTTTTTATAGGGAAAATATTGACAGCTGATTTTCATCTTTTACTCGAATTTGATTCACAGTTCCTGATTCAAATTATGAAATGCACCAAAAAGGATCCATATAAATTTATAAAATCATAAATTTATTACAAAGCCACATCTCAATCTCAAGAAATCCGCTTAAAAATGCTTGATCCCTAGACTCTTTTGATGTGTGTAGTTTAAATTCGAACTAATTAAACACTATCAATCTAAGTAACTTCTTATAGACGTACCTACCTTTTCTTACAAAAATCAAACCAAATAAATTTATTCATTGCATATGCGGTAACAGCTCAGTGGGCGAGCGCTCGCCTTAGAAACAAGGTGCGCAGGTTCGTACCCCGGCTCGCACTTCTGATTTTTTAAATTAATCATGTGCGAATCGTCATTGTGCAATTGTTACTAGCTTTCGGTGAAGGAAAACATCGTGAATAAACCTGCATGTCTGAGAAAGCCTAAATAGCTCTCGAATGACGTGTGAAGTCCGCCAACCCACACTTGCCAGCGTGGTGGACTATGGCCTAAGCCCCCTCATCTTTAGGAAAGGCCCGTGCCCAGCAGTGGGACATAAACAAGGGCTGGTATTATTCTATAATTTATATTAATCAGAAAAAACATTGCCGTAGTAAAAGCGATCTTTTACACTCGCTTAACATGCTTAAACCTATAAAGGATAAATAAAATATATAAGCTACAAAAAGTAGGTACATAATAATTTAGTATACTTTGGTGAGCAAAATAAGGATAAAGGTAAACATGAATAACGTTATTAATGTAATTTGTAAACAGCATGTGTGCCTGAAACCTTTTCGTTTCAATTCATCAAAGCTAAAAGGCTGAGTAATATATTTTCATCAAATACCTACGTTTCGATGAAACGGCCCCTGGGAACCTAACTTAGCTCGTTTTAAATAAACCGTCGTAAAAAGGGAATATATATCAAGTTAACATCCGCAAACACCCGCTTCACAGCTTGTATGAAACATAAGAACTCGAAAAGCATAAAACGGTCTTAGGGATGACAGTAAAAAGGTAATAGCGTGAAGGATTGAAGGGAAGTGACATGTTATTATGTCGCTGGCTGTCGGTAAATTTTGGCAGATCCTGACGTACCTAAGTATTTTCAACCCTAAGACTGCCGTCAGGCAACATAATAGAAAAATCCATTCTGTGTCAGGTATTTGGCGTTCTATGTGTTTATACTAGCTGACCCGCGCAGCTCCGCCCGCGGTTTTATTAAATTTTACTCCCCTTTTCTTCCTCCTCCCTTGATTTATTACTCCCTCCATCTCTTTCTCTCTATCTTATAAGAAAAATATGATTCTATGCTCTCTCCCACCTCTCTCTTTCCCCCTCCCACTTGGGTCCCCGTCACACTCCCCCTCTTCCTCTCCCCGTTGTCCTCACTCTGAATCCCCCACTCTCTGTCCCCGTGGTGGGTTAGAAATCGAATCTACGACCTACTGGGATTACGGCCAACAATTTTTTTAAGTTTAAGTAGTTATTTAGAAATTCTGCAATTTTATTAACAACTAGCTGACCCGCGCAGCTCCGCCCGAGCTCTTTTTACGTTAATTAAACGTTTAATATTATACATTTGCATTGAATATATAACCTCCTTTTTAAAGTCAGTTAAAAACTGGGACCCACTTTTTACTTGCCCTCCATATTTAATCCCGTCTCCCAAGGGAACCGTGCTGAATTACGGGATAAAAAGTACCTATCTTGTCCCACCTCGTAGTATTAATACTACGAGGATTGAGTTAACTCAAATCATGCCAAGTTTCATTTGAATCCATTCAGAAGGTTCGGCGTGATGCGCGGCCATGATGCAGACAAACAGACAGACAAAATACAGTTTTGGCGTCAGTAGGTATTGGTTATACAATGCCCTCAAAAGATAATTTTCAAAATATCTTCAATGTACAGAATTGGACCTGTTACAGTTTTATTATAAGTATAGAAGATGATAGATATTTAATTTGATGAGTAATTGTTTATTAGTAACTTCATGGAAAGTCTGTGTTTTGCAAAGTTTCAGCCATATCATTATTTGACCAATTTTATTGTAAGCAAACAACATTTATTTATATAGGTCACATATATAATTTATATTCACACTGAAAATGGTGTGTTTTACTACTTCCTTATTTCGATATATCAAGTGTGACAAGCCCTAAATAAAAGAATATAAAAATGTTGTTGTTGAATACACAATATTTTTTTATTACCTGGGGTTTTGTATCCATAAGCATCGCGGTCGACGCGAGGCGTCCTTAAAACATTTTAATATTAGCTTTTAGTATAAGTCTCAGAATAGTTTTTTACTAAAGCCGTTTACAATACAAAACTGGAGGCCAATTCTTCGTGACCAGACATTGCAATAATGTAACATACTGTATTTAGTGTTGCTGAGAATTTCACAGGCTTAGTGCCAGTTAAAACCAGACAAGAACTGGTGTTGATGAGGAGAAACGAATTAGAAGTATTGATTATGAATTGAAATGAAACAAATTTTACAGATTATATCGCGGTTTATTTTTTATTTTAATATCCCGACGTTTTTAACATCATTCACGGTCACGGGCGAACATGCGATATACTCCGTAAAATTAATTTCACTTCAATGCGTAATATTTTCGTAAATATCAGAAATCTCTGTTTTGTAGTCTCTGTCTATTTTCCTATAAATACAATGCTTTCATATTTGTTTATATTATTGGTATATATTTAGTTATTTATTTATAATGAGATGCGAGGGCGGCCGCCCCGGCGGCCGCGAGCGGACTCTCGCGGCGCCGCGCGTTACAAGCGATACTGGTCTGTTACGTATTGTAGATAAAGTTTAAAATTCTTTCAAACTGAAAGTGCGCTGCCGGCCGCTGCCATCTTGGTGTGAATTGAACCTAACGCAGTGGTTACGTATTGTTTGTAAAACGAGATTGTAAAACGAATACACTAAGGCCTACCGCTCCCGAGCTTGCGCTTCCGTTTTATAGGCCTAATTTTCAGCGTTGCTAAGATACAAGTTACTCAATCATTCAATATCATATTCACAGATCATCCATAGAGATCTAGCAGCGAGGAATGTTCTCATCACTGAGGACAGGGTGTGCAAAGTTGCAGACTTTGGCTTCGCGAGAGATGTCGCAGACACGCATATATACGAGAGGAAGAGTGATGGACGACTTCCGATAAGGTGAGTTATGACTGAACTAGTGGCACGGTACAGTCGAGGACATTAATAAATGTGTATATACTTTGTGTAATTTGTAATAGTTACTTATTCGTTGGTGTAAATAACAACATTTTTGTGTTCTTTTTGCAAACTTAACATAATATTGGCATCGATTGTACCATAACATTCCGAAGAGCTAACAATAAAATTACTTATAATCAATAATAATAATGTCGTCCTGGCTGGTAGGACAACGCAAGTGCACTCTCTCTTCCTTTACTCTCACAATTCGGTGGGACAAATGATTGTGATGTTCAGGCGCATGACCGACTTTTTACAACCCCATCCGACGCATGCATCTTACTTTACAAACAAACAGGTGATCCCACTGCGCCACGGAGGCACCAATACTAATTGAATAGTAATATTAAAAATTCAAATAAATAAAATGAAAACCTTGTAAAATTGAAATAACTAATCCATATGAACAAATTCTTCAACTTATCACAGCGCACACATTGAAAAGTCTCTAATATCAACTTTACTAAGATACAAAACTCACATAGTGAGAGTAATATCAGCGTAGGAGTTAGGTACTCTGTTTGTTTCGACTTAGTAAGTTTATCGACTGAACTGTTTTACATAAAACATGATACTGAATTTCAATTTAGCGTAGTTTCAATACAGGGTTTAGAGTACGTATATTTTCTACAAGGCCAGAGTGAAGGCTTATAATTAACTAGAGCGCTTTATTAACGACGCGCGCGATGGCTGACTAGCACTTTTCATCGGATGGGATCTATCAATTACCACTTTATCTCTAATCGTAGTATTTTTTAATGGGACTAATCCCATCGCTCATTCCCACCACTGTGACTCCTATCAGCCAGCATCTACAGTGGTCACCAGTAAAGACACCCAGGTTTGTTTGGCCCTCGGCGAGTCCCGGGGAAACGCTAAATTGTCTGTAACACGCAACAAATTTAATTAGAAAAGTATATAGGAGGAGTTAGAAAAATATAAATTCCACTTCCCTCCTTTGCAAAGCGGGAGGCAAGTAAAAATCGCACAGATCGATATAACCTCAAAACGAAAGATTCTTACAGGTGCTACCAACTAGAATTAGTCTACCGGAAGTTACTAGATTTAAAGGGACCTAGATTTAGATTTCTACTATTACACTTGTTTCCAATAATAGGTATAGCAAAAACGCTTGAAAGCACGGAAATGTAGTGTCCGTAGTCGCCACAAGGTCCGAGTAATACTCGTATACAGCTCCGGATGTTTTTCCAAACTGTCCAACATAACATTGCGCTCATTGTGCCAAAGATCACACTCCCAAAGTATATAATGCGCAGTTTTGTTCGAACTCATTATTCACCGTAGAACATTGACAGAGCGGTGAAGATATCAATTATATTAATTATCCCGTCATAAATTGTGCAAAGCCGTGGTCCACTTCTATCCATGGTCTATCAAGCTGCACACGGACATCCGGAAAAAATAAATAAAGGTGTCGGCCTTTTGAGGACGCTTAATCGTAGTATAGAAATATGTATGTTCTAATGTTAAACTATGTGGTAGATCTCTTGTGCGAAACTTCGCGTCTGCACTAAACTGCACTCCCCGAGGCGGGGAAAGGTCATTCTTTGCCCCGGAACGTGCTCTAGCGAGCGTTCATTTTTCTTCTTTGTCGTCGATAAGATAAAGCATCCTAACACGAATGTTACCATTGCGAATGATGATAATTGTCGCAACATTTCAGAGCAGAATAATATCGAAGGAATGTTCCGTTCAAATAAGGATCCGCCAAACAAGTGCATATCAAAGAAAGGTTCGAAGTAGTATTTTTCAAAGGTGTATGTTGTTGAAGTATGCTCCATCGCGTCGGACTAATGCTAGTCGAAGCAATGAGTAATCAAACTATTATTTTTCGAAATGACTAACTTTCGAAAATTAGTATGACACTAACCAAAGTCACAACGATTTTATAGCTGGAAACATTTTCAAGTTTTTCTTTTTTTCTTTTTCAGATGGATGGCCCCAGAGTCACTTTATGACAATATATTTAGTGTTAAATCTGACATTTGGAGTTTCGGTATTCTCTTGTGGGAGATAGTTACTCTTGGCTCCACACCGTATCCAGGCCTGTCTGCTAATGATGTCATGAAAAAAGTAAGTTCCAATATCGATGTGTTATAAGTTTGGCACTTATGCTTGTATCTCTGTCTGTCTGTAGCATCGTAAATGAATCGACAAAATTGATTTTTATTTATTATTTGTCCGTTTCTTGTTTTGGGCATTGAGGTAAGTATTATGTACTATGGTTTTGGGTACTTTTAATTTTCAGTATAAATGTATGTATTATACCACTTGTATAGAAATGCAAGTAGATAATACCTAAAAACATTGACTTTTATCATCGATACAGTGTGTGTATTCTTCGTGTATACACATATAGAATGCTTATATTGACTGAATTCGTATAATGTCCGTGGGGTGTCCGGTTAAACATAGCACCCACCTATCTCCACCCGTTGGGTTTCGTACGAGGCGACTAAGGGAAAACAAGAAGACGGGCAGCAGCATCTTTCTATTGGATTACCTACCACCTATACTGCGATTACCAAGACCTGCCAAGTGTAAGGTTTATGGCTATTATATCTTTGTGTGGACGTCTTTCGGCTGATGATGATGATATAGAATTAATTAATTAGACAACTCAATTATTACAATAATTTCTTAAAAGAACAAATCTTAACAAATGTTATAAACTGGTTTCTACCCTTTCAGGTTATAGAGGGGTACCGCTTAGAAAAGCCGGAACATTGTCACCGTGAGTTGTACAATATAATGTACTACTGCTGGGAAGCTGAGCCGTCGACAAGGCCTGACTTTGCTGACATCGTGGCAAGATTAGAGCCCCTCATTAATAAAGACATGGACTATATACAGTTGGAGAGATTTCCTGACCACTCTTATTATAATTTACAACATTTGGATGGCGAAAAGCTTTAATAGCTTATTGTGCTTTGTAAGATACAATATTTATTTGCGATATTTGGTATCTTGTATTTTAAGATTTAGTTCGATGAATGGGAACAAACGTTTTTTTTATATTACCAAGGTGGCAGCAACACTAGAAAAATCACTAGCACGTTGCCGATCTTAAAACATTAGATATTAAGTCTTTTGAGTCCGTTAATTTCACTAGCTACAGTGCCCTTCACACTGGAACACAGCAATGTTTACACACTGCTGCTTGGCGGCCGAATATCTGACACTGTGGTGGTACCTACCTGGACGTTAACTTGATAAGAATTGAGAAGATCTAACCGAGAAGATTATCTTGAAGAACATTTCGTGAGTAAATTTTGTTCAATAACCTTAGATGTGTATAATAAATATAAAAGATACTCTGCTAAATTCCAAACACTATTATACTTGTAATACTATCGAAAATGTAATTTTTGAAATAGCTAAGCGAGCTGTAAGTCAAATATAATTATGTATTTGTAAATATTTTATAACATATTAGCAATTATGTTTACATATAATTCTGTAAATATTAATATTCAACTTGAAAAGTTTGAACACATCAGCTTGGAAAGTAGACGATCGAGATTATTATTAATTTTTATCTGCAATAATAATTAATAAGACTTTTCTTCTCAGTTATCTAGACTAGTCTTAGATTATTATTAATAAGAATTTAGTGCATACGTTAACATCAGTTTCCTCCCTATAATGTACAGATCTGTAAGAATATTGTATACTTGTGTAATTATATATTTTAATGAAATACGCAGTAAGTTTTTCAATAAATGTTTTGTTATATCTATATGGCCACTTTATTTAAATTCCCACGGTAAATTAGAAACATGTGAAAACGTATTTAGTGTTGATAATGATTTCTACAAATAGAACAAAAGTAGCACTACTATAGCCAATTGGGTATTTGTTTTTTTTTGTGATTAATGGAAAGATCATATATAAGTTTTATTATAAAACTATTTTTTGTTATTTTTTTCGCAATAATTCAAAAGTTATTTCAACATAAAAAATATAACTTTTGAATCCAGTACCGGAAACACGCCGACAGCTCCTGAATAAACCTGAGTGGGTGTGACGTCATAATGTTAAAACTATTTAATAACAGTACAGCGTGTCGTTCAGTGTCGTTCAGTGTCGTTCAGTGACGTTCAGTGTCGTCGTTCAGTGTCGTTCGGTGTCGATCAGTGGCGTTCAGTATCGTTCAGTGACGTTCAGTGTCGTCGTCCAGTGTCGTTCAGTGTCATTCAGTGTCATTCAGTGTCGTTCAGTAAAGTTCAGTGTCGTCATGCAGTGTCGTTCAGTGTCATCCAGTGTCATTCAGTGTCGATCAGTATCGTTCAGTGTCGTTCAGTGTCGTTTAGTGACGTTCAGTGACGTCGTTCAGTGTCGTTCAGTGTCGTTTAGTGACGTTCAGTGACGTTCAGTGACGTTCAGTGTCGTTCAGCGTTGTTCAGTCGTTTTTTAGCAATAAAATTTCAATATTATTGTCTAGTCAAGTGTAATAGCCGTTGACGCTGTACTGTTATTAAATAGCTTTAACATTATGACGTCACGACTATGGTGACCAATCATGGCGCGTTTATAGTCACGTGAAATTTCATAAATTTTTAATTGTTTATAATTAATTGAATTTTTATTTTTTTAGTTTTTTCTTTTATTATTAATAAAACAGTTTTAAAATACATATAAAAATGTTTTTTCAAAGACCTAATTGGCAAAGATTTAAACCCTCTTTGTAAATGCATCATCGTCAAAGGAGTCACAGTCTGAAGATCACAGCTTAACTCCTTTGCTTTCAATTTTTCATTGAAATCATCGCATAAATGTCTATACTTACCACTCTTTGTATAAATTGACAATATTTTAGAAAAAAATTGCATTAATGGAAATCCTTTTAAAGCTACCATCTCAATAGATGCACTAAATACAGTTTGATCAAACACATTATAACCCCGCTCGATATTTTTGTTTGATCCAAAATCTTTGGCAGTAACATGAGCAAGTTCAATACGGCTGCTAAGAAGTGAAAAGTTATTATGTTCAGTCACGTCTAATAAAGCTGCTGAAACATTGTTAATATCTATCCTAACATAATATGAATATGAAGGATCACCGAGTTTTCTTTCAGTACTATCAGTGTTATTGTTCATAAATAGATCATGCAATACTTCAGGAACATCATCATCATCATCATCACCAGCCGGAAGACGTCCACTGCTGAACAAAGGCCTCCCCCTTAGACCGCCACAATGAACGACAATTTGCTATTTGCATCCACCGGTTTCCTGCGACGCGAACAATGTCGTCGGTCCACCTAGTGGGAGGCCTGCCTACGCTGCGTCTTCCGGTTCGTGGTCGCCACTCGAGAACCTTTCTTCCCCAACGGTTATCGGTTCTTCGAGCGATGTGGCCTGCCCACTTCAGGAACACCAAACTTTAATCCATCAGAATGAATTGTATACCTGAAGCAATAAGTAGAGATATTATGTGTGGTTCGGTTTGAGCAATTGTCACCGTGGTCCCAAACCGTTGATTCAAAAAGAGCACTTGGGCGATACCTAAGCCTAAAGACCCAATAACTTCGAGTTTTAGTGAGGTATTTGTATTCCATAGTAACCGTGATTGCTCGTGAGCAGATTTTTTGCACAGATCTTCTGAACATGTAAATGTAGGCCTGAGACGTAGATAGTGACACAATAGAATAGAGTTTAGTGTAGATTTAGTATAGATGAAGTCTGTATGGAATAAATGTTTGTACCTGGTAGGGGTAGGTCCTTTGAGTGACTACACAAATAAGTAAACACAAAGTTCACAGTCCAGGAAAGTATATTCACAATCACAAACACAAATATAGTTCACAGACAAGAAGTAGAATTGAAGGAGAAAAACAGAGATAGCGTGACGGAAAGTTAAGCGTAAAATATAATAAGAAAGACACGCTAATATTAAGCACGTAAATAATTAGCACAGCGGATCAATAGGTGATATCTCGGTATGTTACATAGCCGTGAGCGGTAGGTGTCCAAGCAATGTTATTGCATCTACCCTGCGCGTGCGACCAAGTATTAAAAAACTCGTTGACGAACACGGTTCCGTTGCACCCTATTCGCACGACACACGATATTAATATCGTGTGCGGGAAATGAAATATTAAATATTATAATGATAGATATTTTGGAAAATAAGTAAGAAATGTAAAGTTTAGTTTAGGAAATGTATATGTCAATAATATAATATGTTTATATGTATTTATATATTAATAGAAATTACTATTTATGTGTAAGTGTGTATATATTTATATAAAGAGATATTTTATTATTACATATGTGGACATAAATAAATAGAATGTAGTGAGCCCACAAGAGAAACACTGAAAGTGTTTAAAATATGTCTGAGAAGAATTAAAAAGAATAAGTTAGACAGAGAAAATAACGAATGAGAAAATACTTATGCGAGTAAACCAGAGAATGTTGCCTTAATAAATAATTGAGAAAAAGCGAGTGAACATGTTGGTTACGTTGATTGGCTAATGAAAAATATCTTAAGGAGAAGTAGAAGGAATGCGGTCGAGGCAAAGTTCCATGATCCAACAAAAAAATTGTATGGCTCACGTTGTGGGTAAGTAAAGGAAGGGGTTAAGCATAGAACCCGTTAGAGGACTTCAGGCATGCAAAATATATTATTCTCATAAATTATAAGAAGGAGAAGGTTTTCTAAATCTCTATGAGGTTTTTTAACACATAGCTTTGAGCATAATTTTCTTTGATAACATTTAATTTATATCTAAATATTTTCATCCTAAACAAAATGCTTTCTGTGTGAGCCAGGTATGCTTCTGTATAAAAAAATGTTAAAATTATATCTAATATCTAGAAATTGTTGGAATATTAAATTGCAGCCAAGGTGGAGCACTATCCCACACAACTCGAGTACTCAACAAAAGTTATTGCAATACTAATATGTGATATCAAATCTAGTTTTATAAATGGTAATATGATCGTTACCTCTTTAGAATATTAAATATTTTATTATATATAAAATGGTATTAAAACTAATTTCATATAATTTTACATCAAAATAGATTAAATAAAATGACATGTTGTCGTTTTCTTTCTTTATCAAATGTGAAATGCATAGATATTAATTTTTAAACTGATCTTTTTAACGCTTGAGTAGCGACAATGCATTTATTCCGTCGGTTTATTATCGTACAACAGATTTTTAAAAGTAAAAAAAGAACCCTTCTGGTGCGACTTCGTCCGCCTGTCTGCCACACCAACACATTTCAGCAAGCACTGATGCTATCGATTTGAAATATGTAGTTTTAAATACTGCCTAATGCAAGATCCCCGGGACCTGTAGGAGTCAACTGGTGTATGTGGAATTCTTACCCATTGAACCCCCGCGGCTGTCGCATCGGCATATGAGAGGAGACGTAGGCTCTTCGGTGGGATCCGCACTAGGAACCCTTCAGTGCCTTGCCTACGAGCCCGTCGCGGGGGAGCACATTATAGCTCTCCGAAAAACCTGTCATGGTGATCACAGGTACGGGGGTAACAACCCCGGCGCCGTCCTCCTCGGAGTCGAGACTACTAATATCCTTTTTTTTTTTTTGACGCGGGGGAAATCTTCGAAAGATCCCCGGGAGCTGTGGGGCTCGACCGGGGTATGTGGGATTCTTACCCACTAAAACCCCCGCGGCTGTCGCATAGGCACATGAGAGGGGAGACCCCAGGGCTCTCCGGTGGGATCTGCACCAGGGGCCCCTCAGTGCCTTGCCTTTGAGCCCGCCGCCGGGGGGCGCATTGTAGCCCCCCGGGAACCAGTCACGGTGCTCACGGGGACGGGGGTCGCAACCCCGCCGCCGTCCTCCTCGGAGTCGCCGCCGTACTCAATGGACGCTCAAGGGGCCCACACCCCGAGGAGACTACTACTATCCTATATCAAGTGGGGTATTATAAGAGTTATGGTAATGGCACCTTGTGATTGTCAGTACTTTATGAGGAGCTTCGCGTCCGGGAAACCATTGTTTTATTTTATTTATTTATTATCATACAAACAAACAAACACATCTTCGTCGTTCGTCTTTTACTACCAGCACATTGATACCTCTGATTCGGCATCCTTTCCACTTTGTGCTGTGTTAATGCTAATGCGCTCCCATCCATGGCTGCATCGGTACTTACCATCAGGTGGGATCAGAGTAAAAAAACATGGCAAATTATGTACGGAGAATTGGTAATTAGGTTTTATTCTAGGTATTTCGTGAATTAAATTCGAGGTTAAAACATAAGTAAGTAAAACTTTCAGAATATTTTCTAATAGCCTAGATATTATTACGTAGGTCTATTGAGCACAGAACAATCTTTAATCGAAACCATATCGAAACCCAATAATATTTGGTCTATACATCATACATACATCATTTAAATGATAAAGCTCTGTTTTATTTGCTACGGTTTTATTAGATGGAAGTATAGAGGTTATGCTTTAATTTTTTTACTAGTAAGTAGTAGTAAGTAGGGTGGTTAATAAATTCATATTTATATATTATAAAATATTGAATCCTAACTAAGGGGTACCACGTTCTTTTCATCATCATCATCAGCCGGAAGACGTCCACTGCTAAACAAACGCCTCCACCTTAGTCCGCTCAATGAACGACAATTTACCATTTCCATTCACCGGTTGCCTGGCGTCTCGTCCCCGTAGTTGTAAAATTAAATAACTCTGATTTTGTACTTCTGAGATAAACGCGATTTAGTGTTTTTTTCTCGGTTAATTTATATTTGTTAAAAAATGTGAGACAGTTTTACCGTTGGTAATTTTATATTTTGTGGATCTGATTACCTTTTACATTATGCTTTAACAAACTGAACTCTATCGTTAACTATATCTAAATAACACATAAAAAATCAAGTTGTTTAATTTTGCCACAACTGTTATTTATAACGTTACTACAATTAGCTACTTATTTAGGCTATTTATTTAGTTTTCCTACAAGTAAATATATTTGGTAGAGTACAATTTCGTGAAATAAATGCAGTTATTGAATTTAACAAACTCGAAATATTGGTAGGTACGTTATATCAGAATTCTGAATAGCAGAATTAAATAAATAGAGTTATTCAGTCTTCCTGGAACTTAGTTACTTTTGTGAAATAATTTTTAAGTTAAGGAAAAATTCAACAGCTCATCTTATTTAATTTATTTGACATTCAACTTATCATTGACCACAGTTATTGATTTATTTACTGAGTTATTTATTTTTCCTTTAATAAAATAGTGTCTGTCTGAAGATATTTATTATTCCATCTGTCCGACAAATATGGCAATCTTTTTGGAACGGAGTAAGCTACGAAAATGTAAGGCAGTAAGGCTCAAATTATGCGGCATGTTTTAGGTGTTTTGAAAATAGGGAAAAGTCAATATCGCCAAAATCGGACTTATTTAATTTTCCAACTACGGGGACGGTCTGTCCACCTAGTGGGAGGCCTGCCTGCACTGCGTCTTCCGGTTCGTGGTCACCACTGGACCACGTTCTTTTACTTACTTATAAATAATAATATTTTGGGACAATCCACACACGGTAATCTGATCAAAATTAGGCGGAGCCTGAACTATGATAACCAGACAACTGATACGTTTATTGTAACACCTACTTATATAGATAAATAACACCCAGAAGGAAGGTGGGAATCAAACCCACGGCCTATTAAGTAGCGGCCAAGGTGTCAAACCACCTCGTCAATTCGGTACTCGTCAGTTCTATTTTTTATTTTCATTTCGACATGCAAAGAAAATGTATAATATGTTTTTGTATACCACGTATAATATTGATTCACCTCCCACGTGAGACGCACCTTTAATTAACAGCAAAACAAATAATGAATCCATACAAAATTGACCTCGTCGTTTGTTGTTCGCACGTGTTACGGCTACGTAACATAACGGTATTGTTACGGGGATAAAACGTGATTAATCTGGCCAATTACAATACTGATTGCTTGTTTGGAATTTTTACAAAAGGTGATGCCGGAAAAATCGAAGATTGTTTCATTTGTTTTGAAATTTACTTAGTAATTTGATTTACAATACTATGTTACCTGTTCATAAGAAACTTTATATCTAGGTACAGTATGTAACATAAACTGCTCGATCACTAAAGGTGCGCGTCCATTGGCACGCGCCGGACGCACCGCACGCACGGCACGCAACGGATTTTAGTTTGCTTTCTATGATTTTACATAGCGCTGCGTCCATTATCCGCGCCGGCATTTTCCGATGCGGGCCGTCAAAATCATAGAAAGCAAACTAAAATCCGTTGCGTGCCGTGCGTGCGGTGCGTCCGGCGCGTGCCAATTGACGCGCACCTTTAGGGCGTATTATTCGGTGTATCAATATAATTACCTATATGTAAGTTACTTTTTTCCCTGATTTGTACTTATTACTAATATGAATCTGATTTTGTATCGATGGTACAGTCAGCGACACATCAACATATACAGTTAAACTACAAGAAGGGCAGTTACTGCGCCAGAATAAGAGCTGCCCTTAGAGGAGATACCAAAGTCATAGTGTACCTATACGTTGACGTGTTGCCGTGTGTACAAATTACCCCCAGTGATCCAACAGGGTTTTTGTTACATACTTGTATATCCCTCTTTTCATTTGTTACTCATGTCTTTAAAAGATACCTACCACGTAGGTACCACCGCAGTAATAGATATTCTTGCTGCGTTCCGGTGTGAATAGCGCTGTAGTTAGTGAAATTACTTTCACAAGACCGATACCGAGACTTGAATATAATGTCTTTATGGTCGGCAACGCGCTTGTGATTATTCGATATAGGGTTGTTAGCGTCCAGAGGCTGCGGTGACTGCTTACCATCAGGGGGCCCGCATTTTTGCTTGCCACCATGGTAATATAAAAAAAACCACTCGTAAAATGTCGCAAGTAACAACGGTATAAAATGGCTCAAAGTACTTACTAACCAAAATTATAATCACACGTCCTGTGCCTCGTTTGTTAATTAACAGACTGAATTATAAGTAACTTAGTTCACGAATTTGCTCCTCTTGTCATTTGTCATTCTCATTTATGAACGTAGCATAAAGTTCATATTGAAGTAATTAACTGGCGCTAAACTAAATGAAACATATAATTACATAGTATGTAGTGGTGGGTCGTCGTCGCATTTACCGTCGTCGAAACGAGACAGTTTATCGTTAGCGATAAACCAGTTAATAAAACAGTCTAAAGTTTAGACTAGTTCATACTGTTGACGAAAAGTTTAGTGGTCGACGTTCACAGACTACTTAGGTACCTAATACGTACGTATTGCATGGAGTTCACTGATAATTTAGTCTATCAATAGACTAGTTTTTCGGTGGACTGTAAACTGGTTTATTCGTCGAAGCCAAAAAACCGTCTGAAAAACAGTTCGTTTATTCAACGCCCGCTCCTAATAGTATGCCAACAATAGAATATTTATTGTAACGTAGAAAGTACGCTTTGTAACAAAATGTACCTATTAGTTCATATAACATTGTTTATTTGGAAGTTTGCATATTTCGTTTTAAGAAAATTAAATTTAGTTACTGAAACATATGAATAATTTAGAATAAAGTTTTGTGCAATACATTATGCAGATATTACCGAGAACTAGTTGCAGGACCAAGATCTGTGGGCCTATTCACAAACACTCTTCCTGGGGCATTCGGGAAAAACGGTATTGTATTTCATAACAGTAAATCTCCATCCACATGAAAATCGATGCAAATTAATTCAATTAGAGTTGACGGGCCCGTTGGTCTAGTGGTCAGACACCCTGCCTGCTAATCGATGGGTCGTGGGTTCGATTCCCGCCAAGTGTCTGGGTGTTGTTTATCTATTTAATTATGTATTTACAAAAAAAAAGTATATAAGTATTAGAATCAGTTGTCTGGTTTCCATAGTACAGGCTCTGCCTAGTTTGGGATCGGATGACCGTGTGTGGATTGTCCCAAGATATTATTATTATTATTATAAATTGCAACAGCGTGATTATTACAAGGTTTTCCTTACCCGGTAATTGTATATTCACTAATGTAAATTATTTCGTTCCGTGGTCGTATGGTTTTCTGCTCAGAGAGCTATTAATGTAATTAATTTTGGCAAAAGAAAATATTTGTAATTTGAAAACGTTTTTTTTAGAATTATTAGAAACTGCTAATGTATTCAAAACAGGTAGGGCAAATCGGGGATGGCCTCTCAATATATAAGCCTGCCATCAGTTGTTAGAAAACATCGCATCATCATCATTAGCAGCCGATAGATGTCCACTGCTGAACAAAGGCCTCCCCTTTAGAAGGGAGGGGAGGGGTTGCCATAATCCCCACGCTTGGCAGGTAGCTTGGGGATCGCAGTATAGGTGGAAGATAAATCCAAAAGAAAGACGCTGCTGCCCGTCTTCCTGTTCTCGTTTAGTCGCCTCACGACACCCAACGAGGAGGAGATGGGGGGATGCAATTCTAACCCGGCACCCCACGGGGAATGTGTAAACAATACGCACTGGGAAACCGCTTGCTTTGAAAACCGGAGGTTCGAATCCCGCGGGGACCAACATCTTTGTGTTCCTCACAAGCTAGGATAATGCAGGCGGCTCACCTGCCCTTAGACATCCTGGCGGGCATGTATGCGAGGGTCTATGACCGGATCCGCATCATCCGCCAGAGTGGCGGAGGCGAGCCGGTGGCGCTCGAATCCATCAAGCGGCAGGAACGACACATCGCTCTCACGACGTGGCGCGAGCGGCTCCAGCCGGAGCACATAGAGCGCAAACGCGTCGTTGAGGCATTCCTGCCGCATCTCGAAGCCTGGATACAGCGACGGAGCGGACGACTCACCTATAGGCTTACGCAGATAATCACCGGTCACGGTTGTTTCGGTGATTATCTACATAAGATCGGACGTGAAGCGACGACGAGATGCTTCCACTGCGACCAGTCTGACTCCGCCCAACACACGCTGGAGGCTTGCCCCGCGTGGTCGTTGGAGCGTTGAGACCTGGTCGCAGTCATCGGATCGGACCTTTCCCTGGGCAGCGTAGTGTCGGCTATGCTGTCCGGGGATGCGGCGTGGGGAGCGATGGCCGCCTTCTGTGAGACTGTCATGTCCCAGAAGGAGGCCGCCGAGCGGGAACGCGAACGCGCTGATCCTGCTCGGCGACGAAGGCGCAGGCCGCCACAAGTGGCGGCCGCCCAACGTCTCGCTCCCCAGCCCTGAGCCCGGGGCTATAAACAACGGGCAACCTTCGGAGTCGCTGGACGTTCGGGGTGTGGGCCCTTTGAACGTCCATTGAGTACGGCGGCGACATCGAGGAGGACGGCGGCGGGGTTGCGACCCCCGTCCCCGTGAGCACCGTGACAGGTTCCCGGGGGGGCTACAATGCGCCCCCCGGCGGCGGGCTCAAAGGCAAGGCACTGAGGGGCCCCTGGTGCAGATCCCACCGGAGAGCCCTGGGGTCCCCCCTCTCATGTGCCGATGCGACAGCCGCGGGGGTTTTAGTGGGGAAGAATCCCACATACCCCGGTCGAGCCCCACAGCTCCCGGGGATCTTTGAAGATTTCCCCCGCGTCAAAAAAAAAAAAGGCGGCTCACCTGATTGTCTGTAAAGTAAGATGATTCATGCGTCGGATGGGCATGTAAAAAGTCGGTTCTGCACCTGATCTCTCCCCGGTCGTATCGGTTTTGCGTCCCATCAGTAGGCCTACCACGAGTTTTAATAACTAATAATAATAATATCTTGGGACAATCCACACACGGTCATCCGATCCCAAACTAGGCAGAGCCTGTACTATGGAAACCAGACAACTGATACTAATACTTATATACATTTTTTTTTTGTAAATACATACTTATATAGATAAACAACACCCAGACATTTGGCGGGAATCGAACCCACGACCCATCGGTTAGCAGGCAGGGTGTCTGACCACTAGACCAACGGGCCCGTCATAACTAATTTACGACAGTAGAATACTGTCAAGTGTCTATACAGACTGAAGTTTTCTATACTTGCTCTACTACGAGTTTTGTGAAACGGTACAGTTTAATAATGTAGTTGGCAAAAACGAAATGTAGCTAACGTTTTCGAATACGATTGTATAGTAACTGATGTTTATGCTACCATGAGTTAATAATTTGACACTTTGTGATAGAATAAACAATAGATTACTATTACGTGCTCTCGTGTGGCTCTCACTGTATTTTATATGGGTGAAACAGGTAAGTATAGTAAAAGTAAAATGGCGTCTTATTTTTATTTTGTGTGGCATTTTGACGTATTTATTGAACGTTTTGGATCGGAATTTCATACTACAGACGTATAAAGGAATACTAATCCCGTGATGGGTGGCCACGACAGCAATGGGCAGTTTTTAAGACGCCTACATCCCTCCGACCTGCCCTGACGTATTGTCAGGTATTCTACCGCCAAGCAGTATTTCTGAATTCCGCTGTGTAGCTTTCGAAATAACCGAGCTTTGCTTTATTATTACAACTTAAGGGATGTAATAACTAATGTCTACGCAGTAAAATGCAGTTGACTATGGGCTGGCATGTTGCTTACCATCGCAAGTCCGGCTAGCTTCCTTACTAAGTTGCTTAAACTAAACAAATAGTCCTTATCTTATTTGATTGTTTATATAATATTCACTCGCGTTCCCGAATATAATCTTCATTATAATAAGTAACTTATAGCGGGTTATTGTTGAAGAATGCCTTTCATGCAAATGTGATAAAGTCTATTTTGCTTAAACAATGCTGCGTCATAGTTTCTTTTGTTTTAAGGACTTACTTTTTGACGGTAACGTAGCGGCGATAGCGTAAACATTAATGATCCCATGGTAGATATGAAAACGTAGCCTTGGTGTAGTCGCGTGAACACGTAACCGTTCTATATGGCGTTTACGATGTCATGTTGATAAACTCATGGTAGGCCTACAGATTGTGAGAGGTAAGAGGAAGAGAGTGCAGTTGTATCTACGCAAGCACTTGTGCACTATAATATTTACCGCGTAGATGTCTGATCTTGCAAAAGATTGGCCGCTGTGGTCGTATCGGCCAGGAGGACATTATTCGTGTCGTACATTATATTTTTTATGGGACCCTTTCAATGTATCAGAATGAAAGAACTTTTCAAATCGATTCCTAATTGCCAAAGTTATGCGCGAGCAAATACACATATATATATATATATATATAAAACATACCTACAGTCGATTTGAGAACCTCCCTCTTTTTTGAAGTCGCTTAAAGTCACAGTCATTTCATGGCAAAAATATACGAATTAATTCAAAACGCTAACACCGTTCCAGATATTATGGGTGCGAATAATAAACACACATAGAATGAGCCATTAAATAACTGAGACGTGAGTAATACGTGTTTATTCAAGTTGCCACTAGTGATAAACCATATTCCATGATTCGAATGAGAGGATTCATTATACGTACCTATACGAATGATTGAATAGGAATAATTATAAAGCTGATGAGTTGTTATACAGATACGTTTATAAGCTTCTTGTTAGAAAGTGAAATTGAATTGACAATTAAATGAAGTCAGTAAATGAAGTCAGTTAGACTAGCTTTAATTAACACGCATTAAAATTATTAAACCATTTATGTTCTTTACAACTACATTATTTACATTTTTAAATATATAATATTAAAAAAATACATTTAAAAATATTAAAAACGGCTTCCAACAATTTGCGGGAACAGGGTCCTAGAAAACGGTGGTCAAGGCTCCAGAAAGAGAAACTTCCTCACAATGCGTGCCGTCTCCAGGAGCACTGCCTTCTGTATCTGGCCCTCGATGCAGCCGTCTAACGAGAGCCTCTTGAGGTGTTTATTGGCTATTAGGCCACGGGCGAAAACGACTATGGGTACAATGATTGCCTTATCAATGTCTCACATGTCAAAAACATCGTGCGCGGGATCAAAATATTTGCATTCTTTATCTTTCTCCGCCTTCACGAGGTTATTATTATTATTTTAACTGTCACGCTTAGAATCCGTTATGGAGTCAATAACTTGGCACAAACTTAATAAATAATAATAATAATAAATACACTTTATTGTACACCAAAAGTTACATGTAAATTTAACAATACGTAACTAACTAACTAACTAACTAACTAACTAACTAACTTTAACTTCTACTAGGTCATAGGTCCTTTGTGCTTGAACTTTGAAGTGTCCGGGTAAGAATAGCACCCACCTATCTCCTCCGCCTCCTCCTCCTCCTCCTCCTGTACGAGGCGACTAAGGCAGACAAGAAGACGGGCAGCAGCGTCTTTCTATTACCACCTATACCGTGATCCCGAAGACGTTTGCCGCCTGTCAAGCGTTTGGATTATGGCAACCCCTCCCTTCTAAAGGAGAGGTCTTTGTTCAACAATAGACGTATTTCTATCGGATGATAAAAAGAATTCCGGAACACAGGTTACATTATTTCTGTCCAACAATAATGAAACCTGATTTCCGGTGTAAACTGTAGCTGGTAAAGAGGCTTGAGCCGGGCTCAATACATATGTATACCCCGTTTTAGTAGCTAGTTAAATGGACCAGGAAAACCAGGACCTACATACATTCTATATACCTACCTACTGTGTATCCCATTTATTCTTTTTCTTTTGGTCTGAGTACCCGCCCTTTTAAAATTCTCTCAGGATCGTTGCCATCCAATCCATCATCCATCCATCATCCATCTTCTGCCATCTTCTGGGGAAGACAGAGAGAATCATTCAAATAGACTCTGTCCATACGTAGGTACCTCTTTCACTTCTTAAAAGTTTGTAATTACTATTAGAACTACTAAATCTATAAAAGGTCTAAAGCTATAGGGTAAATGTGGGATAGTTGCCCTAGGGGTATAGTTGCCTCGATTGTAATTTCTCTAGTTTGGCGGATGATCACATGTTATTTTATTTATCTTTCGAGAAACTGTAGACTTTACAGTCTTATCTTTTTTATTGAGAAAATGCAACGGCCTGCCAGATAGTTTTCTCCGTACCCTCAAATATTCATATTTAACTAGTGCTGTCCCTTTTTTCCCCTTGCCCCGTACTGTTGACTGACCATTCATGGATCGGACGTGTCCGCCGCACCTTAATAAGCTAATTCGTGTGTCTGCCTCCGAAAAGACTACTATCGTGACTTTGTGAACCCGTGAAGTGCTTCTTGTTTAGTGTGCCTGAAGACCAGCAGAGCCACCCATCCAGTGAAGAGGAATTTACCTATACCACGTGCCGGTAATGTACCACGCATGACCTTGACTTGACCCTTTTTCTTTGTTTTCCCTCTCGCAATTTTATTTTGTATTTACACCCTTTTTACACCCAGCACACTTCCCCGCGACACCAGTTATCCATTTTTTTTAAAATAGATTTACGAATTGTATAGCTTCAAGCATTGTGATACCTACCTGCCCCATAATATTACCAACATATTAAAATAAATATTTACATAGATGTAGCAAAAACTTAAATTTAGAATTTTCATATGCTTTCGCAGAACTTACGATTGATCATACTCAAGACAACAACCATATCCCTAAGCGAATAAGATATAGAATAGTACTTGTATATAGTCTTTATAAAGCGAATGGGATTTTCTTAGTTGCTGAAGGAACATTACGATTTCTAAACACGTCCCAACCACTGAATGTTATCGCTACGATTCAAAGGAGTACAATGCTGAATCTAATGGTACCAACAAAGCCTTTACGAGTGTATTTTCTTTACATTTTACGGTAGAATTAACTCGCTACCATTGACGTGGGTGTAAGAGTATTGAAGCACGTGTCTTAAACGTTTAGTATGCATTTGAAAGCGTGTGAAGTAAAACTACCTCAACCGCCAACTATGAAGGAATGAATATAAATGTATTTATTATCTTACTGGCTGGGGACAATAATAAGATTATATTGTTCACGGATGACACCTCGCTTCTGTTTAAAATTAAGCGTGGTCTACAAGATTACGACGATGTGAACAATGCTGCATCTAAAGCTGTCCATTGGTTTAATGTCTATAATATAAAACTAAATGAAAGTAAAACCAAACGCATAAAATTCACAACACCTAATGTCAGACAGGAAAAAACCAATGTTGATATCAATGGAGCTGTTTTGGACCCTGTAAATTCAACTGTATTCTTGGGCATTACTGTTGATGCCAAGTTGCAATGGGACCCACATATTGAGAAATTTTCGGGTAGACTAATGCTTATGCGGTTAAGAAAATTAGATATACTGATGTTGAAACCGATAGAATTGTTTATTTTAGTTATTTTCACAGTATTATGTCTTATGGCATATTGCTGTGGGGATCTTCTGCAGATCTTGACATTATTTTTACTCTGCAAAAAATTAAAGAAATAGATATTCTAACGGATTCTCTATTCTATTCTTGGTGGCTATAAATTTGGGCCCGGTATTCCCGGAACGCACTTCGACCCAGTTGGATCCATTGTACATGCCCTAGCCCTTACTCTGTTGCTGGCGTATCGAAGAGCTCCCTCAGGTACGCAACGATCGCGCTAGCTTGGAGCTGTACATAATCATTTGGTGTAGGATAGGCTACTCCCAGATGATTCAACCTACGTCTCGCAAGAGCGTCGCAGCCACACAATATGTGTCGCATTGACTCTTTTTCATCTTCGCAGAATCTGCAAATGTCACTAGTACTTAGCCTCATTCTGTGTAGATGCTCGTTGGTGCCAAAATGTCCCGTAAGTGCACCCATCAGGTGCCTAATTTGTGATCTGTTTAGGTTCAATAATTTGACCCCACAGTCCACCCTTCCGCTAGAGAACGCTTTGGAGTGGTTAAGGCCTGACGCTGCCCTCCATTCCTTCATGTGTTCGTTTCTAGTATGTGCATACAATGCTTGGTGATATGTTCCATACGGAATCCCCACAAATGGTTCGGGGCCAACCAAATGTCTCTGTGAGCCGGCCCTCGCTAATCTATCTGCCTTCTCATTGCCCTCGACGCCTTCATGTCCAGGTACCCAGATAAGGCTGACATTGTTGTGTCGTCCCAGGTTGTTCAAGCCTGTAACACCTTCTTTGACCAGTTTAGAAGCAACTCTGAAGGAATTCAGAGCCTTCAGAGCTGCCTGACTGTCGCTGAGAATGCGAATGGTTTTACCCTTGACATTTCTCCTTTGCATTTCTTTGATGCTGGCAATTATGGCATAGGTTTCCGCTTGGTATACCGATGCATATTGCCCCATGCTGTGACTGATACTACAGTCCTTGGAATAAATCCCTGCCCCTGTACCTGACTCCATTTTGGAACCGTCAGTGTACCATACGAGGTGAGTTCCACCAACCGGTTTCAGTCCCCTCGTCCACTCTTCTCTGGATGGTATATGTACTCGGTACCTCTTGTTAAACATGTACACTGGATTTATCCTATCACAGGGCATGTCCATTAGATCATCCAGTTCTTTCACGGGATCCAATAAAGTATGTTTTGTACAGGGCTTGTTACGATTCCAAACTCCTGCTTTTGCAAGTCTCTTATAGCCAGTTACGTCTCATATATCTAAGAAGTTTTACTTCAGTCGTGTGTTCTAAACCACACTCGTATTTTTACATCACTAACACATTTTTTTTATTTTTAACCGACTTCAAAAAAGGAGGAGGTTCTCAATTCGTCTGTATATATATATATTTTTTTTTTTTTATTTATGTTCGCGCATAACTCTGGCAATTATTAACCGATTTGAAAAAATCTTTCTTCCATCCATTCTTCAATCCATTGATTGGGTCCCATAAAAAAAATATTGCTTAGTAATAAGTAGTTCCTAAAAAAACAAGAATGGTGACTGCGCACTGAGAGTTGCAAGAAAGCCTATATAGATGACGTTTTAGTCGCTCGGACTCGCTCGGTCGGACAAAAATGGTCATAACTCTGTCAAATATTTACCAATTTCAATGATTCTTTTTTTATTCGAAAGAAGAAACCACTGTATTGAATCTGTATGAATTTTATTACAACCGGATAAGAACTTCCTGGAGGACCATGAACGATGTGGAGGAATTTATCTGGTAAAAACCATAAAACTGATGTTCTCCATTACATTGCTCTGACAATTATGAACCGATTTCGATGATTCTTTTTTTATTCGAGAGAGTAAACTACTATGATGTTTCCATGCAAATTTCATTACAACCGGATATTATTTTCTGAAGAAACATGAATTATGTAAAACTATGTAGACGATAATGTGATCATAACCTACCTAGATAATTTTTCGGTTTTCGATGGTTCAATCTTTATATATGAAAATATCACTAAAAAGGTTAAAATAAAATCTTTTAAATAAAATTGAACCGACTTCAATATCACTGAAAAGTATAAAATAATTTAAATATTATTGAAGTTGGTGCCAAATATACACAGCAGGTACGCTAACACCAACTTCAATAATATTTAAATTATTTTATACTTTTCAGTGATATTGAAGTCGGTTCAATTTTATTTTAAAAGATTTTATTGTATTCGTTTTCTGGAACAATTTATGAAAAAAATAACAACAAATTAGTTGCTTACATGTATTTGTATTGATACACTGAATAATAGCCTCACGGATCGAACAAGCGTTTTTAAACACTCTGTAAGTACCTATACGGCTGTTGATAGCCAATTTCTGCAAACTTTATCGTTCTCTATATGTATAGGTACCTACTATCAAAAGCGCCTCTCCAATAGTTAATATATGGAAGTTTATACACTACAGTTCTAGTTTCCAACACCTTGTTAAGAGAAGCTAACGTTACGTTAGGTACACGTTTTACGGTAGAATAAATTGACACCTCAGGTAATTCTAACTTCAATACGGAGTTGACGCCTGGTTAAGCCGAATCGAACCTTGAAAGACGGTATGTGGAAGCTAGAATGAGTAGATATGCTTTAAACAACACTGTAACGTTACGTTAGGTACACGTTTTACGGTAGAATAAATTGACACCTCAGGTAATTCTAACTTCAATACGGAGTTGACGCCTGGTTAAGCCGAATCGAACCTTGAAAGACGGTATGTGGAAGCTAGAATGAGTAGATATGCTTTAAACAACACTGTAAGGACGTTCACGCCGAAGATCCGTATTTACAAGATCCTTTTTAACGGATCCGTCGCTACTGTTGGTAATGTTCACACCACATTCACAGAACCGTTTTTAACAGATCTGTCGGTACTAGAGACTTTCGTTCTTATAATCAAAAAATAAATCAGTGCAACACATTTTGTCAGCATACATTTTTAAGCCGCGCACCACCGTTCCTCAACCCGCGCGGCTTCGAGACGATAAAACGGATCAGTATTTTAACCGTGTTCTCTGTGGGAACTCGCCCATACAACTAATACGCCGTCGCCGAATAAAACCACTTACGATAAAACGGACCTGTAAATCGAACCGCTATATATTTTGTCGGATCGGTATATTTTGCTGGTTCTGGAATACTGTCTTAAGTGTGAACTTGCTAATGCAACTGCATATACCATCACCGAATAAAAACGTATACAATAAACGGGACCTGTAAAACGGACCGCTGTGTGTACGTACCCTAAGCATAAAGTAAAATCGTATGTACCTGTGGCGTGTTCGGTTAAGAATAGCACCCTCCCATCTCCTCCCGTCGGGTGTCCGTAAGAGGCGACTAAGGGAAAACAAGAAGACGGGCAGCAGCGTCTTTTGCCCTACCATATATACTGCGATCCCCAAGACGTCTGCACAGCGTGGGGATTATGGCAGCACCTCCCTTCTAATGGTATCCCTCCCGAAACTACTGAATGGATTCAAATGAAACTTGGCATGATTTGAGTTGATACCACGAGATAGTATATAGGATACTTTTTATCCCGTAATTCAGCATGGTTAATAAAGTCAATATGTTACTTGGTTATACGCGTGGTCTAATTTTGTCCATTTTTCATTGTAATTATATTTTATAATAATAAGGAGATACTTATAGACAGTTACTGTTGTTATCAATGTTTGACAATCCATCAGGTTAAGCAACGTTAGGCAAGATCATTACATAGATGGGTGACCGTTTAATGCCATTTGAACTAAGCATCTCCGTGCTTCGGAGGGCAAGTAAAAAGTGGTTCGCAGTTTTTAAACGACTTAAAAAAGCGCAGGCCTGTAACTGGCCAATAACCTAGCTTATATAATCTTATTATATAAAAGAGTAAGCAAAAACCCACTCATCACGAAATCTCAGAAACTACAAGTGCTAGTAGTCTCAAATTTTGCATGGGGGTTCCTTTTAGGACAAAGGTGCTCACTAAGACGGGTTTTTGCGAAATTCAATCTCTAAGGGGGTGAAACAGGGGGGCAAAGTTTGTATGGGAGAACGCGATTCCTTAGTCCTATTGACTTGAAATTTTGCACAGACTTTCGTTAAGAAAGTTAATTGAATTTATATTTCATATTTTTTTTAATTTATCCCTTAACAGGGTAAAAAAGGAGTATTATTACTCAACCGACGGCGGTACAAATATATCACAAGAATAAGATAGGGTAATTCGAAGAATAAAATCAAAGTTCCTTGGTCAAGTGGTTACGGAAGCGTCCTCTAAGTATGGACTGTCCGGGTTCGCTACCCGTGTATGGATTTTTTTTTGTGTTTTTAAACTTTGTTTTTTTATTTATATTAAGATTCGATGTTTTAAATATTTAACTCATATTGACTCCGGCACTTTTTATTTCTAATATATTTTTTAAATTTAATACTTTTTTTAAATTTAAATTCATGCATACGTAGTTAGCTTCTCTCTAATGTTATGATTTAGTTGAAACTAATAATAAGTAGTATCATTTGTTTGTTTCCCAAATATAATAAAAATAAAATAATGAAAATATATTTCCAAAATGTCTGTTTGGGTAGGAATACAATATGCATGTATTGTACGTATGCAGATGTCACCGGAGAACCCTGGTTCCCCTCTCATGTGCCGATGTGACAGCCACGGGAGTTTTAGTGGGTAAGAATCCCCCACAGGATCCTGGGGACATATTAAACGTGTCCCCCGCCACCGCTATAACTGTGACAACGGTGACAGATTCCCGGAGGGCTATAATGCGCCCAGTGGCTTCAAAGGCCCGTGCCTTGCACTGAGGGGTACCCGGTGCAGCCCCATATTTTGTGCGGACAGCCGTGAGAGGTTTAGAGGGTAAGAATCCTACACACCGCGGTCGACCGCCCGCAGGATCCTGGGAGCCTATTGGAGGTCTATCCGTAATCCCCGAAACTTTGAGCACGGTGACAGGTTATTTTTTTATTGTGCCCCCCGGTGGCGGGCTGAAAGGCAAGCACTGAGGGGATCTGTTTTTAAATTTATCCCTTAACAGGGTTAAAAAGCAGTATTATTACTCAACCGATGGCGGTACAAATATTTTCACTTAGATTAGCTTAGTACGTAAATTAGGTACTGTACACGTATAACTTTAATACATAAGATAAAATATCACGCTACATGCAATAGGGACTGAGCAGACATATAACAAGAATATGATCAAGTAATTCAAATAATAGAATTAGAGTAGCCGTGGTCTGGAGGTTACGAAAGCCTCTTCTAAGCACAGCAGAGTCCGGGTTCAAATTTCTCATTGGGACTTTTTGTGTACTTTTAAACTTTTTATTTTTAATAGTTTTTTTATTTTTTCAAGGTTTATATATTAACTGAATTTATTTAGAAGTTTTATCTAAGTAAGTAAAAACCTAAAGAGGTACATACTTAACAATCAAATACTAGAGAAGTTTATTCTACATACATATCATTATCATTCCAAATAATATAAGGTAAATCTGGGATATAATATGCTTGCCCCCCGGTGGCGGACTCAAAGGCCAGGCACTGAGGGACACCTGGTGCAGAACCCACCCGAGAACCCAGGTTTCCCTCTCATGTGCCGATGTGACAGCCACGGGAGTTTTAGTGGGTGAGAATCCCGAATACCCAGGTTGACTTCCCCATGGGATCCATGGGACTTATTGGAGGTTTCCCCCGCGATCCCCGTATCTTTGAGCACGATGATAGTTTCCCAGGTGGCTTTATTGTGCCCCCTGGTGGCGGGCTCAAAGGCAAGCCACTGAGGGATCTTGGTGCAGATATCACCGGATAACCCAGGTCTCCTTCTTATGTACTGATTTAACGGCCGTAGCAACGGGGTTTAGTGAATAAGAATCCGACATACCCGGTTGACCACCAACAGGGTCCCGTAAATCCCATTAAAGGCGTCCCCCGTGACCCCTGTAACCGTGAGCACCGTGACAGGTTCCCGGGGAACTATAATGTGCCTCTCCGGCGGCGGGTTCAAAGTCAAGGCACTGAGTGGTATCAACTGGTGCAGATCCCGACAAATATCCCAGGACCGCGCTCTAATGTGCCGACGTGATAGCCGCGGCGGTGGTTTTAGTGGGTAAGAATTCCCCGGTTGACCCCCGTCTACGTCTTAACGATGAAACCGAACAAGGAAGCCCGTATTGCTTCCATAAATTGGTTTTAAAGAAATGGTGTTCTGTTCCTGTCCTTAATCCACCCAAATTGTACACCGGTACACGTCTGCAGTTTCTAATAAAAATAAAAATACAATTAACAAATCACAAATTCAGAGATTCAACGTTGCAGGCTTAAACCTAAGCGTTGAGTACTTTGCCCATGGATAGATAGCTATACGTAGGTCGTAGCTCTTTCACGCGTCACTTCTAAACAATTTTTTTTCATATTGCGTTACGAAAAGTCAGCTACAAACATTATTTTTGAAGAAATTCTATAATCAAAGGCAGTAAGTTAAAATTAAACACTTCTTTTTTTTCTCAATTACACCCGTGCGAAGCCGGGGCGGGTCGCTAGTTTCACTATATAATCGTAGCTTATATATTGTAAACAATATACAAAAATAAATAAACGTAAAAACATCTCGGTTGTACAAAGTGGCATAATAAATTTAATAAAAAAAAGCAAACAAAAGGCTTGTCATACCTTAATAAAAGTAACGATATTTTGTATACAAGATACCGAATTTCCTTAACGAAACACAATAGAAAATTTTCGTTTCCCCAATTCAATAGAAAATTATGATTATCAAATTTCCTCCATCTAAACCAGTTACCTAGTTTCAAAATGATTCAAATCTATCTCACAATTTATCATTGATAAATCTGAATAATTTATACAAATATTGCTACTGGAACTTGTTTTGTGACGATAAGAGACAGATTCGACTAAATAAATTAGAACAAAGCAATCAAGTCCCGTCCCTGCCGTGGGGTGCCTGATTAGAATTGGATCCCCCCATCTCCTCTCGTTGAGTTTCATAAGAAGCGACTAAGCGAGAACAAGAAGACGGGTAGCTGCGTCTTTCTTTTGGATTTATCTTCCACCTACACTGCGATCCCCAAGCCGCCTGTCAAGCGTGGGGATTATGGCAACCCCTCCCTTCTAAGGGGTAGGCCTTTTTTCAACAGTGGACGTCTATCGGCTGCTTATGATGATGATGAATCAAGTCCCGTCAGTTTCAAAATATTTGGTTCTTACAATAAAATAAATACTTAATTTCCTTGCAATTACTTTACGTTTCTGTTTAACTTACTGCCGGTTCCAATATCCTATCGAGCTCTTACTCTAAGTTAAAATAGTTACCATCGATAGCTTTATTGACATATTTCCGTTTCAATAATAACATATTAACAACCTACTGTTGGTTCAAATAACAGTCTGTCAGGGTTTTAGTTATCGCTCCATTTCGGAGGTTTATCGCGGGATATCGATGACTTGATCGATGATTTTAACTTACAGTTAGGGATCGATAGGATATTGGGACTGGCAGTTAGAGCCTATGCACACCATGCGTGTTTTAAACGCGCCGCCACCCGCCACGTCGATGCACGTTTCTACCGATTACAAGGGCAAAGAAACAGTTAATATCGAATGAAAATACGTGGAGATTTAATAGAGACATACAAGATCTTAAATGGACACTATGATTTACCAGATTTCGACAAGTTATTCTGACTTAAGTAGCAAAAAATGTTCATCTAAGGGATCATTGCGTGTCAACCAGGTTTTCAAACCCTCATAAAAAAATAACCTAAAAAAACAGAGTGGTTAGAGCTTGGAACAACCTCGCAGCAAGCCCTGTTGGGAGGTTGTTCCCAACTCTATTGCGTATCTATAGCCACCCAAGTGACTATCGAGCTTCAGTTGTCCACCCAACTTTGATCTGAAAGGGTTGATTGTCATCGGAAATGGTTTTAGTATTGGTAAGCCAAGTTTTTTTTGACCTTATCCACAGTCAAGTTAGGCAATGAATGAATCGTTTGACAGTTTACTCTTATTTGACACTTGAAAAAATCACCTGGACCTATCTTAAAAAGTATTTTTTAAATAACCAAAGTGCCATAAACCATTAAACCATAAACCATTGCATGTATTCTATAAAAAGTTAATGCCGTATAATGGATGTATCCTAACAAATATACAGAGCTTAAAAGCCTTCCAACTTGAAAACTGGCACAACGTTATCGATAACGTGCGTTCAGTGCCTTGCCTTTGAGCCCGCCGCTGGGGGGTGCAATCCAATCTATAAGTAACCTGTGTTCTGGTATAAAGGGCTCTGTAGTTGGTGAAATTGCCGGACTCAAGAAGTATATATCGATACCTTGGGGCTCAAAGGGCGTAAGCACCAAAACTCGACTTTTCAGGAGAGCTAAAAAACAAAAAAAAAAATTTTATTCTTGACATAACTTTTTTGGTTTTTGACCTAAATAAGCCATTTAAACACCAAAAGTCTTATTTTTTTCTGATGCAGAACACAGTAATATTATATTTGGAATAAATTTAAAATTAACAAAATTAGCTTTCCTATACGCCCCGAAAAATTGCATGTTTGGGACGGTTACACCCCAAAAATCAATGGATGTGTGATGAGTTATGGTTGTAACCGCCAATTTTCCTACTAATTCTATCAGTTTGTAGACAGTTACTTTTATTTCTACAGTTAATTAAATATAAATTGCAATTTTATATGGACTTTATCAACGTAGCATACCTATTTATCAATGGCGTGCAGTCCATACAGGCAAAAAGACTGTGCCTACCCTCTTCTTAATGACTATTATTTAATAACTATTCCAAGAAATTTTCTTTTTGCCTACCCTGGCATAAAAATGTATGCACGCCACTGCTATTTATTAACGAATTATACAAATAATTATTGATATTACCTAGTCCAGTAGTTAGTTGCATGTCTTACCTAAAAACTATTCAAACTAATATAATAAACCTGAAGAGTTTGTTTGAACGCGCTTATCTCTGAAACTAGCAATCGGATTTGAAAAAAATATATTTGAATTTGATAGTTCAATTCTTGAGGAAGGTATTTAATATCACGCTACGACCTTCGGGGGCGAAGCAAAAACGTTTCTCGTGGATGAAGATGACATGGAACAGCTAGTTTTCATTTTAAAAGGAAAATGATAAATAAAAATCACATTACGTAGGTAATAAAAATATTATTTATTAAATAATCTAGGTATCTTCAAATTTAGCACTAACAACCTATGTATTATTTTTATAGTATTAGTTTATTTATTTTTATATTTTTTTTTTGTTTTTAATATGTATGTGTTATTATTATATTTCATTTTTATTAATTGTATACTTGCTCCTACCTTTTCATTGTTTCTTCTTTCCTTATAGGAGCCTGCTGGGAGAGAACTCATATTGGGTTAAGTACACCATTGTACATATTGTGTGTTATTTTGTATTTTAAAACAGTTTGTGTTTGCAATGTGTTCATAAAGTATAAATACAAATAAATTTGTAAAAAAATCTTGAGATAATTAACCTTTTTTCTTCTTTTGGTGGCCGGTTATTAGGTAGGTAACTACATAGGTATACCAAGGTATTCATAGGTCTATGTAGATTTAAAGTACCCACCTACTAACAGGTCACCAAAAAACTTAAAAATTATAATAATTGATCTCAAGAGTTCCTTGTTTTTTTAAGATGGTTAGTTAATAGTGTTAAATTTTGTGGAGATACCTAGATTGTTTGATAAACCATATTTTTATTATGTAAAGTGATCTTTATTTATCATTTTCCTTTTATAATGAACTAGCTGTTCCATCCAGCTTTATTACATTAGTACCTACTTATAAATAAAATGTGTTATTGAACAGTTTTTGGATAAGACATATAATTAGGTAAAGGTAACATCAATAATTATTTGTATAGTTTGTTATCTGAGTTGATAAATAGGTATGCCAAGTTAATATAGTCCATATTATAAAATTGTAATTGATATTTAATCAACTGAAGAAAACAAAGTAACTGGCTACAAACTGATTGAATTAGTAGGCAAGATGACGGTTACAACCATCATTCATCAAAAATCCATTGATTTTTGGGGTGTATGTGTCCGTTTATTTTAGACCAACAGAAATTATTAAGAGCGTATCGGGCAAGTTGATTCTTTAAAAATTGATATGTTCGGGCGTAAGCACCATAATGTATGGTATGTACCGTAAGGTATGTCGTTTACGACCCAAAACTAAACATATATCGTTGAAAATTGTTAGGCGTAAAAGCATTTGTACAATCTACGGTGGCGTTTACTACCATCGCGTTTATAATAATTAACAGTGGTTGCTGTTGCGACACAAAAACCAAAAATATCTGTTTTATTTGCTACAAAAAATGGGGTCGTAAACACCATTTTTTGGCGAATTGGATGATTTTAAATATACAGATCGATAGAGCAGAAAAAACTGAGTAGGACTACATTAAAAAGTCATTTTCGCCAAAATGGTGGTTACGCCCTTTGAGCCCCGAGGTATCGATATATGCTTATACTATAAGTTCTCTACCAGGAACTTAATTAATCTAAGATCTGGCAGGTGGATTACGAAAATCCTGTCTAAGCAGGAACCTACTACTCCAGGAAAAATAGTCGTGACATAATTATAATATTTTTAGACGTTCGCGTTCCATTATTTAAATCGGGAATTAGCACGATTAATCTGATTATTCCTTATTCGCCTTTCGCACTAATTCCTAATTATAATAATGAACATTATAGTAGTAGGTTCCTGCTTAGACAGGATTTTCGTAATCCACCTACCAGATCTTAGATTAATTAAGTTCCTGGTAGATAACTTATAGTATAAGCATATATATACTTCTTGAGTCCGGCAATTTCACCAACTACAGAGCCCTTTATACCAGAACACAGGTTACTTATAGATTGGATTGCGCCCCCCAGCTGCGGGCTCAAAGGCAAGGCACTGAAGGGTTGCTTTACATATCCCACCGGAGAGCCCAGTCTACCCTCACATGCACCGATGCGACAGCCTCAGGGTTTATAGTGGTTAAGAATCCCTCATACCCCGGCTGAGCACCACATGTCCCGGGGACCTTGAGGGTACCTCCGCGAGAACAAAAAAAAAGTTAGAGTGGTTAAGTTAGAATGCTGCTCGACGATAGAAAACTGACACTGCGATGTGTACCTACCTCATACCTGGGCTGTCCCTTTACAAGTAAAAGATATAAATAAAAGACATTTTTCTTACAATCCAATAAAATATATTTAGCAAATTTCATAGCTTTGACTTGACCTGTTTCACATATATCACTGAGTGTCCGGGTGTGTGTCGCTGTGTTGGTCTCACATTTCGTTCGATGGGTACGCTGTCGGGGCCCTCCAACTGTCGCAAGAGCCCCAGCTGTTGAGGATATCGGGAGTTCAATATAGTAAGTAAACGCAGGGGTGGACTTGAGTGGTTATGATTTTTGTTGTTGTTTCATTTTAAACTACGAAATCCTTGTTATTAATGCATCGATATAATATATAAACTAGATTTGGTGTCATGGTTCAAAAAGTGGTAGCGAGTAATAGCGCCCTTGTGTCGCTATTTTTTTACAAGCCACATCCTGACAAATTTATTTTTGCCGATAGGAGTGTCGCTACTGTCTATATGAAATTGTCAAACTACAAGTCATTATCATTATAAAATCGTTAGTTCACGTTTCCGCCACCAGCACAGATAAGTTTGCAACCTCCGCGACCACATTTTAGATGTAATTTTGTTCGTGAATGTTTATCTAGTTTATATATTATATCGATGTATTAATGAGATTCCTATTTCAATAGTTTTCACTTGTATATTTGAAATAGCTAAGGGTTTAAATGATTCTGAATTTTACCGTCCCGAGACGAACCAATACATTTATTTACATTCGGCAAATATAATTACGTATGATAGAGTAAGAGTAGAGTAGAGAGATAAAGTTAGATTAGTTTGTTTAGTATACTTACTAATAATAAATAATTTCAATGATTGAATGTATATTATAAGAATAATTAATCTTGGTTTATATATGGGTGATTTTAGCTGGGTGATTACGTGATTAGAGTGGAATTATTGTTAGTTATTTAAGATAGTTATTGAAAACTTTATCTATAAAAAATTTGGATATTTATTTTGATTTTTTCTTACGATATTGAAACTGACTATTAAAAAAACTTTCATATTCATTATTTATTTGACTTTATAATAATAAAAAAAAAGTTATATTAGGTATAACAAACAAGGTTCAGGTTAGAAAAACCACAAAAGATATGTTATGCCCTTGAGGCATTACGTAGGATACACAAGGCTAGTTAAATTAAATATTAAAATTATACCTCTGAATCCGTACCTTACTCACTATCGGAAATGAACAATAACAATTGAACAACAAATGGTCCGCTGCAACTCTCATTATTTACATTACATTAAGTTAAATAAAGCGTTCAGAAAATTGAGATAAAAGTATTCCTTTACTTATGTAATTATCCAGAACAATTTGCCAAATTGGCTTTAGCCACTGTTGCCCGTGTGGTTTCCGGTTAAGAATAGCACCTTCCCATCAAATGGGTATTGAACAGCAGATTCTCGTCCCGTCAGTCAGTTCAGGCTCAGGTTACTAATTTTGTTGCGGGTTCCAAGACAATTTAGTGCTTCCCCGGGACTCGCCGAGGGTCAAACCTACATCTACAGGCACCAGTGAAGTCACCGGACTTCACTGGTGACTGTAGATCCTAGCTATCAGGAGTCACAGTAGTGGGAATGAAGGGTCAGATTAGTCAGTTCAGGTCAGTTAAACGTGTCGTGTCAGTTACTAGAATGAATGACATTTTAGTTTCTTACCTAATAATAATAATACCAGCCCTTGTTGATGTCCCACTGTTGGGCACGGACCCCCCTCGAGATAAGGGGGCTTAGGTCGTAGTCCACCACGGTGGCATAGTGCGGTTTGGCGGACTTCACACGTCATTCGAAAGCTAGAAGGCTTTCTCAAACATGCAGGTTTCCTCACGATGTTTTCCTTCACCGAAAACACAACAATGGCACAACGACGATTCGCACATGATTAATCAAAGAAATCAGAGGTGTGAACGTGTGCACCTTGTTTCCAAGGTAGGCACTTGCCCACTGAGCTGTTACCGCATGGTTATCATATTTTAATTTCCTACCTGTTCTGAACCAATTTTCACTGGTTTCTCGTATATGATCCAAGTGACGCATTCGGTGTAAGGTGGCGTTGTTAATGACCCCTTATACGTGACGTAGTTGCCCTCCTCTAAATCGTCGCTTTCCATCCACGAAATGGAATCTGTAATGTAAATTATTAAAGGCTGTATGAAAAGACCAACACACGAAGTAATTATGTGGATCAAGTGGACTAGCGATAATATGGCTTCTCAGGATTTGAACCCACAATCTCCGGTTTGTAAAGCGAACGGTTTTCCACTGCGCCACGGCGGCCACTAAGAGTGATACTATACGTACACTACAAACCAAATAAGCTTGAAGGCGATTACAACTTTATTATGAAGTCATAAAACACCCCCGCTGTATATTTGACCGTTAACGCGGCAGCAAAAAAAGGTTGGTAATACAAAGTTGTTTTTGCTGACGCGCCTAGTTGACAATGTATGTGTTATGTAGTTATTGAGCCGCAATCGAACTTTTAATCGCCTCCAAGCTTATTTGGGATGGAGTATATAAGCAGATTGGCACAGTCGGGGCGTTTGAACAAGAATACCTCACATAATTAACTAAAAACATACATAGGTTTTCGGCTTTTATTAGATTGTAAACCTGCCCGGCACTCCAATCTAAATGCTCAACATCCCTACTTGCGCTACTGGAGAAATGTTAACTGATTAGCAGAACTCGACTGGCATAAGTAGGCCTTTATCCTGAATATTTATCTTTTTTTACACGGGAAACCTTCGAAAGGTCCCGGGGAGCTGTGGGGTTCGACCGGGGGTATGTGGGATTCTTGGGACCTACTAAAATCCCCGCGGCTGTCACTTCGGCACATGAGAGTGGACCCCCAGGCTCTCTGGTGGGATCTGTGCCAGAAGCCCATCTGTGCATTGCCGTTGAGCTCGCATTGTAGCCCCCGGGAACCAGAAACGTTGTTCACGGGGACGGGGGTCGTAACCCCTTCGCCATCCGCCTCGGAGTCGCCGCCGTACTCAATGGACGTCCTAGGATCCACACCCCGAACGTCCAGCGACTCCGAAGGATCTTGAATATTTATTTACGTAATGTAATACCTATTCCAATATACCGCCCAGCTTTTGTAATATGCCGATCTGAACAAGTGTTTAGCGCCTATTATGATGACCATTGATTCGAGTAAAAATAAAAATAAAATTCAAAATAAAGAATGTGATAAGAACCAGTGTCTTTACATTTCTCTAACTATAGACGTTCGCAATAACTTTATCAAAATGTAATCAGAATAAGTATCTAAATGAAATCAGAAAGCCGCAAGTGATATAATCCCACCGGAGAGCCCAGTCTACCCTCACATGCACCGATGCGACAGCCTCAGGGTTTATAGTGGTTAAGAATCCCTCATACCCCGGCTGAGCACCACATGTCCCGGGGACCTTGAGGGTACCTCCGCGAGAACAAAAAAAAAGTTAGAGTGGTTAAGTTAGAATGCTGCTCGACGATAGAAAACTGACACTGCGATGTGTACCTACCTCATACCTGGGCTGTCCCTTTACAAGTAAAAGATATAAATAAAAGACATTTTTCTTACAATCCAATAAAATATATTTAGCAAATTTCATAGCTTTGACTTGACCTGTTTCACATATATCACTGAGTGTCCGGGTGGGTGTCGCTGTGTTGGTCTCACATTTCGTTCGATGGGTACGCTGTCGGGGCCCTCCAACTGTCGCAAGAGCCCCAGCTGTTGAGGATATCGGGAGTTCAATATAGTAAGTAAACGCAGGGGTGGACTTGAGTGGTTATGATTTTTGTTGTTGTTTCATTTTAAACTACGAAATCCTTGTTATTAATGCATCGATATAATATATAAACTAGATTTGGTGTCATGGTTCAAAAAGTGGTAGCGAGTAATAGCGCCCTTGTGTCGCTATTTTTTTACAAGCCACATCCTGACAAATTTATTTTTGCCGATAGGAGTGTCGCTACTGTCTATATGAAATTGTCAAACTACAAGTCATTATCATTATAAAATCGTTAGTTCACGTTTCCGCCACCAGCACAGATAAGTTTGCAACCTCCGCGACCACATTTTAGATGTAATTTTGTTCGTGAATGTTTATCTAGTTTATATATTATATCGATGTATTAATGAGATTCCTATTTCAATAGTTTTCACTTGTATATTTGAAATAGCTAAGGGTTTAAATGATTCTGAATTTTACCGTCCCGAGACGAACCAATACATTTATTTACATTCGGCAAATATAATTACGTATGATAGAGTAAGAGTAGAGTAGAGAGATAAAGTTAGATTAGTTTGTTTAGTATACTTACTAATAATAAATAATTTCAATGATTGAATGTATATTATAAGAATAATTAATCTTGGTTTATATATGGGTGATTTTAGCTGGGTGATTACGTGATTAGAGTGGAATTATTGTTAGTTATTTAAGATAGTTATTGAAAACTTTATCTATAAAAAATTTGGATATTTATTTTGATTTTTTCTTACGATATTGAAACTGACTATTAAAAAAACTTTCATATTCATTATTTATTTGACTTTATAATAATAAAAAAAAAGTTATATTAGGTATAACAAACAAGGTTCAGGTTAGAAAAACCACAAAAGATATGTTATGCCCTTGAGGCATTACGTAGGATACACAAGGCTAGTTAAATTAAATATTAAAATTATACCTCTGAATCCGTACCTTACTCACTATCGGAAATGAACAATAACAATTGAACAACAAATGGTCCGCTGCAACTCTCATTATTTACATTACATTAAGTTAAATAAAGCGTTCAGAAAATTGAGATAAAAGTATTCCTTTACTTATGTAATTATCCAGAACAATTTGCCAAATTGGCTTTAGCCACTGTTGCCCGTGTGGTTTCCGGTTAAGAATAGCACCTTCCCATCAAATGGGTATTGAACAGCAGATTCTCGTCCCGTCAGTCAGTTCAGGCTCAGGTTACTAATTTTGTTGCGGGTTCCAAGACAATTTAGTGCTTCCCCGGGACTCGCCGAGGGTCAAACCTACATCTACAGGCACCAGTGAAGTCACCGGACTTCACTGGTGACTGTAGATCCTAGCTATCAGGAGTCACAGTAGTGGGAATGAAGGGTCAGATTAGTCAGTTCAGGTCAGTTAAACGTGTCGTGTCAGTTACTAGAATGAATGACATTTTAGTTTCTTACCTAATAATAATAATACCAGCCCTTGTTGATGTCCCACTGTTGGGCACGGACCCCCCTCGAGATAAGGGGGCTTAGGTCGTAGTCCACCACGGTGGCATAGTGCGGTTTGGCGGACTTCACACGTCATTCGAAAGCTAGAAGGCTTTCTCAAACATGCAGGTTTCCTCACGATGTTTTCCTTCACCGAAAACACAACAATGGCACAACGACGATTCGCACATGATTAATCAAAGAAATCAGAGGTGTGAACGTGTGCACCTTGTTTCCAAGGTAGGCACTTGCCCACTGAGCTGTTACCGCATGGTTATCATATTTTAATTTCCTACCTGTTCTGAACCAATTTTCACTGGTTTCTCGTATATGATCCAAGTGACGCATTCGGTGTAAGGTGGCGTTGTTAATGACCCCTTATACGTGACGTAGTTGCCCTCCTCTAAATCGTCGCTTTCCATCCACGAAATGGAATCTGTAATGTAAATTATTAAAGGCTGTATGAAAAGACCAACACACGAAGTAATTATGTGGATCAAGTGGACTAGCGATAATATGGCTTCTCAGGATTTGAACCCACAATCTCCGGTTTGTAAAGCGAACGGTTTTCCACTGCGCCACGGCGGCCACTAAGAGTGATACTATACGTACACTACAAACCAAATAAGCTTGAAGGCGATTACAACTTTATTATGAAGTCATAAAACACCCCCGCTGTATATTTGACCGTTAACGCGGCAGCAAAAAAAGGTTGGTAATACAAAGTTGTTTTTGCTGACGCGCCTAGTTGACAATGTATGTGTTATGTAGTTATTGAGCCGCAATCGAACTTTTAATCGCCTCCAAGCTTATTTGGGATGGAGTATATAAGCAGATTGGCACAGTCGGGGCGTTTGAACAAGAATACCTCACATAATTAACTAAAAACATACATAGGTTTTCGGCTTTTATTAGATTGTAAACCTGCCCGGCACTCCAATCTAAATGCTCAACATCCCTACTTGCGCTACTGGAGAAATGTTAACTGATTAGCAGAACTCGACTGGCATAAGTAGGCCTTTATCCTGAATATTTATCTTTTTTTACACGGGAAACCTTCGAAAGGTCCCGGGGAGCTGTGGGGTTCGACCGGGGGTATGTGGGATTCTTGGGACCTACTAAAATCCCCGCGGCTGTCACTTCGGCACATGAGAGTGGACCCCCAGGCTCTCTGGTGGGATCTGTGCCAGAAGCCCATCTGTGCATTGCCGTTGAGCTCGCATTGTAGCCCCCGGGAACCAGAAACGTTGTTCACGGGGACGGGGGTCGTAACCCCTTCGCCATCCGCCTCGGAGTCGCCGCCGTACTCAATGGACGTCCTAGGATCCACACCCCGAACGTCCAGCGACTCCGAAGGATCTTGAATATTTATTTACGTAATGTAATACCTATTCCAATATACCGCCCAGCTTTTGTAATATGCCGATCTGAACAAGTGTTTAGCGCCTATTATGATGACCATTGATTCGAGTAAAAATAAAAATAAAATTCAAAATAAAGAATGTGATAAGAACCAGTGTCTTTACATTTCTCTAACTATAGACGTTCGCAATAACTTTATCAAAATGTAATCAGAATAAGTATCTAAATGAAATCAGAAAGCCGCAAGTGATTTATGTTTAAGCTGCTCTTAAGTTTTTTAGTTATATGTATCTAAATACTAGCATCCCACCTCAGCAGTTCACTGGTAGAAAAAAATAATATAATAGAAAAAATATTTTTAAGGGTTTTTATTGTTTAGCTAAAGCAAAAATACCACGTGTTCCCACGAAAACGGACTTCTTTTTAATAATATTAGTGTAGATGACAAAACAAACTTTCAACCCCTATTTCACAACCTATTGTTGATAAATACTGAAAAAGCTAGCTTTATTCTTTTTAATAGAGTCTAAGAACAAAATTTCAAGTACCCCATACAAACTTCATACCCCTATTTTACACCTTTAAGAGGTTGAATTTCCCAAAATTCTTTCTTATTGCTTACTGCCTTGGCCATAAAAGAAACCTACTGTCCAATTTTTGTAGTTCTAGCTTCGGTTATTTCGGCTCTGCGTTGATTCACGCGAAAAACAGTGAGCTGTTTAATAACAGCACGTACGTACTACCTAGTAACAACAGCCCACTGGCGAAAAAGACCTTCCTCTTATCTTAAGGCTTATATTATATGTATAGATATAGAATCTTATATATAGAATAGATGGATAAGCTGAAGCTAGAATAACAAATTTCTTCACTCGAGGCTAAATGACCTCTTTATCAAAATTTAGTAAAAGTTCAAAATATCAATATAACCCACACGCTGTATACCACATTTATATTGAACCAGAAAACTCAGGTAAGTATACTGATGATGGAATTTAAATTAGAAAAGTTTCCGCCACCTGTATCAGTCGACCCTTTTTATTTCGAAAACAAGTTAAGGGAAGCACTTTCACTTGACATGACAATTGAATTACGGTTCAAGGAAAAACAAAAGCCACGATAAAATAATTTGCGAAAGATTTTTCTATTTTACTATCGCTCAATTGAATTTGTATCAAACGGTTATAAAAATGCATTTTTTTGTGTTAAATTGCTCCCATACAGTACCTAATTTAGAGAATTTTGCATAACATATTGTCTAAAAAATTTTAACTAATTGTAACAAACGTTATAAATTGTTAGTGATGTTTTAGGACTTCATGTAAGAAAATGTTATACAACTAATTACAACATGATAATTATAACAAATTATAACTTTTGTTGTATAACATCATCCGAGGACGTTAGCGGAAGGGCGCGATGGTTACAGAATGATATACGATTATAAAACGATTTGAACCAGTGTGGGAGCGTTTATAACATATAACATTTTTAACAAGTTGTAGGAAAATTTTACACATGTTATTTATTACACATGTTGTTGTTTATGTTTACACATGTTAGACCTGAGGGTACCCTGAGACAACTATGACGTATGAACAGCTACCACCTCAGTCCACCCGTGACCATGAATGCTGTAAAGTATTCGAAACGTCGTCGTCGGGTAATTAAAATCAAAAATAAACCGCGATATAATCCGTTATATTAGTTTCATTTCAATTTTTAACCGACTTCAAAAAAGGAGGTTCTGTATTCGACGCGTATGTATGTAATATTAATAAAAATGCGTAATATTCATATTATGTTAGTCTATGTGGGCTTATAAACGAATTTACCAAATTTCACGAGTGTATGTATGTATGTATGTATGTATGTAGGTTTGTCCGCGGATTTCTCAGAAACTACAAGTCCGATTTCGAAAATTCTTTTTGCAATAGTTAGAATATCTTTCAACTTAGGGTAGAGTATAAATTTCATCAAAATCGGTCCAGTAGTTTAAGAGATATAAACTTTTTATGTTTTCAGTAAGTTACTGTAATGTAGACGTTCGAGTTGCGTGATAGTGCTGATACCTATCTTGGTAAAATAAGTCACTAAAAAGTGTTAACTAAACTATTTTTAAAAAAATAATAACCGACTTCAAAGTAAATTATCTAAAAAGCATAAAATAACGAAAGTATTATTGAAGTTGGTGCAGAATATACACAGCAGGTACGCTAACACCAACTTCAATAATACTTTCGTTATTTTATGCTTTTTAGATAATTTACTTTGAAGCCGGTTATTATTTAAAAAAAAATAGTTTATACACATTGTTATAAAATGTAACCTGCTACACAATGCTTTATAACGTTATATAGCTGCTGAGTGGGAGCACATTTTGTGGACAATGCCAAATTAAATCTGTTAAACTGTTATAAAATAACTCAAAAATTCTCTAAGTATTAGTACTGTATTAATTGTGCTATCGATGCCTTAAAAAGTATAGAGGCTGGTAAGTAATAAATCATAACGGCTTTCTTCACCCTTCATCACTCACCTGAAGTCAGTCTCGCAGACTGTTCATTCTTCTTAATGCCCTCGAATCCTTGAACCAGCTTGTCAAACTTTGGGTTCGGGGCATCAACAGCTTCAAGAAGAAACCCTACGACGGCCAGGCCATCTGGGTGCCCGATTGCAGCCTCCATGGACTGGTACTTGCTGTTATAGTGAACTAAGTGACATTCGGCCGCATACCTGAAGAAGATAAAAGACTTTATTGAAGTGAAACTTCTTATGCGACTTCCAAAAATGTTATCACATAACGCGTTAAGCGTAAAATGATAGGTGATAGGCGTTAAGTGATAGGTGTTAAACGATAGGCGTTAGGCGTAAATTTGTTAAGGTTATGAAAGCGCTCATGTGACGCCGTCACTGAGTGAGTGGGTGAGTGGTTTTCAGTGGTTTTCAGTGGTTTTGAGTGGTTTTCAGTGGTTTTCAGTGGTTTTCAGTGGTTTTCAGTGGTTTTCAGTGGTTTTCAGTGGAGTTGAGTGGTTTTCAGTGGAGTTGAGTTGAGTTGAGTTGTGTTAGTGTGTGTGTGTGTGTGTGTGTGTGTGTGTGTGTGTGTGTGTGAGTGAGTGAGTGAGTGAGTGAGGGACCGACCGACCGACCGATCGACTGAGCGAGAATGAAGTTTCACTTCTTCCGCGCGGAGGGACTCCACGCACGCATATATTTTTTTTTTTGGCCTGTTAGTTGGTCTAGTGGTTCCCACCTAGCGTCTGGGTGTTGTTTACCACAACAAAAAGTAGTATTTAAGTATTGTACAAAAAGTAAAGTAAGTCCCCGTCCCCGCGGGGTGCCGGGTTAGAATTGGATCCTCCCCATCTCTTCTCGTTGGGTTTCGTAAGAGGCGACTAAGTGAGAACGGGAATTCTGGCAGCAGGTTCTTTCTTCTATATTTATCTCTCACCTATACTGCGATCCAAAACGCCTGCCAAGCGTGAGGATTAAGGCAATCCCTCCCTTTTAAGGGAGAGGCCTTTGTTCAGTTTTCGGCTGCTGATGAGGTATATATAAGTACAGGCTTAACTTAGTTTGGGATCAGATGACCATGTGTGGATTGTCCCAGTATATTATTTTGATATTATAGTTACTTATATAAAAAAATAGTCCATTTAAGTAGGTACTAATAAAAAAATACAAAGTTAACCGTCGCCGGAAAATGAGCTTTTCGTAGCTAACTGAATAGATTTTCATTAAACATCAAGCTTGCAAATTAAGTCAAAACCGTCAGTATCCAACTCCGTCCGTTCGTTTAGAAGCCACGATTAGACACACAGACAGATACCTATAGGCGTTCAACTAGGCTTCATAACCCCTCCATTTTTCATCAGTGGTTAAAAATATTCAAAGTAATTTTGCAATATTTATGTCAACAACGTAAGTCACGTATAAGATATATTTTTTCTTAACCAAACAAGCGGAATTCAACGCACAGATTGAAAAACTGGTAGATCGTGAGAGCTTTCAAGCAAAAATGTTCTAACCCTGCTACTAAGTTTGTTATTTACGGTATTTTTCCTCCAAAGCCCTTTCGTTTACCGTCTACATAACTTGTGAACAAAATATGTAGAATATTAGATAATATGCACGAAATTTTATTAAACCTAGTATAGATATTTACATAAACTTAGTACTATGCAAAATGTGCTTCATTAATCATTCAATCAAACCACAAACAAAAAAGTTTATGCGATTCAAATAAGAATAAGCCTGTCCTAGAGTATCCATTAAATTATATTTTCCAGTCATCAACAAAATGTACGATGTAACTACACATACATTGATATAAACAAAGTGTCCGATAAATAATGGATAACCCCCCAGGTACTTGGGGGCCCACCCCGGCCACTCGCGAAAATATTATTTAATAAATATATATATCTGCAGCAGTTAGGTTTTTAATTTTTTTAATGTATGAAATTTGATATTATCGTTCATATTATCCTGTACTATGGGTCCGAAATTAATAATAACGAGAAAATCAATTCGATAGTATCAATTTTGGAGTCGTAGTACCCAATAATATGAACGAAAGTATCAAATTTCATCAAACTTTATTCTAATCGGGAGTTAACGCGATTTACCTTATATTTTGGCTTGACGTTTCGGCCGGGTTGCACCAGCCGTGGTCACAAGCAGACTACGTCAAGCCAAAATATAAGGTAAATCGCGTTAACTCCCGATTAGAATAAAGTTTGATAATGGAACGCGAAAGTCTAAAAGTATATATCAAATTTCATACTTAAAGTAACCAAAACAGAAACCAGTCTGCTGCAGATATTTTTTTTTAATATTTTTTGTGAGTGGCCGGCGTGCCCCCAACTAGTACCTGCAGGGTTATCCATTATTTACTGGACACCCATTATATAATTAACCAAAAACAACGTTTTTCTCAAAATAGATAGCATAACAAAACAAAACAAAAAAAATAACGAATAAACAGGTAATAATAAAATCCGGACCTTAATTTGTCATTTTGTGTTTATTCTACTGGCAGTGAATAACCGTAAATAACAAGTGAAGATGTCTTCAGCCGCGATCTTATTCTTAGTTGAAACGCAGTAGATTCCTCATATCTAATCAGGCTACACCGGTAAATCTCTGACAAGACTAAATTTAATGAGATTAAAAATAATGAGAATAGGTATATTACGTGCATTATTTAAGGATAAGCATTTTTATTTAAATGTCTAAATCTAATAGAAAGACGCTGCTGGGCAACTGTCTTCTTGTTATTCCTTAGTCGCCTATTACGGACACCCAACGGTAGGAGATGGGAGGGTGCTATTCTTACCCGGGCACCCCACAGGTGCATATTAAACTAGTAAAAATGTAGAGCGAAGATGTGAAGCTCACCCATGTCCATCCAATACGTGTTCGCAGCCAGTGAAGTCGTCGACTGACCAGTGGAAGTGCATTTGTTCGAAGATGTACTGGCCCAGCAGTGGACCGCCTCCTAGGTATGGCCGGACGTCTGTGTCGAATGTGAAGTACGCTGGGAAAAGAAAGAGATGTTTTAATAGAGGGTAATGTTTATTAAGATAGGATAAGTAAGGATATTTACTGGGCATGTTCTGTAGTATAAACGGATGATAAAGATTTATAGCGATGCTAGATTTGTCGTAATTGCAGCATCATAGGATTACAACTTCTAAAGTAAAGCTTTTTTTTGGGACTAATCACCACTCATTCTCACCACTGTGACTTTTGTAAGCCAGGATCTACAGTGGTCACCGCTGAATACACCGAGGTTTGACCCTCGGCATGTCCCGGGAAAACGCTAAATTATCTTGGAACTCACATAGAATTAAATAAAGCCAAAATATATAAGTGGTCACCAGTCAAGACACCGAGGTTTAATTCTCGCTTAAAGACTAACTGAAAATACAAATCCACTTTATTCCACTAAATAAAATTTAAAAAGGTTTATTAACATGACAATAAAATTTAATCCCAACCGTCCAGGTCAACGACCTCATGTCTGATGTCACAATGAAATAAACTATCCGCGGGTATTCTGTTACTTACTATCGAGCAAGCGTCTTGCTCCTCTTACAATTACTTGGATTAAAGAAAAAACAAGTATTAGGTAACGGCATTATGGTTATCAGATGAATGCCGATGATAGCATTCTTGTATCGATAAAGGAATTTGTACAAACAAGGTCAGGTGTTTTTCATTAAATATTAGAAGTAATTAGTATTAAGTAACATAATTTTTTTATACCACCAATGTGGCAAAGAGACATGCTACCCACCAGATGGTAAATCGTCTCCCCAACGTATGGACCACCACCAGAATAATCACTAGTGCGTTGCCGAACCTATAGCAGTTTTCTAGGCTGTAATTACTCAGGAAAACTTCTGCACACAGTTCATTCCACTATCTATATCTTGATCTCGGGAGAAAACTCCTTTGAAACCGCAAAGTTTGGCAAGTGAGTGTTCATAATATGTGGGGTTCCCTGCAGGTAGCGAGAGTGTGGTGGTAACAAGTAATAAGTTTTAAAAACTAAAACCCGACTACGGATAAAATCGCAGTCTGTTAATGTGATATTATATAGCCTATAACCAGCGGACAATCAAGACGCTTCTAACGACACCCTACATGTCAAATTATGTTAAGTAGATTAGAAGATATGCGGGAACAGATGAACATACATACATACTTACATACATAAATACATTCTTGTTAAAATCATAACCCTCCCTCCGTTCCGTAGTCGGGTAAAAAGTGGCCGTGGGCATCATGACAAATTATTCTTCAGACATTTGTGCGTTATACAATTCCTTATGTAATAATAATCACTACCTACTATCTTATCAATAACATTTTTGCCAGCGACACTATTAGGTATCATCGTAACGACAAACACGTTTTTACTCTGTACACATCACTGGTTGACGATGAATTTTACATTATTGTGTTTTGCGGGAGATGAGGATCTACTAACAACTAGAGAAAGATTAGGAACTAAAAGTAGGCTAATATAATAGATCACATCTGACACCTCATCAATTTAACAACATAGGTACAAGGGTGTAACGGCAGGCATAAAATATATTTTTTTTAGTTTTCAAATTTAGAACTGCATAATTGCTTAACTTTTTTTCTATTACGATTACATACTGGATGTGGTTCTGCATTCTTGCCATATTTACGGAGGTTGATAATATATACCTTTTAAAGAACATAAATCAATCATTAAATGCTAGACTTAAAATTATTAAATACCTACTTTTTATGTTTGGTACGAAAAGAAATCCCGTGTGCAACCGTCACTATAAAATAACCCCCTCTGGCACCGCTCTTCGCGCAAAGTAGGTAAACTAAAGTACGCGCGGAATTGCCAACCTTGGGACCTATTATGAGCACTCAAGAGCTCTTATTCTGGTTGAACGTTAATCATGAATCATTAATTATCTTTTAGTTATTAGCCACTGAATTATTAATCTATTTTTAATCAATTAACATAATCCTTAACTGTTCGGTCTACAAATACGGCAAAAATGCAAAACCACACCCTGTATTTACTGTAATAATTAAAAAAGAAACAGAACAACAAAACTGGCAGATGTCGAATGTGATCTATTAAATTGACCCTACATATAAACCCGTCTCTGTCTCATGTAAAAGTTAAGATTTCTTTTACACTGCTTTAAAAGCTGGTGTTTGGGCCCCAGATGTTCGCTTGATGGTTAGTGATACACCTACTTATTAGCATCATTGCAATGCTGCTCAATACCCTTGATACCAGTCATAAAGTCTATTTAGTCCAGTAATTTCACCAGCTACTGTATACCTTTCAGACCTAAACAGCAATGCTGATTCAGCATTGCTGACACGTTTTTGTTTGGCAGTAGATTATATGACACGGCGGTGCGGTGCCCACCTGAATAATGCCTTGCACAAGGCTACCCGCTAGGCATTTTCGCTCTTTTTTTGGCATCGGGAAGAATACCTTCAAAAGATTGGGGCCCCGCCAAAGTCGCCCCAGCGCCGCAGACTGACTAGAAAACATCCTAGGAAGGAGCAAAAATGCTTGGTCCCCGGTACCCTAACGGGGCTTGCTACGACGCCAATACAAGACCAACACTGCGTCATCGCCCTCTCTGGAAGGTCACCTACCTCGTAAGCGTAAGTTCAAATAATCTTACCTGTAGAGCCATTATTAAGAAGTATACCCTCAGCATCGTTGTCCCAGTACCCTATGAAGCGAAGGGGATCAAGGGAAGACCACGTAGGACAGCGACTCAGCGATATTGCTATAGGTGATTGCGAGGACCTAAGTCGGGAGATTTGTTCCGCTATAAACAAAAAAACAAATTATACAGGGTGTAAGGGACTACGTACCGAAAACTTTTTTATAAGATTTCTCAATTGTCCATTACAACATTACAGAAACCATTTATATGGATAATGACAAATGACTAACCTGTTAATTTTTGGGCATGTAATGAATATATGTGAAATATAATTTATTTTTCAAATTACCTACATTGCTAATTTTCTAAAATAATAATAGTTAATTGCCTATGTACTGTTTTTGTGCATAAAGAATAAATAAATAAATAAATTTTCGACAAATAATCAATTTATTGTTTTTATTTTAAATTAAAATCAATAATGATGTTATACTAAATTAATTTAAAAAAGTGTTTTTTTTTTGGAAATTCATGAAAAAGCTGATGAAAAATTTCAACACTAGGATGTTCAGAATCATGTACTGGATCACTGGTATCGGTTTTCGGTTCGATGTCCCTTATACCCCTTATAACAATAATCTAATGCAGTTTTTTTGGAATAATGGAGTCAAGGTAGTGCGCAGCGGGCAACACAAGGAAAACTGGCGTTTGACGGTAGGACTATATCTAATAATGATCTATATAATATAGAAAGTTTATGTAATGATTTCTGATATTAACGCGAATACTACGCATTGAAATGAAACTAATTTTACGGATTATATCGCGGTTTATTTATGTTTTTAAATACCCGACGTTTCGAATACTTTACAGCATTCATGGTCACGGGCGGACTGAGGTGGTAGCTGCCCATACGTCATAGTTGTCTTCGGGTACCCTCAGATCTTCTAATTATTATTGTTAGTCCGAAAGTTTATGGATAAAATGTTCTTATTAGATACATAACGCACAAAGAAGTCCAGCATAAAATAATAATAATATTCTGGGAACTAGGCATAGCCTCTACTATGGAAACCAGACAACGGATACGTGGGATGCCCGGGCTAGAATAGCAGCTTCCCATTTCCTCCTGTTGGGTGTCCGTAAGAGGCGACTAAGGGAAAACAAGAAGACGGGCAGCAGCGTCTTTCTATTGGATTACTTACCACCTATACTGCGATCCCCAAGACGCCTGCCAAGCGTGGGGATTGTGCCTCTGTTCAACAGTGGACTCTTTCGGCTGATGATGATGATTATGATACTTAAATAGACAAATAAAACCCAGACACTTTGTGGGAATCGAACCCATGACTTGGGTAGCGGCCAGGGTGTCTAGCTACTAGACCAACAGCCCGCTGAAAAAAAAAGTTTTATCGAGAAGGTTTAATACTACCCTCTCGTGGCGGGTCACCCCCTTCCCTCCAATATGGTTGAGGGGAGTGATGGCTGCTGCTCGAGTCAACTCGTGCGCGGGTGCTGCTTGGGGGGACTGGTCCGACTACTATCCCTTTGGCTTTTTAGTTTGTTGTACCTACTTTCGTCGTATTTTATTAATTTTTTTTCTGTATTATTTGATCTTTTGAACGGCAAGACACATTGTCGCTCTGATCTAGTTGTAACATGACAAACTGTTTTAAAAAAAAATGTGATAAAATGACAAGCCCGCTGAGTATCTTGCCGGATCTTCTCAGTTGAGGCCGCGTTGTGATCCGGTGGTAGCTTTTTTAAAAAAAAAATACATGACCTTTCAAAAGTGCTAGCGTTAAGCCTATTTGAAATAAACTATTTTTGAGTTTGAGTTTGAGTTTGAGTCTACCCCTCGCCCAAGCCGGCTGCTAAGCGTGGGGATTATGGCAACCCCTCCCTTCTAAGGGGGAGGCCTTTGTTTAGCAGTCGAAGTCTTTCGGCTGCTAATGATGAATGATGACGCCAACAAGTCAGTCACGTGCTCCGTATCAGATAAACAGGTAAACATTGTCGTGTGAACTCACACACACACGCATACCACATAATCTTTCAGGCCATATCAGCTGTCGCTCCAATGGTATATCATTCAAGATCAATGTCAGGAACTAAGGTATTACGAGATATGTTTATAACACTGCTTTATAGTAGGTAAATAAAGTGAGCTGGTGCAACTCTTGCGAGGGATGAACGAAGTATCCCGCGATAGTGCCGAGTCTATCCACTGCGTCTATTAAGGTGTCTTATATTACTATTATCGACGAGGCATCATCCACTACTGAAGAATGGCTTCCGCCTTAGAAGGGAGGTGTTGCCATAATTCCCACGCTTGGCAGCCGTCTTGGGGATCGCAGTATAGCTGGTAGGTAATCCTAGTATCTCCGGATGCTCCGGTTCTTAAAAAACTTAAGATCGAGACACGACTGTCATCCATCTGTCTGAGACGAACCCTTGAGTACTTCGATCACATAGCTCGCAAAAATCTTGAGAGCTTAGAAAAGTTAATTGTTACAGATATGATCGAAGGAAAGAGGCCACGGGAACGTTCGCCGACACGTTGGTCAGACCAGATTCGCTCCACCCTCGAAACCCCATTGCACGTAACGTTCCATGATGCCTCAGATCGTGTTAAATGGATAACCGTCGCCCGTAGAATACTAGTATCTGCATCCGCAACTATAGGTCACGATCCTCAGCATTGTGGTATCGACGCGAGGAGGAGGAGAATCCTAGTATCGTTCAACTTGAACGTGAAGAGTTCAAGTTTTGTAGAAATCAGCAGTCGTTTAAAACCTTTTTTTTTTTGTGTAGGAGTAGTAGGTACTGTTGGCCGCACATGGCCATTACAGCTTCACCGGACAAGAGGGCGAGCGCTTTAAGCGCTCCAGCTCCAGCCAGTTGGGTAGCGACTAGCACAAGTTCACCTCAGGGAGGCACGGCCTCGGCTTGGGCTGCCGCTTAGAGAGTTTTACCACCGGTTCACAACGCGCCCCCACTGAGAAGAACCGGCAAGAAACTCAGCGAGGGGATGCATGTCGAGGTCGCATGCGTACGACCCTTCGGCCTCGCCGGCGAGACTGGTGTCTGTGTGTTGATGTGTTTACGACTCGTGACGTCGTTGTCGGTGTTGGGGTCGTTTAAAACCATTTTAAAACCATCGATATACTGATAGTAATACCGATGTTTAAAACAAATGGATGCCGTTTGAGCTGCGCGATAGTTTCGCAAGCATTCGGAGTGGTTTAGTGATAGATAATTGAATTTTCCTGATATCTTTGTGACTTCGCGATCATGTTCCCAGAAAAAGTAATCAGATATTATTTTGTACACATTTCATCACATTATTGATACAGCCCGCATACTGCCCATATCTTGGTAACATAAGTCACTAAAAAGTGGTAATAAAAATAAAAACCGTCTTTAAAGAAAATAATGCAAGCGTTTGTTATGCTCCGGTGTAACACGCGTGTTACACCGAAGCCGCCCCGCCGGCCGTCAATACATACATTTCGGCAGATTACCTGAATCCAAACGCCGAGTTGGATTGTGACATGCAGCCGTTACCGGCCACCCGGCAGGGCCTGCCACCTGCATTCTTGCCACATGCATCGGGCAATTATCACTAGTTTTTAGTTATAAATAATATTAAATTTACTTAATATATTTTTTTCTTATTAAATAGATTCTAATAAATCTGGTTTTTATGTCAATCCGGCTGTGGAAATCTTAAGTCGTTAAATAACAAAAAATATTGAAATTGCTGCTATCTAAGCACAGCATGTTTACTTGCATGAGCACTAGCTGGTACCGACTTCTATATTATATTTTCGTTTTCGTTACTTAATACTCTTTTAACCTACTTCGCAGTCGGTTCTCTTTGAAGACGGTTTTTAATTTATCTAAAAATAGTTTTGGCGTTAACTTTTTTCGTGACTAACTAAGCAGGATTAAAACTAGTAGGTAGTAAAAACAATTTCTTCAACACAGAGTCGTTTTCCACAGCTGAATCCTCCCGCTAACAATCCAAAGCTGTCTAACAAACACAAACAAGATTCACTTAACTTTTTATACGAAGCAACACCACGATAATTTACGGTTTTCGTGGAACTACATAAGGTCGAACAGTACTTCGACGTTGAGTCGGAATGTGATAGTGAATATGGATTACAACAGCGTTAAGCTCGACGTCGTGCCAGCCTTAAACACGACGTGCTGTCGAGCACAACTACAACAGTTTACGATATAGACAGCACAGCTGCTCACTACTACTTTTATAGAGACGAATTTTCAAGGCTTAATATATTAAGAATAAAAAAAATACATTACCATCTGATGCTGTTTCCTTCGCCTTCACGGACATCGGTTTTGGATTAAATTTCATTATCTTTCGGTCCATATTTGCACAATTTTTTATTTATTATAAATATGTATAATACGTATACAATATACGTCCGATTTAGAACTATGCGGACGTCGAAAAACAGTTCGATTTCAATTCGTGGTTGAATTGATTAGATAATAGAAAATATTATCATGTTCGGTTGACGGCCAGACAAGGGCATTAAATGATTTGAGATTAAATAATATGCTTCCGAAAATTTTACCATCGATACGTAATTGATACCAAAATCGAGCGTGGCGTGTCACCCCCTTCCCTCCAATATGGTTGAGGGGAGTGATGGCTGCTGCTCGAGTCAACTCGTGCGCGGGTGCTGCTTGGGGAGACTAGTCCGACTACTATCCTTTTGGCATTTTGGTTTGTTGTATTTTCGTCGTATTTTTTTTTTTATTTTGATCGGCAGGACACTGTTGCTGGTACTGATCTAATTTTAAGAGACAAACTTTGTTTAAAAAAAAATGTGAAAAAATGACAAGCCCGCTGGGTTTCTTGCCGGATCTTCTCAGTTGAGGCCGCGTTGTGATCCGGTGGTAGCTTTTAAAAAATTGACCGTTCAAAAGTGCTAGCGTTAAGCCTATTTGAAATAAAAAAAAATTGAATTAGAATTTTGAATTTGAAAATTAATCAAAATATTTAAGGTTCGTATTATTATTATGTGTAGCCTCTGTGGTGCAGCGGGTCACCAATTCAAATCCCACGGAAAACAACAACTTTGCGTAATAGTTCCTTACTGGATATGACAATACGGGCTGATCACCTGATTAACTAGAAAGTGAGAATGATCCATGCGTCGGATAGGCATGTAAAAAATAGGCCTTGCACCTGACCTTTCCTCTACGTCCCATCGGATTGTTGAGGGTAAAGGAAGGACTACACTACCTAAATGGTAGATATAGTGGTGTGAGTCGTGAAACACTGTACATAGAAACAGGAATGTAGTTTTTATAAAAATGTATATTTTTTAACTAAACGTCTTAAAGTAAGTGTATAAACATGTTACAAAATAAGAATATGAAATGAAAAATACGAATATATCTTTTACTTTACAAACATTCCTCGAGTGCAAAGTGAATCTAGTGATTCTGGGTATCAAGGGACCCCACAACCTTCAACTTTTTCCCTCTCTAAACCCATTCATATTATTTCACAAATATTAAATACCCGACAATGTCTTACAAACACACTAAATTAGCTTCAAGAGTCATCGGTAGTCATCAATCTATTAATAGGTGTCCGTCAGGATGACCGGACTCACGTGAAATTTTACCAAGATTTAGTACCTATTTTGTACTATTTTGTACCTATATTTAAATATTTTGTACCTCAGTAATAACAAAGTTATTTAATAAATAAAGTGGGAAGCCATTCTGACGTCAGGATGGCTTCCCACTTTTTACTTTGGGTACTTACGGTCCATATAATTGCTGAAATCTTTGCATAAAAATTTAGTACCTTTTTTGTACCTAGGATAAATATATAAATATTTAATGTATTCCATTTAAAAATTACTTTTATTTCATTATAAACAATTATATATGGAGCATCATTCATCTGACATATTATATTTCACAAACCATGTAGTCCCCTTTCCTGCATCCAGGCAGAGGAGTAAAACCCATACATTTGTTAGTTCTAACATTGACGATAAGAACTTCTGCCACCTGTTTCTCTGGGTACTTAAACTTTGGCTAGAGTTTGGGACGGATGCGTGGACGGTCGCGGGGCGCGTAAGCGACCGGTTGTGTATGTGTCGCGTGCACTTACCGCAGCTGAAAAACACTGTTCTCAGATTGAACGGAAGGCGCTGGCTAATCATAATCATAATCATTTATTCACTATAAAATAGAGTACAATAGTTGTTATAGGTATTTAAAAAGTGCTTAAATCTATTTTGCCTTGGTATTAAGGCATGTGAATGTCAAACAGATATTGGCTTTATAATTATATTAAATGAATGTTGTTATAGATAAATATGTCAAAGATAATTAAAGACATTAAGTAAATAATATTAAGATAATCAGTTAAATTCGTCAATACCATTGATATTACTTACTATTTAAAATCAAAAAATTCCTTAAGTGTATAAAAACAGTGTTCAATTAGACATTTTTTTAGTGTGTTTTTAAACTTTGCAAACTGCAGTTTTCTTATGTGTCCTGGTATGTTATTGTAAATATTAATTATCATAAAATTACAGTTTCGTTTGAATATGTCACTCTTAAATTTATGCGTTTGTAGCTTAGTCAGGTCTCTGGGTCTTAAGTTGTTATTTTGACTGACTGTCTTAAATAATTCCGGATATTTCTTTACGAAAATTCCAACTTCAAGTATATATAAAGACGTTACAGTTAGCACTTTCAGGTTTCTAAAAAGGGGTCTGCAAGATTCAAGAGGCCCTACACTACAAATTGATCTGATACATTTTTTTTGGGATATAAGTACTTTGGTAATATCAGTGGATTTCCCCATAATAGCACTCCATATCTTAGAACTGATCCCACATAGCCATGATATGCCAAGAGAGCTGTACTTTGACTAGTCATTTGTCTTAATTTTTTTAGTGCATAAACAAACCTATTTACACGTGTGCATACATTTTTAACATGTGCTTTCCAATTGCAATTTTTGTCCAGCATAATCCCTAAGAATTTTGTTTCATTAGCTTCTTCAATACCTTGGCCTTGATAACTGATTTTTAAACTTTGCACAACGCGTTTATAATTTCTAAATTTTATAACTTTCGTTTTTGATATGTTTGCTGTCAGATTGTTAGTGTCAAACCAATTTGTAATATTTTCTACTGTTATGTTTATTATATTTTCATAATTAGGATTAGTATAGCTGTCAGGTATTAGTACTGATATGTCGTCTGCAAATAAGATACATTTATGAACTATTGATTTTGGTATGTCATTAATATATATCAAAAAAAGAAGATAGTGTTTTGTTTAGAAAAGTTGCACCAGTATTTATATAGGAGACGTTTTACATTGCGTACCGACCACAAACCGTTGGTGACTATTTTTGGGCTTAAGCAGGACGTTCCCTCGATGGCTGAGTCAATTACAGTGGTAGGCTATTAAATTATCAGCACATACATACGACATCGAATATGTAAAGTCAAAAGAAAATGGAGCAGATGGGTTATCAAGAACTACACACGCTAAAACTACACAAAGCGTTTGCGTTCCGGAACAATCTTATTTACATTTTGCGCAAAGTGCCATGTTACTAGATTATAATGATATAAAACAAAAAACAAGCCGTGATCAGTTATTAGGCAGAGTATTAAGATACATACGGGACGAATGGCCCACTGAGAATGAAATAATGTCTCTTCGGCCTTACTTCAATCGCAGGAAAGAACTGTATGAAGAAGTAGGTTGTGTGATGTGGGACCATAGAGTGGTTGTGCCAGAAGCTTGTAGATATAAAGAAATCTTTCGCTAGGAGCTACGTGTGGTGGCCAGGTATTGACGAAGCTATCGAAAGAATCTGTCGCGATTGTCGGATCTGCATTGCAGAGTGAAGCGCCGCCCCGGTATAAGCCCTGTATCTGGCCATGGCCAGAGAAACCCTGGGCTCGCATACACATTCGAGTTTTTGGGCCCTATCGAGGGACGAACATTTTTGGTCATTATCGATGCATATCGATGAACTCGATATAGTAGGTAAAGGGGTGGTACAGGTTGTGAAACCAAGTACCCCTTACTTATATTGCGTGAGGTAAATAAGTGCCTAAAGATATTGTAAATACTGCAGGGAATATTTATACTGATTAAAAATGCAATCAAAACAATTACTGACTATATTACTATAAGAGAATTAATTTACAATTGTATGGAAGCCGAGCGCAGAATGTCTCCGATACAAAACATCGTGGGTTTTTATAACGATCCTAAAACGGTTCGGTCTTGACACTATTGCATCGCAGAGGGGATTCAGGTAAATCGCCGGCCGGCCGTAGAACAATAGAATAGGGGCGGCGCTTATCCATGCACTCGGCGCGTTGGCCATACAGATTAGATGCGCTTGCGTCCATCTTGCGAGTGGGCGTGGTCGAGTGCATCCTTGTCTAACTTGCCGCCTGCTCGCACCACTGGTAAACAGGATGTGACGTAAAATCGCGTGATGTGGTGCCTCGTTGTAGCTCAGGAATTTACTTGCTCGACGTACGTCGTACTTGCGCGCTCGCTACAGTAGGCACACTTTGAAATTTTGACGACCCCATTCGACCTCCATTGAAAATATTTTTTTGGTTTTTATTTGCTTTGAGGTTGGGTAAGTACGATCGAAATTACAAATCGATAGCACCAGTAGTTTCTGAAATATATAGATGTGGCAGACACATATACGAAGTCATAACATGCACAGCCATAAGGATTCCCTTTTAAACGACTTCAAAATTAGCAGCTGTATTCGACGCGTTTGTATCTAATATTAATAAAAATAAGTAATATTTACATAATATGTTAATCTATGTGGGCATAAACAAAATTAACCCAATTTAATGAGTGTACGTTTGTATCTAGGTCTGTCCCCGGATTTCTCAGAAACTACAAATCCTATTGCGATCGAGCAATATCAACATCGGTTCAATAGTTTAAGATATATACTGTTTAAGTTTCCAGTAAATTAGTCTGGCATAGCCAGCCATAGTTATTGTAAGTCATAAGTGTACTAGTTTGTTCTTATTAAATAAATGTTTTTGTTGATTTTTTTCCTAGTTTATTTACATTAATTTCCTGAAGTTTGCAAGCATATGAGAATGTGCCCTTTACAGATTGTATAAGATTATATACTATATTGCTAGGATTATATAATATATTCCGTATAAAATGCTATTCTATAATTAATAATTTTTAATTTATATACTTTTAATTTTTTTTATTTAAATACTTTTATTTATAAAAAACTAGCTGTCCCGTACAGCTCCGCCCTAATTAACTAATTAACTGCGCAACTTTTTAATTTTTGTTTTCGTAAGAACCTTCGTCTGATAATATTGTAATGTGGGTGTCTTCAAGGGGGTAAATATCATTTTAATAAGTTTTCTCTCAGGTGGAATTGCAGCCAAGCTAGAGCTTATGACTACAAAAAAAGACTTGCCGCCGTATTTGATGGATGTCTAAGACCCACACTCAAAATTTCCTAGCAACTCGGAAGTGCAAAACCACATTTCATATCTGTCAGTTTCTTTTGTCATTATTACAATAAATATGTATGACGGGCCTGTTGGTCTAGCCGTCAGACACCCTGCCCGCTACCCGATAGGTCGTGGGTTCGATTCCCACCAAGTGTCTGGGTGTTATTTATCTATTTAAGTATGTATTTACAAAAAAAAGTATATAAGCATTAGTATCACTTGTCTGATTTCCATAGTACAGGCTCTGTCTAGTTTGGTATCTGATGAACGTGTGTAGATTGTCCCAGAATATTATATTATTATGAAACGCTAAGTGGGGTCGGAATACCCTAAAGAAAATACTGAAACTTGCTCTGTTTTGCAGGATAGGGGACTACATGTTACATTATAATATGTCAGACAAATGTCAGATGAATGATGCTCCATATATAATTGTTTATAATGAAATAAAAGTATTTTTTAAATGGAATACATTAAGTATTTATATATTTATCGTAGGTACAAAAAAGATACTAAATTATTATGCAAAGATTTCAGCAATATATGGACCGTAAGTACCCAAAGTAAAAAGTGGGAAGTCATCCGGACGTCAGAATGGCTTCCCACTTTATTTATTAAATAACTTTGTTATTACTGAGGTACAAAATATTTAAAAATAGGTACAAAATAGTACAAAATAGGTACTAAATCTTGGTAAACTTTCACGTGAATCCGTGCTGTGGTCCGGTCATCCTGACGGACACTATTAATAGCACTCATCTTAAAATAAGTATTAAGTAATTTTATTGATTATTTATTACACAGTACAATAGCAATATGGCAAATTAGACTATACAAATATATGAGTCCGGTTCCAACGCATTTATATATGGCAAAAAAGGTGTTAATGCAAACATTTAATTTTGAACAGGGTAGCTTAAGTAGACTCTAACTATCCAGCTCTGGCTCATTTACACCATATCCACAAAACACCTGCGTTTGTATGTACGTCAAAATTTGCTGACGTAAACACCATGTAAACATTGTCAGGCGACTCGGAACGCTTTCGGAAAGCAACGGAACGCTTTTGGAAAGCAAATGTAAGGAGTTTGCGGCACGGATAGTCATTCGTGCCTTGGTGAAGGTGATAGTCGACTTTGGTGTAAACAGCGCTACAGCTGCACCGTAGGCAGAATGATACGGAGTTGAATATGTAAACGAGTCCTTGACTTCAATACATACAGTAAATACTAAATAATATTCACATTCTTCTCCAATAAGTTAATCCGATGAATCTGTACCTACTGGTGTGCCTAATTTTACTATGAAAATACATAAACTTTTCTGTCGTTCAATGGTTGTGGTTGCCGGAAGAAAAAATTCCTCGGAACTTCATTAGGAGAGCTAAGAATACCGTGTGCCGATTCTACCATCTCCTGTAAACAAAAGAAAGAATGAATGAAACTTGACCAATATGGACAAATTTCATTAAAACGGAGTGATAATTAAAAACTTGTACTATAAATGAACAGATCACATCGATGCTAATAAGCTTAACCCTAGACACTCAACAAAGATAAAATTTGTATCAAACTCTCGGACTCTCCGCTTTCTCCTGAGAGAATTTGTAATATCAATCTGAGCAAACTGTGAATCCTTTCTAAAACGCTAAAAGCTTTTGTAATCATTGGTAGCTATTATTAGTTAGACGGTAGTATTCAAAAGGTTGTCATGAAAGGTTCATTTCCCTTGACGAGGAATATTTTTTTTAATTGGATCCTCTTAGTTCCAAATTGAAGTTCAAGAGCCTCTCGAACGTTGCTCCTGCATACACAATGCACTAAACACAATGAAGAGAAACTACTTTAATTCGGTAATTTATAGGTGTGGATTAAAGTTGTTAGTATAATTATTACGCGAATTAAAATATTTTATATGGTATATTATTCAAAATAATTATACATACCGTATCTCACATGAACAAATTTGCACATTCATAAATTTAAAGCGTGCAGTAATCATAGATTGGACATTTAAACTTTAAAAATGTAAGTATGTATGATGTATATTTTTTTATGATGTAATTTATTATTAATAAACCGATGAATAAAAGACGAATTTGTTTCTGCAGTAACAATTAATAAGTTATTTTATCGAAAACTAATTTGTCCAAGGTTTCTAGTGAAAAGTATTTTTATTTGTTAAATATTGATTGATTAATAGAATTCCATTACAAATGTGCTGGCAATTTGAATTCTACCACCATCTGTTAGAGCAGTACTATTGTAATATTGTTTTCGCTAGTTAAAGAATAGAGATATAAGCTGCGTATATCTTCGTCACTTTCTTACGGAAAAGTAAGGTTATTTTAACACTGTTATAAAATCTGATGATAGAGCCCCAGATCACTGTACTATTCCTGGCGTCAATCTTAATTTATATGTATAGCTAATCTTGTAAAATTGTACTCTATAGTTGGCTTTAATTGGTAGGTCCCTTGCGCAAGGAACTGTCCAGGTACTCAGTTATCATAGCAGTTAGATATTTTGCCACCAGCAGTCATGTGTAAGCATTGTAGTGTTCCGTCGTCAAGGACACTGTAACTGATGAAATTACTGGACTGAGATTTAATAACTAATGGATACGAATGGCAATGCGGTGCAACTGTCTTTAAGCATGCATGGCGCTTATCAGGCCAAAGTCTTTCTTGTCTCTTCAAGGGTTCAGTAAAATAATACTCACTCTTAAAACGGATAGGGTCCTCCCTCTAACTAACCACAGCACGGATTCCGTACAAGGTGGCGTGGTGTATGAACCCTGGTAGCAGGCGTACTCCTTGAACGGTGGGTTGAAGTAGCTAAGCGGTTTGATTTCTATTGTCGTGTTTCGGACGCCCATGTTGGCCGCTTGCTTCAGTAGATCGGCGAGACCACTCTGAGTAGTATCGGAGAACTGCGAATATATTATTATGAATGCTAGAAAGGTTCATTTTGTGTTCTTGATTGAACCCAAACTATGGATATAATACTACTATACCCATGTTGGCACCAACTATGCTGTACACTTTGCAACAAAAAATAGTGAATGTAGAATTTTGTTATCAAATAATCTATTAATCCACCAGCGGAAAATTTCTGACATAAAATTTATCATTAAAAATTTGTCCAACGATGTTTTCTACGGATCTATTAGATAAATTATCATTAAATGTTCCATCAAGAGCTATTATATATAATCCTCCAGTCCACGTCCCTTACTTTTACGGTGAGCGCGAGCAAGAGTTTCAATGAATATAGATTTTTTTTGTACTACTGTTGCTATTGTGAGAAGACAAATAAGCAATGACTTTTAAATGTGAGATTAGTTGTTTATTTTGGGTCTTGCATTTGTGCACTATTTAGACTATTTTTACTTTAGTTTATTTAAATTCTGTTCCGTAAACTTTTTCTGAGTACTCTAAATGTTCACACAACTGTTTTGCATTTTGCCTTTGTGAGTAATGGCTCGCTGTTATCTTTTCTATTTCAAAATTCATTTGTAATAGCTGCAGGTTTTCCTTTAAAATTAAATAAATAACGTTAAAGTTTAGTGGTATTTTTTTTTGCTGTCGGGAAGGAAACATTCAGAAGGTACTGGATTAGGTGGGATTTTTAGCTACTAAAACTTAATAGACTTTATGGGGAAAATGGGCACTCCGCTTGAACTTCACCTAAGTCTCTTCTGCGCCTGATGCTAGCTAGAGCCCGGCTTGGAAGAAGTGTTCACTCCCTCCGGTAAAATTATTGGTACCGAAACCTGCTTCAAGCTGCAAGCTGTTGCAAGAGACCTGCATGGTACATCTTAGGGTACTTAACCACGAGTTTGGTTTACCGAACAATTGTGAATTTCATGTTGTGTGAATAGCTAAGCTTACACGCACGGATCTGCCCGACAGATCTCCCTGCCATCTATGCCTGGTGGACAGAACTGCCGGTGTATGGTGAAAACAGGCACAGATTTGCCTGCCTGATGCCTGTCCGCTGCCCGTGGTCAAAACGACCGGATCGGGCACGGGGCGGGCAGATCCGTGCATGCAACTGTGCGTGTGTTCCATAGCAACAGATGTGCCCGCCAGATCTAAGCTCAGTGTACACGCATTTGGTTATAGAAATGGCATTTAGCGTTAACAGTGTTTTGGACAAGTTTTATGAAGCTTTATAATTCTTTACCATGTTTATGGAATGTCAAATATTAGCAATTGTACCTAAAAAAAAACGATTCCAGCACACAAAAATTAGCTGAAAATTTTCGTCGTTTTCTTCATCAAGACAAACAAAACCGCCATATATTATTGCTAATTTTTGCTTTGACAGAGACATTTTTACAGGCAGCATATGATGGAATCACGATCTGGACTGATGTCCGGATACGTGTGTGTCGGGCAGATCCGTGCGTGTATGCTTAGCTAATTAGATGTTCTAAGTGAAAGATGAACTAATACAAATTTTGAGCAGTCAAGGCACATGCTAGTGAAGCCACCAAATCGACTCTATAAATATTTCAAGCACATTTTTCTTTCCAAACCAGTACGATATTAGACTATGATTTTATCTCTAAATTGTTGTCACTCAATACTTATAGCAAAACAAAAACGCGTCTGCGTCAAAAATGTAAGCCTACATTAAAGTTCTAGGAATAAACATGTTTGTCATCGTAAAAGAAATTTTTTTTTATTTGATCGGAAACTTCACCTGGTTGTTAGATAAGACTTGGGGCCCCATCGTCTAAGACGAATCTTGGAAAAGTTTTTGATTTCAATTAAAACGTCAGTTTATTTATGGTGTTTTGTTGATTCGAGATATTTTTGGGAAAAGATATTATTCCAAGATCTAAGACAGACGTTTAATCAAATACAAAAGTTAGAGGTTAAAATAATTTAATTAAAATAGCAACGAATAATCTTTTCAGATTACAATCCTGTTATTCAAATTAAAAGCTTTTTGATTGACTATTTTTAGCCTTAGCAAATTGAATAAATCCTGGTTTTTATTTAATTTAATTGCCTAATGAATCAGTAGAAGAATGTAATGCTGACATTAAAAAAAAAAATGTATGTAGCTCGAAAAAGCCGTCTGGGCTCAGTGTATTAATCGTCGCGTCGAGAGGTGACAAAAATCAGATAGCAATAATGGGTTATTGGGATATAGTGGGTGTTATTTAAATGTCAGAGCATGCTCTGGGACTCTGTCCGGATCATAGTCTAGATGCGTCTAATTCAGAACTATATACAAACAAGTTCACGCACACAGTTTTTTTCTCATTACAGTCAAACAAATATCTGGCAAGATAACGGGTTTTTTTTTTTTTTTTTTTTTTTTTTTTTTTTTTTTTTTTTTTTTTTTTTTTTTTTTTTTTTTTTTTGGGAATGATAGACGCTGTTAACCGCAGATGGCTATTGCAGCTTCACCGGACAATAGGAGGCGAGCGCTTGAAGCGCTCTAGCCTTTACGGCAGAAGTAGCGACGAGCACAAGGGCACCTCAGGGAGGCACGGCCTCGGCTTGGGCTGTCGCTTAAGAGAGGGCTGAGTTTACCACCGGTTCACAACGCGCCCCCACTGAGAAGAACCGGCAAGAAACTCAGTGGGGTGATGCACGTCGTTGCGGTCGCATACGTACGACCCTTCGGCCTCGCCGGCGAGACCGGTGTCTGATAGCTAGTGTAGCATACGGTTGTCGGGGAGGGGTCGGCGCATCCCGGTCCAATAGGACCGTCATGGGGTCAGGAGGGTCGAGCAGTACGTGCCGTGGTCTGCGGCGCGAGTCAGAAGGACTAGCGGCGTAATCGGCGGCGGCGCGGATTAAACTGTTCGCGTGACGGGACGCGGATTCAAAGTAGCGTTTCGACGCTTCTTTGAGGAACTTACGAAGGGGATCTAATTTGAAATCGGAATGCAGATCTACGTTCCGCATGTACCACGGGGCACCGACGGCGCGACGGAGGAAACGATTCTGGATAACTTGGAGGCTATCGATATGGGTGCGGGCGGCGTGCGCGAAAACTACACTCGCGTAAGTCATGATAGGGCGAATGCAAGCTTTGTATAATGTCAACTTATTTCTAAGCGACATTTTACTCCGCTTGCAGAGAAGGGGATACAGGCGACCTAATACGAAAGCCGCTCGATTGCGGACGGACCTAATGTGCGGGCCGAAAGTCATGCGGGAGTCCAAGGTGACTCCGAGGTACTTAACCTTCCTAGTCCAGGGGATAGGGCGATTGAATAGGGATATTGGAGCTAGTCGTCTGTTGGGCCGAAGGCTCCGCGCGGAGAACATATTGGCGGGTCCCCGGGAGAAGACCACCGCGGCACTCTTCTCCGGGTTCACCTCTATGCGCCACGTACGGAACCATTGACCCAGGGCGTCGACTGCGGCTTGAAGAGCACGCGTTAAAAAGGACATGTTCCTATGGGAATAGTAGAGAGCGGTGTCATCCGCGTAAAGGGCGAGTTGGACTCTGCTCGAACGAGGAATGTCGTTCGTGAACAGGCTGAACAAGAGGGGAGAGAGCACGGAGCCCTGAGGGACTCCGGCCTGTATAGGATGGGGCGAAGAAAACGTACCTTCGACCCGGTATCGAAAGGTACGATTCGAGAGAAAGTCTCGTATGATGAGTACGAGCCTATCGGGGACTCCTAACTGGAAGAGCTTGTATATCAAGCCGTTGTGCCAGACCTTGTCGAAGGCCTTGGCAACATCGAAGAATAGGGCGCCTGTGTAGACGGGCTTGGGCTGGTTGAGCCCGGTCAGGATGTGCTCCGTGAGTCGGTGCACCTGGTGGACGCAAGAGTGTCTGGTTCGAAAGCCAAACTGCTCGTCAATAAGGATATTATTAGAACTGACAAAGTCTTTGAGTCTCGCTAATAGCAAGCGCTCATAGAGTTTGCCGAGAGACTTGAGAAGACTGATAGGCCGGTAGCTCGCAGGGCTGCTGCGAGGCTTACCCGGCTTAGGGATACCTACTACATCCGCGTCTTTCCATTCGGCAGGAAAGACGCAGTGGGACATGGCTGCGTTGAAGATAGTCACTAAAAGACATATCAGATGGACAGGGAGAACCTTGAGAACGCGATTGGAGATGCCGTCGGAGCCCGGTGCTTTCTTCGGCTTAAGGCCTTTGATCAGGTCTTCCACCACGGTTTGCGTGACCGGGGAGAGGGATTCGGTGGGAGGGAGTGAGGACCTGCGCTCTACTTCCCTATCCACAAGATCGAGGTGCGCCGGATCGACGGGAGCGGAGCTGGGTGTGCACCGACTCTCTAGAGAGTCAGCGAGAACCTCAGCCTTCTCGTCGTCCTCGAACGCGGGTGGGTCGCCTGAAGGGCGGGTCAAGGGGGGCATGGTAGCTACGGTGTCGGTTTTGAGGGATCTCGCGAGCCGCCAGTAAGCCTGGTGTGACGGCGAGATCTCCTCTAGAAACCCTCCCCATCGAGCCTCCCTGAGTTCCGCGATGCTGCGCTTCACGTCCCTCTACAAAGCACGCATGCGGACCCGATTGGCATCGGTGGGGTAGGAGTCGTACGCGCGAATAGCCGCGTTTTTAGCGCGGACTAATTCCCTAATGTCATCGGGCAGCTTGAAGCGCACAGCGTAAAAGTTGTCCGCTTCAACCTGCCGGGAGGACTGGCTGATGGCCGATTTGAGATGATCGGTGAAAGCATTAGTAGGTTGCCCTTTTAATTCTTATTGAATAAAAAACATACGTAGCCAGTATATAATAGATCAAATTACTACATATTTGGATTTTTTTATAGTAAATAATGTACTTACATCCATAGTTTACACACCATAGAAGAATAAGGATATAAAGTGGAGAAGGGACTGGGATAAAGTACTACGCAAAGTTAAACTTGAGTAGGTAGGATATTTTATGCCTCTAAGCCTTACTACATATGTATCAATAAATAAATATTTACAACAAAGTACTTCATACGGCCTTAAAACCGTCGTAAATCCTTATGAAAATGTGAGTTACGAGGATAAAATTCAGACGGCAACGGAATATTTAATAATTCCTTAGAAACCCTTTACATTGGATATTGTTTGTGGAGACACGGTTGGGCCACGAAAATGTGCGCTTGGGGCGTTTGTGCACAACAAGCGTAATTCCTTAGAACTATCTAAACACAATAGTATAGTAGATAGTTCGTTTCTTTCTTTCAGATGCTAAATGTTTTTGAAGTAAAACTTCTTTACAGATGCTTGACTTGGGGAGTAAGCTATTCTCCAGCGTACTCCTCAAGACTGACGAGAGCGTTACGAAAAGTGTGATCGGGCGAGGCGAACGGAAGTCAGTTCGGAAGTTGAACTTCAGTCGTGTGGTCTAAAGCACACTCGTTTTTTTCCCAGCCTTCTAATTCCATTTTCTATATTTTCTTTTTAATTTTTCACGTACTATTTCTATCTTTTGTTTTCTTTTTTTTTAATTAATGTAAGTACATAGATTTATTAAATAAAAATAAATAAATAAATGTTTATTTTTGTTAAATTTTAAAAACAAATTTTAATTTAATAATATATAACGGGTGTAAGGGACATCGTACCGAAGAAAAATTTTTAAGATGTTAAATAATGTCCGTGTTAGCGCAATATAGAAGCCTTATTATTGGACAATAATGACGTGATAAATTCTAGACCAACCAATGGGAGCGCAGCGGCGCGAAGGAGGGACGCAGGCTCAGGCTCGACCAACACACACAATTGCCAAGAAGCATGTTACGATTGCACATAACCTTTTTTGTATTTCTTAATTTTGATAATAATAACGCTAAAATTCAAGTTTAATTGTTTAATTTCTCACCACCTTCAGCTGCCTATAAGATCACGCTACGTAACAGTCCGTTACAACATTAGAAAATGACAAATGACTGACTTATTAATTTTCGAGCTTTGATTATATATACGTCTAGATGTCTAGTAGTCTTGCAAAGTTACGTCACTGGGCGTAGCAGCCTCATATTGGTGTGTGCGTGCCTCAGGTGCGTGCAGACCTCGTTGTACACTCGCGTCATTTGTGGTTGTGTGCGTGTTTGGGGATCTCCAGTTATAAATATTTTTCCCAAAAATAGGAATATAGGCTGGATGGATTCCTAGTGTCATTCGAGACTTGGTCTTATTATGACTTATGGTGTTATTGCGTCATTGCGTGTGATTGCGTGTCATTGCGTGACATTGCGTGTGATTGCGTGTGATTGCGTGTCGTTGCGTTTCGTTGCGTGTCATTGCGTGTCAATGCGTCTTATTGTGTCTAATTGCATGTCATTGTGTCTAACCGCGTCTTACCGCATCTTACCACGTCTTACCGCATCTTAAGTACGGCATACACTGTAGTTAAACTGTACAGGTATAATTGAGCTCCATAGAGACCATACACGTAACGGTAAACCTGCACAAACTCTCAGTTGAAACCATGGCCCCGACAGCGGCGCATGACTGCGACGCAGTAGCGTTAATAGATTAATAGTTTGTTTTATTATAGAAAAGGATATTAAACGACGACACCGTGAACAGTGGTGAAAAGCAAACAGTACTCTTATGTCGACTTATTGAAGGAATTGAAATTTAAACCGAATTATTATTACAGCAATTATCTACGAATAATAATAATATTCTGGGACAATCCACACAGATCACAAATTAGGCAGAGCCTATACTATGAAAACTAGATGACTTTTTCTTGTAAATACATACATAAATAGATAAATAACACCTAGACACTTGGCAGGAATCGAACCCACTGCCTATTGGGTAGCAGCCGGCGTGACCACTAGACCAACAGGCCCCAATAAGATAAAAAGACTTTTCTCGATGATTTTTTTCTTACGATTTATTATAATTGCTACTTTTTTATTTTTAAAAGATTAATAATCATTATTTGTCAGCATATTTTTATGTTACAATAATAGATGGTACCAAGTATTCTACCGTTTCCGGCGTACAAATGTTTTATCGTTACAGGGTGACATAATCATGTCAAGGAATAAAATTATTTAAATTTTATCGTGATAATCTTTACACTTAATATGCCAAAAACAATGCTCCGACTTGTACATGTCTATAAATTCTTCCATTACTACATTCCGCTTACGAGACGACATACTGTATTAGAGCGCCGCGCGTCCTTTCCCTCTAACAGTCATCGGATAACTATATACTATTCTTATCTATGGGATAACTGACGCCTGCGCAGGCGAGCGCCATACACGCTCAGTTTTGCCTGCACAGGTAAACTGCACAGGTATACCTGCGCAGTTAAAAATATGAAAATTCATATTTTTTGACTCGCCTGTACAGGCGTGGAAACCTGCACAGTTTTGCGGCATACACGCTCAGGTTTACCTGCGCAGTTGAACTGTACAGGTATACCTGTCAGGTATACCTGCGCGTGTATGCCGTACTTTACCGTGTCTTACTGCATCTTACCGCGTCTTACCGCATCTTAATGCATCTTACCGCTTATTACCACGTCTTACAGCGTCTTACCGCATCTTACCGCGTCTTACCGCGTCTTACCGCTTTTTAACGCTTATTACAGCGTCTTACAGCATCTTACCGCATCTTACTGAGTCTTACCGCGTCTTACCGCGTTTTACCGCATCTTACCACGTCTTATCGCATCTTATCGCGTCTTACTGCATCTTACCGCGTCTTACTGCATCTTACCGCGTCTTACCGCGTTTTACCGCATCTTACCACGTCTTACCGCATCTTACCGCGTCTTACTGCATCTTACCGCGTCTTACCGCGTCTTACTGCATCTTACCGCGTCTTACCGCATCTTAATGCGTCTAACCGCGTCTTACAGCATCATACCACGTCTTACCGCATCTTACCGCGTCTTACTGCATCTTACCGCGTCTTACCGCGTCTTACTGCATCTTACCGCGTCTTACCGCATCTTAATGCGTCTTACCGCGTCTTACAGCATCATACCGCATCTTACCGCGTCTTACTGCATCTTACCGCGTCTTAACGCGTCTTACCACTTTTTAACGCTTATTACAGCGTCTTACAGCATCTTACCGAGTCTTACCGCGTCTTACCGCTTTTTAACGCTTATTACAGCGTCTTACAGCATCTTACCGCGTCTTACCGCCTCTTACTGCATCTTACCGCGTCTTATCGCTTATTACCGCGACTTACCGCGTCTTACCGCATCTTACCGCTTATTACCGCGTCTTGTCGCGTCTTACTGCGTCTTACCGCATCTTTCCGGATCTTACCACGTCTTACTGCGTCTTATTGCGTCTTATTACATCTTATTGCATCATAATGCATCTTATTGTATCTTCAGTAGATAGGTACAATAAGATAGATTGCGGAAATCAAAAATAATATGCAAAAACATATCGGTCAGTATTTCTATCGTTTTTCATTGTTACACATTTGAGTCCCCTGGCCCCTCAGCCCCCTAAAAAAACATAGGCAGACGTGTCGCTAACTATCAGGCGAACGTCTTACTTGCCTCATCACCAGAATGAAAAAATACTTCTAAGTACCACTATAAAAGCAATTAATTGACCTAAAAAAATATAATTAAAATTATTTTTATTGATTTATTTAATGTGTTGCTCACTGTCTACGTATTTAAGTACGTTTATTTGATTTTATTTTAGCTAAAAGAAAAATTACCCGACTTAAGATATATTCCCCCATTATTACCTAGCAACACCAGTCTACTCGGACAATGTACAAATTATCATAAAAAACAATCAAGTTTGTTTGAGTATCCTTCACAGAATCATAAGACTTATCAATGGAAAATTAAGTTAGAATCTTTATTAATTTTACTTAATTAACATTTTCACGATCTGATTACACAATTCGGCATAATGATATTTTTTTGCGAGCACAAACCATCGGTACAGTTCAAGTGACACTAAACAACCAAGTCGACCAATTTCATGTTTTGGTCGACATTTCGCGGTCAAGTGTTTGAACATCGAACGTACTATCTAGACGTATATATAATCAAAGTTTTCGAGCATGTAATGAATATATGCGGAATATTTATGCGGAATATTTTTTTAGAGTGTTCAGAATCATGTACTGGATCCCTGGTATCGGTTTTCGGTACGATGTCCCTTACACCCTGTATAACGGGGTGGAGACGGTAGAGTCTCCGGTGGAAGGTGACGCTGGCCCTTTATTATTGGGGTTTCGGTTGTCATTGTTCGAATTATTCTGGTAATTCAATTGCTTGTTACTTTTAGTGATTGTTGAAGGTAGTTTTGCATAGATAATAATTATTGAAGGTTGTTATTGAGGGTAGTTTTCACAAAAAATTGTTTCGATTTAATACAAATACAACGCGGCAGACGGGATCGAGGCATAGTGCTTAGCAAAGTGCTTAGATCATCGGAGCGTTCGGACCAATATTATTTAGTAATCATCGGTTGAAAGTTTGTGGTGATTATTGTTAAAATACTTGTTGATTTAGTGTTTCGAGTTTACCTGGAGGTGCTTTCCGGGGAGCTGCATTCTACAGGATATCATGGAATACTCTTCAAAAGGTTTGACTGCCTCTCGGATGAGTCGTTAGTATTACTAATATGATTAATATCAACTATCCTTGTGTAATATTAATTAATAATCATAAGCGATGGTTCCACTGATGGTTGAAGGCTGGCGTTGGTGTGGTTATAGGGGCTGGCGGAGACCACTTGGGGGAGTCCCCATATTTTTATAGTTACCTGTCAGTGTCACAGTATGAGTAACCTTTGTACCAGTGACGCAGCATGAGTAACCCTTTGCGTCAGTGACGACAGCATAACTGACGTAACGTTATTTTCTTAGTGCCTTGGAGTCTTTACTCTGACATATATAATATATAATAATAATATATTATCGAATCTAATCACCTATATATTATGTAGGTGATCCGATTATGGTCCTTCGGAGTCGCTGGACGTTTGGGGTATGGGCCCTACCTTTTTCATCGAGTACGGCGCCGACTCCGAGGTTACAACCCCCATCTCCGTGAGTACCAATTCTGTTTCCGGGGGACTATAATTCGTCTCTCGGCGGTGAAGTCAACGGTAAGGCACTGAGTGGTAGCTGGTGCAGATCCCACCGGCGAGCCCAAGAGCTCCTCTCATGTGCCGAAGTTAGTCATGGGGGTTTAGTGGGTAAAAATTACATATACCCTGGGCTCAAGTGATCCCGGGGTTCCTCTCATGAGGAGAAAATAAAAAAGGAATTCTGGTTTATTTTTTACCCTTCGGATGCCATAAGTGATAGTTTTATGCTGACATTTAATACAAAGAGCAAATATGCTTTGAGCGTTCGGCACGTGGCCACAAAATATATGTGGATATAAAACCTTGGCATCAGAATTTTTTGGCATTTCGTTGTAGTTTCATGTATTTCAATCACGTATTATATACCAGTTGGCAATAAAGATAACTAGTAGAATTTATTGTAGGTGTATTCAAACAAATGTAAACAGAAGTAATAAGGCGTTAACCTACTAACATGGTAATATTCCATTTAAAGCTTCCGCGGTGCGGCGGTTTACCGATTGGTTTGCAAACCGGTAGCGAGTTCTAGTACCGCGGGAGCAACAAATTTGTGTAGTTGTTCTTTACTGGCCAGGGCAACGCAGAATGATCACCTGATTGTCTGAAAAGTAAGACGATCCATGCGTCGGATTGGCATGTAAAAAATTGGTCCTGTGACTGATCTCTCCCTGGACACATCATTCATCATTGTAAGAGTAAAGAAAGAGAGAATGCACTTGTGTATACGCAATCACTTGTGCACTATACTCTATATCTCGCATAGATCTTGTGAAAGATTAGCTGCCATATTTGTATCGGCCAGGAGAACATTACAACACTACTAAATGTTTGGCTGCTCGAATTTTGAAAAATTGTATTAGTTAGTGGTCTCTAACGGCTGGCCTTTTAGAGAAGTTCAGAGTCACACAACGAGCCATGGAGAGAGCTATGCTCGGAGTTTCTTTGCGCGACAGAATCCGAAATGTGGAGATTCGCCGAAGAACCAAGGTCACGGACATAGCTCTCAGAATCTGCAAGTTGAAGTGGCAATGGGCAGGCCACATCGCTCGAAGAACCGATAACCGTTGGGGAAGAAAGGTTCTCGAGTGGCGACCACGAACCGGAAGACGCAGCGTAGGTAGGCCTCCCACTAGGTGGACAGACGACATTGTGCGCGTCGCAGGTAACCGGTGGATGCAAATAGCCAATTGTCGTTCATTGTGGCGTTCTAAGGGGGAGGCCTATGTTCAGCAGTGGACGTCTTCCGGCTGATGATGATGTATTAGTTAGGATACACCTAACTTTCTTCAAAAAAGTGATGCAAAGTGCTTTAGCTTAGCTACTTAATAAGACTTCAGATTAACCGTTTTGTGTTCGGAAAACGATAAAAGCCATTAGGCCTTCCGTTTATACTAGCTGACTGGTTGAACATGGGACATAAACAAGTTAAATGAAATAAATACCTGTAAATAACTAAGGAAACCTTAATTAACATAAAGTGCAACCTTGCACCTTGGCTGAAATGCTTGCACAAAGTGTCTTCCGTCGTCCCGCAGCTTTTTACAAAACAAAGAGATAGCCGACCGGAGCGTTGAAAACAAATAAATAGGTATTAAAACTGTCGCTGCGTGGGTACCGAAAATCTGTTTAGAGATGCGCACGGGTGAGTCCATTTTTTTATTGATAATTGGGTCAAATATTATGTACTTACCTACCTATTTTTATTATAGTAAGACAAGAATCGAGTACTGAGCGCCCTGTATTAATATATCCGTTTTTCAACCAGTCACATTGTATACTCTAACCAAACCAACTTAAACAAACCAACCTTATAAAGGTTTACGATGCCAAGAAACGCTTGGGGGTCACTGGGCGATGCTTTGAGAGCTTCATTGAGAGACTTATATTCAGCAGATATGTGCATAGCTTGACTTTCCATTGGATATTGGAGTCCACCCACGGTATGCTCCGAAGGCCAGTGGAGGGTCAACGAATGGAATCTGTAGCGACGACTGTGTGCTGCACCGCCGTATACTAGAGGTTGACGCTTCTCCGGCCATTCACCAAAAAGCATAACTGGAATTGGGTCACTAATTAGCAACATAGATGCATTATCTTAAGTTACTAGATGGTAGGTTCCTTGTGCAAGGAACCGTCCAGGTAGGTACCACCGCAGTGTCAGATATTCTGCCGCCAAGCAGCAGTGTGTAAACATTGCTGTGTTATGGTGTGAAGGGCACTCTGGTGAAGTTACCGGTCACAAAGACTCAATATTTAATGTCTTAAGGGTTGCAACGCACTAGTGATTCTTCTGGTGTTGCTACCGTTTATAGGCTGCGGTGTCTGCTTACCATCGGGCGGGCCCCGCGCTTGCTTGCCACCTTGGTAGTAAAAAAAATTAAAGGAAACTATGGAGTCGCTGGACTTTTTGGGGTATGGGCTCTAGATATGCATAGAATAAGATGACGTCTCCGAGGAAGACCCCTTCTCCGTGAGCACCGTGACAGGTTCCGGGGGCACCCGGCGGCGGGCTCAAAGGCAAGGCACTAAGGGGTTCCTGGTGTAGATTTCACTGGAGATCCCAGGTCCTTTCCTCTCATAATGTGCCGATGCCGCGGGGTTTAAGAATCCCACTTACCCCAGTTGATCCCCACAAGTCCAGGAAAGTTATTGGAAGTTTTCTCCCGTCAAAAAACTATCCAGGCCGCTACCACCGCCAATGTATAAACATTGCTGTGCTTTGGTGTGAAGGACACTGTACCTGGTGAAATGGCCGGGCTCAAGAGACTTAATATCGAGTGACAAGCAGCAGTGCAGTGCAGCTGTGTCGCTTACCATCAGGAACTTCTCGCTTGTCTCGTTACTAATACAAATAAAAAAGAAGTCGCATGGTATTTTTTTAACATTAATGTCCCATAAGGCCACACCATTCAAATTAATTAATTAATTTTAATTATAAACGCAATCTGCATTTTGTTTTCGCTCTACCATAACGCTTGATGAATTGTTTGTCAACATACATGACAGAATTAAGCAATTAATCGTCTGTGTGTGTTTAATAAATGTATCTCTATAATTAGGTACCTATATTGCAGGCTGAAACACATACGAACTTTAAAATCACGCAGAAAAAACTATTAAATAGTGAAATTGTCAGCCTCAAGAGACCTTTATGTCTCGGGTAGACGTCAACTGCTGAACAAAGGCTTTACACTCCAAACCAAATAAGCTTGAAGGCGATTACAACTTTATTATGCAGTCATAAAACACCCCCGCTGTATAGTTGACCGTTAACGCGGCAGCAAAAAAGGTTGGTAATACAAAGTTGTTTTTGCTGACGCGCCTAGTTGACAATGTATGCGTTATGTAGTTATTGAGCCGCAAACGAACTTGTAATCGAATTCAAGCTTATTTGGGATGGAGAGTGAGAGTTTTCTATAATCCCTACACTTGGCAGGCGTCTTGTGGATCGTAGTATAGGCACAAAAATAGCTGCCCGTCTTCTTGTTTTCCCTCTTGCAGACACTCAACGAGAGGAGATGGGAGGGTGTTTTTTTTTACCGGAAACCCCACGGGTTAATCCTCCTGGCCTGCGTTTATGAACAAAACCTATATAGGTATATATAAAGTCTACTAGTCAAGTTTATATTTCCATACAAACCTCTTTTTCCGTCGTTCACCAAAGTCAAAGTCAACGGCATTATGTCGTAGTTGCTAAAGTACAGAGGTCTTGCTCCCTTCGCCTTGATTAACCCGTCCACTGGCAAATCCACTGGAGACTGCGACCGACCACCGCATTGCGGGAACATTTGAGACCATTTGTATTGTGCTGTCGAGAAAGATATTTGTAATAATATGATTAATTGATTGAATTGATTAAATACTTAAGTAGTTCCTGAAAAAACAAGAATGGCGTCAGAAAAAATTGTAAAAATGCCTAAAAGATGATAACTCTGGAAAAAAGTACCAATTTCAATGATTATTTTTTTATTCGAAATAAGGAACCATTATAATGAATTTGTATGAATTTTATCACAACCGGATAAGAAATTCTTGGAAACCCATGAACAATGTGTAGAAATTCAAGCATTAGCTTGACATTAAGCTGATCTGGGACCCATTTGGACCTACCTCTTTGGGGCGCAAATGTATTTTTTTTTTACTTCTAATTGTCTTTCTGTTTTTACTTGTAATTGTGTTTCATTGTGGTGTCCAAATAAATTTTTCTTATTCTTATTCTTATTCTTAAATTTATCGGGTAAAAACCATAAAATAGATGTTCTCCATTACATTACTCTGACCAATATGAACCGATTTCGATGATTCTTTTTTATTCGAGAGAGTAAACTTACTTACTAATGATTCCATACAGATTTCATTACGAACGGATAAATTGTTTTTGAAGAAACATGAATGATGTAAAACTATGTACCTACACGATAATGTGATCATAACCTACCTAGATCAATTTACCGTCTTCGATGGTTCAATCGTTATGTATGAAAATATCAATAAAAAGTTTAAAATACTCTCTCAAATCTCAACAACACTAAAAACTATATACGTCATTATGTAATACATTTTAGTGTTTTCGAAGTAGGTTCTATTTTAATGTTGTCTTTTACTTACGCGAATATTACACATTGAAATTAAACTACCATCAACATAACATCTCAGTCTTCCCGTGACCATGGGTGCTGCAAAGCATTCGAAACGTCGGGATAGTAAAATCAATAAATAAACCGCGATAAAATCCGTAAAAGTAGTTTAATTTCAATAGGTTCTATTTTTTAATATATGCTATTTATCTCTACTTACTTTTGTAATCCCACAGTAGTAACGAAGCTGAAATATAAAAAAAAACATAAAAACAACCATTATAATAAAATTACTTTTCTATACCTCCTTATAACTAACCAAACTTAGCGTATTTTGAATCAATTCGTTGACAATATAGAATTTTGTTGTTATTTTTCTTTAAGGGCTTATTTATAACAAAAAAAAAAATACCGCACGCAACATTTGTCATGGCCAAATAATAGCACAATGAACTTAATGACCATAATCAACTGATTAATGATCACGTTTTAAATTTGTATGCAGTACCCGTGGTGAGTCCGGGTAAGAATTAATAGCACCCTCTCATCTCCCGTTGGGTTCCTAGGCGACTAAGGAGACGGACAGCAGCATCTTTCTATTGGATTACCCACCACTTGACTATTAACCACCTATATTGCGATCCCCAAGACGCAAGACGGATTATGGTAACCCCTCCCTTCCAAGGGGAGGCCTTTGTCCAGCAGTAGACGTCTTTTGGCTGATGATGATGATGTAGTGAGGATGATGTGATACGAGTAGGTAGAATTTAAATTGAAAATTAAGAAGTTACCTGATGTTGGAGGTGTGCTTCTCATTGTTGTAGTTCCTTGAATATTTGACAGCAATACATTTTTATAGAGACCCTGAAAGAAGTTATGGTTTGTTTAATTTTTTTTTTGTATATAGAATCCTACGATTTAAAATGTATAATTAACAAATTTTAATACAATAAACCTATTCCACTAGATAATAATTAAGAGTTCTAGAATTCGAATTAGTTTTTTAGCATAAATTTAATTATTTAAGAAAATAAGAGGTTCAAACTCAAATGCAATAAATCAATTGAATAGGATTGAAATTAGGCAGCAAAAGCAACTTAAATATCAATAGAAACATAACAGGACAGAAATAAAAACAAAACAGACATAGACGCAGAAAACATCACTGCCCGCATAAATCTCGACGGCCTTTAAGAGATTTAACAATAAAATCTACGAGCCATATTTTACAATAACTTACGAAATCTCGAAGCGATCTAGTCGGATGTTGAGTAGGTTCGCCCATTGTATTTGGGTCAGACATGGTGGGGAACTGGAATACCCAAATTGTTTTTGGCTGTAAACCGTAAAAACAAGTTAAGAATATTGATTAGCTTTTACAATTAAAAAGGCTTCCATCTATTGTAAAATAAATGTTCTTTTTATGACATCAATTAGGCCACTGAATCCGTAGAAATACCTACTAACCGTCGTGTAGATTAATGTAAAAATTGAATTCTAGAATATGTAGCTACATAATAATAATATTCTGGGACAATCCACATACGGTCGTCTGACCCCAAACTATTATTTTATTTTTTTTGACGCGGGGGAGACCCCGGGGCTCTCCGGTGGGATCTGCACCAGGGGCCCCTCAGTGCCTTGCCTATGAGCCCGCCACCGGGGGGCGCATTATAGCCCCCCGGGAACCTGACACGGTACTCACGGGGACGGCGGTCGCAACCCCGCCGTCGTCCTCCTCGGAGTCGTCGCCGTACTCAATGGACGTTCAAAGGGCCCACACCCCGAACGTCCAGCGACTCCGAAGGGCCTCAGGCTCTACCTAGTTTAAGGTAACCATCGGCTTCTATGGAAACCAGACAACTGGTAGTAGTAATGCTTGTGTATTTTTTTGTAAATACATATGTAGATAGATAAGTAAACCCATACAGAGATTAGGAGTCGTAGCCACGACTTATTGGGTAACGGCCAAGGTGTTTGAGCACCAGTCCAACCAACGGACCTATCAACAGCTCTTGACGCATATGGTATAAAAATTGATACCACTTATAACCTCAGTTTAACATACAGCAATTGTTTATTGACGACGTTTGCTTCTCTAAAACTTTCTGAATATAATTTTCAATAGTATTGATATTGTTACAAACCTTTCCAAATTTAATTCTGTCCTTAGCTTCATTGTCAAGTTGCTTTTGAATGTCATCGGCGTCATCGGCGAGTGTGTTAGGCCGTGAACTTGTTTGATCTTGTGTGTCACCTATAATTATAAATTTTAGTAGACATACATCACCTATGCCAGTTATTCATCATCATCATCATCATCAGCCGGAAGACGTCCACTGCTGAACATAGGCCTCCCCCTTAGAACGCCACAATTAACGACAATTGGCTATTTGCATCCACCGGTTACCTGCGACGCGCACAAGGTCGTCTGTCCACCTAGTGGGAGGCCTGCCAACGCTGCGTCTTCCGGTTCGTGGTCGCCACTCGAGAACCTTTCTTCCCCAATGGTTATTGGTCCTTCGAGCCAGTTATTACATGTCTTAATTATATATCGACATATCAGATATAGATTTCATGGCAAAGTAGAAAATGGCTTGATTTGCTAACCGGTCGCGGGTTTAAATCCAGCGGTGTGCTAGAACTTTGTGTAGTTACGCCTTACTAGTTTGGATAGTGTAGTAGGCCGATCACCTCATTATCTGGGAAGTAAGATGATCCAGGCGTCGGATGGGCATGAAAAGTCGGTGCTGCGCCTGACCTTGTCCCAATCGTATCGGTCTTCCGTCTCATCGGATTGTGAGAGTAAAGGAAAAGAGAGTACTTGTGTGTATGCTTATATTCTTGTAACATCGGCCAAGATAGAGCTTATCATTATCATATCTATCCATCCCCTGTGAGGTGCCGGGTTAGAATTGCATCCCCCCATCTCCTCTCGTTAGGTGTCGTAAGAGGCGACTAAGCGAGAATGGGAAGACGGGCAGCAGCGTCTTTCTTTTGGATTTATCTTCCACCTATACTGCAATCCCCAAGCCGACTGCCAAGCGTGGGGATTATGGCAACCCCTCCCTTCTAAGGGGAGGCCTTTGTTCAGCAGTGGACGTCTATCGGCTGCTAATGATGATGAAAATGATGAAAAAATATTAGCACAGTTAGATTTAGGCTGTGATTTAGGATGTGTACCTTCATCGTCTACTAATAATAAATCTAATGAGGTTCATAAAATGTTTGGTTCCTGTCTGCTTGAATTTGCCTTTCGAAATAATTAAAAAGCATATTAATTATAATAGACGTCGAAATGTATATAGCACAATAACCTACATGGAAATCATACATACCTAACCCATTTAATATTGACATTGAGAATTTAAAATAAAAATGGAAATAATTAAAATAACTCTCTTGTTTTTTTATATTAAATCACCAACCAATATGATTATTATGTAAACCTATAGCCCCAATTTCCAAATTGGGCTTCCGAGAAAAAAATACTAATAAAGCTTATATCCTGAACCTTAAATAAACGTTCATTATTATTATTACGAATCACTGTTATTACATGGTGTTTTCCTACTTTTATTACTTTATTATCGCTTTGTTGATTAAATAATATAAACGAATCTACCCATTTCCATATTGTAGAAAACAAAAACAGATATTCAAGAGTGTATGGGACTATCGTTCCATAATTTGTCACTAACTGCTTATACAGTGATACCAGAGGTACACGTCCTTTTCTTTGAGTTAGTAATAACGTATCACAAAGCGGTCTTAAGCACTGCGTTATATTTAGCAAAAAGTAATTTCCTACGATTCAATTAATTACATGATTTTTTCTATTCGAGGAAGCTCCACGGACCACTATAAAAAGTAGAACAATAAGAATTTCCATGTCATGATTTTGTTCCATCAGCCTGGACAAAGCGATTTGCTTCGTCATCTCTAATACGTACCTACAGCTAAGACCTGCAATAGTTTGCCTGCGTCGGTTTTTCTGTCAGATTATAATGTGAGTGTTTTCAAGGCTTGCGTGAATAGGTTTAACATAGCCGCTCAGGTCGAATTACAATAAAGTATTAGAATAATAATATAATCAGTAAAACAGAAATACCTACTTTATCTACTGAGGTCGTAGCTGATGCTTAAAATGCATTCGCCATGTAGTGAGTTGTAAACATACATATTTACAAGGATAGTACCGTCGTGTCTCCAATTTGGCTAGTTTCCAACCCATCGACCTGGTTTGCGATTTTATTTCGGACCACCCTGAGACCTATGAATCTTGATTGGGTTGGCTTATACGTCGTCTAGTACGAGCAAACAGATAATAAGCAAATATACATTATTCATTACTGGCAAATAAAAAAACCCTAGTAAAAAATATAGGTTAATCTTGAAAAGTGAATAGGGATTTTTAATGATTTAGTCGAATAAGGTCATAGTATTTACTTTCATTGACTCTGTAAGTGAAATTGTTAGTGCGTTGCCATGGTCATATGAGCGGCTGCTTATCATGAGGTCTTGAGTTTGACTCCTCGGTAGAATTTAGTTTGTCCTCGGAACCTCACAAGCGGCTGGAAATCTACTTTGTTGTCTATTGAAGACACAGCTCTGCCAATCCTTTTGGGGAAAAGGCAAGATGATATGTTGTTTTAAAAAAGATGACGAATATTACTTAAAAATATCAACACGTCATTAACAGCCGGAAGACGTCCAGCGCTAAACATAGGTTTCCCCGTTAAGGAATTGGGGGTGCCTTATGGCACGCTTGGCAGGCGGTTTGAGGATCGCAGTATATGTTGAGATGGATGTTACACAGAAGACGTTGCTACCAGTCTTCTGGTTTTCCCTAAGTCGCTTTCTACGACCCCCATGGGACGAGATGGGGGAGCTATTCTTAGCAGACAACCAACGGCCACACATAAAAATATACACTAGTCTTTTAGAAACCGATGTTGTACTTGAAACCATAAATAATTAGGCAATTTAAAAATACTATCTTTCCAGTAGATATAGCCCAACTGGAGTTAATGACTATGTGATAGGGCTTGCAAACGAAGACTAACAATCAATCTTTATTAGCAGAATTAGAATCGTTGAGTCTAAAAGATTAATGAAATCTACTTCCCTATAAATAATCTTTTGCTTACGCACGATTTAATGATGACTTGAAGCATTTAACCATTTTTAATTGCCAATAATTAACCAGTCGCAAAAACACTCATTATCGCTTAGTGACGAGACTAAAAATAAAATCTTTTTAAAAAAAAATTTAACCGACTTCAATATCACTGAAAAGTATAAAATAATTTAAATATTATTGAAGTTGGTGTTAGCTTACCGGCTGTGTATATTTGGCACCAACTTCAATAATATTTAAATTATTTTATACTTTTCAGTGATATTGAAGTCGGTTAATTTTTTTTTAAAAGATTTATTTTAAACTTTTTAGTGATATTTTCATATATAAAGATTGAACCATCGAAGACCGTAAAATAATCTAGGTAGGTTATGATCACATTATCGTCTACATAATTCATGTTACTTCAGAAAAAAATATCCGGTCGTAATGAAATTTGCATGAAATCACCATAGAGTAGTTTACTCTCTCGAATAAAAAAAGAATCATCGAAATCGGTTCATAATTATCAGAGCAATGTAATGGAGAACATCAGTTTTATGGTTTTTACCAGATAAATTCCTCCATATAGTTCATGGTCCTCCAGGAAGTTCTAATCCGGTTGTGATAAAATTCATACAGATTCAATACAGTGGTTTCTTCTTTCGAATAAAAAAAAAATCATTGAAATTGGTAAATATTTGCCAGAGTTATGACCATTTTTGTCCTTAAAAAGCGACATAAAGTCATCTATATAGGCTTTCCTGCAGCTTTCCTGCGCAGTCACCATTCTTGTTTTTTCAGGGACTACTTATTCGTAAGCGATAATTTTTTTATGGGACCCAATCAACGGATTGAAGAATGGATGGAAGAAAGATTTTTTCAAATTGGTTCATAATTGCCAGAGTTATGCGCGAACATACATAAAAAATAAAAAAAATAAAAAAATACAGACGAATTGAGAACCTCCTCCTTTTTGAAGTCGGTTAAAAATAATCACCTGGTGGTAAAAAAAAAGCAACACACCCGTCCAATGCCCTTCATACCGGTACATAGCAATATTACAACTACAGCTAAAGACCTTAAAATGTAATTACGTATAGGACCTAGAGTGCCTCCTTCGGAGTCGCTGGACATTCGGGGTGTGGGCCCTTTGAACGTCCATTGAGTACGGCGGCGACTCCGAGGAGGACGGCGGTCGGCCTGGTGCAGATCCCACCGGAGAGCCCTGGGGTCAACCCTCTCATGTGCCGATGCGACAGTCGCGGGGGTTTTAGTGGGTAAGAATCCCACATACCCCGGTCGAGCCCCACAGCTCCCGGGGATCTATGGAAGATTTCCCACGCGTCAAAAAAAAAATAAGGCCCTAGAGTGCCTATGGACATTTTTCATACTAAAACTTTTCCGATATTTACGCATTATGACACATTGAAATGTTACCCCGTGGGGTGTCCGGCCAACAAATAGCACTCTCCCATGTCCTCCCACTGTAAGAGGCGACTAAGGGAAAACCAGAAGACGGACAGCAGGTTCTTACTATGGGAGTACCTACCACTACGATCCCCAAGACGCTTGTCAAGCGTGGGGATTATGGCAACCTGGGAGGGGTTATAAGGAGGAGGCCTTTTTTCAGCAATGGACTTGTTTCTGCTGATAAAGATGACACAATAAAATCAAACTATTTTTGCTGATTGGATCATTGCTCATTTTAGAATTTACTTTCCTGATGTTTCTACCCTTTAGTATCTGGAGGACTGAGGTGGTAGTTATCCAAACATGATTGTGAAGCTTTCAATACAAAATGGTTCCTACTACTGATTCGGGATGCCTTAATGAAATGCAAAATCAGGCATTCCACTGCAAAACCTCAAGATACTGTAAGCTCTAACTAACAATAATAGAATATCTAAGAGTTACGAAAAACTAAAACATTTATGGTTATTTACCACCTTAGTTCTGCCGTGTCCATGAATGCTGTAAAGTGTTCGAAACGATGGGATAGCAAAACCAACATAAACGATACGATCCGTAATTTTAGTGTTATTTAGTATATTTTCTACTCATATTTATTATCTACTAAATCGAAAGCGCGGAAATGACGTATCGTGCCCGTTATCCAATTATTGTTCACATCTGAATTCATTTAGGTGTCAATCCGGATCAAACGGTATTGGAAATGAAATTGGTCGGATTATGCGCCCGCTTCTGGGCAGTTATTATGAAGCAATGCATGCAAATGGGATTTGTCGACATACCTAAATTGGTTTGGATCCTGTTCTAAATTAGTTATTAGGAAGAATTTGCCTATTGTTATAAAAATCTGGACAAAGTGCGTATTTTGAGTACGGGTGGGAATTGATATTCAAGACTGACACTTAAAATACCACCCCTTGTTTTTGTCTCACTGTTGGGCACGGGCCTCCCCTCAAGAGGAAGGGGCTTAGGTCAATAGTCAACCACGTTGGCCAAGTGCGGGTTGGCGGATTCCACACGTCATTTCAAAGCTAGTAAGGCTTTCTCAGAAATGTAGGTTTCCTCACGATGTTTTCTTTCACTAAAGGCTAGTAACAATCGCACAAAGACGATTCGCATAATTATGATTAACTAGCAGCGCCTGCGGCTTCGCCCGCTTGTCCAGTCTATTTAAATTAAAATTAATCCACCTAATACATTTCATTACTAAACATAACGTCCAACTAACTCTGACCCCTCGTTTGTATGCGGCTGCCTACAATAGGACGCTCAAGCTGTATCTTTTGATCTACTTGACTGATTTTGATAAAACATCCCTATCTCCTAAGTTGGGATAATACTTACCCTACAATATAAATTGCATTGATAAGTTTTCAGCCATTTTCCCGTGATGGGGTAACAAACGGACAGACATACAGACAGACAGACAGAAATAAAAAAATAGTCAATTTGTGTTCTGTTGCTTATTTCTAGCCTCCCTGGCCTATTTTGGTGAAAAAATAATCAATATACAGACGTTTCGACCTCTACTGTTTTATTATATTATAGATAGATAAAGAAACGAGCCATGGTTTAAACCTGTTTTAAACCACTTTGTTTTCAAGGCAAGCGCTCATCCACTGAGCTGTTACTCAACACTTACTGTACAGAAATTAAATATTTTCAAAAGAAATTGATGTGTGGTTAGTGGCCAATGAGGTATCAGAGCTTTTTAAGCAGCCCGTAAGCATCTGACTTGGCTTGATGACTACTGTTCAGTTGTAAATAAACATGACCCTTAGAAATATTAGTCAGGGCTGATTTTTTACGTATTCACCGAAGCACAGAGGCAGTTAAACGTTACTAAACGATTACCAGCTTGTGACAAACGTTAGTGCTATAAAATTAAATACCTATATAGTTAATCTACGAGAGCTAGGGATGCTCTAAGATGTCGCAGAATGTTGAAACGACGCACAACATTAACATTTTAAAAATAGGTTCTTTTGTAAAAAATAGTACCTGGCATGTCGTTTATTCTGCAGGCGAGTTTTCCTGTTTTGGGCACACTTCGTATCTTTTATTATTATGGCTATCCATAAAAGACGGAATTGAGATCGTAAGTGCTTTTAATTAGGACAAGCTCACTTTTAATGATGGGCGTACTCATCACTGCCGCCTCAATCAACATAAATATTGGTTTCGAACATTGTTTCGAACGGATCAGCGCATCGTAGCTATAATTCCTTAGTAGGCTTTCTCTAAGTTGAATCGCTAACTGATCAGTACTTCAGTCAACTTACTTTTCATAAAACTCATATTTTTCAGTAGCTACCACTTAGGTACCACCTAGGTACTTACCTAGGTAAATAGTAATTTAATTCTTTGTGCGACAAAATCTGGGATGCGGAAATTTACCGATGAACCACAGTCACCGACATAGATCTCAAAATCTACAAGTTAAAGTGACAATGGGCAGGCCACATTGTTAGACGAACTGAGAACCGATAGGGATGGAAGCTTCCCGAATGGCGTACTCGAATCAGAAGACGCAGCGTAGGCAGGCCTTTCACTAGGTGTACTGATGACATTTTGCGAGTCGCAGGCAACCGGTGGATATAAATAACTATTTTTTGTTCATTGAGGCGTTTCAAGTGGAGGACTTTGCTATGTTCGGTACTCACTTACAACCAGAACTATAACTCGCAACTCTCAACATAAGAGGAGAAAGAACCCTGGCGGGATGGGTAGCTTAATAAGCAGTGGAACGTGGTATCTAAGTGCTAAAGACAACTTTTGTTTACGGAACGAAGAAGCTTTTTCTTTGATATTGAAGATATTTTTGGCCAATATGGTACGTGGTATAGTAGTGGTTTATACAATAGCCATGAAGTTTTGTTTATAATAGTCACAAGCATTGATGAATTTCTTGAAACCAAACATAACTGACAAAATACCTTTATATCCCGAAGCGTGTATAAGGCAGAACAAAACACAGGAAAATATAAATCTCCTGGTCCTTTCGTCGAACATATCCGACAAGATTCACGTCACGTAACACAAACCCAAATTGTATTTTATTTTAGATATTTTCCATTCGACATTCGTAATTGAGAAAGAGAACGTGACACATTATTTGAGATGACTGTAAACTGTAAATTAACCTATAACCTCAAAATACAAGTGTCAACTAATTTTTTTTAATAAAGGTGAATATTTTGTCCATATTAATTTTTTTTATTTGCCAGTAATAAGATTCTTAAAAAATCATATTTTCTAGTAATTTCCACAGTGCCCTTGTTCAAACTGGAATTGTAGAATATCCGACGCTTGAACTTACTGGGACGACCAAGGGTTCGTCGCACAACAGACCCATAGAAATAATGACCATCACTCCAATTACTTCATCACTTTAGTCCCTTTATCATCACCTAATAATAGCTGTCCACAGCTTGACTTTGTTTCTTCTGACCCAGTTCCCTAAAACATCGCAGTCTTTACAGGATGTTGAAAAGAGTCAATCTACTAATTCTAATTAACATCGTAACAAGCATGAGAATCACATTTATTTAAAACAATTATTTATTGGTAAGTGATATGAAATGAGTAAATAAAGATAGGAACAAGAAATGTAATTTTGCTAAAGACGACAAAAATCAAATTCAATCCATCTATCCAAATCCAAGCTACTAAGAACACCAGCGCATAATTCTATAGTTGTAGCAACATGCTCATAAGCATGCATATAAAATAGATTTTGAATATTCTGTGCCACTAGTGGATCTATAGTTCGTACCTCTTGATTTTTAGATACAAATTTATGAGAGGAAGCAACGCTGTCTCTTTGTATCATTTTCCCTCTAGTCTTTTCTCTTAAGCGAGCATATTCTTTGTCTAGTTTATTTGCAAGCTGCTGTAATATTAATTTTACAGCTCGATACTTCTGTTTTCGAAGCACTTCTCCTTCATACCATGGTTGCAAAAGAGCAGTATGAGATTTTCGAAGCAGTTCATAGTATTTCATACGGTCGTCGTAGTCTTTTGTCATCATTTTCCCTCTCCATGTTGAAATTGATAAGTTCCACGACTGACCCGGGTCCATTTCTGTATATAGCTCTTTCATCTTTGCCACTTCGGTTTGATGATAAAAGCAGACTGGATTTTTCATTACGAACATTTGTCCTTCCAGGAATAATTTCTTATATGGATAAAATTGTGGCACTGTGGCAAAGACCTTATCAAATGCGTCTTTTATAAAAACACTAACCATACTAATTATAGCTTTTTTGTTGATTCTCATTTTCAATATATCTACTTTTCTCTTGATACGTTCCGCACTCTTGAATGAATCCGCGGACAAATTTATAGTTAGTTTTTCAGATAAAGTATCAAAAAAGCATATATTGCAGAAAGTGAGCTCCCATGCTTCACTGTATATACCGGATTTATCAGAAACAAATGTAAAACAAATTGTTTTAGATTGTCCAGGTGGTATCACGTCTTCGTTCTTATTAAAAAAGAAAACTTGTTCATATATATCTTCAGGTATAAATGGTATGGATCGCTTTATTTTCTTCCAACAGAATCTCAAAGTCACTGTACCGAGATTATGAATAAATAATCTAGCTCTTCCCGCTCTTGATACCGGAACATTGAAGTAGTAAGTCCATGAAGTGCAGGTTTCATGCCATCGTTCCGTTTGCATTTCATGTAGATAACTATTTTTTTGATCAGGCACGTCTTTAAATATTACAGTATTATTTATTCTTACAGCATAAATGCCTGAGAGTGCATCCTTAGCTGAAAAATTTGGCTCAGATATTGTAATATTTGGGAGGGGTGGTAGTTTTGGTGGTGGAGGTACAGGTTTAGAGCCCTTTATCACCAGTTCACTAGCCAAAGGTCTGAAAAATGAAGTGTAATCTATAATTAGAAACGATATCATCTATGTATGTATTATAATGTAGTAGGATGGTACAGGTATACGTCGGATTGGCATGTAAAAGTCGGTGTTACGCCTGATGTCTTCCTGGTCCTTATTCTTCCATCTCATGGTAGATGGATTGTAAGAGTAAAGGAAAAGAGACTGCACTAATGTCTGCACAAACATTTGTACATTATAATTATCTTCTGCGTAGTTGGCATGATTTTGTCAAGGATTGGCCACTATAGGATCTCGCCAGGAGGATAATAATTAGGTATAATAAGTAACATAAGTATCAGATACAATTACTATTTCTATGATCTATATAAATTGCAAACCTACCGAAAAGGATCAATTTTCTTAAGTTTATTTTTCAAATCCAGTTCGCGTTTTTCCCTGTATTTAACATAATCAGCATTTAATTGAGAACAAGGTTTACGTTCTGGGTCACCTGCCATACCCATTTCGGTGACTTTAATATAAGTTGGAACATTAATATGCTCAATTACACTAGGGTGACCCATTTCAGCTGGTGTTCTATGTATTTCGTAGACTGGTTTGCAGTAACATTCCTGTTTCAGTCTCGGTGCTTGCTCCCATAAAGCGTTCCTTAATGTAGGTTTACGCTTTATTTGTGCATTTTCTAGTGCGATTTTCCTTTCTCTGTCTTCTCTTACGTTCCATAATAAGTTCATAGCTAAATCTATAGGTGGCCTACGTAACTTTTTCCCAAGATGAGTCGTTTCTTCCTTTCTGATTTGTATCCATTTTTCCCAGATCAACATTTCTTGGTCAGGTTCTGTAGGCATGTAAAAATCTATTTTCTTCTGTATATTATCTTTAGGCATGTTTATTTTTTATTTAGTAGTGGATCCCAAATTTATGATAAAATTATAAACCTAGTTATTCTAAAATCTGCTGTAAGTATTATAATATTAGTACAATATTAATATTATTACAAGTTACCAGTTTTTCTCCGATTATAAACGACGTAATCAAGACTCAATAGTCATGTCATTTTTCAGCAAATAGACTATTTAACCAAAAAGTTTTAAGTCAATAAAGATTTTATAAAAAACGTACAAAATATTGCAAACTAAAATGCCCTACACACGGCACTAAAATCAGTGGCGATATCGGGACAGTGGTGGGGAGGACCCTAAATCGTCCCTCGTGTATAGGCAAATCGTATCCAATTTTTATTGTTTAGAAATCGGGTCTGAAATCGCTTCGGGCGAGCTCCCGATTTAGGGACGATTATCGTCTAGGGAGCGTTGTCGGCACGTGTGATGACGTGTGTAGCGAAATCGGGACTGATTTCTACGCAGTATGCGCTCGAGTGCTGCGGCGATACGACGTGCAGGCGCTCCGCTCTGTGCGAAGAATGAACGAATGAAGATAATAAGGTATAATATAATATAATATCCTGGGACAATTCACACACGGTCATCTGATCCCAAACTAGACAGAGCCTGTACTATGAAAACCAGACAACTGATTATATTTATATACTACATACATTTATATACTTTTTTTTTGTAAATACATACTTATATCAAATCAAATCATATTTTATTGGAACTAAAACATATGTTAACATTTACATAAGTACGATAATAGCTACATTAGTTAAAAACTGTGTCGCAGCTATTAACGCCCATCTCAAAAGGATAGATAGATAGAACACCCGACCAACAGAAGAAAATATAGATAAAACACCCAGACACTTGGTGGGAATCGAACCCACGCCTGTTGGCACCATAGTAAGTGCCAAGGCACTTTTTTTGCTGTTTTGATAGTGTCGGCGGCATCTCGGATCAACCAGCAGTCTGTTGCACGGTCGGTTCTGTACTAACTGGTTGGGTCATGTGTAGAGTAGTAGCCGATTTCATCCCCACCACCGCTGTCCCGATATCGCCACTGATTTTAGGGCCGTCTGTAGGCCGTTTTAGAAATGCAAATAAAGTCGTATTTCTTCGTTACTATATGTATTTCTTTGTTACTTGTCACTATGATTTTAATCTAGATTTTGTAACCATTTTCGCAATGTTATGTATTTATCAATAGTGAAAAATTCTATATCTATGGTATTTATGATATTTACGCGAATATTACACATTAAAAGGAAACTAACAATTCTGATATTTAAAAAATACAGCAGGTAGGATACTTAATAAATCAATGGAAAAAAGATAATTTAAGTAAATTATTTATCTTCTATACTATAATAAAACTCAAAGAGCACTTTTTCTGTACATTGAATATTTTTCCAAAATTTCTATGTACTATCGACATAGAGGCCAAAACATTTTTTTTTGGAATTATTGTCTGTCTGTCTGTCGTTCTGTTCGTCCAGGTATCATTTGAAAACCCGTGGATGGATTTTGATAGGACTTTCACTGATGTGTTGTGTAGAAGTCAAGAAGTAAGTTGGTATATAAAACATCACGCTATGTTTCATAGGGGCTAAGCAGTGAAACATTACTTGCACATATTTCCACGTAATTTCCTTTGTATGTAAATAGGGTAATTATAGACTGATCAGTTAATCATTAAGATGTGTATTATTACGCTATATACAATAGGGACTGAGCAGACATTTAGTTTGCATAAGATATGGCATTGGCGAAGGATCAATTTTTGTAAGGGGTAAGCCGGTCCGGTACACCCAGGACATTTTCATTAGATTTCTGTATTGTTCTAAGTACTTTGCTGATAGCAATATGACATTATATCTTTGAAAAGTTAAAATCTGTAAATCCCGAGCGGATCCAAACTAGATTAGGTATGTATTACAGTCGCAACAATAAAAGATGCGGAAAACTTAAAACTTTCATTATCGAATATCATTAGACAGTAATTTACGATGTTAGCATTTAGCGATTTACATTATGAACAGCGCCATCTATCGGTGAAATTGAACATACAATAACTATAGAACTTTAATCTATATATTATATCAAAGAAAGTCGTGTTAGTTACACTATTTATAACTCAAGAACGGCCTAACCGATTCGGCTGAAAATTGGTGGGGAGGTAGCTTAGAACCAGTAATCGGACATAGGATACTTTTTATCCCGGTAGGTTAAGGTTAAGCAACGTTAGGTAAGGTCATTAAATAGATGGGTGAACCGATTTGTATGAAAGTGTGCATATCGGGTAGGTCTGAGAATAGGTCATACAGTATATTTCATACCGCTAGGTTAAGGTTAAGCTACATAAGGCAAGGTCATTAAATAGATGGGTGAACCGATTTGTATGAAATTTTGTATGCATATCGGGTAGGTCAGAGAATAGGCCGTAAAGTATATTTCATGCCGCTGATACCATGATTGACGAGGATATATAGAACGAGAGGAGGGTGCAAGAGAGGAGAAAGAGGGAGAGGGGATAGAGGGAGAGGGGATTCGAGAAGGGGGCGATGGGGTGAGGGATCGGGGGAGTTAGGTGGAGTAAGGGGGGAGTGAGAAGGAGCAAGTTCGTAGAAGAGAGAGGAGGAGAGGGTTCAGAGAGGGGATAACAGGGTAGGAAGAGGGGGAGTGTGACGGAAACCGAAGCGGGAGGGGGAAAGAGAGAGGAGAGAAAGAGCATATAAGTAGATTTTTTTTATAAGAGAGAGAGTTATGGTGAGAGATAAATCTAGGGAGGAGGGAGAAAAGGGGAGCAAAATGTAATAAAAGCGCGGGCGGAGCTGCACGGGTCAGCTAGTATAATATATAAATATAAATAAAGTTTAGATTTTTATAATGAGTTTTTTTCCAAGTATCTCAGTATTTTTCCTCGTTTTGTTAATGGTTTTCTCTGTATTATTTATTTTTAGTCTTTAGATGTCAACCAACTTGTTTACATATACCTTTGTTTACTAAATTATGCGATGAGTAAAATATAAATATTTGGATGTAGATAATAAAATAATTGTGGCAAAATTTCTGTGCAAGTGGCAAAATTTTTGTATCCCATATCCTGAGAAATGAAACTTGCAGTTCCTGCTCAAACCGGTAATATCATACTCTTTACTTTATAGCTCTCTGCGGAAATACCAGCACCATTGGCTTTTAATATATTAATTTCAATAGTAATTTATAGTAAACTGATTTCTAATATAACTGTCGTAGTGTGCCACCGTACGTATTTAATTCCAGGTCTATCCCTAAACTGCATTTTTTTCATTTCTATAATCTATAGGTGACGGACCCGTTGGTCTAGTGGTTAGACACCCTGGCTGATAGCCGATGGGTCGTAGGTTTGATTCCCACCAAGTGTCTGGGTGTAATTTGTCTATTTATGTATGTATTTACAAAAACAAATGTATATAAGTATCAGTTGTCAGGTTTCCATAGCACAGGCTCTGTCTAGTTTGGGATCTGATAACCATGTGTGGAATGTCTCAAGATATTATTATATTATTATTGGTTCCTAATCCTGTCCACTGCCCACTTTGAAAATCAACATTTTCCCAGAACGCCCACAGAGCGCATGCGTCCTTGTTATAACGGTACTGTATTTACGTTTTGCGTACAGAATAATAATTATTGGAACTTTCAGAAGAAGAAGTAGAAACAGCACCCAAAGAAGAAGTTAAGGTAATCCCACAAAGAGGTACGAGGGAATGGTTACACTACTGGAGCGAGTTCGAGGGCCACCTTCCATCCCCAATTGATATTTCTATTACTGGTTCTACCGTTTACTGGTGTCCAGAACTAAAATGGTTTAACTTCGATGTATACCCTCATAAAGTAAAGCTGACTAATACTGGATTCACAGGTTAGTAAACGTGTCCCAATGCCGTAAACATATTAAAATATTTATTTAAAGTTTGTGTACATTACAATAATTATTAGGTGTAGGTCCCCTTTGGCGTCGCTAGATATCTTGGCTGTGGGCCCTTCGACGTCCATTGAGTACGGCTGCGACTCCGTGTAGGATATGGCATTTTTTTTTTTAGGAGGACAGACGCTGTTGGCCACAGATGGCCATTACAGCTTCACCGGACAATAGGAGGCGAGCGCTTAAAGCACTCTAGCCTTAGCGGCAGAAGTAGCGACGAGCTCAAGGGCACCTCAGGGAGGCACGGCCTCGGCTTGGGCTGTCGCTTAGAGAGGGCTGATTTTACCACCGGTTCACAACGCGCCCCCACTGAGAAGAACCGGCAAGAAAGTCAGTGGGGTGATGCTCGTCGTTGAGGTCGCATATGTACGACCCTTCGGCCTCGCTGGCGAGACCGGTGTCTGTTTGATAGTGTAGCATACGGTTGTCGGGGAGGGGCAGGCTCAATGCGACGGATACTGATGGGACGACGAATGGACGGCGGCGCGAGTCTGAAGGACTAGGAGCATAATCGGCGGTGGCGCGGATTAAACGGTTAGGGTGCTGAGACGCGCTTTCAAAGAAGCGTTTCGACACTTCTTTGAAAAACTTTCGAAGGGGATCTAAATCGAAGTCGGAATGCAAGTCTATGTTCCGCATGTACCACGGGGCACCGACGGCATGTCGGAGGAAACGATATTGGATAACCTGGAGGCTATCGATATGAGTGCGGGCAGCGTGCGCGAAAACTACACTCGCGTAGGACATGATAGGGCGAATGCAGGCTTTGTATAATGACAACTTATTTCTAAGCGACATTTTACTCCGCTTGCAGAGAAGGGGATAGAGGTGACCTAATACGAAAGCCGCACGATTGCGGACAGCCCGAATGTGCGGTCCGAAAGCCATGGCGGAGTCCAAGGTGACTCTGAGGTACTTAACCTTCCTAGTCCAGGGGCCTATCCCCTCGGCCGAAAAGAGAGATTGGAGCTAGTTGTCTCCTGGGCTGAAGGCTTCTAGGAGGGAACATATTATTATTGGTGGGTCCCCGGGAGAAAAGCACCGCAGCACTCTTTTCCGGGTTCACCTCTATCCGCCACGTACGAAACCATTCGCCCAGGGCGTCGACTGCGGCTTGAAGAGCACGCGTCAAATAGGACATGTTCCTATGGGAGTAATAGAGAGCGGTGTCATCCGCGTAAAGGGCGAGTTGGACTCTGTTCGGACGAGGGATGTCGTTCGCGAACAGGCTGAACAGAAGGGGAGAGAGCACAGAGCCCTGGGGGACTTCGGCCTGTAAAGGATGGGGACCCGGTATCGAAAGGTACTGGTATGGTACCTGGTGCAGATTTCTCCGGTAGGATATACTTCTAATGCGCCGATGCAACAACCGCGGGGTTTTAGTGGGTAAGAATACCACATTGACCCCCACGGTTGACCCCCCAACAAGGTCCTAGAGACCTTTTGAAGCTTTTGAAGGTTTCCTCACTTTATAAATAATAAAGAAAGTGGTAGGTTTCTTTTGTAAAAAATGGTCTAGGTATGTAGCACTCCACTGTAGAGTTAGCCGCCAAGCAACAACGTGCGAATAATGCTGTGTTTCTGTGAGAAGGGCACTGTCGCTGGTGAAATTACCGGGCTCAAGTGACTAATTGCCGCACTCACAAACCTCAGTTATTGTTAATTATAATTAAGCCATTTTTAACAGTACAGGGCACAGTATTTGGTGGAAATAGTGGGCTTAATAAACTTAACAACTTAGGTGACGAGCTTCAATGAAAAGTATCGATATATCGGCACGTCGCATAACATCGGGAGAAAGTTCGTCTCGTAAGTCACATAACAAAGCCAAGGCCAAATAATAATATGACCCAAAAGCAATCCTTTTGTCTATTCCATACGTTAACGCTAAGAGGGTTTACTTAGCTATTATAACAAAGGAAAAGAAATCTTGCGGTAAGCAAAAAAGGTTATTGTAAGACCATTCGACTCTTTATCTAGGAATTATTAGACTCAGGCAAAAAGCTTAGAAAAGGAAGAAATAAAAGGGGATTGACAGTAAAAACCTAATAAAGTCGGTTGATAAATTAGGTAGGTACTCCGAAGTTACTTCGACAATAGAGTCCCATATGGTAAGGACAATGATATCAAAAGTCACAGAGTGGCCTTTAGGATTTTTTTATACACGAATTGTCATCACTTTTACAATTCGTTTTATAGAATCTTTATTTTTCATTAAGAACGGTAGGTACATGGTTCATTTAATATGAGAAACTTAACGATCATCATAAAGGTAAGAAATACCCCCCCCCCCTTAGAAGGGAGGGGTTTTCATAATCCCCACGCTTGGCAGGCGTCAGAAGATCGCAGTACTGGTACTGCGATCTTCTTGTTTTCGTTTAGTCACCTCTTATGGACACGCAACGGGAGGAAATAGGAGGGTGCTATTCTTACCCGGTCACCCCATGACTCAATAAATATACAAAATACGTATGAAAGTAAACTTAGTAGACGCCTTCGGTAATTTTTTAATAAGCAACAAGAAACTAGGCATATTTCCTTCGAAAATATTTATTGTCGGCTACGAACGCGCGTTTTAACTGACTTACCTATTACAAGTGCAAAAAGTTTTAAATGAAAAATTTGCTCGCTAAAGCCCGGTCTATTGCGGTCTAGTTAAATGTCTTGGGGTAAATAGCAATAGTTGAATATCAAAACGTATACCTACCGTTTACGTTAATCACAATAATACTCGTATCTACAAACGGAATTCTGTCTCTTACGGTCCGTCAGGTTTCAGACATGCGATAATGTGTGTTGACGTTACATTAGCACACGTCGTATATAACGGACGATACAAAAGATTTGCTCAGGCGTAAGATTAGTGTACGTTTGAATTATACAGGGTGTAAGGGACATCATACCGAAAAAAAATTTATAAGACGTCAAATAATGTCCGTTACAACATTACAGGGACCATTTATATGGTAAATGACAAATGACTAACTTATTAATTTTCGAGCATGTAATGAATATATGGGGCATAATGTTTATTTTTCAAATTACATTGCTAATTTTCTAAAATAATAATAGTTACTTGCCTATTAATTAATTGCCTATGCACTGTTTTTGTGAATAAAGAATAAATAAATTAAAAAAAAATGTGCGTGCGTGGAGTCCCTCCGCGCGGAAGAAGTGAAACTTCATTCTCGCTCAGTCGATCGGTCGTTCGGTCGGTCCCTCACTCACTCACTCACTCACACACTCACACACACACACACACACACACACACACACACACTCAACTCAACTCAACTCAACTCGCCCCAACTCGCCCCAACTCGCCCCAACTCACCCCAACTCACCCAACTCACCCAACTCACCCCAACTCACCCAACTAACCCCAACTCATCCCAACTCACCCCAACTCACCCCAACTCACCCCAACTCACTCCAACTCACCCCAACTCACCCCAACTCACCCAACTTACCCCAACTCACCCAACTCACCCCAACTCACCCCAACTCGCCCCAACTCACCCCAACTCACCCCAACTCACCCAACTCACCCCAACTCACCCCAACTCACCCCAACTCACTCCAACTCAACCCAACTCACCCAAATCACCCCAACTCACCCCAACTCACCCCAACTCACCCAACTCACTCCAACTCCCCCAAATCACCCCAACTCACCCAACTCACTCCAACTCACCCCAACTCACCCAACTCACCCCAACTCACCCCAACTCACCCCAACTCACCCCAACTCACCCCAACTCACCCCAACTCACCCAACTCACCCCAACTCACCCCAACTCACCCACTCACCCACTCACTCAGTGACGGCGTCACATGAGCGCTTTCATAACCTTAACAAATTTACGCCTATGGCCTATCGTTTAACACCTATCACTTAACGCCTATCACCTATCATTTAACGCTTAACGCGTAATGTGATAACATTTTTGGAAGTCGCATATGAAGTTTCACTTCAATAAAAATAAAATAAAAACACAAATAATTAATTAATTGTTTTAAATTAAAATTAGGCTTTATTATTATACCAATAATGATGTTATAGGTACTAATTTTATTTGAAAAAAGTGATATTTTTTTTTGGAAATTCATGAAAAAGCCGATGAAAAATTTCAACACTAGGATGTTCAGAATCGTGTTGTGGATCCCTGGTATCGGTTTTCGGTACGATGTCCCTTACACCCGTTATATACTTTACACTGAGTATAATTATCTAATATGCGATTAATAAAGTAATATACCTATTGTATAATCAAAATGACAATGTTACGATAGTCATCATCATCAATCATCATCATCAGCGGCCGAAAAACGTCCACTGCTGAACAAAGGCCTCCTCCTTAGAAGGGAGGAGTTACCATAATCCCCACGCTTGGCAGGCGTCTTGGGGATCGCAGTATAGGTGGTAGGTAATCCAATAGAAAGACGCCGCGCCGTCCGTCTTCTTGTTTTCTTTTAGACGTCACCAACGGACACCCAACGGGAGGAGATGGGGGATGCTATTCTTACTCGGACACCCCACGGGTAAATACAGACCGATTATTCTTAAAATTCTACATTGCCTATTTGTTGCAGTCTTATTGGGGTAGAATCGCCTTCACTTTCCGACTTTAACTTTTTCAAATGTATGTTTTTGTTAGTACAGGAGGATATAGGTAACCTTCGGAGTCGCTGGACGTTCGGGGTCTTGGACGTCCATTGAGTACGGCGGCGGTGACTCCGAGTAGGACGGTTGCGGGGTTATGACCCCCGTCCCTTGAGCTCCGTATCAGGTTCCCAGGGGGCTACAATGCGCCCCTGGCAGCGGGCTACGATGCGCCCCCCCGGTGGTGGGCACAAAGGCAAGGCGTTTTAGTGGGTAAGAATCCCACATACTCCGGTCGAGCCCCACAGCTCCCGGGGACCTTTTGAAGGTTTCCCCCGAGTCAGAAAAAAAGAGGATATTGAGTACGGGCTCAAAGGCACCTGGTGCAGAACCTAGGTTCCCCACCTTTGAGTATTAAGCCAACCGGAGAGGCCACTGTCAGGCGTTCCCCTCTGTCAAAGTACAAGACCCCTGGTCATACCCGTTATATAAAACTAGTTGACCCGCGTTCCACGCCATTCAACAAATCCCGGTGCGCGCGGAACGACGTAAGCTAAAAATGCCGAATGCCAGCGCGTTTTCGTGTAAAAAAATATAAGACTCATCTAGGGTACCCAAGGATAAAGTTACTTTCCATCTGTAAATATTATTTCGTTTATATATTGTCAAATAATGCACTAAATTTGCAAAAAACTAAAAAATATAATTAATCAATAAGTGTTGCTACTAAATCGTACAAAAGCGTAACTAGCGTAATTTTAAAAGTTGAATGTACTGACATTAGTTTAAGATTTCTATTTCACGTAAATTATTGTTAGTACCATTTATTTCTGTAGATGCATAATTAATTAATGAAAGATTACTGTTTGAAATTCAGTATCTTTACTTGAATTTTCTACATATTTTTTCAATTAACACTATAAAAATTATCGATTCTATGAAACTGTATGTTTATGTTTGGGTGTACTTAATTATTATAAGATATTTACGGTCGTCACTTTTATTCCGAATACTTTTATTTATTTTTAAATATATTGGCCACACCGCAGCAAAGTTAGCGCTGGGACAGCTCATAATCAAATATCGATATCGAGTATCAGTATGTTATTCTGACTATTTATTAATCAGATATCCAAAAGAGCTTGTGTAGTGTACCGCATGTCATGTCACTTTTTAGCCGACTTCAAAAAAGGAGGAGGTTCTCAATTCTTTTCCTATGATCCTAAATTTAAAAATACCTTATACTTATTTAATTTTCACCAAAAATATTATCGGAACTCATCGACAATAAAATATCGATAGCGTCATGCACTATCTTCGTTTACTTAAAATTGACGTCATCTCGTGTACAGACAGTGTTGTCACTGTGTGTGAATTTACTTGTGTGCGTATAGTTTATGTTAGTGTTTGATAATATTGTCGTGTGCCTGCGTAGCGAGACGTGGCGAAGAATGCATTAGTAGTAGATATTTGTGTGAGTTACCTCGTCCCCCGCGCAGAAAGTGACAGACTTTTTCTCATAGCGAATAGTGCGCGTGTCGTCTCCTTTTGGTTTAATACTCAAAGTTCCCCACACATTATGTGCCGATACTCCTATGTGAGCCACGTAAGTTTTATTGGGTAAGAATCCTACGTACCTACTCCAGTTAACCTTCTGAAGGTTTCTCACGCAAGATTACAAAAATGGTACCTATAATTACGTATTGGTGATCATGTGAGCCAAATAAAAAACAATCTTAAACAAATCACTTATTTTTCAGTGGTTCTTGGTGCAAAATGGCGAACGGAGCGTCCGTATTTAGAAGGAGGTCCGTTTTTAGAGAAACACGTGCTATCCCAGGTCCACTTCCACTGGGGAGCGGATATGATGGAAGGCAGCGAGCACACCGTTGATAAGAGGCGGTATCCCGGAGAAATGCAGGTGGGCAGATACCTGTTTGGTTTTAAATTTTATTTTTAAATTGGTTTTTTATTTTTAGTTCAGCCTTTGAGGCAGGACTTTCGCAGTGTCTTCAAATTCTGCCGCAACAATATGTACTCTTCATTGTATTGTGTGAAATGTTTGCAGTAGCTGGAGAATACTGGGCTCGTCAGACTTACTGCGGAACTTACAAACGTCAATTACACTTAATAATCGTTAATCCATTTCTAGAAATCGTATTATTTTGATACTCGAAACCAATTATTACTTTATAGATAAAGTAAGAGAGAAATAGAGAGGGAGGAAGGGAGAGAGAGTAGAGATATCTCTTCCTCCCGATCTCAAATCGATAGATTATCTCGTACTCAATAATAGAAAAAAAGAAAAGAATTATTTATTCATTGACACAACGAAAATAAAAAAAACCTCTTTAATAATAATACCTTGAAAGCTATCTGTCGTTGAACGGCTGCCCACTCAGCATTTATGTCATTGCTCCTCTCAGAGTAATTAGAATGGAGCTAGTATCGCGTCGATTCCCCGAACAAATTTTTCGTGGCACTTTTGCGGGGTGCGGGAGGCGAAGTAAACACACACAGATACAATTTCACGCATACCCACACTATAATAATCTCGCAACACATTCAAAAAGATACGCACGCAAATAAAGAATGACCTGAACATATGAACAAAAATTTGGCAGAGCGGTTAGCGCATCATGATCTCTCCAGTGGTATCTCCTCTAAGTTGCTCCTATAAGCTGCAACAACGCTGGTCTTCCGTAGTCACCCGTGTGATAACTTACTAACATCGATATAGTATATCAACTAGATAAACATTCACTAACAAAATGACATCTAAAATGTGTTCGCGGCGGTCGCAGAGTTATCTGTGCTGGTGGCGGAAACGTGAACTAACGGTTTTATTATGATAATAACGTGTAGTTTGGCAGTTTCATATAACAGTAGCGACACTCCTATCGGCAAAAATGAATTTTGTCAGTCTGTGGCTTGAAAAGAAAATAGCGGCACAAGGTCGTTATTTCTGTGTGCCACTTTTCGGACCGTAACAGCTAATCTACTTTAAATAATATATCGATGCTTTCTAATGTCTGAAGCGACGGCAGTGCTATAGATCTGTATGGGCAATCGTGTCTCATAAGGCAGTGCTCGTGCTGCAATCGTGTCTCTTATGTATCTACTGTTCGACGAACATCTCCGTCGAAGTCATATTTATTCAAAGTAGGGAGACGACACTATTTTTACCCGACTACGGAACGGAGCGAGGGTTATGACTCTTAACAAAAAAAAAAGAAGAAATGTATTACGGAAAAATAATAATAACAAAACTTACATGTTTCTTAACTAAAATCTTAATGAGAATAAAGATTATACAGTTAAGGAGTAGCAGCTTAAGTCTTGAGTATACTTTTAATTTGACCTGCTTTTTTGCTTACAATCTTTTCAAGTAGGTACGGATTTAGGCAATCTATTAAGTATATTGGGCAGAATACATTTCCAATTTCTTTCACTGTACCTAACCATTATTACATTTGGGTATTTCAAAAGTTAGAAGATACTGTAGGTTACGTAAATTCATGGGTCGCTTAGGCTTATTTATGTTACCCATAACAAGAATGTATGTATGTATGTTTATCTGTTCCAGCATATCTTCTAATCTACTTAACATAATTTAACAAGTAGGGTGTCTTTAGAAGCGTCTTGATTGTCCGCTGGTTATAGGCTATATAATACTCATATCACTTATTAGACTGCGATTTTATCCGTAGTCGGGTTTTAGTTTTTAAAACTTATTACTTGTGTCAGAACACATTTCAATTTCACTTTACCTAGTATCGTAAATAAAATTATTTGTTTTATTGTAGCAAGGGACCGCTCTTCGGTAAGCAGTTATTTCCCCCGGGCACATACCGTTTTCCCGGTTGTATTATTATACCACTGGATATAAAAATATTATACTTACGTATATTTTGGATGTAATTTTATCTTGGTTGTGGGGCACAACCCGAAATACTATGAACGTATGTAGCTCACACGCGCACACAATGGGTGATTCAGAATATTTTATAGGTAGGTACCTACTTATTGGATTTTTGCCCGACTGCAAGGAGACACAAGGAGACGAAAGGAAAGTTATGTTTTTCGAAAGTATGTATGTATGTCTTTTTCTTTGGCACGGCCTATTGCCTACACGGCTCGATGGATTTTGACTTATAATATGCAGTGGCGTGCACAGAGGGTAGGCAAAAAAACGTATTCGGCTTGTTTAACCTATTTTACGTATATTAGTACTATGCGTTTCAACTAAGAATGTGGCCGCCATGATGATCGCGACTGCGGATCGTCACTCGTTTTTTACGATTTTTGTACCGCCAGCAGAGTAAACACAAAATGAAAAATTCGCCCCGATTTTGATTATTTATTGTAATGTTTTATTTTGCTATCTATTTTTGTTAAAACATAATGTTTAGTAATTATAGATATGAAATGGCAAGATGGCGGCCACATTCTTAGTTGAAACGCATAGTATTCCATTTTAAATATCCATAACTTAGCAGATTCTATAGACATATTAATTTGCATTTAAAAACTGTAATAAGATTATTCAGGGGGTCCATACACACAAAAAGACTTTGCCTACCCTACGATTTCTCTAAATAATCTTAATTTAAAAATATTTTATACTGACATGGTATTAACCAGGCCGTCGACACTGCCTAGAAACCGATATTTGTATGGAGTTATGAACGTACTTATTAGAAATAATGGCACTAATTAGGTAGGCAATATAAAGTTACCAAATTAAAATGACTGCTTATACGTATTGGCTTCAACTGTATGAAGTTCTGTTTTAATTTGGACGTATTATACTATAATACGAATTTGTTATTCTTTTTGTTGTCTAACCTGTGGATGTAACTTGACATTTGAAAATTTTATTCTGGTTTGAATTTTGGCGGCTAATAAGTTATTATATTATTTACATTTACTTAAGCCTTAATAGGCGTTGTGTTAATATTATGGGTGGTAAATCGTTAAGAAAATGTGAAATATGTGGTGTTAGGCGAGTCACAAAAAGGTTTTCTGAGATATTTTTGGCCAGATTTCCACATGACCCGGCAAGGTAAAATTTTATGATAAATTAATATAAAAATGTAAATATTTCTTGTGCTGTAGCAGTTACATTACTTTTGAATCCTATTTAGTAGACGATCGCAAGTTTTGTAATGGAATTATGAATTTATTCATAAAACTTAGTTGTTGAACAAAATAAATAGTGATGTACATATTATATACTGATAAGTTCATAAATATCGATCTTTTTGCCTGACTAGCCCAGAAGGAGGGCTATATTTTTCGAGTGTGTGTATGTATGTTTTTATTTGTAGTTGTTTTTTGTGCTTTTATAATATTATGCTTTTTTCTTCAGATGGGTGAAGTTAATTGGAAATGAAGACTTGTTGTATTTATCCATACAAAGATATGGCACAAAGTGTTATCAGGGTTAAGAATAACTTATTAGTTATTCTAAAGCATATAAATAAGCATATCTAGTATGACGACTCCATTGTGAATCGAATTTTGAGATTAATGATCGTAAAGTATTCAAAAATCATAAATATTTCTTTATTTTATTTGTAAAAATTGCTTAATTTTATTTTGAAAACATAGTTATTGTACATAGGTAACTTTGCGTGAATTAAACTTAACAATAAACACACCCGTATATTGTGTTCTTTCATTTTCATCGATATCGATAGACAAACATACTAAGGGGTGGCAAGCCCTAGTGGTATACAATATTTTAAAAAAAAATGGCAGGTTGGCCAACTGGTAGCCATTAAATTTTATGTTTGTTAAGTTAGGAAAAGTACGTTCATGATTCGATTCAGGGGCTTGTATGGGAGTGCCGACTCTTATACGTAGTGTTAAATCCTCTTTGGTATTAACGTGATGTTTTTAAATGTAAATGGATGCGTCTGTAATGTTAGTTCATTTAAGTATATTTGTGGTGGCACACTAACAAATAGCTTAGAGTACAGATAACTCGCAGATATTTTTGCCTACTTTTTGTGCACGGCACTGATAATATGTCTTTAGATTCATCTCAGTTGTGGGAGTCACATAGGCTATGTATTTTTTCCAAAAAGCTAATATGGCTGCCATCAGTCGCCATTTTGTATTTTTTTAAAAGCTTATTTACTTCCAAAAACATCAATATGGGTATCAAATGAAAGGTCTCAACGAGACGAGTTGAAATATGTAGGTATATATGTGTATAATGTATATATAATGTAATTTAAGTCTATTATGTCCTCTAGTCACTGTTGCTACTAAAGAGTATCAGTAGTCCGGTGATAAATTTCAACCGAACTACTGCTACTGAAAAGTTGCACTAGTTCGGTCAACCGGACTAACAACCGGACTACTGCGACTCGAGGCATTATGTTTGTTCGCAGACGGGCTTTTTATACCTTTAGAACTTATACTTGTTGATTACTTTTTTATTCAATTTTGTGACAAACGACACAAATACTTATAAACAGTTCAATGGCTCTGCCACTCGTCCTCAGAAAGTCTAATTTAACCAACTACAGAAAGTACCCTCTATACCAAAACACTGCAATGTTTATTGTTTACACATTGTTACTTTCCGGCGGAATATCTGACACTGTGTTGGTGGACACGGCATCACCTTCAAAAGAGACCAACCATTTAGAAAAAAACATAACCCTCCTTCTGGGGCAGTCGGGCAATTAGCTAATACGAACAATATTGTTTCAGGTAACATTCTTCCGTGCGGAGTACCTGACACAACAGGAAGCTTTGAAGCATCCAGATGGGGTAGTCATGATCTGCTACCTGATCAAGGTACTTTTATAAATTATAGACTAATGATGAGATTTTTGTTTCAGAGTAGGTACACAGTCCCATTTAGTCGAACTCGAAATTCGAATTATAAATCGTCTCAAAAACCTCTACGATAAGCGCCTACTCCATATATCCTGGCCCAAGCCTTCTACTTACACTACTTACTTCTAATAACAATGGGCAGCTCCCTTGTATCTTGGTGACCGAACATTTTTAAACAAAATTTGGTTTCGACAGTCATGCCGTTTTCATGCTAGATCCGTCTCCTGACAGGACACCCTGGTCACCATCACAGGATATGACTGTATTGGACAGATTCGGATACGTTTTGCAATGCCTAAGGAGAGTGATAAGTCTATACATAGATACATCGATATAATATTTATATATACCTATTATATATCGATGGTTTAGTATGATATTTTATTACCCTATACATAGATTGGTACCTATGTTTTTAGAATTATAATAAAAACACAAAAAGCCCGACCCTTTTTGAATTCGAAATGTTCCAAAAAAAACAGTTTTCAGTACGGCGTCAACCCGGATGATAGACTCGCATGGATAATCGAAGGGTTCCCAAGAATACAGGAGTCGAAAACAAGTACACGCGTAGGACCGTGCCCCATGTCACGTCTACTTCCAATGTTTTTCGAAGATTATTTCCTCTACTGGGGCAATTTGAACAACGTGAGGGGCGAAACCTTTGTCGTCAGGTGGCTTGTACCGAGAACCACGCTATTTGCATCTTTCGAACAGGTATCTATAGTATATAATATTATACACTTTTGTACCCTCTCCGTGGCGCAGTGGGAAACCTCCTATTTTGCAAACCGAAGGTTACGGGTTTGAATTCCGCGGGGAGCAAAAACTTTGTGTAGTTGTTCCTTACTGGCTAGGAGAATGCAGGCCGATCACCTGCTTCGGAGTCGCTGGACTTTCGGGGTGTGTGTGGGCGCTTAGAACGTCCATTGAGTACGGCGGCGACTCCAAGGAGGACGGCGGCGGGGTTGCGACTCCCGTCACCGTGAGCACTTGAGCATTCCCGAGGGGCTACAATGCGCCCCCCGGTGGCGGGTTCAAAGGCAAGGCACGGACCCCTGGTGCAGATCCCACCGGAGAGACCTGGGTCCTCATGTACTGATGTGACAGCCGCGGGGGTTTTAGTAGGTAAGAATCTCACATACCCCGGTCGAGCCCCACAGCTCCCGGGCATCTTTTGAAGATTTTGCTTGATTCTTTTTGGCCCTGTCAGAGATATACGAACTTCTATTGTAGTTTTTTTACAGATGAAGGAGTTTCGTAAGCTGTGGAACCCGTGGGACGAACCGAACTTAGGTAACTGTAGGCCGTTGCAGGAGCGTGAAGATCGACACCTCTTCTTCATAAATCCACACTGGAGTCAGTATAATTCATTATTGCCTATTCCAAGGATACCAGAAGAATCCATTTCCGAGCTATCACCCGCCTATCAAGCAAATCTTTGGATGTTGCCGCCACAGAATGCATACATGTTGCCAGAACCCGAAGAGGAAGAAAAAGAAGAAGAAGAAGAAATGATGACATAAATACAGTAATTTTATTAATGTTTGGCTTAAAATCTGAATAAATGAAGTGATAACTATCCTGAATGAATTAATGCTTATGCACCTTAGGTAAAACCTACCCTGTCTTTTTTTATCTGGACATTCGAAGAGGAAATCTTCACAAGGTACCCGGTAACGATAGGGGCAAAGGCAGTGTTCTGTGGTATTTTTACCCACTAAAACCTCCCCTGTGGCCTTACACTAAGCACTCCGTTTCGACCTAGAGCACGTCCCGAGGGCCAGAGAATGTAAGCTCCCACCGGATCTCGGAACAAAAACCTTTTTTGTGTTCTGAGCACCGGACATAGACTACCATGTATGTACACACGGCTCGCACCATGTATAACTATAACTACGCTACATAAAACATGGAGAATTGTTGGAAAGGGACGTAGCATGCAGCTGCCGACGGGCGCAGGCCACAGGCCGCACGCGCTGAGTGGGACGAAATAACATCAACTTAATAATATCTTGGGACAATCCACACACGGTCATCCGATCCCAAACTAGACAGAGCCTGTACTATGGAAACCAGACAACTGATATACTTTTTTTTGTAAATAATTATTTAAATAGATAAATAACACCCAGACACTTGGCGGGAATCGAACCCACGACCCATCGGTTAGCAGGCAGGGTATCTGACCACTAGACGAACGGGCCCGTACTTACTCGCTACCTAGATGCCTAACTCCCCAAATTCAATTTAAAAATTGAGGTTTGTTTCCAATAAAAAATATTGAGAAGATGGCAAAAAGACTAAGTGTCAGTATATCTTCTTCTTCTAAAAAAAATACAAACGTCAAACTAAACGTCAACAATGTCAATAAAAATATAACCTAAAAAATCACTGAAGTCAAAAGTCTATCAATGTTTTGTAAAAGCAGTCGTAGTAAATAGGATCCAGGCGACATGTTAAGAAATGTTCTGCGTACCAGCCGCTGGCTGGCACGGAGGCAAATCAATACTATTTCCTCTGCTCCTGCATTGCTACACGAGCGTTTTCAAGTGAATTTTTCCAGCAACAATATTGGTTTTGTTAATCGGCGATTTTCATCAACTCCTACGGATAATTCTAAATCTGCCGATGTAGACCCAGCAGTCTTCGAAGACATTTGTAACGAGACTCTCGAGTCACTTTGTGATTACTTTGAAGAAGTTGTAGAAAGTGCTTCGAATCTAAAAGGTGCTGATGTAACATACAGTGTAAGTAAATAATACAAAATCCAAATAATTTCCACAGATTTCACTTGAGTAAACACAAATTTTTGATGAGAATTACAGGAACGATTTTTGATTTTATTTTACATGTTTGTATTATTTAGCTGGATTCATACTAAACAGTGCAAATAATAAAGAGTAAAATTTATTAAAAAAATATATAATTGGTTACTTATGTGTTGTATAGTATTCTTTTATTTTAAATGGGCCTAGTTGACTAAATAAATAAATAAATAAGTCCCTTGTCCAGGTAGATACTACTGCACTAACACACCAGGCAGCAATGTATATATTCTGGGCCCGTAGCCAAGATCATTCTACAAAACACTAGAGAAAAGAAAATAAATGTATGGGAATGACCCGTGGGGTGTCCAGGTAAGAATAGCACCCACCCATCTCCTCCCGTTGGGCGTCCGTAAGAGGCGACTAATGGAAAGCAAGAAGACAGGCAGCAGCATCTTTCCGTTGGATTACGTACCACCTATACTGCGATCCCCAAGCCACCTGCTAAGCGTGGGGATTATTTATTTCAGCTGCTAATAATGATGACGATGATGTATGTGAATGACATATGACTAGGTGGTAGGTTTCTTGTGCAAGGCAAGGAACCGTTCAGGTAGGTACCACCGCAGTGTCAGATATTCTGCCGCCAATCAGCAGTGTGTACGCATTGGTGTGTTCCGGCGTAAAGGGCACTGTAGCTGGTGAAATTACCGGACACAAAGACTTAAAATCGAATGTCTTAAGGGTCGGCAACGCGCTAGTGATTCTTCTGGTGTTGCTAGCGTCTATAGGCTGCGGTGATTGCTTACCATCAGGCGGACCGTAACTTGCTTGCCGCCTTGGTAGTATAATTTTTTTTAAAAAAAAAAACATCTCTTCACGTGACTAAGCGAAGAGATGTCATTCCCATACATTTCTTTTCTATCCTCTAGCGTTCCGTATTGTAGAATGACAACTTGGCTAAGAGGGCAGCTGTGCATCGGCTTGAAGGGCACTTTAGCTAGTGAAATTACTGGGCTTATGAGGTATAATAAACGAATATCCTACTTGACAAGCAGCAGTGCAGTTGTCACTAGGCAGGTGTGTTGTTTACGATCAGGCGAACATCTTGCTTGTTTTGCCACTAAATTACATAAAAAAATACGCACATTCACTCAGAACCCAGAGTAGAGTAACAAAATATAGACTATTATGACCATCATCATCATCAGCAGACAAAATACGTCCACTGCTAAACAATAGCCTCCTCCTTAGAAGGAAGGGTTTACATAATCCCCACGCTTGGCAGGCGTCTTGGGGATTGCAGTATAAGTAATTCAATAGAAAGACGTTGCTGCCTGTCTTCTTGTTTTCCCTTAGTCGCCTCTTACGGGCACCCAACGGGCAGAAATAGGCGGGTGCTATTCTTACCTATACTCCATGAGCAACTGTTATGATCATCAATATAATATTTATACATTATATCGATGGTTATGATAGAGGGCCAGCCTTTTTTTTATAAGTACTAATTTCTACCTATAATTCCAGGATGGAGTGCTAACAGTGGTTCTTGGTGGAAACTATGGAACTTATGTGATAAACAGACAAACTCCTAACAAACAAATCTGGCTGAGTTCACCAGTTTCCGGACCTAAACGCTACGATTTGGTTTTGAAAGACGGCGGATATTGGATATACAAACATGACGGAGTGCCGTTGCATCGGTTATTACAAAACGAAATATCAAAAATAGTAGACAACAAAGTGGAATTTACTAAGTGTGCGCACAGCTTAGTTTGAATATATTTGTTAATTTTAATTTATTTTAGGCATAGTAAATAGTTTTTAATTGTTTTTATTTGTTTTATTTTGTTAAAAATGGAGGTGATTGAAGATGGGAATATTATGGATCGTATCCCCATATTACTGCAAAGGGATCTGGAGTATTATCAGGTAAGGTTATACATTTTATTTTAACATCCTGTCTGTAAAGCTTAGTTTATAGTCGCATCTGTCTGTGGTGTAATATTATGTACATTGTTAAAAATATTCAAACGTTGATTGTGGTTTTTTTTAATATATTGTGGGACAATTCACCTGATCCCATTCTAGGCAGAGCCTGTACTATGGAAACCAGACAACTGATACTAAACTTATTTTATTTTATTCGGGGAGCTTACGGCTACATTTACAAAATAAGTAACATTATAACTTAATACATGCCAGTTACAAGCTTCCACAGATAGATTGTTTTTTTTTTTTTTGGAAAATACATACTTATATAGATAAAACACCCAGACCATTGGTGGGAATCTAACCCACGACCTATTGGTCAGCGGCCAGGGTGTCTAACCACTATACCAACATGCCCGCCGCCGATTGCTTAGTTTGTTCATCCATCCACATCCAAATCTAAACCATCCAATTGGTCTTGAAACAATTGGTCCCATGCATGATATTTTCTTCCTGGCTGTGTTGGTCTTTAATTGTAATTATGAGTAAAAAATAACACACCTATCCGCATTATTAGCACCTGTGTACTATAATCTCTCCTACCTACTTAGATTCTTTTTTATTTTTGGAATTCGGAATATTTTCAAAGTGTTTTTTTATGCTCCTCTGTGTTATTTGACTGGTCATTTTAGACAGGGTTTGGTGAGGCTGAAACCGCGATTTGATACGGACCTCCCTACCTAGTTGGATGTGTATGGGTTGTCTCTGCACATATTTTTAACAGTACCTATGTATGTATGTCAGGTTTTTATAGTACAGGCTCTGACAGACTTGGGATTAGATGTCCATCTGAGTTGTCCCAGGCTATTACTTGAACGTGTCTTTTTCGCGTCTACCGTGAGAGAATGAAGTCGAAGTAATGTTTTGGACCTGATCTTAAGCTGGCATTACAGAAAAACCAAACGGTGCTATCTAATACCATATGTCGGGGCGTTGTGGGAGGTCGACTGGACTTCCCTAGGAACGCGTCATTTGCATCCGTCAAGATAGTCCTATGGCTCGAAGATGAATTTTTTATTGCATTCAAGTAAGTTGAATTTTAACCCTTTGTTTTATGAATAGTACAGATGTGTTAATAAGTGAAAGATACAGAGCTTGTACTATACGTCTATTCACGCCTCTTTATCGCGTAAAAGAACTCTTACACTGATGTATTCTGAAATTTGTTGAAATAATGTCAGAATTTAGTCAGTGGCCACAGATATTTCTGTAGTGTCATACATCGATGCCTGCATAGCCACGCACGCGCAGCGCCGGTGTGCGTCCGCGCACCGCTGCGTCGGCTGGACAGCTGGTGGCCCATTCAGAACAAAAAGATCTGGACATATTGATTGCCTCCTGGCTAGTAGCTGCTATAGTACCTTCAGGAGAGTGCAGCTAAAGAATGTTACTTTAAGGGGGTAACAACGGTAAAATTGCAAAAATAGCCTTAGTTTAAAGAGTTCGATGGATCAATCCGCTATTGCATTGGCTATGAAAATTATATGTACTTATACCTCAGATCTTCAGCAAATAGTTTTATTGATTAGATATTGGATTAAGTATAACGTTTTCAAGCAATATGTATTTAAAAAATGTACTATGTTGGATATGAATTGCGTTAGCGTTCAACATCCGTTCATCGGATAGACGTCAAACTTGGACTATTAAAAAGCACATAATCTATTCTACAATTTGTATTGATTACATTTCTTAATTTCATTCATGTTTTACAAGAAATTATAGAAAAACCACGTACGCTATGCATTTCCCCTTGCAGCGCCCCCGCGATCGCCTTCTATCAGTCCTTCGTGGACTGTTACGGCGGGTGGACGTGCTCGAATTTTTTTTGACAAGACGAAATTAATTTAAATGATTTTGAACATATTTTTAATTAAGATATGTTACAAATGGTATAATTATAACATTATAAATCATTTCAAATGAAATCTATACATGTATATTTAATTAAATATATTTTTATGGTAATACCATATTTTTGGTTCATCATAGAGTATGCGAAAGTATTGTTAGCGAGTATTATGCCTAACTTTTAAAGCGTATCAGAGTCATATGATCTTACTAATTTAAATCGTATTTTATACTGTGTAGGTCAACAAAATGACATACATTATGATATCCTTTATCCTTTACATTATGATTTTTTTTGTCAAAACATTAACGGTGTTATTATTACTATCATGTTGGTTTTTGCAACTTAGCAACGAGTCGAGTACATGGGTTGGCTTGGTGGTGAGCAACACGCTTACCTACGGACAGTTGCATTGGACAGTTGCTCGTCTTTTGAGACATCTGGATGGTTAAGTTGGAAGGGTACTTGTGTGCTATCTAGGTGGCGCCACTTTAATCTTAGATTTCTTCCGCTGTGTAACATAAGTAGAAGGTCACTGTAGCTGGCAAAAAAACTATTGGACCAAAAGGCTATAATTATAGTTTTGGATGACAGGGACAGGAAGAGACTTTTCTATGGGTGGGTGCTTCGATTACTATCAGGTAATACCTTTTTATTTAACTAAGTTGCGTAACAATAAACTGATGGTGTTGTTGGCAGACACGAGAAAAAATACCACCGTATATGGTTTTAGAGTAACTAACATATTAATAATAATATATTAGTTAGTCTAAAACCAGATTGTTTATTACAATCAATGTCAAATGCTCCGCGTAGTTCAAACCCCGCAAGAGGTACAGAACTCAAGATGAAGTTACGTTACGTTCATAATATGACGTTACACTAAAAAAGACTATTACTGAATTCGTGCGTTCAATCAAACAGTGCTACGGATTCCTTTGGCAACCACGTATATTGAATAACAACACAGGTCAGCTGATTTTGTAGTTTGCTACCCTGGCCGCTGCCGTTAAGGTCTTGGGGTCGATTCCCACACAGGAAAAACATTCATGTGCATGAATATAATCTGTTTGTCTTGAGTCTGGGTCATTTCGACCTGTACTTAATGATGTAAAAAGTTAAGTATCTTATCATAGTTTCAGTTCGATGACCATTATGGAGTCGATCGCGGAACTCATCAACATCATCATCAGCAGCCGAAACGTCTACTGTTCAACAAAGGTCCTCTCTCCCTTGGAGGGGAGGGGTTGCCATAATCCCCACGCCTGGCAGGCGGTTGGGAATCACAGTATAGGTGGTAGGTAAACCAATAAAAAGACGCTGCTGCTCGTCTTCTTGTTTTTCCTTAGTCACCTTTTACGGACACCCAATGGGAGGAGATGGATGGGTGCTATAATTCTTATCACGGAACTAATTGTCGCAATAATAATAATTTATGATTTTTGGGTTTGCACGACTTGGGTCGACGTTGCCTACGACGACGACGACGACGACGACTAGCAAGCTTCCAAGATTCGGGTACTTGTGCCGCTCTTAAAGAGAATATACGCATTAGAATAGGAAACACTACAGTTACACGCTTCTTTAATAATACCGCTAGTGTCTCATCAGGGACACTGGCATGCATTGCAGCATCTTAAGTCACTCTCTTTATCAAACTCGAACATCTCAATCAATCATCAATTTGGTTTCAGTTCATTTTTCCAGGGATCAAAAAGCTTAACTATCAGATGGATGTTTATTGGTTAGAGAATTTGGAACTAATTCAGGAAATATGTTAAAAAGGTACCTTTTTAAAAAAAAAATCTACTTTTTAAGAAAAAGAAACTATATTTTGAAGGGTCTGTTAAACGCTTTTGTTTTGACGTGCAGAACAGAAACCTTAGAACTTTGTGCATAGTTTCATTTCAAGTACGCTTACAGTAGTCACGGCGGATCTTTGTGTGTCTGAAGTTGGCTGCAAGACGCTGCGCAGTAGCTATGTTTATGTATTCAGTACTCACAACTGTACTTGCGCAATGGTTCGCCAACCCTAACTTCAGACACACAAAAATCCGCTATGACTACTGTAAGTTATAAGTAGTACGAATTCATATGGATTCCGAATGGCAGGCACAATGTATTCAGCTGGGTCGAAGTGCGTTCCGGTTGTAACCGGACCTAACTAATAACCACCAATAATAGAATAGAAGTATGTAGTCTTACTAGTCAGGTATTGGCCATTCTATAATAGACGAACTGAACCTTTGATATGAAGTATGGAATATGAAATGCAATAATCCATATCCTGACGCAACACGTCAACTACGTTACCACTGTAAGTTGTTGTTATCAGATTGTAATTAGGTGGCACGCCAAGGTATAAATCAAGATATTAAATATTGGGTTACCGTTCTTAAACTGCATCAGTCTTGTTCTTTTCGTGTCACTATGAAATGACAAAAAGCTTTGAGTTAAAATCGGTTTTTATCATGCATTTAAATAATTCATCAGTCATTTATTTTACGTATACATAATCAACAAAACATTCAAAAGTGATATTCAGAAGTATATTTGCAATAGATATAATTTTATTGAAATTTCATTCTATAACGGAATAGGCAAAATTAACAAAACTTCATTTGACATATCTGCATATTTTAGTCTATAATTTTTCAAATGTAATATTCATATTTGCTGGTAGCGCCCTCTACGATGACAACTCTCGGCCGGAGCGGTCAGATTCTCAAGGTCATTGGCGCATGTTACCCCCTTAAAGTGGGACAAGGAAATATACTACAAGAAATCACTACTTATAGTGTACGAATTAAGTTCGGCGGGCGATCACTTCTAGATCTAAATTTATTGGAACTTGCCGACGCTTATTGGCGCTTCATTGGCCTGTAGTAAGGAAATTGACTGAGCTGATTCCAGTAACACTTCAGCTTTCTACCTGAAATATCTAACTATCCCTTTGGCCTTTTTAGTTTGTCGTATTTTCGTCGTATTTTTTTCTCTCTGTTATTTTATCTTTTGAACGGCAGGACACACTGTCGCTGATCCTGATCTAACAGTAACAAGACATACGCTGTTTAAAAATAAAAGTGCAAAAATGACAAGCCCGCTGAGTTTCATGCTGAAATTGCTGAATCTTCTCAGTTAAAGCCGCGTTGTGATCCAGTGCAGAAGCTATTAAAAAAAATGTACAGTTCAAAAGTGCTAGTGTTAAGCCTATTTGGATTACTTAAATGATTTTTAATTTTTGATGGTATATTTCCGCCCAATGGTCATAGAGCGCTGTTGGATATATTAGAATTCTTTATCAATTAGGTATTTTATATTGCTACGTGCGGGTGGGTATTAAAATGCCGATTAACGTAAAAGATTTTCTTCCACGTACACTCACACTGTATACACTATACACGCAGTATACACACAAGGCACAGTAGTCCGAGTCGCACAGTACTTCTCAGTAGTCCAAAGTCTTCGCAAGGGTTGCTGGTACAATTCTCTTCGATCGCTTCCTTAAGATGTTTCCGCTGTCGCTTGTAAACACAAACTGTCTGGGCGCCTCTATGCGTCGGCTTATATACCTAAATTAACAGAGGGGTGGAAGTCTCTCGAATGTACTCGTAAGTAGGTACCTATTCTATCGTTTTCGCGAAATACAATAGTGGCGTGGCCTTCGAGAACAAACTAACAATAGGCGGGGGCAGTGACCCGTGAGCGAGCGAGCGGTAGGTACTTACACAAGTACTTGCGAATTGGAGGGAACAACTTTCTATTGAGGATTCGAGATCTTTCTACACGGATCGATAATAGACCTTGTAGCCTAGTCGGCGAGCAAGAGAATGAAAACACTAAAAGAGGGCTACACAAATTTATTAAAATTAAAAGAAAGACGAATACAGTACAGGGGAAAAAGGTTCGCTTTACTTATTAGCTTGTTCGCACGTATAACAATAATAGCTGTAACTCAACTAGGGGTCGTTAGGAAACGCAACGACGATTCCCGCGGTCTTCAGGCGTCTTCCTTCTCCTTGAAGTGGCCCAGGCACGACACGGACGCGGAGTCTGGACTAGGCCCGGTCGGTCAGCAACTCAGGCCCGAAGGTAGTACGTTCACCCGAAGGGTGGAATTTGTGGCCGAAGTAAGAATTCGTGCCCGAATGTAGAATTCGTGCCCGAAGGTAGGCTTCGTGCCCGAAGGTAGAACCCTGGAACGCCACATAAGCGTTCCTGTAGACGCCGTTCCCTAACGCGACACCCTCCAGACCAGCTTTCAGTTGGTGGAGGCTGCCGCATTATGGAGACGTCTACAGGAAATAAAGTACACCCTAACAATACAACGTATAACCATAGGCCTAATAGTACCTAGTTCACATGATAGAGGAAATACAATAGAAATCCTACAGCAGTCTTTAAAATATTTAAAACAACTTACCAGTAATAACTGGGTTTCACTACACTAATAATAAGTATGGACTTTAATTGACTTTTGCAATATACAATTACTGAAATGAACACGCTGGCAATATACAAAAATTTTAATAAAATTATATTTGGTGTGGTGCTCGGTGCTCAGCTCAGATGGTAATGCCTGGCTCAACTACTGAGTCAAAAACGAAACCTATCGAAAGGAGATGGCGTCGAACCGTCTAGAAAAGCCAGTACCTAATTCGGTGGCCGCCGCTGATTGGTCGTCACTTTAAGCTTTCGGGTACTGAGCGTTAATCGCATCGTCTCGCCCTCGGTAAACTCCGCCTATTTTAAAACTTATACCCTCTGTTAAAAAATGCCCCTTACCTAGGTATCTAAATATTACCTATGGTTCTACCAATGAAATTAATCAGAATACCTGATGCAGCTTTCATCGACTATTACCATGAATAACTAAAATAAGAATATAGTATTCCCCAATCAATATAGAAAGGCCGTATATTAATACAAACGCCTAGTCAATAAGATTACTATGCATAATGATTTCTGATATTTACGCGAATACTACACATGTAAAATATTCGAAACGTCGGGTAATTAAAATCAAGAATAAACCGCGATATAATCCGTAAAATTAGTTTCATTTCAAAGATTACTATGCGTTTGCTATTACTATTTCTATAGGAGCTATTAAGCCTCCTGCTAAAAACAACTGTCTTCTACTTATTTATTTATTGTAATGTTTAAAACAATGTAGCTATGCTACAACCTATAGACTAACAATGCATTTTGAGATCATTGCAATTAAGTAATAATTAACGGAGTAATTAACACTTTTATGTCCCGGTCGTAACAATATTCCAGGCAAGGATCGGGCATGTTTGTGGTGACAGAAGAGGATGATAAAAGCGATAATGGCGTGGCAAAAACATCGGACCCTGATAAGTTCGTTCAACTGGCAAACAAATCCAGTGATTCTTTATTAGGTAAGTTGTATAAAGTATTAATTTTATAGAATAGAGATTTCTCCATCGTGGTCCCATTAATGGAACAAAATAATGGGACCACGAGAAAACGCTGAATAATTTACATATTTTTAATGAATATGTTTAAACGGGGAAGACAGTTTAGTTTAGATTATTAATCTTGCAGCTTGAGCAATAAGGTGCTTTGTGCTTTATAGTGGCAGTCAATTAATACTTAATAGCTTACAATTATGATACCCCAGTGGGACTGTATCAATTCAAATCGGGAGTTCTCAATGTGCGGTGTCTCTCTCTTACTTTAATAAATACGACTTAGTAGACTGAACAGCCCGTGTATTATCTACGCACAGCACAGAAGAGGGAGCTCTCCGGTGGGATCTGCATCAGGTGCCTTACCTTTGAGCCCGTTGTCAGGAGACGCATTATATCCCCGGGAACTAGTCACGGTGCCTAGAAACCTAGGTCGCAACCCCGCCGCCGCGGCGCCGTTTTCGAAACCGCCGTCGAACTCAATGGACGTCAAACGCCCACACCCCAAACATGCAGCGACTACGAAAGGCTGTTTCAAGTCGGGAGGATATTTACGTAGGGGCTCATACAGATAAGCACGATACGAGGTCGGGTTGCGCCACAACGCGACAACGTTTCGTAAAAAATCTACTAAATAGTCGGGCATGCTCGCTCGCGTGCGTTGATTAATTTCCGTAGCTTATCCTCGTAATTTTTGAAACTGTAATTATGTTTTAAGCTTTCACAATGTAATGCTTGATTGTTGTAGATTTTTATAACACGATGTCGCTTGCATCGAGTTTATATGTATGAACCCTAAGGGACCTAATACTTAGTAAATTATGATGATGGTGAATTATTGTTACTTTCAGAGCATCTCCACGTGCTCGCTCAAGAGGCACTCGACCACGCTGACCTACCAGTACTAACAGCTACGCTTGGAGCGGCGGCACTGTTGAAGAACAGCTTGCACTGCTATGTGCAGCATGTTGAAGATATCGGCAACCCGGAGATGCACTCTATGCTGCAGGTAATAAGTACGTTTTTGCTGAAAATAATCCGGTATCTCTCAAGATTTGCACGTTGAAGAAGCAATACCGTTTGGGAAGAAAGGTTCTCGAGTGGTGGCCATGAACCGGTAGACGCAGCGTAGGTAGGCCTTCCACTAGGTGGAATGACGACATTGTGCGCGTCGCAGGGGATGCAAATGGCTAACTGTGGTTTATTGGATAATCTTACTTTACAGACAATCAGGTGATCGGCCTGCATTGTCGTAGCCAATAAGTTACAACTACACAAAGCTGTTGCTCTCCGCGGGATTAGAACCCGGGACCTCCGGCTCCTTGCAGAACAGGCGGTTTCCCGCAGCACCACAAAGGCAACTATTATTTTATTGCTATTTCAAAGTAATATGGGATTTTGCAGTCTGGTGGCTGGTACAGATTCTGCCTACGGTCATCGAGAACGGTGACGGGATGGTGATTCCTATTCCCGTGAGAACCGTGTCAGGTTTCCGGGGGGATGTAATGCACCCTCTGGTGGCGGGCTCAAAGGTAAGGCACCGAGGGCTTCCTGGTGCAGATCGCTCCGGGTCCGGGCGACTGGGCGACAGCCGGGACATTGGCGACAGCCGCAGAGGTTTCGTGGGCCCCACATGTGTGGGACTACTTTACTAGGTGGCAGGTTCCTTGTGCAAGGAACCGTCCAGGTAGGTACCACCGCAGTGTCAGATATTCTACCGCCAAGCAGCAGTGTGTAAGCATTGCATGCATGCATTCAGGGTGGTGGTGGGGCGGTCGCGTTATTGCAGCGCCTCCGCCATGTTCGCATCGGCGCACGCTGATGGTTTCGCTGCCATCATGCGTAAGCGCTGCGCCTCACTACTACGGCGGATACGCGACAGCCCCAACAACATTCTGCGTGCATTGGTGGACCGGTGGGACTCGCCAATGCTGGCACGCTGGTTACGACTGCATGCAGTCAAGTAACTGGTTTTTGCCTGTCTTGGTCTGGGTGATATTGGTCCACTTAATTTTTTAATTATTGTCCGCTATTGTATTACTAACATTAGTCTTAAGTATTTAATTGTTACTAACCCTTAAGAATCCTGTTATCCGAAATAAATGAATATATTATTGCTGAAGGGCACGGTAGCTGGTGTAATTACCGGATACAAAGACTTAATATGTAACGTCTTAAGGGTCAGCAACGCGCTAGTGATTCTTCTGATGTTGCTAGCGTCTATAGGCTGCGGTGACTGCTTACCATCAGGCGGGCCGCAAGCTTGCTTGCCACCTTGGTCGTATAAAAAAACACCTCTGCGTCTGTTCGTGTCGGGATCCTGCATACGCTGTTTGACCCCCACAGGCCCCCACCTATTAAAGGTTTCCCCCGCGAGGACAAAAAAGTACAAGCTTTGCCTAGTTTATGAACACGAAGGGAGCGTTACCGTAGCTGTATTATTCTCTTAGGTGGAGGAAGTAACAGGTTCGGTTCGGAGATAATCGAACTCAGTTGATGTGAGCACTGCAATTACAGCACGTATGCTAAATCTATAATATTTATTTATTTCCTTAGGCTTGCTTCAAACGCTACACAATAATGTCCGAAGCGGTCGGCGAGCGTGTTCTAGATTTACACAACCGTGTGTTGTCGCTTTACATATTACAAGACTCCGGAGGGCGGCCGATAGATGGCAACACTAAGACAGTGCACGAGACTGGCACGCCATCTGTGCAGGGATGGTGGATTTATATGAACGGTGAGTTTCGTAATCATCAGCTGCCGAAAAATGTCCACTGTTAAACGAAAGCCTACCCCTTGGAAGGGATGGGTTTCCATAATCTTTAGGCTGCCTGTCCACCGGAGTGGAGCGAGGCAGCGGAGCGGAGAAACGAGAAATATTAACCAATAAGAAAGATTGCACAAAAACTCCGCTCCAAAATCTTAGTGCAATCTTATTGGTTAATATTTCAAGTTTCTCCGCTCCACTGCCTCGCTCCGCTCCGGTGGACAGGCAGCCTTATGCTTGGCAGGCGTCTTGGGGATCGCAGTATAGGTGGTAGGTAATCCAATAGGAAAACGCTGCTGCCCGTCTTCTTGTTTTCCCTTAGGCGCTTTTTACGACACCCAACTGGAGAAGATGGGTGGGCGCTATTTTTACTCCCCACCCCATGGAATGGTTTTGTAAATTACAATTTGTGTCTTAATCTTCAACTAAGAGACGTCCACTGCTGAATAAAGGCGCCCTTAGAACGCCACAATGAACGACATACAGCCATTTGCACCCACCGATTGTCCGCGACATCTAAAATTGCGTCGGTCTGTCTAGTGATAGGCCTGCGGATCGCCACTCGAAAACATTTCTTCCCCATCGGTTATCGGTTCTTCGAGCGATGCGGTCTCGTAGGAATACACCAAGAGGTAAGTATCCCGGGTAAGAACCCACCCATCTCCTCTTTGGGGTGTCGCAAGATGAGACTGAGGCAAAACAAGAAGACGGGCAGCTATATTGGACCACCTACCAACTTTACTACGATTCGCAAGATGGCCAAGCGTGGGGTTTATGGCAACCCCTCCCTTCTAAGGGGAGGCCTTTGGAGGGGGACATCTTACGGTTGATGATGAATAGTAAAGTAATTCGAAGAGGAGTCTCTCAATAGAGCTTGATCTGAAAATATTGAATGATCCTATTGCAGGGAGTAGAAAAGATCTATGGGACACAGTGCCACCAAGAATGGCACAGAGAATATTTGCGGGAATGCTGAACGAAACCCTCACTATATTAGTAGTCAGGTATTGTCAGGTAAATATCACATAAATTAGTAATAATAAGGTCCTCCTGACTGCTACATCCAATGTTTCACAAGATCAGCTCGTAGGATCTATACTATAATAAAACTCAAAGAGCACTTTTTCTATACATTGAATATTTTTCCAAAATTTCTATGTGGGGGTCTACTATACTATCGACATAGAGGCCAAAACAATTTTATTTGGAATTATTGTCTGTCTGTCTGTCTGTCTGTCTGTCTGCCTGTCTGTCGTTCTGTTCGTCCAGGTATCATTTGAAAACCCGTGGATGGATTTTGATAGGACTTTCACTGATGTGTTGTGTAGAAGTCAAGGTATAAGTTGGTATATAAAACATCACGCTATGTTTCATAGGGGCTAAGCAGTGAAACATTACTTGCACATATTACCACGTAATTTACTTTGTATGTGAATAGGGTAATTATAGACTGATCAGTTTATCATTAAGATATGTATTATTACGCTATATACAATAAGGACTGAGCAGACATTTAGTTTGCGAATAAGATATGGCATTGGCGAAGGGTACATTTTTGTAAGGGGTAAGCCGGTCCGGTACACCCAGGACATTTTCCTTAGATTTCTGTATTGTCCTAAGTACTTTGCTGATAGCAATATGACATTATATCTTTGAAAAGTTAAAATCTGTAAATCCCGAGCGAGTCCAAACTAGATTCGGAAAGAAATTGAGAATACGAAGTTGTAAAAAAAACGCTCCCAAAAAACGCTTCAAGGTCAGGGCTCAGGAGGGTTGACGAAATTTTAATGAAACTCCCCAAGTCCAGGTAGTGTCTAAATAGGTATTGTATTACAGTCGCAACAATAAAAGATGCGGAAAACGGGAAAACTTAGAACTTTCACTATCGAATATCATTAGACAGTAATTTACGATGTTAGCGTTATTTACATTATGAACAGCGCCATCTATCGGTGAAATTGAACATACAATCACTAAAGAACTTTATATATTATATCAAAGAAATTCGTGTTAGTTACACTATTTATAACTCAAGAACGGCCTAACCGATTCGGCTGAAAATTGGTGGGGAGGTAGCTTAGAACCAGGAAACGGACATAGGATACTTTTTATCCCGGTAGGTTAAGGTTAAGCAACGTTAGGTAAGGTCATTAAATAGATGGGTGAACCGATTTGTATGAAAGTGTGCATATCGGGTAGGTCTGAGAATAGGTCATACAGTATATTTCATACCGCTAGGTTAAGGTTAAGCTACATAAGGCAAGGTCATTAAATAGATGGGTGAACCGATTTGTATGAAATTTTGTGTGCATATCGGGGAGGTCTGAGAATAGGTCATAAAGTATATTTAATGCCGCTGATACCATAATTGACGAGGATATATAGAACGAGAGGAGGGTGCAAGAGAGGAGAAAGAGGGAGAGGGGATTCGAGGAGGGGGTGATGGGGTGAGGGATCGGGGGAGTTAGGTGGAGTAAGGACGGAGTGAGAAGGAGCAAGTTCGTAGAAGAGAGAGGGCGAGAGGGTTCAGAGAGGGGATAACAGGGAGAGGAAGAGGGGGAGTGTGACGGAAACCGAAGCGGGAGGGGGAAAGAGAGAGGAGAGAAGGAGCATATAATTACATTTTTTTTATAACAGAGAGAGATATGGAGAGAGATAAATCTAGGGAGGAGGGAGAAAAGGGGAGCAAAACGTAATAAAAGCGCGGGCGGAGCTGCACGGGTCAGCTAGTATATTATATAAATAGTGGACAACTGCTTGCGCAGAGACAAGTGCACTCTCTCTTTCTTTACTCTCAAAATCCGATGGGACGAATGATCGACACAGATGTGGTTTTCTTGTGTTTTTTTGTAAATTTTTAGGCATTAAATTATTAGGCAAAGAAAAACGTTTTATTTTAATTCCATATCATTGGTTTTTTTTTTAAATTTCCGAATGTTATTTATATTTTTTTAACTGACTTCAAAAAAGGAGGAGGTTCTCAATTCGTCTGTATATATATATTTTTGTTTTTTATGTATGTTCGCGCATAACTCCGGCAATTTTGAACCGATTTGAAAAAATCTTTCTTTCATCCATTCTTCAATCCATTGATTGGGTCCCATAAAAAAATTATTGCTTAGTAATAAGTAGTTCCTGAAAAAACAAGAATGGTGACTGCGCACTGAGAGCTGCAAGAAAGCCTATATAGATGACTATGTCGCTTTTTAAGGACAAAAATGGTCATAACTCTGGCAAATATTTACCAATTTCAATGATTCTTTTTTTATTCGAGAGAGTAAACTACTATGATGTTTCCATGCAAATTTCATTACGACTGCATATTTTTTTCTGAAGAAACATGAATTATGTAAAACTATGTAGACGATAATGTGATCATAACCTACCAAATATACATAGCCGGTAAGCTAACACCAACTTCAATAATATTTAAATTATTTTATACGTTTCAGTGATATTGAAGTCGGCGCGATTTTTTTTTAAAAGATTTTATTAAAATACTGAGTTGGCAAACACGCAAGCGGCCCGCTGCCCGCCTGATGGTACCTAAGCAGTCACCGCAGCCTACGGACGCTAGCAACACCAGCATTACTGGCGCGTTGACCGACCTGAAGACCTAATCGTCTTTAGGGCGGTCAACGCGCCAGCAACAGTGCCCCTTTCACACCGGAACGCAACTACATTTACACACTACTACTTGGCGGCAGAATATCTGCGGTGGTACCTACCTGGACGGTTCCTTGCACCAGGAACCTACCACCTAGTAACTAATTATTACGGAATTTCAGACCAACACAACAGATACAACAACAAAACTTCTGTTAAATGATATTCTAAACATACTGCTATGTGTTGCGCAACTGTTGCCCTCGATATGCACAAGTGGCGCCGACCTGGCGGGACTCGACGTGAAACATCAGACCAGGGATGTCAGGGACGTACACGCGAAATGTAACGAACTCTTCAAATGTTTCGTTTACAGAGGTGCTGAGCTGCATTTTGTACATCAGGTAGGTTTCTATACTACTTAATTCTCTCTTAGGCCCGTATTAATAAACTGATTTCAGGTAGACACTTAAGTACGATATCATATGATACGCACTTGAGTTGGGGCAGCATCTTAATATCGTCGCATTAATAAAGGAATATCAACAGCATCTCAAATGAGTATTGTTTTAGGTCTAGCATCTTACGGTTAGCTACTTGAGAGCCTGATCTGAATATTCTGAGAGCGTTACGTCACACGGAATTAACGATTTTGTTACATTTTACTAGTTTTTAATAGTTACCGCTAGGTGCGCTGGTGTGAAATGTATGGAGAAAACCGGGAAACCTGACAGTTTGATCCACATAGTATTGTTTGATCGAGTTCGTTAACTATAAGAACCCGTACTAAATTATTAAACCTAAACAGATCACAAATTAGAAATAGGTTCTATAGAAGTGCCAAATATTCTGCTGCCAAGCTGCAGTGCAGTGTGAAAACATTGTAGCTGGTATAACTATGCTCAAGAGATTCGGATCTAATAGTGGTCTAAAATCACCTACCCACGAGTGATTAGAAGGATTTGAAATACCTACCAATGATCCTAATCACTCCTGTCAACTTTTTAACGACAGGCTTTCAAAGACAAAGACCAATCGGAACTCTCAAAGGAATGCCCCTACCCTTGGTTCACATTCGTCAGTCCGAAGCTATTCGACAACCCTGAAGATACTGTTGTGAAGTCTACGCAAGATATGACCATAAAAACAGCTTTGGGGTTGGAAGTTACTGTACTATTGGCCCAGCCGCAGCCTTCTTGGGCATTATTGGTCAAGGTACATTGATATTTATATACATAGCGATTACCAGAAATGAAAACTACTAATTACATTTTTTACAAAAGAATAGAATAGAAATAAATTTATTTAACGACATAAAATAACAATTGGTAGGGACACATAAAATAAAAACTAAACTAACTAAAAAAGACAGATTCATCTGTTCTTTTGAAGCCGAATTCTTGATGACAAAGCGGTGGAACTAGCCTGGATCTTCTCAATCTTACCACTACCATTATTCAAATAATTACCAGTAGATCAAGTGGTGGAGATCTTCAGAAATATCAAGTGGGTAGGAGACTTCATTCATTAGCGGCCCAACCACGTCCATTGCTGAACAAAGGCCTCCCCATTTGAAGGGAGGGGTTAATCTTAACGCTTGGCAGGTGGCTTGGGGATCGCAGTAGTAGTAGGTGAAAGGGAATCCAATAGAAAGACACTACGTCCCGACAAGAACAATACAAGCAAGTGCAAGTTCTTGCAGACTTCTTGTTTTCCCTTAGCCGCCTCTAACGGACACCCGACGGGAGGAGACGGGAGGGTGCTATTCTTACCCGGACACCCCACGGGAACTGACTGACTGAGAGTTCCTCGCGAAGCTGAAATCAATGCATACAAAATAGGCGCAAAAGTCGTCGATTTGGGGACCAACAACAAAGACCGCTTATTAGGTGGTTGGCCTGGTGCTAAATATCGTATAGGTATAGGTACCATCGCAATATCAGTTCTTCTGCCGCCAAGCAGCAGAGCGTAAACATCGCGATGTTTCGGTGCGTAGCTGGTGAAGTTACCGAAACTTAATAAGTAAATGTCGTATATTACATGGACCTTGAGGCTACTAAGGAGAACTTCCGTGCGTTCAAACGTTTTTGCCATACCTATTATTGGAAACAAGTTTGATAAATCAAATAGGCCCCTTAAAATATTAGCAGAATACGTGGTGCCTTACGGGTGGACTAGCCTTCGTTGGTCCGCCTGTAAGAGTCTTCCTTTTTGAGGTTGTATCGACCGTTTGTTAATTCTTTACGCTCTGCAAAGGAAAGAAGTGGAATATATGTTTCCAACTCCTCCTATCTACCTTTTTAATTAAATTTGTTGCGGGTTCCAAGACAATTTAGCGTTCCCCTGGGACTCGCCGAGGGTCAAACCTCGGTGTCTTCAGTGGTGACCACTGTAGATCCTGGCTTACAGGAGTAACAGTGGTGGGGATGAGTGGTAGGATAAGTCCCATAAAAAAAGTTAATGTCTCGAGTAATGAGCGGTACGCGAACGTCCTGCTTGCGAAACAATTTACAAGATCAACGGCAATAGCAGCTGCTTTATATTATCTATGTTTTAGGTTCTAATGATGCGTAATTGCCATTTATCCCGAATGTTATTGATTCGCGCGACTCAACACATGTGCGTGGACAACTGCCGATGGCCAGCCGATGGGCTCTGGTACAGCGGCGATGATAGACAGGAGAAATGTTCCGGTTTCCTCTGTACCGCCGATGGATATTGCCGATTCAAAGGGGATGACAACGGTTTGTATATTGTCTAGAGCGAGAAAGAGCGTTTCTTCATTGAATGACAAGACAACGGTCCGGCACTGGCATCGACAGTTATCAACGACACGACACCGGCTGCCACACTTCATTTGAACGACACCGACACGACGGCTTTAAAAGTCCATGCCACGGAAGCTTGCGTGTGTATACGGTATAGTATACTGAGTATACAAAACAAACTTAAAAAGCCAGTGAGACTTGATGTCGAGGACATGTCGTCAGTTTCATAGAATTATGCGTCTACTGGTGTAGTTGCCGGGTCGGTATCATGTCGTCCAATGAAGAAACGCTCAAAGGTTTACGTAAATAGGCTTGTGGCCACTTGGGTGAGATGGCACTGTAATCACAATGACGTTTTCGCACCAAAAAATTCTGAATCGCATTAGCATAGTTTCACTGCTACACATCTATGTATGAGATTACATACAAATGTAGTAAAAAAAGTACGAATAAATTAGGAGATACGGATAGACGTTTATCAGATTAATATAAAAATGATAGCTTAAAAAGTTGTAGGGTCCGTGGATATAAAAAAAAATTAAAGGTGATTATTTCATGTTTTATTCATTAAATTTACAAAAACTCATCGCTTAATCTACTAAGAAAAGATTATTTGCTTGAGTGATTCAATACACGCTCGATACATCCTACTTTACCAATTCAAGCGTACTTACATTACGTTATGTTACTTAAGCAGAGGCTGGAAGGTTTGGAAGTCTATATTGTCCCACAGTAAAATGGTGTTTTAATATACTTTTAATTTGTTTGGGGTTCTTATCTCTTAATTTACTGACTAAAGTCTTATGTAACGCGTTTAAACTGTAAGGTAGAGTATACTTCCAAGTCCTTTTCCCGTATACATAACATATAACTCACTGAAACGGTAGCCGTGATATTTCAATTATCTTGGTCCTGCGAGCCGGATTTTATTCAATACGCACATTATGAGTTTTTGCAACAGATTTTCTGTTGCAAAAACTCACATACATTAGATAGTATTTACATTATATTGTCATTCTTTCAGTTGGTATGGAATTTGCAAGAGCAGCGGGTGCCCTAACATATATTCTGTCCACAATAGGCAGCAAAAACGAAGTGAAATCAACTTTGTGTTACGCGTTAGAGATATCCGGTAGAGATTGGGCTGCGTGTTTGGATAAAAGACAGGTAAAACTTTGTTTTAGCGTACGATCATAATATAGTTTATCAGAAGTTTAATCTATGGGGCGACAAAATTTCGAAGTAAGACAACATTAAATCTGAAATATTTACAGGTCTAAATAATAAATGTTTATGTATATTTTACAGGCAAATGTAAAATTACAGGCAAGAAATCTTAAAAAACTTTGATATATAAACCATGTATTATTTCGTATTTATCCATGTATTTATGTATATAAATATATATATTATCAAATATAACATTATATGCACTTATTTAATACTAGCTGACCCACGCAGCTCCGCATGCGCTATTTTTACGTTAACTAAACTTTTAATAACAGACATTCGGATCGAATACATAATCTCCTTTTTTATAGTCGGTTAAAACTGGGATTCACTTTTTACTTGCTCTCCAAAGCACGGACCCGTTTAGTTCAAATGGCGTTAAACGGCGTTAAACGTTTTTAATGACCTTACCTAACGTTGTAAGCAACGTTAGGTAAGGTCGTTAGGAAGGTCTTGTAATCGATCGGGTTAAGACCCGATCGATTACAAAACCTTGATAACAACTCTCCATGAGTGTTCCCTTAGTAAAAAAAATAAAAGAAAACAATTAAAATGTTTATTATATTATAAAGAAAAATTGATAAAATCGGACCAAGCGTATAACCAAGTACCGATTTTGACTTTAATCCCCTCTCCCAAAAGAACCGTGCTAGATTACGGGATGAAATGTATCCTATGTCCTACCTCGTAGTAAGATCTCAAATCATGCCAAGTTTCATTTGAATCCATTCAGTAGTTTCAGCGTGATTCGCAGCCGTGATACAGACAGACAGACATACAGACAGACAAAAATTAAAAAAATTACATTTTCGTCCTCAGTACCGGTTATAGAATGCCCTCCAAATATAATTTTCAAAATATCTTCAATTTACAGAATTGGACCTGTTACAGTTTTATTATAAGTATAATTGTAATTTATTTATTTTATTTTATTTATTTTGATTCACATTGGTTGACACAACAATTCATTCACTAATGCTACAAGACATAACATATACTATTAAAGTAAGTTTTACAGCTAGAAGTGCAACCTTTTGAAGGCGAACACGACATGCAAACATATTCAAAGCGTTACAAAAAAAATAGGTTAAATTAAACTTTAATAATAAGTAGAAATTAGATACGTACTTTTGTACTTACACTATTGTAAAGTCTACACATTCTGAGTATAGGTGAGTTGTAACTTAAGACAGTGCGGCGAAATGGAGGAGCTAGTGGTATCACTTTGCCTCTAGGATTTCTTAAAGGAACTTTAAAGTTAATTTTTTGAAGTAGATCTGTTGAGTTTATTCTGTTTCGTACTATCTTATATAAAAACATTAAATCCAACAACCCTTGCCGTTGTGATAGTGAACTAACATTAAAAAACTTTAGCCTACTGCTGTAAGACCTCTTTTTCCTAGCTATACTCAGCGAGAAAGCGAGATGGTATAGAAATCGTTTTTGAATTCTTTCAATTCTCAGTGAATGACTAGCATAGTGAGTGAGGTCGCCAGACTGTACTACAGTACTCAATCGAGCTGCATACCAAGGTATTATAAATCAATAACTTAGTCTTAGCTTTGCGAAAGTCTTTGCAATTACGAATCACGAACCCTAATAATTTAGATGACTTACATATTATACGTTCCATGTGAGGAACAAAAGTGAGTATATTATCAAATGTTACCCCTAGGTTTTCTATATAATCTACTTCCATAATCACGTGTGCTCCTGTATGATGATGATTCGATTTTCTTAATTTTTCTGGTGCATTTCATGTGTGCGCACTTATTAGGGTTTAAATGCAAAGCATTCAAAATACACCATTCTTGAAGATGGTCTATATCTAATTGGAGTAGATGGATGTCTTCAACCGAGTCAATAATTCTGCTAAATTTGAGGTCATCAGCAAAAAGGTGTGGACAAGAATGCTTTAAAACTGAGGTTATATCGTTTATTATTGTAATATTATTACGTAATATTATTGTGTGCAATAAAGAATAATAATAATAATAATTATAATAATACACACACACGGTCATCCGATCCCAAACTAGGCAGAGCCTGTACTATGGAAACCAGACACCTGATACCAATACTTATATACTTTTTTTTGTAAATACATACTTAAATCGATAAACAACACCCAGACACTTGGCGGGAATCGAACCCACGACCCATCGATTAGCAGGCAGGGTGTCTGACCACTAGACCAACGGGCCCGTCAAAGAATAAGAATAAGAATTGACAAACTTAGTTATGCGGTTTGGTCTTTTTATTACTAAAGGTGTTGAATGAATATCAAACTAACTTTATAGTTACGTCGGGTACGCAAGTCCGACTCGCACTTGACCGTTTTTTTTTCTAGGTGTGGTGTGACAGACGGCCTTCGTGGCTAGCCGGTGTGCTAGCAATCGTTGGATCTGCACTACAGTTCATTCCACCTATACTGGTGAATGCTATACAAAACGGTGCTTCGATGTATCAGGTAAATATTATTGGTCCACTCTTTAATTTTTACTGGCGTCGATACATCTGTCAATCGGCGGATGTTCGGGCAAAAGTGCGCTACACACCTGCTGTTTATACCACAAATTGTATAAAACCATTCTTAAGAAATTATTTAAATACTTACAAAGTTGGGAGAAATCAGTTATAGAAATCGATCATACATCTTTTAGGTCGCATATAATAAACGATAATCTTATTGCGACCGCAAAGTTCCAAATTCCGGCCTTTCGTTGAAAATTTTCCTATAGAAAAAACCGTGCAACACCTATAGGCCGACCGTTTAACTCGCGTATCGCCTGCGCGGTAAGAAGGGAGTGGGGGCGGGTAACGCTACACACGGAGTCAATAATCCAAAGATTTATCTCGAGATAGACATTGTTGGTAAAGAATAAAATAATAAGTATCTTTTTTTTAAGTATTTATTTTTAAGTTGTACAAATATTTTATAATAGCTTCATAGGTACAAAATCATAAAACAATAATTAACTCCGTTTAAGAAATATTTAACCACAGATACATTTTTTATAGGACTATTCGTCACTAATATTCATATCGCTTGAATCATCATCACTGTCTGTGTAGCTTGAGGAGTCAGAATCTTGCAAATTAATAATATATCGGTCCATCTCTTCATCAACGATGCGATCGTGCAGACAATATTCATCTTCAATAGTTTGTACATGTTTATCGCAGTTAACCCATTTTTCTACAGAGAATTCTGCAAATAACTGTTCCAGTGTATTTTTCTTTTTGTCTAAATTAGAATCAATTTCAATTTTTGCGAGCTGTCCTTTTATATCCCCCCAAACCAATTCGATTGGGTTCAGGTCTGGGTGATATGGAGGCAGTCGTAAGACTTCATGACCTGCCTTTAAAATTTCATCTATTTTGTAAATATTTTCTGTCGCGTGTTGTTTGATTAAATTCAATAAATCACATTTTCTTAGAGACGTATCAAATTCAACATTGTGTCTTTGCAGCCAGGTTTGCATGGTGGCTTTTGTGGATGTCATTGTAGGCTTTTTGTCCTCTTGTACCGAGTGGTATGCGGCATTATCCATAACAATAACTGAGCTTGGCGGTAAATTTGGCAATAGCTTTTCTTTAGTCCATTTGCTGAAGTTTACAAAATTCATATCGCTATGATAATCTCCGGTTTTGCTTTTGGATTTAAAAATTAAAAGAGCTCCATCGATAAATCCGGCTTGTCCACCAGCATGTACAATAATTAAACGTGGCCCTTTGCCAATATGCGACAGCACCCCTCGTTCTTCATTGGATTGCCAACACGCCGGTACATTTAATGACGAATTGACATATGTTTCATCGAGGTAAACAATGTTTCTTTGATCTCTTCTGTGCTTCTTTATCGCATTAAGATAACGCCACCGCTACGATACGATGTTTGGTTGTTCAATCAGTAATTTTCTTTTTGATTGACATTTCTTAAATCGAAAGCCAAGTTTATGAATCAATGTTCTCAAATATTCTCGGCCACAATTTAAAATTCCTTCTCTGAGTTTCGCATTCAAAATTTTTAATGTAGGAACCTTCTTATAAACCGTATAAAATTGAGTTATTTTTCTTCTAACAACGCCCTCTGTAAAACTGTCAACTTCAATTTTTTTCTTTCGGATTTGTTTAATTTTTTTTGGTGATTTAAAATTTACATTATTTTGTTCATCTTTCAGTTCATTTCCTTCTTTTATTATTTTACATATGGTAGTCACCGAAAGTCCTGTAGCTTTAGCAACAAGTTTGTTTAGGTTTACGTCTTCAAGATACTCTGTAGAATTATGATCTTGTATTCTGGCTTTAAAAAAGGAATATACATTGTATGCTATTTGTTTAGCTTGCTTGTTAATTTTGTTCGCAAAACTGGAAGAGCGATTCATCTTGAGATTTATCTTGGCAGTCGTATACCTTGTGCGTTTATCTTCAAGCGTCCGTAACAAAAACACCAACCGCGCGCTGCGAGCACAGCCAGCGCACTGCCGCACTTGACGTAAGCTCTCTGCTCCGCGCACCCCTTTCACCCATCCGCTAATATCTCCCCTCGCTCCCTTCTTACCGCGCAGGCGATACGCGAGTTAAACGGTCGGCCTGTAATATAGAATTCTAAACCTTACAAATATAGCATCCGCATTTGTAACTTAACTATTGAAGAAGTATTAAAGATGTTTTTCTCTTTTCCTACAGACGATGTCTCTCTGCCTCTCTTGCATATCTCGATCCTTAGACTGCGTCCCTCGCAGCTTTTCCAACACTTGTGCTATTATAGAGGACGCTCTCCCATCTCATGTCAATCCTGTCGGTGGATCCGTACTTTTACAAATGCTAGTCACTATCTGTTACGAGGAGATACAGAAGTGGGCCAGGAATGAAGTTGCTAAAGAAAAATCTGGTATGTTTTTAGTTGCTTAAACAAACTTAAATATATTTTTAAATGAGTGATGCGACCAGATATCTGACTCGTCATAACAGTGGTACACACGGTGACACCTCAACCTAGACTGTTTTGACTTTTAACTATTAGTGTGCGAGAGGGTGCGATATGTTGTTATTTCGTCCCACTCGCCGCGTACCGCCGCAGCATGTCCCGTTCCTTTCCAACATTTCTCTGTTTTTTATGTAGCGTTAGTTGACGTTATATAGGGTCTCGAACTTGATGTGTAGCCGAGTGTACATCATCATAGCGGCTTTCCCTTAATACGCTTTAAACAAGGTAAATTTAAATTGGAAATTAATGATAGCCTTCTTCTTCTTGAAGATCAAAAACGACGTTATTTAGATCGTATTAAAATTAATGGTCACTCAGCTAGATCTAGTGGGTAGGTATAGTTAATCGGAGTTCGCGAGACGAAAACATTACACCCACTTAAAAGGATTCCGCGGCCAGCATAATTGTTATTACTATACATACTTTCAGAATAATCATATAATACGTACATGTATTCTGCTTTATCACTAGTGTCATGGCTTATATACCGTATTTACTGCCTAAACCAGGTGTATCGCCAGCGAATGGCGAGCCACATAACATGGCCAGGAAGTCGAATAGAGCAAAGCCTAAACAAGTTCGGATTATGAACACAAGTGGTACAAGTGAGTATTTTTATTTTATTAATAATGAAATGAAACTAATTTTACGGATTATATCGCGGTTTATTTTTGATTTTAATTTCCCGACGTTTCGAATACTTTACAGCATTCATGGTCACGGGCGGACTGAGGTGGTAGCTGTCCATATGTTATAGTTGTCTTAGGGTACCCTCAGGTCTTCTAATTATCATTGTTAGTTCGATCTACGCAGAAAGAGCTTACAGTATCTTGAGGTCTTGCAGTGGAATGCTTGTCTTTGGATTTGACTATGTTTATCACGGGATCTCAAGCTGGTGGTAGCACCCAGTAGAAGGTTTACTAAAAAGTCTGATATAATTTCTCAGGATTGTTTGATTTTACATCTACATAGTTGGGTGTGGACTACAACATAAACTGTAAAACAATTAGGTACACAGTAGGTACGTTTGTACGTTTTTGCAAAAGTTTAGGGGCATCGTGGGCGCATATATCTCCAACATCTCAAGAGATTATCCTCGTCAGAATTTTCAAAAAATCATCCGACTTTGAAAATTAATAAAAAAAGTAGAGGCTAACAATTTTTTGCGCCAATCTGAGAAATCTAACAACATCTTAAAGGGTCAATTTGTACCACTCAATATAAAAACATAACATCTGTTATTTTTGGTGACTTACGAAGTTTATTGTCCACAGTAACCTCAAACTCTTTAAGCTTTGACGGCAGCCACAGTTCACCCTCAAGCATTGCTTTAGCTGTCGCTGAAGCGCTCTGTTCGATAGACGAGGATGACAAGCACACGAGCGAAATTCAGCAACTGGTTGCTCAATCTAAGAATAAAGTGGTTCTATCCAACCAATTTGGCTTAGAAGACTTCCCGGAATTTGCAGAGTTGTTTGAGGAGGTAAGTTAACCGCAAGCCCACCTGGTAGTCAGGGGGAGTCATGGATTGTTTATACTACCAAGATGTCAAGCAAGCGTTCGGTCCGCCTGATGGTAATCAGTCACCGCAGCTTAATAATAATCCTGGCCGATACGACCACACCGGCCAATCTTTCACAAGATCAACCATGTACGCAGGAGATATTATAGTGCACAAGTGTTTGCGCAGACACAAGTGCACCCTCTCTTCCTATAAACCTCTCATAATCCGATGGGACGGGATACCGACACGACCGGAGAGAGGTTAGGCGCAGGACCGACTTTTTACATGCCCATCCGATGCATGGATCATCTTACTTTACAGACAATCAGGTGATCGGCCTGCATTGTCCTAGCCAGTAAGGAACAACTACACAAAGTTGTTGCCCCCCGCAGGATTCGAACCCGCGACCTCTGCTTTACAAAGCAAGCGGTTCCCACTGCGCCACGGAGGCTACAACAGCCGCAGCCTATAGACGATAGCGCGTTGCCGACCCTTAAGTGTGTCCGGTAATTTCACCAGCTACAGTGACCTTCACGCCGGAACACTGTTGATTCATCTTCATCATCATTAGCCGAAAGTCGTCCACTGCTGAACAAAGAATATCTGACACTGCTGTGGTGCTTACCTGGATGGTTCCTTGCACAAGGAACCTACCACCTAGTTAGATGTCAAATCGCATTAAAAGGACATTGTGTCAAAAAAGTCGCTTAGTTAAATACGGACAGAAGAAACCAGACCGAAGTCGCTTAGTCAAGTAGCAAGGGCACAACACCATAATACCGTGTTATTTGAATACAGTCTTGGTAGGTAGATACTTGCTCAGTCCAGCATCTTACATAATTTGAACAGCATTCTGGTTCTAAAATTGGTATTTTAAAATACCAGTGTGCCTGAAAACCCATTGTTTACTTGTTTCTGGATTTCGTGTTAAAGTTACATATTTACTATGACATAATAGGTCGAAGCCGGGTTAATATTTGTGGTAATTCCGCCATCCCTTTATGAGAGCGAGGCGCATATCAACCTTTTGTTGTGGATATGCCTTCAGATCTGCAATATCATCCGATTTGTTTCGGCACACAGCAGAGGGCTGGAATAATTTTCTAGTCTTATTTTTTTACTACTTATATGCCAGTGCTTGACTGCAGTCCCACCTGGTGGAAAGCGGCGACGCAATCGAGGATGGTAAAGCACACTAGCTTATTAAAAGCCTATTCACTGTACTCCTGTCCTTCCCTTAGTGTCCTACTATAAGCGGGTATGTTCAAGAACAAAGAAATGGTAGCGTTAAAAATTACCGTTCAAAAGTGCTAGCGTTAGGCCTCATTTACGGAGACACGGGGCGTCGCGCGTCGCGTGTGGCGTGGCGTCTCGCGTCGCGTGTGGCGTGGCGTCTCGCGTCGCGTGTGGCGTGGCGTCTCGCGGCGCGTCGGACGTTTTTATTGTTTACGTAGCGGCGGCGCGTGAAGCGGCACGTATCATCGCACGCGTAAACACAGACTTATAGCAATATATGATGCTGTTTATAGAGACGCGGGGCGGGAAGAGTGGCGGTGCCCGCCGCTGCACCGGCAACGGCGGTGCAACTCACTTTTTAACATACAATTTTCTTCTAAAAAAAAATCTATCATATCGTACTCCATTGGTCACCATCGGGTGACTACGTCTGTGTTGCACGATTACCAAATAGACTGGCAGAAGGTTCCGCCACAGGCATCGCTTCATTGAGAATCGCCGCTGCGTGCGCCGCCGCGATTAACGCCGCGTGGGACGTGACGATGCCATCCGCGGGCTCCGCCGTAAAACACGCTCCATTTCAAGCAAATGCGTGTAAAATAGCTTCTCCGTAAACGCACTCATACAACGCCCTACATTTGAAAGTGCGGGCCACGCCGCCACACGCGACGCGCGACGCCCCGCGTCTCCGTAAATGAGGCCTTAAGCCAATTTGATATAAATAATTTGAACGGGTTTCTAATCCCCTGACAATCAACCCTATAATTACGAGCTGATTGAATAATCTTTCAATTACGATTTAATAATCCAATATGTTAAAGAAGATCAGATATAATTCTAAACTATAATCATCTCTGTAAAAAAATACTTTATATAGCGTATCATGATAAGCATTCCCACTTTCTGTTATATGCAGATGACCTAAAAAATTTCCGAACAATCAATACTATTCATGACTGCGAAAAACTACAGCAGGATCTTGATCGCCTCTCTGCTTACTGTGTTCTAAATAAATTACAACTAAGTCTATCAAAATGTAAAACAATTTCGTTTTCAAAAAAATATTCAGTTATTCCCTACACATATTATCTCTGTGACAGTCCTCTGGAAAAAGTCTCTTTAATTAAAGATCTCGGCATACATCTAGACACTAAACTTCATTTTGATTTTCACATTACTCATATCGTTAATAAAGCGTACCAAATGTATGGTTTTATAATGAGAACATGCAAATCTTTTAGACAATTAGCTACATACCTATTATTATTTAAGTCACCTATTAGAACGCAGTTGGAATATGGTACACCTGTCTGGAACCCGTTATATCAGAAATATAGTGATCAAATAGAAGCTGTACAGCGTAAATATTTCCGATCTGTTAATTATAGATGTACTCACTCCTGGGCTTCATATAGCACTCTTTTAAATAAATTTTCAATGTCACCCTTACACCTAAGAAGACTGTTTCATGACCAAATTTTTCTATATAAAGTATGCAATAATGTTTTCGATTGTAATGAGCTGACTAATCAAATTTACATTCGAATACCAAGCCGGTCGCAGCGTATTCGTGATAATTACAATCACTGCTTATTTGCTCCTAAACATTGTAGAACGAACGCAGGTGAACGGGCACCTTTACGTAGATTAATGAAATCTTACAACGATAACTTCACTGAACTTGATATACTTTTTTTGACACTTAATCAATACAAAAAAGGAGTACTTGAAAAGCTAGAATCCCTCAATTAGATTGCTTTGCTACGTCGTGATTGTTTAAAACTCTGTTAATTTGTGTATTTTGTAATCTTTGTAGTATGTGAACCTACATAATTTTTGTGCTGTTATTCAGTTTATTCTGTGGACAATGGTGTTGGTTGTGTAATTACTTTAAATGTTTGTATCTGTATTTTTGTATTTAAGCTTTATTACGCAATTGTTTGTTGTCCTAAAGAAATAAAAATAAAATAAAATAAAATAAAATGATTTTGCAATGCAAAAGATTGTATATTTTTTTTCTCGTAGGGCGAAGTACCAGGTTCGAATGCAGAAAGAGCAAGTGATGCCGCGTGTTTAACAAGTCAAATATTAATGACGTCACCTGGAAGAGACAGTCTTCGTGTGAGTATTATTTTAAAATTTTGCAAAATATATACTGTACTAGCTGACCCGGCAAACGTTGTTTTGCCATAAAATAAAAAAATAAAATTAGGGGTGGACTACCCCTAACATTTAGGGGGATGAAAAATAGATGTTGGCCGATTCTCATAGATACCGGATAAGCACAAAAAATTTCATCAAAATCGGTCAAGCCGTTTCGGAGGAGTATGGCAACGAAAACTGTGACACGAGAATTTTATATATTAGATGTTTAACAAGTCAAATATTAATGACGTCACCTGGAAGAGACAGTCTTCGTGTGAGTATTATTTTAAAAGGAGATGTTCCATTTTGGGCAAAAAATAGGAAAAACATAGGAGAGTTTCATAAAAATACTTATAAATTAATTTGTGGCAGAGTACAATTGTACATAAATTATTACTTATGGAGTTATTTAGTATGTCCACCCTGTTTTTAGGGCAGCCATGACAGTTGCGTTTGACGTTGGTTTACTACTTGACAGTTAATGCTATAGGTGACGTTTCGTAATAGATTGTTTACCCGTGGAGTACATAATGTATTTCGGAGTTTATAATGATTATTTATGTTTACGGACATTCATTGACTGTTTCTATCTTGATTGGAATCCGTCGTATAAGTGCTATTTCACAACAAGTTCAATCGCAGGTATAGTCAGTTGTCAAAATGACATTTTAGTTACGTATTTCCGATTCATCATAGTATTGTGTGGTGTTGCTACAGTAGTATTATATTCTCTTTGGTGTTGCTCTCCTTGACCAAGAAATCTTAAATGTACAATAAAACGAAGCAATATTAAAAAAAGATAACATTACAAAACAGTTACTGTATTGCAAAGTTATATATACATATAGTGTACATGGTGTTGGCCCAGGCTCCATACATTTCTGGAACAACTCCTTTAGCAAAATATATACTGCATTGTTTTCTTATCAAAATTAAAAGACAGTCGCTCGTCACCCGAGAGATTAGTTATCAAGTCTCTTGTGACCGGAAAATTCACCAGCTACAGTACCCCTTCTGACCCAAACACAGCAATGTTTACACACTGCTGCTTGGCGGCAAAATATCTGACACTGCGATGATACCTACCTGGACGGTTCCTTGCACAAGGAACCTACCACCTATTAAAATTGACTTAAACTAAAAATTTATAATTTTTTTGTTTATCATGTGCGGATCGTCTTCGTGCGATTGTTACTAGCTTTCGGTAAAGGAAAACATCGTGAGGAAACTTACATGTCTGAGAAAGTCTAACTAGCTTTCGAATGACTTATGACGTCAGCCAACCCGCACTTGGCCAGCGTGGTGGACTATGGCCTAAGCCCCTTCATCTTGAGTGGAGGCCTGTGCCCAACAGCGGGACAAAACAAGGGCTGGTATTATTATTAACTGTTTACTGTTACCTGTATAACTTTGTTCATCGACTTTAGTTATTTAGAAATATTAATTTATGCTGCAGGTCATTTATGAACACTTACAATTGCACGCAGAGTGGATATACAAAGAACTTGGCATTCAAGAGTCTCAAGACTCTGATATCCTGCTAAGTAAAGCACCATTGCTTTACATCATGTTTCATATAGGAAGGCAGCCATTTGATCAGGTAATTTAACTGAATTTGATCATCAAAACGAGACTAGCAATTTAATATCAGTATCAAATATTACTCTAATTCACATGATAATTTATGCATCAGGTGATACCACCATGCACATTCGCAAAAACGCGATGCAGCATTAATGCAGATGCTAAACCGTACGATTTCGCGACAGCAATCGAACGAATCACACCAACGATCTTTGCTTGTTTTAATTTTATTGTTTGTTTATAAGGCAGTTATTTCGACTTCGTTTACTGTAGTTTCATTCTATTTTTTATTTAATATAGAACCATCAAGTCATACAATGATTAACGTAAATACAAAACAGTTAGTAGGATACATTGAACATTTTTGACTTACTTAACCTTGCCCTGACATCATCGATAGAATCATCATCACTATATAAACTAGATTGGTGTCACGGTTCAAAAAGTGATAGCGAGAAATAGCGCCCTTGTGTCGCTATTTCTTTACAAGCCACATCCTGACAAATTTATTTTTGCCGATTGGAGTGTCGCTACTGTCTATATGAAACTGTCAAACTACAAGTCATTATAAAATCGTTAGTTCACGTTTCCGCCACCAGCACAGATAAGTTTGCAACTTCCGCGACCACATTTTAGATGTCATTTTGTTCGTGTATGTTTATCTAGTTTAGTTTAGTGTGTTCTTAGTTTAATGTTTATTTAGTTTATATATTATATCGATACCTGACATGCATTATTGTTCAAGAAAACATAGTGTCGAAGTTACGTTTGTGAATTGTAGAACATACACTAAAATATGAATCAATAAATTTGTAATTTGCAAGATATGAAGAGTACCTAAAAATCACTTGTACGTTTGTGCAGTTTCTTCGAAATGAATGGCGAGTACCGTGGAGTAAACTGGTTGCTACAGCCAAAGCTTGGTCTGGAACAGAAGGGGCCCGAGTGCATATCAACAGACGGACGGACATACGAAACGCCAAATGCCAAGGAAAAGGCAACAAACAGCTCACGGAGCTTTGCAGTATTTTCAAATCACCTAACGAAAGTCTTTTGTAGGTGACTTTTATTCAGAAAATATTGTAAAGTAGCTTTAGTAGATTGCTTTCGAAATTGTTTTGTGTACAATCAATTTGATTTTAAAAAGTTTATACATACTAGGTATAACATGTATACATACGTGATTTTAGTTTATCGTCAAAAAATGCTTAAGACGGATTTTTTTTCCTAGTATCAAAGGCATAACTGATTATTTCGTAAGATTGATGTGAAAAATAAAGTATTATTTATTGATTTGTTTAATAGTTGTTTGTGATACTGCCCTTGTATGTTCGTATTGATGCTATTTAGTGTTTACTCTACAATATGTGTGTACTTCCATTCGCAAAAATGTTTATGATTAAAACATATAAATTAATCTAATCTTATATATGTGTATTATTTATTTACTTTACACTTGTTGTAATACCTGCTTTACTATAGATTAAGATAAATCCAAAAGAAGACGCTGCTGCCCGTCTTACGACACCCAACCAGAGGAGATGGGGGGGGGGGATGCAATTCTAACCCCGGCACCCCACGGGTATCCATTTGGTTCAATAATATTTATGGGTTCTCTAGCATTCAAATCAGCAAGCAACCTTTTGTTGTACATTTAATCAGACAATAAAGAATAGAATAGAATAGAATACTCTTTATTGTACACCAAGAAGATATTTACAATATAAACTTAGAACTAAAACATAAAATGTACAAATGGCGGTCTTATCGCTATAAGCAATTTCTTCCAGACAACCATTTTGCAGGAGAAACACAATCAGAATAAATGGGCAGCTGGTGGTGTACTACAAACATATACATAGGACACACAAATATAAACTTATATGCATATATATAAATATACTCAACAGATTTCACAAATACTATACATAAACTCAATACTATACTTATATGTATATTTAATTATTCTAGTACATTATATTATATATATGTATGTATATATATATATATATATATATATACACACATCATAAGTGTCTAGGGATCAAGCATTTTTAAGCGGATTTCTTGAGATTGAGATGTGGCTTTGTAATAAATTTATGATTTTATAAATTTATATGGATCCTTTTTGGTGCATTTCATAATTTGAATCAGGAACTGTGAATCAAATTCGAGTAAAAGATGAAAATCAGCTGTCAATATTTTCCCTATAAAAACATACAACGCATTGAAGACATTATTAGTGCTACTGTTTCCCTACTACTGATTAAAACCAACGTTATTATGGAGCGGCGACGTCATTTAAGCAGGGAAGAAATGCTCAGAGCCGTGGGAATGATAGAAGCTGGTTCCCGGCAACGTACTGTGGCTTTAGCTCTGAATACAAGTCAGAGTGTTATCAGTCGACTTTGGACACGTTACCGAAGCACTGGTACCGTGGCTGAGCGCCATGGAGGACGGTATCGCTGCACCACACGGAGACAAGACCGATATATTCAAATCTTAACTCGAAGAGCTCCAACAATAACTGCCATGATGTTAGCCGTGAGGCTTCATCACTCTTCAGGGAACTTAATTAGCGACCAAACAGTCAGAAACCGCTTGCATGAAGTGAACCTTCATTCCCGAAGACCGCTACGGGTACCACCTATAGCAATGCACAATCGTAGGATTCGATATCAATGGGCTCTTGAACACAGAAATTGGGCAGAAGAACAATGGCGTTTCGTGTGCTTTTCTGATGAGTCTCGTTTTGGTATGAGACCGGATACAAGACGTATACGACACTGGAGAACCCCTGGACGCCAACAGCGATTAAAATCCTGCCAGGAAGTCCATCCTTATAGTGGTGGAACCATCATGGTATGGGCGGGTATTTGGATCGGCGGAAGAACTGAGTTGATTTGGATCAGAGGCAACCTCAACGCTCAAATTTATGCTGAGACGATTGTATCAGACGTCATCGTTCCTCTACAAGTGCAAATCGGTCCCTTATTTCAGTTAATGCATGATAATGCACGACCGCACACCGCAAGAGTTGTAAGACAGACTCTCGCCGCAGCTAACATCAATGTCCTGCCCTGGCCTGCTCAGTCGCCAGACTTGAACCCGATTGAGCATGCATGGGATATGCTACAGAGAAGAGCTCTGCCGAATATGGAGGGTATCCAGTCGCAAGAAGACCTTTTTTTGTTGTTGCAACGAACATGGGCGGCCATTCCACAGCGTGATTTGGATGAACTCATTTTGAGTATGCCAAACCGATGTTCTTGTGTTGTTAGTGTTCGCGGTAGAAACACGGATTATTAATTGTTTAAGTTACCCAATAAAATTTTAAAGAAAACTGTTATTTCAGTCTTTTTTTCGAACTTTTGTGTTAGTGGTTCAAATGTCAAAAATCCCTTTATTAGGAAAATGGCAAATTTCTTTATTAATGCAAAGGTGACTTGGTTTATCGTTACTGTGACAAACGAAAACACTTTATTTGATGAATCCTTAAAGAAAATTTTAATTAATATCAATCAGGAGAAAAGTTATTGCAAAAATATATGTTGATCCCTAGACACTTTTGATGTGTGTATTATGTGTAATAAATCGTAGAACATGGTAACAATTATGTCTAATTTGTAGTTGAAGAATAGTGCGATTTTACCATCTCTTTAAATGATAACAGAGTCTGAGCACGTCTAATAGGAACAGGCAGAGCATTCCACAGGCGGGCAGCCTGAACTGAAAAGGATTTGTCAAAATAGCTTGTAGAATGCACTGGTATTTGCAACTCTAAATTCTCTGATGACCTCAAGCACCTAGAATGTGTTAAATGCAAGAATTCAAAACGACCTTTAAGATATGAAGGAGTTATGGGATTGAATAGAATACTGTATAAAAGCGATAAAATATGTGTATTCCGGCGAAGTCGAATTGGCAACCACCCGAGCTTTGCACGAAATTCGGAGACATGATCATATTTACGGAGACCAAATATGAATCGTATGCAAAAATTTTGAAGCCGCTCGAGTTTGTTCAACTGGTCTTCAGTAAGATCAAGATAGCTGGCATCAGCATAATCAAGTAAAGGAAGTAAAAGTGATTGCACAAGCGCAATTTTAGTAGGAATAGGTAGAAAGTTACGTAATCTTCTCAACGAGCCTGCAGATGCAAAAAGTTTGCGACTGACCTCCTGAAGTTGTGGGCCCCAGGTTAAATTCATGTCAATGTAAATGCCTAAGTTTTTTACTTTTTTGCTTACTGGAATTGTGGTGCCATCAAATACTACTGCAGGAAGTTGTGCCCATTGAATACGCGATGTCATCCTAGAACTGCCAACAATAATGACTTGAGTCTTTGACGGATTCACAGTTAAACCATTAGCTTTACTCCATTCACTAATTTCCATAAGATCCGTATTGGTGGTATCAATAGCCTCCGACATCTTATCCAAAGGCATATGAGTGTATATTTGGAGATCATCCGCATAAAGGTGGTAGGATGAACGTAGTCGATTAGAGATAGAATTAATAAAAATAGCGAAGAGTAAAGGAGAAAGCACGCCACCCTGTGGTACACCAACAGTAGTACTGCACCAAGAAGAGTAAGAGTCCTCAATGCGAATACGCTGTCGACGGCCAAACAGGTAATTACGAAACCAGTCAATCACTGCTGGAGATACGTTAAGAGAGCTTAGAACACCAAGTAGGACATCAAAGTCAACGGTATTAAACGCATTACTAAAGTCTAAAAGAGTAAGGATGGTTAAGTTACCGTTATCCATGGCTGATCTAATATCATCCGTAATATTTACAAGAGCGGTAACGGTACTATGACCAGGGCGGAAACCAGACTGAAAAGTATTAAGGAGAGAGTTCTTGATCAGGAAATTCCGCAACTGATTATGGACGAGACGCTCAAGAACTTTGGATAGGAAAGGTAAAATCGATATAGGACGATATTCGGAATAGGATATGGGATGAGGCTTTTTGGGTAAGGGTGTTATTAGGGCTTCTTTCCAACAAGATGGAAATTGGCCTGTGGAAATTGAATAATTTAGGATGTGAGTAATAATGGGAAGGATTTCAGCAAGGATAGGAAGAATAATATTACGGCTAATAGAATCACTACCAACTGCGTTAGATGTAATTGATTCTACACTCTCTTTAACGTCACAATCAGAAAATTGACAGAAGACAAATGGAGAGTAATCGGGAGATGGAATTGATGAAAGATAATTTAACGTTCTTAATTTAGTAGTATTATCAAAATTAGACGAAGCTGAAAAATGTTGATTAAGATGATTAATGTCTAAGTTTTTAGGAATAGTATCTTGGCGTGATTTACCAACTCCCATTGATCTAAGAAATTTCCAGACCTTAGCTGGATTTCCATCTTGAACGGAAGTGTGAATGTGCTGGCGCTGTGCATTCCTACACACCTTGTTGCAGTGATTCCTAGCAGCAATGTAATTCAGCCTGTTGGTCTCACTGGATATAGCTTTGTATTTCGATTTTTTTGAAACTTTCCTGCTCATAAGTAGCCTAATATCATCAGAAAGCCAAGGTGCCGGTAGATGTTTAACTTTTATTTGGCGTATAGGAGCGTGCACATCATACAGTTGAATTAAATTCAATGCAAATATATTAACTTTATCATCTAGAGAATCTGAAATCATCAAAGGATTCCAGTCAATATTGGTGGCATCCTCGCGAAGTCTATCCACATCCATACCACTAAAATTGCGCTGCGAGAGAATTTTAGCCCTAGCCTTGGGTGGTCGAACTTTGTAGGAAAGGAAGATAAGATCGTGATAAGAAAACGCATCCGCTGACCACTGACCATACTTAGCAACAAAGAAAAGAACACAATAACACGATAAGAAATAAATAAGAATAAAGAAAATAAGAATAAAGATAACACGTTGCCACCTATTTGTCATAGAATATACAATCTAATAAAGCTAAGGGTGTAGTTTGATTGTGAGTTCTATATTCTATTTTATTCTTGCATATCTGTCACCTCAGAAAAAAAAATGTGCGTGCGTGGAGTCCCTCCGCGCGGAAGAAGTGAAACTTCATTCTCGTTCCGTCTCTTTCTACAGTCAGTCAGTCAGTCACTCACACATACTTACACACTCACACGCACACTTACACACTAACCCACTCACTCACCCACTCGCCTACTCGCCCACTCGCCCTCTCGCCCACTCACCCTCTCGCCCACTCACCCTCTCGCCCAAACGCCCTCTCGCCTACTCGCCCACTCGCCGACTCACCCTCTCGCCCAAACGCCCACTCGCCTACTCGCCCACGCGTCTCCTCGCCCACTCGCCCACTCGTCCTCTCGCCCACTCGCTTTCTCGCCCATTCGCCCACTCGCCCACTTGCCCACTCGTCCTCTCGCCCACTCACCCTCTCGCCCACTCGCCCACTTGCCCACTCGCCCACTCCCCCACTCACCCTCTCGCCCACTCGCCCACTCGCCCACTCGCCCACTCGCCCACTCGCCCTCTCGTCCACTCGCCCACGCACCCGCTCGACCACGCACCCTCTCGCCCACTCACTCACTCACTCACTCACTCACTGACGGCGTCACATGAGCGCTTTCATAACCTTAACAAATTTCACGCTTAACGTTTAACACACACCTATCATTTAAGGTCTAACGCACAACGTCTCACGTCACTTCAAAAGGCTTTTTAACACGCTTTTATTAGCTTGACCTGTATGTATGTATGTAACTATGTATGTATGATGGTAATAGAATCTTGCGATGCCATTTTGACCCACTTCTACACGTCCAAAACATTTGAAATTTTGCACATGTATCAAGGACCGGTGACAATACAATAATATGGTATCATCGAGCTGATCTGATGCTGGGGTTCGAAGGTGGATAAGAGAACCCTTGGATGGCTACTAGTAAACTAATCGAATTTGGGTTCATTTGATTTGTTTTAAAAAGTTCTTTTCACTTTGACTATTAATGAAGACCTGATGGTGGAACTGGAGAAGGTGGGTGACGGAACCCTGAATTGGCTACTAGTAAACACATCGAGTTTGGGCTCATTTGATTTGTTTTAAAGAGTTCTTTTCACTTTGACCACTAATGAGGACCTGATGATGGAACTGGAAGGTGGGCGATGAAACCCTGGAATGGCTACTAGTAAACACATCGAGTTTGGGCTCATTTTATTCGTATTAAAAAGTTCTTATCAGTTTGACCATTACTGAGGGCCTGATGATGGAACTGGAAGGTGGGTAACGGATCCCTGGATTGGCTACTAGTAAACACATCGAGTGTGGGCTCACTTGATTTGTTTTAAAGAGTTCTTTTCACTTTGACCATTAATGAGGACCTGATGATGGAACTGGAAGGTGGGCGATGAAACCCTGGAATGGCTACTAAACACATCGAGTTTGGGCTCATTTCATTCGTATTAAAAAGTTCTGTTCAGTTTGACCATTACTGAGGGCCTGATGATGGAACTGGAAGGTGGGTGACGTAACCCTTGAATAGCTACTAGTTAACACATCGAGTTTGGGTTCATTTGATTTGTTTTAAAGAGTTCTTTTCACATTGACCATTAATGAGGGCCTGATAATGGAACTGGAATGTGGTTGATGGAACCCTGCAATGGCTACTAGTAAACACATCGAGTTTGGACTCATTTAATTTGTATTAAAGAGTTCTATTCACTTTGCCCAATAATCAGAAACTGATGATGGAACAGGAAGGTGGGTGACGGAACCCTGGAATGGCTACTAGTAAACTCGTTGAGTTTGGGCACATTTGATTGGTATAAAGGAGTTATATTCACTTTATAACGTGGACCTGTTGATGGACCCGGAAGGTTGGTAACGGAATCCTTGAATACTACTTGTGAAGCTATTGACTTTATGCGTATTTTCGACTGTTTAAATGGTAAATACGTAGTCTGTGACGTAGTGCTTTCTAAAACTCAATCAGATACCTACGCATAATACCAATTTTAGTAAAAATATGTTTTGCCACAACCTGCCTACGATTCAAGCTACGAACAAATCAATACCTGGGCTAATTTTATCAGTAGTTGAGGCGAATTTCCAAGACTAAAAAGTATAAAATAAATTACTAGTTTAAAAAACTAAAAATACACGCTTTTATAAGGACTACTGCACTAAAAAGCAATAAATAAATTATCGAAACCGTTCTTTCTTTCTACCCCGTGCTAGTAATTTATGGATAATATTTATGTGTTAAAGCGTGGGGCGCCTTTTCTGAATAACAGCTTAACATTTCTGTCAAATTTCAAGAACGCTAAGTATTTGTATTCACATGACAATCATTTGTAATCATTTACAGAGAAAAGGCGCCCCACGCCTTTACACATAAATATAATGCATAAATTACAAGCACGGGTTAGAAAGAAAGAAAGAACGGTTTCGATAATTTATTTATTGCTTTTTAGTGCAGTAGTCCTTATAAAAGCGTGTATTTTTAGTTTTTTAAACTAGTAATTTTTTGGGATAGTCGCGGTTGGCTGCAGGTGATCATTACAGCTTCACTGGGCAAAAGGGTGAGCGCTCCAGCCAGAAGGATAGGGGAGCGACGACCTTAGGGAGGCACGGGCTTGGCTTGGGCTGTCGCTTAAGAGAAGGCTGATTCTACCACTGGTTCAGGACGTACCCCCACTGAGAAGAACCAGCAAATAACTCAGTTGGTTACTTTCGAATGGTGTGTTTCTGAGGTGGGTGGATAAGTATACGGTTTCCAGCGCTGTCTTATTTTTAAATAAACAATTAAATATTCATTCATATGACTAACTCGGTTGGTAAGCATACATTTTTCTGGAAAGGTCGATGGAAGTCAAAATCAGGCTCAAAAAGGATGTCGAAATGCAGTACAACCCCTTGACAATGTCAATTTAATATCCCAAAACATATAAATTGTAAAGTCCTCAAAGATACGACACGTGTTTCTAAAAACTCTTGGATAGTATTGGATAGTACAAACATTTTACAATAAATATTCTTAGAAATATGATACTTATAAGGAAACATTTTCCTTCCCAAGACACCTAGGAACCAAGTAGACTGGCCACTATTTTATGTAGAAACGCGAGAATTGGACGACGACGATCTCATAAACTAACGTCAAAAGTAAAATTCCTCATAAAATTCTGCAGAATAGGGCTAACCGGAAGGGGGTCTAGTAGCGATAGCTTACGAGCTCGATCCAACTGTCAGTTTTCTCCATACATTTCACACCAGTGCCCCTAGCGGCAACTATAAAAAACTAGTAAAATGTACGGGAAAAAACTGTCAGTTTGGTCGAGCTCGTAAACTATCGCGGAACTCGTACTCCCCCCCTGACCCCCCTGACCCCCCCCTGACAACATTCTGTTATCAACCCTTTTGGGTATAGGTCCGTTTAAAAATACACGAGGTTTAAAAATAACATCCCCATTCCTTTAATCAGCTTTATTTATTTTGTTTTATTAATCTAGAAAACTAACAGCTAACATACATTAATATATATAAGAAGTGTACACACTGGAAGGCCAATTATAAGTTTTCACATATAAATAAAAAGTATAAAAAGTGACAGAAATAGATAGACAGAAAGCGATACGGCACATTTTATGATAGTCAGAATAAATGAGAAGTTATAAGAAAAAACGATTACTAAGATCTCTTTTAAGTTTTGAAACACTAGCAGTAAAAAGATCAATGTCTATATCTGGTGCGACAGCGTTGAATGACTGCTAACTCGAATGACGAAAGAATTTTGTCGATAAATACACTTCATCATCAGCCGGAAGACGTCCACTGCTGAACATAGGCCTCCCCCTTCGAACGCCACAATGACCGACAATTGGCTATTTGCATCCACCGGTTACCTGCGACGCGCACAATGTCGTCTGTCCACCTAGTGGGAGGCCTACCTACGCTGCGTCTTCCGGTTCGTGGTCGCCACTCGAGAACCTTTCTTCCCCAGCGGTTATCGGTTCGCCGAGCGATGTGGCCTGCCCATTGCCACTTCAACTTGCAGATTTTAAGAGCTATGTCGGTGACCTTGGTTCTTCGGCGAATCTCCTCATTTCGGATTCTGTCGCGCAAAGAAACTCCGAGCATAGCTCTCTCCATAGCTCGTAATACACTTAGTAGCTGGGATATTTAGTAGAGTAGGTCTTCTCAGGAATTTGTACCTAATGATGACAGATTGACAACTCAGATCTCTTGTATTTAGTGAAGAGACACGCAAGACGTTCGGCTGATGGTAAGGTTCGGCCACCGGAATACAGCAATGATAACACACTGCTGCTTGACGGCAGAAAGACCACTGAAGCAATGGTACCCTCTGGACGGTCCCTGGCACAAGGGACCAAAGGGAAGAAGAAGCAAAGCATTTATTTGCCTAACACTTAATATTATACGTAACACATTTAAAATAACAAAATAATAACAGATCTTCAGTTGTGTGTTGACAAATAGGGCTGCCTTAGCATATTGCTGCACTATTGTATATATAGGGCTCCCACACATTAACTGCGTTGCGGCGAGAAACAAATTTATTTTCGATACAAGTGTCCTGCATCTTGTATCGAAAATTCATTTGTTTCTCACCGCATCGCATCGCAGTGTTTTTTTTTTATTTTGTGGCTTGGTATCAAGACCTTTAAGCCAAGTCTTTATTTGAATTTTGCATTACTATCACTCAACGATCACAGTCAAAGTTTTCCAAACGTATTTTTAATGTACTTATATATGGGCAAATAGAACTTCGGGTTTTTTAAAAGATCACATAAGCGACTGGAGTCATTATTTTCTAAATTAGCACTTATTTCACTCGCAAGGATCAGTCGGTCCAACGTATATTTTTGATATTTGAAAATCATATGGAATGTGTGGGAGCCCATATGATAGAGCAGCGCTGATATTCTGGCAGTACTTAAACTGGCATCACGGAATGCCAAGCACAAATAATAATAAACAAAAAATAAAAGGAAAGATCAATAAAAAATAATACTTAATTTTAGGGTAGTACAATGTTATTACACAATAGATACAATTAGCGGATGAAAAGTGAAAACTGATTGGGTGAATTTGCAGTGAGAAGAAAGAAGAAGGTATATACCTTCTTTTTGTTGTACTATGTTAGGAAACCTTTAAAAGGTCTCCCGTAGCGGCGCAGGCCAGGTTAAAGTGGGATTTGTACCCACTAAAGCCTTCCTGGTGGCATTCACCGATGACCTCGCCAGTCTCCATAACGCCAGACACTCGCAAGAGTAGGTAGGTACGTTTCGGGGTAAGCAGAATATCACAATCCCCCCGGTACCCTTGCTCGCGAGAGCCTACAACGCATCGTCGCCCGCCCTGGTTGATTTTGCGCCCTTATCATTTTTGCGACCATTTCATTTTGCCATCGAAATATTGGCATTATACTACAGCTTATTTATGCTGTGATTGTACGGCAGCCCGCACAGTGAAAAATTAGGGTGACTTCAAATTGGCAGCGCAACTGTCGCGCGTTTTTGATTATAAGTATTGATCTATACTTATGCTGGTCTTTTGGAGAAGCTCAGTCACGCAATGAGCTATGGAGAGAGCTATAGGTACTCGGAGTTTCTTTGCGCGACAGAATCCGGCATGATGAGATTCACCGAAGAACCAAGGTCACCGACATAGCTCGTAGGATATGCAAGTTGAAGTGGCAGTATGCAGGCCACATCGCTCGAAGAACCGATAACCGTTCGGGAAGAAAGGTTCTTGAGTGGCGACCACGAACCGGAAGACGCAGCGTAGGCAGGCCTCCCACTAGGTGAACCGACGACATTGTCCGCGTCGCAGGCAACCGGTGGATGCAATTGGCAACTTGTCGTTCATTGTGGCGGTCTAAGGGGAGGCCTTCGTTCAGCAGTGGACGTTTTCCGGCTGATGATGATATAGATTTGCAAAATAGAGCGCAAAATCTGCAGCCGCGCTGCAAATTTGAAATTGCCTTTAACATGCTCGCACTTAAATATTTATGGTAAAAGTGTCCAGTCTACTACGGATCATAAGTTTACTACGGACGCGGTGTCATAAGTTTTATAACGGAATTTATGGCATCTCGCGATTTTATGAACATTGACGTTTCTTTGGAGTTAAAGTATATTGTGTTCGAGCGTAGCGTGGGCGTGGTCGGCGTCCATACCCCACCGTATCATGTTATTTGATTACGATATCCGATACTTGTCGGTAGAAGTTATCCGAGAGATTTGTACGAAAGAGTTTTCGCGTGTGATGTTTGTGAAATTGTTTTGAAGCTTCGAAGTTGGTATCTGTCTCAGTTAAGTTGGAATTTCAAATAACAGAATTTAGTACCTACTTATTTAATACTTTTACATCAGTCATAAATAGTGAGTCCTACAAAAAATTTAACAAATTTAATAAATGGGGCAATATCTAATAGATTGTATCAAGTGTAAATAAAAAAAACCCGACGTTGGAGAAAAAATAATCTTAAAATTAGTTTCCTTCACTATTATCAGACCCTGATCTTACAACCATCTCGCTTAAACTACCTTTCAAATAAAAAAAACGCATTCTAATCCGTCCACTCGTTGGAGCGCTATGATGCCACAAACAGACATACAGACGGAGTCACTGGACCTTCGGGGTGTGAGCCCTAGGACTAGGAAGTACATTGAGCACGGCGGCGACTCCGAGGAGGACGGCAGCGGGGTTGCGACCCCCGTACCCGTGAGCACCGTGACTGGTTCCCGGGGGCTACAATGGCCCAGCGGCGGGCTCAAAGGCAAGGCACTGAGGGGCCCCTGGTGCAGATCCCACCGGAGAGCCCTGGTTTCCCCTCTCATGTACGGATGCGACAGCCGCGAGGGTTTTAGCGGGTAAGAATCCCTCATACCCCGGTCGAGCCCCAGAGCTCCCGGGGCCCTTTTGAAGGTTTCCTCCGAGAAAAAAAAGAGCTGTATAGCGGAACGAGAGCCAACATTCATAAAAATATGTACCTACTCATCGACATATACATACAAACGCATTTAAAATTCCTGCTTTTTGAAGTCTGTTGAAGTCTGTAAAAACGCAAAATAAATTGTGTTTAGGTACACATACAATAAACTCGCAAATAAATAATTATTAATTATTCTTGCGTTGTCTGATCTTCAAATATAACTTTTGTTCAACTTTCGCGAACGTTAGGTACTTAGGTACCTAATTATGCAACAAAAGAATTTTAAATTCCGTAAATTATTTTGTTTAAGACGTTGGAAGAATATTAATTGAAAGTACGGACGATGTTTTTTGATAATAATTTATTGCATAAAATTACAAAACAAAATAAAAATGTGATTTGAAATGTGCAAATGAAACCCTTTCATGATATACCACTCGATATACTACTCTCAGAGTCAGAGGGCTCGAGTCAACTCGTGCGCGGGTTCTGCTTGGGGGGTCCGACTGGCGACTAAAGATATACTATTCTTATCTATGGCGACTACTATCCCTTTGGCCTTTTAGTTTGTTGTACTTCCGTCGTTTTTTGTTTTCTCTCTTATTTGATTTTTTGAACGGCAAGACACATTGTCACTGATGATGCTGATCTAATTGTAACATGACAAAGAATGTTTAAAAAAAAAGTGAAATAATGACAAGCCCGCTGTGTTTCATGCCGGATCTTCTAAGTTGAGGCCGCGTTGTGATTGCTTTAAAAAAAAATACCGATCAAAAGTGCTACTCGTAAGCGTTAAGCCTATTTGAAATAAATGATTTTGACTTGACTTTTTTTGGCTCACTTTTAAATTTTCACACTCCATTTCGACCCCTATTGAAAAGAAAATAAATGAAAAAAATATTGTTTTAATTTGCGACGAGGTTGGGTAAGTAAGATCTAAAACTATTTCAAGTTTCAAATCGATAGCATCAGTGGTTCCTGAAATTTATATATATGTGTGACAGATAGACAAAGTAGCACCTTGGATTCCTACTTTATAAGTATGGAACCCTATAAATGATAACAAAATAAAACTATCAACGCAAAGAAGAACTTGCATGATATAACTTGAGCTCGTCTCATTAGTCCTATTCTACATCCAAATCAACATTTCAAATATAAACTTAATCATAAACAAGCTCCGAATAGCTTTTGCGTGTTCTCGGAACATTGGAAACCGATGCAAACAAACTTGACTAAGGGATCGAGCCCAAAATCTTTGGCGCGCAAACAGTGTCGACTCTGTAGCTACACGCTTTGCCTTTCGGTGTATTCGACATGTTAGATGTAAATTGAGAGCGACTAGTGCGCTTACTATAGGAATTCTACTCGGAAGTTTCTCGGCTGCATTTTCATAAAACATTTTTTTCATAAATGTTAAATCTATATTTTAGATCGCTTATAGCCCGCTATAATATTTGTTCGGCAAATGGTCTATTAGCTGAGTAACGTCAGGCATTTGAACTGATCATCTCCTTTGACGGCTTGTTGGTATAGTGGTTAGAGACCCTGGCCGCTATCCAATATAATAAGGTCGTGGGTTCAATTCCCACCAAGTGTCTGGGTGTTTTATCTATTTAAGTATGTAAAAAAAAGTATTTATACTCCATCCCAAATAAGCTTGGAGGCGATTACAAGTTCGTTTGCGGCTCAATAACTACATAACGCATACATTGTCAACTAGGCGCGTCAGCAAAAACAACTTTGTATTACCAACCTTTTTTGCTGCCGCGTTAACGGTCAACTATACAGCGGGGGTGTTTTATGACTGCATAATAAAGTTGTAATCGCCTTCAAGCTTATTTGGTTTGGAGTGTATGTATTAGTATCCATTGCCTGGTTTCCATAATACAGGCTCTGCCTAGTTTGGGATCGAATGACCGTGTGTAATCTACACACGTCCTGGAATGTTATTATTACTATTATCTCCAAGCTTCGGAGGCTATATATATGTCTATAATATAGGTATTATAAAGAGGTTGGCCTTTTTCGCGTGGGTGACTCAACACCGCAGAGCCGAAACTACCATAGCTAGGACTACAAAATTTGGACAGGAGGTTCATTTTATGGCTTAACCAATCAATAAGGATTTTTGGAAATTTGAACTCTAAGGGTGTGAAATAGGGGTTGAAAGTTTGTATGGGAAGGGTGTAAAAAATTCGGAGCTGCGCGGGTCAGCTAGTAGGTATATATATTATAGAAATAAAGTAGTATGTCGTTCTAGATCGTTGTTATATAGACAAATCAGAGCAGCTTTAAGTACTGACACTAACTTTCACCTCATCAACATCAGCAGCCACTACAGTAATTACTTTTATTAGTAAAGTTTGTCATATTTGGTTCAGTTATGCCTAATTGGTGTTTAGCTTTTATTTTGTTTAATTAATTGACCTAGGCTACCTATTTAAGCACCTTCAAGTTGTACTTATAGAAAATTAATGCAGCTTCTGTTCTAAATGTAACCCACTTTCGATTCCATTCCTTTGTTTCTAGCTTTAGATTGATATGAAATCATTCGCATGTGACTTTTCACCGGATACTTCCTTATTTTAAGTTAGTACTACCTTTTTTTAACCGACTTCATTTATGAACACGGTTCTTGACACTCTGTGGTTCTTGACTTTGAGTTTATTGTAGTAGTTTAGTATCGAGTGAAGAGTGAGAGTCTTCGTAGTAGCATCGTGATCACCAAAGTTGTCCCAGGATTGTTTATTCAAAGCGCGCCACGGACGTGATACGATTGTTACGCGTTCCAGGACGATTCCAATCAAAATTTGATTTATTCCTTTTGTTCTGATACGGATTTCTGGCGGTGTCGGCTGATTTCGACGCTAATTTCAATGTGGGATCACGAACTCTTGAACACGAATGTTATTGAAAAAATAAATCAACTCACCCCAGGATTTTGTGCCTACTACATAACTTGTTTTATATTCATGATCAACTTATAGGAATTATACAAAAACATTCGTTTAAGGTGTTATTTACTTCATTATTATGCATTTCTGAGAATAGGTATGATTAATTAACGGAATAGACACAAATCTTATCAATATTTTTTACCTATTCATACTTATAATAAAACTGTAACAGGTCCAATTCTGTACATTGAAGATATTTTGAAAATTATATTTGGAGGGCATTCTATAACCGATACTGAGGCCGAAAATATATTTATTTAAATTTTGTCTGTCTGTCTGTCTGTCTGTCTGTCTGTCTGTATCACGGCTGCACATCACGCCGAAACTACTGAATGGATTCAAATGAAACTTGGCATGATTTGAGATCTTACTACGAGGTAGGACATAGGATACTTTTTATCCCGTAATCTAGCACGGTTCTTTTAGGAGAGGGGATTAAAGTCAAAATGGGTAGTTGGTTATACGCTTGGTCCGATTTTATAAATTTTTCTTTATAATATTATTAGAAATCCTATATAAGATTATTTAAAAAAAAGAGAATCTGTCCAGAAACTATTGTCTCTGGACCACCTTAGTAAAATAAAAACTGAACATACCACTGAAGAATTATTACCACACTCCTGCAGCAGGAATACATTGTAATCACCATGAGACGCAGCAATTTCACTGAGACTTCCGCACTGTACGAGATCTGAGAAACGAATGACTGCGGTACCGCTAGAGCAGTGACTTATATACGCGTTCCCTGAGCACGTTCGGCTATCCTACCCACAATTTATTTAATATCAGTTTTGAAGTCTAACACGGCCTCTCCTGACATGAGACCGTCCTCGGGCTCGCTAAATTTTGATGACTTCTAATCCCGCTAGGCTGCGATGAACATAGCGCAGTTGCGTTGACTTGTCCTGCACAAAACACAATACCCAAACAAAGTATGCACATAATATAAAATGTTAAGGTGTACCTCGCTGCAGTTCAACGCAAGACGTACGCTACCATTATTCTGCATTGAACATGAAATGATAAGATCTACATCGCTGCAGTTCAACGCAAGACGTACGGTACACTACTCTGCATTGATCATAAGAGTAGTCTTGCATTACATCGGTAAACTATAAGGGAGTCTTGTATTAACTGATAGCTATAAGGGTCGTCTCACACGTACAATGGTTGGCTCGCTTTGCAACGGTTAAAACATTGAGCCCTTCTCCAACATAAGACTTGAGAAAATCAAAACAAATTTAAGGAAGTCAAAATAAGAATCAAAACATATTTATGAAAGTCAAAATAAGAATAAAAAGTAAAATTAAAAAGGTATTGTTACTCATATCCCTGTGCTTCTTTGACTGCGATTACTGCATGGTCTTCGGTAGTACAGCTTCCGCAACGCAGAACTTCGCTGTTGGTGACCAGGTCACGCCAGGGCACGCCCCATGCCTCGCAGTGTGTCTGCTTCTGCCTGCAGTCTGCACGTCAGTCAATCTCAGGACTCAGGTATACGTAGCTAAGAAAAACAGAATAAACCGCGAGCACTGCGCTCACAAACACACGCATACACAAGACATAGCAATCAGTGTACATTTTAAATCATACAAGGGCAGTGAGAAAACATACACAGTCATAGGCTTTAATCAGGTATCTTCCTGCGCAACCGATACCTTGTGCGCAACCAGGCTTTACATCGGTCTCTAACAGGTTACCCTGAAACCTACGAATCGTACAGGCTTTACACAGGTCTTTAGTCAGCGTGGGCCCCGCTGACGCAACCCGTCACCCTCACACATTGTGGTCACCTCAAAACCACGTGCACATGGCTTTATATGAGTCTCTCCCACAACGGTGAATACAAACACATCGTGGTCACCCCAAAACCACGTGAATGGCTTTACATGGGTCTCTCCAACGACTGTTTATACAAGATCCCGATGTACACGACGACTTGGCGACAGACGCCGACGTCCTCCACCGCACGCTTCGGAACACCGTGCACCTCGCAGGATACGGCGTTAAACGCCATCATCCTTCTGCACGCACGCCTCGCAAGCCAGGCCTCAGCACGCCACAGCTAGCATCAACGTGCCTGATTTTTCCTCTGCGAACAGAACAATAGAACGCAAGCACTTTTCTTTTGGATTTAGGGTCCACAGCACCTTATAGGCGCAGCCCCAACCGAAAATATCAGTGACACACTAAACAAGGCAAAGATGTCTACGTATATCGTATATCGCATTTATAGCCCGTTAGTCAGAATTTACCAACAGTAAAGTACAACAGCACTGTCAGACCCAGAAATTGAATAAACCTTGGAAACTAACTGCCTGATCTGGGTGTCGAACCCAAGGCTCAGCGACAGCAAAATCATAGACTACCAGACCTGGGAGTCGAATCCTAGACTTAGCTACCACAATACCACTTCTGGGAATCGAACCCAAGACTTAGCGATCACAATACCATAGACTGCCAGATAAGGGAATCGAACCCAAGGCTTAGCGACCACAGTACCATAGGGGTATGTCAAATAAAGATCCAGTCCTCCACAACGGTAGGTATGCTATAAACGCATCAAGTATCACTTCGGTGGGCATGTGTTGTTCTGCTCACCTCATCGATCATAAATTCCACGCTACTTGTAAATTATTAGCGTATTGCTCGCATATTCTACTCCTGACCAATAAATAGTTTCAAAAGAACATTGCGTTCACCAAATAAAGGTGTGCAACTTACGCCAGTGTGGCTGTCATTACCACACAGTCAACCCTGCAGCTTCTTTTCTTACTTCGGTGTCTGGCCATCATGGCCACGGCGTAGCGTCAAACACCAGTGTGCTGCGCGGCGACCGACGATGTAAGCGGTAGCCACCAACGCCACCGTGTGGGCGGCAACGCCACAGCGCGACCGTAGTGGGGCTGCACAGCGCCACCTTCGTGTGGCAGCCCGTCGCCACCATGGTGTGGTGGTCACGCCACCGTTAGGACGGCCATGCCACCGTTGGGGCGCGGCAGCGCTGCGTTTAGCGCCCAACGTCACTCGTGCAGCAGCAGCAACGCCACAATGCAGCCACTAATGCCACAAACGCTCTGGCGACTCGCACTTACACATTCTGTGAACATAACTGCAGAAAACTAATTAAAAATTTGACAGGTAGGTAGTCAAATCAACAAGTACATAGACACAATTAGCACTCGTCAATATATTAGGCCCTTACAACCCACAGCACTACAATCGCTCGGCCTTCCTTAACAAAACATCCAGATCGAACCAGATTTCCAATACGATTATTAGTCATCGACTGAGAAAATAAACACTATCCCAAAACAAGATTAACAACAAAACATCTTTTAACGAAATACAACTTTACTTCCAGATTTATTAGTAATCGCACTTTATTATTATAACTAGCAGTCAAAACTCAAATCAACCCACTGCTTAAAACAATACAAAGCAACAAAATATAGGACTATTATGCAATTAGTGATCCTTAATGGTTTTCAATAAAGTTTATTATTAAAATAAATCCATCTAGTTCATTTGTACTAATCTAGCCGTAGCAATAGACTTTGCCGGTCATTAGGTACTTCCACGAACGAACTCACTATAGACCTAAATAGATTAATGGCTCGATCGTTCAACCATCCATCGTGTGTGTCTACTGGACCAACAACAGTACTATTAGAACTATTACATTTTGATCGATTGATCTAGCGATCGATCGTAATAATCCTTATCCTATTCGTCTTCCATTACCAACATGAATCGTACAACCCGTGGGAATCATTAATATATTTTTTTTCATAACACGAACTACCCGCATAAATGTATTTTTTTTTTCGAGAATAACAAAACATGAAAATAATGGAAACGAATATAACAAAATGCATCAGAAAGCGAAGCGGATAGGCTAGAATCCGAATCCCACTTCTGATATTAGAAATCCTATATAAGATTATTTAAAAAAAAGAGAATCTGTCCAGAAACTATTGTCTCTGGACCACCTTAGTAAAATAAAAACTGAACATACCACTGAAGAATTATTACCACACTCCTGCAGCAGGAATACATTGTAATCACCATGAGACGCAGCAACTTCACTGAGACTTCCGCACTGTACGAGATCTGAGAAACGAATGACTGCGGTACCGCTAGAGCAGTGACTTATATACGCGTTCCCTGAGCACGTTCGGCTATCCTACCCACAATTTATTTAATATCAGTTTTGAAGTCTAACAATATAATAAATATTAGTAAGGGAACATAGAGAGTTGTTATCAAGGTTTTGTAATCGATCGGGTTAAGCAACGTTAGGTAAGGTCATTAAATAGATGGGTGACCGTTTAACGCCATTTGAACTAAACGGGTCCGTGCTTCGGAGAGCAAGTAAAAAGTGGGTCCCAGTTTTTAACCGACTATAAAAAAGGAGGTTATGTATTCGATGCGAATGTCTGTTATTAAAAGTTTATTGAAATTAAACTACTTTTACGGATTTTATCGCGGTTTATTTATTAATTTTACTATCCCGACGTTTCGAATGCTTTGCAGCACCCATGGTTACGGGAGGACTGAGATGTTTAACGTCCTTATGTCACAATTATGCCGGTGTACCCTCAGGTCTTCTTAGTTATTATTGTTGGTTATAAGTAGTTTAATTTCAATGTGTAATATTCGCGTAAGTAAAAGACAACATTATTAAAAGTTTAGTTAACGTAAAAATAGCGCAGGCGTAGCTGCGTGGGTCAGCTAGTGGTAAATAAATACCTACGAACAGGGTAGGCATACATATCTTATGGTAGGATTTTTTAAAGTTATATCTTCTTACTCTACTGTATCTATGCCGGACAGCGCCACTGCACCTTATTATTGAACACCTAAGTCCTTCCGAAACACATAAACAATGGGTTCCAATTTCCCATCGTCTAAGACCTTGCAATCTTCGTACTAAACTATTGACGAAGTTGTGCAGAGAGCATAAATTGTGTCTCTCGCCAATAGTTCGGGAACTAATGTCCGCTTTTGTGAGCCGACTTGCTGGGGCGCAGTTGTCTTCGTGTTTACTGGATAAATTGAGAATAAGTTGGTACTTGCTGTTCTCAAATGTAATGGGGCCCCAGATTCATTGGCGGGGAAAATACTAAATAACTTCCAGTTGACGTCTCCAAAAAGGGAACTCTGTTTGGTAAACAGAACATATTCCGAATTTTTCCATAAAAAGTATATTATTTTCTAGTGCTCTACTTTTACATTATTCTTCGCCAGGATTAAAAATAATAACCGGCTGGCTGCTGTTCGAGTCAACTCGTGGGCGGGTGCTGCTTGGGGGGTCCCGACTACTATCCCTTTGGCCGGTCCGACTACTATCCCTTTGGCCGCCTAGTTTGTTGAATTTTAGTCGTATTTTTTTTTTTTGATCTTTTGAACGGCAAGACACACTATTGCTCTGATCTAATTGTCAAGCCCGCTGAGTTTCTTGCCGGATCTTCTCAGTTGAGGCCGCGTTGTGATCCGGTGGTAGCTTTTTTTTTTTTAAAAAAACATGACCTTTCAATAGCGTTAAGCCTACTTGAAATAAACTTTTTTTTGACTAACCTTCGCTTCAATATGTATGTCAATTTAAACAACTTAGAAAATATTGGCTCTTAGAACATCGGAAACCTTACTGCACGAATAAAAAGCTTTCAGAACGTCGTGTTTTGACTGTGGTCCTTTTGTAATATACCTCCAACTCTTATCTATTTCTTTCTTCTCGTCCCATATCACACAGCTCTAATTTTTAAGGTCGGTATTAGCGCTGTGCTTTAACTACCGTAATGACTTATTGACTTTAATCAATGCTCGTAACGCCTCGTAGCTCGTCTTATATCCTTTTAATATACGATATTTATGTAAATACCAATGTTTTTAGAAATAAACTTCTGTATTTGTACTGAACAAATACAGATTGATATCATTCAAGAAATCTGTTTGCGATGGTATCTTTAAACAGTGCGAGTCCTTCCTGTCATGGTATATGAGGCTAAAGCCTGGACGCCTCCCAAACATCCAATCACTAGACTGTAAGTCACCCAGAGAGCCATAGAACGAGCTATGTTATGGATCTCTGTTTGTGATAGAGTTACTAACATGGAAATCTGAAGAAAGACTAAATTTACTGACATACCTAGTTAAAATTGTGGCTCAGGGAAATGGAAGTTGGCGAGCCACATGAAAATCGCCCACGGGGCGAAGAAGCGTCGGCCAGCCGCTAGATAGATGGTCAGATGATAGCCGGACGAAGCTGGATTAGAAAGGCTAAAGTCCAAGAAGAATGGCGTGCATTGGAGGAGGCTTTGACTCATTGCATTGAGTGGCAACAGGCTGAAAAAGAGTGTGCTACAGTACATAATTGTTTACCGCTCAACGACGCACACTGGGTCGGTATGTATGACGGTCGTACCCAAAACCCAATTATTAAATGATGGTATTTATATACTAACTAACTATTCCTGCATCTGTGAGCAACATTTAGATTAATGATATTTTACGGCTTAATATTTAAAAAAACCGCAACAGGCTTTACATCATCTAGTTTCCAAAAGACCATCATATCTCCTACTATTATTTGATGTTTAGTTAAATGAAAGTAGTTGTTAAATAGGCTATAATCGACATAATAATGTTTTAATGTAAACACCACAAATAAAATGTGAAAAAATATTGATTGCGTTGCGTTGAATCACAGGAATACAATAAACTGGCAAGAGAGTGCACTTTAAGCGTGTAAATGATTAACTTCTCATTAATCTAAATGTTGCTCACAGATGCAGGAATAGTTACTCTACATCTATACTTATTGGCGGGTTTAAAATATGGCTAGAAGCCAAGAAATAGCGGTTTTAATATTTTTAAGTGTGGACTGTATTAGGTGTATTAAATTAGTAGGTATTGAACGCTACTCGACGCTGTAAAACGCAGGTAATCAGACCAGGAAAAAGGTAGGGAACAGCGAGCACCACTCACCTGATGATTAGCTGGTACCAGGCACAATGTGTCGACACAAAAGTTCACAAAACTTCACAATTATAGGCAATAGAAGCACTCTCGCGGCGGCGGCGGTGTGCTGTAGGTCTCGTGGTTAAACGGTAACTAAGCGGATATAGGCCACTCAAGGAAGAACGGGATTGGTGGATTTGGAAATACGTCATTTACGTCACAAGAGAGCGTTCAGAAATGCATGATTAATTTAAATACCAAACAACCTCCCGGCTTTGAGGTAACCTCAAAAACAAAATAAAAATAAACCCAAAAAGGGGGAAAACATATATAAGAACATCACCATTAAATTAGGTGTATGCGTGCGGTAATATAGTCTAATAATGCGGAATATAAACTAAGTCATAAGGACAAAAACTAGAGCGAAGGATAGTGCTTATATCAATAATAATTGTAACTTAAACTAGCGATAACATAAAGAAAACTACTGCGTTGGTAGCGGACAAAGTCGCACTACCGGACGCTGCAGGATGCCACTTTTGGTTTTCACTTCAGCAACTCGAATTACACCGTCTTTGCCGGGAAACAATTTAGTGATAACCCCAAGCGGCCAACGTAATGTCGGACAGTTCTCTACAATGATGAGAACTACTGTACCTACAGTTACAGGATTTGCAGGTGTGTTCCACTTTTCTCGCGACTGCAGATTATGTAAATATTCAGTGCGGAATCTCTTCCAAAACGATTGGACTAATGAATCCATTAATGAAAAGCGCGTTTGAAGACCTCTACGCGATAAAAATCTTTTAAAAGCGTCTAAAAAGGTAGCTGAGGTTAAATCAGAAGCAAGCTCAAGATGAACTGCCTTGGTTACTAGGCATACAAAAATGCATAAGTATGCCTTTTGACTACGGACACCTCGTCTTCTAGTATGAGTTATATACAACGGTCCAGCGTAGTCTACGCCCGTATGCGTAAAAGCTTTACAAGGTTCTACACGGCACGACGGCAAAGCGGACATCATAGGAAAAGTAGCTTTTGGTTTTAACCTAAAACATGCGTTACATTTATGTATGCGGGAACGAACAATGCGGCGGGCGGATAAAATCCAAAAACGTTGTCTCAGTATTGAGAGTAGTAGTTGCGGACCGGCGTGAAAATTTTTCTTATGATAAAAGTCAATTATCAAATTAATTATGTGACCATTTTTCGGCAACAATATTGGATGTTTATGTAATTTTTCTAATGATGCGTTATCTAACCGACCTCCGACATATAGAATGCCATCATTCATGTATGGCGTTAATTTGCGAAGAGCTGACGAACAACCTTTTCCCTTTTCTATAAGTTTAATATCATCAGCGAATGAAGCGTGTTGAACGGCCTTAATTATAACAAGTTCAGCAGCGTCTAAATCTTGCGCGGTTATTACATTATTGCGGGGCAATTTTCTTAGAAATCTTAACACATACACTACAGTGCGAAGTAACTTATTCCACGAGGATACTCTATAACTTAATGTCAGAAGTAGATGCTCAGTTTGCGCGGCGGCGGCGTCGCAAGCGACGTGAGATAATGTTTTTTCTTCAGGTAAACATGAGCTTTGCGGTGAAAATTGCTGAATTGGCCATTCACTAATAGGAAAAGACATCCAAGATGGGCCTTGGAACCAGAGATTATTCTCTATTAAGCGTGAGGGAAGCAGCCCGCGAGATACACAATCCGCGGGGTTTTCTACTCCTGCGACGTGATAAAAATGATCACTTGGCAATAAAGATTGACATTGCGAAATTCTATTGGCGACGAAAGTATTAAATCTGTGTGGGGAAGAGTGAACCCAGCACAGAGCGACTTCAGAGTCAGAAAATGCGTAAATATTATTTATTGGGTGTCTTATTGACAATGTATTGACCACTGAACGCACTAACTTAGCGAGCAGTGTTAAGGCGCAAAGTTCAAGTCTCGCTAAAGTCACGGTCTTTACAGGAGATACGCGGGATTTTGAACAAACTAACGTGACTATAGGGGGAGAACCTTCATTAGCTACGTGAAGGTATATAACGCAGCCAAAACCTTTTTCGCTAGCATCAGCGAAAGCGATTAGCGAAACGACAGAAGAGTCCTTAATACCCATATGACGCGGGAATTGAAGACCCGAGATTAGCGGTAACTCTGAAATATATTGTTGCCACAACTTGACAACAGAAGAAGGCGGAGACTCGTCCCAATCAATTTTGAGGAGCCATAGTTCTTTTATTAATAATTTAGCGAATAGCGTTATGGGACCGACAAGACCCAATACATCATAAAGTTGTGCGGTAGCGGATAGCATAGAACGCTTTGTACAAATAGCGGGCGGTTGAGATACAGTAAAAGTAAAATTATCAGTAGCGGGATGCCAGCGAAGGCCTAAAATCTTATGAGTGTCATTATCGTTAAAAGAAATATATTCTTGTTGACGATGACTTGCGGGTATGTGTTCCAACAACTCGTGGGAATTACTTGTCCATTTAACTAGATCAAAACCACCGGCTTTGAAAAGTTGGATTAATTGTGTTGCTGTCGCTACAGCTTCATCTAGCGTTGAAGCTGTGGAAGCAAGGTCATCCATATATATATCGAGCTGTCTTTCAATAAGACTAGCTGCGAGAGGATAGTTAGCTCCTTCATCTTTTGCTAACTCACGCATGACGCGAAGAGAGAGAAAAGGTGAGGAACGAAGACCAAAAGTGACACGAGTAAATTCATACGTTTGCAAGGGTTCGTCATCAGAAAAGCGAAATAAAATTCGTTGGAACTTGCGGTGCGAATCTTGTACATGTATGCAAAAATACATTTTACGAACATCAGCGAAAAAAGCAATAGAATATATTCGTACATTGAGTAAAATATTGAAAATATCAGTTTGTAAGTTTTCACCGGTATGCAAAATATCATTAAGTGATAAACCGTTATCCGACTTACAACTGCCGTCTATTACTACACGGAGCGGTGTGGATGATTTATCCTCCCGAATAACCGGGTGGTGAGGTAAGTAAAAACAAGGCACATCAAACCTTATCATTTCTTGCGGAACAAGTGTTAAGAACCCTTTATCTAAATATTCCCTAATGACGTCATTGTAACGCGCGCGAAGTTCAGGATTTCTACTAAATCTTCTTTCAAGAAGAGAAAATCTTTTTTCAGCGATTTGAAGCGAATTACCTAATTTTTCTGGTGGATCCTTAAATGGCAAAGCGACAACGTAACTGCCATCAGGATTGCGAGCGGTATTAGAGGTGAAAATATTTTCACACTCATTATCTTGCGGACTTATATACTTGGTAGAAGGCAATTCTTCCATTATCCAAAATTTTTGAAGCATGTCATTAAGCGGTTCTTGATTAATTAAATGAAAAGAATGCGATTTATGAGTAGGGGACTCAACATAAGCGTCGCCCATTATTACATAACCTAGCGTTGTTTCTAGTGCCATAGGCGCGTGCGGCGTAATTATTTTATTTGACAGTAATATTTTACAATAGGTATTTACCCCCAAAAGTAAGGAAATTTCCCCAGGTACAAAGAACTGGTCATCAGATAAACGTATCGAAGATATATAATTAATCTTATTTAAATCAATCTTAACGTCCGGTAATTTCCCGGTACTGTGAGGCACTACTAACGGTTCGACTTCATATACGAATTCATTATCGAAGCGAGATGTGAATTTAACGTGAGTAACGCCTAATATTTTTTGCGATGAACCACCAATGCCATGAACTTCGGTAAAGCGGTTTTTTCCCGATATGGGTAAAGATAAACGTTTGCAACAATCAAGCGAAATATAGTCACTTTGTGACCCTGGATCTATTAAACATCTTACATAATATTCACGTCCATAATTATTTATTACTTTTATTTTTGCGGTCGCTAATAAAGCAGCGGTTTGAGTGTGATTAATATCATTGTTAAGGTTTGTAATACTGAACGACGAGACCGTAGTAGATTTCAAATTCTGAGTGCATACACTATCACCCGAGTTGGACTGCGGATTAATCTCGACCTTATTCGTGGAAGGATTAGAGGTTAAATTACAGTGAGCATTACGAATACCCGAGACGGCCGGCTGGGAAACCGGTTTTTGATCTAACTTTGAGCTAGCTTGCGCTTCATATTTAATTGTAAAATGTAATAAGGAATGATGGCGTTGATTGCAATGTAAACATGTACGTTGCGAATTACAAAAACTGGACTTATGTTTATTACTTAAACAATTCGTACAAAAACCATTTTGTTTTATGTAGTTATACCTTTCCTTAGGCGTTAATTTAGAAAAGCGCGGACAATTAAACAAGTGTGTGTGTGTCTTATCTTGACACATAACGCACGGTTGATTGTTGTCAGTATTAATAAAAGTTCTAGTAGGACCACTGTTAGGTCTAGGTATATTATGTTTTTTATTATTATTAGAAAGTTTGTTTGCGGTAGGTTCAAATTGTTTTTGTATATTATTAAGTGTCTTACTTTGCTCTTGGACGAAACTGATAAGACTCTGATATGTAGGTATATCAGTTTGACGTTGCGACAATTCAAAGGCTTTAACAGTATCTGCATCTAATCTCTGCAATGCTAATTGCAAGCACATAAAGTCTGTTAAGTCATTTAATTTTAACTGTTTTAGCGCTTTAATTGAGGAATCAAAATTATTAATAAATGATTCTAGATTTGCGGCGGAACTAGAAGTAAGCGGTTTAAATCTTAACACATGATTAAAATAAGAGACAGCGAGTGAACGAGTATCGTTATATTTTTGTATAAGATTATTCCAAATTATGGGATAGTTTTCTGGCGTAGCGGACAGCCCAGCGCAAATTGCTTTGGCTTTATCAGTAAGTTTACCAACTAAATAATATACGCGTTCAGTATCCGTTAAATTCGGATTATCATGAATAATACTTTTAAATTGTTGATGAAACATAGGCCAATGACGAATATCGCCATCAAACGATTGTAATTCAATAGGCGGCAACTTACTGTGGTAAGAAGAAGACTTGGATTCAGTCTTTATCGGAATATTAGAGTCTTTCTGTAACTTAGAAAGAACCCCCTTTATATGACAGTATAACTCTTCAAATGCGATCCAGGTTTGATAATCAACGGAACTGGTGGGGTTGGCTTGTAAGTAGACATTATTATAATCATCAACAACCTTTTCGAAATCAGTACGTAACGTATCTACATTACTAGCGTTTAACAAGAATGTATCACGCTGTTGTTCATCAGCGATAGCCGATCGCGACAATTCGTAAATTTTTTGCAAACGCGAGAACATTGCTTCTCGTTTTGCTCGAAGAATGACAACCTTTGGGTCCTCCCGGCATGGCGACCGTTCTTCACCCCTAGATTTACTCATTATTCAGCGGATTAATTTAATAAAAGCAGGCGATTATAAATAAAGTATGCGTTTGTTGGTTTTAATAGCTTAAAAACCAATTGCTATTAAATTAAAGCGGTACCTAAGTATTTATAAACGATTAAGTACAACTAAGCGAATGAGTTACCCTAACTACCGAGATATGCACCTATGAAATTATTTAATTAGCTTTAATAGCCTATAACTAATTAAATAATTAGCGAGCGTAAAATATAATATTATTAATATTTTAATAACTTAGCGTATTGTGAAGTGAAATGAGCGCGTTAAGTAGGTAGGTGGCACGTATTAGCTGCGACGCGAGCCAAGCGGGGCACAGAATACTACCTGCATACAGCGTATGATTGTAAAGAAAATAATTTTAAGTACGTAATTACGATTATCAATCTATAAGCACTGTCCTTCAACACAAATAAATGCCTGCGAATTAGATTGCAGAAATCTAGAAGCGATTGAATATACTTATGACTTATGTATATTATCAAAGCGGGCGGGAATAATTTATAATTAAATAGGCTTTTAATTGTTATTTCACAGACAGATAGATAATTATAGCGATTAGATAATCGAATAATGAAACCATTGGATGGGACCAAAAAAGGTATCAAATCCGGCTCGAAGGACCAAAAAAGATGGCGGGTTTAAAATATGGCTAGAAGCCAAGAAATAGCGGTTTTAATATTTTTAAGTGTGGACTGTATTAGGTGTATTAAATTAGTAGGTATTGAACGCTACTCGACGCTGTAAAACGCAGGTAATCAGACCAGGAAAAAGGTAGGGAACAGCGAGCACCACTCACCTGATGATTAGCTGGTACCAGGCACAATGTGTCGACACAAAAGTTCACAAAACTTCACAATTATAGGCAATAGAAGCACTCTCGCGGCGGCGGCGGTGTGCTGTAGGTCTCGTGGTTAAACGGTAACTAAGCGGATATAGGCCACTCAAGGAAGAACGGGATTGGTTGATTTGGAAATACGTCATTTACGTCACAAGAGAGCGTTCAGAAATGCATGATTAATTTAAATACCAAACACTTATAATAAAACTGTAACAGGTCCAATTCTGTACAATGAAGATATTTTGAAAATTTTATTTGGAGGGCATTCTATAACCGATACTGAGGCCGAAAATGTATTTTTTTTTAATTTTTGTCTGTCTGTCTGTCTGTCTGTATCACGGCTGCGCATCACGCCGAAACTACTGAATGGGTTCAAATGAAACTTGGCATGATTTGAGATCTTACTACGAGGTAGGACATAGGATACTTTTGATCCCGTAATCTAGCACGGTTCTTTTGGGAAAGGGGATTAAAGACAAAATGTTTACTTGGTTATACGCTTGGTCCGATTTTATCAATTTTTCTTCATAATTATAATAAATATTAGTAAGGGAACACTCATAGAGAGTTGTTATCAAGGTTTTGTAATCGATCGGGTTAAGCAACGTTAGGTAAGGTCATTAAATAGATGGGTGACCGTTTAACGCCATTTGAACTAAACGGGTCCGTGCTTCGGAGAGCAAGTACAAAGTGGGTCCCAGTTTTTAACCGACTATAAAAAAGGAGGTTATGTATTCGATGCGAATGTCTGTTATTAAAAGTTTAGTTACCGTAAAAATAGCGCATGCGGAGCTGCGTGGGTCAGCTAGTACAAAATAAAAATCATACCTAAATACCTTCATTTAATAATTGGGTTTTGGGTACGACCGTCATACATACCGCCCCAGTGTGCGATGGATGATTCCGATTTAAACCATGTTAACACGCGAAGCGTCGTCTGCTGCATAGCTTAGTATATTATAACAACTTTTATGTAGTCATCCAAACGAAATTCTACAATAATGGCCAGCTTTACCGCGCTTCCTTTACCATTATCGGTTTCAACCCAGTTATGCTTTATGGCATACAGCTTGGGTAAAATGCGATCCCTACGCCATACTCTAGACTTAAAGTAGTAATTTTACATTCAGATCGACTAATGAAACGGCTTTCAATTCGTGCTCCTCGATCTGAATTGATAGAAAGGAACATTGTCTTCCACTCATTGTTCCAGCCCTCAATACTCGAGTATTCGAGTGTTAATATTTACTTAGGAAACTACTACCATTTTAATTAAGTTTTTTTAAAGAGATAGAAACTGCTGAAACAAAAATTAAACGTCAATGGTGCGGAAGATAAGATTCATTGCATCAATTGAAGATGGATGAACAGAGCTAGTTGGGTTGATTTCAATTGCAATTGAATGCTGATTTAGTATATTTATTCTTAAGAGGCCGGTCCGTAAGGAACGCGAAAATAGGCACTTACTGTTTAAAAAAAATAAAGGGACTAAGTAACTTCATTTAATGTCACCAAAAAAATTTAATCCTTTGCTTAATAGATGAGTCTAGCTCTAGATAGTGAATTTCACTGCCTGATATTTCTAAAAAAAATCTTAATTATCGAGAAAAAAAATCGTCAACAGTGATAAAAATATTGAAATCGACCTGTTTAAGTAGGTATCAACGCTATTTACCTAAGTAGATCTTCAAAAAAAATGTGCGTGCGTGGAGTCCCTCCGCGCGGAAGAAGTGAAACTTCATTCTCGCTCAGTCGATCGGTCGGTCGGTCGGTCGGCCCCTCACTCACTCACACACACACACACAGTAACCAACTCAACTCAACTCAACTCTCAAACCAACTCTCAAACCAACTCTCAAACCAACTCTCAAACCAACTCTCAAACCAACTCTCAAACCGACTCTCAAACCGACACTCAAACCGACACTCAAACCGACACTCAAACCAACACTCAAACCAACTCTCAAATCAACTCTCAAACCAACTCAAACCATCTCTCAAACCAACTCTCAAACCAACTCTCAAACCAACTCTCATCATCATCATCATCATCAGCCGGAAGACGTCCACTGCTGAACATAGGCCTCCCCCTTAGAACGCCACAATGAACGACAATTGGCTATTTGCATCCACCGGTTACCTGCGACGCGCACAATGTCGTCTGTCCACCTAGTGGGAGGCCTGCCAACGCTGCGTCTTCCGGTTCGTGGTCGCCACTCGAGAACCTTTCTACCCCAACGGTTATCGGTTCTTCGAGCGATGTGGCCTGCCCATTGCCACTTCAACTTGTAGATTCTGAGAGCTATGTCGGTGACCTTAGTTCTTCGGCGAATCTCCACATTTCGGATTCTGTCACCCAAAGAAAACCAACCAACCAACCAACCAACTCTCAAACCAACTCTCAAACCAACTCTCAAACCAACTCTCAAACCAACTCTCAAACCAACTCTCAAACCAACTCTCAAACCAACTCTCAAACCAACTTTCAAACCAACTCTCAAAGCAACTCTCAAAGCAACTCTCAAACCAACTCTCAAACCAACACTCAAACCAACACTCAAACCAACACTCAAACCAACACTCAAACCAACACTCAAACCAACACTCAAAACAACACTCAAACTAACTCAAATTAACTCAAGCCAACTCACGCCTATCGCCTATCGTTTAACACCTATCACTTAACGCGTTAAGGTGACTCATTTAACGCTTGACGCGTTATGTGATAACATTTTTGGAAGTCGCATAAGAAGTTTCACTTCAAAAAACATACTTGATTTATTTTTCTTACTCAATCTAGTGAGAAGTCAAACAAGACGTTTGCCTATTAGTAAGCGACATGGTAAGCGACACGGCTTCCTATAGGTTTGCTGAGTGCACAGTTCCAGTGAAAATTACACTGTTCAAGGCATACTGCCAAACATTTTATACCAGCAGCCTCTGGGCCAATCATACCCAGACTTCTGACAATGCCTTGCGTATTCAATATAACAATACCTTCAGGATGCTGTTGAGGCTTCCACCTTACTGTAGTGCGTCAGGAATGTTTGCGGATGCGCATACTGACGACTACTTCGCAATTATGCGTAAAAAAGTCGCATCAATAATACGCAGGGTGGGGGAGAGCACCAACGGTATCCTCAGGGTGTTTGCGGAGAGGCTGGATGGGGCTACAATGGGCAGGTTTATTAAGCTGCACGTCTTACGTGGAGCTTAATAAACTTTCCAACATAGTGTGTGTGTGTGTGTGTGAGTTTGTGTGCGTTATTTATGTGCTTACATGTATCTACTAACATAGTCATATAAGAAACTAGCTGACCCACGCAGCTCCGCCCGCGCTGTGTTTACTTTTACTAAACTTTCAATAATATACATTCGCATAGAATACAAAACCTCCTTTTTTAAAGTCGGTTAAAAACTTGGACCCACTTTGTACTTGCCCTCCAAAGCACGGAAACGTTTAGTTCAAATGGCGTTAAACGGTCACCCATCTATTTAATGACCTTAGCTAACGTTGCTTAACCTGATCGATTTCCAAAAATTGTTAGACAGTTGTGTCTATGAGTGTTCCCTTACACATATTTATTATAATTATAAAGAAAAAATGATAAAATCGGACCAAGCGTATAACCAAGTACCCATTTTGACTTTAATCCCCTCTCCCAAGAGAACCGTGCTAGATTACGGGATAAAAAGTATCCTATGTCCTACCTCGTAGTAAGATCACAAATCATGCCAAGTTTAGTTTCAATCCATCCAGTAGTTTCGGCGTGATGCTCAGCCGAGATACAGACAGACAGACAGACAGACAGACAGACAGACAGACAGACAGACAGACAAAAATTAAAAAAAATACATTTTCGGCCTCAGTATCGGTTATAGAATGCCCTCCAAATATAATTTTCAAAATATCTTCAATGTACAGAATTGGACCTGTTACAGTTTTATTATAAGTATAGATTGTACTACTAACAAAATATGGGCCTAGCGCCTGAAAATAAAACATTTTTTTTTTTTTATAGCTGCATTGCACTGCCGGTCTTCACCCAAGTCAATAGTTATTAAGTCTCTTTTGTCCGGCAATTTCACCAGCTACAGTGTCTGCTTTACACTGGAACACAGCGATGTTTACACACTGCTGTTTGGCGGTAAAAATCTGACACTGCGGTGGTACCTGGACCATGCACCTACGACCTATTAAAATTAAAATTGATTTAGGCAATTATTAGATGACGTCAATTTAAAATTCATAGAATAGAATAAAACGTAGAATAAAGAAACTTTGTATTCTTTATACCAATTTAGGGTCATATACAAATGTCGTACTACGATTACTTAGTCAGGCGTTCAGCGTTGGAACAAAATGTTGGAAGTTGGAGTTAGTGGCTCCTTAACTAAGCTTAGAGTGTCTTGTAAAGTGCTTTAACTCATTCAAACAAACTACTTAGTTGTTATCATTGGTAACAAACAATCTAAGCCGAAATATCAATATTAGCATTTTCTGAATATATTAATAAACTAGCTGACCCACGCAGCTCCGCCCGCGCTGTGTTTACGTTAACTAAACTTTCAATAATATTTATTCGCATAGAATACAAAACCTCCTTTTTTAAAGTCGGTTAAAAACTTGTACCCACTTTGTACTTGCCCTCCGAAGCACGGAGACGATTAGTTCAAATGGCGTTATACGGTCACCCATCTATTTAATGACCTTACCTAACGTTGCTTAACCTGATCGATTTCCAAACATTGTTAACAACTGTCTGAGTGTTCCCTTACAAATATTTATTATAATTATAATGAAAAATTGTTAAAATCGGAGCAAGCGTATAACCAAGTACACATTTTGACTTTACTCCCCTCTCCCAAGGGAACCGTGCCGGATGTCGGGATAAAAAGTATCCTATGTCCTACCTCGGAGTATTAACTCAAATCATGCCAAGTTTCGTTTCAATCCATCCAGTAGTTTCGGCGTGATGCTCAGCCGAGATACAGACAGGCAGACAGACAGACAGACAGACAAAAATTTTAAAAAATATATTTTTGGCTTCAGTATCGGTTATAGAATGCCCTCCAAACATAATTTTCAAAATATCTTCAATGTACAGAATTGGACCTGTTACAGTTTTATTATAAGTAAGTATAGATAATTAATATGTAAGTACTATGTGTTTCAACTAAGTATGTGGCCGCCATCTTGCCATTTCAAATATAAAATTACTAAAAATGATGTTTTAACATAAATAGATAGCAAAATAAGACATTACAATAAATAATCAAAGCCGTGCCGAATTTTTCATTATGTGTTTACTCTGCTGCCGGTACATAAATCGTAAAAAACGAGTGAAGTTCCGCAGTCGCGATCATCATAGCGGCCACATTCTTAGTTGAAACGCATAGTAGTTTAATTTAAATTCTTTAACGGTGAATGCAAGTATGCATGATGATGGCGATGATACTTTGGATCACGATGTCATCAAGTATCAAGGTTCGGAGGAATTGGGGTGATCAATTCTTCGCACAACTTATCTCACAGTTTTATTATAATGCTATAAAAATCACCATAAATGAAGTAAAACATTAAGATAGCACCAACCATATCCGAAGCAATTTAATAACGCCGCTTAATCACGCCAAACCCCCCACAGCCGTCGGAGCGAAAACAAAACTTTCCTTTTACCTCATAGGCGCAAAGGATCACAGCAGCGTTAAAGTAACAAAAAGTCGTTGCAATCTGCAAACGGACGACAGTTCATACTGCATACAACAATGGGCGAGCAAGAGTTTCACAATTTGCGGTCGGGGTGTAAGAAAATCGATGAACGCCCCCAACTATTGGCCGTCGACAGAATTTATTGGTGGCCGAAGTTGGACAATAGAGTTAGTTATTTGGTGTAGATCTTGATTCTAGTATTTCAAAGCTTTGGATTGTATACCTATATTGTTTTCTGAGGTATACAACTAATTCTTGAGCGTATACTCTTGAAGAATTTGTTTAAACTCGGTAATATTACTAATAGTAATAATAATAACCATAAGTAACCATAGTCCCAATAGTCATTTCTACAACCGGGGTCATACCAAAACAGTTACACCAGTCTCTCAAAACCTACCTCCAAACATTTACCTATTACTTTAAAAAGCCGTCATTCTGAACACATGCTGTTTGGTTCGCAAATGTTTGCAAACTGAACAGGAGAGGCCTAACCCAATTCCTCAATCAACTACACACGTCCCACTCCCTGATGAACACTTGGCTAAGGCCCGTGAAATCAGGTATACCGGTTCATTTGCAACCGAGAAAAACTAAAGTTTAAACTAAAATAATAATAATATTAATATTAATATCAGGGCAGGGCAGCTTGTGGCGAGCTGTTGGTGCGTAACGACACCACGGACCCGAGTGCTCCTGAGAGTCGGTCAGGGCCCCCACCTCGGCGTGTCTTCGTCGGTCGAGTGGAAACCGAAGAGGGCCCGCAGGACTCTCAGCTCTGGCTTGCCTTTATTGGCCGTCCAGAGAGGAGCTGTTAGAGCTATATGCTCCAGGGGTGGAAGTGTTAAAGAGCATAACGCCGCGAGTAACTTCGGAGAAAGCGCAGCACACCTCTCGACACCCCTGAGTCACTCACACCGGTGTTGCTCTCTGTCGTCATCGGACGATCATTTGGGGAGCCCATCTAGTGGGTGGCAAGCCACCACTTGTCACAAAATAATTATGAACGTAATTATGGCAAGTGACCCCGGCCTTTGCAATAACCCAGTCGCCAGTCCACCGAATGCTCAACCCCATAAACCTAGAATTCTTTTCACATGCTTGCAATAGTGCCTACCACCTACCGAGGTCAACTGCTGTAATTTCATCATTGTGGCAGTTGACCCCGGGAGGTGTTTTACACACCATTTTCTTCTTCTAAAACAGGCCTCTACGTGTTGGATCCGTCCCCATGCAAGCCTCTAAAAGACCGGGCTAAAGCCCGAGAGTAAATAAAACATAAAAAAATATTAATATTACTAATAATAATATTAATAACTAGTACTTCTTTGTGCATTCATTTTCTTTATTTTATATTAATGTGCAATAAAGAATAAGAATAATATAACTTAATCTGTCTATTCAAAATCAAATCATTTAATTCAAATATGCTTACTTAACGCTTTTGAACGGTCAATTTTTTTGAAAGCTACCACCGGATCACAATGCGGCTTCAACTGAGAAGGTCCGGCAAGAAACTCAGCGGGCTTCTTTTTTTTAAACATCTTTTCATTTTAATTTTTTTTTGTAAAGAACAGTATAGTATTTTTATGTAGATTATCGTGGGTTTGCTAAAGCCTGTGAAAAGTTGGAGGCGAATAAGGCAAAATGCATATATAAAAACTCATAAAATCCGTAAAATATATGCACCTATGATTTCCGTTTGAGCCAACGCCTAAAACATTATCGGCTCACGCTTGGCTGCTTTTAAATCCAATACACTACACAATCTTTTTTTTATAGTTGACTGAATATTAGTGAAATTCGGTTCGGAGACCGCTATTTGCATTTTATCTTTTAAAAGAAATACATGTTTAAATAAATGTATTTCTTCTTTTATAAATGTAACTATAAAAGAAAGAAATACATTTATTAAAACAGATAATGATCATTCATTATCTTATTATTTAATGGATCCGTGGAACTTAGGTGCCAATACGCCTAATACAATGATGTGAAAAATTGCTGGGGTAAGAAATCCAAAAAAAAATGTGCGTGGAGTCCCTCCGCGCGGAAGAAGTGAAACTTCACTTTCGCTCTGTCTCTTTTTCTATTCCACTCCGATGACACCAAACGACACCAAACGACACCGAACGACACCGAACCACACCGAACGGAATGACTGCGTCACGTGAGCGCTTTCATAACGTTAACAAGTTTAACGCTTAACGTTTAACGCGTTTTTGTAAGTCGCATAAGAGTTTCACTTCAAAAAACTGCTGCCCGTCTTCTTGTTTACCCTTAGTCGCTTCTTACCCGGACACCCCACTGGTGTACTGGAGGTCACCCTAGTAGCATTTTTTTGTTGGCATTTGGTCAGGCCAATAGCCTTGGTTAGTTAGTTGACCTACGCACATGTTTAGTTTGCAACTTGGCCAACTTGCGTGTTGTGCCAACAAACAATGACCAACGTTGTATGTTTACAAAATCCCAACGACAATAGTAATTGCGATGCATGTTGACAATCCAACTAACCACCTGCCAACACAATTCCAACCATTGGAGAATCGTTGGCCAACGGAAAGTAGCAAGAGGGTAAAACAAAAATATTACTCGCGTCGCGTAAAAATATCTTGAATGCGGCGAGCAAAGTTTTGATTTATGGTAATACTTGCGCAGAACAAGTAGTGCTTAACTTATTTGTGATTAATATTAATTCGCATGTTTACTCTTAAGAGTAAGGAGCCTTTTACTGTGTAGTTTTATGTACTGTATATGATTCACTTCGGATAAAGAATATATTGTTGGTTCTTAATTACAAAATAGGCAGAAAATTGTAATAGTTTATACCTAAGTCCATTAGTATATTACTTTCAGCCCATGACATGTTATAAGTGGAGTTTCATCATCATCATCATCAGCCGGAAGACGTCCACTGCTGCACATAGGCCTCCCCCTACGAACTCCACAATGAACGACGTTTGACTATTTGCATCCACCGGTTACCTGTGACGTGTAATGTCGTCCGTTCACCTAGTGAGAGGCCTACCTACGCTGCGTCTTCCTGTCCGTGGTCGCCACTCTAGAACCTTTCTTCCTCATCGGTTATCGGTTCTTCGAGCGATGTGGCCTGCCCATTTCAACTTCAACTTGCAGATTTTAAGAGCTATGTCGGTTACCTTGGTTCTTCGGCGAATCTCCTCAATATGGATTCGGTCACGCAAAGAAATTCCGTGGAGTTTAAATAAAAGTAATTTTAACTTATAACGCTTTGTAAGAATACCAAAAAATATACAGTACCTACCATTTTCTTACAGCTCAAGGTACACATGCAATAAGCTTCACCAATCGCTACTGGTGCCTGCCAATAATATACAACATACATCTATATACAGCTCCCACCTGTCTCATTTGTGTCGCCCAAAATGTAATACTGCAAGAAATATAGTTGCAATATTTGAGTCAATACGCGTAATCAGTGCCGGGTCTTGGCGCCGCGCCAGGCAGCGTCTATACAGCGCTACCTATGAAGATGCCATTTCACTGGCATTGCCACAAATCTTGGAGCCTCCTAGACTCAGTTAGCAGTCTTCCAAACGAGTTTCTTATAGAACTAGTTTATAACTGCGGTACCCACACTACGCGTAGGGAATCCGGGTAAGAATAGCACCTAACCTTTTCTTCAGTTTGGTGTCGTACGAGATGACTAAGGGAAAACAAAAAGACGGGCTGCAGCGTCTTTCTATTAGATTACCTACCACATACTAGTGCGATCTCCAGGGCACCTTTAAAGGAAGGCCTGGGTTCAGCTGTGGACGTCTTCTGGTTGACGATGATGGCTATATGGCCCACACTACGTCCTGTTCCTTTTCTGTTACTTTAGGTTAAGTTAGACCACGCGGTACCTTTGCGCCCCCCGGCGGCGGACTCAAAGGCAAGGCACTGAGGGGCCCCTGGTGCAGATCCCACCGGAGAGCCCTGGGGTCTCCCCTCTCATGTGCCGATGCGACAGCCGCGGGGGTTTTAGTGGGTAAAAATCCCACATACCTCGGTCGAGCCCCACAGCTCCCGGGGATCTTTGGAAGATTTCCCCCGCGTCAAAAAATAAAAAAAAGACCGCGCGGTACCGCGCGTCGCCGCGCTTTTGGAGCATTCACATGATGGTAAATGTACGGCCCGCGGTGATATAGACGATAAGCACGGTTTATTTAGATCTTGTACCGCGCGGTTAGTAGTTCCGCGCGGTACCGAGCGGCCATATAAACTTAGCCTTAGAACTTGTACCACGCGGTTACTACTTCCGCGCGGTACCGCGTGGTCATAATATAAACTTAGCCTTATCCTTGTTGCTTCACAAAATCCAAACAGTATTAATTGTTGCAGTTTTTCATTTATTAGGTCATTATCGTCAATTATCCTGCGAGCGCGTCTGTCTAACGAATCCAAAAAGAAGTCTTAGGATAGTAGATTCTTACAGGTACAAGGGCACGGCTTATTTCTAGAGAAATCTCCTCCAGCATGCATTATGTTTGAATCATTATTATTATTCCTTCAAACTTTCACAGAACGACGAAATGACATACAAATAACGTGCCGCATTCAACGGAAGGACGAAATAACAAACAAATAACGTGCCCCAAATTGATGACGGGTGCTGCCAAGATGGCATGCAAGCATACCGCCCTCCTGATACTAAGCAGTCACCGCAGCCTATAGACGCTAGCAATACCAGAATAATTACTAGCGCGTGGCCGACCCATAAGACATTAGTTAGTAAGTTTCTTGTGTCCAGTAATTTTACCAGCTCATCATCATCATCAGCCAGAAGACTTCCACTGCTGAACATAGGCCTCCCCCTTAGAACGCCACAATGAATGACAATTGGCTATTTGCATCCACAGGTTACCTGCGACGCGCACAGTGTCGTCTGTCCACCTAGTGGGAGGAATGCCTACGCTGCGTCTTCCGGTTTGTGGCCGCCACTCGAGAACCTTTCCTCCCCCGGAATTCAATTTTACCAGCTACAGTGCCCTTAAAACCGGAATACAGCAATATTTACACACTGCTGCTTGGCGACAGAATATCTGACACTGCGGTGATACCTACCTGGACGGTTCCTTGCACAAGGAACCTACCACCTAGTGAAAGTCCTCTCCTGACTAATAACTATAAAATATTGAAATCATCTTCGTACCTTTAACAAAAGACATTTATTTCATTGTAAACGAACGGTCCTGAAAGGAATGATATTTTATTGTTTGAAATGAAAATTAATATCTATTCGTTGTTTTAATTAAACAAATAATAGTTTTGTTAAACTGAGACGGTTGTTTATATTGAAATAATTTTCATCAGAGACAGCGGTAAAATAATTATATTTAGGTACCTACTATCGACTGGGATATTCAGATCACTAACTTGGTTAATTAGTATTCTGAATAGACTGAATAATTGATGTAATTAATAGTAGGTACATACAATGTATAGAATAAATTAAAAGCTTTACAGTATCTTTTAGCTATAAAATAATTATTTTTGCAGATTTTATTTAAAAAGTCTAGTCTATACTACACATTGAAATCGAACTACTTTTACACTGCAAGGCTTCAAGATACTGTAAGCTCTTTCTGCGTAGATCGGACCAAAAATATTGACAGAAGACGAACAGTTAAGCTGGTTTCAGACTACGCTATACTATAATATAATAGCATATAGCTCATAGCACAACAATATCGCGCACCACACATTGTTAAGGACACGTTCACACTGTACTGTACTATATATTATTAGCTTACTATACGCTATAAATTGGTGCGATGTGCTGAGTTCATGCTGTGCTATATCACGCGCCGCCCTCATCTTCCTCCCTCACCCCCGTCCCACAAGCGAAACGAGCGATATACTATAAATGCTTGCGATAATATCGCGTAATTTGAACGCCATGCTATATAGTATAGCATTAGGTCCTTCTTTGCTATACTATATAGCACAATAGTATAGCGTAGTCTAAAACCAGCTTTAGAACGCTCAACACCTTAGCCTCAATTCACACCAGAACGGCAGCGGCCGGCAGCGCACTTTCAGTGTGAAAGAATTTTAAACTTTATCTACAATACGTAAAAGACCAGTATCGCTTGAAAAACGCGACGCCGCTCGAAGCCGCTCGAGGCCGCTCGGGGCCGCCCGCGCGCCGAGATTTTCAAGCGATACTGGTCTTTTACGTATTGTAGATAAAGTTTAAAATTCTTTCACACCGAAAGTTCTGTTGTCGTTCTGCCGTTCTGGTGTGAATTGAGCCTTAGTAATTCCTGTGACTAGGTGCTGTATAGCATTCGAAACGCCGGGAAATTAAATAACTAGAGTAAGTTTTATTTTTTAATCTAGTTAACAACAACAACAACAGTTAGTTAGTGTTAGTGTAACAAGCAAGACGTTTTCCTGATGGTAAGCAACGTGCCTGCCTCTAGACAGCTGAAAAACAATGTCGCTTGTTTCCCGAAACGTTACTTATTAATTCTACGGCGCCCGGTAATATCACCAGCTACAGTGCACAGTGATGTTTACACTCTGCTTCTTCATCGTCATCATCAGCCGAACGACGGCCACTGCTGGTCTTGGGATCGCAGTGTAATCTAATACAAACTGCTGTCCGTCTTCTTGTTTTCGCATAGTCGTCTCTTACGACGCCTAACGGGAGGGGATTCAGATTCAAATTCTTTATTTTGTAACCACAGGTAACTTGTACATGGTAGGTGTAGTTCCAATAATGAACTCTGTAGTTTACCCTTAAGGGGTGTACAAAACATCGCACATAAAAAATAAATCACATAATTCAATAATAATAATTCAATTCAATAACAATAATTCGATTCAATGACAATAATTCAATTCAATGTTCAATAATAATATAAATCAAAAAGTAGAAATAAAATTTTAGTAATCAAACATAAGTATTTCAATAATAAGATGGGTGGAGATGAGTGGGTGCTCTTCTTCCCCGGATACCCACGGTAACTGCATCTTGGTGGCAGAACATCTGGCACTGCGCTGGACACACAACGCCACTTGCAGTTGTTTGAAAGTATTTTTAACCGGCTTCAAAAAGTAGGTTCTCTATTCGACGCGTATGTATGTAATATTAATAAAAATGCGTAATATTAATATATGTTAGTCTATGTGGGCTTCTAAACAAATTTACCAAATTTTATGAGTGTATGTATATATGTATGTATGTAGGTTTGTCCGCGGATTTCTCAGAAACTACAAGTCCGATTTCAAAAATTCTTTTGGCAATAGTTAGAGTATTTTTCAACTTAGGGTAGAGTATAAGTTTCATCAAAATCGGTCTAGTAGTTTAAGAGATATAAACTTTTTTTGTTTTCAGTAAGTTACTGTAACGTAGACGTTCGAGTTGCGTGATAGTATTGATACCTATTTTGCTAAAATAAAAGTCACTAAAAAGTGTTAAATAAACTATTTAAAAAAAAATAAGAACCGACTTCAAAGTAAATTATCTAAAAACCATAAAATAATGAAAATATATTGAAGTCGGTGTCAGCTCGTGCTAGTCTTAGTTAACATGATGTGCTAGCACCGACTTCAATATATTTTCGTTATTTTATGCTTTTTAGATAATTTACTTTGAAGTCGGATCTTATTTTAAAAAAATTAGTTTATTTTGTCGTATGGTTAGTGGCCAACCTAGTATCAGAGTTATTAGGCCTCTGACTTGGCTTAACAACTGTTGTCTAGATGACAAGAACCGGGACTGTTCTTAAACGTGATCCCCGAAGTACGGAGACGCTCAGTCAAATGCCACTAAACGGTCACCTATCTAAACACTGAACTTGTTCAACGTTGCTTAACCAATTGATTGTATACCGAAAAGTGATTCCAAGTGGTTATGAGCGTGCTCTGGTGTGCTCTACCAATCTCAAATTTTCTAAATGTAATTTACAAATTCCAAGAACAAAACTTTTGCAAACAAATAAAATGCGGGATTAGACGGGCGATATTACACGCGATTGCAATATTCTACAGGCATACAATGTCCCGGCCGAGAGCCGCCAGCGAAAACATTCCTTAATTAAATAACACCAGACAGGTGGAGACTGCTACAACGAATCTAATATACCAGATGGGAATTCCTTTGTTTGTATCTCAAGACAAAAAACGGCCCCAAGGCCACGATCAAATTGTTCAACGAATCAAAAGCTTAAAGAATTTTTCCTTGTTAATTCCCTTTTAAAGTGTTCCACAATTAATTTTGTTTAGGATTTTCTTTGCGTTTTTCGTTTGTTTACTGTGACGTCGTTACGTTTTCGGTGGGCCAAACGAAAATGTACGCTATTTTTTATGGCGTTATGTACAAATTTGTTGGAATGCGCCGCAATTGTTTTATTATAGCGATACGTAACATTATTTCCGCATGGATGTTTTGGTTGGTGCTAATTTACATCGGACTTTTCTTCTTCGTAATGTTTTATTTTCTATAGGAGTGTGACAAAAAATATTATTGTTTTGTGCAAGTTGTAACAAAACTCTATTGATTTTGGAACAAAAAGTCATGTACGCGTCAGTTAATAATAATGTCCTAGGTCATATTAGCATATCCTGAATACAGTGGGACGTAGGCAGGTTGGTCTAGCGGTTGGACACCCTGGCTGCTACCCAATAGGTCCTGGGTTCGATTCTCGCCTTGTGCCTGATTGGATATTATTTATCTATATACAAAACAAAAGTATATAAGTACTTGGTTTCAGTTGTCTGGTTCCTATAGTACAGGCTCTGTCTAGTTTGGATCAGATGGTTGTCCCAGGATATTATTATAGACTAGCTGACCCACGCAGCTCCGCCTGCGCTACTATTTTTAAGTTAACTAAACTTTTAATAACAGACATTCGCATCGAATACATAACCTCCTTTTTTATAGTCAGTTAAAAACTGGGACCCACTTTTTACTTGCTCTCCGAAGCACGGACCCGTTTAGTTCAAATGGCGTTAAACGGTCACCCATCTATTTAATGACCTTACCTAACTTTGCTTAACCCGATCGATTACAAAATCTTGATAACAACTCTCTATGAGTGTTCCCTTACTAATATTTATTGTATTATAATGAAAAATTGATAAAATCGGATCAAGCGTATAACCAAGTACCCATTTTGACTTTAATCCCCTCTCCCAAAAGAATCGTGCTGGATTACGGGATAAAAAGTATCCTATGTCCTACCTCGTAGTAAGATCTCAAATCATGCCAAGTTTCATTTGAATCCATTCAGTAGTTTCGGCGTGATGCGCAGCCGTGATACAGACAGACATACAGACAGACAGACAAAAATAAAAAAATTACATTTTCGGCCTCAGTATCGGTTATAGAATGCCCTCCAAATATAATTTTCAAAATATCTTCAATGTACAGAATTGGACCTGTTACAGTTTTATTATAAGTATAGATATAGATATTAAATTCTGAAAAATAAGCATCTTTTATTTGTTAATTCTTGTTCGAACTTAATTTTGAAGATTACATTAAATTGGTAATGGTTAATTCATTTTTACCGATTTTATGTACTTACCTAACATTTTACATTTTTTTATCATAGATAGGTACTGAAAACGAACAATAAACCGAAAAATTCTTGACGCGTTTTTAACAGGCATAATTTTCAATAGGACTTCGTCTGTACCAATTGTATTCTTGTCGAGACGTATTGTATTCTAGTCATTGTATATTTTTTTTTGTTTTCTTCCAATTGTTCAGGCGAGTGGCGCTCAGTACTGTCAATTCATTTTCTTTCTGTTCACCGTTTGAATCAAAGCGAACAGTCACGCGATATTTTCCTCTTTAAAAAATAAACTGTTTTCCTTAACTTAGTGCTAGGAGGACGTAGGTCCTAGGTGATAGGTCCCTTGTGTAACCGTCTAGGTTTTCGGCGCCAGTCGGTGCTGATATTAGTTAACACGCCATAACGCTATTCTATACCCCGTGGGGTGTCCGGGTAAGAATAGCACCCTCCCATCTCCTCCCGTTGGGTGTCCGTAAGACGCGACTAAGGGAAAACAAGAAGACGGGCAGCAGCGTCTTTCTATTGGATTACCTACCACCTATACTGCCGATCCCCAAGCCGCCTGCCAAGCGTGGGGATTATGGCAACCCCTTCCTTCTAAGGGGATGATGATGATAAACGCTATTCTTATCACCGACTTCAATATATTTTCGTTAATTTTCTTTGAAGTCGGTTTTTATTTTTGATTTTTCTCGTTTCGTTAGCTATAGGGGAAAAGTGGGATAGTTGCCCCAGGGGTATAGTTGCCTCGATTGTTTCTTTAGTTTGGCGGATGACCACATGTTATTTTATTTATCTTTCGAAAGACTCTACAAGTATCACTAAGTTCACAGTGTTGCATGTCTCTATGCGATTGCATGGAAAGGCAAGGTGAAATCAAAGTTTTTGCGGGATAGATGGCCTCTTTTTTCAGCAGGGCATCTATCCTAAACGTAATTTACATAGATTAGGCAATTATCCCCTATATGGGATAGATGCCCCAAAATATAGAGGTCCGCAAAAATCGCCAATACTCTGGAAATATCAAAGATAATTGTTTTTCCTTTCATAAGTTTGAAGATAATAAACCAAAGTATCTACCCGTATTACAAGTAAAGAATTTTTCTTTTATAACTGAAAGATATAAAGTAATTTCAAAAAGTGTGGCAACTATCCCACTTTTACCCTATATAATTCAATACCTTCTAAAATTCGTAGGTGTTCTTCGCGTTTAAGTGTTAAACTACTCACTACACTCACTCACTATAATAATAGTAATAATAGAGGTCAGAGGAATCTAGTCAACCATCTAGCTAGTGTATAATAATATATTTTCCTCATAAACTAGCAACTGTGCAGGAAATCTCTTGCAGTTCTTGACAATTTGTCATAAGCTGTGGACATATTCCATTAGTTGCCAGCCTCTTGTGCTTTCCTGTAGGTAGTCAGATTGATTTATAATATTAGTTGATGACATTTTCGTATGTCTACAGCTTTACAAAACTGGTTTGTTATTTATTTTATATTTTTATTTATTTATTTGGTCAGCAAAACAGATAACAATCAACAATATACTTATTACTACTTAATACAGTTTTTTTCTAGATTGAAATCCTAATGATGCCGACACATAGAGGTAATTTCCGTCTATATGAAGTTATTTAGGATTGGGTAAGTTTAATTAAAATAAAATAAACGTTTATCGATGCTACTTTTGTCGTATTTTTTATTAATTAATTTCTCCACTAACGCCTGCATTGTGTACTCGTTATGTGTTATATATATCTCAATTCTTTTAAATAAATTTATTAATGTAATTTCACTTAATGGTGGGTTCACATCTGTAATATTTTTTATAACATATCTATAATTAACGAAGTTTTGTGATGAAGCTTGGTTCGGGGCACTCGCTGTCAAGAGACATCAACGTCATCAAGCGGATTCTCGCATCTTACAGCAGAAATTTCTCTTCACCAAAAGCGATCTCACACACATGAATCATCTATATTAGACGTAAAGACTAAAATAATTTAAATATTATTGAAGTTGGTGCCAAATATACACAGCAGGTACGCTAACGCCAACTTCAATAATATTTAAATTATTTTATACTTTTCAGTGATATTGAAGTCGGTTCAATTTTTTTTTTTAAAGATTTTATTTCTATGTATGTTCGCGCATAACTCTGGCAATTATGAACCGATTTGAAAAAATCCTTCTTCCATCCATTCTTTAATCCGTTGATTGGGTCCCATAAAAAAATATTGCTTAGGAATAAGTAGTTCCTGAAAAAACAAGAATGGTGACTGCGCAGGAAACCTGCAGGAATGCCTATAAGATGACTTTATGTCGCTTTTTATGGACAAAAATGGTCATAATTCTGGCAAATATTTACCAATTTCAATGATTCTTTTTTATTCGAAAGTAGAAACCACTGTAATGAATCTGTATGAATTTTATCACAACCGGATAAGAACTTCCTGGAGGACCATGAACGATGTCGAGGAATTTATCTGGTAAAAACCATAAAACTGATGTTCTCCATTACATTACTCTGACAAATATGAACCGATTTCGATGATTCTTTTTTTATTCGAGAGAGTAAACTACTATGATGATTCCATGCAAATTTCGTTACGACCGGATATTTTTTTCTGAAGAAACATGAATAGTTTTACATAAACTATGCACACGTTAATGTGATCATAACCTACCTAGATCATTTTCGATCAGATCGATGGTTCAATCTTTATGTATGAAAATATCACTAAAATATTTAAAATAAAATCTTTTAAAAAAAAATTGAACCGACTTCAATATCACTGAAAAGTATAAAATAATTTAAATATTATTGAAGTTGGTGCCAAATATACACAGCAGGTAAGCTAACACCAACTTCAATAATATTTAAATTATTTTATACTTTTCAGTGATATTGAAGTCGGTTCAATTTTTTTTTTTAAAGATTTTATTCCTTAGTCGCCTCTTACGGACAACCAACGGGAGGCGATGGGGGGGGGGGTGCTATTCTTACCCGGACACCCCAAGGGAAAGTAGTAGTAGTATAATTAACAAAATATCGTCCGTTGACACAACGATTCCACCCTATGTACATATATACCTACTACATTTATACTCTTTTTAGTGGTTCTGTTGTCATTTCTTGAATTGTTTAGTTTTAATTCTCATTTCATGACTCTCATAAAAAAGAAAAACGGGGGAACTTTGCTCATCGTTGGGACATGACAGGCTCATAAAAAAATATACTGGACCTAAATACTTCCATTCAACAACTACACAACTGCAACAACTGTGTGTTGAGTGAATTCAGCCGATAAATTGGGGAAATTTCGAAGACCGAATCACATCCAGCGTTCGGGTCGAATCGACCGGCTACTAATTAATTATCCACACGCCGGGTCACTCGGACCATTGCGTATTACTTAATCAACTATCAACATGTTTACTGTTCGCGTTGATAGGCGACTTTGGCCTGTTTATTTCTTTGAGTGTGTATTTATACTGAAGTTTTGGGAAGTCATCGAACGAGTCTCTCACTGTTTTCGGTGCGTGTATTGTGATAATAGAAACTTCTATCGGTTTGATAAAGGTGTAGGGTGAACAAGTAGGGTGTCTGGTAAGCACCCTCCCATCTCCTCTGAACCTGGGGTATCCGGTATAGCACCCTCCCATCTCTTCCTTTCGGGTGTAAGTAAGAGGCAACTAAGGGAAAACAAAAAGACGTACCACCATCCGGAAGAAATACTTAAAATTTTGGTTTGAATAGCAATTTAGAAGAAGTTATCAAATAATTAATAGACAGTCAACACTATAAGATTAAAAAAAAACAAGAAATATATACATATATCCACATATACATATATATCACCCATTCTTTAATCTTGCAAATGGAAATAGTATTTGGAAAAATACTTACTTAGATAAAAAAGAATAAGATTGAATTGAGCCACACACTTCAAAATCCCTATGAACTTTTGGTAAAGTTTTTGTTCCTCTGTCCGGTACATGGTCTGCCGCGGCTTTGACGGCTCTTTGATAAATCACTTCTGGAAAGTTTAAGTTACACCTAATCCATTTAAAACTGTTTTTCGTCGAAACATAGTCACAAGACACCTCCACACGCTTTTACAAACAGTAAAAGCTGTTTTGTTTTGTAACTGTGGATGAGGGCTTAAAGTTATAAGGCCTGATATACACTAGTGTAACTATTATTATAGCACTTTGGACCTTTCTAGGTGATGATGATGATTAATATTTTTTTTATACTACCGTGGTGGCGAGCAAGCATGCAGCCCTCCTGATGGTAAGTAACCGCAACCTATAGATGCTAGTAACACCAGAAAAATCACTAGCGCGTTGCCGACCCTTAAGACATTAGACTAATAATCTTTTATGTTCGGTGATTTCACCAGCTACAGTGCCCTTTACAACGGAACACAGGAATGTTTATGCGCTGCTGCTTGGCGGCAGGATATCTGACAATTTCTGACTACTTATAGATAAAGGTAAACCTATGGGCAATCACATTTACCCTGGGGCGGATTTAATACATTGGCCGCCCTAGTCCTGTGGAAGATTTCCTCTCTCCTACCCTTTCTCATCCAGTGTCTTTAGATACTAATACTTTCCATTTCTATTTGTGAGTACCAAGTTTTACCGTCCCCTAAATATCTATTTATCTCGACTGTCGGAGCCGTTTATGATTTATTTGAGATTATAAATAAATTAATAGTTTTTTTTTTGACGTGGGGGTCTTCAAAGTCTTCAAAAGACCCCTGGGAGCTGTGGGGCTCGACCGGGCTATGTGGAATTCTTACCCACTCAAACCCCCGCGGCTGTCGCATCGGCACATGAGAGGGGACCCAGGTCTCTCCGGTGGGATCTGCACCAGGGATTCCCAGTGCCTTTGAGCCTGCCGCGGGGGGGGGGGGGGGGCACTGTAGCCCCCACCCAGTCACGGTGCTCAAGGGGATAGGGGTCGCAACCCCGCCGCCATCCACCTCGGAGTCACCGCCGTACCGTTCAAAGGGCCCACACCCCGAACGTCCAGCTACTCCGAAGATCGGTTTAAGCCTGAGCCTACTTCACCTATAAGGAAATCCGCCCCTGCATTTACCTTTGTTCAAACTGACGTTAATTAGTAGGCATGTATACATTGACATTACATGACATGGTATCTTGGATATATCTACAGTTGGCAAATATGGATGGTGCGTAGGTAATTAGCGTACTACTGTAACGTCAAATCATCAAACGTGCAAATAACACGGTTGTTTATATCCAATGATATTGTATACAATAGATATGCCATTGGCTCATGAAAAGTGAAACAATTAAGTTCACCCAAAATCGGGTGAACTAGCAGTAAGTCACGCATCGGTAAAATGTAACGAACGTGACCTGTGCCTTTGGAAATCGAGTAAAATGCCTTTATGCGTATTTAGAAAATGAACTAAGTACCTACTTTAAAAGAGTAAATAATAAGGAAAGGATATCATACCATAACTACGAGTATATATGAGAAAAAAGTATCTACAAAAGTAAATAATAGGGAAAGGATCTCATACCTTAACTATATATGAGAAAATATTGTAATTATATGAGTCACAATTTTTGGCGCGTATTAGTAGGGATCTAACATATCTATGGTTTATAATATCATTGTTTAATCTAAATAATCTTGCACAGAAGATCAGCGTCGTTGTTCCAAATAGGAGCAACGGCACATGCTGAATGGATAACCCTTCAGCGGCATTGTATAAAATAAAAAAGTGTAATACATAAGTTAGATTTAGATGTCGCTGAATAAATGTTTTTCTTACTTTTCTTCTTTCTTTAAATAAGTATAATACAAACTCGCTATCCGCGTCTGTCTTCGTTTGCTTATTCCTTCTGAAATGCGTAATGGATTATTAGAGTTTTGACTATCAGTTAAATGAGAGAGAGAGAGAGAAAGAAAGACAATTTAGTAGAGTGGACTGTATTTTTGCCCAGAATTAAAAGACAGAAAGGAAACGATCGACACCATGTTACAAAAATTTGTTTATTCGTAGCTACGTCTATATAATAATAAAGCCCTTATTTCGGATACAATACTTATTTTACAAAACATTATACATAAGACAATTATATCTAAAAAATTATGTCTGTTTGCCCAGGTTTGGCATAGGCCCCTTCCAACAACTTCCACTTTTTCTAGCAGTTCTAGTCATTTGTCCAGCAATTCCGTTGATTTCGTCTTCCCATCTTAGAAATTGTCTTCTATATGACGTCTATATACTTAGTCAGTAAATATGGATGAAATAGTAAGGTATCCACCGGCACCAACCCAACCACCAATTGCAGCGATCTGAAAACAATAATATAAGGAAAACAATAAAGAGTGAAATATCGTTATTACTTCCCTTATAACCCACGATAGTGACACATAGGTAAGATTTAAATGCAATACATTTGTCCCCATCGTGAGCAGACTTAATAAGCCAGCTGTCGGACTAATGGGCGGGAATTGGAGCCGATAAATAAGAAAATTGGCGACCCCGCACACGTGGCGCCCTCGACGGAAATACAATTAATTACAGCTGTACTCCGCCGATCGGAGCCAACAATTTAGTTGACCGAATATACGGTGATGGAATTCCGATAGTTTACGGCATGTTGCTCTTTAACCGACTGGCACAGAACGAGGATTTTGTTTTCAAGTATTATAATTCAGCTCAGTGGGCGAGCGTATGCCTTGCCAACAAGGTGCGCAGGCTCACACCTATGATTACTTTAATCATTTTCGAATCGTATTTGTTGCTTTCGGTGAAGGAAAACATCGTGAGGAAATCTGCATGTCTGAGAAAGCCTAACTAGCTTTCGAATGACGAGTGAAATCCGCCAACCCGCATTTGGCCAGCGTAGAGGACTATGGCCTAAGCCACCTCTCATTAAAGGGAAGGCCTGTGCCCAATAGTGGAACATAAGCTTAGTCAGCTTGTGGGGAACTTGTTGGTACATACGTAACCACGGACCCGAGTGCTCCAGAGAGTCGGTCAGAGCCCCAACCTCGGCGTGTCTTCGTCAGCCGAGTGAAAACTGAAGAGGGCCCACGGGACTCTCAGCTCTGGTTTTCCTTAATTGGTCGTCCAGAGAGAAGTCGTTAGAGCTATGGGAGTGTTGAAGGGCAGAACGCCGCGCGTAACTTCGCAGAAAGCGCAGCACACCTCTTGACACCCCTGAGCCACTCACACCGGTGTTGCCCTCCGTCGTCATCGGGCCATCATTTGGAGAGCCCAGTTGGGCCCATGGGCGGCTAGTCACCACTTGCGGCAAAATAATTTGATACAAAATTATGGCAAGTGATCCTGGCCTTCTGCAATATCCTAGCTGCTAGTCCACCAAATGGTCAACCCCATAACTCAGAATGTTTCACTACTTTCTGTTTTTTTTTACATACTACACCTGTCAGAGTCACCGCTGTTTATCTTATCTCCAGTAGTTGAACCTGACAGGTTTGTCTCATATTATTAATTCCTCCTAACAGGCCTCTACGTGTTGGATTCATTCATTCATTATTGCTATTAACACAGCGGTTTCCTTTGTTTTTTAAGTTATTTGCACCCATCCTTGGTTAAATCACCGCTTAACTTCAGGTTCGATCACGACCAAACACTAATTAGTTCGTTATGTGAAAAAATACAAATTATTCTGCCGTTTTGTATACTTATCTTATTTTGTTTTACATTATACGTATTTTATGGTAGGTAATGTCATCGATATAATTATGAATGGGATATTGTTATTGAATTAGGTATGAACGATCAATATTATCATCATAAATGAATAATAAAATATCGAATACTCACATAAATAGTGGCTATTGCTACAATAAGTCTATTCTAATATTTACAAAATAAAGCCACCACAAATCTATATTTGTGGTGGGTATAATTTAGGTCTACACGTAGTGTAGGTTATTATAGTATTCAGAAGTAACTAATTATATTTTACTTACAAGTAAATACACAATACACGCAAACACGCCACAAAATTACATTTAATTATATAGGTCACCTAAGTCTAGTTCAATCAATATTACACTAGTCAGTCTAGCCTAGTGTAGGTACTCAGTCAAGCTCTCAGTAACTACTCTTAGTAGTTAAGTATAATTTTTAATTGTAAGCAGAAACGTACTATCGCGGACACGAACTGTGTACCATTTTTCAATCGAAATCGTTTGAATAACGTTACATGTGGAAGGAATCGAGCCCGTGAGCTAACGTGTAGACTACCCCAGCTATCCAATCATCTGAAACAAAATTTAATTTCATACATACAAGTATTACTGCAAACCGAATCCTCCATCCTACAACCAACATCCATTTCAAAAGAGACCAGACGACTAAGCTCCTTTGATTGGCCACCACGCTCCTGAGCGGATCTCTGCCAATTTCCGTGCATTTGAAGCCGTACTAATACCAAAAGTCGTTTTTGAGATGGCCACTCGATCTCGCATTGTGTCCAAGTTACAGGGACGGCGACATCTCGAGATCGGTGCTATTGAACGTCAAAGATCCTTTGTGTCCAACTGATTACTCAGGTAATAGATGTGAGAGTGTCATACAATGGATGATCGTCGCTTCGTTCGTTGGTACATACGGGCGTGAAGGATTGCGAATAAAATTTATTTTAGCTTTGATTCGCTTTTTTTTTATATCCAGGGACAATACACACACGGTCATCTGATCCCGAACTAGGCAGAGCCTGTACCATGGTAACTGACATAAACTATTTAAAAAAAAAAAACCGACTTCAAAGTAAATTATTTAAAAAGCATAAAATAACGAAAATATATTGAAGTCGGTGCTAGCACATCATGTTAACTAACACTATCACCAGCTGACACCGACTTCAATATATTTTCGTTATTTTATGCTTTTTAGATAATTTACTTTAAAGTCGGTTTTTTTTTAAATTGTTTATTTAACACTTTTTAGTGACTTATTTTACCAAAATAGGTATCAGCTCTATCACGCAACTCGAACGTCTACGTAACAATAACTTACTGAAAACATAAAAAGTTTATATCTCTTAAACTACTGGACCGATTTTGATGAAACTTGTACTATACCCTAAGTTGAAAAATACTCTAACTATAGCAATAAGAATTTTTAAAATCGGACTTGTAGTTTCTGAGAAATCCGTGGACAAACCTACATACATACATACATACATAACTACATACATAACTACATACATACATACACTCATAAAATTTGGTAAATTTGTTTAGAAGCCCACATAAACTAACATATATTAATATTACGCATTTTTATCAATATTACATACATACGCGTCGAATAGAGAACCTTCTTTTTGAAGCCGGTTAAAAATTACGTAGGATTTTTTTTTTGTAAATATTTAGTTACCTAAACAGATAAATAAGATTCAGACACTTGGTGGAAATCGAACTCACGATCTATTGAGTAGAGGCCAGAGTGTCTAACCACTAGACCAACAGGCAGCAGCAATGTGTAAGCATTGCTGTGTTCCGGCGTGAAGGGCACTGTAGTTGGTGAAATTACACAAAGACTTAACATCTAATGTCTTAAGGGTCGGCAACGGGCTGCGGTGTCTGCTTACCATCAGGCGGGCCGCATGCTTGCTTGCCACTTTGATAATATAAAAAAAAGCAGGTCCATCTTTTCATCTTTTTTTAATGTATAGTGAACTAGCTGTCCTGCGCAGCTCTGCTCACGTAATTTAATACGTTATTAACATTCATATTATTTTATCTGTATGTAGGTACTGTCTTCCTTTATAAAATAATTTTATTTTCTTGTTTCAACTTTTGCACATAAGCAGATAGGTACATACTTTATTTATTTTGCTATTTTATGAATTTTTTACTTGTTATTTTCTATGTTCAACAGTGGACGTCTTCCGGCTGATGATGAATGATGATGACAATTTTCTTTAGTTGTGGCGTCACCGTCTTCTAAAGGTGCTACCAGGATACCAGCGCTGTATCATAATTATTAAGGCGTAGCGACATGCTGTGGTAGTATCCTGTTTGACCCCACACGGCTTTATATTTTTCTTTGTGTTATTATTTTACAACTTCTTGGTCGAATAAACGTATTTTCATTCTTTCTAAAACTGCCTTTCTCAGACACCGTATTTGTTTTCAAGCGACAGCGAACACATCTGAAGGAAGCGATCGAATGGATTTTTACCCGCGACCTCAGCGACGACTTTGGACTACCGTGGAGTACTATGCGACTCGGACTACTGTGTTTTGTACTGTCTATAATAGTGTATAGTTAATAAGTGTTACATGGAATAATTCTTAAGTTGATTGGAATTTTAATACGCACGTAACAATATTATGTTTCACAGTTCGGTCCTTAGCAACTTATAATGTTTACTTATTGTAGTTATGCGTCCATACTACTAGCCTTGCACGGTGTTATTAAGTTTTTTTTTTTTTTCGGGTATTTTATTATTTTATCACTTTGCCTACCACCACCACACTGACACTCCTATAAGACAGCCCACCCGCAGTTTATCTTCATTGTTTGTTTCCGTGCTCAAGCCTTCGCACGTCTCCAATCCAAAGCTGCAAGTGTATTCAGTATTAAATAAAAAGTGAAAATCAAGAACCGGACAACTGAGAGGCGACGCCGCGATGTCGGAACAACGGAGAGGTGCCGCCGCGGTGGTGACGTCGGACGTCTCTTCGTGCTTTGGGAAATGGATCGTCGTGCACTATTGTGTTCGTACGAATCGAGCTTCCATACCGGGTCGTCTCACACGTACATAAAGAACACATTTACGGTTAAGAGCGATGCCCCACTTGCGGGTAGTTGTCACCCCATCAGCGGGTATTGACGTTATCGCTGTGTTCAGACGATGCGAGCTTCCAATACCAGGGTCGTCTCTGTCGTAGTGTTGAACACGTTAACCGTATAGTGCGTTACACAAAAGCGATGCACACTCCTGTAGTTGTTGTTTTCGCTGTGTTCATACGATGCGAGCTTCCAATACAATCGGGGTCGTCTCTGTCGTAGATAATGAACACGTTCACCGTTATAGTGCGATACGTCCGCTCTGCTGATGTGAGTATACATATATATATGAGTATTTACGGTTAATTGCGATGCACACCCAACAGTGGGTAATTGTTGCTTTCGCTGTGTTCATACGATGCGAGCTTCCAATACAACCAGGGTCGTCTCTGTCGTAGATAATGAACACCTTTACCGTCATTGTGCGATACACAATGCTCATGGGAGTATAGGTCTTGCTGCTGGTATGTCAGTATGACATGTTTACGATGTTATCTTTACGATACCTGTTTCCACGCCGTGTCGTCTCATTTGTACAAACAATGTACAGATGTACGAATAAATGCGTTGCGCATTCCTTATTGCGGGTAATTTTTATGACTTATGACTTAACGCTGTGTTTAGTAAATGCAAGCTGCCAATACAACTGGGAACATATCCGATCATTAGCCAGAAAAATTCCACTGTTGAATATACGAAGACGTCCATCTTGGAACGTCACAATTAACGATAATTTGCTATTATCATCCACCGGTTGCCTGGGATTCTTACAATATCGTCAGATATAATTCGATGTGTAGGTACTCCTAATTATCGGAATGCGTCGTGCGCCACTCGACGAGATGAGTAAATAATTAAAAACTTGTAATAATAATTGTAATAATAATTCACAGTAGAATGAATTCAAGACTTCATAGTTCGTACTGCAAAGTGGTATCTAGCAGTGCCGAGGCGGACTGGCCGCCGCGGGCTTGACGCTCGACGAGATCCTGGCCGGCCTACAGCCGGAGCATCCGTGAGTGCCACCGTGGAGCTGCAGTAAGTAGCCTCTGAACTTATGGGACAGTACGCCGCGCCGGCCGCCTCCTACACTTATTATAAATACCTAAGTACTTAGTGGAAAGTAACTATTGATTAATCTGTTCTAGAGAACATAACAATATGACGAATTTAGCTAAATTAATTACCTTTATGACTATATTTATGGTATAACTTTATGAACAGTAAAGTTGCAATATTTGAATGTGACAATATTAAGGACGAACTTTTGTCATACATAATTCTAATATCTACATTTATTGCTATAAAAGTTTGAATACTACATTTAAATCTGTGTAGTAAATTTATAAAGTTCAATAGTTTCTAAAAAATATATATATATATATATATATTCAGGGTGTTTGAAGAGCCCTGTCCAATCACGGTGAGTGTTATAAAATATCTTAACACGATCATATTTACGTAATATTTTTTTATCTAATGCATATATTATATATACTTAGATAAATAAAACCCTATAAACAGCGTTTTAAAAAAAAAACCCTGTTGTTTACCGAGGTTATCACTCAGTGTCAAAATACGATTATATATTATATAATCCTTTGCTAAATATATCATAAAAATAATACACATGATCTTAGTATACCTACACAGTTTAAAAATAAAATGATATTATTCAGAATTCATACGATTATACTTATGTAATTTTTTGTTGAATATTTTATTGGATTTTTTCTGATATTATATCTACCAGCGTTGCGAATATTCCTCTTATAAATTTGATGTGCCTTTTAATGTGTAATACACCACATTCAAGCTGGTTTGAGTAACGTATATGTTTTTTCTACAATATACACAAAACTATCTAGTTTACGCTCTCTATTCAATGTCTTTGATTTTTGAGATTGACAAAATAATTTTACACCGACCATATTATTAGTTTTTACTACCTATTAATTTTGATTGTTACAATATTTTTGGAGATAGGAACTATTCTTGAGTTCAAATATATTAGTTGTGTTTACTAGTACGTCACTATTACCATCCCTTAGTATTAATAATTTAAAAGAAATATTGTTGGGTAATTTTAATTTCTTTTTATGCCCTGGTTGCGGGTTCGATTCACACGCAAAACACATTTGTCTGCGTGAACATGCTTATTTTGAGCGTTATTTGTCTATACAGAATATAAAGCATACCTTGGCGTATTTGTTAAAAAAAAAAAAAAAAACACATTAAGTACACCAGAAATCGATATAATTGTAATTTGGAGGCTTTACGAGTTCTTCCAATATTAAAAAAAAAAAATTGTAACACAGAACTTAAATCCTTTTTGGAACAATGACTATACATTTAAAATTACGTTCGGTATCTAATGAGTGCATTAATTAAAGATTGTGACTGTTGTGTATATACCTACCTACCTCTATAGCACCTAAATGTACTAAATAAATACCGATCACGACCATGATCTGCTAACAATCTTCTTTATTTGTCTGACTGCGAAATTGGTAAATAAGTTATACTTCTTGACTGAAAAGACATTCACGAAATTTCAGGTTATGGTTATCACCAGTAATCAGCAATAACGTTAGGGTTATTGGCGCCATACGGGCTGTATAGATATTATAAAATAAAAAATAAAACTTTAAGTTCAATATATGACTGTTGTACATAATACCCTTTATGAGATAAGCTAACGGTCATTGACATTACAATCAGCTGACAGCTGGTAGATACATATGAGGGTAGGTGACACAATAAATAATATTTAGAGGGTATATCTCCTTATCTACCCTCAACTTATAAAATGTGACATAAAGTCTTGACCAATACATATTAGGGTAGGTGACACAATAAATAATATTTGGAGGGTATATCTCCTTATCTACCCTCAACTTATAAAATGTGACATAAAGTCTTGACCCAATACTTGTTTTCCAAAAAAAAATAAAAAATTACGCAGTAACTTGGAAGTGCAACTAATTAATCATAAAGATACTTTTACTATTATGGATGAAATTAATACAGGATTGTTCATTAATTACAATTTATTGCTTACCTATTGTCAAAGTTCAATAATGTTTCGGTTATGCATCATGTTAATTAAATAATTAATTTAAGGTTTTTTCTATCTATTCTATGTGGCCTGTGTGGCATTTGGGAACATTTACGTTCACAAACTGATATTTACTTACATGTTACCCTTATTATAATGTTCAGTTATTGATTATATAAAATAATTACGAAAATAGACTTCAATTTCAGTCATTGTCTAATGGTGAGGTTTTGCATATTTCCTTTAAAATTGTTTTTTGTAAGCTTGGTGCATTTGCGCGTTTCACTGTTGACAGGTTTTGAAGCGAGATTTTTCTCGATTCAACCTTTCTATTCTTACATACTTAATCTTAATAATGGATAATTTTGCTTGCGGTTCCTCCGCAGTATAAATTACGATTGGTCAGGGAAGATAATCTACTTTATTACGGGCTTAATACTTACGTCTGAATTTACTGTTGGCTACGTGTAATATAATATTAGTGTTATAAAACTCGTATCAAGGTTGTTGTTAGAAAACTCATTTGATATTTAAAACAAAAACGAAAAAAAAATCTAGTGCATAATATTAAATAATATTGTTTTTTGATTATAATAATTGCAGAGATAAATGAATTTGGATTTTTAGGGCATATCTTGTATTACCTATTCTATTTTATTTTATTGGGGAAAACAAACAGTTATACATTTTAGTATCAGTACACAATATGCATGCGTAGTATAGCCAAATGTACAACCAACAACATTCCCCAAATCATAATAGATAATATTCACATTTTATAGATCATCACTCTAAACATCCTAAGTACAATAAGTAAACATTATAAGTTGCTAAGGACCGAACTGTGAAACATAATTAAGGATCAAACGAACTTACCCTTACGTGAAGTTCGATCATAATTATGTGAACAGTTCGGTCCTTAGCAACTTATATACTCCCCTCCCTTTTACATATCACCCGTCCCAAGTATAAAATGTGAAATGTTTTTCCTACTCTAAACACAATGAAGATAAACTGCGGGTGGACTGTCTTATAGGAGTGTCAGTGTGGTGGTGGTAGGCAAAGTGATAAAATAATAAAATACCCGAAAAAAAAAAAAACTTAATAACACCGTGCAAGGCTAGTAGTATGGACGCATAACTACAATAAGTAAACATTATAAGTTGCTAAGGACCGAACTGTTCACATAATTATGATCGAACTTCACGTAAGGGTAAGTTCGTTTGATCCTTAATTATTGTTTGCATAATTTTGATATTATTACTAGGACAGTCTACAACGCTCAGCTAAAATGATTAAACTAAAATGTAGTCAACTGATTTGAATTTGATCTGATCACATTTACGTCCGTATGTCACTGTGACGTCAGGTGAACCTTACGGTGAGCGATGTCTGAATATCCTCTACCAATTCGGGAGTGGGCGGCCGATTCAATTTTCCCTAAAAGAGGGTGGATGTTCCCATATAGTCTGGTTTAACCCACATTAAAACTGTACGACGTATGAAATGGGGTCGAATCGACCCTTCGCAATGAGTACGGGGTTATAGATTTTTTTTATAGTTCCCTTTTGTTAGTGTGAAGGTATTTGGGTGGAATGAATCACGGGTTTTGGATGCATGGGCTGACACGGGAAAAGATTTTTATTTTATGTAAGACTGGAAGCGTACAGAGTAGGAAAGTCATCGATATACTATACCAACAAGATTAGCTGTCACGAACAAAATGACATCGAAAATGTGGTCGCGGTTACATATACCTACACAACTATACACGTACACGCAAAACAATAATATGTTCATATAAAAAGATGACTTACATACTATATAAAATCTTTTAAAAAAAAAATTGAACCGACTTCAATATCACTGAAAAGTATAAAATAATTTAAATATTATTGAAGTTGGTGTTAGCGTACCTGCTGTGTATATTTGGCTACTATATACTCTCTCGAATAAAAAAAGAATCATCGAAATCGGTTCATAATTGTCAGAGCAATGTAATGGAGAACATCAGTTTTATGGTTTTTACCAGATAAATTCCTCCACATCGTTCATGGTCCTCCAGGAAGTTCTTATCCGGTTGTAATAAAATTCATACAGATTCAATACAGTGGTTTCTTCTTTCGAATAAAAAAAGAATCATTGAAATTGGTAAATATTTGCCAGAGTTATGACCATTTTTGTCCGACCGAGCGAGTCCGAGCGACTAAAACGTCATCTATATAGGCTTTCTTGCAACTCTCAGTGCGCAGTCACCATTCTTGTTTTTTTAGGAACTACTTATTACTAAGCAATAATTTTTTTATGGGACCCAATCAATGGATTGAAGAATGGATGGAAGAAAGATTTTTTCAAATCGGTTAATAATTGCCAGAGTTATGCGCGAGCATACACAAAAAAAAAAAAATATATATATATACAGACGAATTGAGAACCTCCTCCTTTTTTGAAGTCGGTTAAAAATAAGGTTCAATAATAATTGCAGACAATTGAGCGACAGCCGTCTCCGTAGCTCTTATTTTCTTATTTTCGTGACCACTTTTCGGGTCGTGACAGCAAATCTAGTTGGTATAGTATATCGATGAGGAAAGTAAATGAAATACCATGTTCGTGACATAGCAAAGAAATATAATTTACTATTGTACTACGTCACAACTATGCACCGTTTATACGGGGTGTAAGGGACTACGTACCGAAAACTTTTATATAAGATTTCTCATATTGTCCGTTACAAAATTACAGAAACCATTTATATGAAAAATGACAAATGACTAACTTGTTAATTTTTGAGCATATTGTAATGAATACGTGCGGAATAATATTTATATCATTAAAATACTCTTATACCTAAAGATAAGTACCGTAAATGGTAGACATTTTTTTTTAATTCAACAGTGACAAGTGCAAAACGCTAAGTGACAGGCTTGCCTATAGACATCTTCACTTCACAATCGCTCGTCACCCGCGACATGCCAAACGTGGGTATTATGCCAACCTCTCCTTTGTAAGGCGCGAAATACACACAAACGGCATAAGGCGTGAGGCGCGGCGCAGGCGTGGAATGGATACGGCACGGACGCCGCATGAGTGTAATTCACAATACGTCTTCTTAGTACATTTTGTATGCAGAAGTTTTGAAGCGGCATCGTGCCTTATGCTTTATGCCGTTTGTGTGTGGTTCGCGCCTAAGGGGCGGACTTTGTCCAGCAGTGGACGTCTTTTGGCTGCTAATGATGATATTACATTTTAGTGCTCATCGCAGGTCTTGACTCCACTACCTCCGGTTTGCAAAGCAAGCGGCTTCTCGTTGCGCGTAAAAAAAACGGCTCCGTGTCTTTTTTTTTGTCGCGGGGGAAATCTTCCAATGATCCCCGGGAGCTGTGGGGCTCGACCGGGGTATGTGGGATTCTTACCCACTAAAACCCCCGTGGCTGTCGCATCGGCACACGAGAGGGGGGACCCCAGGGCTCTCCGGTGGGATCTGCACCAGGGCTTCAGTGCCTTGCCTTTGAGGCCGCCGCCGGGAGGCACATTGTAGCCCCCGAGAACCAGTCATGGTGCTCACGGGGACGGGGGTCGCAACCCCGCCGTCGTCCTCCTCGGAGTCGCCGCCGTACTCAATGGACGGGGGCAACTATCCTGGTTTTACCCTAGCTATAGGTGAAACCTATCAGATAATAACCACGTATGTATAATGAGCTCTGTTTCATCACATATGAATCTATGGCTCCATAATCACCTGACTCGTCGGCTCCATTAGCGTCCATGCCTTACCTCGCGCGGCCATTACTGGGCATAAAGGGAATGATCATTTATTACCCGAACAATCGTCGCTTCCAATGCGGATTTATGTTTGGAATAACACGGATTTTGTCTATTATCTTTGGGCTGTGGTGTCGATTAGGATGGAATTTTTGGTCCTTTTTGTCGAGTGTAGCGATTCTAAAAATTCAGAATGTATTTGTTTGTATCTAAGAGGGGGATGAAAAGTGGGATAGTCCTACAAAAATTAGAGCAGGCTGACTGGGGAAGTTCTTCCATCAACCAGAAAGCAGCAGCCAAGTACCTACCAGCAACTTGTGGACGCATTGTGTGCCTGTAGTGCCGTTTTGTACTTTTTGCGGCTAACGTATCACCACTTGCCAAAAAATAAGATTGCAGACACGCACTGGCTGGTCTTAGATTTATATAGTTATATTATTTTTGTTTTTGAGAGAGATCATTTATTTTTAATAACTAGAAAGAAATAATATACATTTATTTGATACACGCAATAACGAAATAGGTAAAAATTAACAGAATAAAAAAAACAGAAGTTATGTGGGGTCAAAAAGGATGCTACCTCAACATGTAGCTGTGCAAAAAATAAATCTAACGCAGCGCTGATATTCTGGCAACACCTCAAACAGGCTAAGTCAATGTGTAATTTTTTACACAGGCATACATAATTTATTAAGATAATAAGATATACATGAGATATACAAGACGCCGGGGCAGGCCACGTAAAAGATGGTGTGACGACTTGAACGCCTTTGAAACGGAGTGATGGGCGGATATTACTATGGACCAGGGTAGGTGGAAGTGTATGGGGGAGACCTTTGCCCAGTAGTGGGACACAACAGGTTAATAAAAAATTATAAAAAAAGATATACATTAGTTGTTTGGGTGAATTGGCACAGCGCAACAATACCAGTTCTAAATATATGATCACGGTTGACCTTTTGTTAGGAAGCTTGATGCTATTCTGCAGAATGTAAAACCAATTTTGGACAAGTGAAGAAAGACCATTCTAATCGAAATTTAAAAAAAAATCTTATAATAAGACCCAACTCCTAGTGACCTATGTCCTTCAAGACTGGTAACTTATTTTGTGAAATACATCAATTCTTAAAAGCACCGAGTGCGCATTCAAGAAGATAGATTACGAACATACATGTTCGAGTTTGAAGTTACGAAGTTAAATTAAGGCTATTAGTATCGGCAGGTTGTATAGCCTCGTATTAAAGCGAAGGTGACCTTCAAAAGGTATAGGGACACATTAATTCCGTGGAGCGTATCAATCAATTACTTGTTATTTAAGCAATTACTGGAAGCAATACGGGGGGCGCGTTACGATTGATTTTCGTTGGATTAATTCCGTACGTGGATACGACATCCATTGTCAGATGCCGAGAATTTATGTATTGGCTTTCAATAGTATCATTAAATGCAAAGCCTTTTAGTACAGAAGGTGTGTTACTCGTTTTTAGGGTTCTGTACCCGAAGGGTGCCAACGGGATCCTATTCCTAAGCCTCCGCTGTCCGTCCATCCGTCCGTTTGTCTGTCAGCGGGCTGTATCTCATAAACCGTAATAGGTAGCGAGTTGACATTTTCACAGAGTATCTATTCCTAATGCCACTATTACTACAAATACTAATTTTATTGATACTTATTAAAAATGATTTATGAAATAATAAAATGGTAGCGAACCCTTTATGTGCGTGTCCGACTCGCAATTAACCGGAGACGGGAATTTTGACAGAAAAAAAATTCCCGTTTGTCCGATGATCGGACTACCAATCGAACTACGAGGAATAAACCGTTTATTTGGTAGTGACTTTACAATGACAAATATTACACATCTAAAAACCGTGAGTTAGAATAGAGTGTATTTCAAAATACTAATAACCCTTCAGAGATGGTGATCAGTTGATCATAATTATGATGATGATGAGAGAGAACTTTTTTAAGATAACCGAGTTATCTCTCAATCTTAATGTATCGTATCCTCCAAACGTTAATGTCTTTAAACCTAAGTGTCTACGTGGTCACAACAATAAGGGAGGCGGTGCATCTTGTTAACCCTTTTGTATTGTAGCCACCCCTTTCTATTGTATTTTTGCTATATTGACTAAATTTGTTTTACTTTTTGAGACAGGAAAAATTATTCACATAATAAAAGCGGTACAATGCTAATCCATTAGGATTTAAAGAAACAACTAAGTATGTATGTCTTAAGAGGTTCTTTTTAATACTATCAAGCAGTCGTGTTGCCCACCCTAAAGACATTAGATATTAAGTTTATTATGTCCGGTAATTTCACCAGCTACAGTGCCCTTCACATCGGAAGACAGCAATGTTTACACACTGATGCTTAGCGGTAGACCTGTGGTACCTACCTGGAAAGTCTCTAGCACAAGTAACCTACCACCTAGATAAAATTTATTACTTTTGTAGAATTTATGAAAGTTTTCTTTATCTACACTAATATTATAAAGAGGAAAACTTTGTTTGTTTGGTTGTAATGAATAGGCTCAAAAACTACTGGACCGTTTTTAAAAATTCTTTCACCATTCGAAAGCTACATTATCTACGAGTAACATAGGCATTAGAAATAATTTTATTGATTACAAAATAATGTGTTTATTGAAACAAAATATTTACAGTTTATTTACAAATATGTACACTTAAACTAGGTAAAAAACTTCCTCGAAGTTGTCGCCGCACTGGGAGGGAAGGGTACCTAAAAGACTGGCGGCATTACCCCTTTGTATGGCCAAGCTTATACGTTGGCAGAAAAAGCTACCAGCCCGGCGGTCTCCTGAGACTTCGATAAGTTTGGATGAAATTTCTTTTACCAAAGCGTGCGTCTCATGAGACCAAGGCCCCATGGTCTCCACCGCAAAGGGCGCAAATATATAGCTCGAACCTAGAGCTGCATACTTGCGTCGCTTTGCATCACTAGCGGTCGCCGCAGCCCCTCCAGCCGCCCTGCAAGTTGCCGGGGTGTGGGACGCAGCAAGTGTGTCGACACATGTCGCATCCCACACCAGCGGCTTACCATGTTGCCATGGTATTAAAGTGACACCATCAGGCCTCTTGCCGTCATCTCGTGTAATGCCGACTGGTTCCAGTACGGCAGGGACACCGGCAGTGACAAGCCCCCTGCGAATAATATCATTAAGGGCGGCATGGCGTGACATACGGCCAGCGCTACGCGAGCAAGACAGCCCGTGGTGACCATATTTATCTACGTACTCCCCACAGCGACAACGATGAGGAAGGTTGGTCCTGGCACCCACCCGCAAACAAACTGCAAGACTAAGTGTGGTGTTTGTCAATAAGGTACCAACAGGGGCGTATTTACCCTAGGGCCCAGGGGGCCATGGCCCGGGGCGGCAGGCTGCGAGGGGCGGCGGAAGCCGCGCCTCGCTTAGCTGAAGAATTAAAAATCTACATAATTAACAAAAACTGAAACTCATTTTGTTGGACTAGTGAGGAATTCGGGATGTTTCACTTTTAACGTTGTTGCACGTGTGTGTGTCTTTTTGGTACAAATTCAGCGATAGACGATGGTGACCATTTGTTGACCATGTGTGGACCCTCACCCCCGCCGCCGCTAGCGCCGCCGCTAGCGCCGCCCCTGTGATGCAATTCGTACCTACTTCACTTGTTTTGTTTCGAGGCCGGTCCCTAAGAAACGCGAGAAAAAGCAGTTACGATTTAAAAAAAATGAAGGATCTAATGAACTAAATTCATTTAGTCACCAAAAAAATTAAATCCTTTGCATTATATGATAAGTCTACACTTTCACCGCGTGATATTTTGAACATAATTATTAATTTTCAAGAAAAAAAATCGTCAACCAGGAACATAACGAAAATGGGGCTGGAAAGACTCAGCAATTTGTGAGTGCGGTGAGGAAGCCCAAACCATGGAGCACATAGTCCGTCGCTGCTCGTTATACTCATACTCGGGGCCTCCTGACGATCTAATCCATCTTACTCCTGACGCAGTCACCTGGTTAAAAACCTTGGATATTGACATTTAATTTGACATAATATTCTTCAATTTGTATTATTTTTCTATTTTTATTACATATGTACCTATATTTCATTAAATGCCATACGATTAAATAAATAAATAACGAAAATAAAAATAATAACAATTTAAAAACACCCAGCTTAATTACCCAAGATCATGATCATTCACAACTCTAACACTGCTGTTGATACTGTCACATCCTCATCTTTATGTGATATGAATTCAATTGCTTCACCGTCTGCACCTTTGCATGAAGATTCTGCTTCCACCAGTAAACTTCAAAGTACAAATTTTTCTGTAGTCGAAAATGATCCAGCTCTGTGGCTAATTATAACTGAAGACATGACAGATTATTTTTCAAGAAATGGCTTTGAACATAATATTGAAGACGAAGATTTTTCGAAATCTAAACGAAGAGCCGATCATAGATACCGCTTTTTAACCCGCGACCAAAAACGAGGGGAGTTATAAGTTTGACGCCTATGTCCGGAAATCTGTCCCTCTGTGGCATCGTAGCGGTCCAACCAGTGAACAGATTTGAATGCAGTTTTTTTCATTAGAAAGCTAGTTTAAGCGAGATGGTTCTTAGCTATGTTTCATGAAAATCGGTCCAGCCGTTTGAAGACCTTCAGCTCTTTTCCGAGCTGAGGTAGGGATATTTTGTATACAATAGACATTTTTCATTACTTCTGTTAGTCCAAAAGATCTATGTAAATCCGATGATACTAAATTAAATAGTAGCCTTCACCACGGTCTGATAATGATCAGCAAGAATGTGGTAACAGGATCTCGGCCCCAATAAACGTAAACCCATCGAGTTTGGGCTCGTTAGATAGGTCTCGATGAGTAGTTGCTAGAAAAATGGTGATCAGGGTCTGATGATGGAGCAGAAAAGTGTTCACGGGATCTCTGCACCAATAAACGTAGACCCACCGAGTTTGGGCTCGTTAGGTAGGTCTCGACGAGCAGTTGCTAGAAAAATGTTGATCAGGGTCTGATGATGGAGCAGGAAGGTGGTCACGGGATCTCTGCACTAATAAACGTAGACCCAACGAATTTGGATTCGTTGGATAAGTTGCGAGTAGTAGGTAGAAAAATGTTGATCAGAGTCTGGTGATGGGAGCAAGTAGGAAGTGGGAAGGTGGCAACAGGAACTCGGCTCCATTAAATGTAGAACCCACCGAATTATGAATCTATGGTTAAATCTTGACGTAGTTAGAGAGTTTGAGTAGTTAGACAGATACTGATCAGAGCCTGATAATAGTACAGGAAAGTCATTTTAAGAGTTCGTTTACCTATGTCGGGGGAGTTTTAAAATTTTTAAATTTATACTTGTTACACAAAGATTTATTCAAAACCAATCTTATAAATGGGGAAAAGGTTTCTCGAAGTCACTTGGGTCAGTATTTTGTGGACCATGTCGTCTTTTTGATAGCGGAAAAAGTCCACTTGCTTCAGAACAAGGCTTCAGTGATTGGAAACATGCATATGAAAGACTTCATAAACATGAAATTAGTTTGGGGCACAAAAATTGTATTTTGAAAATGAAAAGCCAGGACAAGTCGATGCCAGAATTGACTCCAAATTATTTGAGCAGTTAGAAGATGAAAGGAAATACTGGCGCAATGTGTTGCTTAGAAAAGTTGTGGCTGTAAAATCTCTATCTACGCGTGGTCTTTCTATCCGTGGCAATACAGATAAGGGATCTACAAATAACGGAAATTTTATGATGCTTTTAGAAGCAATTTCTGAATTTGATCCATTTCTGGCAAAACATATACAAAATTTCGGCAATCCCGGTAAAGGCAACACATCATATTTGTCTTTTGTCAATCAGACTTTTAAGTACTTAAGAGCGGTATGGCAAATCATATTATGGTAAGACGACTGAATGAACGGTATTATGTGTAGTATGTTTGCGTAAGCATTTTGTACACTTACCTTAATGTTTAGAATATATTTTTTACCACTACATTTTTCTAGAATAATGTCTATTGTAATTCACGCTCTCTGTTGTTCAGTTGCTGTACTATTACTGTAGTTTTTTCATTCATTATTATCACCCACATAAACACGACATCGACACAATGCCGGATTGTAAGATCAAAATACAAATTAATAATAATAATAATATCTTGGGACAATCCACACACGGTCATCTGATCCCGAATTATTTATTTCAAATAGCCTTAACTTAATGCTAGCACTTTCGAGCGGTCAATTATTTTAAGCTACCACCGGATCATGACGCGGTCTCAACTGAAAAGATCCGGTAAGAAACTCAGCGGGCTTGTCATTTCCTTTTCACTTTTTTTTAAACAGGGTTTGTCTTGTTACAATTAGATTAGCATCAGTGACAGTGTGTCCTGCCGTTCGAAAGATAAAACAAGAGAGAGACAAAGAGTGAAGAAAATACAATAAACTGAAAGGCCAAAGCGATAGTAGTCGGACCAGTCCCCCCAAGCAGCACCCGCGCATGTGTTGACTCGAGCAGCAGCCATCACACCCCTCAACTATATTGGAGGGAAGTAAGGCGATAACCCGCCACAAGTAGAGACATTTTGATGGCGAGTATGACCAATCGAAAATCACAGTGGCTCACATTTAACTTCTTCTGTTAAGCAGTGCCAATGTCAATGTATAGGACGGCAAATTCTGGACACCGGTCTCACCGGGGCGAAGCCGAAGGGTCGTACGCATGCGACCTCAACGACGTACATCACCTCACTGAGTTTCTTGCCGGTTCTTCTCAGTGGGGGCGCGTTGTGAACCGGTGGTAGAATCAGCCCTCCTGCCCTTGAGCTCGTCGCTCCTTCATGCCCTAAGGCTAGAGTGCTATACGAGTAAGCGCTCGCCTCCTATTGTTTGGTGAACTGTAATGGCCATCTGCGGCCGACAGTGTATACAAAAAAAAGGGCGGCAAATTCTAATGGCCCGGGGCGCCAAATCTTTAAATACGCCCCTGGGTACCAATATGAGACGATGGCATAGCCTGCAGCCAGTGACCGGACTCCTTCGCAGAGACAGCTAGCAACCGCGCACGATCCAAATCGTTAACACTGGATGATAAAAGTGAATGCCAAATTGAATTACAAAGTGGTTTATCCCACTGTCTCTGAGAGTGAGTTAACATAGGCTAAATTTTATTTTGGAAAAATATAGGGTTCCGTAAGATATTTTGATTTTTTCGGACACAAGGTGTAAAAAATCAACCAGAAAAGTTACTTATTTTGCGTACGCTGCCTAAACTATAAAAGATAGAACCATAAAATGTTCTAATTAATTGTAGATCTTATAAATATCTACAAAAAAATACGCAGCACATGCGCGTATCTATGTCGAGTGAGGCCCAACAACCATTTTTTTATTTAAAAATCTTGAATTTTGTTTGGACTAAATTGAAACTCATTTATTTTACTCATGCTATTAATCCTTATCAAAATAAATTATTTCATCATTAAGTACAGTTTATGTAGATAATATTTGGTCTGTGTATGATTAAAATTGGACATTTGGTTTTGAAGTTATGGCGAAATTAAAATATTACTGCTTATAAATTAAAAGATTTCTGCTGCACGGCCCGTTGCGAAGTGAGCGTCACCAAGGCGGTGCGCATGCGGGAGGGGAGTTTAGATCTATGAGTAAGGTACCCGCGCGGCTCGGCTCAGACGCGAGGTCGGCTACCCATAGATAAGAGTATATTACCGGCTACCTACGCAGCGGTCGTGCGCGAATTCTAATAATTTTCGTGCGATTTTTTTTAGATTTCTTTCTTAAAGTACACCTACGCAAAAGTTCTTCTCAGAGCTAAACAACAGTTCTTTTCAGGGCTAACCAACAGATTTTTTCAGGGGTAACCAACAGTTCTTTTCAGGGCTAAACAACAGTTCTTTTCAGGGCTAAACAACAGTTCTTTTCAGAGCTAGAATATTACACGCTATTAGCATTTTCTTAAACATTTGAAAATGCCTAAGAGAGCCAGGTCTCAACTTTCTAAACATAGTTCTCAAGCACGGGCAGCAAGAATACGTCCTATGGGAGAATCTTCACCTGAACGTTCACATCGTCTTGCTGAACAAAATCAGAGAAACTCTCAGGTACGCGCACGAGAGTCGAGTGTCGAACGTTCGCAACGCCTTGCACAACAAAATCTGAGAACCTCTGAGTTACGTGCACGAGAGTCGGGTGAACCGATATGTATGAAATTTTGCGGGTAGGTCTGAGAATATAGGTTATAAAGTATATTTTATGCCGCTGATACCATGACGAGGATATATAGAACGAGAGGAGGGTGCAAGAGAGTTAGAGGGGAGGGTGATGGAGTAAGTGATCGGAGGAGTTAGGTGGAGCAAGGGGGGGGGGGGGGTAGTGAGAGGGAGCAAGTTGGGAGAAGAGAGAGGAGGGAGAGGGTTCAGAAAGGACAACGGGGAGAGGAAGAGGGGAAGTGTGACGGGTACCGAAGCGGGAGGGGAGAGAAATAGCATAGAATTAGATTTTTATTATAGAGAGAGATGGAGAGAGATAAATCAAGGAAGTAGGGAGAAAAGGGGAGCAAAATGTAATTAAAGCGCGGGCGGAGCTGCGCGGGTCAGCTAGTCTATATTAATAAAAGAGCAGGGTGTTTTCTAGGAATCACGATACAGCAAAAACCATATAACGTACAATCTTGAAATTTGGAACCAACATTATTCAAATAGTCTAGGTGAACAATAAGAACGGATTTTTCGAAATTCCATACTTAAGGGGGTCAAATGGGCTCCCAAAGTTTGTATGGAAAAAAATATTTTTTTCGTCACATGGGCATGAAACTTTGTCAGTGTAATAAACAAAAGAAATAAAGAAACACGTGTATCACACTTTTTGAAAATCAACCCTTACAGGGGTTTTAGCATCGTTTTTGAGTATGCAACGCGGAAAAAAAAATTCATACTGCATTGCTGAAACTTTGCGAATACATTAATCAAATTATAGCGATCCAAGTGCAAATAATAATTTTTTGAAAATAAACTCCTAAAGGGGTCCAATTGGGGTCCAAAAAATGTTTCTCGACATACAGTCATAAAACTTAGTTTATATATTGCACACAAGAATCTAAGAAACCTATTTCCGGCATTTTTCGAAAAACTACCCCTAAGGTCTTTTAATGGGGTTTCAAAGTTTGCACAAAGAAAGATTTCCATTTCATCATATGATGCAGCTAGAGTAACGAAACTCGGTAAATAAACTCAAAACAACAATTGAAGAAACTAATTTTGAGCATTTTTGTAAAATCAACCCCTAAGTGAGTCAAATGGGCTCCCAAAGCTTGTATGGAAAAAATTTTTTTTTCGTCATACGGCCAAGTAACTTTGTCAGTGTACTGAGCAAAACAAATAAAGAAACCCGTGTATCACAACTTTTTGAAAATCGACCCATAAAGGGATTTTATCATGGTTTTTGAGTATGCAACGTGGAAAAAAAAATTCATATTGCATTGCTGAAACTTTGCGAATACGTTAATCAAATTATAGCAATCCAAGTGCAAATAATCATTTTTTGAAAATCAACTCCTAAAGGGGTCTAATTGGGGTCTAAAAATGTTTCTCGAGCTACATTCATAAGACTTAGTTTATGTATTTCACACAAGAATCTAAGAAACCTATTTCCGGCATTTTTCGAAGTACTACCCCTAAGGTCATATCAAGGGGTTGCAAAGTTTGCACAAAGAAGGATTTCCATTTCATGATGTGATGCAGCTAGAACGAAACTCAGTAAATAAACTAAACACAACAATTGAACAAACTTATTTTGAGCATTTTTGTAAAATCAACCCCTAAGTGGGTCAAATGGGCTCCCAAAGTTATTACGGATTTTTTTTTCATCACACGGATAAGAAATTTAGTCCATGTACTAAGCCAAAGAAATTAAGAAACACGTGTATCAAATCTTTTTCAAATTCGACCCGTAAAGGGGTGTTAGCATGGTTTTTGAGTATGAAACGCGGAAAAAAATATCATGCTGCATTGATGAAACTTTGCGAATACATTTATCAAACTAAAGCAATGATTGTATAAATAATTATTTTTTGAAAATCAACTTAACGGGGTCCAATGGGGGTGCAAAAATGATTGTCGACCTACAGTCATAAGACTTAATTTATGTGTTGCACACAAGAATCTAAGAAACCTATATCCGGCATTTTGCAAAAAACAACCCCTATGATCATTTAATGGGGTTGTAAAGTTTACACGTAAAACGATTTCCATTTAATGCTATAATAGAGCTAGAGAAACGAAACTCGGCACATAAACTCAATAAAAAAATTTAATAAACTAATTTTCAGCATTTTTCGATAGTCAACCTCTAACTGGGTCAAATAGGGTATCAAAGTTTGCAAAAAAAAATATTTTTCATCACACGGACACAAAACTTAGTCATCAAAAGAAGTTGAGAAACACGTCTGACACATTTGATTTGAAAATCAACCCTTGATTGGGTTTTAACACGGTTTTTGATTATGAATTCGGAAAACCGATGACTGATGACTCGGATGCATTTATGAAATTAAAGAAATCCATGTGCAATTATTTTTTTTTTTTCCCAAAAGGGATTAATTGGGGTCCAAATCCTTTTGTTTTACCCTACGGTCACAAGACTTATTTTATGTATTGCACATAATAATCTAAGAAACCTGTTTCCTGCATTCATCGAAAAATAAAACCCCTAAGATCAATTAATGGTTTCAAAGTTTGCATGCAGAAGGATTTCCATTTAATTTATAATACAGCTACAGTCACGAAACTCGGTAAATAAACTCAACACAACAATTTAACAAACTAATTTTCAGCATTTTTAACGGACTTCAAAAAAGGAGGATTCTCAATTTGTCTGTACATTTTTTTTTTCTATGTATGATCGCGCATGATTCTGGCAATTATGAACCGATTTCAAAAAATCTTTCTGGTACGGATAGGCCACTCCACTGATTGGGTCCCATAAAAAAAAATTACTTAGGAATAAGCTCCTGAAAAAACAAAAATGGCGACTCAGAAAAAACTGTAGGAATGCCTAAAAGATGATATTTCTATCGCATTTTAAGGACGAAAGTGGTCAAACTCTGGCAAATACGAGTATTTACCAATTTCAATAATTCTTTTATATGCGAAAGAAGGAACCACTGTAATGAATATGTATAAATTTTATCACTACTAGATAAGAACTTCCTGGAGAACCATGATTGATGTGGAGGAATTTATCTGGTAAAAAAAAGAATATATACAGACGAATTGAGAACCTCCTCCTTCTTTGAAGTCGGTTAAAAAAACATGAAACTGATGTTCTCCGTTACATTACTCTGACAAATATGAACTGATTTCGATGATTCTTTTTAACTACTGTAATGATTTCATGCAAATTTCATTAGGACCGGATAAAGTGTTCCTGAAGAAAATATACACGTTGTGTCGTGTGCAATGTATTATTTGAAAATCAACCCGTGGGACAAATGAGGTACCAAAGTTTGTATGTAAGAAAATATTTTTTTCAGACACGAAACTTTGTCAGTGTACTCATCAAAAAATTGAGAAATACGTCTAACACATTTGTTTTGAAAATCACCCATAACGGGGTTTTGGCACGGTTTTTGAGTATTGAGTATACGCGAAAAAAAAAATCATGCTGCACCGATTACACTGCGGATACATTCGTCATATTGAAGCAATCCATGTTATTTTTTTAAATTAACCCCTAAAAGCGTTCAATTGAATTCCTTCCAAAAAAAATTTTATTTCTACAGCCACATGACATATTTTATGTACCTACTGCATACAAGAATCCCTAAAGTTTGCGTGAAGAAAGATCTCCATTTAATGCAACTATGGTAACGTAACTCATTGAATGAACTAAACAAAACTGTTGAATAAACTTATTTCCAGCATTTTTCGAAAATAAACCGCTAAGGGCATCTACCAATGGGGTTACCAAATGGTTTCCACTTAACAACCTCATATGTTTTTTAATGGAATTGCAAAATAAGTACAGTATCTTTTTAAACAAAGAAGTAAATATTTAAGAATGTTTTGATTAGATCAGAGTTAATAGAAGTGTGAAAATATCGAAATCGATCGTCCGAAGATCGGACCAACAATAATAACTAAGAAGACCTGAGGGTACATCGGCATAATTGTGACATAAGGACGTTCAACATCTCAGTTCTTCCGTGACTATGGGTGCTGCAAAACATTGGAAACGTCGGGATAGAAAAAGCTAAAATAAACCGCGATTAAATCCGTAAAAAGTAGTTTGATTTCAATGTGTAATATTCGCGTAAGTAAAAGACAATAAGCTTACTATTTATGAAGCTGGCTTCAAAATACAGAAACGGTAAATGTTGTCCTTGAAAACTTGGAATGCACGATATCAAAAAGATTATCAATGCCTAAAGGATTAATGGAAATCCACAAATACATGGACGATAGATTGGTAAGTAACAATTTATTACGAACGTTTTAACTAACGCGAATGCTACACATTGAAATCAAACTATGATTTCAATGTGTAGCCTTCGCGTAAATAAAAGACAACATTAGTGTAAACAATATTATAAAAAATAATTCTAAACACGTTTGAGTAACAAAGTAAACGCGGGCGAAGCCGCGGGCTACTGCTAGTTATTAATATAACAACTTTTCAATGTCTGTTCCCATTAAAGATCTCCAACAAGTCACACGACGGATTATACTCAAATCACACGAAATAAAAAAAAACAATTCCTCATCTCCCTTAAAATACTTTTATCCGAAAAATTACACAATGTTCTAAATATCGTTCGAAACATTCACTACATTTTATGCCTCATCTATAAGAGAAAAAGCATTCCAAAATCCCAACTACCAAAGCGTGCCCAATATATTCAAATGTCTCGTTACCATCCCGTACATCTTTGGTCTTTAAACAGATTGCCGAAGACCGCCCCGACCGCACCGCACAAGACCAGTAATTACCAGACCCACTTGCGGTCCTCTCCAATCACACGGAACATAATTAGGCTAACATTTAACGCCGAAACTAATTGACCTGTCGCTTGATAAGCACTTAATTGAATTAGTTTTGTGTTAAATTACAGAAAAAAAACATGTTTCGGTTTAGCTGGCCAAATTTATTAGAGTAAAGATAACCGCTATGTAGAGGATATTTGGCCTTAATTTTGGACAATTTCTCAAATAACGAAAATTCGTCTGTAGTATCGAATTTTTGCTTAAAATAGTGGACTAGCTGACCCACGCATCTCCGCCTGCGCTATTTTTACGTTAACTAAACTTTTAATAACAGACATTCGCATCGAATACATAACCTCCTTTTTTATAGTCGGTTAAAAACTGGGACCCACTTTTTACTTGCTCTCCGAAACACGGACCTGTTTTGTTCAAATGGCGTTATACGGTCACCCATCTATTTAATGACCTTACCTAACGTTGCTTAACCAGATCGATTACAAAACCTTGATAACAACTCTCTATGAATGCTCTCTTACTAATATTTATTATATTATAAAGAAAAATAGATAAAATCGGACCAAGCGTATAACCAAGTACCCGTTTTGACTTTAATCCCCTCTCCCAAATGAACCGTGCTAGATTACGGGATTAAAAGTATCCTATGTCCTACCGTACCGTCCTACCGTACCGTCGTAGTATGATCTCAAATCATGCCAAGTTTCATTTGAATCCATTCAGTAGTTTCGGCGTGATGCTCAGCCGTGATACAGACAGACAGACAAAAATTAAAAAAATTACATTTTCGGCCTCAGTATCGGTTATAGAATGCCCTCCAAATATAATTTTCAAAATATCTTCAATGTACAGAATTGGACCTGTTACAGTTTTATTATAAGTATAGATAAACATTCACGAACAAAATGACATCTAAAATGTGGTCGTGGAGGTTGCAAACTTATCTGTGCTGGTGGCGGAAACGTGAACTAACAGTTCTATTATGATAATTACGTGTAGTTTGACAGTTTTATATAAATAGTAGTGACACTCCTATTAGCAAAAATAAATTTGTCAGGATGTGGCTTGTAAAGAAAAGATATTAGGCTGATGGTAAGCTATGGACAGCTACATAGCTTTTCTGTTCTTCATCCAAGGCATTACTTACGCCCTTCAGGTGTTATTTTTGCCCGTCGACGACACGAGACCGTTCATCATCAATGATAAACCAGTTTATCATCATCATCATCACCTGCCGGAAGACGTCCACTGCTGAACATAAGCCTCCCCTTTAGAATGCCACAATGAATGACATTTGGCTATTTGCATCCATCGCTCGGCGAACCGATAACCGTTGGGGAAGAAAGGTTCTCGAGTGGCGACCACGAACCGGAAGACGCAGCGTAGGTAGGCCTCCCACTAGGTGGACAGACGACATTGTGCGCATCGCAGGTAACCGGTGGATGCAAATAGCAAATTGTCGTTCACTGTGGCGTTCAAAGGGGGAGGCCTATGTTCAGCAGTGGACGTCTTCCGGCTGGTGATGATCCACAGGTTACCTGCGACGCGCACAATGTCATCTGTCCACCTAGTGGGAGGCCTACCTATGCTGCGTCTTCCGGTTCGTGGTCGCCACTCGAGAACCTTTCGACCCCATCGGCCATCTGTTCTTCGAGCGATGTGGCCTGCCCATTGCCAATTCAACTTGCAGATTCTGAGTGCTATGTAACCTTAGTTCTTCGAATCTCCTCATTACGTATTCTGTCGCACAAAGAAACTCCGAGCATAGCTCTCTCCATAACTCGTTGTGTGACTCTGAGCTTCTCTAAAAGACCAGCTGTTAAGGACCACGTCTCAGTACCATATGTCATCACTGGCAACACACATTGGTTAAAAACCTTTGTCTAAACCAGTTTATGAGACAGACTAAATATCTTTAGGCTAACTTTATTCTAATCGGGAATTAACGCGATTTACCTTATATTTTGGCTTGACGTTTCGGCCGGGTTGCACCAGCCGTGGTCACAAGCAGACTCAAAACAACAACAGACAAAAGCAGCAGCACAACAACAACACAACAAGCAGACTCAATTCCCGATTAGAATAAAGTTTGATAATGGAACGCGAAAGTCTAAAAGTATATGTTTAGGCTAGTTTTTACCGTTCACGAAAAAAATATTAGTCGGCATTGTAAGCATTTGAAACGTAATGCATAGAGTCTATTCGTTGAAGATAAAAAGCAGTAAAAAAAAATTGTTCGTCCGACTCCCACCCCTACTCATTAGTTCTATGAAACAAATTTAAATGGAACTACTAGGAATAATCCCTAACCAGTAAGAAATAACTACACAAAGTTCTTGCTTCCAGAGGTTTGAACCTGCGGCCTCTATATTGCAAAGCACGTCACAGAGGCTACGATGACAAAAGTATTTATGTATTGGGGGCATCGATATACTATACCAACTAGATTTGCTGTCACGATCCCAAAAGTGGTCACGAAAATAAGAAAATAAGAGCTACGGAGACGGCTGTCGCTCAATTGTCTGCAATTATTATTGAACCTTATTTTATAGTATGTAAGTCATCTTTTTATATAAACATATTATTGTTTTGCGTGTACGTGTATAGTTGTGTAGGTATATGTAACCGCGACCACATTTTCGATGTCATTTTGTTCGTGACAGCTAATCTTGTTGGTATAGTATATCGATGATTGGGGGTTACTCGACGGACCTGTTGGTCTAGTGGTTAGACAACCTGACCGCTACGTAATAGGTCATCTATTTAAGTATGTATTTCCAAAAAAAAAGTCTGGTTACCATAGTACAGACTCTGCCTAGTTTAGGATCGCATGACCGTGTGAATATTATTATTATTTATGTACTAGGGTACAATAAAACACAAAGAAATCACAACTCAAAATAATCATCAAAAAATTTAACTAACATCCTTTCTACACCTACTAATCTTTCGTCGGATCCTTTCCGTATAAGCCGAAACGATGTTCGAAAGCAACGGTAAGGCTGACGATTTCTCATCGTCTTTAACACCCACTTCTGTGCATAATTCTGCCCTCGGTTTCTTCTCTTTCGGCATAGCTGCTTCTGACGTCATCACTGAAGCGGTGTACAAGTATCCATTCCACTCTAGGTACTCACGAACGAGCTCGTTCACTAGGAGTACTTCCTCAGTTGGCGCTGGGATAGTGGTCTTGTCATTACCATTATTTGCTTGCCTTTCTTGCAGGATATTTATAACTTGACTGCGAACCTAAAGAAAAGTGATAATAATAAATTTTATACATTTTTAATTCTTTGGGCGTTAATTTTAATCACTGTTCACCTCACGAACTTATGAAAAACAGTAATGAAACTGTGGTTTTGAATATTAGAACTGATTGCACTGATTCTAAAAATGAATCTCATTTTCATAGTAATTCAAACTCAAACTCAAAAATAGTTTATTTCAAATAGGATTAACGCTTTTGAAAGGTCATGTATTTTTTTTTTAAAAAAAGCTACCACCGGATCACAACGCGGCCTCAACTGAGAAGATCCGGCAAGAAACTCAGCGGGCTTGTCATTTTATCACATTTTTTTTAAACAGTGTGTCATGTTACAATTAGATCAGCCACAGTGTTTCTTGGCGTTCAATAGAAAGATATTCGTGATTTTTAAATAAATAAATTACTAAAATACAGCTATTCGCCATTTTGTTATAAACACCGATCAGTGTGAATCGTCATCCCGGTATAATCAAATACCTTTCCTTTCCTCTTTCTTCAACTAAGATGTTTATTTATACCGTGGTGACGTCACAAAATGGCGCCATGCACCAGCCTTCGTTTGGAAACGAAATTCAGTAAATTTTAAAAATGCAAAACTGCTGTTATTTGTAAATTTAATACAAAAATATGATTATTTTCAGCAATAGTAGACCCGTAATGGAATACTTTTTCAAAATTAGTCATCCTAACCACTGTAGCCTTGTCGGCGAGCACAAGAAATAATACACGAAAAGAGGGCTACACAAATTTATTAAATAATAGAAACGAGAAGAAAGTTACGTTACAGGGGGAGGTCGATTACTAGTTAGCTTGTTCGCACGTATAACAAAAATAGCTGTAACTTAACTAGGGGTCGTTAGGGAACGCAACGGCGATTCCCGCGGTCTTCGGCGTCCTCCTTCTCCTGGGAGTGGCCAGGCACGCCACGGATGCGGAGTCTGGACTAGACCCGGTCGTCAGCAACACAGCCACGAACTTGTGGCCGGCAAAAATGCGAAGCCTTTCGCCCGAAAGGGGGAACACTCTTGCCCGAAGGGAGAACTCTTCGCCCGAAGGGAGAAACTTTTCACCCGAAGGAAGAAACCCTGGAACGCCACATAAGCGTTCCTGTAGACGCCGTTCCCTAACGCGACACCCTCCAAACCAGCTTTCAGTTGGTGGAGGCTGCCTCATTATGGAGACGTCTACAGGAATAAAAGGTACACCCTAACAATATAAAGTAAAACATGGGCCTAATAGTACCTATTCACATATGGAAAGATTACAATTAAAAAATCCTACAGCAGCGATTACATAATTTAAACACTTACCAGTAATACTGGGTTTTCTGGTTGATATTCACTTTAATAATAGTTTAGAATAGAAATAGAATTTTATAAATAGACTTTAGCAATTAAGAATTCCGTAGAACCCGCTGGCAGTATTGGACTAACACGATAATGAGGCGTGATGATCGTAGCTCAGCTGAGATGGCAGTGGCTCGCTCAACTTCTGAGTCAAAAACGAAACCTCTCGAGTGGAGATGGCGTCGAACCGTCTAGAAAAGCCAGTACCTAATTCGGTGGCCGCCTACGATTGGTCGTCACTTTTAGAATACGGGTACTGAGCATTTATCGCATCGTCTCGCCCTCGGTAGACTCCGCCTATTTTAAATCAAATACCCTCTATTAAAAAGTGATTCTTACCTAGGTATCTAAATTTTACCTATGGTTCTATCAATGAAAATAATACGAATACCTGATGCAGCTTTCATCGCCTATTACCAGAAATAACTAAAATAAGAACATAGTATTCCCCAATCGATGTAAACAGGTCGTATATTAATATAAACGCCTCGTCAAAAATTATTAGTAATAAGTAAGATTACTATGTGTTGCTATTACTACCATTATAGGCGTAATTCAACGTCCTGTTAAAACAGCTGTCTTTTACTTATTTATTAACGAAATGAGTTTAAAACAATGTAGCTATGCTACATATCCCCCTCGCTTACCAAGAGTTTTGTTCTATACTATCTAAGGAACAAAACTCCAGAAAAAAATTACTCTGATAGTTTACGGCAAACATACATCTCTTTCATTCATTCATCATTCATGGTAGCGGCAGCAATCTTATATAAAGCGATTCCTGTCGCCCGCAGTCGAAATAGAGATCAAAATCATATAGATTATGAGCTCATACTAACAGTGCAATGGTGTTAAATATATAGATATATATATTGGAGATAAGTATCAAGCTAATACTAATAATGAACATTGACCAAATATTTTCCCAATGTAAATAGATCAACGGTATAATGCCTCATTAAAAAAAACTGCGTCGACACAGCGCGACCAGCAAACGGTGTATAAAAGACACCCAACAAGGTGTATAAAAACACCCCAAACACGGTGTATAAAAGACACCAAAACGAGTTTAAATACACATCGATTTAAAACTCCCCCAAAATAAGACACCAAAACAACCAGTTGACTATACAAAAGAAAGAGAAAAAAAAAATATTTAGTCAATATAGGATCTTAGTGAGAACTTCTTCATTGATATGAGTCATCATCATCATCATCATCATCAGCCGGAAGACGTCCACTGCTGAACATAGGCCTCCCCCTTAGAACGCCACAATGAACGACAATTGGCTATTTGCATCCACCGGTTACCTGCGACGCGCACAATGTCGTCTGTCCACCTAGTGGGAGGCCTGCCAACGCTGCGTCTTCCGGTTCGTGGTCGCCACTCGAGAACCTTTCTTCCCCAACGGTTATCGGTTCTTCGAGCGATGTGGCCTGCCCATTGCCACTTCAACTTGCAGATTCTGAGAGCTATGTCGGTAACCTTAGTTCTTCGGCGAATCTCCACATTTCGGATTCTGTCGCGCAAAGAAACTCCGAGCATAGCTCTCTCCATGGCTCGTTGTGTGACTCTGATATTGATATGAGTAACCCCTAAGAAAACCCCTAATAATAAAAAAAATATATATATCCTATGGCCTAAGGCTTATTTGAGAAGTGGCCTAACCCCGCTTCCGTACTTTTAGTGTGGCACGAACACTCTGATAAAAAAAATATATATGTCCCCATAGTATAAGTTTAGAGGAAACGAAAAGATAATGTTGGCTTATTTAGACAGTCATTCATCCGCTGTATATAGAAAAGACGTTACGATGGCTTATTTTTGTTTGGAGTCCGTAACCCCCGCTCCAGAAAAATAAAAAGGATAGAATCAAGAGGAAGAAGAAAACATTAATACCTCGTAACGAAACTATAAAAAAAAAATTTTGTTTATGAGAAATAACTATCCACACAAACATAAAAAAAACCCCATAGCATTCACTCATTAGAGATGTAATGCTAAATAAAATATTAAAAAAATTGTTTATGAGAAAACACTAACAGACAGACATACATACAACAACCTAACGCCGTATTAAGTCCTGTCTGCTAATAAAAATAAAAAAATATAAAAAAATGTTTGTGTGGAAAAAAAAATAATAGACAGACATACATACACCGTAGTACCTGTCCTAAACTACATAAAGTCCATCACATATGTGAAGAATAAAAAAAATATTTATGAGAAATAAACTAACATGTGTACATACATGTACTTACCTACTATTAGTAACTTACTGTAAAACAGTATCTAAAATTAAATTTAGTGAGAAAAAAAATTATGTACACTCGCAGTCAGAAATGGTGTATCACCTTAAGGTGATAATCACTCGCACGAACCGTCCTTACATACGAGCGAACTGTTAGCGCACGTAACAAAATAAAAAAATTTGATTGAAAATTGGTACTCCGTTCGTGACCGCGATGGTACCAACCATATATTAACAAAAAAACTAAGTGCCAAAATTCCTCTTAAAAAAAAAACACTACATTCTACTACGAATTACTAACTTTCGTACTAGCGTTACTACGTCTGTACCTACTATTGGTTGACCTAGTTTTCCAACGGAATGTAAACAAACCTAATGGTCAACTGTGAGTGACTATTACTGCAACCGGAGTTAAGTATGACTGATAGCAGATAACAAAATATCAGTCAGAATGTAGGTAGTTCTGTGACTTAGCCACATTCCTGTATGGCTGAGGCACGCTACGGCGACCGGCTCGATACATAATGGCGGTTATAGACGACATTCCAGAGAAAAAAAAAATATGCAAAAAGTGATTGGCGATGAAAAGCTGCTCAGTATAGAAAGTGTTAAAAAACAATACTATCATCTGACTAGAATTGTGCCCCCAGTATAAGATTAGTAAAAAAAATTATTATTCCATATAAATAAAATTACCATTATAATTACGTCAATTATTCAATTATGTCAAGTGTATAATATGCTAAAAAAAATTTAAAAAAAAATGCTATAAAATATGCCAAAATTCAATACTATATATGTTACATGTACAAACTGTCATGTTAGAAAATATCAATCTATAAAAATTACTTGACATTATAATAGTAATAGGTCTGAGCTGATACCTTGCCTTGCACCTTACCCAATGTTTAAATGAATTTAAATTACTACTAACAACCATCTTTGGTATAGATTGAAATATAAAAAAAACTACGTTAGGACTCGGCCTTAGGGCTTTGCCAACGAGAAAAAATGTATACTAAAATCGGGTAGGAAAATAATTTTCTGCCAACGAGTTCGATATACGGATTAATACCAAAAAATGAGATATGCTGGAAAATACACAGAACATACAAGAAAAATACACACGAAACAATTAATGGTCGTGGTTGGGTAAAAACACACACAGAAAAAGATTCAATTGAATAAAATTTAGGCCAAAAATTGCACTACGTAAAAAAAAAATATCAAAAATTTGGAAAATAAAGACAAAACACAGCGTAGGTGGTGAGCTGTGGTGTCACTAGGCCCCCTTCTAGTGACACTAAATCTGCGGCAGAAGGCCTGCAGACCTAGTTTGTGAAAAACCTGTCACGGTATTTCCGTTAGTCGCCTTTTACGACACCCTAGGACGAGTAGGGGTGGACCGATTCTTCCCAGTAAGCCGGGTACCACACGGCGGTGGGGCAAAAGAAAATAAAAATCTCCAACCACGACACAAAAGAAAAAAAAAATGATGACAACCGCCACCAAGAGAAAAAAATGCGAACAAGCTAAAGTAAAAACCGCGTTGGCGCCAGTGTAGCCTTGTCGGCGAGCACAAGAAATAATACACGAAAAGAGGGCTACACAAATTTATTAAATAATAGAAACGAGAAGAAAGTTACGTTACAGGGGGAGGTCGATTACTAGTTAGCTTGTTCGCACGTATAACAAAAATAGCTGTAACTTAACTAGGGGTCGTTAGGGAACGCAACGGCGATTCCCGCGGTCTTCGGCGTCCTCCTTCTCCTGGGAGTGGCCAGGCACGCCACGGATGCGGAGTCTGGACTAGACCCGGTCGTCAGCAACACAGCCACGAACTTGTGGCCGGCAAAAATGCGATGCCTTTCGCCCGAAAGGGGGAACACTCTTGCCCGAAGGGAGAACTCTTCGCCCGAAGGGAGAAACTTTTCACCCGAAGGAAGAAACCCTGGAACGCCACATAAGCGTTCCTGTAGACGCCGTTCCCTAACGCGACACCCTCCAAACCAGCTTTCAGTTGGTGGAGGCTGCCTCATTATGGAGACGTCTACAGGAATAAAAGGTACACCCTAACAATATAAAGTAAAACATGGGCCTAATAGTACCTATTCACATATGGAAAGATTACAATTAAAAAATCCTACAGCAGCGATTACATAATTTAAACACTTACCAGTAATACTGGGTTTTCTGGTTGATATTCACTTTAATAATAGTTTAGAATAGAAATAGAATTTTATAAATAGACTTTAGCAATTAAGAATTCCGTAGAACCCGCTGGCAGTATTGGACTAACACGATAATGAGGCGTGATGATCGTAGCTCAGCTGAGATGGCAGTGGCTCGCTCAACTTCTGAGTCAAAAACGAAACCTCTCGAGTGGAGATGGCGTCGAACCGTCTAGAAAAGCCAGTACCTAATTCGGTGGCCGCCTACGATTGGTCGTCACTTTTAGAATACGGGTACTGAGCATTTATCGCATCGTCTCGCCCTCGGTAGACTCCGCCTATTTTAAATCAAATACCCTCTATTAAAAAGTGATTCTTACCTAGGTATCTAAATTTTACCTATGGTTCTATCAATGAAAATAATACGAATACCTGATGCAGCTTTCATCGCCTATTACCAGAAATAACTAAAATAAGAACATAGTATTCCCCAATCGATGTAAACAGGTCGTATATTAATATAAACGCCTCGTCAAAAATTATTAGTAATAAGTAAGATTACTATGTGTTGCTATTACTACCATTATAGGCGTAATTCAACGTCCTGTTAAAACAGCTGTCTTTTACTTATTTATTAACGAAATGAGTTTAAAACAATGTAGCTATGCTACACCACAAAAACCATCTGTTCTACTAATTTAATACCTCATTTAAATACTAGCATACAGACGTAACACAAACCAATAATTTATTTAAATTATGGGTATTATTACGTAAAACCTGCGTAAAACCACATTATTCTCGCTACCGCAACCCTTGTTTACAAAATAACGATCGAATTGAAAAGCAGAATGTCCAATTAAACCTGTTATTTTAACGTCACAAATATCCTTCGTTACCCGTGTTACTACCAATCTTACTACCAGTAGTAACACGGGTAATATTTTTGCCCGTGTTACTACCGAGTACTGGCTGCTTTAGTAGTAACACGGGACAATTTTGACTTCCCAAATACGGGTAAAAAATAATACCCGTGTTACTACTGGTAGTAAGACTGGTAGTAACACGGGTAACGGACGACAAATATTGACTAAATCAATCACCAGTTGGTCTAGTGTTCAGACAGTCTCTTCGAAGTCGCTGGAAGATTGAGGTGTGAGCCCTACACCTCCATCAAGAACTGCAGTGACTCAGAGGACGTTGGCGTGGTTGCAACTCCTTACCAACTTAAGAAATAATCGGATTCCGACAGCAGATATTTCAAAAATTTACCTCTGCTGTTAACTTATTTAGATTGCCGTTTTTCTTCATAATATCTCGCATGGCACTCAAAAGATCTTTTTCGGATACAATTTTCTTCTCATTCATCTTCAAAAATGTAATAAAAATGTTACAAATATATAAACAACAGCGGTAAACAATATGAGCTGAATTGCGTTGACAACGGTTGACAGATTTATCCAAATAACATTAATGTCAATTTTTAAAAATAGGATTTAATACTACGTGTCTATTTCAAAGGTTACACCAAGGAGCTTAGAGGTATCTTGTAAATGTCCACATAATTAATATATATAGTAATATATTTATTTCATATAATATATTTATTTCACAAATAAATTACACATTTGCGCACTTAAAAATAAACAGTTTTGTAGGTGTATCTTAATTAAATAAAAATTACCAAAAAGCACCCGAGCTAGGAGATTCCTGTATCTCAGGTACCACCAATAACCCTCAAGGTAGGTACACTAAGTACTATAAAGTTGTATGTACGTACGTTAGCAAGTATATCAAAAAAGGAGACTTTAAACAATGCAAAATAATATAATATATCAACTTAAAGAAAATAAAACGAAAATATATGTTGGCTTATTGTAGGTAATTAAATTTTAGTAAATATAACTGTATGTTTACGGACATAGGTAGGTATGTGGTAAAATAAATGATATATAAAAAAAAAATATTAGTATGTATGTTAGTGCGTGTAAAAATGTGTGTGTATGTATTAATGATGTTAAAAAGTAAAATTATTTGAGCTCAATAAGAAAATAATCACTCAACGTGCTCAAATTGATTCTCACTTTTCCGTCTTGTTCATTATTTAGTCCAACGGCAAATATAATTAAATTAATACATTTTGTAATAACTAATGACCATGCCAAGGACTACAATAACCCTAGATTTAGTTGTTTTTTAGGGTTCCATACCTAAAAGGTAAAAACGAACCCTTATGGTCTTACTTCGTCTGTCTGTCTGTCGGTCACACCTATATATTTCTGGAACCACTGATGCTATCGATTTGAAACTTAGAATAGCTTAAGATCTAATATACCCAATCATGAGGAATGTGCGACGCTCGGACAAACCCATGGTGGCTTATGAGCGCCAAGATCATAATTATTGTGTTCATGAATTATTTAATAAAATGTGAAAAAAAAATGAAAGTGAAAAAAATATTTCTTTTCATTTATATTGTTTCTTAGAAAATTAGACTTTTTCGTTACATTTGTAGGTATCCTCGACGTAAGAATTCAAATAATCACTCCCTCGAGCAGACTTGATGTGATTCAATTACAGTTATATAGGATTAAATTGATACATACTTTTATATTTTAGGCAATTCGGGATGAAATCACGTGTGTGATTGAGTAATACTTGAAGTTGGCGTTACAATTTGCACAGACAAAATTGGTTTCTAAACCCTTCTATTTTAGGGTAACGAATTGCTTGGAGATCGCTTTAAGCAATTTTATACCTACTACTAGCAAAAAATATTATATGTGTATGTATAAAAATATGTGATGAAAATATCGTTCAAAAAATCAGGATTGTTCGCTGAAAATGGTTATGATGTCGTCAAGCAACATCAAATAACCAAAATCTGAATAATAGTTAGAGTAAAAGAAAACCTTACGTGATAAGTATGTAAGAATATATCTTTATTAATACTTTGTTAAACTATAATAAGTATTTATCATGATATTGTAAAGGTAGAATAGGTAGTTTGACATCGTGTTTAATAGATGGCGCTAGTTGACTTGTACTGTTTTGTCGACGTTGCTACGTCGACAGAGCAGTGCAAGTCGGATAGTCGTTGGCGACTGGAATAGTTTAGTCAGTCAACGGTAGGATTTCATGGTGAACAGTCGATTGTGAGACTTTGTAGCGAATAGTGAAATAGTGATTGTGAAATTATGTGGCGAGCGGCCGTGGGCCGGCTGCTGTGTTATAATGTGTTTGTGAGCTTGATTGACAGGTTGTCAAAGACGTGCCGTGCCACCTGAGGAACTGCGTTGATGATTGAGATGCAGCCGACGAGCGTCATGAGGTTTGGTGCTTTCGCTGAGTGGGTGACAACCCAGTATTATAACTATTGATTTATGATTAATATGTAGATTATTATTTATTGTTGTGTGATATAATTGATGATGGTTAATTAATTCGCGATAGTTGATGATAGTGGATAACTGAATAACTGATGATGACCAAGAGTTGGCGTTTGGTGTGGTTGTAGGGGCTGGAGGAGACCACTTGGGGAGGTCCCCACATTTTTATAGGCTTGTTAATGTATCACATACCTTGATTATTATTGAATTATTAAGATAATCTCCCGTAAGAGTGTTCGAACTCCTGCATATCGGAAGCGGGATTGGATCCTGGCCTATCCGCTTTGCTTTCTGATGCATTTTGTCAAAATTATATGTTTTTTTTTTCTCGTAGTTTTGAAAAATAAACCCACATCAGTGTGGGGTACTTAGTGTTTTAATAAAATTGTAAGATGCCTACCTACAGGTTGTAGGATTTGTCGGTACTTTGTAGTTGTTTGTATTTGATAGTACTTTCTGGAATAAGAATTGCTTTTAGTTTGAGTTCTATTGATATTTTGTAGACCAAAGGACTTATTGTTTGACTACAAAATTACTGCTTGGTTGTGTGCGGATATAAATCTTTTATTAATTCAAGTATCCCGTGCTTCATTTTATGTTCGCAATTATTACACTAAACTGGGTCTTAATTCATCTATCCGTCATTTGTTTGAGCAATATAACATTTTGCATAGGGCTGCAACTGATATCGATATTCCTGATAGTAAAGTAAGTAAAGTTTATTAAATCAAAATAATAGGTTTGCATGGTTTTTAGTAACGAACGGTCCCTGCGCCAGGTATACCTGTATCGCAGTCGACCAAAATAGTGTGACTGGGTTTCATGATCAGTCATTTAGCAGACAGTGTGACATTTTCATTCAAGTATGTATATATGTGTCTTTTTTTTTCTTTCTCTGATTCTACAAGTAGTTTTAGTATTGAGATCAAGCTGCTTTTGCGGATTTTGTCGCGGTTTGTTTGGATTTTGCCGTCCCGGCGTTTCGGGTGCTTTGCGGCGCCCGCGGTCCGGGGGAGACTGAGGTGTTCGGCGCCCTTGTGTCGCTGTTGCGCCGGTGTGCCCTCGGGTCTTTTGGTTGTCGCACTGGTATTTGTGCATGTCGTGGTCACCTTTAATTATTACAATCTTTAACTTATGGTCTGTGCACAGCTACAATTGGTATCATACATAATTGATGACTTACAAGTTTTTTTTTTTTTTTTTTTTAACTGATAAAGTACAGGAAAATTCTGGTTTTAAGCTAGGCAAGGCAATTTATATTGGAAGGCAGCGCTCTACACAGCTAAGTTGACAAATTTATGAATTTTGTTACAATCGTGTACGTTTAACTAATGAAAGAACAAAAAAAAAAGGGAAAAGAAACTAAAGGTAAAATAAAAAGAAACTAGGAATTCTTGTCTTTCTGTAAGACATGAGATTAATTGAAGATATATGTGTGCAAGTGACTCTATTTATGCGTGTGTGTGTGTGAATTTGTGCGGGAATAAGTGTGTGGAAGTCTAGTGTAAAGTGCGAATGTAGAGCGATGGGTTATAAGGCAACAACTGCCAAAGTTCTTCAGTACTTTGTAAGTTAATGTAAGTAAACAGTTGTTTGCTTGATCTTTACAGAGAAATTTATCTAGCCTATATATACTAGTATTTCATTTACTTTATGAGGTTGTTATAAAATAGTTTCTTAGCATGTGCCTTTTGTTGTGCAGAGTCACATATAAAGTTGTCCTGTTGGTGTTCGTGTGTCGCAATGCAATAATGTAACAGAGTAACAAAAAGGTTTAAAATATTATGTAACTCAGTAAAGCTCGTTGGCCTCTTTCTAAGCAGATAAGGTCGCGTTTAGGCGCTGCACCCCAGACTGGAATACAATACTGTAAGAGGGACTTTACACAGAGAACAGTTAACCATATGCAGAGATTTTCTTGTCAGCCAAGTGTGGGATTTTTAAGACTTAGATTAATTTCCTAATTCTTGCTGTAAGACGTGAAATGTTGTTTCCAGCTTAGATTGCTGTCAATATAAACACCTAGGTATGTTATACAACTTGATCTTTCTAGCCCTATACAAGAGCAAGAAGAAGTATTGTGGAGTCCGCTGGTGTTTTTTTTTGGGTTAACAATGTTGTAAAGGTTCTGTTTTTTTTTTATAGATAAAGTAATGTATTTTGATTTTATAACGTTCAGAGTTAAAATATATGAGTAGATAATGTGATACAATCTGAAGTGCATATTCTGCTGACTTTTGCTTCTCACTTCAAGTACTACCAGAGGCAACCAAAGCAGTGTCATCTGCGTAAGTGAATATTTTGCAATTTGGTAAGGATAGTTTACATAAACCATTCACATAGATTTGGAACGACGTTGGGCCCAAAATGCTGCCCTGCGGTATCCTGTAATAGGTGTACATATGGACGCTATACATGACAACAATATTTACGTGCTGGCAGCGATTGGTAGGGTAATCTTTAAAAATGGCTAATGCTATGACTGTAATTCCCAATCTCTCTAGTTTGTCAGACAGAGCCAAACGTTTTGGAGAGATCTGGCCAGACATTTCACATTTGCGTCGAGAGCAGTATTCTCGGTATGAATTGTAGGTCTCTATGATTCCAACAAGGTGGAAAAATAACCTTAACTGTAAGAACTGATATGATTATGATTTCGTTTTGTTGCCTCATTATTATTTTGGGCTATGGGTAGATTTGAGTTCTGTATGGTGGTAATTATCAAGTGAGTTGGTAGGGTCGATTTGGTAAGCGAAGTTCAATGGCGTGGATTTCCGTCCCGACTAATATTAGTATGAGCGTTTTTATGTTTTTAACCGTTACGCATCTTTTGTTATGGAGGAAGGTCGGGCGATTGACCGAGTAATCCTTAATGACTGATGAGGTTCGATGGTTTCTAAATATTTGCCAGTTACAAACCAGTTGTTCTCTTTTTGCAATCTGATAAATAAATGGTTTGGGTTTTGTAGTCTGTAGTGTTCACAGATAGTAAAGTGCTAGTCGCCCAGGTGTTTGTCGGGCATGGTTTGCTACACCATGGCTCTGTCCACCACGCCATGGCATTAGGTGCTGCAACATGACGTCGGGAGCTGCGCCGTGGTGCCGGGAGCTGCACCGTGGTGCGGGAGCTGCGCCGTGGTGCCGGAAGCTGCGCCGTGGTGCGGGAGCTGCGCCGTGGTGCCGAGAGCTGCGCCGTAGTGCCGGGAGCTGCGCCGTGATGCCGGGAGCTGCGCCGTGGTGCGGGAGCTGCGCCGTGGTGCCGGGAGCTGCGCCGTGGTGCCGGGAGCTGCGCCGTGGTGCCGGGAGCTGCGCCGTGGTGCGGGAGCTGCGCCGTGGTGCCGGGAGCTGCGCCGTGGTGCCGGGAGCTGCGCCGTGGTGCCGGGAGCTGCGCCGTGGTGCCGGAGCTGCGCCGTGGTGCCGGAGCTGCGCCGTGGTGCCGAGAGCTGCGCCGTGGTGCCGGGAGCTGCGCCGTGGTGCCGGTAGCTGCACCGTGGTGCCGGGAGCTGCGCCGTGGTGCCGGGAGCTGCGCCGTGGTGCGGGAGCTGCGCCGTGGTGCCGGAAGCTGCGCCGTGGTACCGGGAGCTGTGCCGTCGTGCCGGGAGCTTATCCGTCGTGTAGGCGCGAGTCATCGTGAGGGAATTCATTGGATGGACTTACATGAGCTATGAGCGACCAGCGTGTGTGGACGGTGGTGTCTGCACACGTAGATGGCCGCAGATCATAGCAGATCATGTATGTAATTTATTTATTTATTTATTTATCATCGCTAAGTAGCCTTGGTCAGAGATTCCCGTCACATATAGTATTCAGTGCAGAAGCAGACTGTTGCTACAGTTGACAAAGGCAGGAGTAGCCTTAGTCCGATACTGTGTGACGAAGTGGTTTTCAGAGCAGGGTGGCCCTGATCCCACGACTGACAGAAACAGGTGAAAAGCGACTAGTTGAATAGGTTTCAGGCAGCGTGGCCAAAACCTACTAGTTCAGATGGTGTTGAATGAAGTATATAATTCTGTATATTATTTATTAATTATTGTATATATTATATATTTAATATTATATATGTAATATTATTATCATATATTTATTATTAATATTATTTTTATTATTATTATCATTTATTTGTTATCGCTAAGTAACCTTGGTCAAAGATTCCCGTAACATGTAGTATTCAGTGCAGAAGCAGACTGTTGCTACAGTTGACAAAGGCAGCAGTAGCCTTAGTCCGATACTGTGTGACGAAGTGGTTTTCAGAGCAGTGTGGCCCTGATCCCACGACTGACAGAAACAGGTGAAAAGCGACTAGTTGAATAGGGTTCAGGCAGCGTGGCCAAAACCTACTAGTTCAGATATTGTTGAATGAAGTATAAATGTATATTAATTATTTACTATTAATATTATTATGAATGTCATTTATTTATTATTGTCATTTATTTATTTTCGCTAAGTAGCCTTGGTCAAAGATTCCAGTCACATGTAGTATTCAGTGCAGAAGCAGACTGTTGCTACAGTTGACAAAGGCAGGATTAGCCTTAGTCCGATACTGTGTGACGAAGTGGTTTTCAGAGCAGAGTGGCCCTGATCCCACGACTGACAGAAACAGGTGAAAAGCGACTAGTTGAATAGGTTTCAGGCAGCGTGGCCAAACCTACTAATTTACATAGTGTGGAATGAAGTATATGTATACAATATAGCATCTCTTTTTATGAATATTATATAGTATAACTTTAGCTAATATCTATAGTAATATTATTGCGATCGCTGAGGAAATGGTTTTCAGAGCAGTGGCCCTGATCTCACGACTGACAGAAGCAGGTGAAAAGTGACTAGTTGAATAGGTTCAGGCAGCGTGGCCAAAACCTACTAGTTTAGATAGTGTTGAAGTATATGTATACAATATAGCATCTCTTTTATGGATATTATATAGTATAACTTTAGCTAATATATATAGTAATATTATTGTGATCGCTGAGGAAGTGGTTTTCAGAGCAGAGTGGCCCTGATCTCACGAATGACAGAAGCAGGTGAAAAGTGACTAGTTGAATAGGTTCAGGCAGCGTGGCCAAAACCTACTAGTCTAGATAGTGTTGTAGTATATGTATACAATATAGCATCTCTTATGTATATTATATAGTATAACTTTAGCTAATATATATAGTAGTATTATTGTGATCGCTGAGGTAGTGGTTTTCAGAGCAGAGCGGCCCTGATCTCACGACTGACAGAAGCAGGTGAAAAGTGACTAGTTGAATAGGTTCAGGCAGCGTGGCCAAAACCTACTAGTTCAGATAGTGTTGAAGTATATGTATACAATATAGCATCTTTTATGGATATTATATGGTATAACTTTAGCTAATATATATAATAATATTATTGTGATAACTGAGGAGGTGGTTTTCAGAGCAGAGTGGCCCTGATCTCACGACTGACAGAAACAGCTGAAAAGTGACTTGTTGGATAGGTTTCAGGCAGAGTGGCCAAAACCTACTAGTTCAGATAGTGTAGCATGAAGTATATACTACAATATGTATATATAACATCTTTTTATGAATATTATATAGTGTAACTTTAGCTTATTTTTATGGTGATCGCTAGGTAGCCTTAGTCCTATACAGTGTGATGAAGTTATTTTCAGAGCAGAGTGGCCTTGATCCCACAGCTAACAAGAAGTAGGCAAAAAGCGACTTATGTATTAAATGGGTTCAGACAGAATGGTCCAAAACCTAAGCTTTCCGATAGGGTTAAATCATGTAGAATGTCTATGAAGAGAAATATATAAGGTATAGAAGAAAAAGAGAATTGGCCGAGGTTGGTTTTGTCGGGCGTCGATGATTACCCGGTTTGTCGTGTCGACCAGTCGAGTATTTTGGCAAATTATTGTGGTTTCTTTTGCTGCTTGTGAATAGTGTAATAGTTTAACTTGTAGGACTTTTGTCTGGTTTCATGTGTGATAAGTGTTGTCATTGTACAAATGTTGAGATGACCTGATAAATTTAAAATGTGTTGTTAGCACAGATTTTGCAGGTGGTTGGAATATTAACGATTTTAAGCAGGGTGTTTGCTTAATATTTATGATTTATTCTTTGTACTGGTCAGTCTGTTTGTTAAGGTTCGGTAAAAATGAGAAGGCGAAGGTGCCACGCCGGCGAGTTTTGCGGTTGGTGATTGGTTCATCTAGGCACCGCTTTGCGGTCTAGATTGCGCTGATGCACAGCGCATGAGTGGATAACTTGGTAATATCTCTCTTAATGTTTGATAATTTATTTAAATTGTATAACTCTCTTGGACGAGGAACACGGGGACGTGTTATTTAGTCGGATGGCCGAATGTAAGAATATATCTTTATTAATACTTTGTTAAACTATAATAAGTATTTATCATGATATTGTAAAGGTAGAATAGGTAGTTTGACATCGTGTTTAATAGATGGCGCTAGTTGACTTGTACTGTTTTGTCGACGTTGCTACGTCGACAGAGCAGTGCAAGTCGGATAGTCGTTGGCGACTGGAATAGTTTAGTCAGTCAACGGTAGGATTTCATGGTGAACAGTCTATTGTGAGACTTTGTAGCGAATAGTGAAATAGTGATTGTGAGATTATGTGGCGAGCGGCCGTGGGCCGGCTGCTGTGTTATAATGTGTTTGTGAGCTTGATTGACAGGTTGTCAAAGACGTGCCGTGCCACCTGAGGAACTGCGTTGATGATTGAGATGCAGCCGACGAGCGTCATGAGGTTTGGTGCTTTCGCTGAGTGGGTGACAACCCAGTATTATAACTATTGATTTATGATTAATATGTAGATTATTATTTATTGTTGTGTGATATAATTGATGATGGTTAATTAATTCGCGATAGTTGATGATAGTGGATAACTGAATAACTGATGATGACCAAGAGTTGGCGTTTGGTGTGGTTGTAGGGGCTGGAGGAGACCACTTGGAGAGGTCCCCACATTTTTATAGGCTTGTTAATGTATCACATACCTTGATTATTATTGAATTATTAAGATAATCTCCCGTAAGAGTGTTCGAACTCCTACAAGTACGTGATAAGTGCTTACAATAAACTTAAGCATAACAAAATATTAATATCGATAATTAATCAAAATTTTATTAACACCTTGGCTGCGGCAAGTAAAATCATACACCTTGATCTGGTGCGGCGGCATGGCAGGTCGAAATGCGCCCCCAAAGATTTTTCGATTTTTGTAAAATTTATGGTGATAACGATTTTTCCGCCAGTGCGTGACAGGTCTTTTTCGACCCACCAGCACTAGGGTAGATTAAAATGCTATAACTTTGCGAAAACATGATATACCTATACAATATTTTTTTGTACTGTTTGAATAACCTTGAAGCCAACTTCCTTAGGTTCGATTCGCCCCGGGATCTACCAAACAGGAAATGACAACTTGAAATATATATTTGTTCCTGTCGAACTGTTACAAACACTTCAGATAATCGTTCCACACAAGCGAGAGGGACATAGTTTTCTTCGAACGCACCAGCTGAAGTACCGCGGCAGGCCGAAATGTGCTTGTTCCGCACTGCAGGTGTTAATACTGTATTGTTTATATGGGTCAACAAAATCGAAATCAAATCTTGTTTTCCCCTGGTCTCCTCTTACGTCACCCAAAGGGAAGAGATGAGTAGGTGCTATTCTTACCCAGACACCCCACAGGCGACATAGATCCTCCTTCTTCTTGGCTATTAGTAAAAACAAAAACGCTATAAAATTGTTGGCGTAGAGGTATATTATTTTCATCGCAATCCATCATACCCTGCAATAATTGCCTTCCCGTGTAATCTGCCAGCTCGCTGACCACGGACACGTGGATGATAGATACCGTCTCAGGATCGCCTTGTTCCGCTTAATTAGGGTTTAATTGTTATCAACCGCAATTACTTATACGTAGACAGTAAAGGGTAGGTCGATATGTTATGTTACCATTACTTGTGTATACAGATTTTCAAGGCAGGGGTGGTCAAAGTAACACAAAGTAGCGAAAACTGGAATCCTTCCTTCTAAAGTTTTTAAAACTGTAAATGAGTAGTTCGATTTTTGTAAAATTTATGGTGATAACGATTAAAAGCAATAAGCTTATTTTTAGGTAAAAGTGGTGCTAACACTCTAAATACTCAGAGAAGACCGCTGAGGCCTATCATTCTCTTACCATAAGATAAAGACAACACATATCACTTTCTCGGTCTTATGTGTGTATTTAGAAAAAGAAAGTGAGACCACAGTTGTCTTTAATTATGACCTTGATAGAATGAACTAGATTTTTTTAATTCAATGCAAAATTATAAACCTCTTCCATTGATAATTAAATCAAAGATAAAAGGCATGATGAGGTAGGCAAAGGTTTTGCATATGTCGGTCGGTGTCAGATATTCTGCCATATAACAGTGTGTATACTCATATTTCACTGTTTAGATGTGAAGGCACTGTAGATGATTAAACATATTACCAACTGTGCTGGAGACTTATTTACTAATGGCTCATATGACGATCGGCACTGTAGTGCACTCTCTAGGCCCTAGAGACCCCTAGAGTCTAGGGATAACGTAAGAAATCAATTTCAATATAATATAAAAGTATGTTTTTTTTATACTACCAAGGTGGCAAGCAAGCATACGGGCCGCCTGATGGTAAGCAGTCCCCGCAGCCTATAGACACTAGCAAAACCAGAAGAATCACTAGCGCGTTGCCGACCCTTAAGATATTAGAAATGGGTGAAATGGTACTGAAATCATTTGCACAAATCTCTTGTGATTTTCATTAATGTAACTTTTTAAACTTTTTTTTTTCCTCTTTCACATGAGTATTTAATATTAACATAATCTTTTTCTAATGTTAAATATTATTTTTGCTAATGTTAGTTGGTAAATGCTGTGCATACATGCATTTTGACGGGCCCGTTGGTCTAGTGGTCAGACACCCTGCCTGCTAACCGATGGGTCGTGGGTTCGATTCCCGCCAAGTGTCTGGGTATTGTTTATCTATTTAAGTATGTATTTACAAAAAAAAAGTATATAAGTATTAGTATCAGTTGTCTGGTTTCCACAGTACAGGCTCTGCCTAGTTTGGGATCGGATGACCGTGTGTGGATTGTCCCAAGATATTATTATTATTATTATACATGTTATTGGTGTACATATAGAAATTGTGCTTACTGTAATATATTTCAATTAATGTATGTTATGTATACTGGTGGTGTGCCTTAATAATAAATAAATAAATAAAAGAAATACCGTGTCTTTTTAGTAAAAAAATAAATATTAGTCCCATCATATATCTCAGGCATTATTAATAATAATATAATAGTGTTGTACTAACAAATTCTTCAGTATTCACACCAAGTGTTAGAGTGCAAGCGAGGGTAGAGATGGCTGTAAATCCTAAACACATCTTTAGCAGGTAAACTTCTCATAAAAGCGTTTAATTGCGCAAGATTTTTATTTCTTGCTAGCTCAAACAGAAGAGATCGTTGGGCGACTAAACAAAGCTGCATTTGTCACTGCGACAACTTTATGACTCTAGAGCTTTTTATTTCATGAGTTTGAATTAAGCTTTTGAAAGGTGAGTTAATTTTATTTTAGAACACTTATAAGTTTGTTTCTTTTAAAAGGCTAAAACAAAGTTGGTGTTATAAAACGAGCTTTATAGAAAAAAAAATATTTTTCTAGACTAGCTTTTATAAAATACGTCAGTGGTAGGTACTGTAAACTGATCAAAAAGAGACCAAACACCGTCGATCTACTGTAAGTTACTGAAGAGTTCCGTTGCCTACCTTCCGTCTCCATGATCAGATCAGCTCGATGTCACCATAACATTGTATTGTCATCGAAGCTTGATAGGCATGCAAAATTTCAACTCAATCGCACATCGGGAAGTAGGTCAAATTTAACTTGCAAGTTTTGATTACAGACAACGGGACAGGTGAAAGTAAATAAAAGCTTGTAATAAAGAATCATTATCCTTAGCCCACATTAGTCCATTGCTGGACATAGGCCTCTCCCAAAGCACGCCCCTAAGCCTAATCTTCGCTCTCAACCAGTTGTTGCCAACCGCTCAATCAATAAAAAAAAAGCAATTGGTAGGCTTCAATATGTTATGTTTAACCCTATTAGTCGTCTTTGGCTGGCCACTGATCAGCCATCACTCTTGTGTTCATAGTATATTTATTGCTACGATTTTTATGTTATTTGATTTGATTACTTACGCGAATATTACACATTGAAATCAAACTACTTTTACGGATTTTATCGCGGTTTATTTTAGATTTTACTATGCCGACGTTTCGAATACTTTGCAGCACCCATGGTCACGGGAGGACTGAGATGTTGAACGTCCTTATGTCACAATTATGCCGGTGTACCCTCAGGTTTTCTTAGTTATTATTGTTGGTATACGTATATCGTTATTACGATTAGGAACACAACAAGGCGAAGCTTATATTTTCGCAAACCAATTGCATTATAAATAACTAAAAGTTAAGTGGTTCACCAAGTAAGTAAACTGTTAAATTTGAATACAGCCCAAAATCCCATCCCCCTTAGATTTATAACACTGAAAATGTGTAGCACAAACACATTCCTAATACGTATTCTGTACGAAAACTTCGAAACACACGTTTTACGATATTGGTTTCATCCCGGATCGCATAACTCTGGTGCATAGATAACAGAATATCCAACGGGAACAGCTAGACCAGGGATGGCGAACCTATGGCACGTGACACAATATTCCGGGCACACCACCGATTGCTAACTTCAGCACTAAGAAAAAATACTTCCACTAAGAAAGTTTACTTAAAATGAGAAAATAAAATTAAAATTTATAATTTTAACGGATTTCTTTAGTAATTATAGTTTAGGTATTAGTTACTTAACTAGGTGGTAGGTTCATTGTGTTAGGAACCGTCCAGGTATGTACCACCGCAGTGTCAGATATTCTGCCGCCAAGCAGCAGTGTGGGGGCGTGAAGGGCACTGTAGGTGGTGAAATTACCGGACACAAAGACTTAATATCTAATGTCTTAAGGGTTGGCAACGCGCTAGTGAATTTTCTGGTTTTGCTAGCGTCTATAGGCTGCGGTGACTGCTTACCATCTGGCGGGCCGCTCGCTTGCTACCTTGGTAGTATTTAAAAAAATAGCATTTTTTTCCTAATAATCACGAAATCAAAATCATTTGACGGCATGTCTAGGCCTTATTAAACTTTTCTTTATAAAAACGGTACGTTGATACATAAAGGTTCGCCACCCCTGAGCTAGACGGTACCCAAAATACTGAATAATCATGTTGCATAGAACACCCGAGTTTAGCCGATGTTGCCCGATTGCGGGTTTTCAAACTTGGAACGCGAGTCGAAGTAAAAGCGCAGTTTGCCGCCGACCGCCGAGCGATTCGGCCGCGTTTGTGGGTTGATATAAAATATCTCCGCTGACCGTTGTTTGGTGCAAGTGAAATAATAAAGTGTGACAATGTTATGTGTACTATTCAGATATGAGTGATAAAGATTTTTAAATACAGTAGGACTGAATGGTAAGTAAATAAAGTTTTTCATCTTTTTGCTAACTAAACACGACTAAATTTTAAAATTGAGACTTACAAAAAAAACATATAAAACTAAATAAAATGCTTTGGCCAGGCGTCAAATGGTTCGCTGTTAGCAAAACTGAAGTAAATAATAAATGTTTCAAATACTAACGTATAAGACTTAGAAAAATCTCTTAATACCAAAATAAATCTCGTAGCACTTGCTACGCTGCCCGCCGCCGTGTCGTGCTACGTACTGCTACAGTGTAGCTGCTACGACGCACTACGAGCTAATTGTAGTTAAACTAAACTAATTAGTGTTGAGTTTGTTTATGATGTAGAGTTCATTAAATTCTCTATACTATACATGTTCATACTAAAATTATTATATTTATAATATGTTATTTATGATTTATCTGTGTGTACGTGTTACTTAAAGTACTTCGGTAGAGGGCGCTGCATCGTTATGTTTTTCGTAACTAAATCATACATAGGCGAGTAATTAATGACTTACTACTGGCTTGTGACTAGACAAGGACGAATTAAGTATATTTTTTAAAATATATTTATTTTAATAATCTTTGACATGATTTTTTAATGCTTATTAGGAATAATATAATTAATTTGGTTCATTGAAAACTTTTTACTCGATTTTCGGTGAGTTGTTTCTGAAGATCTTCTAAATACACATATTTACATACTTTATTAACTTATAACGTATGTAAATTAATGTATTTAGAATGCCAATAGATTAAATTTACTAGAATACTTATCTCATTTATTAGAATATAAAATATCATTTTGATAAAAATAAAAATGACGTCCATAAAGTTATGTACCTAATATTTTTCTATTGTAGCCTCCGTGGCAGTGGGAAACCGCTTGCTTTGTAAACCGGAGGTCGCGGGTTCGAATCCTGCGAGGGGCAACTTTGTGTAGTTGTTCCTTACTGGCTAAGGCAATGCAGGCCGATTATCGGATTATCTGTAAAGTAAGATGATCCATGCGTCGGATGGGCATGTAAAAAGGGCCGACTTTTTACAACAGAGGTTAGCCTCTCCCCGGTCGTGTCGGTCTCCCGTCCCATTGGATTATGAGAGGTATAAAGGAAGAGAGAGTGCACTTGTGTCTACGCAAACACTTGTGCACTATAATATCTCCTGTGTACATGGTTGATCTTGTGAAAGATTGGCCGCTGTGGTCGTATCGGCCAGGAGGACATTATTATTTCATTATTATTTTTCTATTTTAAATGACTATGATATCAAGTGTTATTATTTATAAAAAAAAATTGTTTTTTACGTTCTGCGCTTTTTTTTACACAATTATACGCAACGTACTATTACAAACATTGTATTATGATAAGTTACCGTATTTATGGGGAAAACTTATTAGATTTTTTAATTACGTTCAGATAAAATAATCGTTGGATTAATAAATAATAAGCCATTTTATTAGCTTGAAAAACATTAAATCATGCATAATATCTTGTTAGATACTAATTCGAAAAACAAGCGTACTTTCATGCCGTCCATTATGTTAGGTTATGCTTTCTCTTGAGTCTGCTTGTGGCCACGGCTGGTGTAACCTGGCCGAAACCTCAAGCCAAAACACAAGGTAAATCCTCATACTCCTTTGGAATGTGCTGCCTTATGATATTAGAATGGTCAAAACCATGTTTTCTTTTAAAAAGCTATTGCGGGAACATGTTAATAATATGCCTTTGGAATCATTTCAACACTAGTCTTTGTTATTAAATATATTCATTTATAAGTTGTTATTGTATTTATGTTTTGTTTTGTAAAATATCTAATTCTATTGATATTAAATATTTATATTTAGTCTACAGTGTTTTTAGTTATGAATTTTGTATAATAAGCTTGTAATAATAAATACTTAGTTAATAATTTGTATTCATGTTTTGCTTACTTTCTATTGTTTCTTTTTATTTGCACCTACCTCGAACCTTCTCTGAACCACCCTAAGGTAGACTGGCAGAAAATGCCTAGTCCGTCTATGTACAAGTGTGCATGAAGAATAAAAAAAAATGGCTCTAACTCCCGTTAAAACCATGTTTGATAAGGGACGCGAAAGAATAAAAGTATATATTACAGAACTTTCACATCTCTGATCCCACTAAGTTGACATGATTCATCATCAGCAGCCGAAATACCACTGCTGAACAAAGGCCTCCCCCATAGAAGGGAGGAGTTGCCATAATCCCCAGGCTTGGCGGGCGTCTCGGGGATGGAAGTATAGGTGGTAATCCAATAGAAAGACGCTGCTGTCCGTCTTCTTGTTTTCCCCGAATCGCCTCTTACGGAGTTCCAACGGGAGGAGATGGGAGGATGCTAAGTATTTATATATTTATATATTATATTTTTCTTGGGACAATCCACACACGGTCATCCGATCCCAAACTAGGCAGAGCCTGTACTATGGAAACCAGACAACTGATACTAATACTTATATACTTTTTTTGTAATTACATACTTAAATAGATAAACAACACCAAACACTAGGCGGGAATCGAACCCATGACCCATCGTTTAGCAGGTAGGGTGTCTGACCACTAGACCAACGGGCCCGTCACTAAACCAATCAAGCAAGCAACTAAAACATGCCATCTTCAATGAGATATAATATAGCATAGTGGATGCGGTTACTTGTGTACATATACCACTATGTTTTCTTTTCCTGTTAACGTGTACCATCCTTTTATAATGTTTATTAATATTAATAAATGCTAAAAAAGTCAGTATTATCCTGCGGTATGAATAATTCCGAGAGACCTTGTAGTTTCTGTTATCTGCGTGTTACTCTCAAATGCAGTGATATTCTCGTGGCCAATACGACTAAATCGGCCAATTATCACAAAATCAGCCATTCACGCAGAAGATATGTATTATAGTGCATAAGTGCTTGCGTAGAAACAACACACACTCGCTGTTCGTATAGCTCTCACAATCCGATTGGACGGAAGGCAATTACCGGGACAGGCACACTGACTACTGACTTTGTACATGCCCATCCGACGCTTTGATCATCTTACTTTACAGACAAACAGACCGATCACCTGGATCGGCCTGCATAGACCTAGGCAGTAAAAAATAACTACACGCTCCACGGGGGATTCGAACCCGCGACCTGCATAGCAAGCGATTTCCCACTGTGCCACGGAGGGTACAGAATTCAGTAATGCATCTGTGACTGTCTACGATGCGATGGCAGGCTTACTGACTATCTTTATAGAAAAATAAGCTATCTTGTCTAAGAAATATATATAAAGATAAATACTATAGTTTTTTTTATGATAGCGTACGTATTCTTGGGAAGGAATCCGTTAAAAGACATTCAAAAGGATTCCGAATCTCTTTTATTGGAAACCTTTCTCGTTGCGGTCACGAAGTTTTTATGTTTATATGAAATAGCTGTTTCCTTTTTAGTTTTATACGGTTCTGTTACGATATTTGAATACAATGCCTCTTTAGGCTCAAAATTATGGCTATTAGGGGACCGGTGGCGGTGTATTGCTTCCTGTATTTTAATTTAACAAGCGTATTTTATTTAGTCATTAAATCATATTATTTTGGAGAACAGAATCTTCATAAAAAATCTTTTTTTCAATTGGCTGTAAATCTTTTCATTTTATTAATAGTTTATAACGTATTGAGGAAATCAATTCAATTCACTCGATGATATGAGGGGGGTATTCTTTATCATCAACAGCCGAAACACGTCCACTGCTGAACAAGGCCTCCCCCTTAGAAGGGAGGGGTTGCCATAATCCCCACGCTTGGCAGGCGGCTTGGGGATCGCACTATAGATAGTAAGTAATCCAATAGAAAGAAGTCGCTGCCCGTTTTCTTGCTTTCCCTTAGTCGCCTCTTACGGACACCCGACGGGAGGAGATAGGTGGGTGCTATTTTTCCCCGGACACCCCACGGGAATCGGGGGTATCCTTACTAACTACTTAACGGTAGGTCGATACCACATTGCTGGCAAGCAACTTGCAGGGTCTCTAACAGCTGTTGGATTGTGGGGAAATGATAAGTGCAAACTTAGGTTTCAATATGAAGATCCGGAAAAAGAAATTCAATTGTAGAGTCCTGGATAGTCACGGAGAAAATATGTAACTCGCTTGCACTAAGGCATTAGGAATGTGGGTGAGAAGGTGCTAAGAATATTTTGAATGCATATAATACAAAATGAAACAATATTGCAGAGATATACAGGGTGTAAGGGGTCACGTACCGAATTTTTTTTATAAGATTTCAAATAATGTCTTTTACAACATTACAGAAACAATTTACTTATATGGAAAATGGCAAATGACTAACTTGTATATAAATATGAAAATATTTATTTTTCAAATTACTTTCCTAATTTTCTAAAATAATAATAGTTAATTGTCTAACCAGACGGGCGACTAATAATTAATTTATTGTTTTTTAATTAAAATTAGGCTTTATTATTTTACTAATAATGATGTTATACTAATTTTATTTAAAAAAAGAGGATTTTTTTTTGGGAAGGCCGATGGGAAATTTCAACACTAGGATGTTCAGAATCATGTACTGGATCCCTGGTATCGGCTTTCGGTACGATGTCACACCCGTTATACTTTTAGAATTTCGCGCTCCATTATCGAACTTGTGTGTAGGTACAGTGTTGAGGAAATAGTACCGGGTTCAAAGGTAAGCAACTTTGTAGTATGCAAAGGATGTTCTGCCATTATAAACTCCAGGTGTCAAATAAATTGCAGTTGCGATAGCTCATATACTTATTTGGGAGTCGGTTTAGGATTAGTTGTAGTTTGTTCCTAGGTAGTAAGTGTAGGATTATTCGTTTAGTAAAATATCTTTCGAGTATAGTCCATACATTAGTTACTTGTCATACACAAAGAGATCAACACATAAGGGAAAAACAAAAGTATCAACAAAAACTTATTAGCAGCTCTATACAAAATTACCGCCTATTATTCGAACTTCTTCTAACTGGTCTCCAAATAAATCATACGTAACGAGAGCCCGAAACATTTCCTTCAGGCACAAAAATATCTGAACATCGCTACGCAATAATGCTTCAACGACTCATTTCGTTTCGTATACAATTTGGACTTTATCTTTCTAAACATAAAGTTCAAGATTGTTGGGAGACAATGTGTTAGGATGATGTATTGTCACGCAGCGTCGTTCAACTATAAGTTATCAACTCGAGTCATTAAGGAGTCGAGCCGATTATACTTGGGCACTTATCGATATCCATTTTGTTGGAAGTTTTAATCGAATTTCGGTGGCAATACGTTTGTAATTTGTCCGTTATGGCGGACGGGTATTAGAGTGCCTACTTATTGTTCGTTATTGAATATGATAAGCCTCTTTGGTTAAGTGGTCATAATTTGAGTCCTTAGTTTTTTAAACTTAGAGAGGAGGCAAGTAGACAGCTGCCCTGCAGTTGCTCATCACTAAAGGTCCAATAATGAATTACTATGTCCAATCATGTCTTTGCTGGCTATAATTCCGGTAATCACCGGAACGCAGTTCGACCCATTGTGCATGCCTTAACCGACTGTTGCTGATAAGTCGTAAAGTCGCCTAATGTGTGCCACGATAGCGTCAGCTTGGAGCTGTGTATAATTTCTGGTGAAGCTACTCCAAGATGATTCACGTCGACGTCCTGCAAGAGCGTCGGTCGCAGCTACACAGTGTGTAGTCAGTGTGCTACCTGACTCTTTTTAACCGGCTTCAAAAAGAAGGTTCTCTATTCGACGCGTATGTATGTAATATTGATAAAAATGCGTAATATTAATATATGTTAGTCTATGTGGGCTTCTAAACAAATTTACCAAATTTTATGAGAGTATGTATGTATGTATGTATGTAGGTTTGTCCACGGATTTCTCAGAAACTACAAGTCCGATTTTGAAAATTCTTTTTGCAATTGTTAGAGTATTTTTCAACTTAGGGTAGAGTACAAGTTTCATCAATATCGGTCCATTAGTTTAAGAGATATAAACTTTTTATGTTTTCAGTAAATTACTGTAACGTAGACGTTCGAGTTGCGTGACAGTGCTGATACATATTTTGCTAACATATAAGTCACTAAAAAGCGTTAAATAAACTATTTAAAAAAAAATAAAAACCGGCTTCAAAGTAAATTATCTAAAAAGCATAAAATAACGAAAATATATTGAAGTCGGTGTCAGCTCGTGCTAGTCTTAGTTAACATAATGTGCTAGCACCGACTTCAATATATTTTCGTTATTTTATGCTTTTTAGATAATTTACTTTGAAGCCGGTTTTTTTTTTTTAATTATTTTATGTTTTCAGTAAGTTACTGTAACGTAGACGTTCGAGTTGCGTGATAGTGCTGATACCTATTTTGGTAAAATAGGTCACTAAAAAGTGTTAAATAAACTATTTAAAAAAAAATATAAACCGACTTCAAAGTAAATTATCTAAAAAGCATAAAATAACGAAAATATATTGAAGTCGGTGTCAGCTGGTGCTAGTGTTAGTTAACATGATGTGCTAGCACCGACTTCAATATATTTTCGTTATTTTATGCTTTTTAGATAATTTACTTTGAAGTCGGTTTATATATTTTTTTAAATAGTTTATTCGCTTTCACAGAGTGCATGTATCTCAAGGAGCCTTATTCTGTGTAGGTGCTCATTGGTATCAAAATGTCGTGTGAGTTCCTAATTTTGTCATTTAGTGTAATTCTCAAGATATGGCTTCTTAAAAAGTTCTTATTGTAGAAATGTTTATATAGCAATGTTAACGCATTGCTGCTTGGTGACAAAATATCTGCAGTGGTCAATCCCTAGGATAAGATAATAAATAATAATAATAATAATATCTTGGGACAATCCACACACGGTTGTCAGATCCCAAACTAGGCAGAGCCTGTACTATGGAAACCAGACAACTGATACTAATACTTATATACTTTTTTTTTTGTAAATACATACTTAAATAGATAAACAACACCCAGACACTTGGCGGGAATCGAACCCACGACCCATCGGTTAGCAGGCAGGGTGTCTGACCACTAGACCAACGGGCCCGTCAAGATATCTGGAAGGTCCCTTAACCTACACCTAGGGTGCACTCACGGGTCATTTTGCTACCAACGAGCACCTTCCCAGAATGAGTCTAAGTGCCGCAGATACTTGCACATTCTATGAAGATGAAAATGAGTCAATGTTACAAATATTGTGTGGCTATGACGCATATGCAAGACGCAGATTGAATCTTACACCAAATGCTTATGTACAGCTCCAAACTGGCACAATCGTGAGGTAGCTTTAGGAACTCTTCGATAAGTTAGCAACAGAGTAAGGGCTAGGGCAAGCATAATGGATCCAGCTGGGTAGAAGCTCAAAGTGCGTTCCAGTGGTTTCCGGGCCCAATTAATAGGCACTAACAATAAAATAGAATATTCAAGACCTTAATTAGTTAGTACAAAGTTCATAATACTTGGGGCTTCAGCCACGCCAAGATTTCTTCATTTATAAGAAGTGCCAAAGATATCTTAAAACAAAAAAGTATAAATAATTTATTGTTTAATCAGAAGAAAACCTTCTGTATTTACGTCTTCATCTTTAAAACAATGCTACAATAACTTACAACGTAATCGTAAAACGAGAAATCCTCATTTCTTTCCTCTTATTTTGAATATAAGGAGCTTATCCGAACATCGATTTGAAGCGAATACCTATTACCTTTCTTAGATTTATTCGCAAAAGTGTGCTCTCTAAAAGGAAAGTTAGGAATATTAGGAAAAAATTCGTGAGAAAATCTTGGAGAGTTAAGTTTGTTCGTAAAAAAATGTAGTAAAATACCTCTATCCTAGTTTTTGTAGGAAAGGTTTTTTCTTTGAAAGTTACATAGTAAGTTATTTGAACATAATAAATAACTACTTAGTTTTCTAGTGGTTACAACTACGGCCGCTTATCGCATGGTCCTAGATTTAGCTCCCAGTTCAGGCAGTGTTTGATTTTCTGTTAAAAAAGTTCACAGTCCGAAGTTTAGAGCAACTGCAGACTTCTCGATACATCTCTGCCAACTCCTTAAGATATAAAGCTTAATGTTACATTTGAGTTTTGCGTATATTAATAAACTTTCTTGTAAACAAAGAACAAGTGATCAACTTCCGACTTGGAAATAATTGACTTTAGCACGCTTCTCGTTTTACATACCAAAGTACCTACTTTGATTAAATAATTGCACGCTCATATTATACGTACCTACGTATAATATGAGCGTGCAATTATTTAATTAATAATTGTTATTGTTGTTGCTAAATTAAATGTAAAGTTTGTTTTCATTTTCATATCAAACAAAACTGTCTAACATAACTTTGTATTCACTTGTAAATATATTTTCGGTATAGCGAAAATGTAAGCACAGAATATGAATAACGCTTATGACCTCCTTCTTTCCCCCTCTAATCTTTAAAAAGTCTTCAAGGTATTCCCGCTAATTTATTTAGTTCGTGAGCCGTCATTCAGTCAGGGTCAATGAAAAGTTAAAGAAAACCCCAAGAGAACGACCACCAAACAAGTTGCCCGATTTGTTAGCAAACATATTTATCAATGTATCCAAATTGTGGCAAAAATGGTGAAGGCTGTGACCTGTGATAGATTGAGACCTAAATATATTAGTGAACAGTGGGTTTACTATGTAAACTTTTGCCCATTCCTATGGGATAACTATTACGAGATAATACTACATGTTATTCAAATTCTGGAGGTCAGGCCTTGTGACACAATGTCACGTCATGAATAAGGCTTCTGTCGCGACGCTTTTATTGGTAATTCAGCGGTATAGTGCTTTTTGTTCCCTAAGGCTGTGAATGTATTTAGAATATTGGGAAACTTTTTATTACGTATGAGGGAATGAATGTGTGGCTTGGGATAACGGTTGCTGTATGCCAATTGATGTCTCTTCCACCCTTTATTTTGCATAATAATAACACCAGCCCTTGTTTATGTCTTATTGGGCACGGGCCTCCCCACAAGATGGGGCTTAGGCCATAGTCACAACATACTGAGAGTACAGAAGGCAAGCTTCATACAACAGGCACTCGAGCAACGCACACATAGACAGCGCTCACGGACACGAATTCTTGGTTAATCTTGGTTTAGTGCGAGCGCGAATGCCGTCCGCTTCAAACACTTGTCTTCCGCTCTTCCTGTTTTATTCTCAACAATCAATCAAAAACTAGATACGAGTGCCACTATCACGATAGTTTTTTCACATAAGCCAGAGTTGATAAACCTAGCGCGACCGCCGGGCGTAGGTATGAAAAGCGAGGTACATACATGAGCTTGCCTTCTGTACTCTCAGTATTTTGTTCCATAATCTACCAGGCTGGCCAAGTGCGGGTAGCGGATTTTACAAGTCATTCGAAAGCTAGTTAGGCTTTCTCAGACATGCAGGTTTCTTCGCACAAAGATGATTCGTCCATTAATAATTAAATAAATCAGAGGTGCGAGCCAGTGAACCTGCGCACCTTGTTTCCAAAGCAAGCACTTGCCCACTGAGCTGTTACAGCTTCAGAATACTTTATACTACTTTATATTGCTTACGTAAGGAAATATTTAAAAGGGCCCCGAGTCTGTCAGCGGTTAACCACCCATTAAAGGATACCGCTTGAATTTATCGAATCATGATAATAGAATCACTTGAATTTTTCAATCAAATAGAAATACAAATCACGAGAAGGTACTATCCTTGAGACTCCAACATAAAAAGGACATATCTGGAAACAATCTAACACTATTTGATGGATGTGAATCGATAAAAAACTTTATTATTGAACAGCTAAAGCCGACCAATCTCAAACTTCGAGACGATATTTTTTCTCTTTTAAACTCCGGGAGTACGGAAATGATCGCAGACATCAAAGAAATGACAACCCTCCGATGCAAAATAAGTTTTTTATTCTAATCGATTTGATTTTAATAAAATTATAAACCTTCCTTGATTCTATAAATTTATCAAGCTCTTTAGTGACTAGGTATAACTTAAAGAAAAAGTATAGCCTTTTTTCAGATTTCATCAAATTTTAATTTAGTTATTGAAAGCATTAACTATTTTATTTTATACTAGCTGACCCACGCAGCTCCGCCTGCGCTATTTTTACGTTAACTAAACTTTTAATAACAGACATTCGCATCGAATACATAACCTCCTTTTTATAGTCGGTTAAAAACTGGGACCCACTTTTTACTTGCTCTCCGAAGCACGGACCCGTTTAGTTCAAATAGCGTTAAACGGTCACCCATCTATTTAATGTCCTTACCTAATGTTGCTTAACCCGATCGATTACAAAACCTTGATAACAACTCTCTATGAGTGTTACCTTACTGATATTTATTATATTATAAAGAAAAATTGATAAAATCGGACCAAACGTATAACCAACTACCCATTTTGACTTTAATCCCCTCTCCCAAAAGAACCGTGCTAGATTACGGGATAAAAAGTATCCTATGTCCTACCTCGTAGTAAGATCTCAAATCATGCCAAGTTTCATTTGAATCCATTCAGTAGTTTCGGCGTGATGCTCAGCCGTGATACAGACAGACAGACGGACAGACAGACAGACAGACAAAAATTAAAAAAAAATACATTTTCGGCCTTAGTATCGGTTATAGAATGCCCTCCAAATATAATTTTCAAAATATCTTCAATGTACAGAATTGGACCTGTTATAGTTTTATTATAAGTAGGGGCAAGTGCTGTTCCAATTGTACCTGTGGACAGCAACGAATTCAATTAAACTAGCAACCCTAAAATTTTATTTTGAACGCAGTATTAAAGTCTTGTCTATGGTTGACAGGATTAACGTTTTGCCATCTTTGTTAGCTGTGCAGTTTTTGTTGTATCGGTAGTGAAAGATTTTCGACCAAAAAAGTAAGTTTTTACACTTTATTCTAATGAGTTTTACCTTAAAACTACTCACTATATCAGTTTGATTGTCACTGGATTATAATCTTCTTAGTTTATTGATTGTTTAGTATTCGCAGCCGGTCTTAAAACTCGGTTTTACACGCAAGTCGGTTCGATTTAAATTTTTGTGTCCAAATTTGTACCTGTGGACAATACAATGAGTGTACCTGTGGACTGTCCACAGGTACAAATACATGTTGTTTGATGTTGACATTGAACTGTTAAAAAATGATACAAGAAAGGTATTTGACTCCGATGAAGAAAATTTGCTATGTAAGTATTTAAAAAAGGCTGCATTTCTACACATGGGACTAAATAGAAAACAATGTAGAGAGCTGGCTTACCAGTATGCGGTTTCCAAACAAAAAATAAATATGCCTGATAGCTGGAAGAAGCACAAAATGGCAGGAATTGGTTGGCTCCATAATTTTCGATCACGTTTCCCAGAGTTATCTCTACGCAAACCCGAACCAATGAGCATAGCAAGAGCAACCAGCTTCAACAAAGCGAATGTGACAGATTTCTTTAACAACCTGGAATCGGTGATGAATCGGTACCACTTTCGCCCAGGATCGATTTATAATGTTGATGAAACTGGGGTATCCACCGTCCATAAGCCCGGAAAAGTGTTAGCCCCTAAAGATATTCGCCAGCTCGGAAAAATGACATCTGGAGAACGAGGAGTGAATATCACAATGATAGGTTGCATAAATGCTGTTGGAAATGCCGTCCCTCCAATATTTATATTCTCTAGGGTTTTTTATAAAGATAATATGCTGAAAGGAGCTCCACCGGGTTCATTAGGTGTGGCAAATCAGTCAGGATGGTCAACCGAGCCGATTTTTAAGAAGTTTTTGGATCACTTTATACAAATCGTCAAACCAACACGAGAAAATCCAATTCTTCTTACGATGGATAATCATGAAACGCATATTTCCATTGAGATAATAGACAAAGCCAGGGAGAATGGAATCATCCTCTTAACGTTGCCTCCCCATACTTCCAATCGATTGCAGCCGCTTGATCGAACTGTTTTCGGACCATTTAAAACTCAATACAATCAAGCTGCAGATAGGTGGATGCTCAATCATCCTGGTAAGCCAATTACCATTTATGATGTAGCAGAAATAGCTGGTGAAGCATATTGTATCTCATTTACGCCAAGAAATATCATAAAAGGGTTTGAAGTTTCTGGTATTTATCCAGTCAATAGACACATATTTTCGGATGAAGATTTCCTTTGCTCATATGTATCTGATCGTCCAGATCCAAATGAAGAAAATCAAAACCCGTCTGAAAATCAAGAAGCTGCTATTGAAACACCGACAGTAAGTTTATGTCTACAACAAACGCAAAACTACCCAGATACTATAACGAAAATAATATAGTTTATCATACAGATACAGTTTCTCAGTCAACAGCTCCAGAACCTATTTTTCAAACGCCAGTGAAAATTATAGGTCCGCAAGTCACGCCTCAAACAATACGCCCGTTTGGAAAAGCTGGTCCTCGAAAGGGTGTTCAACGAGGGAGAAAGCCTGGAAGAACCAGAATTTTGACAGACACGCCGGAAAAAGACGAAATGCTAAATGATGCATTGAAAAAGGCTGAAAAGAAAAATAAAGCAAACTCAAAAACGGAAAGCAAAAAAAAACACGAAAATAACTCGTAAGATTATTGCTACCGCAGATCTTTCGAATCCCTGTTCTTCAAAAGATAACATTAGTCCCTCCACAAGCCATTCAACTTTTCTTCAGGTTGATGATCTTTCAGAACCAAGCTCTTCCAATGCTCCTCTGAATGAAAGAGCTAAGAAATTAGGCGCCAAAAAAATCAGAATAATTGAACAAGAACAGTTATCGCTAGTTAGGTGTATAAAGTGTAAAACATATTCCAAAGACAAATCCAAAATGCTTAAATGTACTTTCTGTCATCAAAGCTATCATATAAAATGTATTCCGATCTCGCACAGAGAAAACTTTGAATCTGATGATGAGAATGAAGGATTTGTTTGTATGGTCTGCTATGTGTTAGCAAATGACAGCGATAGTGATGAATCGTCTCAAAAATTGTATGAAAAATGTCGCAATGTGTACAAATAGGAGTAGTAGAATAGGTTTATATTTGTTTAATGTTGATTTTAGAGGTTTATTATTGTTTTTTTTACTTTACATTATCTCATTAATGTGAACCGTCCCTAGGTGCAAGACCGTCCATAGGAACAATTTGTTTGTCCATGTGTACAATACTACTATTGTACCTGTGGACAAACATAGTGTTTTTAAAAAAATGTGATTATTTTTCAAAACATAAGTAATAATGAAACTAGAATTTAATTTAACGAATGGCTTATTATCCCTTAAGACATGTAATATGTTTTGAATAAAAATAATCTAAGTAATTCTGAGTTAAAAAATGTTTTATTCGACAGTCTGGAAAGTGTCCACATGTTGAGCACCTTCCCCTATAGGCTATTAAATATTACAGGTACGAAACAAATTGCATATTATATGCCAAACTATTCAATTAAATTTATTTATTGCAAAATATGAGTAGTTAATTACATGTGTTTGCTGTCCCCCTCTTCTAAAAGAGTCGACGTAAATGCGACAAAATAACAGACATAATTGGAATGGAATTTTGTGTTAAAGATAATAAACTACATTTTTTTATGCGTTGTCTGTGTTCTGGGTACGTGTCATAGATGTTGATAAATATCATCATCATCCTTAGCAGCCGATAGACGTCCACTACTGAACAAAGGCCTCTCCCTTAGAAGGGAGGGGTTGCCATAATCCCCACGCTTGGCAGGCGGCTTGGGGATCGCAGTATAGGTGGTAGATAAATGCAAAAGAAAGACGCTGCTGAACGGCTTCCCGTTCTCGCTAAGACGTCTCTTACGACACCCAACGAGAGGAAATGCATAAGATTCGAACTCGGCACCCCACGGGTAAATAAATAAATAAAAAGAATGAAACAATATTATTATATTAAGTATTTTTCTTTCAATTTATAATAGTAAAACGTTCGTCTACGTTCTGCGTTTTACAAACGCTAAATTCATGGAAATGGTTATAGCAATACCTGAATTACTCTATTTGTTTCTCAGTCCGCGTTGGATTATATACTTACAGGAAATTGAATTCTACTGCACCCCTGTGTGTTGTGGGATAAATGCTTTCTTTTTATGATTTCATAGTTGTACGTATTTCATTCCCTGGAGTATTAAAGGATAAAGAACGAAGTGAAATGGATTTGTTTATTTTTTAGCTTTTGTTTTCGATATTCATTTGTGTACGAGGGAAATACAGGGAAATAAAAAAGTTCCGTGATGAATCTATGCACACTTACCTAACACAGTTAACTAGTGATCGTGCAACAGATTATTCATTATGGAAAGCTACAAAAAACTTAAAAAACCCATTACCCAAATTCCTCCTATAAAAGAAGTGAACGGAAAATGGGCTGTAAATAATGAGCAAAAGGCAATCAGATTTGCACATCATTTGGAAAACACATTTCAACCAAATAAAATTGACACAGAAGAGATCATATTTGAAGAAATAATTCAAGACGAAATGGACATAAAACTCGCGACACCAAAAGAGGTTCACACAGAAATTCAACATTTAAACAAGAAAAAATCCCCTGGCTATGATCTCATTACCGGGGAAATCCTCAGTAATCTGCCACATAAAGCTATAGTGAAACTTACGACACTTATAAATGCTTCGTTCAAATTAAAATTCGTACCTGATATGTGGAAAGTTGCTGAAGTTATAATGATACCAAAACCTGGTAAACCACCTTATGAAGTAACTTCATATAGACCGATATCGCTGTTGCCAATAATATCTAAATTATTTGAAAAGATCCTATTGAAGCGTTTGAAACCTATCATAGAAGCTAGAAATCTTATCCCTGACTATCAGTTTGGTTTTAGAGAAAGACACTCTACAATAGATCAAGTTCACAGAATTACAAATATAATTGAAAAAGCATTAGAAGAGAAGAAAGTGTGCTCCACAGTTTTCCTGGACGTTGCCCAGGCATTCGATAAGGTGTGGCATCAGGGCCTCATACATAAACTAAGGAAAATGTTGCCCAAACAATTCTCAGATATTTTGGAGTCCTACATTACAGATAGAATGTTCAGAGTAAGGCAGGAAGATGCTTATTCTGATCTTAAGCAAATCAAAGCTGGAGTACCACAAGGAAGTGTTCTAGGTCCGGTCCTGTATCTATTATACACCTGTGATATTCCAGAATTAGAAAACAATACTATCGCAACCTTCGCTGATGACACGGCCATTATGGCTACAGGGGTCACTCACGCAGATGCTGTGGAGAAGGTACAAAGTGCCGTTAATACCATTTATAATTGGACAAGAAAGTGGCGAATAAAATTAAATGAATCGAAGTCTGTTCATATTGATTTTACCAACAAAAGGTCTAACTATCATCCGGTATACATAAATAATCAACCTATACCCTATGAGAATACTGCTAAATACCTTGGCATGACACTTGACGCAAAGCTTCGCTGGAAGGCTCATGTCAAAAAGAAACGCGAAGAGTTAGGCCTTCGCTACAAGAAACTGCACTGGCTCCTTGGAAAACATCCCGTGTTGTCTGTGCAAAACAAAATACTTTTATACAAGCAAGTCCTGATGCCAGTATGGACTTATGGTATACAGTTGTGGGGCTGTACCAAACAAAGTAACGTACAGACAATACAACGATTCCAGAACAAAGTACTCAGAGGTATTGTAAATGCGCCCTGGTACATAAGAATTAACGACCTCCATCGGGACCTCAAAGTGGACCTTGTTGCCAAAATTATTAAAGATTATGCTGAAGCTCATCAATATCGGCTTCATCACCATGTGAATGTCGAGGCTATCCAGCTCCTCGATAACACGGACATAGTGAGAAGACTGAAAAGGACAAAACCTTTTGAGTTAGTTTAAATATTAAATTAGTGCAGTGTGTAGTGCAGTGTAGAACACAATAACAAAGTGTCTTCACCATAATAGAGACAATAAGATAAGTGCCATTGGACACATTCTTAAACTATTTTAATTTATTCGTTTAGGTCAAATTAATACTACTCATTAGTCTTTAGGCTAGATTGTAATTTATATGGTGTTACCTTACGGTAGCAGCATTAAGGAAAAAAAAAAAAAAAAAATTTGTGTACGAGTAAGCTCTGGTCTGATATTACATGCATTTTCCTGTAAAAACCATCAAACTACGAATAACTATGAATGAAGTCAGTACTATTATTTATTTGTAGCTACTTTCACATTTGACCGGATATTGACCAACCGATCTTCATATTGTTATTAGATTTACGGTCGTTGATGATAATAATAACATCCTTGTTGTTATAGCTTCCAGGGTGCAGTGGGAAACCAAGTCCCGGGGGGAGCTACAACTCTGGTTGTCTGAAATGTAAGATGATGACGAAAGACCAACACGACCGGAGAGAGGTGAGGTGTAGGCCACCTCACCTCTCTCCGGTCGTGTCGGTTTTTCGGCGCATCGGATTCTAAGAATATAGAATGAGAGAGTGCACGCAAGCAAGCACTCGTGTACTATAGTGTCTCTTGCGTAGTTGGCTAATCTATCTATACTATAATAAAACTCAAAGAGCACTTTTTCTGTACATTGAATATTTTTCCAAAATTTCTATGTAGGGATACTATACTATCGACACAGAGGCCAAAACAATTTTTTTTGGAATTATTGTCTGTCTGTCTGTCTGTCGTTCTGTTTGTCCAGGTATCATTTGAAAACCCGTGGATGGATTTTGATAGGACTTTCACTGATGTGTTGTGTAGAAGTCAGGGTATAAATTGGTATATAAAACATCACGCTATGTTTTATAGGGGCTAAGCAGTGAAACATTACTTGCACATATTACCACGTAATTTCCTTTGTATGTGAATAGGGTAATTATAGACTGATCAGTTAATCATTAAGTTATGTATTATTACGCTATATACAGTAGGGACTGAGCAGACATTTAGTTTGCATAAGATATGGCAGTGGCGAAGGGTCAATTTTTGTAAGGGGTAAGCCGGTCCGGTACACCCAGGACATTTTCATTAGATTTCGCTGATAGCAATATGACATTATATCTTTGAAAAGTTAGAATCTGGAAATCCCGAGCGAGTCCAAACTAGATTAGAAAAGAAATAGACAAGGGAACAATACCATTTCATTTCATTTAAAAGCCAGCGGTTAGGTCCGCTGCACCACCAAGGCTACATTTGTATAGGTGGGTAGAATTTTTACTTAGGTAAAAGACCTAAAATGACTCGAAATGATCTAACGCAATAAAATAAACAATTACAATTCACACTACACACAATGAACAGCGCTCCCAAAAAACGCTTTAAGGTCAGGGCTCGTGGTGTTGTTTCATGAAATTTTAATGAAACCCCAAGTCCAGGTAGTGTAGGTAGTATAGGTATTGTATTACAGTTAGGAGTGTTCGCAACGGCTATATATTAAAAACGCGTTATAACGATATGCTACTTATAAAACGCATGTTATTTTTTACGCTTTAATATATCAGTTAGCTTCCTAACGTCGCGTTTGGATTATCGTCGCGCCGTTCGTTAAACGTTTTTTATTAGCTATGTGGACTTAAGAATAACAATATGTTCGAGCTGCGGCTGCTATTCGAGCGATTAGCGGGCAGTATTTTTTTAGTAAAGAATATTATATTCTAGCCCCACTTCTAACTATAACTACAAAAAACTTTATACAAAAATTGCCTAACCTATTATTATTTATATTATAAACACTTAACTAAAACTAACTTTAATTTACAGTTTTAATACAGTAAACAAACCAACTCGATGCTTTATTTGAAAAAAAAACACAAATCGGAATCGCTTACAAACACGACAGACGATAATCGCGTACGTAAATAAATACGTCATACAAGGTCAAGCCAGTAAGCCGTACTGATTGATTCAACGAAACGAAAATAAACTAACGAACGTTATTATAATTATGATACGAACAAATAAGATAAATATCGTTGGAAATCATCTAACGTGCAAACGTTAGATATTACTGGACACTGATTTAAATATAGTTCTTAAGCAGTTGTATTAAAGTATTATTTGGCATGCAACTCGTGACAAAATATTATACGGCAAAGTGAAATTGACCTTGGTCCTTGAGTCGTGGCCCACGATGACGAGTCACGTGCCAATTAATACTCTAAGACAATTACTTAAGAACTATATTTGAATCAGTGTCCAGTAATGAAATGAATAAAATAGTTTTTACGATATTTCGTTAGTATCGTCGCCGCGTCGTGGCAGGTGGCTGTGGTCATGCGGCGTGCGTGCAATACCTATGTAATTTAAATAACGCTTGCCTAAGATATCAAATAATAAGCGATTTGATTATTTATAAATAGTGGATTATTATATCAGTTATATAATATAACGAACACTCCTAATTACAGTCGCAACAATAAAAGATGCAATAAACTTTCACTATCGAATATCATTAGACAGTAATTTACGATGTTAGCGTGATTTACATTATGAACAGCGCCATCTATCGGTGAAATGGAACATACAATCACTATAGAACTTTATTATCTATATTTAGAAAAGAAAGTCGTGTTAGTTACACTATTTATAACTCAAGAACGGCAGAACCGATTTGGCTGAAAATTCGTAGGGAGTTAGCTTAGAACCAGGAAACGGACATAGGATACTTTTTATCTCGGTAAGTTAAGGTTAAGCAACGTTAGGTAAGGTCATTAAATTGATGGGTGAAACGATTTATATAAAATTTTGTGTGCATATCGGGTAGGTCTAAGAATAGGTCATAAAGTATATTTTATGCCGCTGATAACATGATTGACGAGGATATATAGAACGAGAGGAGGGTGCAAGAGAGGAGAGAGACTGAGAGAGGATTTGAGGAGGGGGTGATGGGGTGAGGGATCGGGGGAGTTAGGTGGAGCAAGTTGGGAGAAGAGAGAGGGAGAGGGTTCAGAGAAGGGACAACGGAGAGAGGAAGAGGGGGAGTGTGACGAGGACTGAAGTGGGAGGGAAAGAGAGACGAGCAAAATGTAATAAAAGCGCGGGTGGAGCTGTGCGGGTCAGCTAGTATTGTTAATAAAAATATTGGAATTGTGGCCGGATATGTGTGATACCTGTAGAGCATTGTTCAATATAGTCGAAGCGTATAGTTGAAAGTCATTGTCTTCTTGGTTTACCTGAGTTACCTCTTACAACATTACATTGGGAGAAGATAGGTAGGTGGGTGCTATTCTTACCACACCTCACAGGTGATACATACATACATACATATAATCACGCCTCTTTCCCGTAGGGGTAGGCAGAGACCACTTCTTTCCACTTGCTGCGATCCTTACATACTTGGTTCGCTTCGTCCACATTCCTTATTCTCTTCATACATGCTCTTCGGTTTAGGGTACTCTTGACCTGGCCTTTTTTCAAGACGTCCCTGATTTGGTCTTGAAACGTCCGCCTAGGTCTACCCCTTCCAAAACTTTCATTCACACTCGCCTTATACCCACAGGTGATTACCGCATTTAAACTGATATACCCGGTTAATATTGTTATTATTAGATTTAAGATATGTTTTAATTATAATAATATTTGACTTTCTGTGAATATATTTCTTCTATATATTTGCATAGTTGTTTTTCCTTACTGGCTAGAACAATGCAGACTGATCACCTGTTTCTTTGGAAAGTAAGAGAAGCTTTATTATGACGACATTTCACAACTTAACACTTAATTTCCACATACATAGTTTATTTTTAGATGTCCTGTTTTCAATTCAATTTCAGTTTTTCGGTAGCAGCTAGGGTGTGTAAACATTACATCAATGGGCCCGTCAGATACAGTTAAGTTTGTTACATATTAAATAATAATAGATACTTACTTAAGAATTTTAAAAAGTACCAATTTTATATAGGTCAATAACCTAGAAGTAGTTTATATCACTTCAACTTACGCGGAACTCGAAGCAATCATCGCTATAAAATAGTCGTTTTAAGTTTTCCATTTAAACTGTAATGTATTTTCATTCAATTCTAGCTAAAAGAATTTTCTTTTATTCATAGCGTACATACACATTGCTTTTCAAATACTAGTCTTATTGGACGGTGTACGCGTGGACATATGAACAGGAAATTGATTTCTGCATTCTTGTTGTTTATCGCATATTGCTTTCAGCTTTGTCTTGAAAAGACAATGAATTCAATACAAAGACATTCGTTTGTTTTTATGGGTTCCATACCTAAAAGGTAAAAAAGGAACCCTTATGGTCTGACTATATAGGATATAGGATTTTTCATTTTCACGACGGACGAAGTCAGACCGACTTAGTCTGTCTGTCTGTCACACCTATAACGGGTGTAAAGGACATCGTACCGAAAACCGATACCAGGGATCCAGAACACGATTCTGAACATCCTAGTGTTGAAATTTTTGATCGGCTTTTTCATGAATTTCCAAAAAAAAAATCACTTTTTTTAAATAAAATTTGTATAATATCATTATTGGTATCATAATAAAGCTTAATTTTAATTTAAAAACAAATAAATTAATTATTTGTGTTTTTATTTTATTTTTATTTATTTATTCTTTATTCACAAAAACAGTGCATAGGCAATTAATTAATAGACAATTAACTATTATTATTTTAGAAAATTAGCAATGTAATTTGAAAAATAAACATTATTCCGCATATATTCAATACATGCTCGAAAATTAATAAGTTAGTCATTTGTCATTTACCATATAAATGGTTACTGTAATGTTATAACGGACATTATTTGACGTCTTATAAATTTTTTTTCGGTACGATGTCCCCTACACTCTGTATATTTCAGAAACCACTGATGCTATCCGCTTTTAAATCTTACTTACCCAACCTCATCGCAAATGAAAAAAATATTTTTTTTCTTTCATTTTTTTTATAATGGGTGGTTGAAATGGGTCATCAAAATTTCAAAGTGAGACTAATATATCGAGTGCGTCATTTAAAACGGCTTCATTTTCACATCTCATAACAGATTTTTATTTTGGCTTATGTCACTTAGTTTTTGGCTGAGTATCAAAACAGTAAAAAAAAATACATGTACGTTATAAATAAAGAAGCAAATCGCTTAGTCCAGACTGATGTATTCACAGCATAAGGGTACGCACCCTAATTTTTTTTTTATACCACACAACAAACAAGCATGCGGCCCGCCTGATGGTAAGCAGTCACCGCAGCCTATGGACGCTAGCAACACCAGTTGCGTCTCGTTGGTCAGTCATAAAAAAGGGGTGGAGGAATAAAGTCTTGTAATTCCTGCCTAATGTAACAACAAAAAGGCTCTTACTGGTTGATAACAAACAATGTAGTACCCAGCATTGGTACCTAATCATGGAATTAACACCTCTCATGAAACCACTGTCTCCTTAAATACTTTTAGACTTTCGCGTTCCATTATCAAACTTTATTTTAATCGGGAATCAACGCGATTTTCCTTATATTTTGGCTTGACGTTTTGGCCGGGTTGCACAAGCCGTGGTCAACCTTCGGAGTCGCTGGACGTTCGGGGTGTGGGTCCTTTGAACGTCCATTGAGTACGGCGGCGACTCCAAGGAGGACGGCGGCGGGGTTGCGACCCCCGTCCCCGTGAGCACCGTGTCAGGTTCCCGGGGGGCTACAATGCGCCCCCCGGCGGCGGGGTCAAAGGCAAGGCACTGAGGGGCCCCTGGTGCAGATCCCACCGGAGAGCCCTGGGGTCCCCCCTCTCATGTGCCGATGCGACAGCCGCGGGGGTTTTAGTGGGTAAGAAACCCACATACCCCGGTCGTGCCCCACAGCTCCCCGGGATCTTTAGAAGATTTCCCCCGTGTCAAAAAAAAAAAAAGCCGTGGTCATAAGCAGACTGGTTCAGGGCGGTTCCGTGCGCGAGGCAGAAATATCTTCGTCTTAGACGAAATATAAGGTAAATCGCTTAAAATAAAGTTTCACTGTCTCCTTCTCTATATCATGAGTTTTTCTATATAAATAAAAATATATATATATATACAGACGAATTGAGAACCTTTTTTGAAGTCGGTTAAAAAACACATTCATGTAAGTAAACCCGACTGTATTTGTCTATTAAATTTCTATCTGAAATAGATTTAAGTTCTTTTTCCATTCCTTTGCCTTTAAAACACAAAAGCTATGTAAACGGGTCGGTCAATACGGTTTTTCGATTAGTTCGCGGTCGCCGCTGAATGTTTTTCCACAGGAAATTGAATTTCATCCGTGTCTCAGTGTATCTATGAAGCGATGTTTGCTTGAAAAGAAATATCTGATGGGTTCACGAGAATTCTCATTCGCTCGTCTTCTTTATAAGAGTTTGTAGCAAGTCTCTTATTGAGTTGTTCGTATAGGTAGGTACCAAAGAGTACGTTAGTAGGTACCGCAGTGTCTGTGTCTGATATTATGCCGCAAAGCGTCCTTAGCCGCTTGAATTCATAGTCTCAAGTCTCAAGATATTTTGAAAATTGTCTATAGTTATGATTGTCTTATGAGAATTGCATCCCCCATCTCCTCTCGTTGGGTGTCGTAAGAGGTGACTAAGCGAGCACAGGAAGACGGGCAGCAGCGTCTTTCTTTTGGATTTATCTTCCACCTATACTGCGATCCCCAAGTCGCCTGCCAAGCGTGGGCATTATGGCAACCCATCTCTTCTAAGGGGTCGTCCATTAATCACGTGATGTTTTTTAGCAACTTTTTAACCGCTCCCCCCCTCCTGGTGATATGTGGTGAGGTTTTAAACTACCCCCCCCCCCCCCATCCAAAACACGTGTATTTTTTTGTACAAAATTTAAATATAAGTTTATATTGAAATTTTCAATCAATCAATCAATCATTTATTTATTTGTAAACATAGGTACACATAGATGTTATAGATAATTACAAGTCCGCTATGTTTGCCAACGAATGGCGTACAAAAATTGGAATACATTAATAATAATTTTATAACTAGGATTTCGAATAATTACAACTAGGTACTGCAACAGTTTGTCATGATCACATTAAAATTTTATCAGCAAGCATTGGTATCAAACAGGTACTCACTTAATAACCTTAGTAATAGATTATGTAATACTATGATTCTGGTCATCATTAATAAGTCGGACTTAGTCATTTCTGTCTATCATTGGTAAATTCTGTAATAGAGTAATAACTCTTGTCTATTAAAAATTTGAACAAAGATTTCTTAAATGTTACTAGGCATTCCATATTCCTTATATTAACTGGTATATTTAAGGATCAAACGAACTTACCCTTACGTGAAGTTCGATCATAATTATGTGAACAGTTCGGTCCTTAGCAACTTATTTAGCTGCCATACCAAGAACACTTTTACCAAATAGAGCTGTGTTATGGGGAGTAACACTGATAGTATTCTGATGACGTCGTGAACGCAATGTTTTAAATAAATGAAAATTACACTTAACAAAAACTCCCATTTCGTAAATATACATAGATGGTAGAGTGAGCAGGTTTAGTTCTTTAAATAGGGATTTGCAACTATCAGTCGAATGTAATCTGCATATGGCTCTAATACATTTTTTTTGAGCTTTAAAGGGAATGTGTCTGTCAGTTGAATTACCCCAGTAGATAATCCCGTATCTAATGTTAGAAGCAACATAAGCATTGTAAGCTATTAATACGGTTGAGCGATTCACTGTTTTTGATAATTTGTACAGGGCAAATGCGAATTGATTTATTTGCTTTGAAAGAGAATCTATGTGATTTTTCCATGTCAAATGTGTATCTAAGTAAAGGCCAAGAAATTTAGTATTGTCTGTTACATCAATGCGCGTTTCTTTATATTTAATAACCAAGTTCGGTTGCATCTTTTTTTGATGAAATTTCATTAAAGTTGTTTTAGTAAGTTTTACTTTTAAGTTATTTACAGTGGTCCATTGAATTATATTTTTTATATCGTTATTTATTTCTTTCTCAATAAGGTGCATATCTTTACAAGAGTATAGAATGGTGCAGTCATCTGCAAACAAGACCATTTGGTGATTAGTCACTTTTGGCATATCATTTATGTACATGTTGAACAACAAGGGGCCAAGTATACTCCCTTGTGGAACCCCATAAGAAACTTTCTTAGGTCGAGACATGTATGTATTCATCGTTTTAGAATCCGCACAAAGCCTATTAATGGAAGTTATTTGGGTACGGTTAGATAAATAGGATTTTATGATTTGTAATGCATTTCCTCTGACACCGTATCGCTCCAACTTATTCAGGAGTGTGCCATGATCTACATAGTCGAATGCTTTAGACATATCCATAAATAGTGCTACAACTGGAGTTTTTGTGTCAACACAGGTAATGATTTTATTTAGTATTTCATATATTGCCATGTTTATGGATCGTCGTTTCCTAAATCCATATTGTTCCTTAGCTATGAGATTATATTTCTCAAAAAAAGCATAAAATGTATTATATAAAACCTTTTCTACTATTTTAGAAAATATTGGTATTAGTGCTATGGGTCTATAGTTATTTATTATATGTTTGTCTCCCTTTTTTTTATAAATAGGTTTTATTATTGTAGTTTTTAATTTACGTGGGAAGTGACCATGTTCGATGCAAAGATTAATAATGTAACTCATAACTGGCGCGATGGTACAAGACACCTGCTTAACTACTTTAGTAACAATGCCATCATATCCATGACTTTTTGTATTATTTAGAGATTGTATTATCGTAACGATGTCAATAGGTGTTGTAGGTGGGATAAAAACAGAATTTGGGTTAGTATTAATACTTGTGTAGGAAGAGTTTGTGGCAGAACTAAACGGTTTTATTTCACCTATAAAATGGTCGTTGAACGATTCTACAATTTGTTGCGAGTCACTGACTAAATTACCATTCACTATTACTCTACCAGGCAAATCTGCGGGTGGATGATTCTCTTTACTTTTATTAATAATATTCCAAGATGCTTTCGATTTGTTTTTGGCCGTTTTAATGTGGTAATCATTTTGAGATTTTTTGGTCAAATTAATAATTTTCTTCAAACGTGTAGAGTATTGTTGCAACAATTTCTTATTATTAGTATTAGGGGCACGTCTATATTGCCATAGTATTTGCCTTTTACGCTTACTACACAATTTAACGCCTTTAGTCATCCATTTAGGTGTTTTGCGTAGCGTGACTTTTATTTTTTGGTAGGGAAAACAGAGATTGTAGAAAAGTTGAAACAAGTCGTAGAAACAATTGAAAGCTTGTTCAGGGTCGGTGTGCTGATAGACTTCACTAAAACTAAGTTGACTAAGACAGTATATAAATTTATTAACATTATGGGGACAATAGTCACGCTTCTGAACAAACCAGTGCTTAATAGTATAGGTTTTCCTAACAGGACACCTTATTGTTTGGGCTGTGTGGTCTGATAATGCTAAGTCAAGGACTTCGCACGTACTACCTCTAACGTTGTGTATTATTATTGTCAATGCATTTACCACTAACCAAACGCGTGGGCTGATGTATGCCAATTATAAGGTTATAGTTTAAAAGGAGAGCATTAAAATTCCTGGATGTGTTAGTATTCGCCAATGTGTCAATATTAAAATCACCGCAAAGAACAACTTTTTTATTATTATTTAAACAATTATTTCGTAATATACCATTTAATTTATTAAAAAATGCTTCCATACAATTATTGTTAGTTTTCGGTGGTCGGTAAATGCAGACAACTATCAGTTTGTGTAATTCTAACTCTATTGCACAACATTCTAGGATGTTTTGCTCACAAAATCTATTAACATCGATTATCTTATATTTATAAGAACAATTAACAAGTATACATGATCCACCTTTCCTTGAGCTTCTCATTGAGGATGTAGCTAGTTCATAGTTAGGAATAGATAAGTACACACAGTCTCCTTCCATCATATTGTGTTCAGTGATACATAAAACACCCATGGTCTGCCCCTTCTTATTTAATTCTTCCAAATGTAGCGCAAGCAAGTCCGACTTATTAATCAAGCCATTAATGTTTTGGTGCAATATATAAATAGAGTTATACACGAAAAATTTTCGGAATATTATCTTTAAATACAGGTACTTAACTGATTAAATGTTGAAGGGGAAGTCGTTGCCGGCAACGGTGAGTCAAGGCCACTTGCCGCTGTTTGGTTTAGAAATCGTGCATTCAACGATAAATAAATACACGTGATGTCTCATTATACCCCTCCCCACTCCTGGTGATATTTCGTGATTTTTTCGGAACCCCTCCCCCCCCTTTCGAGCCTCATGTGATTAATGGACGACCCCTAAGGGAGGCCTTTGTTCAGTAGTGGACGTCTTTCAACTGCTAATGATGATGATGGTGATGTGTCTTTATCTTTCTTCCTTTCCTTAGTTGTACACTCGTGGCTGAGGTGTCGTGGTCATGGATCGCCTGGTATATCTTCCTATTCGTGGAACTACCTTCAATAAGGGAATAAATACTTCGTAAATGATTTAATAATAATAATGATAACCATATCACGTTATACTGGGACCGATCTATCATCACAGACAGGACTATTGTTGCCAATAAGCCTGATATTGTGCTGATAGATCGCACTGAGCGTCGTGCAATGATTGTAGACGTCACTGTCCATCATGATATCTTGATCTTGCGCACGAGGTTGTCGAAATGTGGGACATTGATAAGGCAATCATTGTACCCATAGTCGTTTCCGGCCATGGCCTTATGGCCAAGAGCCTCGATAAACACCTCAAGAGGCTCACGTTAGACGGCTGGATCAAGGGCCAGATGCAGAAGGCAGTGCTCCTGGAGACGGCGCGCATCGTGAGAAAGTTCCTCTCTCTGGAGCCCTAACCATCGTCTGCTAGGACCCTGTTCCCGCAGCCGGTTGGGAGCCGTTATTTTATATTTTTAAATGTATCTTTTTTTATAATCTATATTTAAAAATGTAATTAATGTAGTTATATTTAAAATAAATGAAATAATAATAATTTTATTTCAGACATTTTGTCCATAGTAAAACACAAATTACATACAAAACTTAAACTATAACTATTCTAAAACTATTTTCTAAAACAATGTAAGCTACTTAAATGGTGCATTAATGAGGTCTGTCCATGTTGTAGGTGATGGGCCGCGAGAACATTGACCATCTACTCTTCCTTATATAATTAGTCGTTCCAATAAGCTTTCATTTCGGATGATAATTATGTTCAAACATCAACCATGAAAGTCTTTTCGGGATGCGAAGGTCTTTCAAGATCGAAGTGTTTGTGCGGTGAGCAGTCCATTTTATTCGCAGCAAGCTTCACTAGCACCACATTTCAAGGGCGTCAATCTTTTGCTTAGGTCTTTACTTGGGTCTTTATATTATGATATTATATTCTACCGCCAAGCAGCAGTGTGTAAACATTGCTGTATTCCGCTGTGAAGGGCACTGTAGCTGGTGAAATGGCTAATCACAAAAGACAAATCTAATATCTAACAGTCTTAGGGGCCGGTAACGCTATAGTGAACGCTGCGGTGACTCAGGTTGGTTGCATGCTTGCCACCTTGGATGTTTACAAAAAATGTTGATTCATCTCCGTTGCATGTAAACATATTTGTTTTCTCGGACCTTCAAAGGGTCCCCGGGACCTGTGGGTAAACCTGGGTATGTGGGATTCTTACCTACTAAAACCCCATCGGCTGTCGCATCGACACATGAGAGGGGACACTAGGGCTTTTCGGCGGGATCTGTACGAGTTACCCCTTAGTGCCTTGACTTTGAGCCCGCCCTCGGAAGGCGTATTATAGTCCCCCGGGAATCAACTCGGTGCTCAGGGGGATGGTTTCGCAACCCTGTCGTCGTCCTCCTCGGATTCGCCGCTGTTCTCAATGGATTCCAAACGTCCAGCGACTCCGAAAGAATATCCTATACCTAATTTAACATCACATTAATAAATAAATAAGTAAAGGTTATTTTTCCTCCCACAATATAGTAAAACTTACATTTTTATATTCTTGCTAGTGGTGTTAAAATAGTATGTGGGAGTCAGAAACTCAAACAAGGATAACCTGTGCTATAGACTCCTGGCTCAATAATGATATAGTAGTTAGTGTTTCATATTTTGCAAGGCTTTGAATCACCCATATCGTAATTAAATATTCACAATACAGTGGCATACTTTAACCTACTCCATAATTAATAATTTCCCTTTGTCTATTTTCAGTGCCAACAATGACGAACTAATTAGTGTTCGCATGCGACTCAATAATAGGCACTGTTTCCAATTAGCAGCTTCCAGTTCTGTTACAAATCTGTAGGCTACGAAACAAGCGATTTGTCAAGCGGTGTTTTACTCGTATTGAATTAGTTTAAGTTATATCACCACTCACCGTGAGATAGTATGGTCTGGTGTGGCTTACATTTAGTCGACAATATTTTGCCACCTTCTTCTTAAATACCACAAAAATATCACAGTGACTTTATCATGTTTCTACTGTGAGCCAGATAATTTCAACTGAGCGCCTGTCATAGACCTAGCCATATAATTTATGTATTAATATACCATAATAAGACATCACAGAAATATAAATTACAGCGGGCGTGTGCGGCCGCTCGAAAATTTGTATAGGAAATATTTATTGTAATATGCCTACATATGATTTATATTAAAATATATTATATCTAGGCTTAGAGCATTTGGTTTAATGCTCTAAGTATCTAGGGCTGTGATGGGCGTATGGTTCCTGCGACTATCTAAAGCCGAACCGTCTGTAGCGGTTATAAGGTCCTGGGCTGGTTATTCATGAAACTAGATATAAGCACTAAGCAACGCAGAGTACCCACTCCACCTAGTAATAATGTTCAACTGAAGTCGCTTTCCCATGTTGTCAATTTTATAGCTACACACTGAACAATCTAGAATGAAATCTGTTGCACTTATGGAATCTGGGAAATGTAATTTACGTTTACACATACCGCAGGAAGCCGTCGTGGCCGTTTTCACTCAACCTAAATCCATGAAGAATAATGCAGTCCATATTCCTAAACTAAAATGGCGCGAACTGAGGGGACCTAAGGGTGAAGCCTTCATTAGTACTATTCAAAAATATCTACAAAACGATCTACAGATTGAACACAGGTGCGCTAATGAAATGTGGGCAGCTTTCGAGAACTTTGCAGTAAGGGAAGCTTCCCGGCAACTGGGAGTCACTAAGAGATATAATCAGACAGAGAAAGACCCTACCTGGTGGGGCGAAGAAGTAAGAGAAAAGATAGCTAAAAAGAAGGATCTCTTCAAGGCTTGGCAACAATCAGGTAATGACGAAGATCACAATTCGTACAGAGAAGCTAAGAAATTGGTCAAAAGAACTGTGGCACAGGAAAGGGCCAAGGCACGAAATACATTTTATTTAGATCTAGAAAACGCAACAAATGAAGCCGAAATATTTAAAGTAGCTAAACAAAGACATAGAGCAACAACAGACATTAAGTGTAATAAGTATATAAAGAACAAAGATAACATTTTACTAACAAATAATCAGGATATAAATGCAAGATGGTATGAGTACTACAAGGAACTTCTGAACGAAGAGTTTCCGAATAGTGACCCACCATTTTCGCACAAAGTTGAAGGACCTATACCAGAAATTTGTAATGATGAAATAGAAAAAGAAATATCAAAACTAAAAAATAACAAAGCTTTAGGACCAGATGAAATACCGAGCGAGCTGTGGAAATGGACTGGGCCCGTTGCCATTGAATGGCTTTCTAAACTATTTAATATCATTCTGCGCACAGAGAAAATACCAACATCGTGGCGCAATAGCTATTTAATACCCTTTTACAAAAATAAAGGGGAAGTGGCGCAATGCAACAACTACAGAGGGGTTAAACTCACAGCTCATACGCTCAAACTTTGGGAAAGAATCTTAAACAAGCGCCTTACACAAATCTCTGAAATAACGCCAAATCAGTTTGGTTTTACTGCATCAAAGTCCACCGTGGATGCAATTCAAGGAGTTAGAATACTGATGGAAAAATATCGCAGCACCAAAAAGAACCTACATATGATTTTCATCGACCTAGAAAAGGCTTTCGACCGAGTGCCACGAAAACTAGTCTGGGAAGCTCTGCGCTCACAACTAATACCAGAGCGATACATTAACCTGGTCATGGACATGTATGAAAATATTACCACTAGAGTACGCAGTCTAGCTGGTACAAGCGAACCCTTTGAGGTCAAAGTAGGTGTCCATCAGGGTTCTGCCTTGAGCCCATTTCTGTTTAACTTAGTGATGGACTATCTCACCAGACAAATCCAATCACCGTTACCCTGGTGCATCCTATACGCTGATGATATTGTACTAACTGCCGACACTGCACAAAGTTTACAACATACATTGAATCTATGGATAGACGCACTGGAGAAATTTGGACTTCGCATAAGTAGGACAAAAACTGAATACTTGAAATGCAACTTCAGCAACGACTCAACTGAAGACAACATTTACATTCAACAAGAACCAGTACCTAAAGTGAACCATTTCAAGTACTTAGGATCAGTTCTCACGGAAGACGCCAATGTTGATGCGGATATCATACATAGAGTAAATGTAGCCTGGCAAAAGTGGAGAACACTTACAGGTATCTTATGTGACCCACGAATGCCAATAAAACTAAAAGGCAAGATATATGAAAGTGCGGTGCGGCCAGCTATGATATATGGTGGGGAATGTTGGACCCTGAAGAAGTGTCAAGAGCAAAAGTTACATGTCAACGAAATGAAGATGCTGAGATGGGCTGGAGGGGTTACCAAATTAGATAAAGTACGAAATGAACACATCAGAGGTACTTTCAAAGTTGCTCCAATCGCCAACAAAGTAACAGAAAGCCGTCTCAGGTGGTATGGACATGTAATGCGACGAGATGAAGACCACATAGTAAAAGTAGCACTAAAACTGCCAGACCCAAAACGCACAAGAGGACGCCCCTTATCAACCTGGTGGTCAAACGTGGCTAAAGACCTCAAACAAATCAATGTGGATGACACGACAACCCAGGACAGATTGTCCTGGCGCAAACGTACGAGGAGACCCGACCCCAAATGAAATGGGAAATGGGGAGGAGAAAGAAGAATACCGCAGGAAGCCCTTTAATGACTTTAAATTTAATGTTCGTTGCATGGGATATATTATTTAAGCTACGTGTACACCTTGCTTGGATGTTTGTGGTCTAATAAAATATGACTTGGTAGAAGTAAACTTTTGTGGAAGTAACCGCTGACTTTGGTTATAATAAACTGATACATAATCATGACCTAGATATATTAGGGACCAGTGTTTCTATGTTGCGGAGTCGACTGAATGCTATATTTTTTACTGAACAGTAAATATCATTTTAGTTTGTATTTGTTATGCATGCGATTAAATACTATTTTTTTACACGGATCATTATAGCTACACTAGGTCTATTAGTGGAGACTTTTTAATAACTGTCTGTTTCTATTGTATTACCTATTTAAGTTACTCATAGTTGATAGTCTTCCAAAAATTGTAAAATAAATAAAATAAAAATAAATAAATAGCTTGTACACTTTGCTTGGATGTTTGTGGTCTAATAAAATATGACTTGGTAGAAGTAAACATTTGTGGAAGTGACCGCTGACTTTGGTATAGCTTGTACACCTTGCTTGGATGTTTGTGGTCTAATAAAATATGACTTGGTAGAAGTAAACTTTTGTGGAAGTGACCGCTGACTTTGGTATAGCTTGTACACTTTGCTTGGATGTTTGTGGTCTAATAAAATATGACTTGGTAGAAGTAAACTTTTCTGGAAGTGACTTGACGTGACGTGACTTTGGTATAGCTGAAAAATTACTGGGCTGTGGTGGCTTCATTCATGGTCTCTGGTGGTTCCTTCGGAGTCGTTGGATGTTCGTGGTGTGGGCTCTAGGACGTCCACTGAGTACGGTGGCGACTCCGGTTGCGTGGTGGTTTTGCGACCCCCGTCCTCGTGAGGCTCAAAGCCAAGGCACTGAGGGGCCCCTGTCGCAGATCCCACCGAAAAGCCCCCTGAGGTCCCCTCTTATGTGCCGATGCGACGGCCGCTGGGGTTTTGGTGGCTAAGAATCCCACATACTGTAGACGAGCCCCACAGCTCCCGTCGACCTTTTGAAGGTTTTCCCCGTGAAAAAGTGGTCTCGGGTGGTAATACAATACTATACTGCAACCGTGGTGCGGGAAGGCACTGGGCTAACAACCTCTTATAACCAATAACTGCGTGGCGTGAAAAAAAAGTTGTCAGCTTTACACATCTATCAAATTTCCATTTGTAAATAAATAAAATCAATTTATTGCCACCTACAAACTAACTACTAAACATTTTTGTGCACTTGTAAGAAACATGGGGTAACAGGGGTAGACTCAGCAGATGCTGCATGCACACTGTGACGTCTGCACACAGCGCTGTTTTTTAGTTTACTCCTTTGCTCGGACTAGTTCTTCGCCGAGAGAGAAAAGAACTGTATCAAGTGGGCGTAAAAACTATGTTATTATTACTTCTGCCGTAACAATTCTCACTATGCTCTATTCTCACAGAATTTGTAGGGTTTCCCATATGGTAACGTTAGTTAGTATTGGTTCTAAATTTACCACTGGTTGAAATCTGTATATATCGAGGGTGGTAAAGCACACTAACTTGCTTTAGATAAATAACAACCAGACACAAAATGGGAATGGAAACCACGACTCCTACAACCTATCGCTTAGCGGCCAGGGAGACACCCTGGCCTCTAAGCAATCGGTGTGGGCGTGGTTACCACTAGACAAATAGGCTCGTTGTTGCTTTCCACTACGTTTATTAGATACAAAAAATGTAGGGGCGAGAAGATCTAATCGAAACATAAATTCATCGTAGTTTTTTCACTAAAACAGCAAAAAATCTCGGCAATAAAAGACTAGCGAAATTCACATTATTCATACATCATGGCGGCAGCAACTGTCAGTGGGAGACATGGCAATGATAACGGATATAATAAATAACTGTGGACCCTAATCTGCGAGAGGCAGTAATGGCGGGATTCCGGGATAGTTCCTAGTCCCGCGCCAATTTACGGATCGTTTTATTTCCGTTTGTGTACAACGACAAAAAATACTTTCTCTTTTGTTATTTTTACTTAGAAATGAAATAGGTTTATGGGGTTTTATAATAACTTTGCTTTATATTAATGACACTATTGCAAAAAGTATTTTTATTTATTAAACTAATCGCAATCACTCACAACCTTAAACACACATGCATACGCACCCACACACACACACACTTACCCAAACTGATACACATACAGAAACTCGCACCCTTACGTACTGTGCCCCGGGCGGGCTTAAAAGTGGCACCCAGTGCATGCACCCACATACACACGCACTTACCCAAACTGATACACATACAGACACACGCACCCATACGTACTGCGCCCCCGAGTGGGCTTTAAAGTGGCACCCAGTGCAGATACCACCGGAGAACCTAGGTTCCCATCTAATGAGACGAGACAGCCGTGGGGGTTTGAGTAGGTAAGAATCCCACATACCCTGTTTAACCCCCCACAGATCCCAGTGACGTTTACCCCTGCGAGTACATCCTTATTAGTCATAGGAAAACTTAGTAAGAAAGCATCGTAAGAAATTGGTGTTTTAATCTTTTCAGAGTATTTTAAAAATATTATATGCCAAAATATCCAAATTTCCGAGCATAAACCCTAAATAATAATAATAATAATAACACTATTGCAAATAATAATAATAATACCAGCCCTTGTTTATGTCCCACTGCTGGGCACGGGCCTCCCCTCAAGATGAGGGGGCTTAGGCCATAGTCCACCACGCTGGCCAAGTGCGGGTTGGCGGACTTCACACGTCATTCGAGAGCTAGTTAGGCTTTCTCAGACATGCAGGTTTCATCACGATGTTTTCCTTCACCGAAAGCTAGTAACAATCGCACAAAGACGATTCGCACATGATTCATTGAAGAAATCAGAGGTGCGAGCCGGGGTTCGAACCTGCGCACCTTGTTTCCAAGGCAAGCGCTCGCCCACTGAGCTGTTACCGCTACACACAAAAAAAACCCTAAATACCGAATAAAAAAATTGCTAATACATGCTAATACAGATTCCATATAATTTTTCTAGTCGACTTGCTTACTTACATATTGGACCAAGTTGCGACATCGGCTTTCTAACTGAACGAAAATTTATGGCCGTGCGAAAGTAAAGAAAGATTACGTCAAAATTTCAACAGGAAAATATATTTGGGGTTGTCGCCCGGCGCGATACCCCAGCGCCCTCTTACCCCCGTATGTTACCTTACCTTTTACCGCTAGAAGCGTTACCGTTGGCACCTTGACATTTCGCTTTACCTCCTTCGGAAATAAAACTACAAAACGAATGTGCACTACATTTTAAAGCTGAACTACACGAAAGCTTGAGAAAAGTCTTTTTTTTTCTTCCAATTATATCTGATGGTAAGTCTCGATGCAGTCACGGATGGATGCGTATTTAGCCTATTAACATCATCTATATCTATCTATACTTATAATAAAATTGTAACAGGTCCAATTCTGTACATTGAAGATATTTTGAAAATTATATTTGGAGGGCATTCTATAACCGATACTGAGGCCGAAAATGTAATTTTTTAAATTTTTGTCTGTCTGTCTGTCTGTCTGTCTGTCTGTCTGTCTGTATCTGGGCTGAGCATCACGCCGAAACTACTGAATGGATTCAAATGAAAATTGGCATGATTTGAGATCTTACTACGAGGTAGGACATAGGATACTTTTTATTCCGTAATCTAGCACGGTTCTTTTGGGAGAGGGGATTAAAGTCAAAATGGGTACTTGGTAATACGCTTGGTCCGATTTTAACAATTTTTCTTTATAATATAATAAATATTAGTAAGGGAACACTCATAGAGAGTTGTTATCAAGGTTTAGTAATCGATCGGGTTAAGCAACGTTAGGTAAGGTCATTAAATAGATGGGTGACCGTTTAACGCCATTTGAACTAAACGGGTCCGTGCTTCGGAGAGCAAGTAAACAGTGGGTCTCAGTTTTTAACCGACTATAAAAAAGGAGGTTATGTATTCGATGCGAATGTCTGTTATTAAAAATTTAGTTAACGTAATAATAGTGCAGGCGGAGCTGCGTGGGTCAGCTAGTACTTATAATAAAACTGTAACAGGTCCAATTCTGTACATTGAAGATATTTTGGAAATTATGTTTGGAGGGCATTCTATAACTGATACTGAAGCCAAAAATGTATTTTTTTTTATTTTTGTCTGTCTGTCGGTCTGTCTGTCTGTCTGTCTGTATCTCGGCTGAGCATCACGCTGAAACTACTGGATGGTTTGAAACGAAACTTGGCATGATTTGAGTTAATACTCCGAGGTAGGACATAGGATACTTTTTATCCCGACATTCGGCACGGTTCCCTTGGGAGAGGGGACTAAAGTCAAAATGTGTAGTTGGTGGTCATTAAATAGATGGGTGACCGTTTAAAGCCATTTGAACTAAACGCCTCCGTGCTTCGGAGGGCAAGTACAAAGTGGGTCCAAGTTTTTAACCGACTTTAAAAAAGAGGTTTTGTATTCTATGCGAATGTGATATTGAAAGTTTAGTTAACGTAAACACAGCGCGGGCGGAGCTGCGTGGGTCAGCTAGTAAGGAATAAAACCCTGTTTCAGAGGTACAATGTCGTCCTGGCTGATATGACCATTCTTTCCCTCTAATATGGTTGAGGAGAGTGATGGCTGGTGTTAGAGTCAACTCGTGCGTGGGTGCTTCTTGGGGGGACTGGTCCGACTACTATCCCTTTAGCCTTTTTGTTTGTTGTATTTTTTGTCGTAATTTATTGTTTTCTGCTTTTCTCCCTTACTTTATGTTTCGAACGGCAGGACACACTATCGCTAATGTTGATTCAATTGTAACCAAACAATGTTTAAAAAAAAGTGAAAAAATGACATTCCCGCTGAGTTTCTTGCCGGATCTTCTCAGTTGAGGCCGCGTTGTGATCCGGTGGTACCTTTTGACACAGCGTAGGTAGGCCTCCCACCTATGGATAGACAACATTGTGCGCGTTGCAGGTAACCGGTATTGTCGTTCCTTGTGGCGTTCCAAGGGGAAGGCCTATGTTCAGCAGTGGAGTTCAGCTTGTGATGATGATGATTGGATGTCTTGTCCATATGAAAACTATATATGAAATTTTAAATTCACTTGAGATCAACGAGTTGTATTAATAATTTTGGTTGAAAGTGAGTTCATGGTTTGAATCACAGGGTGCTGGTTTTTGTACCCTCTGAAATCATCCAGTAGGTGGATGAAATTAGATTTCTCACCTTTTTAATCGAACTCTTTAACTATTGTTTCCTATAAAATTTGAACATAAACTTTACAAACCTTTATGTTAAAAGCACATTTACATGGAAACTATCCATAACTTATTTAAGTACGAGAAAGTATCTTCAAAGTTAACATAAAAGCATTATTAAGGATATTTCAGAACTCAGAATTCAGTTGTTTTGAAAGTAGAATGAAGAAAATGCTTTTAAACACTAATGACCATTAGTTGCTAGAGATTCCTTTGTAGTAATATTTTTCTTTTGTATTTTCTAGTATTAGATAGTTTACTAGTTATACCTGAAAGGTAAAAAAGGAACCCTTATGATCTGACTTCATCTGTCTGTCTGTCTGTTACGCCTATGTATTTCAGGAACCACTGATGCTATCGATTTGAAACTTGTAATAGTTTTAGATCTTACTTACCCAACCTAAAAAACAAAAAAAAACGGAAAAAAATAATACTTTTTTTTTACTATTTTAGTGGAAACAACGTAATAACCTACTTAAAAAATATTCCTACTTACATTTTTCTGACAATTGAGATTTTATAATGTGATTTTCAATTGTAATATTTAATTAGGTACACCTTCACATGATTTCCCTTTGATGAGACCTTTGATCAGCAGTATGTATTTCGGCTGCTGATTACTTGACTTGCTAGTATGCGAACATATGATACTTTTAAAATTACAGTTTTCATTAAGAAACGAAGAAGATTTCAGAAGAAAGTGTCACTAATTTTTTATTTATTTTTTTATTTTATCCCCATCCTCATTATCATCAGCCGGAAGACGTTCACTGCTGAACTAAGACCTCCCCCTTAAAGGGAGGTTTTCCTTAATCCCCAGGCTTGGCAGGCGTAAGTAATCCAATAGAAAGACACCGCCACCCGTCTTCTTGTTTTCCCTTAGTCGCCTCGTACGACATCTAATGGAAGGAGATGAGGTAATAGCAATAACCCAGGGTATTAGTTTTACCTAGTACGACACCCAATGGAAGGTCAAGGAGATGGGAGGCAAAAATAACAAAAACCCAGTGTTGATTTTACCTAGACACCTCTCACACTACAAATGACAATCACGATTCCAACCCTTTTTTCGCATTTACAAAATTCTGTATATGTATTTGTTCTATGGGCCGCGCCGGTCATGTTGTTACAATAATAAAAATGAGCGAGTCGTAATTTTGTTGTAATAATAATACGCCAATTCCGTAAAAGGGAATGGTTAAATCGACACAGAGGCCCGTCGTCAAACAAAGACTGTTCGATATAAAAAACCGGCCAAATGCGAGTCGGAATCACGCACCGAGGGTTCCATACTATCTTTGGACGTATTAGTTATTTTACTATTCGAGCACCTCAGATAGCAAGAAAATCGAACCGGAAAACTAAGTTTGTTTGTCAAGGTGTTTTTAAGATTACTAAAAAACTGTACTATTTAGCCTCCACAAACTTCAGAGATAAAGAAAGGGAACGGTATTTTTTTGATATTTTCGATTATAAGCCTAAATCTATATGACATAAACCAAAATAGAAATCTGTTTTGAAATGTGGAAATGAAAACCTTTTATATAATACCCTAATCGATATAGTAGTCTCACTTTGAAACGTAGATGACCCATTTCGAGCCTCATTAAAAAAAATTTTGTGTTATTCTTATATAAGTATACATTTATTTAAATACACTGCGCCCTATTTCATTCTTCCGCCGTTTCTCTCCTGGGCACAATAGAAGAGATTTCTATAAAAATAAGCTGTGCCCTTGTACCTGTACTATCCTAAGACTTCTCTTACCATATTTTAGTGTGTACATAAACTAAACTATTCCAAATTTAAAATCGACAGCATCAGCAATATAAAGGCGAGTCTGACAGACAGATGAAGTCGCACCATGAGTGTTCCTTTTTTGCCGTTTAGTTATGGAACCCTAAAAATGGGAAAGATACAAAAGACCTGTAACAAAGGCGGTGGAAAGCTACGAGCGAGCAACGCGTAACAGCCCCTCTGTACCCCCTTGTTATACTACACGTTTGACAAAGGCTTTATGCGTGCGAAGATATTTGTATTTGGCTGGGATAATTAAGCGACACGCTCTGTGACTCGGAGTTACGGAATATGTAACAATAACTTTATGACATTGTTAAGGAAAACTGAAAGCATAATTCAAAAGATAGAATGAGTTAGACATTACTTATCCTACTCCTATTTTTACAAAAATTCTTTTTATGGTTTCGTAAAAAAAGAGACACTCATTGTGCAACTTTTTCTGTCCGTCTGTCACAGTGCCATGAACGTACAATACCTACTATTGAATTTTAATCTGAAATATCACTATCACCCAAGCAGAGCACGTTTGTCCACGAAGGTAGAGTTTCTGTTACTATCAACTTTTACAAAAATCTTGCTTTTTTAAAGCATAATGACATGAGGAGCAAAACATTTGCATGGACAAGTAGCCTTGCAAGGTTGTTCATCACTTTAGACATAGTAAGGTACTAAAACCTATTAATATTTTGAAAAAAAGTGAAAGTCCACAGGTGAAACCTAGTCCCCGATAACCTTCCAATAGAATTTTCGTCTGCACTGGTAATTTAAATGTATGATTTATTTGTGGTCAAACTAAACAAGCAAAAGGAATTAATATAACAACAAATGATTATTCCTCTTAATAAAACATCATCATCAGCAGCCGAAGAACGTCCACTGCTGAACAAAGGCCTCCCCTTCAGAATGGGAGGGGTTGGCATAATTCCCACGCTGGGCAGGCTTGGTGATCGCAGAATTAGTAGTTGGTAATCCAATCGAAAGAAGCTGCTGCTTCTTCTTGTTTTCACTTAGTCGCCTCTTACGGACAGCCATCTCCTCCCGTTGGGCAACGGTAATGAAACATACGAATGCTTTACTATTAATCACGGTATCTTGATATACGTGAGTCTCTTTATAATTTTAACTAATTTAATTTTACTTCTTTACAGATTAAAGAATTACAGTGGAGACTATAGTGAAAATGCTAGTGACGTTACTGTGAAGTGGACAAAATGAAGACCTCGAATTTAGTGTTGACTCTCATCTGTGTCATTTCACTCACTTGCACGCACGCCAAAACGGGTGAGTTGACATAATTTACGATTTAAATAAAGACACGAACAATATTCACACAACTTTGCACTTATCGTATTTGTCGGAACTCTTTCGAAATTGGGCAAAAATCTTTGGAAAAAAGTTTTATCCATCAGTTTCGGCAAAAACTCATTTAAACAAAAATCAAGTCAGTAAGACGAAAATGAAATGCACGTGCTTGAATTTTGACAGAATTGTTAAAATACAAATACTTACTAAAAAAACATAAATTAAAACAGTAAAAAGTAAAGTAAAACATCGTGAGGAAACCTGTATGTCTGAAAGCCTAACTAGCTTTCGAATGACATATGAATTTCGCCGACCCGCACTTGACCAGTGTGGAGGAATATAGCCTTAGCCCCTGCATCTTGAGGGGAGACCTGTGCCCAACAGTGGGACAAAAAACAATGGCTATTAAAAAATCTATATGAAAAATATTGTTATAAATGCATAAAATCTTTATATATATAATTCTACTGTACGTGTGTATGTCACTGAACTCCTCCTAAACGGCTGGACCGCTGTTGATGAAATTTTTTATGTGTGTTCCGAATCCCCTTATTCGAGAATGGTTTAGATTCAATAAAAACAAGGGCGGAGCTGCGCGGGTCAGCTAGTTATATATAAAAAATAAATAATTATCAAAGTTATTTATTTGAAAGTAACAATTTTCAAATATTTAAACTAGATTCTTATTGAAAAATTTAAATTAAAAAACTTTTTTAAAGCAAGCTTTTATTTCATCATCATCATCATCATCATCATCAGCCGGAAGACGTCCACTGCTGAACATAGGCCTCCCCCTTAGAACGCCACAATGAACGACAATTGGCTATTTGCATCCACCGGTTACCTGCGACGCGCACAATGTCGTCTGTCCACCTAGTGGGAGGCCTGCCAACGCTGCGTCTTCCGGTTCGTGGTCGCCACTCGAGAACCTTTCTTCCCCAACGGTTAGCCTTTATTTAAATGCGCTAAAAAGAATAAAATAAACTTTTCCTTTAAATCTTTTAATATCTATTTACATTACACAATTTATATGATATAAAAGCTTGTCGCGAGATTTATTTATACTCGTAAGAATATAAACAAGAAAATTAATAATTTGATTTTATTTACTTTAAGTTTTAAAATTTTCAAACTATGTAAGTACGAGTAGGTACTATAATCTCGCGACAAGCTTTTATATCATATAAATTGTGTAATGACGTTATAAATTGATATTAAAAGATTTAAAGGAAAAGTTTATTTTATTCTTTTTAGCGCATTTAAATAAAAGCTTGTTTTTAAAAAGTTTTTTAATTTAAATTTATTTTTTACTTTTTAGTTTTTGCTTGATAGGTTTCTCAAATCATCTTTATTTGCTGACAATAGGTATACATGAACTAACATGGGTGTATTATTATTATGATAATGTTCTCTATGGTCTACCTTGTTAGGTATGCAAAAATTGGTTTATATAAATCTACAATTTACTTTACTAATAAATAATTAACTAAGGATTGAAAATTATTGAATAATTGACATAATAGTATTTACGATTGTTTTGACGTGAATCTAACGACGCCAATCTCGATAGGTTTACTAGTGGCTGTTCCAGGGTTCCGTCCCACCCACTTACCAAGTCCATTATCAATTCCGCTTATATAGGCAAAGTGAATAGAACTCCTTAAAGTAAATCATATGAGCCCAAACTCGATGGGTTTACTAGTAGCCCTTCCATGGCTCTGTTACTCTTACGAACCGTCTCGAGCGCAGGTTTGATAACTTCCAGCCTCCCGAACAAGCCGGGTACAGAAGACCAAGGAGTATAATCGGCCATTATGTCTAGCGTTTGTGGACTACGAGAAAGCCTTCGATTTAATCGAAACCTGGACAGTATTGCAATCCCTCCAGCGGTGCCGCATTGACTATAGGTACATCGAAGTGTTGAAGTTTGTACGTGTGTTCGTACAGCAACGCCACCATGTCGATCTGACTACAGGACGAGAGTACGAAACCAATCGCATTGCAGCGAGGTGTGAGGATTCGGCATCAACATCAATGGCGAATACATCACTCACCTTCGTTTTGCCGATGATATAGTCATTATGGCAGAGTCGCTGGAGGACCTCGTCCTCAGTACGATGTTCAGCAACCTCAGTAGTGTTTCCCAACAGGTGGGTCCTAAAATGAACATGGACAAGACGAAGATCATGTCTAATGTTACACCCGTACCGGTAGTTGTTGGGAACGATACACTCGAAGTTGTTGACCACTACGTATACCTAGGACAAACTATCCAGTTAGGTCGGTCCAACTTTGACAAAGAAGAGCATTTACTTTCGCCCGAAGAGTCCAAATCGGATGGGCAGCGTTCGGGAAACTACGCGATATCTTCTCGTCCGAAATACCGCAGTGCCTGAAGACTAAGGTTTTTAACCAGTGTGTATTGCCAGTGATGGCATATGGTACTGAGACGTGGTCTCTAACGGCTGGCCTTTTAGAAAAGTTCAGAGTCACACATCGAGCCATGGAGAGAGCTATGCTCGGCAGTTCTTTGCGTGATAGAATCCGAAATGTGGAGATTCGCCGAAGAACTAAGATTACCGACATAGCTCTCAGAATCTGCAAGTTAAAGTGGCATTGGGCAGGCCACATCGCTCGAAGAACCAATAACCGTTGGGGAAGAATGGTTCTCGAGTGGCGAGCACGAACCGGAAGACGCAGCGAAGGCAGGCCTCCCACTAGGTGGACAGACGACATTGTGCGCGTCGCAGGTAACCGGTGGATGCTAATAGCCAATTATCATTCATTGTAGCGTTCTAAGGAGGAGGCCTATGTTCAGCAGTGGACGTCTTCCGGCTGATAATGATGATGATGTTACTCACCTTCCAGCTCCATTATCAGGTCCTCATTATTAGGCAAAGTGTATAGAACTCTTTAAATTGGATCAAATGCGCCTAAACTCGATTTGATTACTAGTAACCATTCCAGGGTCCCGTCACCTACCTTACTCTTTAAGATGAATTAAATGAGCCTAAACTCGATGTGTTTACTGGTAACGATTCCAGGGTTCCGTCACCTACCTTCCAATTCCATCATCACGTCCTCATTATTAAGAAAAATGAACAGAACTCTTTAAAATGAATCAAATGAGCCTAAACTCTATGTGTTTACTGGTAACGATTCTAGGGTTCCGTCACCTACCTTCCAATTCCATGATCAGGTCCTCATTATTACAAAAAGTTAATAGAACTCTTTATGTCGAATCAAATGAGCCTAAACTCAATTTGATTACTAGTAACCATTCCAGGGTCCCGTCACCTACCTTCCAATTCCATAATTAAGTCCTCATTATTAGGAAATGTGAATAGAACTCTTTAAGACGAATAAAATGAGCCTAAACTCGATGTGTTTACTAGTAACCATTCCAGGGTTCCGTCACCTACCTTACAATTCCATCATCAGGTCCTCATTATTGGGTAAACAAAATACAGCTCTCTAAGACGAATCAAATGAGCCTAAACTCGATGAGTTTACTAGTAGCCATCCAAGGGTTCCCTTATCCGCCTTCGAGCTCCATCATCAGATCAGCTCGATGATACAATATTATTGTATTGTCACCGGTCCTTGACACATGTGCAAAATTTCAAACAATTTGACCGTGTAGAAGTGGGTGAAAATTGGCGACAGGCATGCCATTGGGCTATTGTAGCCCAGTTGACGTAACTACTGTCTGTGTACCACCAACTTCAATAATATTTAAATTTATTTTTACTCTCCGGTCATAAAAGTTTTTTATTCGAGAGAGTAAAATCTAATAAAAAAAGAACCATCGATATCGATTCTTATTTGTCAGAGTTATGTAATGGAGAACATCAATTACATGGTTTTTACCAAATGAATTCCTCCACACGGCTAAAGGCATCGTTCTCGTTCATAGTCCTCTAGGAAGTTTATAACCAGTTCTAATAAAATTCATAGACACAGAAAAACATTAATCATTGAAATTGGTAAATATTTGCCAGAGTTATATTCAGATATATTTTTTTATTTTTTTATTGCGGTTATGACCATTTTTGTTACTTTAGGCATTTTTTTAAATTATTCTGAGGCGCCGTTCTTGTTTTTTCAGTAACTATTTATTCGTACGTAATATTTTTTATGGGACTCTTTCAGTGGATCCGTACAAGAAAGAATTTTTCAAATCCGTTCAAGAAAGAATTCTTCAAATCGGTACATAATTGCCATTGCACAAACATAGGACATAAAAAAATATGTAAGTCTAATCGAGAACCTATTTTTTTTTAAGTTGGTTAAAAATATACAAAGCTATTCAAATTGTTTCAGATTGTCGGTCATAAATAAAATATTTACGATCACAAACCATTATGCATATTCTCATTAAATAACCACAATCCACTTGAAGTGGGTTCATCCCCTACAAACCGCTGTAACCACACAGCCAATGTAATCTTGGGTTGTATGTAAATCACTGCAACTAAAGTGGATACTTGTTTGCAAAGATACCTTTACTAAATGGTTAACCCTGTTCTATTACCTATTTATAATTCACCTAAGTTATTATGTTTAAATGCTGAAAATTTTTCAATTTTATAATAAAAAATCCTATATCTACTCCTACAACTAAAACGATATTAAACATTTATAATCTATCAAGCCGTTCAGTCTGAAGGCCTTGTCAAAATAAACACAATAAAAAAATAGACACAATAGATATATACACTAGAAAAAAGATAGCCCTCTTTTTGAGGCAGTCGAAAAACAAATATGGTTTCCGTCCCATTAACTTTAAACTTGGGAAAGCTAAAAGAGTTTTCAGAAACGTAGTACAGTTCCGTCCTACCTATTCTTAAATATCAATCTTCTACCATTAGTTGTATTAAATAGAGCACATATCAGTAAGCTCGAGAGTAATTAGCGATATTATCTATGTTTTAATGTGGATATTCCGAATAAACACCTTTCTTTAACAAACCATTAGACACACTAAGCAAACACACATTATTTGCCCACAAACAATAGCTTCGGTCGAGTAATTACATACTTAATTGTCCCTGAATTGGTCACTATAGCCAACAACATACAGTTTGCGTGATGATTGGGCTTTCACTTGGACGTACATTTGCTGTTGAACGTGTAATTATGTATTAATAGTTTCGTAGCTATCTAGATTGTTAACTATATTTATAGACTTGTCCCACAGCAAACGTAGAAGCGAAAAAAAAATTATAAATAATGAAACATAGTATATTTAAACAATGCTTTGTGAATGTGCGACGAGCTATGGAGAGGCTCGAAGTTTGCGCAACAGAATACGCAAAATTGCGGAATGAGAAAATTAGCCCAAGAACCAATGTCAAACTCAAACTCAAAAGTCTTTATTTCAAATAGGCTTAACCTAGCGTTAAGCCTATTTGAAACTATTTGAACACTTTTGAAGCGTCATTTTTTAAAAGCCACCACCGGATTACAACGCGGCCTCAACTGAGAAGATCCAGCAAGAAACTCAGCGGGCTTGTCATTTTTTCATTTTTTTTAAACATTGTTTTGTTACAAATCAATCGACATTAGCGATAGTGTGTCCTGCCGTTCGAAACATAAAGAAAGGGAGAAAAGAAGAAAACAATAAATTACGGCAAAAATTACAACAAACTAAAAGGCCAAATGGATAGTAGTCGGACCAGTCATGGATAGTAGTCGGACAAGCAGCACCCGCGCATGAGTTGACTCAAGCAGCAGCCATCACTCCCCTCAACCATATTAGAGGGAAGGGGGTGACCCGCCACACGAAGCCGCCACAAGCAAAGACTTTTCGATGGCGAGCATGACCGAACCAAAATCACAGTGGCTCACATTTAACTTCTGCTGTTAAGCAGTACCTCGTCAGGCAAGACACAAAACACTTTCACATAGTATTTATATTATCAACTAATTGACTTGTGAAACAGCCATCAGTAATCCACCAGATTAAGAGGTGTTACATACTGTAAGCCTACAATTCTAAGCTTGCATGACTTGAGCAGTTCAAGCCCACGCAGGTTTATCCTCTAGGTAATCCGAGATTTTATAATAAGCCTTTTTCGCCGACATAGCTTTAAAAATCTGCAAGTTGTAGTAGCAATGGGCAGGCCGTATTGTGGCCGAAGAAAGTTTCTCGAGTTATGACCACGAACCAGGGGGTCTAGTACGAGTTCAGATAGTTTACGAGTTCGATCAAACTGACAGTTTTTTTACCGCTGGTGTGAAATGTATGGAGAAAACTGACAGTTTGATCGAGCACGTAAACTATCGGAACTCGTACTAGACCCCCAGATGACACCACGTAGGCAGGCCTCCCACTAGGTGAACTGACGACATTGTGCGAGTCACAGACAACAGTTGCAGCGGATGCAAATAGCCAATTGTCGTTTATTGTGGTGATCCAAGCGAGAGACATATGTTCAGCAGTGGGCTTCTTACGGCTAGTGACGATATGAATGAAGTAAAGCATAGTCTGGTTGTATTAGGTACTTACTTCCTACGTTGCTACAACCCTTTCTTTACCTTTTTTGTCCAATCAATTACTTTAAACAATACAGTCCATCCAAGTTTGGTACTCTCCTAGGTGTATTTTTGAGGTGTTTTTCGTCGACAATCTTTAGACCATCTGCTTCCATTATTTATTTTATTAGCAATAAAAAACTAAACAGGACGTCGTTAATTTAGTAATGGACCTAAACCTTACAATACCCCATTGTCAGTCCAACGCTTTTAGTAATTATTCCGGTATTCAAACGGTATTGTTTGCTATTGGTTCAAGTGTACCGCTCTCAAAGTGACGTAAACTAAATGTGTTATCGATTTATTGCTTACTGGCAGGTAGAACAAGCTCTGAAGCTGCCATATTTCATACTTCCACAGAACGTTTATTGAATTTTCCTCTGAATCTGACTTTATCTATACTTATAATATAACTGTAACAGGTCCAATTCTGTACATTGAAGATATTTTGAAAATTATATTTGGAGGGCATTCTATAACCGATACTGAGGCCGAAAATTTATTTTTTTAAATTTTTGTCTGTCTGTCTGTCTGTATCACGGCTGAGCATCACGCCGAAACTACTGAATGGATTCAAATGAAACTTAGCATGATTTGAGATCTTACGAGGTAGGACATAGGGAGAGGGGATTAAAGTCAAAATGGGTACTTGGTTATACGCTTGGTCCGATTTTATCAATTTTTCTTTATAATATAATAAATATTAGTAAGGGAACACTCAGAGAGTTGTTATCAAGGTTTTGTAATCGATCGGGTTAAGCAACGTTAGGTAAGGTCAATAAATAGATGGGTGACCGTTTAACGCCATTTGAACTAAACAGGTCCGTGCTTCGGAGAGCAAGTAAAAAGTGGGTCCCAGTTTTTAACCGACTATAAAAAGGAGGTTATGTATTCGATGTGAATGTCTGTTATTATAAGTTTAGTTAACGTAAAAATAGCGCAGGCGGAGGTCAGCTAGTCCTTAATATTTTTGTATATACGTAGTATACTACATATTTATGTATATCTTAAGCTGTATTGTTGATATATCAAATCTTTCTTTCAAAGTTAGAACCAACTTGATGGAAATTGAATCCTTGGGAGACGGGATAAAAGTCAAAATGTTTACATGGTTATACGCGTGGTCCTATTTTATCCATTTTTCATTATAATAATTATAATAATACGGTGACACTCATAGACAGTTGTCATCAATGTTTGGCAATCAGTCAAGTTAAGCGGGGATTTTAATGTCATTTGAATTAAGCGTCTCCGTGCTTCGGAGGGCAAGTAAAACGTAGGTCCCAGGTTTTAACCGACTTTAAGCAAAGGTGCAAACGCAACGCAAACGCAAATGTATGCTATTCAAAATTTTGTCAACGTAAAAAGAGCGCGAGCGGAGCTGCGCGGTTCAGCTAGTTTTTAATAAATACTCAGAATATGTATGTATATATGTATTGAAAGGTTTTTTCTTGAACATTACTCAAATATCGTTCTAATAAGAAACCTGCCAATATGTCTATTAGAATAGAATGTATGAGTATTTTTGCCAAGTCATGCACTTATAGTCTGCCTAAAAATCTATCAACACGTTCGCCTACGTTATAATGGACTCAATATTGAGCATAAGTAAAGGTACGTACGCCAAGAAGTAGGTATTTATAACGTATAAATTACACCGTTGACTGGTGAAATATTAGAATATTTTCTTAATATGTGATGAGATGGGACAAGTGGGACCATCGACTATTAACTGTCTTGAGTTTAGTATTTTGTCCAGTAATAGAGTTGTTCACGGTGGAAAACTTTGCAGTAGAATTTCCGACTCTTTAGTCTACACTTTACATCGTATTCTACACATAAACCTGCGAAAGTTAAAACCACATTTAAATCCATCGTGTAGTTTGGAAGAAGTAACCAAACGCGGGTAACTATTTTGATCTCGTCTTAGCTTAAGCTGTCTTTTCAAATGTCATTATAATAAAAAATTAAAAAGCACAATTATTATGTCTAGAAAAAACTCCTTAAATGATAGCAAATTTATCTGAAATGTAAAAGTTTGTATCCTGATAAGTTATAGAAATCAGCCGTTAAGTATTTATGCCTGTACCGACAATTACATAGTTCCCGTTTATTAGTTATTCGATTGCCCTAGAAATATGGTTATGTTTCTCGGTATATATATGTCTGTTTAACATATTTTTGGGCACGCTTCATAGGCTTTACTTGTTTGAATTTAGATTGATGTAGTTCCCATTATACGCTCTATACCCTAAAAAGCTTTGCTATGTTTGGGGCTAAACTGACGCCGTTATTTATTGATACCTTTCAAAGTGTAAAGAAACAATATTTTTGGCAGAGAACAAAGTTGTGAAACATGTCAACAAGGCATTACATCAATATTTTACGTCTCTCGCGAGGAGTGTTTGCTCTAGCATTTCCAATAACATAAATATTCGGATTTCCATTTACAAGTGGAACCTTTAGGTCTGGTATGGCTCTTACGAGGCGATAAAATGCGAAGGTCGACGGTCAACATATTTTCACGCACTTCTTATACGGGTTAAGTATAATAGCTTGGGAATATTTTCATAATGACTTTCGGAGTGTTTGGGTGGCGCTACCCGTATTAACCTTTCGAGTTGAACGTGGGTGTCTTAGGAATTCATATTATTGTCTTAATCGAGATAAAATGACCTTTTTTTAGACTGCGAGTTCTGAAATGGTTCAAGGGCTTTATTCTTGGAATACGCGGTAATTATTTATCATATTGATTTATATTGCTACGTGTTTGGTACAGGCAATAAAAAAAATTAAGCACTCTTGCAAGAAGTTCATCATCAGCAGCCGAAACCAGACCACTGCTAAACAAAAGGCCTCTCATTAGAAGGGAGGGGTTGCCATAATCCCCACGCTTGGCAGGCGGCTTGGGGTTCGCAGTATAGGTGGTAATCCAATACAAAGACGCTGCTGCCCGTCTTCTTGTTTTCCCTTACAGCCGCACCTACAAACGTCAATTATAGTTAATTGTGATTAAGTCATATTTTGTAAACGAATTATTTCGACTTTCGAAGCCAAGTAATACTTAATACGCGAATAGATAGTAGATATATCAATAATCTCGTAATTAAGACTAAAACATAATCATAAGAGACTCGGAGAGTCGAAATAAACAGATTACAAAAAATTACTTAATAGCGATTAAAGTTGATTGATGTCTGTGAGTGCGGCAGTTAGTCGCCTCTTACGGACACCCAATGGGAGGAAATGTGTGGGTGCTATTCTTACCCGGACACCCCACGGGTAAGAAATTACGTACAGTAAATTACTTATATTTTACGTTAAGTTACGTTACTTCTTATTATGTTCTCATGTAAGTAAATTTTGTAATTCTTAATCAGATTAAAGTTTTGTAAAACTAAACCTAACGTTTATATACATAGTAGAAGACAATCTAAAACTACTCAAATCCGTTGAGTTTTATCTTAAAAGATATTTTACTAATAGCACGTAAGTACTAATAAGAAGCTCTTTTATTACGGAGGGTATATAGGGTTACAGGAAAAGTCGTGCTAGATCCGTTAAGGGCGTGGAGTACCCATCATTTCTGACTTATTTCACTATGAAACACCCCACCCTAAACTTAACCCTTTTCGAGATTTTCGACTTTAAATTTTTTATTGAAAATTGCCGATTTTTAGTTTTTATTTTGTTTAAGTTAAGTTTAAGTTTATTTTATTTTTTACTTTTTTTATTTTGGTTAAGTTTAGGGTGGGGTGTTTCATAGTGAAATAAGTCAGAAATGATGGGTACTCCACGCCCTCAACGGATCTAGCACGACTTTTCCTGTAACCCTGTATACCTAGAGTCTATAACGTGAATAGTATAATTAAAAAAAAGTTCAGTATGAAACATTAAAAAGCCTTTGCATAGCCGGGCCGAACAATCTGTCTAGTAATATGATTACATAAACCACGGCTATGGGATATCTATCCGCATTCAATACTATGACGTTTATGTAATTTCACGGTGGGTTGGCCAGTGGACCCATGGTGTGACCTTCCCACACCACAACGCCTGCGGTTACTGACCAGAAAATTCTTCATTCAAATAAAAAATTTACTGAAATTCCAGTTGCTTTTATAGTTAAATTTGATGCAGGCTCCATTGCAATTAGGCATTTACCACTGTCATGTTTGACTATTTTAGAACCCGGATATTTGTACTTACTGTCTACCTACTGCCTATTTTTAATCTATACCCTATCCATTTTACCAAAAAATAAAAAATAAACTACTTAGGTTATGTTGTTGAAGGAGAGTGAATTATTTATATTGTAATTGCTAGAAATTTAATTGCTTTGCTTTACAATTTGTCTAAAGTTATTATTTTATAACCTGAGTTCTGCGAAATCAGAATATTTCGAAGCACAGTTTGAAAAATTGTTGGTCTCTTTATTTACCTTTTATTTTTTGGGATAATGGATAGGGTATAGTCTCGCTAATTGATTGGAAACCCTAGTGGTTAGTGTCTTATAGATCGGTAGTAGTATGATTAGATATCTATAGATCTTTATAGATCATTATAATAATATGCTAATAGGCCTTAATTTTAAGTACCATTCTTTTTTAATAGGTATATCATGTCACTTGAACATGTAATTAAACATTATAACAAATAAGTAATAAAAAATGGTTAAACTCCATTAAAACAGAAAGAAGAAAAAATTAAATTCGATACGAAAAATAAACCATAAATAAGCCTACTGTGCTTTTCTACGTATTGAAGTATAGCTTGCTTCTACTAATTGCTTAGAAAACCTGGAATATTTGCCCAAAACTACTAGGCAAGCAATTAAGAACACTATTATTTTTTATGATAACGAATTCTTAAAGTATCTGTCTAACTATCTACGTTGTGTACTGCTTATTACGCTTACGAAATGTTCAAAGGTTTTGAATACTTTTAAACCCAGTGTAACAGTGTTTTAAGCTGTAACAGCTCAGTGGGCGAGCGCTTGCCTTGGAAACAAGGTGCGCAGGTTCGAACCCCGGCTCGCACCTCTGATTTCTTTAATTAATCATGTGCGAATCGTATTAGTGCGATTGTTACTAGCTTTCGGTGAAGGAAAACATCGTTATCTTTCGAATGACGTGTGAAGTCCGCCAACCCGCACTTGGCCAGCGTGCTGGACTATGGCCTAAGCCCTTTCATCTTGAGGGGAGGCCCGTGCCCAGCAGTGGGACAATTAACAAGGGCTGGTATTATAAACCCAGTGTACTTATTTTCATCAGTGGCGGTAAAAGACGTTATTATGCCTGACTATGTATGCATAATAAATAACTATTTAACAAAGCTCCTGACGGGAACAAATTATCTTGAATAATATTCCACCTTTGTAATTCACAATTGAACTCCCTCGACCATAATTTAGTACTTACACGCCCAAGATAAGATCTATAGATATCAGTATAATAATGTTATAAAATATAGCGGGGTACCATGTTCTGTTCTCGTAATACCGCAGAGGTATTCCCCTTTTGTAAATTCATCATTACGATAATTTAATATGCTCAGGCCTCATTTCTAAAAGTAGGCCGTTACAGTCGAGCAAACAATGCGTTCGGCTATAATATTAATGGTTACTGCAGAGTAATTTTATAATTTTAAATGTAGAGTAAATTATTAGTTTATTATCTTTCGGTAAGATTAGCACGCAGGTTGTTTTGAAATAATTTGAAATAGGAATGCTATTATTTTTTTAAAAGGCTACTAAATTAATGTATTATCTTTAGAAAGGCGGCGGAGCAGTTTTTTGTTCTTTTTTTTATACAAACACTGCTAATTTTTTATGCATATTATAGTTTTCAGTAAATATAAAAACAGTTATTATTTCATAGGAATTAGCCATATTTTCTTCTATAATTCTATTTGTAGCACGTTTCTACTTACTTATTATTACACTTGTAACAAGGTTTTAGTGAAAATTTTGTTCGCTAAATCCAGTCTAGTCCTAAGTAAAAAAGTTAATAATAAGATAAATATCTTTGGTATATCTTTGCAAAAATATATATAAGAATATAATATAATATATATGTATATTTTTCCTATATACTCGTACCTATGTTTATCTTCTACATTATCACCTAAAGTGAACTGACACACAGTTCACTTGTCATAAAAAAATAATGATACTTTGCGTCAATCTTGTAGATGTCGTGTCATTAATGACATTGCGTGTCGTTTTTTTTCTTTTAATTTCTCGAGGCTTCACTATCTAATCAGTTAATTCAGTTTATCCAATAACATGGTCAATTACGGCGGCCTCTTGGAATTAAAAATTGGAAATAAATAGTAATTTATTTTAATTTTATAAATTGTTTATTTATAATATGATGATTATAAGCCGTATTATGTATCTACTAACTTTGTTTTAAACACGAATAATAGGTTTTTTTTAATTTTTAACCTATTGAGGGTAGATTAGAATAGAATAGAATACCTAAGTACTCTTTATTGTAAACCATAAATATATTTAAAGATAACATTATTTAAATATATATTATATGCATGTATGTATATAAATACCATATACATAATATATAAATAGGTACCGATATATATAGAGTAATGTACAAATTGAGGTCTTATTACTAATTATACTTATATTTATTATTCTAATAACAGCGGCTACTAATAAATATTGGAGTAGTATATAGAGGTAGCTTTATCATAATTTCTTTTCAACTTCAATGGTTTATCGCTCCGTGGCATCGTGGAAACATTTCCTCCATTTCTTTCCCAGAACTTTTACTGTCAAGATAAGCAAACGGATTTAACTTTCCCTTTACCCTGTAACACGGGAATACTTCACCCAACCAGTTTAAATTATAGAAAATTCTATATTACTTGCAGTTTTTAATTTTAACTTGGAACAACCAGTGTTGATCAATATTAAAATGTACTTAATATAATCAGAATTATTTTGCAACTTCTAAGTATTTGGTTGACCAAACCTTATCTCTTTAGAAGAAGCACAATGATCTCCTGGAATTTCTATACGTATAATAATAGTAATAAGTTTGTATTTTCATCAAACTTATATAAGCAGTAGGTGTGTACAGGTTTTTATACGAGAGATTTGCGATATTGTCTTTTAACTTCATATTGATAGTCGAGACTTAAAAGTTTCATCATCATTTCACACTATTCCAAGGCATACATACACTATAAATACATATATTTCATGTATTGTATTTACTTTCTTTTAATCGTTAAAATTGTTTGGTTGCAACATTTGCCAGAAATATGTTTTTTTGCACATAACAATGTTAATCTAATGTAATACTTACACTGAACAATTCTTAAACATATTGAGAGTAACTAAGTGAAAAAAAAAACATTAAAATTAGTTAGACAGTTTTTAAGAAAATCATGGACAAACATATTCGCAAGGGCGAAAAAGCTCTCTAAAGGTACGTGTCCATTGATACGCACCGGACGCACCGCACGCACGGCACGCAACGGATTTTAGTTTACTTTGTATGACTTTACATAGCGCTGCGTCCACTATCCGCGCCGCATGCATCGGAAATTGACAGCGCGGATAATCTAAAATCCGTTGCGTGCCGTGCGTGCGGTGCGTCCGGCACGGGCCAATGGACGCGTACCTAAAATGAGAGTTTAAAAAATGGAATAATTCACTAAAATATATAGGGTTGGAAAAAATATTGTGTAATTCTTTTTATTTTTATTCAACCTAGTTATAAGACTAACAGAAATCTAACCTCAAGGTAAGTGACACGTCAGCTTATAGACTGCAGCTCGTCACCCGAGTTTTCAGGTAAAGTTGTAGTCTATTTGTAAATTTTTCCATCCATGTATTATATTTTTAAGTGTACACACTAGGGGCGTGCGATAGTAGATAATTTAAGCTCGCTAATCACAGGCTGCCCGTTCTCTTTGTCGAGGGTAAGGCTTGATTGATGATCCGACTTCACCGATGTCGGGTTAATCTTGGAACGGCATACTCCACCGCAATATATTGCTTATAATGTATGTGCTGGAAGTTATTGGGAACGCGATGTTTGCTTATGCTTTGTGTTGAATTTCCATGTTTGTTTTAAAGACTTGAACAGGGTTAATTAAAAATAGTAGGTTGTAATTTCCTATCGGGGTGTAGGGCCTAGGACATCCATTGAGTATGGTGGCGACTCCGAGGAGTACGGCGGCGGGGTTGCGACCCCTGTCCCCGTGAGCAACGTGTCAGGTTCCGGAGGGACTACAATGCAAGGCTCTGAGGGGTCCGTGTTGCAGATCCGACTGGAGAGCCCTAGGGTCCCCCCTCTCAAGTGCCGATGTGAAAGCCGCGTGGGTTTTAGTTGGTAAGGATCCCCCCCCACCCCCGGTCGAGCCCCACAGCACCCGGGGACCTTTTGAAGGTTCCCTTAGCGTCAAAAGTAAAAAAAACGGTAGTTTCCTTGTGTAGGGAAACGTCAAAGTAGATACCACCGCAGTGGCAGATATTCTGCCGTGTAAAAATTGCTGTGTTCCGGTGTCAAGGGCACTGTACCGGATATAAAATACTTAATATCTAGTGTCAGGGTCAGCAACGCGCTAGTGATTCTTCTGGTGTTGCTAGCATTTGTAGCAATCAGGCGGGCCTTATGCTTGCTACCTTGGCTGTATACAAATACTAATAACTCCTTAGCATTTTACTGAACGACAATGGTTTCTATTAATAATAAATTATTCATTAACATTCATTTTAACGTTTTGTAATGTATCTTAGTGACGAGACAATTTTTTTTATAGGACTAATCCCACCACTCATTCCCAACATTGTTACTCCTGTAAGCCAGGATCTACAGTGGTCACCACTGAAGACACCGAGGTTTGACCCTCGGCGAGTCCCAGGGGAACGCTAAATTGTCTTGGAACCCGCAACAAATTGAATTAAAAAGGTAGACAGGAGGAGTCGGAAATACATATATTCTTCCCTCCTATGCAAAGCGGGAGACAAGCAAATAATTAATAAACGGTCGATACAACCTCAAAAAGGAAGACTCTTACAGGCGGACCAACGAAGGCTAGTCCACCCGTAAGGCACCACGGATTCTGCTAATATTTTAAGGGGCCTATTTGATTTTTCAAACTTGTTTCCAATAATAGGTATGGCAAAAACGTTTGAACGCACGGAAGTTCTCCTTAGTCGCCACAAGGTCCATGTAATATACGACTCCAGATGTCACAACCAAACTGTCTAGCTTAAGGCTACGCTCATGTTGCCAGAGACTGCACTCGAGTGACGAGACTAGCATAATGTTGACCTGATGGTAGCGCGACATGACACGCCTGTCTATAGACAGCTACCAATGCAGCTGCAGACGAGGGGCAGTGCAATCAGCATTGTAGTAAGTAGTAAGTCTTGTGTCCGGTAATTTCACCAGCTACAGTGCCCTTAATACTTACTTACCCACTGCTGCTTGGTGGCAAACTATCTCACAATCTGGTAGTACGAGTACCTAGCTAAAAAGTGTCTTGCACAAGGAAACTACCACCAAATATATTTACAAATTAGTTGCTTTAAATGGTAATATCTCTACGCGGTCGATTACCATGGACTTTAATCCATACTAATTAAGAATAATTTATAGATTCTGCAATAATAAAAGACATCGGTGTCTGTCGCCATTGTAATCCCATAACGTAATCGATTCGTACCATAAAATACGTATTATTATGCCTATTCTTGAAATAAAAATTACTTTTACACGCAATGCCGATAATGGCGTGCCGAGTCGAATTATGCCATCTGTCAAATTGTTACGAGGCATTATTTGGGTAATCATTACGTTCGATGGTGAAATATTGTTATGAGTTTTTACCGCGACTGTACTTATTTGTAAAAGAAAATATATTTATTTGACCAACACATAACAAAATGAAAAATACTTATTTAAAAAAAGAACATATTTCTGAGAAGAAGAATAATAACATATGCGTTAAAAACAAAACACGGTAAAGACAGACGTGTAACGGTTAATTACAATGTTTAGATTGTAGCCTCCGTAGCGCAATGGAAAACCGGTAGCTTTGTAAACCGGAGTTCGTGAGTTCAAATCCCGCAGAGAGCGACAAGTCTGTGTAAGCTACTCGTAATTGTTTCTTACTGATTGTATAGAAAGTAAGATGATCCATGCGTCGGATAGGCATCTAAAACGTCGGTCCTCTGATCTCTCCCTAGTCGATTCGGTCTTCCGTCCCATCCGATTGTGTGAGTAAAGTAAGATAGAGTGCACTTGTGTCTACGCAAGCACTTGTATACTATAATATCTCCCGCGCAGAAGGGTGCTCTGGTGAAAGATTGGCCGCTCTAGCCAGTCAAAAGGGCATTATTATTTATTTATTTATACTTTTTATTGTACACATATAAAAATAAAAATTAAAAGGACTTGAAGAAATTTGTACAAAGGGCGGTTTTATCGCTATCCGCAATTTCTTCCAGGCAACCATCAACAAGTTCAAGATCAAGTTATTATCAACTTTACTCTTGATTAAAAATATTTAACCTTGGGTTTTATTTAGTATGGCAATCTACTTCACTTTTGGTGGTTAATTTCTTTTACTATGCTGGCAACACTTCACTATACAAACTGATTGTTTTACTGCGTACTCTGTCGTGATATAAATAAACCTGATAATTACTTAGATTACAGCGTTATATCATTTTCATTGGCCCATAACACCATTAGTTACCACCGGTTAATCAAACCATGTCACATTTTCCTTTAACAAAGAACATTATGAGTTCGTCTCCAATTTCCCTACTTTACATTCATCGTCGACCGATCTGTCATATCCAATTACGGGATCTGCAAAACCACGTACACCTACCCTTTCTATCGTGTGACAATGTCGGCATTGTATTAAGGAAGAAAAAATATTAGGTGCGTGTTTTTTTTTATTCCGTCCGTGCGAGTCATGTAGGAGGAATACTAATCTTGGTGTCACAATGAAAAATGTACAAAGAAATCCCCTAAGGGACTCGATCCACTGCCGGATAGTCAAGTCTATAGCGATAAACTACTTTTTAGCAAGATTAACCACCTACTCAGGAGATTTTTATTGAGCTATTACTTGTGCAGGAACTGCACTCCCACTTAATTTTTTCTTACAATCGGGTGGGTCGGAAGATAAGGGACTCGACCCACTGCCGGATAGTTAAGTCTATAGCGATAAACTTCTTTTTAGCAAGATTAACCAACTACTCAGGAGATTTTTATTGAGCAATTACTTGTGCAGGCACTGCACTCCCACTTATTTTTTCTCACAATCGGGTGGGACGGAAGATGGATAGAGACCGGGTAGGAATTAAGCGCATGACCAACTTTTTTAATTACCAATCGGACGCATGGATCGTCATTTTTTTTCAAGCAGACAGCACCTGTCTGCTGCACCATCAGTCTATGTTATGTTAACCAGTAAGTATACCTAACAATTATTTAATGTTGTTGCTCCCTTCAGAAATTGACCAACGACCATCAGTGGGTAAAGGCTCTCACACAAAACTGCGATGCGATGCGATGCGACGCCGCATCGCAGGAACTTGTATCGGAAGTTCTTGCGGTGAATTCGTGCGAGCTCGCAGATATTTGCGATGCGATGCGAATTCGCAGTTATGTGTGGGAGCCCTAAGGACAGTTGGATTTTATTAAGGCTACAAATCTTACGAACGACACGAATAGAGGACAGATGTTCGATTCCATGTTCAAATAAAAATTAGTTATTCACTCTTCATGTCGCCCTCGAGAGCCCGAACTCGCTCGGAAATTTGGTTTTCAAAGCAAGTGGTTTCTCACTACGCCAGAGGCTACAGTTTAAATAAATAAAGAAAACGCTAGCTTACTATCGCTTGCGCTTTATGTGACACCGTGCTTATCAGAATTACTGTAACCGAAATTTGAATACCGGATATTAGAACTGCTTGGCATTGTGCGTTACTTTCCTGGACTTTATTGGATCCGTTCCCACGCAAGCCTCTAAAAAACTAAATATCCGTGAAAGTAAAAATCACGGCTTCTGATTCCAAACTCGGCAGAGCCTGTACTATGGTAACTGGACAGCAGGCGCATATACTGTACGGTACTTTTTTTACTCGACTACGGAACGGAGGGAGGGTTATGATTTTAACAAGAATGTATGTATGTATGTTCATCTGTTCCCGCATTTCTTCTAATCTACTTAACACAATTTGACAAGTAGGGTGTCGTTAGAAGCGTCTTGATTGTCCGCTGGTTATAGGCTATATATTTGCACATTATTAGACTGCGATTTTATCCGTAGTGGGGTTTTAGTTTTTAAAACTTATTACTTGTTGTAAATACGTACATAAATAGTTAAATAGTATCCAGACACTGGGTGGAAATCGTGCCCACGACCTGTTAAGTCAGGATATCTAACCACCCTTTGGAGTCGCTGGACGTCCGGAGTGTGGGCCCTTAGGACGTCCATTGAGTACGGCGGTGACTCCGAGGTGGACGGCGGCGGGGTTGCGACCCCCGTCCCCGTGAGCACCGTGACTGGTTCCCGGGGGGCTACAATGCGCCCCCCGGCGGCGGGCTCAAAGGCAAGGCACTGAGGGGCCCCACCGGAGAGACCTAGGTCCCCCTCTCATGTGCCGATGCGACAGCCGCGGGGGTTTTAGTGGGAAAGAATCCCACATACCCCGGTCGAGCCCCACAGCTTCCGGGGATATTTCGAAGATTTCCCCCGAGTCAAAAAAAAAGGATGTCTAACCACTAGACCAACAGGCTCATCCTAGTTTAATAACGCCACCTTTCAATGAAAATGACACTGGGATATTTTCTCAGCGATATTTATTAACCACTAGCTATCGTGCAGCGTAACTTTTTAATTAGGTACTATATAATAATAATAATAATTTAAAAAGTTGGATGAAATATATAAAGTCGTTGTCAAGTTATGGCGTGACCCAGGAAATTAGGGATTTATTTTTATATTTAAAGAAGATTGCGCTTCCATCCACGAATCATCACCACTTACACGGATCGCGGTCATACATAAGCTTATATATTGAGTACTGGACTAGGACAGCACATGGGTCGCAGAAGCGTCGACAGACCACTAGCCAGATGGTCTAATGATTTGGCAATGATAGCCGAACGAGCTCAAGACCGAGAAGGGTGGAACTCACTAAAGAAGGCTTTCACTAGAGGTACCTGCCCGGTTAGTTTCATGTAAGCCTAGTAATTTTCTGAGATTCAACACAAACTCTGTGAGACATCTGCCACCCAAAATTAATATATCTAACAGTTCTAACACATATATTACAAACACAAATTACTTAGCAAACAGATGGTTCCATCAGTCGGCGGAATATCAAAGTCATCCGGCCCCATTCAACATCGGGGTCTTATATTGCCATCATTATTCTAAGCCGAAACTCGCGCCGAATCCGGCAAAACTCAATAAGATATGACACTACAGCAATTTGACGAGAGTCGTAAAAGCCGCACATTCGCACTTACAATGAAAAGCCTTCGTAACAAGCACGCTAAGCTTCGTAGTGTTGTTAAGCTGGGCACTCACTGTTGGAATAGTGTTGAGCGAGTTGAGCTAGCCAAATATCGAGCAATGACGAAATTTACATAGCAGCCTAGAAATATTAAAAACAATGGTATTAGATCAACTGACTGTAAAATGGATTTATTTGTATTATAATAACTGTTGTATGTTTTACGTGAAATGAAGGAGATAATAGGTTTGAGAATTCCTTATTTTTGACATACTGTAAAAAAGATGAGCTCGTCTATTTTATCGAGAATATTTTTTTTATAATTAAGGTATAAGTTTGGCCTTAATGTCAGAGCAAAAATAAGTATAAGTACTGTAAACTCCTTGTTTTGTAGTCAAAATCATGTTGCAGCCTCAAGTTGCTTTTTATTGTAATAAATTGCTTTATTTTGACTGATTTAATATTTAATCTATTGCATTGTAATATCGTTAAAAAATTTACATGAGTTTTCTGTTTGATAGTATTATATAGGTACTTTATACAGATGATTTTAATTTTTTTCAAAATCACTGGATTCGATTCCATGCTAGGAATATTATTTATACTAAAATTCAATGGTTCTTTTAGTTTTCATCAAAATAGGGCTTTTAACTCTTTTGGGTATTTTTATAGTTTCGGGTTTGGCTAACCACGCCCTCTTGAAAAATTCACACTGTATCGGTCTACCTACCAATATTAGTTTTACTTTCTAAACAACGTATGTTATGATACAATTTTATCTTACATTTGCTACAACTTAATTCTTAATCGTTAATATGAAGCAAAGCAATCCATATGCTCAATATTTCTATTTTCCTGTGAATACCCAGCTTAAGTACAAAACTTCTCACCACAGTGCGCACTCATCAATCAAACTGTGTTATTATATTGTAGGTACATATACATAGGCGCGTGAGTACGAAACAGGTCGATCACGCAACTCACGCTCACAGCATTGTATTAAATCTTTATACCAATGAAGAATGGGTTTTTCCCCTCGAAATTATTTCCGGTAAGTTTCGGCAAATGAAGAAATTCCTTTTTGTGATATTTCATGACGGTAATGGGGAAATATTTATTGATATTATAGACATTAACATTTTTATTAGTTTGTCTTCTTGCAAGTTTGAAATTAGTCCAATAAAAAATCTTTTTTAAAAAAAATTGAACCGACTTCAATATCACTGAAAAGTATAAAATAATTTAAATATTATTGAAGTTGGTGTTAGCGTACCTGCTGTGTATATTTGGCACCAACTTCAATAATATTTAAATAATTTTATACTTTTCAGTGATATTGAAGTCGGTTCAATATTTTTTAAAAAAGATTTTATTTTAAACTTTGTAGTGATATTTTCATATATAAAGATTGAACCATCGAAAACCGTAAAATTATCTAGGTAGGTTATGATCACATTATCGTCTACATAGTTTTACATAATTCATGTTTCTTCAGAAAAAATATCCGGTCGTAATGAAATTTGCATGGAAACATCATAGCAGTTTACTCTCTCGAATAAAAAAAGAATCATCGAAATCGATTCATAATTGTCAGAGAAATGTAATGGAGAACATGTTTTATGGTTTTTACCAGATAAATTCCTCCACATCGTTCATGGTCCTCCAGGAAGTTCTTATCCGGTTGTAATAAAATTCATACAGATTCAATACAGTGGTTTCTTCTTTCGAATAAAAAAAGAATCATTGAAATTGGTAAATATTTGCCAGAGTTATGACCATTTTTGTCCGACCGAGCGAGTCCGAGCGACTAAAACGTCATCTATATAGGCTTTCTTGCAGCTCTCAGTGCGCAGTCACCATTCTTGTTTTTTCAGGAACTACTTATTACTAAGCTTTATTTTTTTTTGGGACCCAATTAACGGATTAAAGAATGGATGGAAGAAAGATTTTTTCAAATCGGTTCATAATTGCCAGAGTTATGCGCGAACATACAAAGAAAAAAAAATATATATATATACAGACGAATCCTCCTCCTTTTTTGAAGTCGGTTAAAAATACCCACGTACCCCACAGGTATTCTTATTGGAATAGTTTTAAACTTGCTAGCGTGGTCTGGTTTTCTGCTAGCTACTAGTTGGTCAAAAAAAAACGTGTTAAGATATATTTTTTAAATAACATGATTACTATCAAGTAAGATTTACACAAGTAGGTATCTAAGATATTCATCATCATCATCATCACCAGCCGGAAGACGTCCACTACCGAACATAAGACTCCCCCTTGGAACGCCCAATAAACGACAATGGGCATATTTGCATCCATCGGTTCCCTGCGACGCGCACAATGTCGTCTGCCCATCTAGATGGGGGCCTACCTATGCTGCGTCTTCCGGTTTGTGGTCAGCACTCAAGAACCTTTCTTCCCCATTGGTTATCGGCTCTTCAAACAATCTGGCCATTACCACTTCAACTTGCAGATTCTGAGAGCTAAGTCGGTGTCCTTGGTTCTTCGGCGAATCTCCTCATTGCGGATTCTGTCGCGCAAAGAAACTCCAGCATAGCTCTCTCCGTAGCTCTTTGTGTGACTCTGAGCTTCTCTTAATGGCCGTATCGTTTATGCTTAATATTACAGATAATTACAATAATGTTGTATTATACGTTCACAGAACGATGTAACGTGTTGTATCTATGTTGATTGGTACCGAAAAATTGACATAGGTTTTCCCGGATCGGCACGATGAATTTGGACTTAGGATTTATGTATTTTTTATTTCTGGACCGTTTTTGATGATTTCTAATTATCGTATGTAATCATTGTCTTGGAATAATGTTATGAATATAATTAAAATTAAAACTAAGCACTGCAAGCAATTATATTTTATACAATAGATATGCCATTAGCGCACGAAAAGTGAAACAACGAAATTCACCCAAATTGGGAGAAGCACTAAGTCACACGTCGTAAAATGTAACGAACGTGACGTGTGCCTTTGAAAAATCAAATTAAATCAAAAATCAAATGCCTTCATGCGTAATTAGAAAATGCACAAATTACAATACCTTAACTATTATAAGAAAGAATTTTGTAATTACACACATCAAAAGTGTCTAGGGATCAACATATATTTTTGCAATAACTTTTCTCCTGATTGATATTAATTAAAATTTTCTTTAAGGATTCATCAAATAAAGTGTTTTCGTTTGTCACAGTAACGATAAACCAAGTCACCTTTGCATTAATAAAGAAATTTGCCATTTTCCTAATAAAGGGATTTTTGACATTTGAACCACTAACACAAAACTTCGAAAAAAAGACTGAAATAACAGTTTTCTTTAAAATTTTATTGGGTAACTTAAACAATTAATAATCCGTGTTTCTACCGCGAACACTAACAACACAAGAACATCGGTTTGGCATACTCAAAATGAGTTCATCCAAATCACGCTGTGGAATGGCCGCCCATGTTCGTTGCAACAACAAAAAAAGGTCTTCTTGCGACTGGATACCCTCCATATTCGGCAGAGCTCTTCTCTGTAGCATATCCCATGCATGCTCAATCGGGTTCAAGTCTGGCGACTGAGCAGGCCAGGGCAGGACATTGATGTTAGCTGCGGCGAGAGTCTGTCTTACAACTCTTGCGGTGTGCGGTCGTGCATTATCATGCATTAACTGAAATAAGGGACCGATTTGCACTTGTAGAGGAACGATGACGTCTGATACAATCGTCTCAGCATAAATTTGAGCGTTGAGGTTGCCTCTGATCCAAATCAACTCAGTTCTTCCGCCGATCCAAATACCCGCCCATACCATGATGGTTCCACCACTATAAGGATGGACTTCCTGGCAGGATTTTAATCGCTGTTGGCGTCCAGGGGTTCTCCAGTGTCGTATACGTCTTGTATCCGGTCTTATACCAAAACGAGACTCATCAGAAAAGCACACGAAACGCCATTGTTCTTCTGCCCAATTTCTGTGTTCAAGAGCCCATTGATATCGAATCCTACGATTGTGCATTGCTATAGGTGGTACCCGTAGCGGTCTTCGGGAATGAAGGTTCACTTCATGCAAGCGGTTTCTGACTGTTTGGTCGCTAATTAAGTTCCCTGAAGAGTGATGAAGCCTCACGGCTAACATCATGGCAGTTATTGTTGGAGCTCTTCGAGTTAAGATTTGAATATATCGGTCTTGTCTCCGTGTGGTGCAGCGATACCGTCCTCCATGGCGCTCAGCCACGGTACCAGTGCTTCGGTAACGTGTCCAAAGTCGACTGATAACACTCTGACTTGTATTCAGAGCTAAAGCCACAGTACGTTGCCGGGAACCAGCTTCTATCATTCCCACGGCTCTGAGCATTTCTTCCCTGCTTAAATGACGTCGCCGCTCCATAATAACGTTGGTTTTAATCAGTAGTAGGGAAACAGTAGCACTAATAATGTCTTCAATGCGTTGTATGTTTTTATAGGGAAAATATTGACAGCTGATTTTCATCTTTTACTCGAATTTGATTCACAGTTCCTGATTCAAATTATGAAATGCACCAAAAAGGATCCATATAAATTTATAAAATCATAAATTTATTACAAAGCCACATCTCAATCTCAAGAAATCCGCTTAAAAATGCTTGATCCCTAGACACTTTTGATGTGTGTACATGAGTCACAATTTTTGGCGCGCATTAGTAGGGATATAACATATCTATGGTTTATAATATCATTGACTGATTGACCCTGTCCGCTAACCGATGGGTCGTTGGTTCGATTCCCACCAAGTGTCTGGATGTTATTTATCTATTTAAGTATGTATTTACAAAAAAAATGTATATAAGTATTGGTATCAGTTGTCTGGTTTCCATAGTACAGGCTCTGCCTAGTTTGGAATCAGATGACCGTGTGTGGATTGTCCCAAGATATTATTATTATTATTATTGACTGCAAGACACTAAGATACTATAAGTATATCCAAGTTCTTTATAAATCCGACCAAAAATAACTTAAACATCGATTTAGCAGTACTCTACATACCTACATTATACGTAATTAACCATAAATATTTAAGTGTAGGTCTATAGGCAGGCATATCGCTACCTTCAGGCAAGTGTTTTTTCTAGTCTAATAATTACTAAATTGGAAAAAACTGACTAAGAAGTTTAGTTTATTTTAAATGCTTATTTAGGTCGCTGAACACTCTCAAACGACGTTTATATAATCAAAGTCTCAAACTTTAATTAGTCGAATTAGTTTTATGTTGAAAATGGGATCAAATAGACGGAGAAACATTGCCCTTTTGCCGACTGCTCTAGAAAGGACGATAATATTATTAGATGTGTGTTACATTATGTATATTGTGTTTGGCATGCTCTGTGACGTCTTGATGGGCTTTAACATGTTACATGTCGTTAGCATCTTATTTGTGTGTAGCCTTCCATGGCGCAGTGGGAAACCGCATGCTTTGTAAACCGGAGGTCGCGGGTTCGATTTCTGCGTGGGCAACAACTTTGTGTAGTTGTTCCTTACTGGCTAGGACAATGCAGGCCGATCACCTGATTGTCTGTAAAGTAAGATGATCCATGCGTCGGAAGGGCATGTAAAAAGTCGCTCCTATGCCTAACCTCTCCCCTGTCGTGTCGGTCATCCGTCTCATCAGATTGTGAGAGGTATAAAGGAAGAGAGAGTGCACTTGTGTCTACGCAAACACTTGTGCACTATAATATCTCCCGCGTAGATGGCTGGTCTTGTGAAAGATTGGCCGCTGTGGTCGTATCGGCCAGGAGGTCATTATTATTATTTATGGAATTAATCAGGGATAATAATTTTTCATAAAAATAATATAGTATTGTAATATAGGATTTCGTTCGTTAACTTCTGCTGAATCAATGCTTTTTGTCTTGATTAATATCGTCTATGACACTTACTGACAAACGCAGAGTCGACTAAACGATCACCCATCTATAGACTGACCTTACCCGACATTGCTTGTTTAGCAAACAATGACTTCAACTGGTTACGTGGAATGAAATAATGAATCGTTAACGTACTCTGATTACGGCGGTTAAACGTAGTCCGCATTTAAATTCTACAAATTCCTACTCTAAAATGCTTGAAAAATGCTAAGTCAATCTAGCCTTATAAAAAATACATAGCTGTGTATTACTGGAATTAAAAAGTGTGCTGAATTCTCCTCACGTTTCCTGCAGGTTGTCGGGTGCTACGTGGTTGGCGAATTAGACAAATTAGCTCCTCATCTCTGCTTTGAACAAAATTTCACCCTATGTTTATATCTCTTTAGGTATATTTTAGAATACAATACTTTCCTGTAAAGTTTTTTACACAAATTTTCTGTATTGTAGAACTTGTTCTTTAGATTCTTAAGGATGTACCTACTTTCTAAATATTAGTAGTTTATGCACCAAGGGGATAAAGTAGTGTCTTATGTCGCGGGCGTTAAATTGAATCGCGAGGTAATAAAATACAAATATTGCTAGAATTAAAATAATAATAATATCTTGGGACCATCCACACACGGTCATCTAATCCCAAACTAGGCAGAGCCTGTTCTGAACTAACTGATATTAATTAAATTAAATAGTTAAATAACACCCAGACACTTGGTGGGAATTGGACCCACGACCCATCGGGTAGCGGCCAGGGTGTCTAACCACTAGACCAATGAGACTGTCAATAATATCAGCATAGTGATTTGCAGAGTTAACGTGTTATCATCTATTTATTTTTTCTTTTCTAGAACAGTTCTCGTCGCGCCCGGTTCGATTTTCAAATGCTTGTTTTCGTGCAGGTCTCTGCTTAGATTAGTATTATAACTGTGGTAAAAGTGTAGAGGAATTTTCGTTTGACGTTCGAAATTCAAATCACATTATTACCCAAGGGAGTTTAGTACAACATTATTACCCGGCTAGACTATAGAAATATAATGAGGTACTTTATGTCATCTTTATATGACCCATAATGCATTATCGAGCAGGTGGTGCGAAAAATAATTTTATTTATCAACCAAAACAGAACACAGACATAAATCTAATGTAATAATAAAGAAAGCACAATAAGATACAGTATTTACAACAAGTGTAAAACATTAGATACACCTTTTAATTGAAGTTTATTTATTTTTTAGAAATTGATTGCAATGCAATGCCATAATACCCCCTGAAGTGTCCGGGTAAAAATAGCATTATACTATATTATACTCTAGTTTTTCATGTAAAATTAGCTTTGTTTACAGGATTATGGTAATCTGTTCTGTCGTTATGGCTAACTGGTTAAATACACAATTGGCTTAAGAAGGCAGGCAATCATCTAAACCTTACAATGGTTTAGGATTGCTAGAATTAATAACAAATACGGTATAGGTACTAGTGGCCAGTGTCCACCATAACAGACGAGCGGTACATTATTATGCAAAACATTCACTTCAGTATTCTGTTCACTATTCATTGTTATGTCGGAAGAATTTTCAAAGGCCCGCAACATTAATAACTGACTTGATTTATCAACCAAAAGATTCTTGCAGGCGTCCACCATTATTTAAAGTCACGAGCTATAATATCTTTTTAATATATAGATGTGAAGAAGTGTCTTACTTCCCTTGTAGAATCTGCCATTTTGAGAATGTGGCATTTAACGCCGAAACCCTTTTAATCGCTTTGTTGTTAACTTAACATTTAGATTTTTTTTCTCTATATCATTTATCTATGGTTAACTCCCTATCACGCAGTTCTACGCCGCTTGCTTTACAAACCGGAGATCACGGGTTCTGTAGAGCTATTTTCTAAGCAACACAACCCGAGTTCGACGCTGCGGCAGCGGCGAGTTGCCTTTTATTATTCATTCACTAACTGTACTTACGCAGCACTAGCACCACGAGAGTTTACGGTTTTCAGTGGAACTTCTAAAGATCGAATAGTTTGACAGTCAGTTCGACGTCGAGCCAAAATGCGATAGAGAATACGGATTCCAACTACTATCCCTTTAGTTTGTTATATGTTTGTCGTATTTTTTTTTCACTCTCTTATTTGTTCTTTTCAACGGCAATACACACTGTCGCTGATGCTGATCTAATTGTAACAAGACTAACACTGTATAAAAAAAGTGAAAAAATTACAAACCCGCTGAGTTTATTGCCGGATCTTCTCAGTTGAGGCCGCATTGTGATCAGGTGTTAGCTTTTTAAAAAAAAAATTACCGTTCAAAAGTGGAGCCTATTTGAAATAAATGATTTTGAATTTGATTCTAACAGCGTTCACCTCGACGTTGAATTCATGGTTGGCTTGACGTTGAGCACAACCACGATATGTTACGTTAGAGAATGGCATAGTTGATATTATGGGGTGCAATCTTAGAGGAGATACCACTGGAGATAACATGATGCGCTAACCCCTCTGCCAAATTTTGTTCATATGGTCAGGTCATTCTTTATTTGTGTGCGTATCTTTTCGAATGTGTTGCGAGTTTAATATAGTGTGGGTATGCGTGAAATTGTATCTGTGTGTGTTTACTTCGCCTCCCGCACCCCGCAAAAGTGCCACGAAAAATTTGTACGGCGAATCGACGTGATACTAGCTCCATTCTAATTACTCTGAGGGTGCAATAGATTTGTGTAGTTTTCACACATTGTAATGTCTCGTGACGAGTGGCAGTGCAATGCAGCTGTCTATAGGCAGGCGTGTTGCTTGTCTCGTCACTAGGTTGATTAAAATAGACACATAAATATTCGGTCCTGCGTATCTTTACGGTCGTATCGGTATTTAGTCCCGTCGGATTGTGAGACTAAACGAAGAGAGACTACTCCTGTGTGCAGACATAGCAAGTACTAATATCCTCTCAGGTATGAATGCAGCAGTATATAAACTCTGCTACATTGTAGCACAATTGTTCATTGCACGTATAGTAGTGTTTCTTATACTACCAAGGTGGTAAGGAAGCATTCCGCTTGCCTGATGGTAAGCAGTCACCGCAACCTTTAGACGCTAGTAACACCAGAAGAATAAATAGCACGTTGCCAACCGTTAGGACATTAGTAATAGATACATAGACAGATATTACACACCAATAAAATCTTTTTAAAAAAAAATTGAACCGACTTCAATATCACTGAAAAGTATAAAATAATTTAAATATTATTGAAGTTGGTGTTAGCTTACCGGCTGTGTATATTTGGCACCAACTTCAATAATATTTAAATTATTTTATACTTTTCAGTTATATTGAAGTCGATTCAATTAAAAAAAAAAAGATTTTATTTTAAACTTTTTTAGTGATATTTTCATATATAAAGATTGAACCATCGAAGACCGTATAATGATCTAGGTAGGTTATGATCACATTATCGTCTACATAGTTTTACATAATACATGTTTCTTCAGAAAAAAATATCCGGTCGTAATGAAATTTGCATGGAATCATCATAGTAGTTTACTCTCTCGAATAAAAAAAGAATCATCGAAATCGGTTCATAATTGTCTGAGCAATGTAATGGAGAATATCAGTTTTATGGTTTTTACCAGATAAATTCCTCCACATCGTTCATGGTCCTCCAGGAAGTTCTTATCCGGTTGTGATAAAATTCATGCAGATTAAATACAGTGGTTTCTTCTTTCGAATAAAAAAAGAATCATTGAAATTGGTAAATATTTGCCAGAGTTATGACCATTTTTGTCCTTAAAAAGCGACATAAAGTCATCTATATAGGCTTTCCTGCAGCTTTCCTGCGCAGTCACCATTCTTGGTTTTTCAGGAACTACTTAGTAATAATACTTAGTAATAATACTAAGCAATAATTTTTTTATGGGACCCAATCAACGGATTGAAGAATGGTTGGAAGAAAGATTTTTTCAAATCGGTTCATAATTGACAGAGTTATGCGCGAACATACATAAAAAAAAAATATATATATACAGACGAATTGAGAACCTCCTCCTTTTTTGAAGTCGGTTAAAAAGCCTTTATTGCAAACCAAAAAGAAAAAGAAATACAAAAAAAGGAATACAAAAAAAGGAATACAATGGTATACATTGGGCGGTCATAACGCTTGTTGCGATTTCTTAGAGGACAACCAACAAAGCATTAGTGACAATTAGATATTAAGTATTTTGTGTTCAGCATTTTCACCAGCTACAGTGCCCTTCACACCGAAACATTGCAGTGTTTGCACAGTGCTGCTTGGCGGTTCCTTGCACAAGGAACCTACCACCTAGTTAGCAGTTGTCTAGATTAATAAATAAGTTATAAGATTATACAATCTAACCCCCTTACTTGCTTCTAAATGACATGCCGTTTGGTTGTTATGGCACGACGGCCTTGCCTGAGGAGAATGATATCGAATTACTCTGTAATTGACTTCGGATAGGGATAGCAGTTCGATCTGTGCGGGATTTGTTTGGGAATAACTGGGAAAACGCTGGCTTTGAGTGTTTTCCTTAAGTCTGTCTCGAGCGCTGAAAATGTTTTTGTGCTACTTAACTCATGAAGCCACGCCTTAATATGGTTTATTATGGCATTGTGTGGCTTAATCTACTAAAAGATTAGGATTATATCTCAAAATTGTAACAGCCAAACTAAGGAATTACTTCCACTGTACAGTTGATTGCGGCCAAATAGTTTGTTTCTGCTGGAAGTACGTTTTTTTTCGTCGTATGGTTAGTGGCCAACTTGTTGTCAGAGTTTTCAAGCTGCTCTTAGGCCTCTGACTTAGCTTAACGACTGCTGTCTAGATGACAATAGCTGCGACCGACTTTTAACGTACCCTCCGAAGCACAGAGGTGCTCAGTTCAAATGCCACTAAACCACCCATCACCATCCAAGGAAGTACGCTGATGCTTAAACATATTAAAAATAGTGAACACATTATTATTAGTCAGGATTAACCCACGGCAAGGCCAAGGCCTCATTTCATCCCAATTTCCACGGTTTAAAGTTATCTTTGTCATTAGCTCCCAGGGACTCTTCTTCTTCATGAACTCTTATAGCATGGCAGTTTAATACAGGCAGGGAGAAGTGACCTGTGTACTTACCATGAGCGCACTAATTGGCAGGCCACCCAGTTATCACGTCACCTAACAGCTGAGTAGTCACGTGACAATATTATTGTCACGCTAATAAGTGCACTCATGATACTAAGACAGGTCACTTTTCGTGTTAAACTGCGCTGCTCTAAGAGTTTGTGGTAAGGTCGCAGCTCATCCCGCCATTTCCAACTGGGTCTGCGGTGCCACCGTCTGACGTTCTATGGAACCCATTCTGTGATGTGTCTAACCCACTGTTCACTCAGCATACGTCAAATATGTCTGACCCATTTCCACTTCAGCAGCTATAAACCCAACGTCTACAATTTGAGAATTTTATCCCCTAATATGCTGCGCTCCATGGCTCACTGGTCTTGGTCTTTGTTACTGGGGTTATGCCCTCGGTGCAAACTTTTGATGTTCTGCCATTCAAGTCTGGATGAGCACCGTAGGTCAATATGGGGAGGAAGCATATAATCCTCTAGTTTTTCTTAAGTGAACACATACTATGTTAAAATCAGTCACAGGGTGGCCCATGGCTCCCAAATTGGAAGTGAATGGCATTAAAATAGCCAAAAGTTAAGCCATTTGTAATGATTCATGAAATATTAGTCCCAAAATATCTTTGATGATAGGAGTCAATTTCGTACAGTTTCTCAAAGTTCTTCGAATATTGCTTATACGAGTACTGAACCTACAAATTGGATCGCTATAACCATTCTCGACGAACATAGTCTCTCCTTTGATAGGTCGTACGCACTTGGAAACGTATGGCCTGGCACTGTAGGGCAAGAAATTCGTACATCACTGCATACAGGGCGTTATAGCACAGAGCTTATGAACACATACATAACGTTATCAAAACATTATGACGTCATACTTAAAGTGTATCTTGATGAATAAGATCACAAGCAGTAACCCTCGGTGGCTTGTTTCCGTCACTCTTGACGTCATTTATCGTCGTTACTCCCGCGTCACCCGAAATGACGTATGCCACCATTACCGATGTAATGGAAATATCTGCGAATATGTGACGGTGAGAGGTAACTGGTAAAATATGTTTATAATAAAATAAATATGAGGATCAGTAGAAATTTACTGTAAAAGCTGTGGAATTTCAGAATAGAACTGTAAGTACACATGATTGTAATTCAAGTAACAAAGGCTAGTAACAAAAAAAAATATTACAAGTTATGATACATTTATTTAAAAGCTTATTTAGGTCCAATGGAATGTTGAGTTCATGACAGTAAAATTAGTTTTGTATACGGATTGGTGGAACACGTCTTTCCTATCGTATCGATCTTATCCTATCGTAATGTTGCCTTATTTATAGGCAAATGTACCTTTCAACTGCTACCTTTTTCTAACTCCTACCATTTCTAACGAACTTAATGTTAAATATATTTATACTGACGACATTGAAGACGATGGTTGTGACAGAAAAGGTGAGGATTAGCCGCTTCTCATTTCCAAAGTGCAGTTCATGTAAAGTCCAAAAACCTTGTACATTGTAACACAACGAATTAACGGCACTCACAGTCGCGAGGGGTGCCTAATAAATGAAGACAATTTAATCCTCTAGAAATACAAATCGCTTGTCTAATTTATTTCGCGAGTTGAATTCGGCGGGATTTGCCAACTTTCCTCTCGTGGGATGTGACGTGGATATAAAGTAGAATACAATTTAATTTTGTATGCGAAATGCCTTCTTTCATCGTTTTTATAATATGTTTGTAAAAGAAAATTGTTATTCTTAAAAAAAAGAAAGTTCTTACTGACTGGTGTCAGTGTCTCTTTCAAAGCTACAAAGTTACTAACATCGTCATTAATTGGATAGGCTTCCACTAGTTTAGTTACTTTATGACACTCATTATTCAAGTTAGGACTTTAATTTACAAACTAAACATAATTTCATCACACATTAAAATAAACAGCTCGACAACTTTGTAACGCGTAGAGAATAATTACATCAAACTTTTCGGTACAAGCCACCATTAACCATAAAACTAAAAGCCTGTCCGAAACTGGATAAAACCTCCCCGTAATTGGCTTAAAAAAAACTTTGAAGGCTTCAATAAAGTTGCCTTTCCAGCGTCACTAGCTCCAAGCGCAATGTTTGAATACGCAACGTGTTCATCAGTCGACTCGGGGCATCATTAATCAGGCGTTTTTGCTCGTCTCACCCGATGTGCGGCTCGAGACTGAGCCTCGGAGATAAATTCCAACGAGTTACTACAACACGTATATTCTGTTTTTTCGGGAATCGTGAGATGGAGAAATACTGTGCTTTTTAGGGCAAAAAAGGGTTTAAGAATGAAACTAACGCTCTAGCACATTTTATATTTATTTTGCGTTTTAAAAAATTGTGGCCATGAATCATGGCATCGTAGCTGCTAATTAACGGAGATATTTAACAGAGATTTGTTATTTAACAGAGACAGTTATTAGTTTTGTTTGATAAAATATTCATTAATATTTTATTTTAAAATTGATATTTGCCAAATTTTGCGCAAATACCAAATTTAAAGATCAGATACCAGATTCCATTTTTTGTTATAAGCATACACATTTTATTGACATTCTAAGAACTAAAGTTCATCGAACCAAATAAAGGTCACTTCAATACTTCGATGAATCTCATTATATCTGATCTTATCTAAAACTCGTAGCATTAAGGTTTGAAAGATTGTTATGTACGAAAGAATTTCTTCCTTGGAGCTCTGAAGATTATCGATGAGTAATGGAATCTATTCGTAATATTCTTGGAGGCTTTATGCAAGCTTATCTCAATATCAACTCTCATTATCGTTCGGCATCGTGCTAATCCGAAGGTTTAGTAGAAATGGTATTCAGTAGCCTAAGTGAGAGTTTTAGTTACATAACCAATATAAATTATTTTCCTCATTTTATCAAGAAGGCAAGCAAGAAAAGGCAATGGATAGTTTCAATAAATTCCCACTTGCCCACCTTATTAATTAACTTATGTCTAGTACAGACATAAGTTAATGAATAAGGTCCGATAATTCTACTACCTACAGTCTCCTTTACATGGGATTACAACAATGTTTGTACGCTGCAGCTTACCAGCTGAATATATGACATTATGGTCCTCTCTGACAGAAAAAAAAAATTGTTAGTTTTTGGGAAGAAACATCCAAAAGTTCTCAGTACGGGCGGCCCGGGTTACATAGGATTTTTACTTACTAAGACCTCCCAGGTTGCTTTCATCGACACTTTGACTTTGGGTACTCGGTTTAAACTGACAATTCTACCGCCTAGTTGGTTATTTTACATTATAGTTTTAATATTTAGTTTTATTGCAGCCACCATTAAATTTTGGTTGTTATAATTTTACTATGTCTTTGTTGCAGGTTACTTCTGGCACATAACGGACTTCCACTATGACCCACTCTACACATCACAAGGCGACAATAGAAGACGTAGGTATAATATTCAGTATAAAATGTGCTTAAGATAGATCCTTAGCTATCTGTGCTCCGATATTGGGACCATCCCTCATAATCTACAGTTGTCACACTGGGCAAAACTTAAAAAACATCTTTACCAAATTTTGGCTTCTAACTAAGACCTTAGCCAAACTTTGGCTTAGGTATAACTTACAGAAAACCTTAGCTAGGCATCAGTTCCTGTAGTGAGTGAGGCTCCCAATAATGTAAGAGAAGTTATTAATTAAACTGGCTGTTGAGAGACCTCAGTTTATCTCTTTTACTACCAATTAGCAAAGAGATTTCTCTGTTGTAATTAGCAGCAGTATATAAATATTGATATGTTCTGACGTGGAGGACATTGAAGCTGGTGAATTTATCAAGACTCGCCTTTTGATATTTTTTTTATTCAAGCTTGTGACATGGCAAGCAAGACAATCTCCTGATGGTAGGTAAGCGACACGCCTTGCCGGTGTCAGTGCAACAAACACATCTTTGTAGAAGTAATCGCTTTATTATATACGAAATTTCACTAAATTGAAGTTGCGTTGGTGAAAATATAATTCATTTCTCTTAACCTACAAAGCAACTCAACCCCTCAACCGAACCGCTTATCACGCTCGCTATGCTAAATGCTTCAGCTTGAAAAACTGCTGAAGTTGTTCAAACGAATGTTAAAATTTTCATTACTGTAATTTTTGAATGGCCGAATGCTAATGCACCGACGAAAGCACTTTTATATCGTTTAACGTATAAAATAAAGACGTTATAAACACTTGAACGGGAATAAAGAGAGTTCTCTTCATGAATTTCTCGACGAACACTCGTAACTACAACCGTTAATAAAACTAGAGTACATATTTTATGATGCTTCAATTCTTCAATCTTATATTTCTGTGTCCTGAGTGGGCGATACAAAATATATTAGGCACGAAATGGGACACTTCTAATCTAAAGAGAATCTAGAACGTGTAGAAACTTTTAACTAGACTTCACAAATACTTCAATTTATCCTAAGAATGTGGCCGCCATCTTGCCATTTCAAATATAAAATTACTAAAAATTATGTTTTAACAAACATAGATAGCAAAATAAAACATTATGTAATAAATAATCAAAAGCGGAGCGAATAAATTCATTTTTTGTTTACTCTGCTGCCGTTACAAAAATCGTAAAAAACGAGTGAAGTTCCGCAGTCGCGATCATCATGGCGGCCACATTCTTAGATGAAACGCATAGTACCTAGGTTTCTTAAAAGTGTTGATTTTAAAGAACAAGAAAAAGATTTATTCAGCAACTCTGCACTAATAAGAACACAATTATTCTTATTACGTCTTTACTTTAACTTTTCTCAAATATTATTATACTTTCCTCAATTATAAAATTCTCCTAGCTTCTTAGAAAGACAACTACCGTATATGCGCGATCCCTTGTGCATTATAATTTCTCCTGTGTAGTTAGTTGACCTTGTTAAAGGCAGACCACTGTGACCTTATTAATGTGGAAATATTTCCACTGTAGTTGGTTGACCTTGTAAAAGTCGGACCACCATTAAAAAACCTAACGTAATTTTTATCACCAGACTGTCGAAGAGGCGACGAGCGAGGTAGTTCTGGCCACCATAGAGCGCTTGGACAATTCGGTGACTACTCATGTGACAGCTCACTGGAGTTGATCGAGTCAGCCGTGAAGTATATGCGCACACGACACTCGGAGAATGTTGAATTTGTACTTTGGACAGGGTGAGTAAAGATATCCCAATAGTTAGTTACATTTGGCTTAAGCGCAAACAGAGAAGGATGACATGGTTATATCCAGGTATGGCTCAAAATTAATTGTATAGGCGAGTCCGATCTACCAAGAATATCCACACAATGACATGGACAGCATTGTCAAATTATGGTCTAAACTCTTTCAGCTTCAATTATTACGAAGAGATCTTGCTCCTCACTAAGACAGTTTATTATTTTACCGTTACGAAGGCTATTCTAATGTTGACAGAATTACTGCCGGTCCCAATATCCAATCGATCTCTTACTCGTTTCAGTGGTAACATATTATTAGCGGCTTGCTGTTGGTTGTTCAAATGAGAGTCTGTCAGGGTTTTAGTTATCACTCCATTTCGGAGGTTTATCGCGGCTTAACGATGACTTGATCGATGATTTTAAATCATAGTTAGGGATCGATAGGATATTGGAACCGGCAGTTAGAGATGAATAGGATCTGAGCATAGTACAAGATATGAAATACAAGGTGCTAGGTTTCTTGTGTAAAATATTAACTAGAGAGCAGGGCAAACGTAGGGTCATATATTCTATACTTTTGAAATTTCTCGCGTTAAGAGATTAAATAACTATTGTCGCCAGTAATGCAATGCTACGGTCCATGAAAGGTGGATCTCGTCACCATGTTGCATTAAAAAAATATTCATATTTTCCTATAAAGAAACAACAACTCAGTAAATCATTCTACATATACAGACTGGATACAATTCTTGGGTTTTTCAATCACTTTTCTCTTCTAGGGATATAATATCGGCAAGTTACACTGGCAAAGAAGATGACAAGTACCAGGCTATCAGAAACATGACAGACCTATTAAGCAGATCGTTCAGCTCACACTTCGTGTTCCCAGTACTAGGCCACTTGGATCCAGCGCCATCTAAGAGCCTTACAAATATGTGGATGCAATGGCTGCCTCTGGAAGCATTACAGACTTTTGAATTTGGTAATTATGATTCACATTTCTTTAGAGCTTAACTTAAGATTACAATTTTAAGTACACTAAAAGTATTATTAATTCAAAGAGTGCCTTAAGATCTTGTGATATTAATGCCTATGATTTGAATTATTTCTGGTTTCCCAAAAGGATATCCAATACCATAAATATTGTTTTAACTGCTGATCTCAGACGCCTAGCAGAAGTATACTAGAATTTGATGTTAAAACAGTTTAAGAAGGCTATATAGAACTAGTACTAATGTTAAGAATCTCGCAGAACCACATCGCATCAAACTTGGTCCAGGTATCCGCTGCATTAACGTCACCAACTTTTATTTCCCCGCAGGTGGATACTACACAATAGAACAAAAACAAAGCAAGCTTCGTATAGTCGCTTTGAACACAAACTTGTTCAATGTTCGAGAGTTCAACACTGCCCAAGCTTTGCGGCAGTGGGAGTGGCTCGACGCGGTGCTAGATAAAGCGACGGCTAATAAGGAAATGGTAAGCGCTTATTTTTGTTCCTTTAGAAATTTTACTTAACATGGTAAAATATATTTCCCCAAACGGATTGGTTGAAGTCAATCACTCACTGTGTCGTTTATTCGTACCTCTCAAATGTCTAGGTCCGGTAGGTAAGGTTCCTATGAGAGGTCATAAATTCCAAGCGCAGCGGATCTTTATTGTGTACTTTATTGTGATCAATTTAAACATCATCAGCCACCGAAATACGTCCATTGCTGAACTGAAGGGAAGGGTTGCCATAATGCCCACGCTTGGCAGGTGGCTTGGGGATCGCGGTATAGGGTGGTAGGTAATCCAATAGAAAGACGCTGCTGCCCGTCTTCTTGTTTTCCCTTAGTCGCCTCTTACGGACACCGAACGGGTGAATAGTTGAACGGTGCTATAGTTACCCGGACACCCCACGGGTGAATTTACACATCGCTAGAGACTATTGCTAGAAACTACAATGATTCTATCTAATAAACTAGTACAATTTGTTATCTAGAACTGTATCACTACTTAGCTAACTAGTATTAAGTATGATTGTGGGCCATAACTGACTTATAATAAGAAAAGCAAGTAATATTTTTTTTTTGTTTGTAGATAAGAGTCGTTATAGCAGTAGAAATGTAAATAAGCGAAGCAAGGAGTATACTTTATAAATAAATAACTTATTGGATAGCTAACGGCGCGAACAACATCGATATTCTTGAGAAGCTAAAGTGTTCTTTAAGAGATTCTACTAGCGGTAGAAGTTTTAAACATGCTAAAACTGCAGCTATCAGTTTAAAATGTTTCACTACTACCTTTAAGAATTCTTGTGGGATAGGATTAAGAACGCTATCTATCAATCTCGTAGAAAAAGTGTAGTTCCAAACGAAATAAATTCAAAATTGAGTTTCACGAGAGCGCTAACAACTCGAATAAGTTTTTTCTCGCGAGTGGTTTGGGAGGGTTTAAAACCGATACCATTCGGGCGTTCTGCCATCATCTTTATTAGCAGTATTATTTTAAGCTTACTTTCTGAGTAGAAAGTGACAGAGCTATAAACTACGTATATTGACGTCTATACCTACTCGTGTCATGGTAAGATTAGAATATTACGACTATTTTAGGTGGTAGCCCCAGGTTTAAAATTTACAACAAACCTTTTTTGCATGTTGGCTGAAAATATTACAAACAAAAAAGCTTCCGAAATTCTGTGTGGACAATCCATGTTTGGAACAAAAGCCACTATGGCCAGGGCTGTCAATTTACATGTTAAACGAGTTACGTTGTTGTTTATACCAAATAGTAAAAAAATATACTACGTACTGTACACATTTACCCTTGATGTTGATTGCGGTAACAACCTAGGTCGGTCAGTGGGCGAGCGCTTGCCTTTGAAAGAAGTTGCACAGTTTCAAACCCCGGCTCGCACCTCTGATTTCTTTAATTAATCATCGCGATCATCGGAAAACATCGCGAGGAAACCTGCATGTCTGAGAAAGCCTAATTAGCTTTCGAATGACGTGTGAAGTCACCAACCCGCACTTGGCCAGCGTGGTGGACTATCTCGAGGGGAGGCCCGTGCCCAATATTGGAAAGAAAACATGGGGTGCTATTATTATTATTGCTGAAAGGGTATTCAACATCGTTTGTAACTAGGTCTATGCAATTTAACAAATGGTAGTAGCAGTATATACATTTGCGTAGATTTTGGGCATAACTATGGGTCGGAACGGGCATAGGATGTCCGGCTTGGGCCATGGTCCGGTGCCGATAACTGCTCTAGTAAATTATTGATTAGAAACTCGATATTATTCTAATCGCTCGCCTGATATAACTGAAGATTTTTTTATGTAGCTTTGTCTCACTTATCATCAACAGCCGAAACACGTCCACTGCTGAAGAAAGGCCTCCCCCTTAGAAGGGAGGGGTTGCTATAATCCCCACGTGGCTTGGGGATCGCAGAATAGGTTATCCAATAAAAAGACGCTGTTGCCCGTCTTCTAGTTTTCCTTAGTCGCCACTTTCGGACACCCAACGGGAGGAGATGGGAGGGTGATATTCTTACTCGGACACCATACTGGGGTTCTCTCACTATTCAAAAGTAAATAAAATGAAAAGAGGATTTTGGAGAGGATTGGAGGAGGAGAGGAACACAATGAACTACTAATTTTGTGGTCTCAAGCTTTACGACATGATACATAAATGTATTAAATATTATAAGTAGCTATTCATGTAAATAATAATTATATTACGGATAAGATATGTAGACTAAAACAATATTTTGGAATATTCAGCCGTATTTCAATAAAAGCCTTCTAATGTAATGTATAGAACAGCGTCGTATTTCAGCGTGCAAAATGATGAATGGTTAGGTACAATGGAGTCGCTACCTTTCAAAGACGTAGGTATGTAAATGTAATAATCACAGATAAACGGAGTATTTTAAAAGCCCTATCCGATAGCTGAAAGTGTTATTTGGTGTCACAATACGATTGCTAGGATATTATCTATCTTCTTCTATACCTACTTATAATAAAACTGTAAAAGGTCCAATTCTGTACATAAAAATTATTTTTGAATATAACTGATACTGAACCCAAAACGTACGTAACGAAGGTATTTATTTTTTCATTTTTGTCTATCGGTCTTTTTGTATATATATGAGGTTATATATTCAACGCAAATGTATGCTATTAAAAATTTTGCTAACGTAAAAAGAGCGCGGGCGGAGCTACGCGGGTCGGCTAGTCTATACTTATTGTTGCGACCGGGAGATAAAAGTGTTAATTACTCCGTTAATTATTACTTAATTGCAATGATCTCAAAACGCATTGTTAGTCTATAGGTCTACTATCGATTCGTACCGAAAGATCTCGAATTCTCAATAGAAAGTAGGTCCCTCCAATTCGCATGTACTTGTGTAAGTACCTACCGCTCGCTCGCTCACGGGTCACTGCCCCCGCCTATTGTTAGTTCATTCTCGAAGGTCACGCCGCTATTGTATCGGCTCGAAAGTACTAGACTATACAAGTACTTACGACTACATTCGAGAGAGATCCACCCCTCTGTTAATTTAGGTATATAAGCCGACGCATAGAGGCGCCCAGACAGTTTGTGTTTACAAGCGACAGCGGAAACATCTTAAGGAAGCGATCGAAGAGAATTGTACCAGCGACCCTTGCGACGACTTTGGACTATTGTGAAGTACTGTGCGACTCGGACTACTGTACCTTGTGTGTATACTGCGTGTATAGTGTATACAGTGTGAGTGTACGTGGAATAAAATCTTCTTTGACGTTAATCGGCATTTTAATACCCACCCGCACGTAACAATTGGTGTCAGAAGCGGAATGCCGATTCTGCAGCGTGAAGAAGAAGCGCGTACTCCGCGAACAAGGAGACAAGTAGAGATGGATGCTGCACGTCGGCGTGGTCAAGAGGAGGAGTCCCAGCCTGAGACCGCTACCATATCAGGTACTGCACCAGTGGGAAGCTCGACAGAGGTAAATCTCTCTACCCTGCTGGCTGCTATCCAAGGTATGCAGGTAAATCTCCAGGCCACCCAGCAGGCTATCCAGGCAAACCAAGAGACTACCCGCCGCGACATCCAGGTTATCCAAGAGGCTACCCGCCGTGACATCCAGGCTACCCAAGAGGCTATCCAAGAGGCTACCCGCCGTGACATCCAGGCTACCCAAGAGGCTATCCAGGAGGCTACCCGCCGTGACATCCAGGCTACCCAAGAGGCTATCCAGGAGGCTACCCGCCGTGACATCCAGGCTACGCAGGAGGCTATCCAGGCCAACCAAGAGGTTGTTTTGGGAAAGATTGACGCTGGTATTACCATACTAGGCGAAAAGGTCACCAAGCTGGAAACGGAGGTTAAAGAGGTTACTCTTAAGACCGAGCACCTGGAAGGCCGGATTGATGAGCATGACAACCGTTTTCATGTGATAACCAATAAGTTAGCGAAACTAGAGACTCGCCAACCACTACCCGTGGCCTCACCCTCACCATCAGCTGCGAAACTCGACCTTCCGCACTTTGACGGGTCATCTTCATGGACAGCCTTCCGCTACCAATTCGAGACACTGGCCAAGGGGAATACCCATTCCCCTTGGCCAGTGTCTCGATGTGGAGTGATGACCAATCCTTTATGGCCCTGACACTTGCCCTGCGAGGAGACGCTCTGATGATATTGGAAAACCTGCCACTTGAAGGACGGACGTTAGATGCTCTCTTAGAAGCGTTAGAGACGCGGTATGGTGAAAAACACCTAGAACATGTATATCGTGCACAACTCCGCGAGCGTACTCAAAAGGCGGGTGAAAGCCTCCAGCAGTGGGCCCTTGAGGTAGAATGGTTGGTTCGTCGTGCATACTCGTCGGCACCGGCGACTGTGGAGGTGAATCTTCTACAAGCATTCGTGGATGGCATACGGGACGTGGAAGTCAGAGCTGCCGTTCGTCTGAGCCATCATTCGACTATAAAGAGCGCACTGGCTCATGCTCTCGAAGTGGAAGCTGTACGTCAAGACACTCGGGTACATAAAATCCGAGAGATAGCATCTGATGAGAGGAAGCCTCAGTATGTCCCCACCTGCTATGGCTGTGGAGAAAAGGGGCATATTCGACTGGAATGCCGTAAAAAGAGAAGGAGGGTCACGAGCTCCGGGACCCAAGTAGACCAAGACCTGTCGTTAAACTAAGTGTCGCCAGGACCGCGGGGTGGGTGCTGGCTGGTAACAATAAGGCCCCCACCATCACCATTACTCAAGTTCGCAACGGAAATAGTCTGACCATCGAGGGAACATTAAATAATCAGACATGCAGTTTGACAGTAGACACTGGAGCTTCGCGGACTATAGTCAGACCAGAGCTACTGAAACGCACTGTTATGTGGAAAAGGCAATCCCCACCATGTCGTCTCCAGACAGCAACCGGCCAGCCAGTCTCCGTCCTCGGTGATACAGACGTAGAGATTAATATTGGTGACCGAACATACATCCACTCAGTTTTTATCGCTAATATTACGGATGATTGCATTCTGGGTCTGGACTTCTTGAAAAATCAGCGATGCATTTTGGATATTGATAAAGGAGTATTAAGGTTCCCTGATCAAGAAGTTTGTCTGCAAGGATCACACCCATGCAGTCTTTATTGTTTAAAGGATTTCATACTGGCTCCAAGATCTGAAAATTTGGTATCAGTGAAATTCCCTAAGAAGATCAAATCAAACAAATGTGTTATAGTAGAAGACTCCTGCAATCATCCACAGATAATCACGGCCAGGACATTACTTATGACAAAAGGAATAGCAAAAGTAAGAATTTTAAACATGAGTAATGAAGAAGTTCGTCTGAGGAAGAATAGCCTGATTGGAAGATGCGAAGAAGTAAAGTACCTGAAACGGTTAGACACTTCCGCAGTTCATCAAAATGTAAGTTCGACCAAAGACGATCACATTCGACAGCTTTTGGAAGATTGTAAGGAAAATTTATCACCACTGGAACTGCAGCAAGCCAAAGAGCTTTTGGTTACATTCAGGGACATTTTTGCAACCGGAAATGACTGTGGTAGAACAGGCCTTGTAAAGCACCAGATTGATACAGGCGATGCCAGGCCTATTAAACAGAGACCTCGACGTATACCGTGGGCAAAAGAAACAGAGGTAGCCGAAATGATTAAAGACATGGCTGAAAACAAGATCATCGAACCCTCTACAAGCCCATGGTCATCACCTGTGGTGCTAGTAAAGAAGAAGGATGGAAGTACGAGGTTTTGTGTTGACTACCGAATGTTAAATAACGTCACGAAAAAGGACAGCTATCCCCTGCCGAGAATTGATGATACGCTGGACATGCTCAGTGGCATGAAGTGGTTCTCGACTATTGATTTGAAGAGTGGCTACTGGCAGGTGGAATTGAGTCCAGAAGATAAAGAGAAGACGGCATTTAGCACTGGAATCGGGAACGGACTATGGCATTTCAATGTCATGCCCTTCGGTTTATGTAATGCTCCAGCAACCTTCGAACGCCTTATGGAGAGGGTGATGGTAGGCCTCCTTGGGGACGTATGCCTGGTCTATCTCGACGACGTAATTGTGATGGGACGCAGCTTCAAGGAGAATCTGAAGAACCTGGAGAAAGTGTTCACCCGGATCCGAGAAGCAAATCTGAAACTGAGTCCAAAGAAGTGTGCTCTATTTCAGAAGGAGGTCAGTTACCTAGGACATGTCATCTCGGCACATGGAGTAAAAACCGACCCTGAAAAGATAAAAGCTGTTCAGGAATGGCCTGTCCCGAAAAATAAGACGGAAGTGCGAGCGTTCCTTGGGCTTTCTTTGCACTTACTACAGGCGCTTCATTAAGAATTTTTCGGACATGGCAAAACCATTACATCAATTAACAGAGGATAAACGCGATTTCATCTGGGACTCGAATTGCGAGAATGCTTTTAGTGAACTTAAGCAACGGCTTTGTGAAGCTCCTATATTGGGTTACCCAAGCAGGGAAGGAAGATTTACTGTGGACACGGACGCTAGTAACACGGGAATCGGTGGAGTGTTGTCGCAAACACAAGGGGACCGCCAGGTGGTAATTGCATACTTCAGCAAAGCACTTTCAAAACCAGAGAGAAATTACTGTGTTACCCGCCGTGAATTACTTGCTGTGGTAAAGACTTTACAACATTTTCAGAAATACCTTATAGGAAGACAGTTCACGGTTAGAACCGATCATGCGGCATTAAAGTGGTTGTTACAGTTTAAAAATCCGGAAGGACAGGTAGCAAGGTGGATAGAGCAATTGCAAGAGTTCAACTTTGTAACCGAGCATCGCAGTGGAAAAGGACACAATAACGCGGACGCTCTGTCACGAAGACCGTGCGCTGACGACTGCAAGCACTGTGGTAAAAATGAAGCCCGAGAAGAAGTAAACTTTATAAGGACGCATGGCTTAGACGATGAGTGGACTGGACGTAATATGAGGAAGGCCCAAGAAGAAGATGATGACCTTGGACCAATACTGCGCTGGAAGCAAAGTGGAAACAAACCCCAATGGAAGGATGTGTCTGCTTACAGCGCGACTACTAAAAGTTATTGGGCTCAGTGGGACAGCTTAGTTCTGGAAGGCAATCTGTTGTGCAGGAAATGGGAGTCCAACGACGGAAGGGAAACCACTCTGCAAGTGGTAATACCACGAATCATGGTGGCCCCTCTTCTACGGCACGTCCACGATGGTGTCTCTGGTGGTCACCTTGGAGTCAAGAAAACCCTCGTTAAAGTCAGACAGCGGTTCTACTGGCTACGATGCCGTGAAGATGTCGAAGATTGGTGCCGTAAATGTACTGCTTGTGCCTCGGTAAAAGGCCCGCAAACCAGAAGTAAGGGACAGCTGAAGCTGTATAACGTTGGGGCACCATGGGAGCGCATCGCGATAGATGTAGCTGGGCCGTTTCCACAGACTGGCGATGGGAACAAGTACATAATAGTAGTGCAGGATTACTTCAGTAAGTGGCCTGAGGTGTTCGCAACACCCAACCAAGAAGCAATAACCGTAGCCAAGAAACTGGTCCAGGAGGTGATATGTCGATTTGGTGTACCCATGGAAATTCATTCGGACCAAGGACGTAACTTCGAATCTGCCGTATTTCAAGAAATGTGCAAACTTCTTGGGATCCACAAGACCCGTACGACACCGGCACATCCGCAATCAGACGGAATGGTCGAGAGATTTAACAAAACTCTAGAGAATCACTTGGCCAAGGTAGTGGATGATCATCAAAAGGACTGGGATCAGTACATCCCTTTGTTCCTGATGTCCTATCGTTCTGCAGTACATGATAGTACGGGGAACACGCCAGCCAAGGTGAACTTCGGCCGGGAGATGAGACTTCCGGTGGACGCAATAACGGGTACCCCACCTGACAGTCCTAAACCCGTTACGGACTATGTGTGCGATCTTCAAAATCAGTTGGACGAAGTGCACAAGAGAGTGCGGGAGAACAGTCTGAAGACCAGCGAAAGGATGAAGACCCGCTACGATCGAAATGCGAATACCAACGGTTTCGGCGAAGGAACGCTAGTGTGGTTTCACAATCCGCTTCGCAGAAAAGGGAAGTGTCCGAAACTTCAAGCCCGCTGGGAAGGACCCTTTACTGTTATTACGAGGATCAACGACGTCACCTACCGCATCAAGAAGGGACCCCGAGGCAAACCTAAGATAGTTCACCTGGACAGATTGGCACGTTATCATGGTGATAATGATGCTCGGGACGAGCATAACTAAGAGGGGGGTAGTGTTGCGACCGGGAGATAAAAGTGTTAATTACTCCGTTAATTATTACTTAATTGCAATGATCTCAAAACGCATTGTTAGTCTATAGGTCTACTATCGATTCGTACCGAAAGATCTCGAATTCTCAATAGAAAGTAGGTCCCTCCAATTCGCATGTACTTGTGTAAGTACCTACCGCTCGCTCGCTCACGGGTCACTGCCCCCGCCTATTGTTAGTTCATTCTCGAAGGTCACGCCGCTATTGTATCGGCTCGAAAGTACTAGACTATACAAGTACTTACGACTACATTCGAGAGAGTTCCACCCCTCTGTTAATTTAGGTATATAAGCCGACGCATAGTGGCGCCCAGACAGTTTGTGTTTACAAGCGACAGCGGAAACATCTTAAGGAAGCGATCGAAGAGAATTGTACCAGCGACCCTTGCGACGACTTTGGACTATTGTGAAGTACTGTGCGACTCGGACTACTGTACCTTGTGTGTATACTGCGTGTATAGTGTATACAGTGTGAGTGTACGTGGAATAAAATCTTCTTTGACGTTAATCGGCATTTTAATACCCACCCGCACGTAACATTATAATAAAACTGCAACAGGTCCAATTCTGTACATTGAAGATATTTTGAAAATTATATTTGGAGGGCATTCTATAACCGATACTGAGGCCGAAAATGTAATTTTTTTAATTTTTGTCTGTCTGTCTGTCTGTCTGTCTGTCTGTATCACGGCTGAGCATCACGCCGAAACTACTGAATGGATTCAAATGAAACTTGGCATGATTTGAGATCTTACTACGAGGTAGGACATAGGATACTTTTTATCCCGTAATCTAGCACGGTTCTTTTGGGAGAGGGGATTAAAGTCAAAACGGGTACTTGGTTATACGCTTGGTCCGATTTTATCAATTTTTCTATAAAATATAATAAATATTAGTAAAGGAACACTCATAGAGAGTTGTTATCAAGGTTTTGTAATCGATCGGGTTAAGCAACGTTAGGTAAGGTCATTAAATAGATGGGTGACCGTTTAACGCCATTTGAACTAAACGGGTCCGTGCTTCGGAGAGAGTGGGTCCCAGTTTTTAACCGACTATAAAAAATGAGGTTATGTATTCGATGCGAATGTCTGTTATTCAAAGTTTAGTTAACGTAAAAATAGCGCAGGCGGAGCTGCGTGGGTCAGCTAGTGTATAATATATTGAATTAATGTCTTATAAATAACACAAATATTTTGCCTTTTGCTCTTTCAAATCTGGCAAGTTTTTTTAACATTCTGTATAGACAGAGGCAATTTTAGTTAATTTACTATCGATTTATTATTATTTAATCAATTATTTAGTCTTTTATTTAAGTACTAATCTAATCTATAAGTTTTTAAACAATTTTTTTATACTAGGTATTCTTTTATATTTTTTAACAATTTAGTATGACTTTAAGAATCTTGTTTCTTTGGACACTCTCAGCGTTATCATCTATGTCATAAAGTACATGCCAGTGCTTGATCATAATACCATCTGATTGCAGTTATGAGCCATGAATTTAAAGCATACTAGCTTAGTAAGGACTAATTTCTATTTCTCCAGTCGGCTTTCAACAGTGTCTTGAGTACGCACTCATTTATTTCTACACCTATAATATGAATATTGTTCAATAAAATTAATAAATGTTAAAAATAATTTTCTTCATTGTGTCTAACAATAAAAAAACGTAGGTAAATAATAATCATATTTATGGTGAAGACAGACAGTTCAGCCGGAGTGAGGGGCACGGGGTGCGACGGTCATCAACGGGTGGTAGGGGACAAGCCGTACGAAACAGAACGAACGGATCGTGGCTAGCGCTCGGCACTATTTACTTTTGTTACGCGTCGCATACCTACATTCCTTTTATATGTATCGGTCGCTTATATTTAATATACCAGTGTTTACAGTCCGCTGTTTTACTCTAGATATCCCGCCAGCTTATATTCGGACACTAGTTTGAACATTTATGGTCCTTCGAGCCGGATTCATATCCGTTCGTTCTGTTTCGTACGGTTTGTCCTCTAACACCCGTTGATGACCGTCGCACCCCGTGCCTCTCGCTCCGGCTGAATTGTTATTGTCTTCACCAATTTAAGTAAACCAAGTCGTCGTAGGTACCCCACCGGACCCCCGAGTCCCGTCCCGAGGCGGGCGACGACGCTGTGTAGGCCCTGCGTCGTCATGAGCACCGCGAGGGTGCCGGGGGGAGCGTGCATCTCTGCTCCCCCTCGGGGCGTGCTCTAGCGAGCGTCTGGCGCTGGAGAGACTTTGGCGAAGGTCCGAACGGAGTGCCCAGAGTCACCCTATAAGCGTCGATGAAGGCCATCGGGGAGGATTTGTGCGGGGGAAAAAATCCCACATAACTTAGCCTCCGCCCTCTCGGAGACCGGGTACCTTAGGAAGGGTTTCTCCTCGAAAACAAAAAAAAAAGGTACCCCAACGGAAATTATGTTAGTTGATACGCCTAGAAGGTACAATTGAGAAATACCGGCTGTATTTTGATATATATATATATATAATTATAAAAAGTCACACTTTTTATATTGATATTAAAACGCACTATTATAGGTGTCTGGACATCAATTCTTTTCTTCCTTCCTTACCTGGGTAAAAAGGGTGTCCGTTGGTGTGTCCAGAACTCACAGATCCACTGATTTCTTTATGCCGAAAAGATACTCTCTTACACATTATTAAGCGCGTGTTGCGAGACAGCACAGCTTCCTAAATATTATAACCATACTAAATATTATCTAACCGATAATCTTCTGATACACGACGACACAATACAAAAAAAGCTGAATTCAAATTATATTTCCATCAAAAGAACAAATGCTTTCATTACGTGATACAATTTTGTCATTACCATCCCCTACGGGCGTCATAAAAAACAAAAGGCTTAAACACAACGATAACGGCGATACGGGCGACGGCGTACAACGCGTCACGAGTCGCGCTGTGTCGGGGAAATTCAATTTATTCCGCCCCTAACTGTCAATACCATGGAAGCTGGGGATTTAAAGTCAATTCTTATAGTATATGGTATTGAGTTGATTTTGTTATGTACTTGTTCGCAAACACGTTCGCAGTTGGTATTGTAAGAAATTCGCGAAACAAATTTTCAAAGGCCTCCCCAAGGCACGCCACTGAGTCCGATCTTCGGCTCTCCTTACTAGTAACATGACATTAACGAGCTAGGTAGATTCTCCTCCTCCTTCTCGCGTCGTATTTCCTAATTGCTGATGATCGTGATTGATTGACCCCCAAATGACACACTAGCCAAGACAACTTGACACCATCTCTTCCTCATAGCGGCGATGTGTAGCGCACTATAGATGTTGCACCCAACTCATTCGGGACAGCGACCCCTGGGCCGTTTACCAGCTACTTTCCCAGTTACCATGAGACGTTCCAGGTTTTCATTACTACGTCTGGCGATGTGGTGGTAGGTACTTTCCGGAGACAGTCACTGGACAATCTTGTATTTATGTTGAGCTCGCGCAGAATGGAGTGTTTGTTTGTTGTCAACGGAATCTGCAGCATTTTTCGCCAGCACCACATTTCAAAAGCATCGATGCGGTCTCGGTCTGCTTTCTTCAGCGTCCATGTTTCAACCCCATAGTTAAAGACTGAGAAGACCAGGGTGCTAACAAGCCTCACAGGTAGATTCTAGCAATGTGTAAACATTACTGTGTTCCATTGGATAGAACTTTGCATCCGGCGTGCGCCGTAGCGTCCTACAATTCGGTGCAAGACATACCTACTGCACACGCAGGTGCTCTTTCTTGACCATCGATATACGTTTAGATAGTATAGTATCGATGTTCTGTACCCTACCATTTTACAATAGAAAAATAATAAATAATGCATTCACAATAGATTTAGTTTTTTTTCACTACATGGAGTGAAATATATAATTTAATCAGAATTTGTGACGTTTCGGCGATCACTTTGCTTAGGTTGGGCAAACCAATGAATTTATTATAAGCTGTACATAGGATAGTAATAATTTATTATTCGGGGCTTACCTACTTTATATGTATTTGACGTTTGAAGTACACACATCAAAAGTGTCTAGGGATCAAGCATTTTTAAGCGGATTTCTTGAGATTGAGATGTGGCTTTGTAATAAATTTATGATTTTATAAATTTATATGGATCCTTTTTGGTGCATTTCATAATTTGAATCAGGAACTGTGAATCAAATTCGAGTAAAAGATGAAAATCAGCTGTCAATATTTTCCCTATAAAAACATACAACGCATTGAAGACATTATTAGTGCTACTGTTTCCCTACTACTGATTAAAACCAACGTTATTATGGAGCGGCGACGTCATTTAAGCAGGGAAGAAATGCTCAGAGCCGTGGGAATGATAGAAGCTGGTTCCCGGCAACGTACTGTGGCTTTAGCTCTGAATACAAGTCAGAGTGTTATCAGTCGACTTTGGACACGTTACCGAAGCACTGGTACCGTGGCTGAGCGCCATGGAGGACGGTATCGCTGCACCACACGGAGACAAGACCGATATATTCAAATCTTAACTCGAAGAGCTCCAACAATAACTGCCATGATGTTAGCCGTGAGGCTTCATCACTCTTCAGGGAACTTAATTAGCGACCAAACAGTCAGAAACCGCTTGCATGAAGTGAACCTTCATTCCCGAAGACCGCTACGGGTACCACCTATAGCAATGCACAATCGTAGGATTCGATATCAATGGGCTCTTGAACACAGAAATTGGGCAGAAGAACAATGGCGTTTCGTGTGCTTTTCTGATGAGTCTCGTTTTGGTATGAGACCGGATACAAGACGTATACGACACTGGAGAACCCCTGGACGCCAACAGCGATTAAAATCCTGCCAGGAAGTCCATCCTTATAGTGGTGGAACCATCATGGTATGGGCGGGTATTTGGATCGGCGGAAGAACTGAGTTGATTTGGATCAGAGGCAACCTCAACGCTCAAATTTATGCTGAGACGATTGTATCAGACGTCATCGTTCCTCTACAAGTGCAAATCGGTCCCTTATTTCAGTTAATGCATGATAATGCACGACCGCACACCGCAAGAGTTGTAAGACAGACTCTCGCCGCAGCTAACATCAATGTCCTGCCCTGGCCTGCTCAGTCGCCAGACTTGAACCCGATTGAGCATGCATGGGATATGCTACAGAGAAGAGCTCTGCCGAATATGGAGGGTATCCAGTCGCAAGAAGACCTTTTTTTGTTGTTGCAACGAACATGGGCGGCCATTCCACAGCGTGATTTGGATGAACTCATTTTGAGTATGCCAAACCGATGTTCTTGTGTTGTTAGTGTTCGCGGTAGAAACACGGATTATTAATTGTTTAAGTTACCCAATAAAATTTTAAAGAAAACTGTTATTTCAGTCTTTTTTTCGAACTTTTGTGTTAGTGGTTCAAATGTCAAAAATCCCTTTATTAGGAAAATGGCAAATTTCTTTATTAATGCAAAGGTGACTTGGTTTATCGTTACTGTGACAAACGAAAACACTTTATTTGATGAATCCTTAAAGAAAATTTTAATTAATATCAATCAGGAGAAAAGTTATTGCAAAAATATATGTTGATCCCTAGACACTTTTGATGTGTGTATAAATATAATCCCATCTATGGTGGCTAACAAATCTGTTATTCACCAAAATTATTTATAGGCTAAAATTTATTAACTGTAGAAGCTGCGTAGACCCGGATATAGAACATTGTATATACAAATATATACTATACTACCTGACCCGCGCAGCTCCGCTCGCGCTCTTTCACTTGTGTATCTAAACCATTCTCGAATCCCCTTCAAGACACACAAACAATTTCATCAACATCGGTCCAGCCGTTTAGGAGGAGTTCTGTGAGATACACACGTACAGTAGAATTATATATATGTATATAAAGATTGAGTTATATAAACTCTTCTATATGTTATGGTTCATAGAAAATATAGATATTTCATATCCATCCCAGGGAAAACCTTCCCAATGGTAATTTTAAATTTGCGACTTTCAACCTAAGTGCATGAAATATTTATATTTTGTATCGGAGTGCAAACATATTTGACGAAAAATTGTGTGAACATTTCACAATGGGTGAAAGCTGTTAGTATTTCCTTTTTCATAAGTTATTTATGCACCTATTTTTATTTATCCTAATTCGACGAACTGTCGTTAAATAATGGTAAAATAAAATAAAAAAATGCTTTTTATCGAAGCACAATGCAGTATGATAATTTTAGATTTTCATATCACTACTTGTTAATGTCCTAACGACTTAATCCGCACATAACCCGCGTGGTGGATTTGTACTTCGCCATCTCTCGCTTCGACCAGATGTTAATGGAAGAGTGCCTTGCCCTGCAGTGGGACATTAAGGGTTATAAAAATAGTGCTTGTTACTATTAGGCCTACGCAAGACTTGCCTAATAAAATTAAAACTGTCAATTTAAAACAGGTTTTTTGTTTTGCTTACAGAAAACAATTATTGTAAGTGGGCCCTGTTATTGTATATGGGCCCTGTTATTATAATAAATATATGTTGAGTAAGCCCGCTTACCCTGGTGGTGTCCATAAATAATAACTCCGAAATAAGTTGGCATACGTTTATTGAACGTGTTAGTTATACAAAGGCGCGGAGCTTACTAGCTACTTAACCTGCGCGTAATTACAATAATGTATGGCGCTTACGCCCCTACATCATCCCCCTTCCAAAAAAAAAAAAATTAAGACAATAGTATTCGAAAATGTAAAATAAAATATAAATTCTTAAAAAAAAAGTTATTACATTTTTTAGAATTACTTACTAAACGCAATAAGAATAAACGACTGAAATAAAAAAAATAGAGTAAAAATACAGTACCTACTAAGTACAATAGTATGCATGGTTATACACTTAAAAGTATCTTATATTATAATTATACAATGTAGTTACGTTACGTCACCCGATAACCACTTGAGGTGTGTTTACAGCAGCTGCACATGGCTGCTGTGACTGCACATTCCGAATGTTGCGTGCCGTTTGTTTCAACATCCATTGTTTTATGTTTTCTTTGCAGCGATTTATCACTATGTATAATAATATAAGGCATAGGATGCCTAAAATAATAATCGCGATTAGGCCGAATCTGTTGACCTTCTCGTCAACCGCCGTGGTGTTTGCGTGGACTTGCGCTATCACCACTTGCTCGTTTGATTCTTTGTTATTATAATTTCCCATAATTTGAATATACTTGTTAATATGTTATGAATGTTAAACGTATTAATTGCAACGCAACTGTAAGGCGAGTGTAAATGAAATTAGAGTAAAGTTAAAATGTAAATGCATATTGTATATAATTGAAATTGCATACCAACTAGTTTACGAAACGTAAGGGTTTTTTGATGACTCGACCACTACGAGTAGTGTGTGGTCCGAGTGATAACTTTTGAGCGATTTCTTTATCGTTATTAAAATTTGTAGTATCAAAATTATCGTTCAACTCTTGTTCTGAAAGTAAATATGCAGGTTTTAGACGGTCTATTGAAATATTGGTACGTCTGTTGGGCAACTGCAAAGTGTAAACTTTTTTGTTCCGTTTAAGTACGCGATACGGACCATTATAAGTACACACATCAAAAGTGTCTAGGGATCAACATATATTTTTGCAATAACTTTTCTCCTGATTGATATTAATTAAAATTTTCTTTAAGGATTCATCAAATAAAGTGTTTTCGTTTGTCACAGTAACGATAAACCAAGTCACCTTTGCATTAATAAAGAAATTTGCCATTTTCCTAATAAAGGGATTTTTGACATTTGAACCACTAACACAAAAGTTCGAAAAAAAGACTGAAATAACAGTTTTCTTTAAAATTTTATTGGGTAACTTAAACAATTAATAATCCGTGTTTCTACCGCGAACACTAACAACACAAGAACATCGGTTTGGCATACTCAAAATGAGTTCATCCAAATCACGCTGTGGAATGGCCGCCCATGTTCGTTGCAACAACAAAAAAAGGTCTTCTTGCGACTGGATACCCTCCATATTCGGCAGAGCTCTTCTCTGTAGCATATCCCATGCATGCTCAATCGGGTTCAAGTCTGGCGACTAAGCAGGCCAGGGCAGGACATTGATGTTAGCTGCGGCGAGAGTCTGTCTTACAACTCTTGCGGTGTGCGGTCGTGCATTATCATGCATTAACTGAAATAAGGGACCGATTTGCACTTGTAGAGGAACGATGACGTCTGATACAATCGTCTCAGCATAAATTTGAGCGTTGAGGTTGCCTCTGATCCAAATCAACTCAGTTCTTCCGCCGATCCAAATACCCGCCCATACCATGATGGTTCCACCACTATAAGGATGGACTTCCTGGCAGGATTTTAATCGCTGTTGGCGTCCAGGGGTTCTCCAGTGTCGTATACGTCTTGTATCCGGTCTCATACCAAAACGAGACTCATCAGAAAAGCACACGAAACGCCATTGTTCTTCTGCCCAATTTCTGTGTTCAAGAGCCCATTGATATCGAATCCTACGATTGTGCATTGCTATAGGTGGTACCCGTAGCGGTCTTCGGGAATGAAGGTTCACTTCATGCAAGCGGTTTCTGACTGTTTGGTCGCTAATTAAGTTCCCTGAAGAGTGATGAAGCCTCACGGCTAACATCATGGCAGTTATTGTTGGAGCTCTTCGAGTTAAGATTTGAATATATCGGTCTTGTCTCCGTGTGGTGCAGCGATACCGTCCTCCATGGCGCTCAGCCACGGTACCAGTGCTTCGGTAACGTGTCCAAAGTCGACTGATAACACTCTGACTTATATTCAGAGCTAAAGCCACAGTACGTTGCCGGGAACCAGCTTCTATCATTCCCACGGCTCTGAGCATTTCTTCCCTGCTTAAATGACGTCGCCGCTCCATAATAACGTTGGTTTTAATCAGTAGTAGGGAAACAGTAGCACTAATAATGTCTTCAATGCGTTGTATGTTTTTATAGGGAAAATATTGACAGCTGATTTTCATCTTTTACTCGAATTTGATTCACAGTTCCTGATTCAAATTATGAAATGCACCAAAAAGGATCCATATAAATTTATAAAATCATAAATTTATTACAAAGCCACATCTCAATCTCAAGAAATCCGCTTAAAAATGCTTGATCCCTAGACACTTTTGATGTGTGTAGGCTCCAATGGTTTTTTAATTGAATCGTTTCTTATGAAAACATAATCAGACGTTTCTAGATCTGGATGTGTAAACAAGGTCTTTGAATTCGCGTGAGATATACATACAGGTTTGACATTATAAATTGCTTGACGTATTTTGTCGACACAATTATAAGTAGTACAATTATTATTATTTAAATTTTTAATATAAAAATCTCCTGGAAGGCGTAGTGTACACCCATATACCATTTCGGCGGCACTTGAACCAATATCCAAGCGTATCGCTGCTCTTAGGCCTAACATAACGGTTGGTAATTCGTCAACCCACGAAGTAGATAGTGCATTTAATCTTGCAGCGAGCGATACCTTTAATGACCTATGCCACCGTTCCACAATACCATTACTCTGTGGATGGTACGGTGACGTCCTTGAACGTTGAATGCCCATTATTTTTAATAACGATATAAATAATGAACTTTCAAACTGTCTGCCTTGATCAGTAGTTAGACGCAAAGGACAACCAAAACGAACTATCCATCCATTATATATAGTCTTTGCAACAGTTTCCGCGGTCATATCCTTGAGCGGAAATGCTTCCGGCCAACGAGTACACCTGTCAATAACAGTTAAACAATATTTGAAATCATCGGCCGTGGTTGGTAATGGTCCTACCAAATCTACGTGAATGTGCTCAAAACGGTCACATTTTTCGAAAATACCTAACTCGGCATGAGTATGTCGATTGACCTTCGTACGCTGACACTGTATACAAGTCTTAGCCCATTGACCTACATCACGGTTCATATTAGGCCAAAAATATCTATTTTGCATTAACTTTCTAGTGGCTCGAATGCCGGGATGGCTTAGATTATGGACAAACTCAAAAGCACATCGGCGAAACTGTTTGGGTAAGTATGGTCTTACCGTACTAGACGAAACATCGCAAAAAATTGGTATCCCACCAGAATATGGTACGACTAATTTTTTAATTATTATATTACTGTCAACAGGTATATTTAATAAATATTCATCGTTCGCTTGCGCTGACGATAATTCCTGGTAGTCAATTGCAGCTGGACAGTGTACAGTTTCAACGCGCGATAAGGCGTCGGCCACAGTGTTATCTTTACCGCTTATGTGTCTTATGTCCGTAGTGAATTCACTAATGAATGATAGTTGTCGTATCCGTCTAGGTGACTCTTTACCATTACAACTTTTGGTAAAAACGTACATTAGCGGTTTATGATCGCTAAAGATTGTCACTTGTCGACCTTCAATTAAATTTTGAAAGTACTTAATCGATAAATATATAGCTAATAATTCACGATCATATGCCGAATATTTTTGTTCTGTCTGAGACATAGCCTTAGAAAAATATCCTAATGGTAACCATTCATCGTTTACACGCTGTTGCAATACTGCACCGACCGCGTTATTTGATGCGTCGGTCATGAGTGCAAGCGGCGCGTCCGACAACGGATGCATTCTGAAGACTTAGCTTACATTGCAAGAATGATGCGTCAGCTTCTTGCGTCCATTGAATGATAGTTTTGTCTTTCTTTTTAGAACCATGTAAATAACTATTCAATACTTTTTGGCAATCTACAGCTTTAGGAATGTGGGATCTGTAAAAATTCACCATTCCTAAAAATCTTCGTAACTCCTCTATGGTTTTAGGTTTAGGAAAATTTAAAATAGCTTGTATCTTATCATTCAAAGGGCGAATACCACTATCAGAAACTTCATAGCCTAAAAATTCGATTTTACTTGACCCAAAACAGCATTTCGATACATTAATTGAAATTCCATATTTATTAAAACGTTTGAATAATTGTTCTAAGTGTATTTTGTGAGAATCGATTGATTCGCTGGCTATGATTACGTCATCGATATAACAGAATACGTGGTCTAAATCTTTTAATACAGTGTGATCCATGAATCGTTGAAATGTTTGCGCTGCGTTTCGCAACCCAAATGTCATACGCGGAAATTCATATAAACCAAATGGCGTAGTTATCGCTGTTTTCTCAACATCATGGGGATTTGTAGGTATACAATGGTAAGCACGTATGACGTCAACTCTGGAATACACTGTTTTGCCTGATAATAGGTATGTAAAGTCCTGTAACCTTGGAATAGGGTACCTGTCCGGTTTAGTAACGGAATTTAACTTACGGTAATCACCACATGGTCGCAAATCACCATTTTTCTTCGGCACTACATGCAGAGGGCTAGCCCAAGGGCTCTTTGAAGGTCTGCATATTCCCATCTCTTGCATGATACGAAATTCTTCCTTAACTCTATGGTATCTATCTGGAGGCAAAGGTCTAGGTTTAGCATATACAGGAGGTCCGGTTGTCTCTATGTGGTGGTACACAGAGTGACAAGGGGTCTCCTTAAAATTAACAGGTTTAGTAATGTCTGGATACTTACATAATAAATCAGAAAATACATGATTATCGTCTACAGTCTTAATAGATGGTTCTAAGAAATTTATGACTGAACCAATAATATTTAATTTAGTTTCACGGTCAATTAATCTACGTGCACTTAAATCAACTAAAAGACAATGATGGCTTAAAAAATCTGCCCCCAATATGGGCTGCCTAACGTCAGCTATTACAAAAGTCCATCTATATGGCCTACGTAATTTAAGGTTTAATGTTAGTGTCTGAGTACCATACGTTTTTATTGGAGTGCCATTAGCGGCATAAAGCATATATTCTGAGCTCTTTTTATTAAAACGCAATTTATTACTTACGGGAATAACAGAAACATTTGCCCCTGTGTCGATTAAAAAGCTAAAACCACTATTTAAATCTAATACGCAAAGGCGGGAAGACGGTAAAATGGCACAGATATCCGCCGTACGCTGTGCCGCAGCTAGTTTTCCTGCATTTCCTGGTCTTTCCACGCACACGGCTGTACGCACTTGACAGCTCGCTTACGGTAACGGGCATGGTAGAAGCATAGCTGGTCTGATACTCCATCTGAACGCCGTCGTGATGAGGAACGCGATGCACTCCTGGCACGACTGCTGCTGCGTCTCATCCATGGTCTGGAACGCTCGATCTTCTCCACACGAGCACTCAGTTTGGCTATCTCTGCCCTTATGCAGTCTATTCCCGTATTGCAGTCCTCTCTATCTTGAGCGGCAGGTCTTCGCTGAGACATCTCGTATACGTGCTTACTTCTCGTGGCCTCAGCGACGTTGTCCGCAATTGTCGCCAAATTATCCAAGTCTTTGCTGTCCGACACGGTTAACACAGCGCGCACGGTGGATGGTAAGTGTCCTTCCCACAGAACTCTCAACGTGTCATCCGGTATTTTATCTCGTGCTAACTCTCTCATCCGGTGCAAGAGCTGTGACGGTTTCTGTTCACCAAGATCCATTTCTCGAATAAGTTTTTCGATTTGGCGAGTCTTTGAGTCCTCGAATAAAGTTAATAATTTATTTTTGAGCGCTGTAAACTTTCCTGTTGCCGGTGGTTTGGCTAAGAAATCGGATAGCTGGGATATTACATCTTTAGGCAGCTTCGAAACGACGATGTCGAATCTTGCGTCGTCCCCTAATTTTTGCGGTGACAATGTCGCCTCGATGCGGATGAACCAGACCCGTGGCTGGTCTACCCAGAAGTCAGGGATGCGTGAAGCCACTGATATGGCCATGACGTCTGCCGGCGGCTGTGGTGGTTGCGGCGAAGTGATTTGAGCTCCAGTAGCTTGCATGATTTCACTGAATAGTCACTGAATTTACTGTTCGATTAAAAAAAAAAGTTATTACATATGCCAACAATTAACTAAGTTACACAAAAAATTTAGTGTCGAGTGGTCACCAATGTTGAGTAAGCCCGCTTACCCTGGTGGTGTCCATAAATAATAACTCCGAAATAAGTTGGCATACGTTTATTGAACGTGTTAGTTATACAAAGGCGCGGAGCTTACTAGCTACTTAACCTGCGCGTAATTACAATAATGTATGGCGCTTACGCCCCTACATATATGTATAATATACGGCCCGCCTGATGGTAGGCAGTCACCCTAACACCAAAAGAATCACTAGCGCGTTGCTGACCCTTAAGACATTATATATTAAGTCTTATGTGTCTGGTAATTTCACCAGCTACAGTGCCCTTTACGCCGAAACACATGCTTGGCGGCAGAATATCTGACACTGAGATGGTACTCAAAAAAAAAAGTCAATAATCTTTATTTCAAATAGGCTTAACGCTAGTTAGAATCATCATTTTTTTAAAACTACCACCGGATCACAACGCGTCCTCAACTGAGAAGATCCGGCAAGAAACTCAGCGGGCTTGTCATTTTTTCACTTTTTTTTAAACATTGTTTTATTACAAATGAATCGACCTTAGCGATAGTGTGTCCTGCCGTTCGAAACATAAAGCAAGGGAGAAAAGAAGAAAACAATAAATTACGACAAAAATTACAACAAACTAAAATGCCAAAAGGATAGAAGTCGGACCAGTCCCCCCAAGCAGCACCCGCGCACGAGTGGACTCGAGCAGCAGCCATCACTCCCCTCAACCATATTAGAGGGAAGGGGGTGACCCGCCACACGAAGCCGCCACAAGCAAAGACTTTTCGTCCACAAGCAAGTACTTACCTGGACGGTGGCAAAAACCTTCCATGTAGTAAAAATACATACATAAATTAAATGTATATATAGTCGGCTTCTTACAGCAAGTGTACCTGCATAAATAGGTCTTGTTATTTTTTTCCAAGTGTACAACTTGGGTCCTTTCTTTTACCAGGTGTACATAGTGGGCCATGCAGCCCCTGGATCGGACACGCGTCATCCCTACGAGACGTCACTGGACGCGAATGCTAAGTACTTGCGCACGGTGCGAACTCATGCCAAAATTATCGCTGGCCAGTTTTTTGGCCACCTACACATGGACACGTTCCGTGTTATTTATGAGAATGGTAAGTTAAACAATTTTTATTGAAATGAAACTCTTTCTATATTCTCTCGTGACTGTATATACAATATACAGTCACATTTATAACAGAATATATACATTTATCCATAGTTTTTTGTGGTCTTGAACATAAATAACAATTTGCTATAAAAAAAATAATAATGATGTCTGTTATTTACGAGAATATTACACATTGAAATGAAACTAATTTTACGGATTATGACGCGGTTTATTTTTGATTTTAATTACCCGACGACGTTTCGAATACTTTACAGCGTTCATGCTTACGGGCGGACTGAGGTGTTAAAATCAATAAAATATTTAAATAAAAAATTGAACCGACTTCAATAAAACTAAAAAGTATAAAATAATTTAAATATAAAGAAGTTGGTGTTAGCGTACCTGCTGTGTATATTTGGCACCAACTTCAATAATATTTAAATTATTTTATACTTTTTAGTGTTATTGAAGTCGGTTCAATTTTTTTTAGTGATATTTTCATACATAAAGATTGAACCATCGAAAACGGTAAAATGATCTAGGTAGGTTATGACATCATTATGATTTCACATTATCGTCTATATACTTTTACATAATTCATGTTTCTTCAGAAACTCAGAAACAATTTATCCGATCGTAATGAAATTTTCATGGAATCATCATAGTAGTTTATTCTCTCGAATAAAAAAAGAATCATCGAAATCGGTTCATATTTGTCAGAGAAATGTAAAGGAGAACATCAGTTTTATGGTTTTTACCAGATAAATTCCTCCACATCATTCATGGTCCTCCTGGAAGTTCTTATCCGGTTGTGATAAAATTCATACAGGTTCATTACAGTGGTTTCTTCTTTAGAATAAAAAAAAAATATTGAAATTGATAAATATTTGCCAGTTATGACCATTTTTGTCCTTAAAAAGCGACATAACGTCATCTATATAGGCTTTCCTGCAGCTTTCCTGCGCAGTCCACATTCTTGTTATTTCAGGAACTACTTATTACTAAGCAATAATTTTTTTATGGGACCCAATTAATGGATTAAAGAATCGATGGAAGAAAGATTTTCTCAAATCGGTTCATAATTGCCAGAGTTATGCGCGAACATACATAGAAAAATATATATATATATATATACAGACGAATTGAGAACCTCCTCCTTTTTTGAAGTCGGTTAAAAATAAACCGCAATTTAATCAGTAAAATTTGTTTCATTTCAATGTGTAATATTCGCGTAAATATGACATTATTATTTTTTTAAATAGCAAATGGTCATTATTTTATGGTCAAGACTACCAAAAAAAAACTAGGTACGTTGCTTCTTAAACATATTCATCATCATCATCACCAGCCGGAAGACGTCCACTGCTGAACAAAGGCCTCCCCCTTAGACCGCCACAATGAACGACAATTTGCTATTTGCATCCACCGGTTGCCTGCGACGCGAACAATGTCGTCGGTCCACAAACCGTAAACATATTAATAAATATAATTTAAAGTTCAATATTTAATCCCTTGTGCTGGCGAAAGTTTTAGAGTGGTTTAGGCCTAACGGTTCCCTCCATTCCTTGCTTGATCATTCCTAGCGTTCGCATACAATGCCACCAAGCATTATATGCGAACGCTATGTTCTTACGGAATCCCTACAAATTGTTCAGGGCCAACTAGATATCTTTATGAGCCTGGCCCTCGCTAGTTCATCGGCATTCTCGTTCCCGTCGACACCTTTATGTTCAGGTACCCAGATAAGGCTGACGTTATTGTGTCTTCCCAAGATGTTTAAGCTTGTGACACCTTCTCTGAATAATTAAGAGACAATTCTGACAGAGTTTAATGCCTTCAGAGCTACCTGACTCTCACTAAGAATGCAAATGCTTTTTCCTTTGACATTGATTCTACTTAGCATTTCTTTAATGCTGGCAATTATAGCGTATTGTTTCCGCTTGGAATACTGATGCATATTGCCCCATGCTTTGACTTACGACTTTTACACACTAGGTACGTTTCATTTCTTTCTTCTAACTTTCCACTCGCGGGTTTGATGGAAGAAATTCATTTAGAAATAAACGGTGTCTTTGTACTATTCTTTCCTGTATTACTTCTATCCTTTTTAGTTAATTCTGTGCAAATAAATTATATAATAGATAAATAAAAATACGATCTTTATAATTTTGGCATGAGAGCTTAGATCATGAGAGTATGTTATATTTTGTATTAAAAATTTAATACTATTTATTTACTATTTTTAATATATTTATTTAATTTTGTAACAGATCGTCCCGTATCGTGGGCGTTGCTGGCTCCGTCCGTCAGTCCCCACCGAGGGGGCGGTAAATCTTCTAATCCCGGCCTCAGGCTTTACAAGTTTGACACAAACACAGGCAAGGTGCGTAATATCTCTGCGGTCAATTACTGTGATAAATGGATTTGTATTCGAGATTTTCCTGTTTAGGAGTGGCGAATATAGCACATATTATTGAATACACTTTATTATTGGTGAAAAGCAATTTTTGAAACTCTAAAGTACCTACCTTACATTCTCAACTCATAAATTTAAGTAAAATTATTTAAGCTTAAGTTAGCTTTTAGATTTTATGTTCCAATCCAAAAGCTGTAAATTTACTGTCAAGAAACTATGGAGTAAGCCGTTCGGCCATATTTAAGTTCGATTATCTCCGTCTATCATCGATGTCGTAATCGGTCTAGTTAGTCGAAATCAAAATCTGTCTTGGACGTGTTTTTTATACCCATTGACTATTATTTTGTTTAGGTGTTGGATTATACCCAGTATTACCTGGACTTAGCTGGGGCAAATCGCAACGCGGCCGAATGGACGGCGGAGTACAACCTCACACAGTATTACGGCCTCCACGACGTGTCGGCCATATCTCTCCACAATTTGGCCGATAAACTGCAAATAGGCACTCCACACGAAACGAACATGTTTCAGAAGTAAGTACTTTAGAAACTTTTATCGCGTGTGTCAAAACTATATCCATTTCTTTTATCGGCATAAAAGATTTGTATCATGATTTTGTTAAGCTTGTGTTCCTTAGTTATAGTTTAAAGTTTTTGTTAGTAAAATCTTATGATATAATCTGAGTTATGTTTTAATTAATGTTTTCTTCTTTTTAAACTTTTCATTTGTCTTTTGTTATAGTTTTACCCAGGCATTAGAATTTAATAATGTTGCCTCAATTTAAATTCTTATAAGTTTCAAAATTCAAATGTTCAACCTAATTTAATTAGTTACTATAACAAAACTAAACGAAACTAACTAGAAAACTAAATTAGTGTGTACATTAAGAGAATGTCTAGTCATTAATATAACCCAAATTGAACAGTGTTAGCGTTATACGTAAAAATAACCTTCACTACTTATGCTGTTAAGTAACTTTACGAACTCTAGTGAGGTTCGAACGGAGTGCCCAGTCTCTCTACAGCGTCGGTAAAGGTCACCCACGGAGACTGGTTAAGGTCCGACAAAAAATCTTTTAAAAAAAAAATTGAACCGACTTCAATATCACTGAAAAGTATAAAATAATTTTAATATTATTGAAGTTGGTGTTAGTGTACCTGCTGTGTATATTTGGCACCAACTTCAATAATATTTAAATTATTTTATACTTTTCAGTGATATTGAAGTCGGTTCAATTTTTTTTTTAAAAGATTTTATTTTAAACTTTTTAGTGATATTTTCATATATAAAGATTGAACCATCGAAAACCGTAAAATTATCTAGGTAGGTTATGATCACATTATCGTCTACATAGTGTTACATAATTCATGTTTCTTCAGAAAAAAATATTCGGTCGTAATGAAATTTGCATGGAAACATCATAGTAGTTTACTCTCTCGAATAAAAAAAGAATCATCGAAATCGGTTCATAATTGTCAGAGCAATGTAATGGAGAACATCAGTTTTATGGTTTTTACCAGATAAATTCCTCCACATTGTTCATGGTCCTCCAGGAAGTTCTTATCCGGTTGTAATAAAATTCATACAGATTCAATACAGTGGTTTCTTCTTTCGAATAAAAAAAGAATCATTGAAATTGGTAAATATTTGCTAGAGTTATGATTATTTTTGTCCGACCGAGCGAGTCCGAGCGACTAAAACGTCATCTATATAGGCTTTCTTGCAGCACTCAGTGCGCAGTCACCATTCTTGTTGTTGTCAGGAACTACTTATTACTAAGCAATAATTTTTTTATGGGACCCAATTAACGGATTAAAGAACGGATGGAAGAAAGATTTTTTCAAATCGGTTCATAATTGCCAGAGTTATGCGCGAACATACATAGAAAAAAAAAATATATACAGACGAATTGAGAACCTCCTCCTTTTTTGAAGTCGGTTAAAAAAAAGGTTCCCATATGAATCTATACATTAATATATTTTTCACACCACCTGCTCGATGATGTTGCATTATTGGTCATATAAAGATGACATAAAGTACATCATTATATCCCTATTAGTCTAGCAGGGTAATAATGTTGTACTAAACTCCCTTGGGTAATAATGTGTTTGAATTTCGAACGTCAAACGAAAATTCCTCAACACTTTTACCACAGGTGTAATACTACTCTAAGCAGAGTAAAAACATTTGAAAATCGAACCGGGTGCGACGAACAGAACCCGGTGTTCTAGAATAGAAAAAAAATAGATGTAAACGTGTTAAGTCTGCAAATCACTATGCTGATATTAGGGATATTATTGACAATCTCGTTGGTCTAGTGGTTAGACACCCTGGCCCCTACCCGATCGGTCGTGGGTTAAATTCCCACCAAGTGTCTGGGTGTTATTTAACTATTCATAGTCGGTAAACTATTTATAGTCTATTATAAATAGTCTATAGTCTATTATAAATAGTCTATAGTCTATTATAATAGTCTATATAAACTATTTATAGTCGGTATCTCTTAACTAATAGTTGTCTGGTATCCATAGTACAGGCTCTGCCTAGTTTGGAATCAGATGACTGTATGTGGATTGTCCCAAGATATTAATATTATATAATTCTAGCAATATTTGTATTTTATTACCTCGCAGTAGGTGTAAAAAGTAGTGTATTCTCCTCGGGGATAAAGGTGTCTTTGTCTTGGGCGAGCTTAAATCCCTCGCTGTACTCAGGATTCTAGTATTAACTCCCACGCTACGCTCGGGAGTTAACTCTATGCTCCCTCGCTGCGCTCGGGAGTTGCTAGAATCCTTCGTTATGCTCTCGATTCAATTTAACGCCCGCAACATAAGACACTACTTTATCCCCTTGGTGCATAAACTACTATTTCACACCACCTGCTCGATAATGTCACATTATATGTCATATAAAGATGACATAAAGTGCCTCAATAAATCCATAAAGTCTAGCCGGGTAATAATGTTGTACTAAACTCCCTTGGGTAATAATGTGTTTGAATTTCGAACGTCAAACGAAAATTCCTCAACACTTTTACCACAGATATATATTACTACTCTAAGCAGAGAACTGCACGAAAAACAAAACATTTGAAAATAGAACCGAGCACGACGAGCACAATCCAGTGTTCTAGAAAAGAAAATGAAATATCACTATGTTGATATTATTGACGGTCTCGTTGGTCTAGTGGTTAGACACCCTGGCCGCTACCCAATAGGTCGTGGGTTCGATTCCCACCAAGTGTCTGGGTGTTATTTAACTATTAATTAATATTAGTTATCTGGTTTCCATAGTACAGGCTCTACCTAGTTTGGGATCAGATTACCATGTGTTCATTGTCCCAAAATATTATTATTATTTTAATTCTAGCAATATTTGTATTTTATTACCTCGCAGTAGGTGTGAAAAGTAGTGTATTCACCTCGGGGATAAAGGTGCCTTTGTCTTGGGCGAGCTTAAATCCCTCGCTGTACTCAGGATTCTAGTATTAACTCCCTCGCTACACGCTCGGGAGTTGCTAGAATCCTTCTTTATGCTCGCGATTCAATTAAACGCCCGCGACATAATACACTACTTATAGATACTACACTACTTATATATAGATATTTTTTTTTATTTCAATGTAGGTATATATAATATTTATCTTATATATTATTATTTATATTACATGTAGATTTTTAGCTTTTCCTCATTTTATTTTATTTTGTTTTCTGTACACCATTGGCTACCTTCTTTTGCTATTTGATCGTTCCTTTCCATCCTAAGGTTGTCTGGAAGAAATCGCAACCTGCGATAAGACCGCCCAATGTATACCATTGTATATTTTCTTTGTAATTCTTTGTTTTCCTGTACTTTTTGGTGTGCAATAAAGAGTTCTCTATCTATCTACTTTATCCCCTTGGTGCATAAACTACTATTGTTTTTCTTTAGATACATTCGTGCGTACACCGTGAGGCACGAATCGGACCCTTGTGACGGCGCGTGCGCACACCAACACTACTGCGCGATCACGTCTGTAGAAAACGTGGCGTATCGACAATGCGTAGAGGCAGCTGCTAGTGCGCTAGCTGCAGCCGGCGACGCCTCCGCCATTACCATTCCAATTTTAAATAATTTAATTATTTTAATACTATTCGTTTTAATTGTATTCTAAATTTAAAATACTTTATTATCATTATAATATTATTGGAATAAATAATTTATTAAGTGAATACTATTCTCTGGTGCTTATTTTGAATTGATTTATTTTAAACTAACCTAGCGTAAGTTTACAGGATTATATTATATGCTGTTGTTGATTTTTTGTTTTTTGTGTATAAAATAGACAATGAATTTCGAAGTAACGATTTTAGGTTTTTAGATAGGCCTGTTTATCATCAAGCGACCGTGCCTACTACTCGTATCATCACTATGTGGTAAAAAAAATATTGTAATTTTTATATAATTGGCGTGTCATTCGATTTTTTATTTTAATTTTTAATTATAATAATCAACATGCGGGCGAGTTTTTATTATTTGAAAACTACTATTCCAGTACTTATTAAAATTTCAATTGTAAATAATAAATTGCTTCAAAAGTATAACATGTCTAGTAATTTGTATAAATGAGCCAGATAATTAATATAGCTCAGATGGCATTTGTGATATTGCTTGATACAGATTTCACACTTAAAATAGTTTTAGGTAAATTTTGTTATTAAAATAAGTGTAAAAAATAAATGCTTTAGAATTTAATTCTAGTCACTAGATTTATATATAACGATATTAACATTGTATGGTATAGATTAGAAAATATTGTAACAGAGTAATTTTGATTTTTATACATATAAAAATATAGAGGAATTGGTTTATTCATGTTTTAATTTATTTCAATATTTATTCATTTCAATTTCAGTGTTTTCATAAAATGTATTTAAAGAAAATAAATGTAGGTACCTATGCTTTTAGTGTTAAATAACTTTTGTATCGAATTTTATAACGAATAAAATATCATTGTTAATTAAATTTTAATTTGAAATCAAAACTACTTTTACGGATTTTATCGCAGTTTATTTTAGATTTTACTATCGCGACGTTTCGAATGCTTTGCAGCATCTAAAATGAACCGCGATAAAATCCGTAAAAGTAGTTTTCATTTCAATGTGTAGTATTCGCGTTAATAAAATACATTATATTTTAATTTACCAAGAAATTGCAATTTCATAAATACGCCGCAACAAAATATTAACTATATTTTGTAAAACATGATTATTTTAACTGTAAATTCAACATTTAGTCGAAACTACCCAACACACATTTAATTAAATATAGTTGGGGCTCCCTTAATTTTACTATTGCGTACAGAATTTTGGTAACATATTTAGGCAAAGTTATCAAAAATTAGCACACGAAGCTTCTATTGAAGAAAATGTGATTTTATTATAAGCTAGCCATATAATAATATATAAAACTGAACTTTTCCATAATAAAATACGATGTTAGCAATTATGTAAGTAATTTAATTTACAATATAAAATATATGTAAGTATAATAATAAAATTATTACAACTACTGTAAATATTTACATGTTTAGTTAAATTTTTAATCTGTAAATGAGGAACAACTAGAGCGTAAGTGACTATTTATGGGTAAAGCCTTTTTAACATTAATTTTAATTACTTGTGGAGTTTAAGTAGACATTAAACCTGAATTATTTATTTAGGTATTATGCGTAATTTGTTGCGAAACTACAAGAACATGATTATATTGTTATTTATTTTCTAATTTTAATAATTAATGTTCCCATATATATAATTGGATGTTTCAATTAATTTTAATAAATAATTGTATTCTGTGTTGGCTGTTTCAATTCTAACTTTCCATTTTTGAAAAGACGTCGCACATAATTTTTAATATTTTTTGGCCAGTTACGTTTTTAGAGTTACCTAAAAGGTAAAAAAGGAACCCTTTTGGTCTGACTTCGTCTGTCTGTCTGTCACACCCATCGATATACTATACCAACTAGATTAGCTGTCACGAACAAAATGACATCGAAAATGTGGTCGCGGTTACAACTATACACGTACACGCAAAACAATAATATTTTCATATAAAAAGATAACTTACATACTATAAAATAAGGTTCAATAATAATTGCAGACAATTGAGCGACAGCCGTCTCCGTAGCTCTTATTTTCGTGACCACTTTTCGGGTCGTGACAGCAAATCTAGTTGGTATAGTATATCGATGGTCACACCCAATGATAATATCATTGGTCACACCTATATAATTCAGGAAATACTGATGCTATCGATTTAAAACTTGGTTGTAGATCTTACCCAACCTCATCGCAAATGAAAAAAATAATAATTTTACTTTTTTTATAATGGGTCAGAAATGGGTCATCAAAATTTCAAAGTTAGTACTAAATCGAGTGTCACAATATTATTGACAGTGTGCGGCTAGCCTGACAACTCTGACACCCAGTAGGCCACTGACCATACATATGATAAATAAATAACTAATGTATTAGTTTCTACACTATGAGTACTTGTCACATAGGTAACATTATCAATTTATGTCTTTATTTTCTCGTTATTTCATAACTAGCTGACCCACGCAGCTCCGCCCGCGCTGTGTTTACGTTAACTAAACTTTCAATAATATACAATCGCATAGAATACAAAACCTCCTTTTTTAAAGTCGGTTAAAAATTTGGACCCACTTTGTACTTGCCCTCCGAAGTACGGAGACGTTTAGTTCAAATGGCGTTAAACGGTCACCCATCTATTTAATGACCTTACCTAACGTTTCTTAACCTGATCGATTTCTAAACATTGTTAACAACGGTCTATGAGTGTTCCCTTACAAATATTTATTAGAATTATAATGAAAAATTAATTATTAAAATCGTGCAAATATATAAATCGAGCAAGCGTATAACCAAGTACACATTTTGACTTTAGTCCCCTCTCCCAAGGGAACTGTGCCGAATGTCGGGATAAAAAGTATCCTATGTCCTACCTCGGAGTATTAACTCCAATCATGCCAAGTTTCGTTTCAATCCATCCAGTAGTTTCGACGTGATGCTCAGCCGAGATACAGACAGACAGACAGACAGACAAAAATAAAAAAAATACATTTTTGAATATAGTATCGGTTATAGAATGCCCTCCAAACATAATTTTCAAAATATCTTCAATGTACAGAATTGGACCTGTTACAGTTTTATTATATGTATAGATTTAAGTTTTTTACACTAGTAAGGTAGAAAGTTAGCATGTGGCCACCTGATGATAGACAGTCACCGCAGCCCATAGACGCTATAAACACCAGAAGAATCACTAGCGCGATGTCAACCCTTAAGTAAGACATTAGTCTTTTGTGTCCGGTAATTCACCAACTAAAGTGCCCTTCACACCAGAACACAGAAATGTTTACACACTGATGCTTGACGGCGAAATATCTGACACTGCGGTGGTGTAGGGACCACTGGACGGTTCTTGCACAAGGAACCTACCACCTACGTTAAAAAAGGATACTAGAATATTTAATTAAATTCTTCATAGACACGTACAGACAATAAGATATTACAATATAATTATCAAATAAACATCAAATTTTACCAGGGCAGAAGAACAAAGGCGGAGTTTGTCGCAATTCCAACGTACAATAATAATCATTTGAGTACGTACCGCGTAGCGGATGATGCGAGGAACGTGACCCCAGTAAATCTCCGCGGCTTTAGCACGCGCCCTGGAACACATTTGTGGTAACAATAATGTACGTATCGAACGAATGACGATGCCTGCGCCGCCATCTTGCTTTGCAAATCCTATTGGGAAAACATATTCAGTACTAGCTGACCCACGCAGCTCCGCCCGCGTTGTGTTTACGTTTACTAAACTTTCAATAATATACATTCGCATAGAATACAAAACCTCCTTTTTTAAAGTCGGTTAAAAACTTGAACCCACTTTGGGCTTGCGCTCCGAAGCACGGAAACGTTTAATTCAAATGGCGTTAAACGGTCACCCATCTATTTTAATGACCTTACCTAACGTTGCTTAACCTGATCGATTTCCAAACATTGTTAACTGTCTATGAGTGTTCCCTTACAAATATTTATTATAATTATAAAGAAAAAATGATAAAATCGGACCAAGCGTACTAACCAAGTACCCATTTTGATTTTAATCCCCTCTCCCAAAAGAACCGTGCTAGATTACGGGATAAAAAGTATCCTATGTCCTACCTCGTAGTAAGATCTCAAATCATGCCAAGTTTCGTTTCAATCCATCCAGTAGTTTCGGCGTGATGCTCAGCCGAGATACAGACAGACAGACAGACAAAAATTAAAAAAAATACATTTTCGGCCTCAGTATCAGTTATAGAATGCCCTCCAAATATAATTTTCAAAATATCTTCAATGTACAGAATTGGACCTGTTACAGTTTTATTATAAGTATAGATTGAACAAGAAAATTGTATGACCTGGTTAGATGATGCAAGGCCCTATCGGAGAACAGAAGTAACCTACTAAAGTTTTTTTTTATATTTTAGTACAAAGTTAATGGGGTGGGGTTTTCCCCGTGGGGTATGCGGGTAAGAATAGCACCCACCCATCTCCTCCCGTTGGGTGTCCGTAAGAGGCGACTAAGGGAAAACAAGAAGACGGGCAGCAGCGTCTTTCTATTGGATTACCTACCATCTATACTGCGATCCCCAAGCTGCCTGCTAAGCGTGGGGATTATGGCAACCCCTCCCTTCTAAGGGGGAGGCCTATGTTCAGCAGTGGACGTATATAAGCTGATGATGATGATGAAGTTAATGGCTGACATAACACTATCTATCTATATAGTATATAGGGTTACAGGAAAAGTCGTGCTAGATCCGTTAAGGGCATGGAGTACTCATCATTTCTGACTTATTTCACTATGAAACACCCTAAACTAAACCCTTTTCGAGATTTTCGACTTTAATTTTTTTATTGAAAATTGCCGATTTTTAGGCTATTAAATTTTATTTTGTTTAAGTTAAGTTTGTTTTTTTTTTTTTACTTTTTTTTTATTTTGGTTAAGTTTAGGGTGGGGTGTTTCATAGTGAAATAAGTCAGAAATGATGGGTACTCCACGCCCTCAACGGATCTAGCACGACTTTTCCTGTAACCCTGTATAAGCTGATGATGATGATGAAGTTAATGGCTGACATAACACTATCTATCTATATAGTATATAGAGCGAACCAGGCTTCGTATTATAATACTAAATAATCAGTATACGTGGGGCGCACTAAAAGTTTCCGGAATGAATAAGAAAAAAATACTATTAAAGGTCAAAAATTAATTTATTGTTTCTCAAAATATTCTCCCTCTGAGTAAATGCACTTTTTAATGCGACTAAACCAATTTTGAAAACTTTTGTGCTACTCCTCCGTGGTGACCTCAGAAACGTGTTTTTCATACTCTCCGACAGCCTCTTCTGGTGACGAAAATCGTTGACCGCGTAATTGGTTCTTAATTTTTGGGAACAGAAAAAAGTCACAAGGTGCCAGGTCGGGGCTGTATGCAGGATGGCTCATAAGTTCTACGTATTTCAATTCGAATTTCGAACAGAAAAACGTGAGCACAGCGTGAGTGTGAGAAATCACACTCAAATGTTTGTGTAGGATTGATTGTATTTGATTCATGCCTATGTCTAAGGATGCGCAAATCTCACGGTAGGCCACATAGATGTCTGTTTCAATCATACGGCGCACAGCATCGATGTTTTTGTTGTTCACAGCGGTGGACGGGCGACCATCGTGAGATTCATCACTCAAATTGACACTACCGCGCTTGAATTCTGCAAATCAGCTATAAATAGTCGTCTTGCAGGGTGCTTCATCGCCAAAAGCAGATTGAACCCGAGCGATGCTATGTTGAGCTTTCAAATTACACTCGACACATACTACGAAAATTTTCCAGAGTTAAATCCATTTTAATGTAGACACGCAATTTATAAAATGGTGCACGCAGAGTAAAAACAATTGACAGTCAGATGAAACAAACTGCATTCTACAGCCAAAGAGTTACATTTTAAAATGTTGTAATTACTTTTTAAATATTGTGTCCGCACCACTTGTTTGTGGCACTTTATGTTGTTGACCTACCTCCTTTATTTCAAAATAAATATTCTATTGAAAAAACTTTGAAATAAAAATACTTTCTATCGCGGTTTATTTTAGATTTAATACCATGACTACCCATCCCGTCATGTCCTCCCGTGATCATGGGTGCTGCAAAGCATTCGAAACTACGGGAAAGTCAAATCTAAAATAAACCGCAATATATTACGTAAAAGTAGTTTTATTTCAATGTACTACACATTCGCGTAAATAAATGACGACATTAAAGAACTTTTTTCACTAATATTTTATTTCATGTTAAAAGGATACCTGTAAGTAAAGGTACATAAGTAATTTCAAGCATTTTATTTTATCGTTTCAACAAAATTATATATTATAATTATATATATTTAATCTTATCTTTTATCTATTTTTATATCTATTAACAATTTTTTTATAACAACTCGCTTCAATTACAAGAAATTTCAAAGTACTTCACCTCTAGACTCGACATTTTCCATCAATCTTCTGCATATTATAATAAACGATATTTTACGATACACAGTATCTCAGTACCATGGAGTATCATGTTTAGCATAAACAAGTGATGTTTAGGTACATATTGTCATGCAAATTTATGTAAAGCGCAAAAGTCGATACGAGGTCTCTTGATAAAGAGAGTCTAGCATCTTGTTTCGTGTCTGTTATATTTGCCGATCCGATCTACCGATACGATATTTAATTAATTCCAATAATTTGAGCGACATACAGAAAAAAATGAAAAAGTAAGTACTTTATGTATGGCGTGCGCAATATTAATATTTTTTTTACTGAAACCATATTAATGCTGAATTACTTACTTTACAACGAATACTACTACTACTTTTGAATTACTTTATAACGATTTAATAGAATAATGATGGAGATAATTTTTAAAATAATAAAATGTCCATTTAATTTGTGACGTTAAACATTTTTGAATATTTGAACCAATAAAATGAATTTATGGCTTACTATGGCTCTTGGTTTATTGTAAATGAACAACTTCAATAGAACTACATGATTACAATTACTGTATGATTTATTATAATGCATATATTAATAACATACACATACATTCTTTTTTTAATAACTAGCAGGCTAAAACTGCAGTTTGAAAATGCAAATAATTAATCAACTTTTTTTTAATAATACATACAAATGATACAACTTGTACCCCTATGCCATATTGTTGAAGTCGTCGCGGACATTGTAAAAGCCTTTAATTTCATCTCCCTACACCGAATACTTGTATATTCGAGTAGGTGGTATGTTGTAAGCACTTTTAAGCTCTACTACGTTTCTGGTAAGACGGGGAACAGCTGACGAGTTCTTAATTAACCGAAAGGAATTTTCCGAGAGACCTCTGTTAGCGTCGAAACAGATTGTACATTAATGCGTATAAAGTTATGTTTTAAGGAAAGGTATTTGCAAATTACGTAATGTATAGTGAAACTTTGCTCAAAAATGGTAAATTAACAAGTTTAAGTTATAAAAAGTTTAAAAAGCCCGACTGCGAACAAACAAAATGTATTTAAATTTCATTATACATACATAATACATATAATAAAATAAAATAAAACTCGAAAAATATAACCGGGGGTTTAAGTGGGTAAGAATCCCACATACCCCGGTCGAGCCCCACAGCTCCTGGGGACGTTTAGAAGGTTTCCACGCGAAAAAAAAGATGTTCTTTAAAAACTCATTCAAAACATCCCTTATGACCACTTTGTCTCTTGATATAAAGTATATTTGATTAAATATCTTTTGAGTGCAAAGGGGAAGGTCGTGAGTGTTGACGAACACCCCTGGCTTTACTTTCTGTTGACTTACCCAACCCATGCCTATTCGATATTCACAGAGGTAAGGAGAAATGTGTTACGGGGTAAGCGTTTTAACCCTGTAGATAAATATGTATGAGCAACCACCGATTTATGTCTAGGCTTAGTCGGTTAGATTTTAAATAAAAATACCGGTCAAATGCGAGTTGGTCTCACGCACCAAGGGTTCCATACGTACGTCGTACGTCGTACGTATGGAACCCTCGGTCGGAGGACTGGTCGTCATTTTATTATTCATGTAACACCTCAGCAAAAAAACCAAACCGCAAAACTAAGTTTGTTTGTCGAGGTTTTTTTAGGATTACTAAAAAACTGAGTATTTAGAAAGATAAAACTAATTTTACGGATTATATCGCGGTTTATTTTTGATTTTAATTTCCCGACGTTTCGAATACTTTACAGCATTCATGGTCACGGGCGGACTGAGGTAATTAAATTAAAATTTGTGTTGAAATTAGTTTCATTTCAATGTGTAATATTCGCGTAAGTATCAGAAATCAGTATTTAGAAAGATAATTTCATTTTTCCTGTATAATATAAATAGACATGTATTATCCATAATTATTTCAGATTTTTCCCTTCACAAACTTCTGAGATAAGGGGGGAACGGTATTTTTTTGACATATTTCATTATCAGCCAAAAACTACGTGACGAGGTTGGGTAAGTAAAATCTAAAACTATTCCAAGTTTCAAATCGATAGCATCAGTGGTTCCTGAAATATATAGATGTGATCGACAGACAGTCAGACAGACGAAGCTTGTTATAAGCTTATTCAGCAAATTAACTGATTCAAATTCTGCATCCGTATGTTACTAACTAAACTTCTCCCTGGTAACGCTAGTCTATATTACAGTAATCTAACTTATGGTAACTTTGTTTGGCTTGAGTAGAGGGGTTAACCAATGCGGGCAAGTGTAAACTACAAGTTTTAGTTAAACGGTACATGAATAGGCCAGATATTACGCAAACGATATGGTCCGGTGCGAAGTTGGAGCAGGTAGTGGTTTATCTTTGCCGCGGTTGGGGCCGACCTGTCGCTGCCCGCCGTGGTCCAATCCATGGTGAGCAGCGAGAGGTCGTGGTTGGCGGTGGTCTCCTTCGGCGAGTGCGTTATGTCGCAGAAGGAGGCAGCGGAGCGGGCCAGGGAGAGCGATCCTCTCGCTGACCCGCGATGCAGGAGGAGGCCCGGGCGCAGAAGGAGGGCCCACGCCGACCTGATGCCCGTAGCGAGGTAGTGCGGGCAGCGGAAACGGGGGAACTGCTGCCTGAACACAGCGATTTATCGCTCTCGCGGAGGATGGCGTGCCGGTGTGTCCGGGCACGCCACCTGGTTGTGAGTCTGCGGGCCTTTTACACCCGCAGACAGGTCCGTGGGCTTTACACCCGCGGACGAGGAAGGGCTCGCCGGAAGGCGAGTGGCCGCTGATGGGACCCGGACGAGTACCAAGTACGTTCCCGGGGCCCGTCGACAAAGCGGGTTGAGGACACCGTGGGGTTTTAGTCGGTAGCTGACAAGCTGTCAGTAGTCCGACATAACCCGCACTGCTACCCCCGTGGCGGTGCGGGTATCCGTAATGGATTTCCCAACGTTAAAAAAAAAAAGGTAGTGGTTTATCTCTTTCACTCGCATTGTTAAGTGCATGTTTGTGTCTCTCTTTTGTTTGTAATCGGAGAGCCTGTTTCAGACCGATCAGAATCCTGCCATGTTCACACTTTTTGCTTAGCGGCTGGTATAGTATAATACTGCGGTGGTCCAATGCACAAGGGACTTTATTTTTGATCTCGAGGGGGAAACATACAAATGGTCATCGGGGTATGTGGGATTCTTACCTACTCGCATTGGCACACGAGAGTGGAACCTGGGTTATCCAATGGTCTCCGCTCTAAGTACTCCTCAGTGCCTTGCCTTTAAGCATGCCATTAGGGGGGCTCACTAAAGCCCTCTGGCAACTCATCACGGTGCTCATGAGGACGGGGGTCGCAACTCTGTCACCGCCCTTCTCGTCAGTCACCGCCGTATTCGATGGACGTTTTGGATCCAAACCCAAAACGTCTAGTGACTCCGAAGAGACCAAGAAATGCTGTTGCAAGAAATATTCTTTATTTTTTAAACAGCGGAGACTGATTTTCTTTTCACCTTAAGGGGCACCGCTTATTACTTCGTCAGTATTACATTGATTCTTGTTGTTTTAATTGAATCTTAATAAGAAGTCACTTCTAAAACCTAAAATAAAAGGCAAGAACTTCACCAAGGAACTAATTTGTTTGTCAAATCCTAGTCCCCAAAAAAAGAATACATGTCTTTTCACTAATTATTTTAACTTTTTTTAGAAAGTTCTGGACCACGACTGGACCAAGACCAGAGGGCTGTGCTAGCCCTCTGGTCTTATACCTTGCGCAGCATATAAGCATGACCATCCAGCGGGGTAACGCTGCCAGCCTTCTGGGCACATTACCAGGCGACAGCGATGTGGCACCAACATAATTATAATAACTTATTTGTTTTTTTCTTATGTATAGGTACATATTATTATCTTTTCTATTTTCTATTAATAATTATTTAAGAATAACATAGTTAATTTGATTTTTTCTGATTATCGATTAAAATAATGAATGAGCCGGTAATTGAGCCAACGGTTACGTCGGAGGATGGCTCGAGACTGACTGGGCTATCTGGACTTCATGGCAGCTCCTCACCAAAAATGCTGACAATGCAAAACTTTGGGATGGTTTGGCAATTTTATGTGCAGGACCGGATTATAACAGTGCGGTTAGTGGCCAACCTGATGACGGAATAGTTCAAGATGATTTTTGTAGTTTGGTTAGTGACTGACGGCTAAGTGCCAGAATTGTATGAGCTGCTCAAGCTTAACGACTGGTGTCTATGATTAGATGACAATAGCTGGTACATTTTTTAATAACTCTTTACGTGCTCTGCATAGCACGAAGATACTATAGGCGAAGTTAAGCCAATCAACCCATTTAAACATGTCTGACAAGTTAGCAAGTTGTGTGTAAGTCGCACCCTGGTATGACTAACGATCAGACTTAGTTTAACGTTCCTACAATAGCTTTATAGTAGGCACTTTATATTTGCACAATACTTTATTGTTTAAAGGCAAAGTTTGGCAAAGTTTTGTACATGATACGTAGATTAGAAAGTTTCGTTTCAATCCTATGTTTGAGACGAGTTATCGAATTTCGATAGGATGTGTTGAATAAGGTTATTAATAATATTCGTTCAGAAATGGAGCGTGGTACTTTCAACGTGTTATATAAGAATATTTTGTAATAGGTATTTTGTAACATAATTTATGTTAGTACCAGAGGTCGCGGGTTCGAATCCTGCGGGGAGCAATAACTTTGTGTAGTTGTTCCTTACTGGCTAGGACAATGCAGGCCGATCACCTGATTGTCTGTAAAGTAAGATGGTCCATGCGTCGGGATGGGCATGTAAAAAGTCGATCCTGGGCCTTACCTCTCTCCGGTCGTGTTGGTCTCCCATCCCATCGGATTATGAGAGGTATAAAGGAAGAGAGAGTGCACTTGTATCTACGCAAACACTTGTGCACTATAATATTTCCTGCGTACATGGTTGATCTTGTGAAAGGTTGGCCGCTGTGGTCGTGTCGGCCAGGAGGAGAACATGTTAGTCCTACGAGTAAGTACTTGGCAAGTGCCAGAGATAGCAGTAGATCGAGACGTGTGTGTGGAAGAGTGAACCGAAGGCCTTTGCCCAGCAGTGGGACACCCTAAAAGGCTATTACAAAATATAATATCTTGTCATGGATTGCGAGACAAATTTAATAGGTAGTGACTCCAATCGCCACAGTATCAGTTATTTTGCCACAAATAAACAATTTGAGGACATCGTTATTTTTTGATGTGAAGAAAACAGTGTTGCTTAGTGGTTTAGTAATAAGTATGTATTTATGTGACGAGTGGTATTGCAACTATCTAAGGGCAGGCACGTTTTTTTCTTGTTTTTTTTTTATAACGAATATCTTATCTGTTAACTCTGTATTTTCTTAATTTAAAATCACATACGCTTGTACGCTAATAGGTAGTAAGTTAGTAAGTTTTCTTATGTTTAGGGTAAAAGTGGGATAGTTGCCACACTTTTTGAAATTACTTTATATCTCTCAGTGAAAAAAGCAAAAATCTTTATTTGTAATATGGGTAGGTACTTTGATTTATTATCTTCAAACTTATGAAAGGAAAAACCATCATCTTTGATATTTCCAGAGTATAAGCGATTTTTGCGGACCTCTAAATTTTGGGGCATCTATCCCATATAGGGGATAATTGCCTAATCTATGTAAATTACGTATAGGATAGACACTGAAAAAGAGGCCATCTATCCCGCAAAAACTTTGATTTCACCTTGCCTTTCCATGCAATCGCACAGAGACATGCAACACGGTCAACTTAGTGGTAGTTGTAGAGTCT